>OY284470.1:5582280-7002257 GCA_958336335.1 Dilophus febrilis | reverse complement strand
CCGGAAGAAGAAATAATATCTTGTTGTTCAGAAAACTGGTCATTATGTTGATTAGTAGCGGCTGTTGTACGTCGACGACAAGTTTGTCGTTTTCGTTTTCTACTTCCTTTACCACGTTTTCTACGTTTACCACTTTTTATTGCAAATTTTGCTTCATTTTCATTTACATCATATTCGGTTGTGGCGGTAGCGGTGGCGGTGGTTCGAGTAGCAGCCGATCGACGTGGACGCCTTCGTCGCCTTTTTCTACCTACTCTACGTCGTTTGGTTCTTGTTGATCGTGTTGTTGTTGTTGTTGTAGTAGTACGAATTGTTTGTCTAGTTGTTGTCGTAGACGATGGCATTCCCGATGGTCCTTTTAAAATAATAATGATTGAAAGATTTATAAATAAATAAAATCAATAGAAGTTTAAATGGTTTTTTTTTTTTTTTTTAAATCATTACCTGCTTCTAAATAATCCCGTAAAAAATTACTATGTACACCATTATGTCGCACTGATGGTGCAATTCTATTCAGAATCGCTTCACGTATACGTTCACTACGTCGTGTACGTATCATTCGGGGTACAATTGCATTATTTCGTTCACCATTATTCATTGCATCCAAAGCGGAATGCACCTGATCGTGCACCGTAAAAACGATATTTAGAAAACGGTTCACATTGTTGGCACACTCGACACAACCCCAATCCGAATTTGGTCGTCGCCGTAACGGTGGACTCAAACAATTCGTATGATATCCCCGATTACATTCACTACATAATATTATATTTTCCGGATGATCACATTCATTGCATATTTCACAATATAAATCATCAAGATTACTTTCTTGTGGTTGTTCGGCAATCGGAACGGTTTCCACTTTTATTTCACGTTTTTTATCGCCATTTTCTTTATTTATTATCACTATCATTTTAAATTCTTTACGATCTATTGGACATGTTTGAACATTTTTCGACCATTCTTCGATGCACATTGCACAAAATTTATGATTACATGAATCGGGTATACCGATTTCTTGTCGACGAAAACTTCGTATACAAATTGGACAACGATCGGTTGATTCATCACCAGCACTACTACTAGACGACGATTCATAACCAGCTGCTGTTGATGCAGTCTGCACTTTATTTGCGGTTGTCGGTGGACTATGTGTAGAATTTTCATCAAAATAGAAATCATTATCAGAAACAGCAAATGCGTCATCGTTGTAATCGTCCTCATCGTCGTCTTCCGAATCTTGATAATCTATTTCACTTTCCGATGTACATGATGTTGATGATGGAATTAATTGACGTTTTGATCGACGAGACGTTGATGGTTTATTGGAATATGATGGTTCTTCTTCATCATCATCATCATCATCATCATCGTCGGTTGTTGTTGTTGGAGTTGTTGTTCCATTAGAATCCTCATTATTTGACGATGATTCAATGCGTCTTATTTTTTTGGAACGTAATGCACGTGACGCTGTGACGGACGTTGAACCTCCTGAATTACGTCCTTCTGAACGTAATTTCCGTTGAGATCTTAAACGTAATTGAATTGCTGTATCCTCCTCATCACTAGTACTATTGGATGACATTCTTCTGACTTCTTTTGATTTTATTACATTAGGATTTTGCTTTGTTTTGTTTACTGTAATAATAATAATAATAATAATTTTATTGATAAATTGATATATTTTTTTTATCATTTATGATAAAATAAAAAAAAATAATTAATAAAACAACAAAACTCTGTTTTGTGGTGGACGCTGTTTCGAGCATACCAAACTTTATTTCACAAGAATTACAAACTCATCCAAACATACAAAATACACACACACACACATGAACATTCAATGCAATTATACAAACACACACCAACGCACACACAAATAAGACAAAAAAAATATTCATGATGGTATCATCATCGTCGTATCATCACATATAAAATGAAAATGAAAAAAAAAAAAAAAAAAAGAATAAGAAAATGCTGTCCATTGATGGAACTTCATATGGCCGAAAATCTTACCTGAGGATTTCCCCACATCACAATTTATAGAACATTCAATGAATTATATTTGTATATATACTGTGACTGTGTATTAATTTTTATTTAAATAACATTAATATATTATTAATTTATAATAATAAAAAAAAAAAAAATTATGAATTCTATTTTTCTATTTTTTTTAATAATAGTTGGAAATGGAATATGATTTTTTTTTTTTTTTGACAACAGCCGAAACACATAAAAAGTTTTTCATTTAACACGGCGGCCATTTTAACTTTTTTTTTTTTTTTGAAGTTTGTATTTTTTTTTTTAATGTGTTTTGCGGGTTGAATTGGAAGATAAATTATTATGGATTGTAAACATCGAATTAATATAAAGCCATAAAATTGCGGTGGGATTTGTTTTTGAAAAATTATGGTTGAAAAATTACTATTTCTATATATATATATATATATTTTATGATGTTATGTTGAGAACCTTTTGGGTTTCCTTGTAAATATCCTATCCTATAAAATATCCAGCAATATTCTGATGAAATTTGTTAAAAAAGGTACAGCGCAATCTATCCCGAAACGAGATGAAATTTGTTTGAAAAATTGAAATTTCATTACAAAAAAAATCTCTACATTATCATTGTCGATGTGCGACGAGTGTTAAAGTTAAATTCGAATACATCCACCAAAAATGTTTGACATTTTTCAAATTTTTAGTTTTAATTTTTTTTCCCGAGCGGTGGCGTACTGGCGTTTCCGTTTTTTTCCAATCACCTCGTCGTTGTATATATTTTTTTCTTTTTTGCGTGAACTTTGTAAAGTGTGTACACAGAATTTCTGCTGAAAAAAATCATTAAAAAATGGGTCGTATGCACGCTCCTGGGTAATTATTAATAATTAATTAAATTAAATAATATTGTTAAATTATTAATAATAATAAAAAACCAAAACAAATACAATAATAAAAGCAATTAAAAAAAAAAAACCAAAAATAAACATAACACATGCTGAACATGAGGTTTTCAATGCAGTTTTAATTTTTTTTTTTTTTTTAATTAATTTAATTTAGTAAGGGTATATCCCAATCGGCTTTACCATATCGACGTTCCGTACCATCATGGTTAAAATTAAATGCTGATGATGTTAAAGAACAAATAACAAAATTAGGAAAAAAAGGAATGACTCCATCACAAATTGGTATGTTGGAATTTTTTTTTTTATTTTTTTTAAATTTTGAGGTTATAATAGATTTTGTGTTTGTGTGTGTGTGTGCGTTTGCTGGATAAACAATTTTTTTCAATTTTTTAATTTTTACCATTTTTTTTTTGTTTAGGAATATATCTTCGTGATTCGTTTGGCGTTGCCCAAGTACGATTTGTTAGCGGTAATAAAATTCTACGTATTATGAAAGCGGTTGGTTTGAAACCAGACATCCCAGAGGATTTATATTATTTAATTAAAAAAGCTGTTGCAATACGTAAACATTTAGAACGTAATCGTAAAGACAAGGACAGTAAATTTCGTTTAATTCTTGTTGAATCACGAATTCATCGATTGGCAAGATTTTATAAAACAAAAAGTGTTTTACCACCAAATTGGAAATATGAATCAAGTACAGCATCAGCTTTAGTAGCATAAAAATAAAAAACAAAAAAAAAACCGTTTGTATTTACTGATGAGGTTTTCTTTTTTTGTATTTTTTGTTACTTTTAAATTATAAACAACAACTTGAATTTCAAAATGTTTTTTTTGAATATACAATAAAAAGAAAAAAAGAAAGCAAAAAATACTTCAAAGGTAATGATTTTTTTTTTTAATTTTATTAATTAAACAACTGATGATGTTAAAGAATCTTGTTAATTGTTATTTGAACGTTCGTGTGTAATTTCAGTAATATAGTAGAACCGAAATTGACAAAATAACAGTTTTATTATTAAGACACGGAGAGAAGAAATTCTGTATTAATAAGTTTCTGTTATAGAGACGGACCACTGAATTCAATATACAGAAGAGACTTGTTTAATAAATGAAATATTCCTAATTAATTCTAAAAAATAAAAATTTTATTAAATTCAATAGTTTATTCACGCATACACTTCACTAAATTAATTAATTATAAAAATTGTATCAGTTCAAATTAGAAAATATCTAAAAAAAAAATTAATTTAAATAATTTTTTTTAACCATCCAATTCTTTTTGTGCCTTTTGCCATTTATTTATCCAATTATTTAAATCTGTTTCACAAGTTCGACGCACCTTAACTTTTTTTACTTTTGTTATCTTTTCTTTTTTGATTCGTTTAACCGGCGGATCATTATTGATTATTGACCCATTTATACTACTATTAACATTGCCAACAATATTTGTGGATGTCGTCGTCATTGTCATTGTCATTGGATCTGAGACCATCCGATTATTATCATTTATCATTTCATTTGATTCTTTTGCTGTTTGATTTATTGAACTTTGTTGAAGGTCATCGATTGTATTCAATAATCGTTCAGGTATCGATGATAAAATTAATGTTGTCCCTACACTTGCCAAATCAATAGGATTTATTATTGTATTTGAAGATTGTGATTGTGTTGATGATGATGATGATGATATTACATCATGTGAATCTTCCAGTGGAATGGTCGTTGACGGTGCCGCCGTTACAACAGTTTCTAAAATAGCTAAATCTGAATAGAATGAAGCTAATTCAATGGTTAAACTTTTTGTATTCTTTTCAGCCTGTATGATAAAAATAATAAATTGATTAAAAATGAATATAATATATGGTTATAATTGTTTTTGTGTGATTATTTTACTCACTGGATTTGTAGAAGACCGTTCATATTCTGATATATCAATGCCCGGTGGAAGTGGTTCATCCTGTAAAATTTAGAAGTTGTTATTAAAAATGGTAATGAAATTAAAAGAAAAAATATAGTAATTCATACAAAAATCTTAGCCGAAATAGCATGATCCCATTTTGGTGGTTCTGGTGGTATTGCGTCGTCAACTACAACTACGTGGTGAATAAAATTAGAAGGAAAAAATTAGTCTATAAAATAACAATCAATGAAATGTTCCAATACTCTATAGATTATGATCAGTAGCTGTCTGTCTGATTTTTCTTATAGGAATATTTTACCTGTATATTTTTGTATAAATTCAACATCATCAGTTAATGAAGAAATAATTGGTGGTAAAGGTTGTGGAGATTGTGACGACATTATGATTGATGGTGGCTGTGCCGGTGGCGGTGGTGGTGTTGTACAAATATCCATTAATTCTTCATCAACTTCAGTAGATGATGTAATGTGATTAGTTGCTGCAGACTGGGTTGCTAATATTTTCGGAATATTGTTATTCGGAATGATGATTGTGGATGGTAATTCTGATTCTGTTGTTGTTGTTGTTGTTGTTTTTTTTTTAGGTATATTGATATTGATCACATCACATTGATTTTGTACATTGTTCAATTTATCATTATCATCATCCTGATGATCATCATCGATTTGTGGATAATCAACTTGTACTTTACCACTTTCCATATGTTTATAGTAGTATTGACATTTATTCCTGGAAATACACCCAATAGAACAGTATAGAAACAAAATAGTAAAAATTTATTTAAATTCTTCAGGGGCGGTTTCAGGCAGACAAAAAAAAAATATATTTATTTTTTTTTTTCACACAAACTCATTGAAATGGAATCTGGATTTTTTTTTTGTTTTGTTCCAATTCTATATGAGTTTGTGTACAAAATTAAAATTATCGCTTCTCGGTATTTAACGGTAGGTTCAAATATTTCCAAATTTCTTTTCTTTTTTTTTTTTTTGTTAAATAATTTCTTTTTTACGATTTTTAAGAATCATCTCTCTCTCTCTCGAATAGAAGAAGAATCTAAGATCTAAGAACTAAGAACAAAGTGTAATAAATAAAATTTCTTCACAAAAAAAAACTTAATAAAACTTAACTAATAAATTAGAAAAAAAAGGTATATTATAATAATTAAATTTAATTATTTTATTCTTACCCTTTTAATATATATATATATATTCTTTATATATGTGTTTAATTTTTTTTTATTAAAAATGTTTTTGTTTTTCAATTAATCGTTTTTATTTTGAAGATTATTAATTGAAGAAAAACCAATAAAAAAACACACGATACGATATACGTAATGAAATTTATTTTGTATGATTTTGTATTAATTTTTTATTAATTTATTTGTGCGGATTTTCTTTTTTTGTTTGTTGTTGTGCGATTCATTAAAAATATTTCTTATATTATTGTATCTCCAAAGAAGAAGAAGAAGAAGAAGAAGTAGAAGACGAAAAAAAAACAATTCCTAAAAAAACTGATAATTTAAAAAAAAAATGTTTTATTTTGAAGCGGCAAAAAAAAAATTATTAATTAGTTGAAGTTGCTCCAAACCAAACGAAATTCGAAACAAAAAACACAAAAAATAAATAAATAATTAATTGATTCTTAAATAATTAAATAATTTATATTACAAAATTGTTTTTTTCGTTGTTGTTGTTGTTGTTGTTGTTGTTAAATAGACGACATTCGGCTTTTTTTTCTTTTTAATACAGAAAGATTTTTTTATTAAGAAAATCAACTCGCGTCTGTTCCGTTAGATTTGCCGTTAGAGTAATGAAAAAAAAAACTTTTATAAGGTTTGAAATATGATTTAACCACAATAATAATAAATTAATATTATTATAGGATAATTTTGATGATGAAAAGAATTAATAAAATTCCATAAAATTCACCATCGAACAGAATAAAAACAATGGTTTTTCAATATGAATGACGAGTGAGGAACGATGCGATGTAAATTTGATCAATAGACCACATTTTTTTTTTAGTGTATATAAAGACAAAAACATTTTCTTGCCATTACACAGTAGGATAATTGAAATTATTCCATAAATATAAATGAAATCAAGGAATTTTAGGACTGCCCACCCCCCAATCTTTAGCGATATAATAGCTATATAAGAAATTAATCTACATATCGCTAATAAATAATATTCTATCATTTTTGTTGGATAATCTTCACAAAAAGAATGCTTTTCCACATTCTAAAAAAAAAAAAAAATTGAAGCAGCACAATAATAAAATTAGCCTCTATCAGAAGAATGATATTTAAAAAAAACACAAAAATTTCTAATTAATTATAAGTTTCCTATATGGAAAAATAAAAACTTTTTTCTCTAATCTTCATTAACATTATTATTATTATTAGTATTTAAATTCATTAAATTTAACAATTAATAATAATAATAATAATGCTAATGAGGAATGAAATCATTTCGGCTAGCAAAATCAAATTTTATAATAATAATATATGAATTATAACATTTCATAAATATAATACATACCTATTCCAGTAACATTTCCAACCATTTGGAACTGCATCTTTTTCAAATAAACGTATATCATTCGATAAATTTGTTAACCAATTTAAAATGTATGCGGATTGCAGTGCCTTTCGTTCATATGCTTCGAATAGGGTCTATTATAAAAAAAATGTTATTAATATTTTTGAATTAGTACAAAATCATTAAATCGCATCGTTGAATGGCTAAATTACCCTTTGATTTGTATGTGGAAGTTCGTCGACAGAGACAATAATCTGAAGGAATTTATTGTAAAGACGACAATAAGCCACAGAAAGGTCTTGGTGGATCTTGTCAATCAGGGATCAGGGAACTGAACATGACAATATGAATGGGATCAAGAGAGTGATGATGATGATGATGATGAGGAAATGCTCAGTATTTGCCCAGGCTGAGAGATGAAGGTCCTAAACTAAAATAGCCCTCCCGATACAAAAATTTCTTCTTCAAATATCTTCAAAACTCATTGAGAACAATACGAATAAAAAAAGTCGGAAAAATTTACTGAAAATACGCGCTTAAAATAACCAAAACGTCAATGCCAATTTGAACCACTTTTAGAATTGCCATTCAATCGTCTCTTGTATGATTTAAATATAAGAAAATTGTAATAATAATAATAATAATAATTACCTGAAATTGTATGAACAACAATTGAGCTGGCGTAACATTTTTAATATCACATAAAAATTTTAATTTTCCATTAATTTCTATTTTTAAATTCATAATCTCTTTTTCATTAACATCAACATCCGCATCATCACAATGATTTTTACATGTATCCATTCCATTTTTATCATTATTCAATGTCATCGGATTATCTTTGGATGTGTCCATTCCCACAGATGCACTACCCTCACCAAATTCAATATGACTTAATTGAAAATTATTATTATATGATTTTTTATCGGCATCGGCACCATCACCATCACCCTTCAAGACATTATTATCTAATTCTATTGTACGATTTGAATCCGTATCACGATCCGATCCGATTTTTATATATTTAGGCATTTTCGAAATTGATGTATTAAATTCAATTCTACGTTTACGTTTAAATAATTTTTTATTTAATTCAATTGAATTTTCCATTGCCATTTCCACTTCATGATTACCTTTTAATTGTTCATCATCATTTTTTTGTAATAAATCGCCATGTTCAAGTAATGTTAATTCCGATTCGTTTGGATCACGTCCACCCGTTATTATGCTAGCAAATGTATTTATTTTTGATATGGGAATTACAGGAATTTCATCTGTAGACGATGATGATGATGATGATGAAGATGTTGATGTTGTTGCTTCGATTTCTTCATTATTTATATTATCTTTTAACGTTTGATGTTGAGAATTATGAATTTTATTTGTACTAAGGGTGACGA
The DNA here is from genome assembly GCA_958336335.1 of Dilophus febrilis. Classification (NCBI taxonomy): domain Eukaryota; kingdom Metazoa; phylum Arthropoda; class Insecta; order Diptera; family Bibionidae; genus Dilophus; species Dilophus febrilis. The sequence goes on along the minus strand of OY284470.1, from coordinate 6,993,487 downwards.
TTACAGACGTTGTTGGTATTGATACGGATGATGCGGATGATATTGGAAAAACACATTTTTTTGAATTATTTTCTGTTAAATTATTATTATTATCATCATCACTATTATATTCTGATGCTACTAATGTTAAAGTATTTGTATCTAAATTATTTGGAATTGTCTGAAACACGGAAAACAAAAAACAAAATAAATAATCAATAGATGATGATTTATCATTTATATATTATTGTATTAGAGTAAAAATTTTTTTATGTTTATTTTTTTTATCAGAAACCCGCGAATCAAATAATTTTCAAAATAATATTCTTTGCTGTAAAAAAAAACAATTATTTTCACTTAAAAATTATGATTCTAGCTAAGTTACACATATCATCATTTGTCATTTGTCGTTTTTAACATCACAAAATATTATGATATTTTTACGATCTCAGATTGAAAACTTTAATACCATCATAATTTATTAAAAATTTTTTTAATATAAAATAATTTTAATAGTTTAATCAGTTTTCATTTATCATCATTGATTGGAATAAAGGTTTTATTATTCAAATGTTATAAAAACAAAAACTTGCCTTTTCTAATGGTTCCATTTCATTGTCTGAACTGGAATTTGATTTACAATCAAATGATGTAATTAATTCAATTTTTCTGTAAGGAAAGTTAAACATTAAAAAAATTTTTGAATAAACTCAAAATGCGTGAATAAACTATAAAGTACTTACTCATCAATAACATCATTTATAAATGAAGGATATTTTTTTTTCGTTGATAAACTATTCTTCAAACGTTTTTTATCGGCTGTCTGATGTAGTTTTTTAACAGCTACATCAGATAGTTTTTCTATAATTGTTAATTCTGGTTCTATAATTTTTTTTGTTGAATCATTATTAGTGATTGATGATTTCGTTGTTATCATTTCCGCATTACCGCTTTCGTTGTCTGTTTTCATTATTAAATTGCATATAATTCCCATGATAGGTTTTTCCCATGATACTTTTCTTGTATATTCATTTACATAATACCGTTGTTTATTATCATCATCTGTATGGCACATTATCCATCGATCAGCCTCCGTACTAATTGTATTCTTTAAATATTCATCATATTCAGGTGGTAATTGCCATGTAACTTCTTTTGTTTCGGTATTCCAATAATATGGATGTCCTGTATTTTTATCAATGCATTCTGTCCAAACTGAAATGGTTTTGGAAATAAAATTAATTGGGTTTTTATTTTACTATAAAAATATTCATTCCTATGTATACACTTACATGTAATAGGCGGTGGTGGTGGTGGTGGTGATGATGGTGATGTCTTTATTTTACTATCATTTATTATTTCATTCATAAATTTATTAACTTCAGCATTTAATTGTTTATTATTGTTATTATTATTATTATTTATACAGGATACGTTTTCTTCATCATTACTACTTTCATCATCTGATATGTAATCTCCTAATAATTGACTTAGGCAATTTGGTACTTTATTAAAGGGAAAATAAAACAAAATAAATAAAAGGTTTTTTTTTTTAATGAATGTAAAAATTATTGGTGCCGACCGAACCAATGAATGACCAAAGACCAATTGAATCATATAGATGTTAAAATAAAATATAAGTTGTGGGAGGGATGTTAATTGATTAATAAATGATGAAATTATTTAAAATATAGTATAGATTAAATTTTGTTAACATGGTTTTGTGTTGTAATGCTACGACACACAAATTATTTTAGAAATAAAAGAAAAAAAAACCTCCATAAACTTACATGAAGTATTATTGCTCATGTTGTTGAATTAACTTAGTACCAATAAAATTTGTATTTAATTATATTATTTTTTTAACATTATAATAATTAAAAGAAAAAATAGAAATGTAAATAATTTAAAATTATTTAATATATTTTTTTTTTTTTTTGCTTTTGAATACATGCACTTTTTATATAATTTTTTATTTATATTTTTTTAATAGCGAAAAGAAAATGCAACTATAATATAGCAATGTTGCCAAACTTATAATTTGACATTTACAGAAACATTATTTGGACGGTATCGGCGCTATGAAATTCCACCATGGAATTATTTTTTATCAAATAAATTCAATTAAAATTAATTATATAAAAAAAAAAAACAAATACAATTATTCAGTTATATTTAAATAATTAAATTCTAATAATTAATATAATTAATATACAAAAAATATAATACGAATTATGTAAGTAAAAGTTTTAACATTTCAATTTTATAATTCATTAGTTATATAAATTAAATAAATACAAAAAAAAAAAACACAACTTCATAACTGTAATAAAATAATACAATTTTTTTTTAAATAATAACTCTATAAATACTAATTCTTAATTTTTTTCACAAAAATTAGCTGCATTTTCCTCCTAAATAAAAACACGATAAAACAAAAAGAACAAATACAATTAAATTAGTATATATATAAAACAGAACTGTTTAACTTTAAGAATAAATGATTTACAATTGTTTTTGATCCATCGGATGCCGGTGAATATGTTTGTGATCGATTAAAAAAACCAATTGAATCAGAATCGATTGTTCGATATTCTAAATTTCGTCGTTCGCCATCACTTTCATCATTTAAACCAGAACTTGTTTTTAAATTACCATCGGGAACCTATTAGATTATAAATTTTTACATTAATCTTTCAATAATATAATAATAATAACAAATATAATTCAAGATTATTATAGTACCTCTATGAATTCCACAGTATTTAATTTTTGTTTTTTTGTTTGTGGTGGTAGGTACTCGCCAACATCATTACACTCATCTGGATTATTATTATTCATTTCCGTTTCTTTTATTAATTGGGATTTTACAATTTCTATTTCATCCCTGGAATCGAGATTCTTTGTTGATAAATCATTATTTTGATCGTAATGATTTTTATCACATTTAAATTCTAACAATTTCTTATTATAATCCAATTGGATTTTTTCAATTTTCTCTTGTACAAGACGATTTATTTCGATTTCACGCTAAATTAAAAGATTAATATAAAATAATGATATTAATGAGAAAAACAGAAAAACGAATAATAATCAATACAAAATACAAAAGCGTAAAATATTTTACAATTGCAATATTCTTTTGAATATTATCTCGTTCCATTCGAATGCTTTCCAATTCTGTACGAAGTTCAGCGAAACTGCGTGGAAGAAAAATCCCTTTGGTATCAATACATCGGGATAATTAATTGATTATATATTACAAAATGTCCATACCTTATTTTTAATTTATCCAAATTTTCTTTAATATATTGATTTTCGTTATGTTTTGCTAATAGAAAATCCTTTTCATTTTCAAGTTCCTATATAATAAGGAATGAAAGGAAAAAGAGGAAACAATTAGGTTGGCATACACAAATTCAGATACAATCATCTGAGAGTGGAATTATATTAAATTTGCCAATCAACAAAACTTACCTTAATCTTTTCCAATCCCAAATCATAATCTGTAGATAATTTTTTATATTTTTCCAATGATTCTGAATGAACATTTTGAATATCGGCAGTTTTCAAAGAGAGTTCATTACCTATAAAAAGAAAAAGTTAAAAAATTCAGCTTCATTGAACCAAAAAAAAAAAAAAAAAACCACATTTACATTTTATATTCAATTCACGATGTTCCATAATCAATTTATTATAACGTTCAATTATTTTCATTGTATTATTTTGTGATACTTCAATTGTTTGTAGTAATTTACGTTCATCTTCTTTCAATTCAAAATACTTTAATTCACTGTGTCAAAAAAAAAATACAACCATATAATAACATAATAATGTACAATTAAAAAAGTTATATTCCATATATATATACTTACTAATGATTATTTGTTTTCATATTAATATTATATTTTTCCGTTGTAATTTTTGAATCCTTGACAATTTCATTTAATTGTATTATGGAATCATTTAAATTTTGATTTTCTTTAATCATACCATCCAGTTCAATTTTTAAACGAAAATTTTGTCTAGCCAAATGGGCATTCTCAAATGCTGATACACCGATAATATAACGATGATTATTAGCATGTTGAGATTGAGATTGAAGTAATAATTGAGTACCGCCGCCGATAATTTCACCATACGGCCGTTTTGTTGCTGATCCGCCGTCAATAGCGGAAACACCAGCAGACGACGATGTTGATTTCATTTGTTGTGTTAAATATTGAAATTTTAATTGTGTCGGTGCCATAAATAATGGATCTACACAAACATAATTAAAATTTAATTAATTTTTTTTTGGTTAATCTGAATTTTATTAATATATATATTTAATTATTTTTATTTTTTTTTCATTACCTCGTTCACGAATTGTTGGATGTGGATGTGATAATGAATACATTTTTGATTATGGTAAAAAAATTTTAACTCGTTTTTTTTTATGGTTTATTTAAACTTTTTTATTTTATATATCAATATTTCTTTATGAATTTCTTTTAAATTAATTAGTTTTTTAACTGTTTATTAATTTTTTTAGCTATTTTAACATTTATATTATTTAAAAATTACCTTTGAACTAACAATAAAACACGTACAACGTAAATAAGCAATTGATTTGATATGAATGAATGAAAATAATAAGGAAATGCATCAACATTTTGTTGTAAAAAAAAAAAAAAAAAAAATGGACTATAAAAACGGGGGTAGTTTTTGAAAGAAAGAAAAAAAAATTATCAAATTATAATCGATCGGCATCGGCTTGTCGCATTCACTTTTCGCATTCGGCTAATATCGGCCATTTATTGTTTTAAATGTCACATTTTTTTTATTATTATTATTATTGTTGTGATTCGAATTGGGATTTTTATTTTTTTTTCCTGTGAAAATTGAAAAGTTATTTTCCAGGATTTGTAATTTCTAAGGATTGGTTATATTCGATTCCAATTTAATAATGTATAATTGTAAGTATATTATTGTAACTATCGATTTATTTTAAAATTTTTGTTATTTATTTTGAATTATTTACATAATACATATAATTGGTATAGTTTCAAAAATATGTCGACTATCATTCACAAGAACATTTGCAGCAAAACGATATTTTACAATACCGGCAACATTTAACATTGAACCGGGAACAATATCAAATTCTAATAATCAATTTTCAACGGCAACAGCAACTACAACAATACCAATACCGAATAATTTAGAAAATATTGAAATACAAGAAGAAGAACCAACCAAAAAAGCATTTAATTCTGAAGATTTTAACACCGAAATTAATAGTAAGGTTTTGTTTTTTTTTAATAATTTAATATTCACAATCAAAATTAACCATTAATTTCAAATTGTTGTTGTTTTGTTTGTTTGTTTTAGAAGCATTACAACATCCGGATTATTTTAATGTACATAATTTATTTACGGTACAAGATTTATTTAATGCACGTGTTCATTATGGCCATAAAGTGGGTTCATTAGATGATTATATGAAACGGTATGTGTATGGTATCCGATTGGGTCATATAATATTTGATTTAGACAATACGGCGGTGCATTTACGAAAAGCATTAAATTTTACCGCTCACATTGCCTATCGTGATGGTATTATTTTATTTTTAAATCGTGGAGCACAAAATGCCCATCTCGTTGAACAAACGGCCATTGAATGTAAAGAATTTTCTCATACACGATTTTGGCGTGGCGGTGTATTTACAAATGCAAATTCACAATTCAAAGCGGTTACCCGTTTACCCGATTTATGTATATTCTTGAATACGTTAAATAATGTTATGACACAGCATACGGCCGTACGTGATGCAGCAAAAATGTCCATACCCACCATTGGCATTTGTGATTCAAATTGTAATCCAAATTTAATAACGTATCCGGTGCCGGGCAATGATGATTCAACCGCATCCATACAATTATATTGTCGATTATTTAAAGAGGCAATTTTACGGGGTAAGGCAAAACGTACAGAAGTTCAAAATAGATATTACAATAATACCCCCCCACCAAAAACACAAAAATGAATAATAAAATTTGTTAATAATTAAAATAAATAAAATTTAATATACAAATAGTTTATAAAGAAAAATTTCTTCTTTTTTTTTTTTTTTTTGTAAAAAATGCTTCACTTAATATACATATATATATCCATAATTTATTTATTTTATAATTTGTATTTTGTTAGTTCGCTAATCTAAAAATTTGTTTTTATTTAAATATTTAACTTTTCCCATGTTAGCCTTTATAGATTCGGGTAAACATTTGAATGATAGTTGTTCTCGTGTCTTTTCCCGTTGTTCGAAACTCTCGGCTAGAACAAAATAAATGAAAAAAAAATTAATTAATTGCAAAGTATTTATGTTATCTATATTTATACTTACAAATCAATTCATTCATATCAAGAAATTTATTCAATTTATCAATTGTTTTCCGTGATCTAACGATTTTTTTAACTAACGATGACTCTGCATTGACATTGACGGGACTATCTAAAAAGTTGTTTTTCTTTAAATATTTAACTTTTCCCATTTTAGCTGTTAGTGTATGTTCAGGCAGTGGTTCTTCTTGTTCTTGTTCCAATTGCTTGATGTTGTCCGCTTTAAATAAAAACATTTAGTAATGTAATGTGAGATAAAACAGAATAATTTACATAAATAAGGGAATTCTAACAATTGAAAATAGTTTAAATATTACTTACAATTGGATTTAAGTCTTTTTCTGGGTGATTTCCGCGTTGGACTCTTATCTATATCAGATCCATTGAATATGGTACTATCTAAATAGTTGTTTTTCTTTAAATATTTAACTTTTCCCGTTTTAGCTGTTAGTATACGTTCAGGCAGTGGTTCTTCTTGTTCTTGTTCCATTTGTTCGATGTTTTCCGCTAGAAGTAAAACATAAATACAATTATTTTTAACAGAATTGCTATTGAAAAGTAATATGAAATAGATTTACTTACAATTGGATTTAAGTCTTTTTCTGGGTGATTTGCGCGTTGGACTCTTATCTACTTCAGATCCATTGACTGTGGTACTATCTAAAAAGTTGTTTTTCTTTAAATATTTAACTTTTCCCAAGTTAGCTGTTAGCATACGTTCAGGCAGTCGTTCCTCTTGTTCCTGTTCCATTTGTTCGATGTTGTCCGCTGTAAATAAAAACATTTAGTAATGTAATGTGAGATAAAACAGAATAATTTACATAAATAAGGGAATTCTAACTATTGAAAATAGTTTAAATATTACTTACCATTGGATTTAAGCCTTTTTCTGGGTGATTTACGCGTTGGACTCTTATCTACTTCAGATCCATTGACTGTGGTACTATCTAAATAGTTGTTTTTCTTTAAATATTTAACTTTTCCCGTATTAGCTGTTATACTTTCGGGATGTTTTTCTTCTTGTTCCTGTTCCATTTGTTCGATGTTTTCCGCTAGAAGCAAAACATAAATACAATAGAATCTTATTGCAAAGTTATACGATAGATGCCAGAGAAAACCATGGAGGAAAAAAAAACTATGTTTTGATCAGTGAATTTAAATTAATCGATTATAATAATACCAATCCTAGTTGTGTTACTTTACCATAGGATATTTGCATGTTATTATGATAATCAGAAATCGATTTACTTACAATTGGATGTAGGCGTTTTTATGGGTGATTTAAGCGTTGAACTAGTACTTATATCTGATACGTTACTATCTAAAAAGTTGTTTTTATTTAAATATTTAACTTGTCCCGTTCTCTTCGCTGTTTTAACTACTGGTCGATGTTTGTGTTCCCGTTCCGGTTTGATATTTTCACCTGAAAAAAAAAAAAAAAACGTAGAATAACGAATATTCTATAATGTAACGATTTAAATACTTACAATTAAATGTAACAACTTTCCGATGTGTTTTAACCATTCGTTTTGGTAAACTAATGTCATCGGATGTTGTATTGCAATTCGTTAATGTTTGACATAAATCGTTTTTTATTTTACTTTTAGGTACCTTATTACCAATTGGAAGTTTAAATATATTTGAATCTTCCGTATTGAGTAAATTATCATCATTTTGTTCCACTTTAATATTTTGTTTTTTTTTTTATAAAATAAAATGCAATTCAATAATTAATGGACCATATTTTAATAAATATATAATCAAATATTGAATTTAATTTGATATAATTCTTACCCAGTGAACAGGATGTGAATGTCATCATTGAATCAATAAATTTCGGACGTAATGCATCCAATATGTGACGTCTACATTCATCCGTTGAATGTGGAAAATAATTAAATTGAAATAATCCCAATTTATTGTATTCCTTAAATTTTTCATAAGTACTGATTTTTGTAAATTTCACAAATTTTATCGTTAATTTATTTTCATTTTTAAATAAACTGAAATAAAAACAAAATAGTATATGAATGAGTATAAAAAACACAAACGAATTTGTCTTTATCTTTTTTACAACGCATACCTTTCAATTACATCAATTGGTAATGCAATTTCCGTTTTTACTATAATTTTAGCAGATTCTTTATCCGAACAAAAATACTGGTCTAATTGCAAATGTTTTAATAGAAAATATCTTAATGAATTTTGATTAATGTATATACTAATGCCATATTTAATCGTTAACTCTAATAAAATTTCTTCATAATCCAATGCCGGTAAACCCAATATAACTGTAAACTTTGGATATTGTCTATATGGAAACAAAACAAAAAAATGCGGATCCGATAAAATGAAAGTCCAATCTATGAATAGAGACTGAATTCAAAAAATATTTACTTTAGTAAATTGGAAATTTCTGAACAGGTTTTAGAAATCGAATTAGGATGACTACATTTTCGGAAAGTATCATCAAAAAGTAATGAATGCAATCGTTCACCATTTAAACTACGTTTTATATTTGGTAATAATAAGTTATTTTCAGAGATTATTGCAATACTGCCGGTATACAAAATATTTCTTTTCTTTGAATCTGTGAAAATGATAAAAAATAAATAAAATTTAAAATAAAAAATATATGGATAACACACATTCAATATTAATACCTTTAAATAATATCATAATATTTCCTAAAACTGTTTTACATTCAAATAGTTCTACTGTGAATGATGTCGAAATATCATTATTGTTTTGAAACTCAATTAAATAGGGCATATTAAAATTTAGTATCGTAATACGTTCCAATAGTTCGTTCGACTGCACAATTTAAAATTGAATAAAATATATGGAAAAAAATTAAATGTAATTTTTAAAACCGCTTTTAAGAGAATTTATTATAAAATATATAATATTTAGCCATATATCCATATATATTTAAATTACATTTTGTTTATAGTTTAACGTTACGTGTTTAATATATTTGGATGTGTATATTATTGTTTCATCGTGTAACTGAAACGCATCTTTACTTATATATGGTTTTGTTAGAAATATATAATTTTTGGACCTGTTTAGAAAAATCATAAAAAGAAACATGCAAAATAAGCAAAAGCAATTTAGAAAATGATAATTTATAAAATTAAAATTCACTTAATTATTACTTTGTATAAATTCCATTTAATGTTAACGTATCCAATAATACATTACTCGGTAATTGATACATTTCATTATTGAAAATTAATTTTTAAATAATATTTAGAAATAAAAGTACTTCACTTAAACATTCATTAAATAATATAAACAATTCATTTATTATTTTAAACATTAAAAATTAAACTATTTTTAATTCGAAAACAAAACAAACTACAAAATTATGAATTGATGCACAAACAAACAAATAAACAAACAAAAATTTAAACAACAACAAACTTTTGTACATAACCTTTAAAATTGGTATTTAAAAAATTTTATACCAAAAAAGTCAACCATTTTTAAATAATAAATTTCATTTCGCCAATGAAAAATGTTTATTTTACAGGGTTACCAAAACAATGCAATTGATGATCCGCGCATTTTTATGCTAATGTGTACATCATATTTTCAATAATAATTTAATATACATTTAAGCTTTTATTTTTATATTTTAAATCCCAGAATACAACAACAATATTAACATAAACTAAAACTATATTAATCATTTATTGTTTATAATACAAATTTTATTAACAGTAACCCTATTGATTATATAAATTATTTTACTACCCTGCCCGAAACACAGCGAAAATTGGGAAAAAAAGAAAAATGCACATTTCACAAAATAAAAACAATATGGCCGCTTTTCATTCATTCATTCAATAAACGCGATATTTTTCTTTGTAAAATTTTGTGTTAAATTTTTTTTTCTTTTTTTAATATTTAAATAAAATTAATTATTAATAAATATATAATCGCAATTATTATTGTGATTTAATTGATTAAATGTTTTGCTAATCTTTATTAAAAACAGATTTTAATAAAATGTGGTACAAAATTACCATCCACATTATCCACCTTCGAATAAAATCAACAGATACACAGAAAAAAAACCAACATAAATTTTAGTTCAAAATTAGTTTTCACTGCCAAAAATTAATAAATAGATATTAATAAATTGTTTATATTTATATTACAATAATAATTATTATATTAAAATTTAAATTAATTTGTTTTGTGTGTGTGTATGTGTATTGTGTGTTTTTTTTTTTTTTTTAAATACAGTTTATAAATAAAAACTTTTTTTGTTGTTCCTAAAAAAAAAAAATATATAAATTAATTGAACACGCATTGATTTGAAAAAAAAAAATGGAATTTGCAACGCCACCACCCGATATTAGTGGTAATAATGCCAGTGGTGCTATCACCAACAATGTTAATCCAGTTAATTTTAGTGTTCCACCGCCAACATATACAAAACCTATATATTCGGCTAGCGGTGGTGCTGGTAAACCAGGTCATCCATATTTTCGACCATTTGCTAATTTTGCACGTGGACCCGGTGGTCTACCAATGACACAAGATGATTTTGATGGTAAACGTTTACGTAAAAGTGTTATGCGAAAAACAGTAGATTATAATTCATCAATAATTCGGGCATTAGAGGTATGGAATATTTTGATTTTTTTTTCTATTATGGTTGTTGTTGACGCATTATTCAATAACTAAAAAAAAAATTACATTTTTTATGAATACATTTTATAGGATCGTATATGGCAAAGAGATTTTCGTGATCGACGTGCATTACAACCAGAATTTATTTATGCACCAAATATATTACCACCGCCTAGCTATTTGGATAATCCAATAAATGCTGTAACAACACGTTTTGTTAAAACGGCCACAAATAAAATGCGTTGTCCAATATTTACATTAGCATGGACACCAGAAGGACGTCGTCTGGTAACCGGTGCCAGTTCTGGTGAATTTACATTATGGAATGGTCTTACATTTAATTTCGAAACAATTTTGCAGGTAAAGATTTTCTTTTTTATATATATATATTTTAAAGGTTGTTTAAAACAAAAAAAAAAGACGACATTTTATTGGATCTGCTATCAATTTACGTTGTTGAGAACAATTTATTTATCCAATAGCAATGCTTAAATAGCAGTTTACTAGTGCTATTGACAGGCTATAATGTGTCCAATAAGATAAGCAACCCATATAATATCAGATTGTAATCAAAAGTTTACCCTTTACATTCATAAATTAACTTTAAGGCGATCGGTCCCGGTTTTATGGTTGTTATACATCAAATGTGAGTCTACTGAATTATGTTCTTCAGTCCTGCCGTATTCAATATAACTACCCCTTTTCAATTGTTTCTATTTGCTAAATCATATCCTACTGGAAAATGTTAACATCCCTTTTGTCGAATTTATGTACATGAGAAATGGATGACCTTTCATTTCCCCAATATCCCCAAGAGATAAACAGAGCTATTTAATAACCCAGTGATCATACAAAAAATATTAATATATCATTTTTTTTTCTTTTGCATTTTTTTTCTTGCAATGCATTTTCCTTAAAAGGCACACGATGCACCTGTACGTACAATGGTTTGGTCACACAATGACAATTGGATGGTAACCGGCGACCATGGAGGATACGTTAAATATTGGCAATCGAATATGAATAATGTTCGTATGTTTCAAGCACACAAGGAAGCAGTCAGAGGAATAAGGTACAACAACAACACTTTTATTTTGTTTTTTTTATATCCAAAAAATATTTATCATTATATTATTATTATTATTAATATTATTATTATATTTAAGTAATAATTATATTGTTGATGTCTCCACAAATAATAAATAAAAAAACAAAAATTGTTTTTGGTGGGACATTCTCTCTTCACCGACTCTCTCCGTTCGTTCATCTTCCATCTGATACCATTTGTCAATCCGACTGGGTCAATCTTGGCATTTCCAATACAAAAAAAAAATTTTATAATCTCTAAATAAATTACGAATCGAAGGCGAATCGAAGCCACTCTATGATTCACCAACAAATTTAAAAGATTTACTGTTTCTAGTAGGTCCAAGGACTGCGTGTCAAGAGTTTAAAACAAATACAAAGTTTATTCTAGTCTACTATTCAATCTCTTCTCTGTTCATCTTCGTCTGTACAAACTCCCTACACACAAAAAATCTCTGAAATGATTAAAAATAAAAATAAAAATAAATAATAATAAAAAAAGAAAAATTTATCATTCCTTCTTCCTTAAATCATCCTTCCTCCTCCTTCTTTCTTCTTTTTATATTGATAAAAAAAAAAACAAAATAATTAATAATAAATTTTAAGTTCCTAATTTTTATTATTATTATTATTATTATTATTATAAATAAATATATTTTTTAACTTGATTGTGTGCAATTACGACAAAATATTTAAAAATAACAAAACAAATCTGTGATAATTTTTACCAAAATAATTTTATAAAATAAATAAAAAAATCTATAATTTATAATTTTATACAAAAATCTCATACTATTTTTTAAAATATATATTTTTTATATTAATAAAATAAATAAATATAAAATAATTAATTAAAATAAAATAACACAAAACAAAATTTAAATCAATATATATATATATAATATATCTATAAAAAAAAGACATAAAAATAAATAAAAAATAGATTTTATATTTTATCCTTCGTTAAAACTTAATTTTTTATTTTATTTTTTTTTTTTTTATTTTTAATGATATATTATAAAACAAAAAACAAAACATTTTTTTATAAATATTTTATTTTAAAATAATGTGTAAAATAAATACTATTTTGTGAAATTTAAAAATTAAATTTCGTTTTTTTCATTGGTGTTCAAATGAAACTACTAATAATAAAAAAAAGTCTATCGATTTCTATTTTGTTATTATATCAAAATAAAAAAAAAAAAACGTTCGCGTTCCCAAAATTTTTTCGTCTTTTTTTCTCTTCGGTATATTCTTCATAATTTATGCGATTTTCTGTCTGTTTGATAAGTTCCCTAAATTTGAATTGAACTTACAGACGAGATAAAGTGGAACAAAAAAACAATTCGAAATTACCTATCCAGACACGCACATCAATCGATTCACAGACAGCAATGTGTTAACTAAATAAACTAAACAAAATTTTTTGATATTTAAATCATCCTTTAGAATATTTTTGTGTGTTAATTTGAAATTGTGGAAGGATTTTTTTCTTTTTAATTCGTCTATGTAAATTAAATTTCAATTATTAAAGTGATAGTTTTAATTAACAATTTTTATTGTTTATAATCAATCAAATTCTAGTAAACTAAGGCGAAGGTTCATTAATAATATTAATAATATTCGGGGTATAAAATCTAATAATTTTAATCAAATAAAAGGATTTCCTCTATTCTTCTTTTGCAGGTACAATTTCATTTGTTTTTTTTTTTTAAATAAACCAAAAATTTTAATCTAGTTTTAAGCACGTACTTTCACGAAAATTGCAATGTATTTTTTTGTACTGCATCGGAAATTTAACCAAAATTAATGTGTAACAATACAGCAGCTCTCTTTCACCTTGTTTTATATATAACTTTATTTTGATATTTATATATTTAAAAATTAACTCTTTTTTTCAGTTGCTCAATTTTTCTATTATATGTAATTTGTTTTTAATAAATTTTCAATAAGATTAATTAGGGATTTGAAGGTGAAGGTGATTTGGAAATGCATGAGTATTTAATTTGGATGATTTTCTTTTAAATCTTCTATCTTTCACTATCTCTAGATCACTATATATTTATTTTCCATTTTGTAACTGATTTGTCTGCAATGAGATCAGCTTTTTATATCATGAATGGGGATTGGTAACGAATTAAAGCGGTATGGTTTTGGTATTGATATGTGTGAATGCATTAGATTAAATTAGATTATAAGACGATGGATATTATGAAATGAAATTGTGTGGATAATTATCTGTTGTGTCACTTTCTGAACCGGTGAAATTAGTTTTTATTAGATCGTCTTTTAGTCATTTAACAGAGACATCAACGTAACGGAAAAAATGACCTATCATACCCATAGAGTTATATATGCAAAATGATATTTCCAAAAGTTATCAAAGAAAATCAAGAAATTCAGTCCTATCATCATCTCCAATAATAATCATCAACGCAGTATTTATATACTTTTGCGTGTACCGTCCCCGAGTAAGAATTATCCTCTAGTAAAGTAGTGTTATAAATACCCTGAATGCTAAGTTTTCAGAATTAAGAATTTCATTGGATTTTCATATAGTGAAAACCTAATGCGACTATAGCGGCCTTTTTTTAGTCGCAATAATTATATTTCATGGTTCAAATTCAATTCCAGTTTGACATTCCCAAATTGTATGTAAGTAAAGAGTATTATTCATAATGATTGATTCAACGTTTATGAATCGTTTTTTTTTCTTTCTTTTTTTTGAAAACAAAAATGTCTTTTGTTTTAGATGGAATATAAGTTCCTTACATAGAGTTTTTAATATTCTCAATATTTGCTGCCAGTTTTCTATGAGTTTCTATTTCCTTTTCATTATAAAGTTACAAAATGATCCCTACAGCGATTGAATCCGTATTTTTTTAAACATGTCAATAAAACGACTTAATTATCGTATTCACAAACGGTAAACGATTCATTTTTTTCGTTAAACTCATAAATTATCAAACAATCAATCAAAATATACAGGACATCATCAATATTATAATGGAAAAATACAATGACCTGATTGTATAAATTTAATTGGTGTTTTGATGTTGATTTTTATTCCCAAACAATAAAAATATATTTGGATTTTTAAACATCTTTTGTCGGAATAATACAAAATGATGTTAAGAGTCCCGAATATATAATATAAATATTTTTATAAGAGCTATAAAGGTTTTACGATCAATAATTCGATTGTATGACGGTATTGTAAATTTCATGAATGATCAACCTGGAGCTGGATTTTTCACATATCCATTGAACAAAGATATATCTTTATTTTCTACAATGAACTGTAACCAATCACATATAATTGATAAAATTATAATCTTTATATAACAATCGGACGGGCAATAACAAATTTAATACTTAAAATTTATTATAAGATTATTATATAATAAATGATTGTATAGCGGAAATATTATTTATAGTGTGATGAAAGTTTTTGTGATTTCAGATTTGAATTAAAAAGGGGGGAAAACAACACGCCAGTGTGAATCAAATGAGATATTCCGAATATTTACAACTTATGAATTCCAGTAGTATAACTGACTTAATATTCTTTTCAATTTATCAAATCAATCTTAATAATGAGTTTGTCCATTTTCATTTGTTTCATCCATCACGAAACAAACAACAGAGTGTAGTTTACCATTTCATTTTGTAATAAACCGAAATACTATTGAAATATTATTGAAGAACCCTTTAAAAAAAAAAACATTCAACGATTATTTATAAAAAAATAATTTTTAAATAAATAAATTAAATATATAAAATACAAAAAATAAAAAAGAAAGATTTCGTATTTTTGTATTTTTTTTTTATTTTAGAATTAAATTTTTTTTTAAATTAATGTAATTAAATAATAAAAAAAACAAAAACATAAAAAACAATATTTATTTTGAACTGAAATGAATTTCAAAAAATATCCTATATCAATTTTTTACAGTTTTAGTCCATCGGATAATAAATTTGCAAGCTGTAGTGATGATGGAACTCTACGCATATGGGATTTTTTACGATGTACAGAAGAAAAAGTGTTGCGAGGTAAGTAAAAACTGTCAAATTTTGTATATTATTATTAAATAGGTTTTGAATTTATCTGTAATGTGTTTAAAAAGGAACGTTAAATCGCACTTTATGATTATTGCGACATTTTTGAATTATTAGTATGAACATTTTAAGATTCTAGTACTCGGCAAAATGTGATCGTTTTAAAATTCAATTAATTCGGAAACATTTCTGAATTTCTCGTACACTAAAATGTCTTTGACATCCAATGATAGACGATTGATTTTAAGGAAACGAATAGACACATTCCGATTTTGAATAAATGTAATATAAAAGTAATATTTTGTTGAACGTTAAAGATTACCAGTTTTGGCATATATAATCCCGTCTACCTTTGTTTTGTATAATAAAATATTAATTTATAATTTCCGTCCCAAAGCATATAAACATCATACAATCAGACCACTGTCAATTCGAGTACTTGTTAAATTTGATTAATAACAATTAACTATTATTAATTGGTCAAATCCCGTTATTCATGCTTTTATAGAGAGCACTCGAACGGATTTTATATCGTTCTAAGACGATTCATTCAACTAAGATTGTCCCCTAATCACATACTAGATAAAATTGAAAGAATTTTTATCTTTTCTATTTTATGAACATAGAAAGACACACTTTGAGATAATATTCAATCGATCGATCTCATTGCATCGCATCAAAGAAACTACAAAAACACAGATGCCAAATTAATTTACGCATTGTTCATCCAAATATCCAAATCCCTAGATCTATACGCAAATATATTTTCCTTTCCGCGAAAACTCTTATTTGATTTCGAAAGCCAGCACTTATCGTCTGACCTCATTCATATAATAAGTATAATGACAAAAAAAAGAAATGTTTGTCATAAGTAAATTAACAACAACAGTAAAATGCGATGATGCCTAAGCGGCTTTAAAGCAAATTGATTAGTAATCCTGAAATGTTTCATCCTTTTATTCTTCGCAAAATTTGCTATCAATAGATCAAATAGCGAAAAAATTTGTAAAGCCTTGAATCCAAGTCAATGTAAATAATTATGATTAATTTGTAACCGATGCTGATATAATACACAGAACAGAGTAAAATCCATCTAGCCAATAAATAAGTTTATTGGATTGTTAGTCCACTTAGATCTATCTAGTAAATTTGATGCGATCCACCTTAATGAAATCTGATTTTGTACATATATTTGATTTTCAAATTGATTAATTTTTTTTGTTTAGGTCATGGAGCTGACGTAAAATGTGTTCATTGGCATCCGCAAAAATCATTAATTGTATCCGGTAGCAAAGACAACCAGCAGCCAATAAAATTATGGGATCCAAAAAGTGGACAAGCATTAGCTACGTTGTAAGTATTATTAAACAGAATTTTCAATAGAAATTTCTAAATTATATAAAAACAATCAAAATGGTTTTAATCCTATATTTCTGCCGCGTAGACACGCTCACAAATCAACGGTTATGGATTTAAAATGGAATGATAATGGAAATTGGTTGGTCACCGCATCACGTGATCATCTATTAAAATTATTTGATTTACGTAATTTACGTGAAGAGGTTCAAGTGTTTCGTGGTCATAAAAAAGAGGCTAGTGCTGTATCATGGCATCCGGTCCATGAAGGTTTATTTGCATCGGGTGGCTCCGATGGTTCAATATTATTTTGGATGGTGGGCACCGATAAGGAAGTGGGCGGTATCGATACCGCACACGATAGTATTGTATGGACATTAGCATGGCATCCACTTGGACACATATTATGTTCCGGTTCAAATGATCATACAATTAAATTTTGGACACGTAATCGACCGGGTGATCAGATGAGAGATAAATATAATTTAAATACATTACCACCGGGTTTACAAAGTTTAGAGGATTGTGAAATTGGTAAATGAAAAACGAAAATGATGTTTTTTTTTTTTAAAAAATCTTTATTCAAAATATATATTTATTTTGTTTATTTGTATTTATTAGATGAAAGTAATGCAACGATACCGGGAATGGGTCCAGAAGATAAAGTTGAATTTACGGAAAGTTTAACGGCCGATCGGGCATTTATACCCGGTTTAGACTTGGACACATCGAAATTGGCCGATGCTCATAAGGAACGAGATAAAAAACAACCATATAGTAAACCGATACCGAGAAATTTCCAAGCCCATTGGAATACACAAAATAAAACGGACGATGATGATCCATCGGCAAAAGAATTTAAAGATGCGATTTCGCATTATGTGGAAAATACACCGGGTGTGGTGCCATTACAAAAAATTACACCATCAGCTATAGTTGTTTATGGCCGAATGATTGAAGTGAAACGTAAGTAAAAGATTTACGATTTACGATAATAAATACGAATACGTTTTTTGTTTTTTTGTTAATCATTTATTTTGTGTATTTTTAGCTGGTTCATCTTTGGAACGTGCAATTTCCGATGGACCTGAATCATTGAATAAATTCATAAGTTCCGGTGAAATTGAGGAATTAAATGATGTTATACCGCATATTGATGATGATGGCGGCGGCAGCGGCGGTGATGGTAATGCTCCTGATGATGATGATGATGATGATGATGATGATTCACAAAGTAGTGTCAATAAAAGTGAACGGTTTCGAAGAAGGATTCGATTCAATCAAGATCATAATGCTCAACTTGTTTTCGATAAAGATGTATCAAAATCATTGGGATATATACCACCGTTAATGGCATTAAATGTTAATGTAAATCCAAATATACCAATAGATATAGATTTTCGAGCAAATGGCAACAACAACAATAACATGAACAATAATATGAATAATAACATCAATAGTAATAATATTAATAATAATAACATGAACAATCAAAATCAAAATATGAATATTATGGATGGTGGCGATCGTATGAATTTTAAATCAAATAAAGATTCAATGATGAATCCATGGGCGTCAATGAATCAAAATGGGCCATCATCAATTTGGGATATTCCACCGGCATTCATAGCAAATAATTCAAATATGAATAATATGAATAATAATCCAATGAATTCAAATAATATGAATAATAATAATAATCCAATTGCATTTAATAATAACAATAATATTAATAATAATGCACAAATGAAACCACCAAGTTTATTTGATATAAAAATTGCACCACCCGTATTCGATGATGATATTATTGATGTTGATATTGATAGTAATAAAAAAATTAATAGTAATAATAATAATAATAATAATAGTAGCAATAATAAAAGTAGTAATCGAACGTCATCGTCGTCAAGTTCAAGATCCGATAAATATCGTAGTGGTTCACCAAAAAAATCCGATGAAAAAGGACGTCGAAATCGTGATAGTGATGGTAAACGAATTAGTCGTTTTGATTCGGTTGAAAATCAAAATAGTGGTGGTGGTGGTGGTGGTAGTGGTAGTAATAGTACTAGTAATAGTACAAGTAATAGTGGTGGTGGTGGTGGTAGTAGTAGCAGCAGTCGTAGTCGACGGGATAGAGATAGTGGTTCAAGAGGATCAAGCACCGGTGGTGGTGGTGGTGGTGGTAGCAGTAGTAGTAGTAGCAGACGACAAGATAGCAGTGAAAGTCGAAGCAGCCGAAGAAAATAACAAAAACACAAATCATGATTTTATCAATAAATAATTAATTAAAAAAAAAAAAATTGATTAACTCACGACATTAAAATTGATTGTATTTTTGCAATTGCGTTAATTATACATATAGTAAAACAACAAAAAAAAACTTATACACATAAAATTAAATTAAAAATCTATTATTATATATATATATATATATATATATATATAGATAAATGATGATTAAGGATAAATCATGATTATGAATTTGAATAGATAATATACATTAAAAGTTTATAATAATTTTTTAGATTAAAAAAAAAAACAAGATAATATTTTAATTAAATCAATAAAATCAATAATTATTTTGAATAAATACGCTTTCATTTTTATTTTATCACAATAAATTACGTTTACCGATTAATTTTAACAGTAAAGTTAACCTTATCGTCTTAATTTATTTATTTTACTGTATAACTAAAAGAAGTTCAAAAATTCTTAGCCTTTTTATCTAATTCTATCTATTTTCATTTAACTTTGCGAGTGTTGGGGAAATTAACCTTTTTTAAAAAATATATACGATTGCGGTTTATATTCAATCGCCTAAGTTGTTTTTGGTATAATAAAACACTATATTTGAATAGTTCTTTTGTGTGATATAGTAAAAAATCACCACTTTGCGAGTTAGAATAATAATATAAAAAATAATATATATTTTTTTAAATGATTTACAATCTCGCAGTAGCATTTCTTGAAGGCCAGTTATAAACTCTATTCATGTGTATAAATAAAAAAATATGGGAAAATACGTAAATATAATAATAAAAACACTAGCAATACAAACTCTATATGAATAAAAAAAAAAATTAATTTTAATCAGTATTATAATATATAATTTCGTTCGCGTCGCGCTGCTTTAACGACGAAGACGAAAGTTTAATACCAAAAAAAGATGCTGAAAATTATTCAATTAATAATCGTTTTAACTTTATTTGTAAATATATTCGGTTGTTATAAAATTCCAAATGCAACCATTGAGGTATTACATCCAAAAGGATTTCAAGTTTGGATTCCTGGTATGTATAAATTATATTTTTCATATATTTTATCAAATCAAATCAATTTTTCTGTATTGTAGCTGATGAAGGTGTTACTTTATTTGCATTTCATGGAAAATTAAATGAAGAAATTGTAAATCTTGAGGCTGGATATTGGTCAACGGATATAATACGTGCAAGAAATAATCGTTTCACGTTTATTAATACAGAGAAAAAGTTAAAAGTGAACGTTTATTCTATTTATATATTATTTATTATTTTGCGTTGTTTGATTTATAAATATACATATAGTTTAAGTTTTGTGTGTATATACTTATTAGATTGGAGATATTTTATACTTTTGGACATTTGCCATTCATGACCGTAAGGGATATCGTCAAGATAATGGTGTCTATCATGTAACCGGATATCAAATGCCATTGCATTTAAATGATTCCGTTATGATGGAATATGAACAAACAATTGATAAAGAAAAATCAAAGAATAATATTATTGATGAAGGTAAATGTTAATGTTTGTTAGTTAGATTCTTGATAAGAATCTTAAAGATTTTTATGACAACGTCGCGATTAATATATAATTTACAGAGAATTGATTTAATGTTCTAAGAAGTGTTTAAGAATAATTAACGAATTCAATTCTATAGTGTAATGAAAAGTTAAATCGAATTGAATCTGTATGCGAGGATTAATATCAGAAAATATTACCATAATTGAAGATGAAAAGTTTTGTAATTTCTTGACAAACATCTCCACGGTTTTAAAAGCAAGATTTTCATTTATCATCAGATTTCATTCTGATCTGATCCATTTATATTATGGTAATCACAGTTCCGTACTTGATAACGAAATTGTGATATTTTCGATGGTTGGATTAAGGTTATAAATAACCATTCTTTTTGCAATTCACATACACCTCTCAAATCAAAACTAAAACTTTAATGAATTAATTATACTTAATGAATTATTAAAAAACACTTAATTATATATCCATAGCGATTAATTGAAACTTTTAATTTATATATTTTTTAATATATATATATAGTAAAATGTGAAAACACTTTAACAGTACTCAAAGATAATCAAACCAGTCGTCCAGCAGCAACTCACAGAGGTGAGTTAATATTTGAAGATAATTTTGATGTTTTAAATTTAACGATTTGGCGTCAAGAACGTCGTTTTAGTGGACCACCGGTAATAATAATATATTGATTATGATTATTCCTATCCAAATATATTTTTTGTTTGTTTATAACCTTTCCTATAAGTTAACTTTTTTAACTTTTCCATATTCAAATATATATATATATATATATATAGGATCATGAATTTAATGTTTATTTAACAATTAAAGATAATTTATATATTGAAAATGGTATATTAAATATTAAACCAACACGTTTAGAAAGTGTTTATGGTGAAAATTTTTATCGTCAACATCTTAATTTAGGAAACGTTGGAATTGAGTAAATAATTAATTAAAATTTCAAATATATTTCAAAGTTTAATTTCATTTTAAGCGGATTGCATATAAATCTTATTGTAGTTGTACAGGTCGAATAAATTCATCGGATTGTTCAAGAACGGCACAAAATCGTAATATATTACCACCGTTAATTTCCGCACAAATAACAACAATCAATGGATTTCAATTTGTTTATGGTCGAATTGAAATTAAAGCAAAATTACCATCAGAACAATGGATATTACCACAGTTAATGCTTAAACCAATACACAGTGATTATGGAACGGAAAATTTAGCATATGGTCAAATGAGAGTTGCATTCGTAAATGGAACCAATATATTATATGGTGGTATATTATTGAATTCCGTTGAACCGTTACGTTCACAAAATTTATGTTCAACTAAAAAAATTGGCTCAAATGATAAATTATGGTCAGATGATTATCATATTTATGGATTGGAATGGACAAAAAGTAATATAATAATCTATGTACATATAATATACCAACAGATCTGTTTAATTTGTTTTAACTAATATTATTTATATATTTTTAAATCAATAAATAGCTGAAATTATTATGTCTGTTGATACCATTGAATATTGTCGAATACAAATTAATAATATGGCTGTAAAAAGTAATAATGATCCAAAAAATGTATCAGAGAAATTATTGGTAGAAGAAGAAGAAGAAGAAGAACTGGGACCATTTGATAAGGAATTTTATTTAGTAATGGGTATTGCCGTTGGTGGTTATAATGATTTTACAGATGATGATGATGATGATGATGACCATCAGATGGTAACCAGCAGCAGCAGTAGTAGTAATAATAATAAACCATGGAAAAATAATGAATCATTTGCTATGTTTAAATTTTGGAAAAAAATGAAAACAATTGAAAATTGGCCATCCACAGATCGGTCAACATTAAAAATTGATTATATAAAAGTTTATGCATTATAATATAATTAAACGTGTACATAAATTTGGATTTG
The DNA here is from genome assembly GCA_958336335.1 of Dilophus febrilis. Taxonomy (NCBI): domain Eukaryota; kingdom Metazoa; phylum Arthropoda; class Insecta; order Diptera; family Bibionidae; genus Dilophus; species Dilophus febrilis. The sequence goes on along the minus strand of OY284470.1, from coordinate 6,970,251 downwards.
TTATAAAAAAAATATAATAAAAAAATGTTTATAAAGGTTGATTTTTTAGCAATTATCTTTTTGGCAACACTGGTTTAAACAGCTGACGCACGTTTCGTGTTTTGTTTCACTGTCAAACATCTTCAGTTTGGTCTATAATTTAACCATGAATCGTCTTACAAACGAACAACGCTTGCAAATTATTGAATTTTATTATCAAAATGCGTGCTCTGTTAACAAAAAGTTCATCGCGACGAAATTGTGTTCGGCGACGAAGCTCATTTTTGACTCAATATGGGTACGTAAATAGGCAGAACTGTCGATTTTGGAGTGAATATCAGCCAGAAGCATTGCAACAGCTACCAATGCATTCAGAAAAAGTCACAGTTTGGTGCGGCTTGTATGGGCTGGTGGCATCATTGGATCGTACTTCTTCAAAGATGATGCGAATCGTAATGTAACTGTGAATGGTGAGCGCTACCGTGAGATGATATCCAACTTTTTTTGCCCAAAATGCAAGAGCTTGACTTGCATGACATGTGGTTTCAACAAGACGGTGCCACATGCCACACAGCACGCACAACAATGGACTTATTGAGAGGCGAGTTCGGTGAACATTTTATTTCACGTTCGGGACCGGCCAATTGGCCGCCTAGATCGTGCGATTTAACGCCTTTAGACTATTTTTTGTGGGACTATGTTAAAGCTCATGTCTATACAGACAAGCCCGCTTCAATTGTGACGCATTGGAAGACAACATTGAAGCATTTATTCGTGAGATACCGGCCGAAATGTTGGAAAGAGTATGCCAAAATTGGACTATAAACGGATGGACCATTTGAGGCGCAGTCAAGGTCAACATTTGCATGAAATAATCTTCAAACATTAAATTATATGGACCGTACCGTATATTATTAACTGAGCTCGATTGGGATGTATTTAAAAAAAAATTGTATTTCTATAATGTTTGTGGCTGTTTTAAATTTTACCAATTTATTAATGATTCAAATAATTATAATGGAATAATGCCTTGCCTTGAGTATTGATATAGTGGGATTTATAGCAATAAGTTCAATCTCCGCGGGCCTCCAGGAATAAGTACATGATATATATATTATCCGCATTATATTACCAAACTCGATGACCACTGAATTTTATCGAAATTTTTGTATGATATGTTAATATAATAAAAACTTTTTTTTATGTATATTGTTAAGTAATTTTTTCTGAGAAGTTTTGACAATGTGTACATTTTTTTTTGAAATAAAATTAAGATATATGATGAGATTTGCTGAAGAGCGATCTCTGAAAAGGTATTTAAATGAATCAATAAAAAAAAGTAAATAAAAAAGTATTTATTTAGTCATTAAATGTTTATTGAAATTTATGATCGCGTACAACAAGTTGTTCTAATTGACAATGGCAAGATAAGATTTGATTTGATTTGATGAAAGGTTTCAAAAGGTTTAAATGAAAATCTTAAAAATAGATTTCAGAAATTTTTTCCTTTTAATCATAACAGGTTATTAAGATATAAACCATTAAAATAGATTTTTAATAACCTTCGATTCAAATAGAGATGTTTTTTTACAGAAGTTTTTTTGTTTTATAAATGCAAATGCTAAACAATTTCAAAACATATTGTATTTAAAAAAAGATGCAAAAACTTTTAAAGAAATAATGATAAAACAAACGTCTATATTTTAAAGCGATATATATATGTATATTATATTAACCTTCAACATATATATATATATATATATATATATATATATAAATTAAAATCAATTTTTTATTTTTGTTAATACATTCAGGTGTATTATTATTCATCAGGTAATAAAAATAGATAATAAAAACTATATATATATGATAATTAACTATAGAGTTGGTAATTTTTTTGATGATATTTCTATATATTATTTATTATTACATGCAAATATTCAAAGTCTATTCAACTTTATTCCGTTAAAAACTTGATGTTAAACGCAGTCAGAATGGTTCAGAAAATCCTATGTTGGTGAATTATTTATAATACTATAAAATTTATAGGATTTGAATAAAAGTTAGATAGTGTGTGTTAATACCTCAAAAATCGTTTGGGTTTTTTTTTAATATAAAAAAGAAAGTATATATATTTTGATATTTATAATAACAAAATTTGTGACGCGATTATGTTTTATTAAAATTTCCAAAATTACATCAAAATAAAGAAAAACAAAATGTGACCCTATGTAGGATGTGATAACAAGGGTTAAAATATATATATATATTTGAATTTAAAATATTATATACTATATACAGACTAAATATGATCTGTCGGGTTATTTGTCTTAAAAATTAATATATATAGTGAACACAAAATCGAGTTTTGATGCAAAAAGAACAGATGAAAGTTACTAAAAAATATGTACACATTTCCCTATTTCTAAATGTAAATGGTTGGGAAAATCAAGGAGCATTGTAACATAGAACTCATAAGTTAAATAAAATTTACAAAAATTGTATTTGGAACCTATTCGTTGGATTGAAATGTTGTTAAAGAATTTGTTATGAAAATATCTGATAGAAACCCCAACGAGCCAAATTTCTAATTCCAATTTATCACATTTGTCATAAAAAACCCGGAATTATGAAATAATTCTGTTTAACATCTCGGCATCGGAAACTCCAATATAGAGACACTTTTTATGTATGATGATAATTACATTTTTTTCTGAATGTTAATATATGTAGTAGTATTTTATATAATCTAGTACTACTATTAATAATAATAATTTGGTAGTCCATATTTCAAAGATGTTGTAGAAGATAAACAAATTAATTTCTTCTTAAAATTATTTTTGTTTCCTCTGTTTATCATTTCTGGATGTGTTATTAATAGAATTTCAGGATTTTCATTTAAAAAAGAAAAACATTTAATATTTTTCGCGCACGCATTAACGAAATCCTGAATCTAAAAGTCTGGATACTGACTATAATTCTTATATTAGAGTGACTATAAATACTGCGATATTTTATAAAGATGCGAATACAAAATTTTTTTTTTTATGAAAAATAAGCTATATATATAATTAACAATTATAATAAAATATCATGTCGTAAATTAATATAAATGATATTTTACGAATAAAAATATATTTACATAAACAAAAAAACAAAATAAAAAACATCTTATTATTATTTTTAGTAGTTTAAAAGCATTTCGTCTCGTTATAAGTGACCGAGACTTATTTTTCGAAGACCTCGCTTTTTTTTTTTTTTTGGTATTCAAAATGCAGATAAATTATTGTGGTTTATTATTAATTATAACTATTAGTTTGTTTGGTAATTCCAATTGTTATACAGTAACACCGGCTGAAATTAAAGTGTTTTCTCCAAAAGGATTTACGGTATCAATTCCAGGTAATGCGTACATCAGCAGTGATAAATATGGAGAATTAACTTATATATGATTTTTTGGTTTTTATTTGTGTTTTAAAACTTTATATACATATATTATATATATTCTGGATGTATATGTATAGCCGAAGAAGGAATTACATTATTCGCTTTTCATGGTAAATTAAATGAAGAATTTGATGGTTTAGAGGCTGGTACATGGGCCAGAGATATCCTAAAAGTGAGAGATGGAAAATATACATTTACAGATCGTATTACAAAATTAAAGGTATGTATATAGCTATATAGATAGATAATAGAAAAAAGTATTATTGTGCATTTTTCTTTGCAAATTCAAATATTTAAATCCCTTTTAGTTGACTTAAATATGCCATAAATAGCGAATAAATTCAAAAAGTAATTCAGATTCATTAAAAATGATATTAGGAAAAGCGTACGTTGGGCTCATGACAAGAATATTTTCTTTAATTATTAAACTCTTTTATTTGGTTTCTTTTTTGAATTTTCATACAGATAGGTGATGTATTATATTTTTGGACTTATGTTATTTATGAAGGTTTGGGGTATCGTCAAGATGATGGGGAATTTGTAGTAAGAGGTATTGATCCGGTATTTTTAATAAGTTTTATTAATTTTCATTAATAATTTGAATATATATATATATATATATAAATGTTAATTTTCCTTTGAAGAATATGCCAATGGACCGGTTCCAACACGATCGAAACCCGTTGTAGTTACTACATCTGTTACGAAACCAGTAACAATTCCGATACAACCAGTAGACACCAGAGTTGATACACCGAAAGTTGTTTTAATACCAGGTAAGATAATGATAATATTTTGGTTACATTTTGTTTATGAAAATCTTTTTTATTTCTGATATAAATGCAGTTAATACACCATCAGTAGTTGGATGCCAAGAAGAATCGGTTACAACCGTCAATGGTATTCATAAATGTAAAAATGAATTAATATTTGAAGATTATTTTGATAATTTGGATTTAAATAAATGGGAAAAAGAACAACATTTTAATACGAATCCAGTAATTGAAACTAATTATTAATTATTGATATTTAATTAATTTTTATTTTATTTCAACATCATTCATAGGATTACGAGTTTGTTCTTTATATGAGTACAATAAATAATATTGCAATTGTAAATGGGATATTAAATTTAAAATTAACAAGATTGGAAAATTTCTTTGGTAGAGATTCACACAGAAGTAATTTAAGTTTAGGATTAGAGTAAGTATGAGATGATCATCACACCGATTATTATAAAATTATTTTTATTAAATCCTTTTTTTTTCAATTTTTCATATATCCATCATAAAATTTATTGATATATTATATATAGTTGTACGGGTAAATTGAATAGCGATGAATGTGAACGTTCTCCATCACGTGGTAAAATTTTAGCACCCATTATATCGGGTCGAATAAATACATTTAGAAAATTTCAATTTAAATATGGTAAAATTGAAATTCGTGCCCGATTACCATCGGAAAAATGGGTATTTCCACAATTATTTTTGGATCCCGTTGAAAACTATTATGGTAGCGGTAAATATGAATCGGGACAATTAAGAATTGCTTTTACGAAGAATGTACATGGTAAATTATCTGGTGGTGCTTTAATGGCCGACAAAGAACCAAATCGTTCTGAATCGTTGTGTTCCAGTCAAGATACACGAAATTGGAGTGATGATTTTCATACGTACACATTGGAATGGAAAACAGGTACGATATTTAGGTTTTTTTTATATATAATTTTATATAGTTATTTGACAAACAAACATTTAATTGCTATCAGATTCCATTATTGTGGCTGTTGATAATGAAGTGTATTGTACATTACGACCAAATATTGGATTTTATCATCAATCAAATATAACGGCGGCCAGGGAATGGGAAAGAGCTCATAATAAAATGGCACCATTCGATCGAGAATTTTATTTAACATTTGGTGTTGGCGTAGGTGGTTTTAATACGTTTTCCGATGACCAAACAAAACCATGGAAGGAATATAGTGATAAGGCATTGCCCAGATTTTGGCGACATATGATGTCACAAATGGATTGGCCATCAAGTGAACAATCAACATTGAAAATTGATTATGTAAAAATTTATGCATTATAGAAATGATGAGGGAGTGAAAAAAGGGAATTTATATATTGTAATGAAAAAAATTCATAAAATAAAATGTATAATAAAACGTATAATATAAATATATTATAATTAAATAGTGGTTTTTCCTTTATATAAAATTTTGTTAAAATCCTGTTTAAGAAAATCTACAATCCACAAAAAACAATATATTTATATAAATAATTATATATATGGGGATTTTAATTATATTGTATAATAAAACTAACTGCAAATTTATTCATTTATTTTTGTTTAATGATTTTTAATAATGAAGTTCAAAATCAGTTTTACATTTACATTATATACATAGTTACTGGAACTTATTGATACTTGGCTTATCATATATTCCAACTACCATTTGTTTTCATGATCGATGAGAGACACGTACGCATTGGCAGCCCTTCAATTCCTACGAAGAAATTGAAAATTGGATGTCTGCGATTCATGGTTTGCTTCAAAAGGTGAACAATTCTATTGGCGTATGTCTAGTATCCACAAATTGCCAGAAAGGTGCGGTCGAAATATGTAGAAAGCAATGACAAATACTTTTAATAAAATGTTTTGTTTAATTTTCCATTTAAAATTAGTGTTTTATTTTCACTTCATCCCGGTATTTATCTGATATATATGAGATTTATGAGATTCTATGCGATGTGAGACACCAAAAAAAAAACAAATTGGTTTTACCCATCATATATCGGTTGTATTCAATATATCCAATATCTGAATTGGAAACCGTTTATGGGTTTTCAATTTTTCATGAATAAATCGAACCTTTCCGCAGCAAAGTGTGTCGATTAATTCATAATAATATATTTTATATGATTTTATATCATATGCGAACTGTATAATAAATGCCAGAGAAACAGAAAAACCAAAAAAAAATTAGATATAATTAATTGCGAATAAGAAAAAAAAATAAATAAAAATATATGCGTATATTAACAATCATTTAAAGAATAAAACAAGTTTTTTTATTTTTTTGATAAAATATTAACCATTATATATATTGCGAATTTTATATACATAATATGAATTTTAACTCTTTTTTAACAGGTTTGTTTTTATTGAATATATTCATATATTGCAATAATAAAAAAACTTTTATTTAGTTTCAATTTTTTATACATATATACATTTTTACAGGGGCGAAACTGGAAATGTTTTTGTCATATTACAGCATAAAATAAAAATTTATTCAACCAATTTTCCGGATAAAATTTCGAATTACTGCCAAATAGTTTTTTTGTAATATTCAATTTCTTCGAATAATTGGAAACGTCGATCAATTTCTGATAATTTCCTAGAAGAAAATTTGAAAATCGCCCAATTGGTTCAAAAGATATAGTAGAATTACCAAAAGGTGTTTGTGAAATTGGTCCGATTTATGATGTACTGCATAAAACGTTTTGAACCATTTATGATTTGATCGTTCACTTTTACAGTATTTTACAAATTTCTTTGTAATTTTCACTGAACTCGCATCTTGGAAAATCGCCTCGATATCTTTTGAACCATAATAGGGTGGATTTTATTCTATGAAATATTGGGAATTTATTAATTTTTTTAATTATGAGAAGAAAAACCCCTCTAATTAAAAAAATGTAATTAAAAAATTTAGAAAAATCAATTTTTACCGGACAATTTTAGTTTGGTACACGCGTCAAATGCTTTTTTTTTAATAAATCAACTAAATGTACCATTCAGAATATCCTATATCCTCTTGTATAAACAATGTGCGGTTAACAACTTTCCATATAGCTTCGCTTATGCATTTTTATAATATATTATCAAATTATATTTTATATAAACTCCCATCTTTGTGGTAGAGTAGTGTATATAAAGAAAATATTATACGATTTTTAACTAATATATTAAAGGATTGTTGAACTTTACTATTTAATTCTTTGTAAAGGGTGATTTTTTAGCTATTATGTTTTTGGCAACACTGGTTTAAACACCTGACGCACGTTTCGTGTTTTGTTTCACTGTCAAACCAATCTTCAGTTTGGTCTATAATTTAACCATGAATCGTCTTACAAACGAATAACACTTGAAAATTATTGAATTTTATTATCAAAATGCGTGCTCTGTTAAGAAAGTTCATCGCGACGAAATTGTGTTCAGCGACGAAGCTCATTTTTGGCTCAATGGGTACGTAAATAAGCAGAACGGTCGATTTTGGAGTGAATATCAGCCAGAAGCATTGCAACAGAGCTACCAATGCATCAAGAAAAAGTCACAGTTTGGCGCGGTTTATGGGATGGTGGCATCATTGGACCGTACTTCTTCAAAGATGATGCGAATCGTAACGTAACTGTGAATGGTGAGCGCTACCGTGAGATAATATCCAACTTTTTTTGCCCAAAATGCAAGAGCTTGACTTGCATGACATGTGGTTTCAACAAGACGGTGCCACATGCCGCACAGGACGCGCAACAATTGACATATTGAGAGGCGAGTTCGGTGAACATTTTATTTCACGTTCGGGACCGGTTCGGGATTGGCCGCCTAGATCGTGCGACTTAACGCCTTAAGACTACGTTTTGTGGGGCTATGTTAAAGCCCGTTTCAATTGACGCATTGGAAGACAACATTGAAGCATTTATTCGTGAGATACCGGCCGAAATGTTGGAAAGAGTATGCCAAAATTGGACTCAGCGCGGATGGACCATTTGAGGCCCAGTCAAGGTTAACATTTGCATGAAATAATCTTCAAACATTAAATTATATGGACCGTACTGTATCTATTCAAATAAAGATTTCATGCATTTTTCTGAATTTTATGTGTTTTTTTTTTTTGAAAAACTTTCCTATAGCTTTTAAAAAATCACCCTTTATATAGTGTGTTGTTATGTAATCTTTTTCATATATAACTTTTTATTTTTAAATAGTAATCGGAATGATTTTTTGTGAATAAAAATTAATTTTTTATTTATATTATTAAATATATTAAATGCGGCAGTGGATAATTACTTTATATAAATGCATTTTCTTTTTCAAATTGATATATTCTATATATTTCTGTAAAAAAATTCAATTAAATGAATTTTATGCGAATTGAATCGATGAAAATCTATGGTATATCTTTGATTTAACTAATTAAAATATTTTGTATTTATTTTTGTTCAATTATTAGAGTTGTTCAAAGGGTTGAGACGTTATAAATATATATCGTCATGCGTTTACACATATTAATCCATCCATCCATTTATACGATCTGTAAGGAATATTAAAACAACAAACCTTTTTTTTTTTTTTTTTATTTAACATATATATTAAGCAATAAATCACAGAATATAATATATCATATCGCATTTAAGCAAAGAATTCTATTTTTAATCAATATAATGTGACTCTATGAGAATGTTGGCTATTATTAATTAAATATATATGATAATATATGCATATATAAATAACAATATCATATCATTCAGGTGTGGATGCCTTTTTACGCATTTATACAAATATATATGATAATATATGCTAAATAGTTTTTATTGTTTATATATATATACCTTTATACGTCTTTTCTGTGTTTATCACACAGAAAGAAAATATTCAAATATGATGCGAATATATTATTAAAAAAAAAAAAAAATGTATAATTTCATTATTAGATATAGCGATGAGGCTTGAATATTATTATTATTATTATTTTATTAAAAAAAGAATGTATTTTTATTTTATTTTTTTTTTTTTTTCCAAATGATTTATATACGTTAAAGGTGCGGCTGTATCGTGCGTATGGTATCATCGCACATATAAAAATGTTTTTATGCATCATATAATAATAAAAAAAAAAAATTCACATATTTCAGAATTATAAGATACAACACCCTATATTATTATTATAATTATTGCTATATCACAGCGCGCGATATATATTTCATTTGAATATGAAAATATATAATTTAATAATTATATTCATATTCATATCACGTTAAATTTTTAAATGTAAAATATATTTTATAATATCAGTTCAACACGCATTTTATTATATTTGTTTATATTATTGTTAAGAAAAATTTCTATAATTTTATATGAATGATTTATTTATGTATTTTTTTTTTTTTTGTGTTTAAGAACCTTTACGATAATATTATAATAAATATACTAATCAATAATATATCCAAATAATGTTTCGCGATATCCTTAAGAAAATTAATTTTTCTAATTTGAAAATGTAATATGGAAATTTTTTTTATATATACATATACAATAGTTAATTTTCTTCAAGGTTATGAATTGAAAAGAAAATCCATTTGATTTACATGTTCAATATTTATTTAATAAAATTAATTAATTGTCATAATATTTGAAGAGCCACACGCTTTTATATTATAGTATATTGGGAAAATTTCTGTATCGCACACGGTAATTCTTGGATGAATGTGTGAAATTTTTAGATATATTTCCAAGAGGATGTTCGCTGAAACGAAATGGTCTAATTATAGATTTATATAAAAAAAATGTTGGTCATGCATCAAACAAAATTTTCCTCAAAAATTATTTTTTCTAAATTTTCTATCATTTCTATATAACCAAGGATTTTTTTACCAATTTTTGTTTATCTACGCATAATTGGAAAATTCAATCAAATTCTTAATATATGTTTCATAGAAGAACAATTGATTCAAAAGATTTTTGTTTGAAAATTTTGCATTTTCACTGAAATCAAATGGAAAATAATTGGCTATATGGGTTTCGCTTTAATCAATGAAGGTGATTTAACAAATTATGCAAAGAAAGACAACAAATTTGTTAAAAAAAAAAACCAAAAAGATTGTAATTAAGAAAATAGAACATTTAGAAAAAAGTTGATTTTCCCGGAAAATTTAGTTCGATTCAACAGTTTGAATGACCAACAGTTTGAATGACCAACAGTTTTTTTTATCAAATTATAGCTAAATTAAACATTTTCAGAATATCCTCTATCTTTTTGGGGATAAAATATGGTTAACAATTTCCCAGCTTTTCTTTTGTCGTGAAATTAACTGTTTGATAATCAACAATATAATTACATAATAAGAAATTAAGTGTATTTGAAATCTTTTAGAAAACATTCTTTAATTTTTTTTTCTTTTTTCTTTAATTCTATATATAACACTATATAAAACAAAAAAAAAAAACAACGAAATTAAAATCAATCAAATTATAATACAGATTAATTGTACATTCTATTCTATTCTATAAAAGCTATAAATGGATCATCGCATATAATGCCTAAAGGAATTATATAAATAAATTCCATCACTGTTATATAATCAAAAATATATGTATAGTACCATTCATACTGAATTTTATGTTGATTTTTACCTACAATAATTTTCTATCTATACTAAAAATATAAACATTGTATATATACAAAATAGATATAGAGATTATATTAATAATAAATGCTATTTATTATTATTATATAAATATACAGGTTCTTAAAAAAAAAATCAATTCTATATATTCAACATAACATATATTAAAATATGCAAATATGTAATTCTGATGGTATATAAGCAAGCATACTCGCTATATCTCTTATGTCTTATATATATATGGTATATAATAACTATTTGGATAATATATTTATTTTTATCATTTTAATATATATAGAGTTTAACAAAAAAAAAAAAAAAAAAAATAAATACCAGTTGTATATTTTTTGTAAATTTCAAAGTCAATGAGAAAAATATATAATATTCAATTTTGTTATATGTACAAGCTATAACACCAACGCAGCAATGATAATTATATTGTCGATTTCTGTATACATATGTTACAGGTTGATGACCGCGTAAACAAATAGTTGTCCATTTCAATATGTATATATTTTGATACTTCTTTCTTTCTATATATATATACACCTCTATATATAGATAAAGTTCATCTGCGATGGTACTTTGTTAAAGGTATAACGGTAATACATTTAATATAAAAATTGGAAAAAATAAAGGTAAAAATAAAAAAATCAAGTTTATTTTTATGTTATGATATATTTTTAACTACAATATATAATGATTTTTGATATCATATCATATTCGAAAACAAATAACAAATTAATTTATTTTTTTTTATATTTTTATCACCAGATATTTTATTGCATAAAATTAAATTATTATTAGAAGAAAAAAAACGTTTATGAAATTTATGATAAAAAATAAAAATTCTATGTTTATTAATGGGGATTGGACAGTCCAATTCTTGGAATTTAAATATCACTCTATTTGAGTTTCTTTCGTTCTGATATTAAAATTGTTTTGTCAACTCATCTGGATAGGACGACAATATCGCGAGTGATAATTGCCATCCATTAACAAATATTTAAATTATTGATCACTGTTCGTTTTCTATATAATTAAAATAGATATGAGAATCTAATCAATATATAATTTCAATAATGATTTTCCCCCGGTTTCAGGACGTTCATTGATATATTTATAGTTCTAAAAAGTTATATTTGAACATTTTCTTGATGATTGTAGATTGTTTTCCTTTTTTTTTTGTTAGTTTAAAAACAATGCATTTCGACTTCTTATAAAAATTAGTTGAATAAATAAACATAATCATCTCGGATTTCAACCATAAGATACTTAAGAGAATTATAATAATAATTATCTATATTTGCATAATAACTATAACCATTAACATTGCGGTAAGTCGAACAAAGATATTTTTATTATTTTTTCCATTTAAATCACTGAATATTTTATACTTTGTTATTTTCCTTATCATTTTGTTAATTGCATTTCTTATTTATAATATTGCAAATTCGCTATTTACGTATAATTATAGACATTTGTTTTATCTATACTATAACATATATATATATACTACATAATTATAAATAAATATTATTGTAATTTATTTGTTATTCTTCCTTATACCTATCCAAGGCTAATTTACACCTATTTAAAAATGACAAACGAAATAATTAGCAACTATTTATTATATGATGAATGATGTGGATTCGCATATTCAAATCTCATACACTATACCATTTTGAATATTTAAAATTTGAATATTCAAATCTCGCACTATACCATTTTGAATATTTAAATTTTGAATATTCAAATCTCACACTATTCCATTTTGAATATTCAAATCTCACACTATACCATTTTGAATATTTAAATTTTGAATATTCAAATCTCACACTATACCATTTTGAATATTTAAATTTTGAATATTTAAATTTTGAATATTCAAATTTTGAATATTAGAATCTCATACTATCCATTTTGAATATTCAAATTTTGAATATTAGAATCTCACACGATTCCATTTTGAATATTCAAATCTCTCACTCACACCATTTTGAATATTTAAATTTTGAATATTCAAATCTCGCACTATACCATTTTGAATATTTAAATTTTGAATATTAGAATCTCACACTATACCATTTTGAATATTCAAATTTTGAATATTAGAATCTCAAATTATGTCATTTTGAATATTTAAATTTTGAATATTCAAATCTCACACTATACCATTTTGAATATTTAAATTTTGAATATTCACTGTACATAATTTATTAAAAATTTCCTTTAATAAATTATGTACAGTGAATTTTTTTTAGCAAAATTATGTACAGAATTTTATTTGGGAAATTATATACAGAATATTCTTTAGAGAATTTAGAAAACCCTTAGAAAACTATAAACAGAATTTCCCTTTATGGAATTTCCTTTACAAAATTGTATGTACAGAATTTCCTTAAGCAAAATTCTGTACAGCATTTCCTTAAGCAAAATTCTGTACAGCATTTCCTTAAGCAAAATTCTGTACAGCATTTCCTTAAGCAAAATTCTATACAGCATTTCCTTTAGCAAAATTCTGTACAGAGCATTTCCTTTAACAAAATTCTTTACAGCATTTCCTTTAACAAAATTCTTTACAGCATTTCCTTTAACAAAATTCTGTACAGCATTTCCTTTAGCAAAATCAAGTATAGAATTTCATTTATCAACGTTAATAAATAAATAATAAATTATGTAGTGTGTTGTGTATATGTACAGAATTTTCTTTAGAGAATTATTTCCTTTAGAAAATGATGTCCAGGATTTCTTGATATAAAAAATTACTTCAAGTACTGTACAGAATTGCACAGAATTTCCTTTATTATCGCTAAACTGCAAAAATGTACCAAATTTATGAATTTATCCAATAAAACACACCTCACACACGACTCTGACAAACTTATACGTATATGTAATAGAATTTTCCTTTTTTTATTTTTCCATCTAAACATATCATATAATATATATAAGAAAACAAAATTTACTTCTTTTGTATCGTTTATGTACAGATTTTTGTTTTTGTTTTATTTTTTTGCTATATGAATGAATGAATGGATATGGATGGTTGAATTAATAAACATCAACCAAACAGAGAGCATAAGGTATCATATCATATATATTAATATTAATATTCATTTCGTATAGGTAGGTATTTATTTTTTGTTGTATCATTTATTTTGTTGTGGTGCAGTTATACTTATATAGAAAATAAAATAATAAAAAGTAAATAAATATAAATATAAATAAAAACTAAAAAAAAAAAAAATATCAAGCAGCGCATATATTTTTTATTTTTTTTTACTGAAAAAAAGTTTATAAAATCATGAATTCAACTTTAAAAACACTTAGTTCATTGCTGCCGGTGTCGTTGAATAGAGGTATATTGTTTTAACTATTTTTTTTTTTTTTGTTTTTTTATTTGTATCTCTTAAGATTTTAACTTACTATAAAGTTTTTAACTTTAAAATTCAGGTGTATAATTAAAATAAAAAAAAATTAAATAAAAACAAAAATAAAAATATATTTACGCTCGTGTGTGCGACTGCTTAACCGCGGTTCTTATATATAGAGATTTTTATAAAGTGTGCATTTTAAAAGTGTATTTAACCATCAAACATTCGATTATCATTCACAAAAAAACCAATTATTAATTAAAACCAAAAATAGATAATGATAAATAATTAATTAAAAAAATAGCAAAATTTTATATTTGTGATAATTTTTTTTTAATATATATATTAATTCTATTTATTTGTTCTCGTTATATATATCTAAAAATCTGTATATGTATAAATTTATCAAAAAAAAAACGAAAAGATAATTAATTAAAAAAAAAATTAAATATGTGTGTTTGATTATTTTTTTTCTTCTTTGATATGTTTATTTTTAACATAAATTCTATTTTATTATTATTTTATTTTTGATTAATTATTGTATTATATATATATATATATATTTTTGTGCTATATATAAAAACCATATTTTTGTTTTGATTCGTTTTTCGAAACGTATAAATACACACTTTTTTTATTTTTATTTTTGATTTTTTTTCTGTGATATTTTTATTTTCTATTCTTTTTTTTGTATATTAATATTAAATTTATTAAAAATAAAAAAGAAAATATATAAGATATAAATATATAAATATTATTTATTTTTAGTGCGATTTTGATTTTGGTGTTAATTTCATAGTAAAAGATATTTCATTTATGTTAGTTTGTAATTAGTTTGTTTTTTTTTTGTTTTTTTTTTATTTATTAATTATATATTTTATTTTAAATTTGTTTGTATGTGATTTTTTATTTTTTTTTTTTTTTGGTAACGTTTTAAATAAATTATATATAATAAACAAAAAGTAACACAATAAAACAAAAAAAAAATGACTACCGGAGTTCAAACGGTTATTAAGTAAGTGAATTTATTAATTTATTTATTTTATAATTTAATATTGGAAAAATGATTTTGGAAATTGTGGGATTTT
This sequence comes from Dilophus febrilis, assembly GCA_958336335.1. Lineage (NCBI taxonomy): Eukaryota > Metazoa > Arthropoda > Insecta > Diptera > Bibionidae > Dilophus > Dilophus febrilis. The sequence continues at coordinate 6,954,942 of OY284470.1, read as the reverse complement.
TTATATTTTATAAGTGATGTAGAGAGAGTGGTCTGACCAAATCTTATTTGTCCATAAGATTTTTGTGTGTTTTGTTGTGTTAAATAGAAATGAAATTTATTATTTTTTGTTAAAAACCATAATTAAAAGCCAACCCCATCGTTCGTTTTATGTTAAACAGATTTGATAGTCTCCAAATTTTTTAAACTACGATTATCTGGTAAAGAATTAATTTTATTTATTTAAAATTCCCCATAACATTTATTAATTAAAAAAAAAAAAATATTACTATATGTAATTAATAAAGTACAATTTAATAAACTATTAGATTAGATAATTAAAAATAAATTAAAAAGAAAAGAAAGTATTATGTAATAATTCATAGAGTTAATTCATTCTTATATTATAGATAACATTTAAAAATATACAATTTATTATGTATAAGAATAAGAATATTTAAACTACGATAAGCAGTAAATTATTATGTGTATATATTAAAGAGATTTTAACTGAGTCGTAATATACGGCGGTGGTGATGAAATAATTAATTAAATTATAGTCATTTATTTTTTATTGGTATTTTTTTTTTTTGGGTTTGTTATTGATTAATTAATTTTAATAATCTAAATATTATCTAACTGCGTTTATATTCCATACGAGATGCAATTGAACACGTTAAAAAGATTCCTATAGGATACAAAAACCAAAAATACACAGTTCTAATTAAATCCATTATCAATTTATCGCTTTCCTTGGAATAAGCTCTCAAAAGAGTATTTGAGATATTATAAGAAGGATTTTATTTAACAATTGAAAGCTTATAAATACAGTTGTTTAATTTTTTAAATATTAAATGCTGTTGAGTTTTCCAAGCAGTTGTTATGTTAAAATTTAAAGACAATTTAAAATATATTTATTTTTATTTTTCCACAAATGTTTTCTTCAAATACATTCTTTAAGTACACGTTTAAATAATTTTAAGTTCATGGACCATGACCAGGGAACGCACGTTAGATAATTCTCCAAGAATGATAAAATACCATGACAATCTTTCTAATATTTCAATATCCACGCATTCAAAAATCCTGTATATGTTACCTTACCAAACAAACCTGTTAGAATATAACAAACAACAAAAAAACAAATACTATTTTTTAAATGTCGCGTCCATATACGACGATCTTTTAATTAATGTGAATTATTAAAAATTAAAAAAAATTACACAGAAATTTTTTTTACTTTTTTTTAGCAAATTAACATAAATTAATTAATTATATATTATAATCTTAAAAATATATTAATTGTATTATATATTTAAATTTGATGATGACACCTTTCCAAGGTTATATATATATTTTTGAAAACAACCCAAAATATTTCTATATTTCTGGTGGTTTATTTTTTTCCAATAAATAATAATAATTATAATTTACATACGTGAGATGTATAAAAAAAATTCACGGATATAAAAATCGCAGCATCACTATAAAATGTATGTATTATTATATCTTCTAACAATTACAGAATGATTGTGTATTTATTGTATAAAACATTTTACCGATCGCTATAGTAATTTTTTTTTATTGTTATATTAAAATTACAATGAAATAAAATATGTGGAAAAACATATTCGCATTTAACTATATAGAGAGATATAGATAAATTTGTGGTTAGTTTTATATTTATATTCAATATTCAATATATCTACTTGAAAATATTTATATATAATATAAAGTTTTTTTTTTTAATAACGTAGTTTCATGAGATATAAACAATTTTAAACAATTCAATATGATTTATGATATTACACGCCCTTGTCATATTCCGCAGTTGCCTTAGCGCAATTAAAACCCATTCTATTTCCCTGGCCATATAACCATAAAGTATTTTGTTGGGCTACTAATCAAGGAAAGAAAATATCTCGTCCTTTGATCTCCAGTAACAAATCCACATATAATAATAATAAATCATCGATAGTCAATTCTATGTCGATTAAATATTAAATTAATACAATAGAAAAGGATAATCATTAGCACAAAATACGATGAAACTCAATTTTTTTATAGGAGCGCTTCATAACATTTTCAATATAAATTAAGTTAACTGACTAAGTATTTAATTAAATAAACAGATTTTATATAGGTATATTCGACGCAGACTTTATATCAATTACAACTTTTTATAGAATTTAAGACGATGTTCTGTTCTGCGATTATACGTCAATAATATAATCAATATATATCTTTCTTTAATATATAATATATATTCTAAATAGATTTTAAACGCACACAATAATTTTAAATATATATATCAAAAATATAGAAAACTTAAGTAATGTTAATTATACATTTTTTTTTTTTTTTTTAATTAAACCCAAGACATATTTTGCATAATTTTATTTTGAGATCTAATTAACATTATATCTATAATAAATATTATTATTAGCACCTTTTTGTAGCCCCATTTTATATATATTGGCTTAAAAAAGATATATATTTTTTTGTGTGTGATTGAGACGCGAGGGTATTTGCAAAATATTTTATGTATTTGATATAAATATTCAGAGGAATTTCATGGAATAGATAAATAAAAAAATAAATAAAAATTGAATGTGTTAAGTAACATTTATCGAAATTATTATATATTTTAAGTCGTTTGAATTTTGATTACAAATATATGTATGATGTGACGATCAGATAATCTTCTTCTTCTTCTTATTATTTTTTTATTGTTAATTTGTTAATGTGTTATAATGACGATGAGATTCTATGTGATGCGATGTTTTACTAAATTTATATATACCACATTTAATATAATTTAATTATCATTTGAATTTATTTACACTATTATAATATAAATATAAATAATATTTAAGTGGTATTTTTTATACTTATAGGATTGGTATTTATAATTGGAAAACAGAATTTAAAATATATAATATAATAATAAAAAAATAATTAAATCTTTATCAGTTTAATAAAATTTAAAATTTAAAAAAAAAAGATATATTATTTATTTATTTATAGATCATTAAATTTTGATATGCGATTATTTGTTTTTATTCTCGTATCGTAAATTTATTAAGAAATGAATGAATTTAATTGCATATAAACAGAAATTTAATTATTATAATAATGACGGCGAATCGAATTGATTTTAAAAATTTTTATTTGTTAATTAGTTAATAATAAAATTGATTGGATTTTTTTTTTATTTTTTGTTCGTTAATATACGACAGAATCGATTTAGCGCCCGTAAAACCTCGGAATTCTATTGACGTGTGATCCCGTAACGAAACCATTTTCTTATTTTCCAATTCGCTTACGAATTTCCGTTCTGGTTATGCGACTATATTAATTTTCAGAATATCCTCATTTTCCCTCGAATTTCATCAAATTTAACCATTATATAAAATTATCCAGAATTATTTATGTTATTTATAACAAAAAAAAAAAAAACACCCTTTATTAATATAAAGTTAATAAAAAAATCGCATTTCTTTTTTTTTTCATCTTAGTTTATTTACTTTTTTTTATATATTATAATTATATATATTTACCTGTTTGATTGTTTATTTAAAAAAAAAAAAAAAAAACATTCATTTTTATGACATAAAAAATAAAAAGCAATAATTATTTTATTTTTAATATTTTTGTTTTTACTAAATGTGCTACTTTTTACTTTGAATACGAAAGTTAATTTCCCACTTAAATAATTTATTTTCATTATAATTTTATAAATAAATATTTATATATATATATTATTAAAAATTAATGATTTTACAAAATTTTTAATATAATTTTTATATTGTTATTGCGAATACAATAATTGCAAAAAAATTAACAAATAAATAAATAAATAAATATAGTGTCGTAAATAAATATTATAATTATATTATATATATTTATTTATATTGTTAATGATATATTTAAAAATTGTTTATAATTAAATAAAAATGCCCTTTTTCATTTTTAGATTTCGATATACAATAAACCAAAAAACGGATATTTCTATCTATATTTAAATACTTTGGAAAATTTTCCATTTCATTTAGTTCAAAAATGCCATTTCAAAATCTTCAATTCAATACGTAATTTTTGGTTCATATTCGCGATATTTAAATACCAGTTTAATGAAACATTTTTTTCCTCTGAAAACCCCATCATTTTATTCACTAGGGTGGTTAAGCTTTATGCTTAAATCAATTCTTTACAGAGTTCAAAACGATCCTGTATTCGATCCTGCGTCCAACATCTATCTATTTTTATTGTGTATATTATAGATAATAAAATTAATAACATATAACTCGCTATAATCGTCTAAGCATTACATATACTTATCTGTTTCATTTCCGTATTTCCTTAACAGAATTACAATTTTAATGTATATATATATGATTTGAATTACATTTTTCTATATTTTTCCACATTCGCATGATTTCCTAAACTCATGATTTTAAAAATAAATATCTTATTTAGAATATATATATTTAGAAAAGTAAAAAAAAAACTATAAAGTTTTATATTTTGTCGTTTAGTATCAATACACATAAAATTTTAGCATATTTTATATAGTGATATAACCAAAAAAAAAAAAAAAAGACTATATTAAAAAATAAATGTAAAATATTTAGTAATAAATATATATATATGTACATATAAAAAATTTATATCACAAATAAATGCACTTGTAATCTCCATATATATATATATATATAAGTACATTTTATAAACCATTAAATTGTGTACATAACTCCTGTATAAATATATATATATATAACAAAAAATACCCTCATCGTTATTATACATCGCAGTAGCATATAATCAGCTCATTATTATATTAGATTAAATTTAATTCTCAAAATTTTACATCATAAAAAAGTGATTTTTTTTTATTCATTATACGTAACAACACAAACTAATAACTTTAATAAATCTGGATGACGATAATGGATGATGACGATCCAATTTATTTTTTTTTGCAAAGAAAATTCTAATAGAAAATATTTAATTATAATCTATAAATTTTTAAGACATATTAAAGACCCGTATAATAAATAACAATAAATTAAATAAATTCAACACGTGGTTTTGTTCATCAAAGACTGTTTTTTTTTTGTTCTTCAAAGTCTGTTGGCATCTTTCCAAAAATTGTTCCTTAAATCACACTATATATAAAATAAATTTATTGTATACTTATATATTATGACATGTTTTGTTTGGTTTAGTATAAACTTTACATATTTGTTTTGACAACTTATTTGTTAATTAATTATGTGAATATGCTAACAGGATATGTTTATTCATATATATATATTAAAGTTTAATCTTATTAATAAATTATCGTTTTATATTCTGCAATATATACACGGAATCATCTGAAAATAAAAATTTTATTTATAATAAATAATAAGAAACAAAGAAAAAAAAATTCTAAATCATAACGTAGATGAAAATATTATAGACCATTCATTAGTTTTTTTTTTTTTTATAGATTAGATAAATAGAATTCTGTTGAATTTTTGTATTTCTTATAGGATTTTATAATATAATTATTAATAAAGGGGATGGACTTTTTCTTATTAAGAGAAAAAAACTTTTTTCTAAATAAAATAATTCTTATATGGAAAAAAAACAATTTCTAGAATCCTTAAATTTTTACCAATTTTCTGAATTCAATTGCATGTGATTTATTTTACATTTATGATTATTTTATCGTGTGTACTTTGATTCCGCTCATACTAACATCGCCGCTTCATATTTCAACTATATAAAAAAATGATATTGCTCTTCCAAAGTCAGATCAGAAACTAAATTCATAAATGATTGCTTTCAAAATCTCACGCGTTTTTTTGGCACAGAATTGAATTATAAGATCATAAAATATTGTCATATGCAATCGCATATTCAACATGCAAAATAATTCATCAAAATCGATTAAGAAACGGCAAAATTTTCTATAGTATTTTAATTAAATAAAAACAAAAAAAAACAAGAAGGTTATCTGGAAAATTTATTTAGAAAACATAAAATTAATACTAAAAAATGTATTACAAATAGATTAATCACACATTATTTTATGATCAATTAATCATATCTGACACGTCTAGTGTATGGCATATAATAAAAATTTTCAAAATTCCATAATAAAAACATATAAGGACATATTAATATATGAATTTTTCATTGTTTTTAACAAGTACAAACCATTTTGCATTATTTATAAATGTACATATAAGTAAAAGTAACCCACATCGTAAAAAAATAAATAATTCATTATACAAAGTGACAAATAAATTAATTTATCCCTAATTAAAATTCATAAATATATAATAACATGAAAAAAAAAACAAACAATTTAATATATTTTTCTTATTTCAAAAAATTTTGCGTATTTAATATTCAGTTCACAAGTAAATATCCTTGTGTACTATAGCATATAAATAATTTTTTTACTATATTTATATATCTTTACATGTAAAATGAAATAAAAAAAAATATGTATAGCTAGGGTATGTATAAAGATAACACAAAAAAAAAAAATAATTTTTTTTAATTTAGAAATAATTGCGGGTAATAAATACATATCATTTCAATTTTATTTTGTTGCAATACTTAATGGTTTTGAAATTGTTTTAGTTTTTTTTTTTAATAATAATATATGCATACCAATAATTTTTTTTTTATCTTTTTCATTCAGTATATATATTTAGTAATTGTGATAACAAAAATGAAACATTATAATAATATATTTCTTTTTAAATTCTTTAAAAAAATGCTTTAATTATGCATAAAATAAAATTGATTGTTCTTTCAATTTCCATTAACATATTTATTTTTTTTAATTTAAACTGTTCTTGTAAGGGTATAAAAAAAAATTGATAAAAAATAAATATTTTAATATGTCTGAGATCCGGGCGGTGTCGTCTTTTTTTATATGCCTTATTATTTAATTTATATAAGATTAAAATTCTATACTATATACTATATACTTATAAATAATGCGCTTAACCTTTTATCCTTTACAAAAAAAAAATTAATATTCTTTATAATGTGATCACCCGAAAAATTATGTCATTGTTATATATAACAACACAATATAAAGTTAATATTTATATCTATAAAAATATCCTGAAATATATTATTGTATTAAAAGTAAACATATTTCGAATTTATATGTCTTAAATTATTTGAGTCTTTTGTGGTTTGTTTTGTTCATTATAATAACTGGTTATTATAACAACTTATAACTAACGAAAATGATTTTATTTTAAATGTTGTTTAAGTTTTTTTTTAACATTTAATTTATTATCAAAATAAAGTTAAGATGAGTTTTTTTTGTGGGTACATTTTATTAATGATTAACAAATTGTCAAACGAAAAATTCTAAAAAGTCTATAGGGAGTATATTTAAAATTCTTGTTTATGTTCTGTCAATAACCGCGAATAATAATAAATAAAATGATACTTAAGCTGAAATAATTTTTATGTATGATATTCTAATATATTCTAATATATTGAAATAATTTTTGTGTATGATATTCATTCCATTTTGCAGTATAGTGATTTTGTTCAAATTGTGACAAAATAATGCAAAGTTCTAAAAGGAAAAAATTCTTGGGATCTGCACATTTTTTAATTTTTCCTTTGATTGCTCTTTCTATGAGAATAAATAAAAAAAAAAGGAGGAAATGTCAAATTACCCGCTCCGATTGTTCCATTATTGTGTCTATAGTTATTTTATGAGACTTTATAATGTATTAAATTTTGATGAACTTTTCAATGTTAGTAATTTTTTTATATCCATTAATCGATGAATATCAAAAAAGGGATGTTCCACTGTCCTCCCCTTTATCAAATCCTTACTATTTTTCGTATTGATGCCAATTTTTCGTTATTTTTCGTACTCCTCAATAAAATTTAAAAATATCTCTCTTAAAATTTTTCGAAATAAAGTTCATCGAACATCATTAGAATAATTATTGCAATTACCGCGGTTCACTGGAAAATTCTAATATGAATGCATTTGATGAATAATTGGGTATTAGGAATAGGAATTGATTATATACTTAAATAATAATTTTTCTCTAAATCCCTTGGTACGTAGAATCTCTTGGTTTTTTTCTTCCATAAATTAGCTATTTAGATGTGTCCTTTCGGAATATCTCTTCGGGTTTGACAATATATCGTGAAATTTTTCACGGACCACGGCCATTGATTCATCGCCAGTGATTAAGTGATTGATTATTTCGTTACGCGCATTCATGGCAATATAGAATTCTGAGCCATTTACGGCAGCTATAAACCGACTTATTTGCCGTCGTCGTATAGTAACGATAACAAAAAAAAATTAATTATAATATCTATAGTCCGTACATTCTGTCTACATATAAATAACATAAAAATCAAATGTAAGCTTATATAAATTTTATGTAAATCAATGAGAATTTTGTTTTATTACTTTAATACATAAAATATTTTAAATATATATGATATAAAATAATATGTTAGACAAAAAAAAACTAATATCAAAATACTTATTTAATTACTTATAAATATTACCTGACTATATGTGCGCGATAGTCTGACACAAATTTTATTACAAATAAATAATATAACGTGGCCGCATATAAATATCTAAATAATATGCAATATATTAAGTATATTATACATAAATTTATATACCGTGCGTAATCAATAATAATTTATCTAAGCGTGTATGTAGACTTTACAATATTTTTTTATTTTATACAATTATTATATTACATAATAATATAACAACATATATTTAACAATTAAGTTAATTACATAATAATGTCAATATAAAAAAATAAATTAAAAAAATTAAAAACATATATGCATTATAATTTTCAACTACCTGTTGCTTTTTATTTTATTTAATTATATATTAGATTGCATATGTATATACATAAATATGCATTTTTTATTCATTTGTTGATATTTACCTTTTTTTTATATCTACTATATTTTACAATACATTTTTTTTATATATTGTATTAAAAATCATATATACATATACATTATTTAAATTTTTTTTTTATTTAATGACCCAATGACCAAAATTTTTAATTATTTATTTATTTAATGTTAATTTTTATTTTTATTATTATTATTATTATTCTTACCATATAATATAATTGTTGTTGTATTTAATTTTAATTTCACAATATATTAATTATTTATTTTTTAAATTATGTATCGCCAGTATTTATTTAAATATATAATTATGTAAATAATATATAAATTATTATTTTTTTATATGATTATTATGGGAATTTGTTTAGCCGACCAAACATAATTCATAAATATAAGATATAAATTTATGTACAAGCATTTTTTCTCTATTAACCAAAAAAAAAAGGTATATTAAAGTTTGTAATTGTGAATTGTCGAATCGCGGTCTATTGGAAAAATAATAAGGTGATTTTCCTGGAAAACAATCTGTGTAACTTTAATTTCATAAACTTTCATCATAAAACATTTTCGTAAATTGTGAATGAATGTATTTTTTTCTTTTATCCTCAAAGTCCTCAAAGGTTTTCCTTGCCTTTATTGCACTAAATCCATAAAACTTGTATATATAAAACAATAAAACCTTCTTCATTTTTTTCCCGATTTTTCCGATGATTGCCATATTGTCATAGATATAGAGGCTGCGAAATTTTTAAAATTCATTTATTCAAACACAATCCCATTGTATAATATACAAAACAAAACCAAATTATATATTACATATCACACACAAATCTTCAATAAAAATTATTCATTTAATATTATTGTTTAAATATATAATTTCACAGATTCATTTTATTCAAGGTATAGATTTTATAGATTTTCGCACACATCACTTACAAAAAAAAAACCATTATAATATAACCTACAGACAGACTATAAACTATACTTTATACTCATTAATATTAATATATGTTATATTTTGATAAGTAAAATTGTCTACAAAATATTTATTACATTTTTATAATACAATACGCGGCGTATATAAATACAAAACAAACGATGTCTATATATTTCTATATATATTATACAAAACAATGATATTATATATATTATAATACACAAAACAATATAATAATAATAATGATATTAAAAATAATAAATGCTGTACTCGCATATATTAATTATATATATATATACTTTTTTTTTAAATCAATGAAATCAAGAGCGCTTACCTGCATTTAAACACAAACACAAAATTCATTGTCATTTTGTATATATATATACAACATTTAAAGTATTTTTTTTTTAAATAAATAACAATTCAATTCACATATATTTGAATTTAAATTTTGTGATGAATAATAAGAAATATATATATATATATATATATATCAGTGAATCAGTAACCTATTATTTGATCTTGAGCTGATTTACTAAAATCTGATTTACTAAAATATTATGAATTGAATCCCTGTACATTATAATAATATTAATAATATAGTACATGCGACGCTACTATTCTTAAATCAAATGGGAAATTCAACCATTAACTTTAATATAAAATCAAATAAAAAAATTACGATTCCAAAATGAATGATTCATTTATAAAAAATTCCTTAGTAGTTGGAAAATTCCTTAGTAATTCCATAAGATTTTGATAATATATTCCTTAATTTTTCATATCGGTTTTTGCTGGTCTTTAAATGTGGAAATCAATAGAACAAAAAGAAATGAAATGCTTTTAATTTATTGATGTTTTTTTTTTCAATGATGAATTGGATCGATGATGGAATATGATTGGATTTTTTTATGATTGATTATGGAATGTGAAATGAATAGAAGGATTTCGTATTCCGATTTCCGTATAAAGAAAAATTAAATAATTTATTGAATCTGATCTATAGCAATTTGAAAAATGAAAAAAAAATTAATGTTTACAAACAAAAGATATGAGGTTTAAATTACTTTTTAAGAAAGTAACATTTATTTAAAAAAAGAAAAATTACCTTTTGAAATATTATATCGCGTTTTTAATGAATCAATGAATCAAATATATAGCAATTTAAGCAAATGCGATTAAGCAATCAACACGCAAACCCAAATTTAATTAACCCACAATATATATATATATATATATATATATAAATAAAATATGTTAATCGATTATTTGTAACTTTTTTTTTTTTTTGAATGCAATATATATGAAACAATTACGCATTGTTATTAATTTTTTTTTGTTTTGTTTTTGTTTAGGTATACAATGAAATATATGTTATTTTCTGTATAGGTACTATATAATGTTATTTTAATTTACATTTAAATATGGTATAGATATAAATATAAAAAATTGCAATATTTTAATTTGATAAGCTAAGCAACACCGCCACCATCAGTATGTTGATAATATAAATTTTTTTTTACATTCAATAAAGTTATAATGTAATTATTTAAAATCATTCAACTATCATTAAAACAGAACATATATAAAATTACAAATATATATTTATGGAAATAGACGCATGTTAAGCCATTGCGACATATACAAATTTACATTCGCAATTAATCATGGGAAATTCTACTCCAAAAAATTTGTTTTAAAACCTTTGTCAGCGTGAATTTGCTGACAAATTCATTTTTCCAGAATGACCAGAATTTCATCGTCCACAGTAAAACTATATTTAGTTCCAATTTTTTCCAATACACTTTTTTATCCTATATTTTTCTGATCAATTCAGTTTTGTATTTCTGAACTACATTATCGAAATTTGACTGCGACTCCTATATACATTCATAATTTATTGTATTTCACGGTAATTATATAACCGTACCATAAACCCCATGAAAAAATACGTAACTCCACTGGGAAATTCAAATTTGTAAATTCACAGATAGAGACATAGATAGATAGAGAGTCTTTATACCCTCACATATCCATAAAATAAAATACATTATTTTATTTATATTTTGAACCCCACCAAAATCGATAATTTTTTCATAATTTTCGCGAATTATACTTGTGCAAAGTATAGGTTAATTTTTTTTTTATTTATTTATTTATTTTTTGATGTGGACTCTTATAATATTTAACTAATGATAATAAAATGTTGTCGTTTGTATCATAAAACATATAATAAGGTGATTCGAAAATAATTTTATATATTTCTATTGAAATCGCATATCAAACAATATTTAATAAGTTTAATTCTAAATACAAGTATTATTTACAGTACTTATAGTTTTATTAATTTTCAAGTGTAATTATATATCATATAAATTAAACAAATCCCACGATAGTCACTTTACAAAAGAATTATTAAATTCTATTATCATTTATATAACTGAAAAATTTGGTATAATTTTGTCTATTATACAAAAATCACCCGCTCACACAAACACTCTGTGGACGAAAAAGCAATAAACAATATTTATTTATTATTTATTATTATCATCATATAACATAAACCTGTGATAAAGAAATTCAATACTGTTTTTATATATATAATATAATATAATATTTTATTTTATATATATATAAATATGTAATGTACTATATATCTAAAACATTATAATATGTTATGTATTTTATTAAATATGTATAATAAAATATATATATATATATATATATATATATATATATATATATATATATATATATATACAGAAGAGACAGAGGTTTTCAAAATAATATCACCAGCTCCATCGTATCGTAACATATTTACAAGGAAATACAAGAATAAAATCAAAGATTGTGTAAGAAACAATTCGTTATAGAATTCCAAGAAATAAAAGAATGAACTTATAGTTTCCTAATTGCAAAATTTACATCGATTATTTACATATATATAGAAAGATTAAAATAATCTTCCTGTTTTTAAATCCTCCTGTAACTTATCATATATATTTTAATTCCCGAATATAACAGAGTTATAAAAAAAACAAAAAACATTAACATACCAAAAAAATGAACTCCATTAATTCATTTTATTCTGATACAAAAACCCGCGTTGATTATTTTTCAATTAAGCTCTATATATTGTTTGTATAAATTTCACCCTATTTTTTTATTAAATTTTTCATGATAATTTCAATATGTTTTTTTTTACAGATGGGCTCTCCACTTATTGAAACCAAAATTGTATTTTTTATTTTTTTTTTATGGATGGATAATTTTAAGATTTAAGAAAAATTTATCAAATTTTCCTTGCAAATAATGTGGGATTGTGGGAGTTTTAATAAATATATAAATATTTTAATCAATTATATTTCGAATAAATTTTTCTAAATTAACTTGTGTGTGTTAACATTCCAAACGCAGTCACTGTAATTTATTTTTATATACTACATACCTCGTATAGTATATATACCCATATACAAATAAATTTTATAAAATTAAGATTATATATATTTAGATTATATATAGAATTTAATAATTTATATATATTTATTTATATATTGCGGCCTTTGAATATAATCGTACGAATCAACAGCGTTTAGTCAGTTTAATATATTATAACACAAAAAAACAGTATACACTCTTCGTGTGTTATTACAATAAAAAAAAATATATTATTATTAATAATATGTTGCCTTTATAAATAATAAAAAAATTATAATAATTTGATTAATTTATTCAAAATAAAAAGAAAAACAATGTGAAAATTTTCGTGTTATTTTAATAGAAAAAAAAAAAAATAGTGATAAAAAAAACGAAAAACAAATTTTCCCATATCATTTTTTTCATTTCCATTATATTGCGATTATTTGAATAATAATTTTCAAATTTACATTAAAACAAAAAAAACACTTTCAATCCGATATATTTTCTTTTTTTATATATGTTTTTTTATTTTTTCATGAAAATGAAAATTATTTAATTGGTGTGTGTGTGTGTGTGTGTTTGTGAGTTTGTGGCGTTTGTTCATATATATAAGAATTTAATATACAAAAATGAAAATATTATTACCATCATCATCATCATCATCACTATGGTCGTAGATAGTCGTCATCGCATCGTCATATACGAAATAATATAAATAATTTTTAGTAAACAAAACAATAATAATAAATATATATGAATATATATATCGTGTAGCAAAGATTTAATTAATAAATAAAATTTGTAAAATTCTTATTCGGGAAAAATTTTCGCAATAAAATCTATTTTGTGTTTATGATTATATTTTGCGACGATATGCGATGGTGAAAATTCTTTAATTATATATATATATATATATTTTAATTTCAAAATCAATATAACTGTATATATATTTATACAATATTTATTTGTATATATGTTTTTCTTTTTTTTTTTTGTGTGTTGTTATTTTAGTATATATAAATAAATATTTTCAAATTATTATATACTATATTTTTTAGTTTGTTTGTTTTGTTTTCTAAATATATATACAAAAATACATTTATTTTTTGGTATGATATAAAAAAAAATGTAAATATATAATACAAATTCATCAGCACCCGTATTTTATATATGTAGTAATATAAAAAAAATTATTTATTTATTTAATTTATATACCAAAAAAAAAAAAAAAATTAATGGTGCGCGGGTATTAAATTTTATATTAAAATAATTGGTTTAATTCGCGTAGTGCTGCTGGTCAACCAAATTTATATCATATATTTAATTTATTATATATGTTATATATTAAATAATATATAGTGAGTAGTGATCCACAGTCCACATCTATAACAAAAACAAAATTTTAATCAACAAATAAAAACCGAATACATTTCATAATAAAAATTATTATATATGTTATATTTGAATACAGAAAAAAATTAAATTAAAAATATAATATAATAATAGAAATTATTAAGTATGCAAAAATGTTGTGAAACAACAAAACAAATGCGCAGGGCGAAATTTGTTAATTTAATTTGTTGTTATAATTTTTTTTTTTTTTAATCCTAAATATAATTATATTTTATTTGTACCAAACCAAACGTACCAATAATAATAAAAACCCATAACCGCGCTTTTATCTAAAAAAATAAAAAATAAAATACAAATTCATTTCGTATATATATTTTAAGTACTTCCAATTTTTGTTTGCTTCGTTTATTATTACATTCGTTCGTTTATATTTATAATCATATCATTTTGGAAGTTTTCGCTTTTAAATTAATTAAATAATATAAATTCTTTGCTGTATATTAAAATAATTTATGTACATCTATCCGTCCGTATATATAATATGAGAATATCCATTATTGTATAAATATATAAAAGCGTTTAACCTGCTTCTTCTCTATATATACTTATTATTATTATTATTATAGTACATATATACAAAAATAATACATGATGTTATTTAATTAAATCATTTAAAGATTAGTGCTTATATATACATACTATAACTGACTATATATATGTATAATATATTAAATAAACTAGATTAAATGAAATAGAAAATATAAAAAAAAAAAAATACACATTGTAATTTTTCTATTTTTTTTTTTTGTATTTTGTTAAACATTAGATTAGATTATTGTTTGGATTATTTGGTTTATATGCTGTTCTATATATATTCATATATAAAAACATTTCAAATTGAATTATATAAAAATATATGGTAAAAATCAGTTTTTTTTTTGCATTACTATGAGGATTTTTTACTATATAGTGACTTTTATTATACTTTTATTATGCAATCCGATTGGGAAACCTCTTATCTTATCAAAATGGATTAAAAAATATATATTATATATATAGAATAGAATTATATATAGCTACCGTCCGTGTAATTGCGGGTTGTTATTTTATTTTTTGTCGTAAATATAGACAAAGTTATATCAAATCTATGCATAAATAAATTAAAAGAAATGATTATAATGCGAAATTTATCATCTATTTGCTTCCAATCAATTGTCAATATGTAATTTTTCCCAAATGGCGATGTGTTTTTAGGAGTTTTCATATCAATTTTATCATACATTTATTATATTGATAAAATAATATAGAACAACTTCCTTTGAATCGTTTGCAATTTTTCATATTTTTTTTTTTCTACAACCATTAATTAATCGGTTTAATCCGGTAATTTTCGATCATATTTTCTCGCCAAATATAAAGGGGGTGGCTCTAACATATACATATATATATATATATATATATATATATATATATATAAAGACGAATTTAAACTTATCTAAATCTATTTTAATTTAAAAACTTATATTTATACATTTCTTTGTATCTGCTATATAGAAAAATAAATGATTTACTAAATGATTTACTAAAAATGATGAAATTTCCATAAAAAATCTTATTATGATGGATATTTAAGAGATTTATCTACAATTGACTTGTTCGTTCAGCTTTTGGACGACAAAGTTTCATGAGTTTCATGAATATAAGTTACAGTTTTTTGGTATCTCTTTATATGGAATCTAGAATAAGATTAAGGTTTCCGAATGATCGAATATTTATTGTATGGTGATTTCTTAGAATGTAATTTATAATTATATGTTTATTTTTTTTTTTTTTTGGAATCCAATCTATTTTATATTTTCCATTTGGAATTCAATCTATATATATATATATTATACATTCTAAATTGTTGAAAAAAAAAAAGTTAATATTTTATTAATAAAAAAAAATCACTAATATTTTATATATGATATATGATTGATATGTTAATAGTTTTATTTTCTATATATCACTATTCATATAAAATAAACATATGAAATTTATCGCATTTAAAAATATTAAAGATAAATATTTTTAATGTATTTTGAAATTGTATATATATGTTTTATATACACAGTGAGACAATTAATATTCCGGACTGGTCCTAGGAAATACATTAAAAACACGATTTTTGAAATTATTTTTTTTTTTATTTATTCAAAATATTCTCCTCGTGTTCCAGCTCATTTTGTGGTATTGCCTCTAGTGCGCGTGTAGAAGCTGTTTGAATTGTTTCAATATCCTCAAAAAAACATCCTTTCAATTTCATTTTAAGTTTTGGGAACAAGGAGAAGTCACATATGGTGCTAAATCAGGTGAACACGGTGGGTGATTTAACACACAGGCTTGATTTCGAGCCAAAAACGGACGAACAATAAGTGAAGTGTGACTTGGTGCATTATGGTGTAACAAACACCAACGATCTGATTCACTATATTCAGGTCGAATAATACGACGAATCCTGCCCATCAAACGCTTTAAAACTTCGATATAATATGCGCCACTGACTGTTTGACAAGTTAGAATGAATTCTTTATGGATAATTCCCTTGCTATCGAAAAATGTTACGAGCATTGTCTTGATTTTCGATGGAACTTTTTTTGTTTTTTTGTCCGTGTTTTAGCCATCCACGAAACGTTTATACCACTCGAAATCTTGTGTTCCACCCATGCAATTATCGCCATTAACTTGCTGCATCGATTTGAACGTTTCTGTTGCAGATTTACCAAGCTTTGCGTTCAATTTAATGACTGCGCTCTTTGTTCCATGTTAAAATTTCTACTTCAATTAAAATATTGTTTCACAAGAAATGCCATAACTTTTTTATTTGTGAACCAAATGCAATGAAATTTTTACAGACGATATAGAAAATATCAAGCTTCAAAACGCATAGATCGCCCCACTGGTTATTGAGATATGGTATGAGTCCGGAATATTAATTGTCGCACTGTGTATACCCAAAAAAAACAAATCAATTCAATTTAATAAAATTAAAATATATTTTGAATACAACCAATAATAAAATGGATATATATAAAAAAAGTAAATATTTACATTTATTTTATGTGATTTTATTGGATTTTGTAATATATCAGAGAATGATTGAAAATATATCACAATTTATTATATATAAATATATATATATTGATATTATGGACAAAAAAAAATTATATTTTTATCGCATAATTTAAGTGATTCATAAATAGTCAACTATATATCTTATATTATCAGTTTATATGGTATAAAGTCAATATTTTACTTAATTTATATACACTTATACATGAAATGCCATCGAAATTCATCAAAAATATTGATATTATTATAAAAAAATGTTTTCAATCAAATTAAAATTCTCAAAATATATGTATATGCGTTATATTGGACATGACCAATAAATGTATATATAGTTTTATATATGGTGTTGCTAATAAATTATCGTAAATATATATTTGAATATTATACACATATATATATCTGGCACGTCGCGTTCTGTAAACATTTGTTTTTAAATACCACTTATGTGTGTGTACATTTCTTCAATATATAATATTTGTATGAAATTGAATAAAAGAAAGTTACAAATGTGACTTAAATATGCGCTTAAATGCGTAATAATATTTGTATGTAATAATAATAAAAGGTGTAAACAAAAAATCTATATACACATATTTTATAGATATTAAAATTTTTTTGGCTTTCATAAAAGAATTTTTTAAAATAATTATACCAAAATAAATATAGAAATATTAATTTATTCATATTTTAATTATCATCACACAGCGATAATTTAAAAATATTTTAAATATAAACTCTAATTTCTATATAATTTTAATTTAATTTTTCAAACGTAAAATAACAAAATTTTCTGAATGAAATTAAAAACCAAAAAAATTTATAATTTCTTCACGTATATCTATTAAAAAAAAAAGTTATATTTTATAAATCACCTCTCTGTAACAATATATATAATAAAATCAAATAATAATGATTGATAAAATGAAAAAAAAAAAAAAACATAAATAATTTAAAATGTATATCTACCATGACCGCATATTATTTCAAAATTCTATACACAATTTATTGTTGAATTTTTATTTAACAATATCAATATATTCATGTATAGAATTAAAAATATTAATGAAAATAACATTAACAAAAAAATTGGGCCAATAACAACAATTACTTTTTTTTTTATTAAATACTCATTTTAAATCTGAATATATATACTACATGCATTAAACAGATTTGAAAATATATCATATATATAAAGACTACATAATTAACTCGAACTCGCAAACACAAAACAAAAAAAAATTGATTTATAATACGTTTTATTGTTAATGTGTGTGGTGTTATTTATCATAATTTTTTGGAAATGTTATTTATTTTTTTTATTATTATTATTTATTCATATATTGAATATTGTTATTTTTATATAAAGAGATTTGAAAATTGAACCGCCGCAAATGGAGCGAATGCGAATTGCATAAAAATTAGATAATGAAACTTGCACATATTTTAATGGTTAACGATTTTTTAAATTAAAATTATTATTTAACATTTGCAATCTTCAATCAAAAGGTGCGTATTTTATCTGAATTAATCATATTATAGTTGAGTTGTGTTGATTGATTAAAAGGGAACTTTAACTCCACAAATGTTTCTTTAGGATTTATTTTAGGGTGTTAAAACAACACAAAAATTACATTAAATACACTTTATAAAATATACAATTGTAAATCAATACCTTATCATATTTTTGTAATGATCATAAACGCACACAGTTTAAGTCTACGCATATAGTTTAAATGAAATAATAATATACAAAATACCATTACATATATTGCATTAGCCAATATATTTAACTTTAAATAGTTTACTTTTTTTTTTTTGGTATTACCAGTATTACTAAATAATTTTATAATAAAAATGGTTAAATAAAACATAAAGAGCATATATAAATCAAATCAAATAAATATGCGGTCATCTACTTGAAAATTAACTATATATAGGGTTATTATTTCTATATTTTTATATGCATTTTGTTGTTATATTATATAAAAGCTTTAAAATAGGAAATTTAAACCAAATCGAATCCGGAAATAATTCAATACGAATCAATTTTTTACGTATAAAATATAGTTTTGTATGTTCTATAATTTAATATCCTGTGTATATTTTTTTTATATTGATTCTTTTTTTATGTTTACATTTTTATCATTTTGATTGTATTACATATATTTATTGATTTAAATGATATATTTTTTAACATTATATCTTGCGTTTAATCGATCAATTGTTTGTTTGACCAATAATAGATTTAATTCAAATCTTTTATAAAGCATAATAATAATGTACTGACAAAATTTTTACTTATTATAATGCGGTTTAGTAACATTTCATGATAAATTTTTTGTATTTATGTTCTTGGAAAGTAAACTGATAGGATAAAATCTAAAATATTATAATTTAGTCGGGGTTGCGCGGACACGGGTTTTTCTTGCGGATAAAACAACAAAAATAAATCAATAATAAAAATAAAATCCTTAAAAGATTATAAACTTTTTTTTTGAATGAATATGATTCTTCAAAATCGATTATGAAACATTTAAAAATATTTGTAAATTATATTTTTTTATAAAACCAATTAATTATAAACTCTGTTTTTGTAATCGAATCTCATCGATTTTTCATAAGCCCTAATATATTTATTATTTCATTTATAAAGGATGATTTGTTAAAAGCTATAGGAAAGTTTTTCAAAAAAAAAAACACATAAAATTCAGAAAAATGCATGAAATCTTTATTTGAATCGATACGGTACGGTCCATATAATTTAATGTTTAAAGATTATTTCATGCAAATGTTGACCTTGACTGGGCCTCAAATGGTCCATCCGCGCTGAGTCCAATTTTGGCATACTCTTTCCAACATTTCGGCCGGTATCTCACGAATAAATGATTCAATGTTGTCTTCCAATGCGTCACAATTGAAGCGGGCTTGTCTGTATAGACATGCGAGCTTTAACATAGCCCCACAAAAAATAGTCTAAAGGCGTTAAGTCGCACGATCTAGGCGGCCAATCCCGGACCGGTCCCGAATGTGAAATAAAATGTTCACCGAACTCGACTCTCAATAAGCCTCTCATTGTTGCGCGTGCTGTGTGGCATGTGGCACCGTCTTGTTGAAACCACATGTCATGCAAGTCAAGCTCTTGCATTTTGGGCAAAAAAAGGTTGGATATCATCTCACGGTAGCGCTCACCATTCACAGTTACGTTACGATTCGCATCATCTTTGAAGAAGTACGGTCCAATGATGCCACCAGCCCATACAAGCCGCACCAAACTGTGACTTTTTCTGGGTGCATTGGTAGCTTCTGGCTGATATTCACTCCAAAATCGACAATTCTGCTTATTTACGTACCCATTGAGCCAAAAATGAGCTTTGTCGCTGAACACATAATTTCGTCGCGATGAACTTTCTTAACAGAGCACGCATTTTGATAATAAAATTCAATAATTTGCAAGCGTTGTTCGTTTGTAAGACGTTCCTTTCTTTTAAATGATAGACCAAACTGAAGATGTTTGACAGTGAAACAAAACACGAAACGTGCGTCAGCCGTTTAAAGCAGTGCGTTGCCAAAAAGATAATAGCTAAAAAATCACCCTTTACAAACAAAAAATTCCTATATAAATACATTTATTATTTTTTTTTGTATATACCCCAAAATAAGATAAAATTATCATAAATTAAATAAATATAATTAGATATTTATATTTTTTCTTTGTATATTTCTCTCTAAGGAATGGGAAAAAACATTTTTGATTAATACTTAATAATAATCCTAAATATAAGTACAGTACCGTTCATTATAAAGCTGAAGATTTTCGACTTAAAAATCATTTAAAAGTTTTCTTTACCATATGAAAGTTAGCCAATCTGCAAAAAAAAATACAATGATGTTCATCTCCATACTGCGTACTTCTTATTAATTATGATAATTTTGATAATAAAAAAATTAATTAAAAGGAAGTATTAATATTTGTATACGTTACTATTAATAAAATGAATTACATATTGGATTTACGATGACTATCTACTATATATGCAATAAAATGTATATAAAACAAAAAAATTTATTACCCATGTTCATGTATAATATTCTTGTAATTTATCAATATATATTTAAGGTCAAGTACAGAATGCCTTTTATTATTTCTAGTGTGTGTTTATTTATTATAATTTTTAACAACGAATAATAGCTAGCACACCTTTTCGTATTATATTTACACACAGAGGTATCTATATCTATATAGATATGAAAAAAAAAATAGTTAAATCAACTGGTTTTCTTAGTAGAATTAATAGGGGTAGAAGAATCGTGGGAAAAAAACCAGCGACCAAGCATAGAAAATTAAAATTACTTTTTAATTGTGAAGTAGATGGCATTGTAAGGTCAATCTATTATCAATTTATTAAATTGCGAGAAATATTTTTTTTTTTTTTATTTTTTTTTAGGATTTTATATAAACAAAATATAAACAAACAATTAAAAACAATTTTTTGTGGTGTTGTGATGTTGTGCTTTGTCCGTTTTTTATAATAATAATCAATTAATAATCACAATCATAAAATAATAACAATAATTTTCAACTAACAAAAAATAATAACAAAAATTAATAATAACAATTTACGCAATAATTAGTTAAAAAATGGTTAGAAAATTATTATTATTTAATTATTATTTTTTGTTGTTTTTTATTTATATATTTATAATGTATTATCGATCCCAAAAATCGAAAAAAAAATTTTGGTAATTACATGGAATATTTTTATTTATTGATTTATTCTGTTGTTTCACTGTTGTTTCGTTGTTCCTGATAAAAAAATTGTAAAATGACAAATATTTAAGTAATAATTTTTTTGATTTTTTGAAATATTTTAAATTAAATTTTGTATTTGCGCTTAAAATATTCTTAAAATGGGTCAAATCGACGAGACATCTAGTATCTACGAGTGAATTTAGCTTAATTTAATATTTTATCAAGGTGACATATTTTTTATACAGAGGTATACGGAGACTATTCTTCTACCCCTATTAATTCTACTGTTTTCTTTATACCATATAGTTAAAAAAAAAAATCTAACAAGCACCTTTTTATTATGGTTTTAATATGCTAAATTATTATATAGGTTCGGTTATTTCATTATAATAAACCACAAAAAAAAATAAAATAAATACTCATAAATAATAGATTTATGAATATTTAACATGAAAATATTTTCACTATCTATCTTCCATTTATTTACACCAACATGAAGAGGTTTTTATATAAAAAAACAGAAAACACTCTCATAACGGCAAAGTTATATATAAAATATAACTAATAAAAATACATTTAGATATTTGATAATCACTGATTTTGATTAATCACAAAAAAATGTATTTATCTTTATCTTTATTTTGGACGAAGAAAGAATTTTGAAATCATATAAATTTTATATTGTAAAATATTCAAAGCCCAAACATTTATTTCTAAAAGATTTTCAATCTTATAGAGTTTTCGTGACTTTATTATATATTTGATATATTATTGCGTATGTTTTTAATGCCATTGAAATTGAAATGTCTGTATTATTATTATTATTATATAAGCTTTTACGTATAAAAACAAATGGCATTTTCCATTCTAATTAGAATTATATACAGATATAGAATTAATTAAATACATTTGATAGATAAATAATAATATATAAATATAGGATATATAATTACGGTTCAGGCATGTTTCATAAACAAAAAAAAAAGAAGACTTATTGCGTGACTTATCAAATTAAGGTATTTTGTCAAAATGAGTTTATAATATATTTATTTATATATAGTAAATCACATATCTATATTACTGTATTGTAATATCATGATTGCATCATTCACACAGGTGAACTTATCATATATAAGTATTTAATGTTTTTCATTTGTTGTTTGGTTAAATTATTGAAATTATATCTATACAATTTTGTGTAATGAAATGAATTATATATCGCCACTGGGCATTTGATAAAATAAGATAAACAGAATTTTTTTAGATTTGAAGTCTATCACAATTAATCAAAAAATGTTCTTATAGAAATTATCCGTTGAATTTTCTTAATGAAAAGATTTCTATATAAATTTTTTAAACAAACCTTTCGTTGAATTTTTTTACGGAAGTTCTCTGTATAAATTTTCTTAAGGAAAATCCACGTAGAATTTTCTTAAGGAAATTCTTTGTATAATTTAATTTTTAGGCTAATTCTATGTTGAATTTTCTTAAGGTAATTTTCTGTATAATTTAATTTTTACGGTAATTCTCTGTTAAATTTTCTAAGTCAAGTCCCATTTTGAATTTTCTTAAGGAAATTCTCGGTTGAATGTTCTTACACGGTAATGCTATTTATAATTCAATTCTTAAGGTCTTTATAATTTAATTCTTAAGATAATTCTCTGTTGAATCTTCTTAAGGTAATTCCTCGTATAATTTCGCTAAGTAAATTCTGTACAATTGCCTTAAGTAAAATCTGTATAATTTCCTTAAGGCAATTCTGTACAATTTCCTTAAGTAAATTCTGTTTAATTTTCTTCAGCAAATTCTGTACAATTTCCTTAAGTAATCTCTGCATAATTTTCTTCAACAAATTCTGTATAATTTCCTTATCGAAATTCTGTACAATTTCCTTAAGTAAATTCTGTACAATTTCCTTATCGAAATTCTGTTTAATTTTCTTCAGCAAATTCTGTACAATTTCCTTAAGTAATCTCTGCATAATTTTCTTCCACAAATTCTGTACAATTTCCTTAAGTAATCTCTGCATAATTTTCTTCAACAAATTCTGTATAATTTCCTTAAGGCAATTCTGTACAATTTCCTTAAGTAAATTCTGTACAATTTCCTTATCGAAATTCTCTACAATTTCGTTAAGTAAATTCTGTACAATTTCCTTGAGCAAATTCTTTATAATCTTCTTAGTAACTTCTATAAAATTGCCATAAGGAAATTCTGTATAATATTTCCTAATCGAATGTTTACATAGTTTCTTAAAAATTCCTTCTATAAACTCCACCCGAAGTCGACTAATTGTTAGAACTCTATTTGTAAGACTACAATTTGACTACTATTTGACCACAACGCTGCTATTGCTCATAATTTAAACATAGATGAATATAAAATAAATAGCTAATATATAAAATATATTATAATAAAATCAAACCATCCTATAACATATATTAGTTATTATTTATTATTATTATTAATATTACGACTGATTTATATTATATTATATTATATTTTATATGATTTGTTGAACCACAAAATCCACAAAACAGAAGTGTTTGTGTTTATTAATATAAAAATATATTATATTTAATGTAAATAAACATTAAACAATCAATATGTATTAAAATACAATCTCATCATATATAAGTCGATCACGTATGGATAATAAACATAATATAAAAAAAAATATACAAACAAATTCTCACAAAACGCGATCGCGTCACACACATAATATATATTTTTTTTATATAAACTCATCAAAAAAAAAATCATACAAAGAAAACAGAGTTAATATTTAACATCAAAACCGATATACAATTATATAAAAAAATTTAAAAAAAAACCAAACCGCATCATGCAAACCATTTCCGATAATCCAAGTCAAGATCATGGACGTTTTACACAAATGATGGATTTTGATAATCTATCAATTTCATATCAACCACTTGGAGGCAAGTGAGTAATAATAATAATATTTAAATGTATATATACAAATATTTTTTAATTTATTTATTTAAATTTAATGTAAATGAAAGTTTATAATAAATTTAATTTTTTATTATCATTTAAATTATATATATATAATATATTGTAATATGTCGTCTGCGGCAATGTTATAATTATAATTTTATATATCATTTTGAATGGGTTTTTTTTATTTGTTTGTTTATTGTCTGTTACGCGTTGAATTGCGTTGATTTCAATTTCTTTCAATGGGTTTTTTTTTTACCCAAATTGTATTATAATAAAAAATAATACATTTTGTCGTTATCTTCCTATCCATATATAATATATATAAGTTAAATTCCACATTGTCGTCGGTCGGTTTGTATATAATAAATGAATATAATAAAATTGTATATGTATTCTGATATACAATTTTAAATGGGATCGATGTGTTTTGTGTTTTGTCGATTAGAAAGTGAAATTATTTTATTTGTTGTTGAACGCATAATACACATATCATTTATAACAGTTTTATATACACATTTTTATATGAAAAAGATAACATCACAATATATTTGATATGTCTATAGTATAATTTTATTTTATATTTACCTATATGATAAAATATTTAATATAATTATTATTTTATCTATATCACTTTTATATTGCATCTATCATACCTTTATACAAATATTTTCAATTAATTAGAAATGCATAATTTATATTTTTACTTAAGAAAAAAAAAAACGAAACAAAACAACTTTCATGTTACATTTTTGTTCTATTATTAGTATATATAATATTTTGCGAAATGTATATATCTTTTGTCAGTGATGGATTCATAATAATAATAATAATAATAATAATTTTTATTAACCATCTGTGACAAAATTAATCTATATTTAAATGAAAGAAAAGTGAAAACGCTTTTTATAATGATTTAATGATAACATCATCGTAATTGTATAATGCAACTATATTTAATCATATCGTATCGCGATCTATTAAAATCTATATATATTGAGATAGTAAACGCATGAAAAAATTAGACTGCGATATTACGAATGAAAAGAAAACATGCTTTTTTTAATGTGTAGGTATAATAATAAATTTTTTATTATATTTTTATGGAATATATACTTTCTTTTGTAAATATATCCAATTTTAAAAATTGTAAAATCTCCGTTGCGAAAGGAAACACAATTTTCCGTATGATATTGACTTTGAAATAACGAAATTATAATTGAAAAACACTTGATCATGAAAACAAAAAAGTGCTTTTAAAGTACCCTTTCAAATAAATTTGTTGATTCTTTTGCATGTAATCAATCGCAATCAATCAATCAATCAATTATTTAATTACTTTTGAATTAGAATTAAAAATATATTTATATTTAATTTCTATATATTATTTATTACATATTTGCAACCTTATACGCAAAAGATTTTCGTTTAAATTCTATAATATCATATAGAAATTAAAAAAAAAAAGTTGTTGAGTTGTGGACATCATAAGGTTAAAAGCATTTTATTAATAACATTAAAAATAATTAATTTTTATCCTTGCCCTATAATAAACATTTTTATATTTTAACACGTGATTTGTGTATTTACAAAAAATAAAAAAAAATGTTAATAGTTTTTTTTTATTTTATATGCAATCATCAAGTTTATCAACATTTATATTCGATAAACTTATTTTATATATAAATATATTTTAGAAACGTGTGATTTATAAATAAAAATATAATATTTATAAGCCACACATAAAACAATTAATTATTGGTAATGAAAAACGATTAAAACTAATGCGTATATAGTAAGGTTTTGGAATCGAAAAACTAAAATTAAAACTAATTCAGTAAAGTATATTCGGATGGATTATTATACAATATATAGAGTTTATATAATTCTATTAAGATTTTCATTGAACCTTCTACGCATCTTTATATAGTAATATAATCCATCGAATACATTTGATAAAATTCCATCAAAAAAAAAACCCTCTTATGCATATGAGTTCTTATCGCAAAAAAATACATCCAAAAATTATATTCAAATCATCATATATATATAAATTAAAATCATATAACCATTTTTATAAAACACACATGGAATTGCGATAACATAAAAAAATAAAATTATATTATTTATTTTTCCAATCCAATTAAATATAATTAAAAATAGCATCTGTTTTATTTTAAAACAATTATTATTATTATTATTTTTATTATGTATAGTATATACATATACCAAAAATTAAAACTCCTTTATTTAATATACTATATACATTTTTATAATTAAAAAAAAAAAATTCTAATATTTTACCATAAGTATATATACTGCGTTGACTGCATGACCGTATTTGGTTATTTTTGCTAGCTTGTTTTTGATTAATAAAAAAATAAAGCCCCCTTTCCTATTTGTTTATACAATTTTAAGAACACCTAATGAATCATCTTAAAACTTAAGTTTATAAACTTCCAAACTATATATGATAAAAAATCGATAGGCAGTAAAATTCTACCAATCTAAGTCCTGAACATCCTTGGACATCGTTTGGATCCTTTGAAATCATAAAAAAACCTTAAAAAATCAAATAAAATAGAGTTTTTTTGTATGAAAATGTCAATAAAATTCAAAATATTTATTACCTTTTTGCATTTTTTTTATTTGTAGTTTCTTTGTAAGAAAAATGAAATTTTAGTTTTTTTTTTTTGTCAAATCTGGATGCAGGCAACCATTTTCTCACACTTTCCGTAATGTTAAGCAACTTAAAATGCTAGTCTGCTATGGCTGAAGGATAGATTCAACGTTTTGATAAGTTTCAGATTATTAGCAGACTCAGGAGCAATTTGTTAGAACCTTGAAACTCACGTTTTTTTTTTTTGCAATTTTGGAAGTTCCATAACTTTCTTATACCACAAGATAATTCAACCGACGGCTAGTGACAATTTCTAATCTTTTTTTTGTTACCTTTCAAGCCCCGAAAGGTTTGGTAATTCTATCCCTAATCGTTTTCAAGATATTCGCCGAAATAACCATTCCGAGAATAACCAATAAAATTCTATTTCGATTTAAGTACATGAAATCGGGACATCGTCTGCGAATCCTATATAGACAATTAGAGAAAACGCGTCTAATGATCGTCCTGTGAGAATGTTAAAAGTCTGTCCAGATGCGACTCTGACTGACTTCGGATACAATTTTGAATATATATATATATAAATAGAAAAAAATTATCCTATTTCAATTATAATGCATTTAATGTGTACATTTTTTTTTATTTATAAATACATCTGTAGTATATATATATAGATAAGGACCATTAACATGATTATATGATTGCTTTGTATATGTATGCGCGGACATAAAGATAACGTAAAAATTATATGTACTTTAAAAAATATAATAGAAAATATATCCGTACTTATATAATACAGAGAAATAATGATTTTCTTTATTATTAGGGATTCGAGGGATGAGGAAATTGTATATATGCGTATATAGGAAATATATAATAAGAATAATAAAATTAAAATGAAATAATCTTGTACAAATTTAATCCTTATATAATTTAATTATTATGTGTATGTTCCCATCCTCCTTTCATATATTTTCCCTCCCTCCCGCATACATTTTTCTAGATGTTTGTATTGCTTTTAATCAGATCGTCAGTTATTATATTTCCGATTTTTTGCATTTTACCTGTAAAAATATTTGGCTTTTGGTTTTGATTGACTGGCGAATATAAATTTTTTATAATCACAAGTTTTTGTTGTTGATTGCGTTTTTTTTAATATCTCATCGCAGTATATTGATTTAATAGAAAAAAGGGTATTTTGTATTTGGGAAATAGTATAAATAAATATACGGATCTATACGCATAAGCCATGAATCGTTTATGCGATAATAATGTTGTTGAAGTTGTAAAATAAAATATAAAATTATTACAATATGTTAAGTCATACTTAAACTTATTACTACTTATACGTATTTTTTATCTGTGGTCATCTTAAAAATTATCTGTTGTATGACAGATGATGAATGAATGATTGAAAAAAAAATTAAACAAATATTTGTTAAACAAAAATTATAATATATGTAAATATAAATATTAAATATATAATTATACGAATAAAATCATTGAATGAATGAATAAATACTGTAAAAAATATATCAAATCTCTATCTGTAGAAATATCCGAGTATATGCCATATGAAATTTCTACATACACAAATATATTTATAGTGGATTTTTTATGATGAAGATTGATTGACTAAAGTGATTTTTTGTCTATACATTTTTTTGCTTCATATACGGAATTGTTGTTATTTCTGGGTAAAATTCTAAATAAAAAAAAAAAAATTACCATTATTATATTATAATTTTAATAAAGTGTTTATTTTTGTACAATTAGAAAATATGCTTACCATTTTTTTACTTATATTAATTGTGTATAAATTTGAATATTTTTTGTATGAATTAAATATTTATTTAATTAAATATGAGTATTTTATGAATTTTGAAAATTGATTTACATTAATTATAATTTCTTCTCTCTCTGTATTCAATTTTAGAAATCCCAGTTGGTGGCGTCGTCGAACAGCCTTAGAAAGAGCATTAACATTTATTAGTGTAATTGCATTGATTGCAATTGTTGCCTTAGCCATATCACTTGTATCTGTGATATTAAATGATCGTGCTCATGAAAGTAAGTAACATCGTCATTTAGTTAGTCATCATCCAATATAGGATAATTACCCATTATTTAATCCATCTCGTCATCTCTATATATAATTCAAACATTTTAATATTTAACAATATTAAATTACCCAAAACAGTTCCATATGAATAAATTATAAATACGAATTAATTGTGAGTTTTATATAAATAACAATTCGATTATTAAAACTAAAATATGCGAACTTTACCATTTTTCGATCGAAGACGAATATCATTAGAGAATGTGCGATAAATTTTAATAAAGTAATAATAAAAAATTAATTTTATTTTTAAACGATTATCTTTATATACATATCTTTTAAATATAGAAAAAAAAATCAATTCTTAATTATACTTTTTAAATTCAATTTGATAAACTACGCTCTTTATCATTATAAACAATACAATGCAAAACTTATACTTTTCGCAGACAGAGTAAATAAAAAAATATAAATAATATAATAAAAACACATTCAAAACCTTGAACTATAAATAAAAAAAATATTTAAATAAAATTCAAAATGTCATTCTATATATAATACACTAAAAAATAAGTGTATATTTTTAATATGATAAATACCCAAGTGATGAGATAATGAGACCTGCCGCGTATCTATCCTATATATTGCGGAAACCCCCGAAAATATTACATTATAGTGTAATAAACATTTAATATTCTTATATATAGGTAAACCAATAAAATCAACGGCCGAAGCACTTGAAGGTCCACCGGGTCAACATTTATCGCCGGGAAAACCAGGATCAAATAATAATAATAATGATGATTATAAAATATGTTTAACACCGGGATGTGTACATGCGGCATCAAATGTATTAGACGCATTAGATACATCCGTTGAACCATGTGATGATTTTTATAATTTTGCATGTGGAACATTTTTGAAAAATACAATAATACCGGATGAAAAGGTTGCGGTTAATACATTTTCATTAATCGGTGATAAATTACAAGAACAATTACGTACGTTAATTGTTGAGGAACCCGGTCCAAATGAATCAAAACCATTTACGTTAGCCAAAAGTTTATATAAAGCATGTGTAAATAAAACATTAATTGAAGAACGTGGTGTTAAACCATTAATTACGATTTCGGATAAATTGGGCGGTTGGCCCGTTGTAAAAGGTAACACCTGGGATGGTAATTCATGGACATGGGTTAAAGCCGTTAAAATGTTCCGTGAACATGGTTACAGTATGGATTATATATTTGATTTTTCCGTTGGCATTGACTTAAAAAATTCACTTAAACGTACAATTGATGTAATTATATATTTATATATTAATTAAAATTATTTACAAACTAAAATTAAATATTTCTATATAACATATATATGTTTTAATAATATATACAGATTGATCAAGCTGCACTCGGTCTAAGCCGTGAATATTTAATAAAAGGTTTTAATGAAACATTAGTAAAAGCCTATTATGAATTTATGGTTGATATGGCTGTCATCTTTGGTGCTGATCGTCCACGTGCCGAAATTGAATTAAAAGAATCGCTAATGTTTGAAATGGCTTTGGCAAATGTAATATTGTAATTTATATTTAAATATTAATTATAATGATTTTAACACATATTTTTATTATATATATATATGTTATATATATATATAGATATCCTTACCAAATGAAAAACGACGTAATGCAACGGCATTATACAATCCAATGAAATTAACGGATATCCAGAAAAAATACAATTATATTCAATGGGTTGAATATATAAATGCATGTTTACCCGATGGTTTGGATATTGATGAAAATGAAGTGATTGTCGTTAGTGTACCAAGTTATTTTGCAGAATTAGGTGAACTATTACATAAAACACCGAATCGTGTTATTGCAAATTATATGATGTGGCGTGTCACAGCATTCTCATCGTTTTTCTTAACCGAAGAGTTACGTAAACGTCAATTGGTTTATAGTACGGCGTTAAGTGGTAAACAGGAACAGGAACCAAGATGGAAGGAATGTATTGATATAACAAGTGGCAGGTAAAATATATATATATATATATGCGGATAGCTAAATATAAAATTTTTCTATTGGTTTAGGTTTTATGGGTTTTTGGGTTTTTTTTTAGTTTGTTTTATTAGAAATACCTGCACTTATACCTAACAAATTATATTGGTTTGTCACGGTAAATTGTTTTTTATCGGTTATTATTGGGAAATTATACTAATAATATAATAATATATATATGGCTTGTAAAGAGGTTTTTGTAAAGAATTTCTATAGGAAGATATGAAGATGTTTTGAGCAAACAAAAATGTGTATTGAAGTGAAAATAAACAATATAGTTATACGAATAAAATGAATTAAACGTTCATTTGAATTTGATTGTTTATCAAAGAAAATCAAAAGTATTGATTGAGCAATCAGTTTGAGATAAATTAACTGGTATATAATGGTAATAGCAACTTTCAAATCATAGTCAGATTATATTTCGGGTTATTTTGGGTATTTTTAACGCCTTTCGTTCTGAAGCGAATTTAAAAAATGGAAAAAAACATTTCGTTTTAATTTAGTTAAATTTTGAAATTTCTTATACTGAAACTGATAAATTACATATCTGTTAAATTAATATTTATTTATTTTATATATTTTTTAATTTAATTAAATTAAACGGATTTTTGCTTTCTTTTGAATAAAAATTGCATTTATTATCATCATATGACATTCATTAAACAGAGATATACTTAAAGAAAATTCACATTTCGATATATATAATTCAAAATTCAAATTTTTTTTTAAATTATTCCCATATTTTATTGAAAATCATACAAAAAAAAAAGGATTCCCATTTGTCCTTTTTACCACCCAACATCACATTTATATATATGAAAAACGTTATAATTTTTTTTTTTTTAATAATATTTTATTTTCCCGCAGAGACGACGATGTTTATGGGTATGGTAATATGTAAATATATATTTCTATATGATTTGTGATTGATTGTATATTGTAAATATATGTATATTTTATTTATTAATAATTTATGCATATAATAATTTCTTAATCGTAATCTTGTTTAAATTATAAATTAAATTATAAATGGCATCTATCCGCATCTATATTTTTTTTATTATTGTATATATATAATTCAGTTTCATATAAATTAATTATTTATATGTCCATATATGCACGAAACATAATATAATAATAATTTTCTTCCTTTTATTTCTATATATTATTCTATATTCTATGTCGTTTGTATATGAATCGAAGTGGCGTGTCGTGAGAAAAGCAGTCCTGATGATGATGCTATTGTGAAAGGGAATATTGTGAAAGGGCGATAGGATATTGTGAAAGGGAAATGCTTAAAAATAAATTAATTATAATATAAAAAACAAATATTTTCGAACAAAATTTACGGGAAAATTCAATTTTCGTAATAGTTTTCGTTTAATTTTCATTGTATAATTTGAAAATTCAATCAATTTCTGATGTTTCATAGAAGAAATTGTTTAAAACAGAATCATGGGCTCAAAAGAAATAGTCGAATTGCCGAAAAAGTTACTGTACAAAAAAATTGAATAGAGTTAGGATTGGATAGATCATAGAGGACCACTTTCTGTCAGAAATAATTAACTGTTTTCCAAATTTTCTTCAATAAACATAATTAGAATTTAATTTGAGTTTTCAAATGATACAATAACGAAAAGGACAATTGAAGGAAAAAAAAACTGTATGCTTGCGTAAAGGTCAAAATATATAAAATCTTAAAAAAATAGATAATAAATAAATAGATAAAATCGGAAAATTTTGTTTGGAAAAAATTGGTTTTTGTAGTATAATTAATTTGTTTTTAATCAAACGTTTATTTCAGAATTCACCTAACTTTAGCGAGGTTCATCATTAGGACACATTTTTTTCACGCTCTCTGCTATACAATATGATTTATATACACTCGCTGTCGTGTGTTTTATGTATTAATAAATAAATAATCATATATCAAAATTTTATTTTTAAATAAACTTTTCAAAAGTATTTTTATGCGGTTACAAAAAGATACAAAAAAGTCATAAATAAAGCATTTATAAATACGATATATTGCACAATCGGATTCTTGTAATGCGGATAATATCACTCTTTTGGTTTATTTGTTTCGTTCTGATGTTAAAAATATTTTGTTATCTCATCACGCTATAGTGATAAATAAAACATCAGAACATCAGACATTTTCTAACCTCAGAACTATATAAAACAAAACCGAAACCGAGTGATTTTCCATTCAAAGAATCTGACTGTCGACAATATCCTATATTTAAATCCAATTTGTGGTATTTTTACGCAAATGTTTTCAACGATAGTAATTAATGTTGCGGTTGGTATATAAATTAGTGTCGATCCTTCAAGATTATAATAATCATCATCACATCGCAAAAGCGATCTGCTGTTTGAATCCGTAACAATTTCTGCATCGCGTGCGTTTGAATCCGTAACAATTTCTGTAAAATAATAAAGCTTATTGTTGATATATTAATTATGATTAATTCTGTTTGGTTTTTTGCTGGTCCATTTTTTGGTTTATCTCAATATGATTATTATTATTATTATTACTATTACTTTAATCTTTTTCAAATCATATTTATCTATCTAAAACTGTAACTAATTTTTTAATCATCTATACATATATATTGGTTTAGAGATTATCAAATCTCAATTTATTGTTATAATTAATTTTTTATTCTTTCATCCAACTATATTGATATAAAAAAATTAAATAAAATAAAACAAAAGCACGATTTTTTTACTTCATGATCATTGAAATATTATTTAACTTTATTTATTATATAGTATAAATTTATGCCGGTTTGTATTGAATATGCACATAAAATTTTTGTTAATAAATTTTTTTTAAGTTTAACATTTAATTGATTATGCATGAGATTGGCAACAGAGCTATATTT
The DNA here is from genome assembly GCA_958336335.1 of Dilophus febrilis. NCBI lineage: Eukaryota > Metazoa > Arthropoda > Insecta > Diptera > Bibionidae > Dilophus > Dilophus febrilis. Next base: position 6,919,860 of record OY284470.1, on the reverse strand, counting down.
TATTTATTATTATTATTTATTTTTTTAAATTTGATTAAATTATAATTAAATTATATAATGAAGAATAATATGTAATATAAAATAAACTATCCAACGTTTCTGCATTAATTGCTCTTGCACATCGCAAAAGTATAGATAATTTAATCTATTGAAAATCTTTAAGTGCACCAGAGATTAATTTGCTGATGCAGATTTATTTCCAAAAAAAAAGGAAAAGGGATTAGGAAAATATATTGTATGTGTGTTAGAAAACTTAAATTCCAAATTTATCTTTATCTTTATATCCTTTTTTTGGCATTCCTTCAGAGATATTTATTGAAATTATCCATTATTGTTTTTGGCATTAAAATTTATTAATTATAAGCAGTACAAAAAGTTTCCACACAAATTCTCTTGATATAATCATAACAACATAACAAAACACATTTTACTCCTTTAAAATATGCATATTTCTATATATAAGGACAACTGATCGACTCAGCTAATATAATAATTCATTCACGATTACATAAAGGCGAGGATAACAAATTATCATCTTTTACTGCGATGACCTTTCGCACTTTATTCGTAAAAATTACACAAAATATAAAATATATATAAGCTTAGATACTTATTTTTGATTCTTTTTTTCTTTTTTGTTTATCTTAATTTATTCATAAAAAGCATTTATTATAATAATAATAATTAATTAATTTACTTTTAACTTGTTTCCTTTTATATTAATACTTGTTTTAATATTTAATATGCGTTTTGTCATGTGTTAAATATAAATATTTATTTTTAAATAAAATTATATAGTTATAGCAATAATTAATTAATTATATATACCTTATTTTTCTAAAAAACAAAATTTTATTCAATTTTTACTTTATCCATCCATACTAAAACTAAAATGATAAATACACGGGATTAATATATATATAATAATATATCCATCGCATGCAGTTTACCAATATCCGTTGGAGCACTTTATATTCGTAAACATTTTAAACAAGATGCAAAACGTACCGCATTGGAAATGGTCAATGGGATACGTGTTGAATTTGAGAAAATTTTAAAAACTGTACCATGGATGGATGAAATAACACGTGCGGCTGCACTCGATAAAATCAAAGCAATGTCAACCCATATTGGATATCCCGATGAAATTATGGATAATAAAAAATTAGAAGAATATTATGATGGTTTGGACATTGATTCGGAAAAATATTTAGAATCTGTTTTACGTATGAATATATTCGGTACGGATTATGCATTTAATAAATTACGTAAACCAGTTAATAAAACGGATTGGGTAACGCATGCACGTCCGGCCATTGTAAATGCATTCTATTCATCAATTGAAAATAGTATTCGTAAGTTGAAAATCAATTTTTTATCATCAAATTTATTGATATTTATTTTAATTATTCCTATATAATTTATTTGTGTTTATTTTTTTTTTTTTTTTGTTCCTTATTCATACATAAAAAATATAGAATTCCCAGCTGGAATTTTACAAGGTCAATTCTTTTCAGCTGAACGTCCACGATACATGAATTACGGAGCTATTGGTTTTGTAATTGGTCATGAAATGACACATGGTTTTGATGATCAGGTAAAATAAAACGATTCATTGTATAATTTTCCGTAAGATTCTAATTTAAAATTCTAAATGATAATTTATTAACCCGTTTTACCTTTCCTATGATAAAATTAAAAACTTAAGTATTTCAAATTACACAAAACAATAAATTTGTTTATATTAGCAAAAACTCCAAAACGATTCCGAAATCTTATTTAAAATAAATTTAAATATAAAATACTCTATTTAATGTAAGGTTTTATTTCTTTTTTTTTTTTTTTTTGTTTTTTAGGGTCGCCAATTCGATTTAAATGGTAATTTGGTAGATTGGTGGCAAACGGATACAAAAACACAATATTTAGAAAAAGCCACATGTATTATAGATCAATATGGAAATTATACGGAAAAAACAACAGGATTAAATGTAAGTTTTTTTTTATGATTTTAAATCTATATATACATAGTTATTTTGACTTATAAAACACAATTAAAACGTACGTGTATTTAACTTTTAGCTAAATGGTATTAATACACAAGGTGAAAATATTGCCGATAATGGTGGAATAAAAGAATCATATCTTGCCTATAAACGTTGGGTAAAAGATAATGGACCAGAACCAAGATTACCCGGTTTAGATTATACACCAGAACAATTATTTTGGTTATCAGCTGCCCAAACATGGTGTTCGGTATATAGAGAAGGTATATATATATATATATAGATTTAATATAATCATATAAATGCTTCAACGGTCTGATTCATCGCAGTCAGTTTAAACCATATATTAATTTCATTCCATTTAAAATACTTTCCAGAATCAATGAAAATGAGAATAACAACTGGTGTACATTCACCGGCTGAATTCCGTGTACTTGGACCATTAAGTAATATGAATGAATTTGCAAAAGATTTCAATTGTCCTCAAGGATCTCCAATGAATCCAATTGATAAATGTGAAGTGTGGTAGAAAATTTTTAGCAAATAGAATTAATTATAATTCTAATTATGATAGAGAGAGAGAGCGATAAAAGAAAGAAAGAAAATACCGCCGCCCTTTATTATTATTATTATTATTAATGATAAAAGAAATTTATTGTTCTTTTGTTTGTTATTTTTTTGTTTTTTTTTTTTTTTTATATTAATTTTATTATTATATTTTATATATAATAATAAAAACATTTTTAATTAAAACGAATTATATAGTGAAAATGTCACAAAATATAAAAATATATTATGTTTAATTAAAACAAAATGAAAATATTTAAAAATTAAATAAAATATATAAAAATTCTATTAAATTTCATTATTTAAAATAAATATAATTATAAATATATATATAGTTGTTAAAAAAAAAAAACACACACACACACACATTAAAAATCGACAAAAAAACCAATCGCAATCAATCACGATTAATTAAATTGTTTTTTTTTTATTAAATAATTATATTAAATGTACTTAAAAAAAATTCGTACGTATTTTATTTTTTACTTTTTTTTTTCAAATATTTTTCTGTAGGTTTCAATTTCATTTATTAATTAAAATATATATATTTTAATATATAATTATTATATTTTTTTTTGTACTTTTATTATAAAACGAAATTATTTATTTATTATTGAAAAAAAAAAAAACAAAACAAATCAAATAAAAAAATACAATGAAATTTATTACTGAGAATTTGTTTCCTTTTCTACCCCTTTCGAATACGCACAGGAATGAAGATTTTCGAGTGTCTATACAGCCATCAGTGTCATTCATGTACTTCTATGGGACTCCAGTTGCAGCAGTTCTCATAATATGGCATCAATCAACGAGCAAATCTTCAGATAAATAACTAAATTCATATTTTTGATTTATGTAATATAAACATTCTTTATTTATTCAATTTTTAACAATGAATTTCTATTTTATTTATTCAATAAAAAAGATTTAATATATAAATAATATCGAATCTATAAAGAATTATAGAACATTACAAACAATCATAAAATATACAAGTTAATAGTAAAAAAAAAATAATTTCGATTCTAATATTCTTGACTCTAAGCGCATTTTTCTTTAATTCCACACCCATTAGAATAACAAATGGGGTATAATTGAAAGAAGAAAAACAACAACTTATTTTTTTTTTTTTTGGGATATTTCTAATTGACTTATCATCAAATATTTAAAAAAAAATCCTTAACATACAAGTATATCGGCTGACTAATTGTAACGGAACTTTACTTTCTTGAACTAGCACATCAAAAAAAAAAAAAAACTAACCACAAGAAATTTTAATATAAATTTTCTTATATCGTGTACAGTTGTTTTATTTTACCCATCTATAAACTATTTATCTATATTTAAATTTTATGGAAATTAATTTTAATTAAATGCAAATTGCAAATTAGTATTCTGTTTGTTTGTTTGTTTGTTTGTTGTTTGCAGATGAAATCCCGATTTCATTAACTTTTAGAAAATGTTAAATAAATAACACAAAATGGTAATAACAAATTTTGTATCCTTTAAAAACATTTTCCAAAAAAAAAAAAAAAATAAATATAAATATCCCACCGAATTCGGTTCGGTTCTTTACAAAATCAGGTAATTAATTAATTCTATTTTATTTATTTTTTTTTTGTGTTTGTTTCTAAAATTGGATTTTACTATGAAGATTTTCCTCCACTTATTGATTTATGATCACCTTTTTCTTGTTCCGATAACCAAGCCATCTACAAAAAAAAAATAAAAAAAAAAAAAACACAATTTTGTATTGTTAGTACATTTCGATTCAATATAGAAATCTAAAATAAATAAATGCAAATAACCTTTTGTTTGTGTTGTTGAGCGGCTGACATACAACGATCTAAAACCATTTTTTCCGTTAATAAACCTTCTTCGGATGCATAAACAGCTGCTTGCCATGAAACACCTAATTTTGATATTTCACGACCGGACATTCCTTCACATATTGATGCCATTTTAGTACAAACTGCACCATAATCAAATTGATCCACTTTAAATCGTCTGTATTCGAGAAAAATTATAAAAAATAAAATTAGTAACGGTAAAACAAATACAAAAAATCAACAAAAATTCATTACTTTTTTCCTTCGGCTGCCGGTTGTAATACAAATTTATCAAAATATAAACGTATCAATCGTTCACGTTCATCCAGCCGTGGTAAATAGAATTCAACCATTTCATCGAGACGATCATTTATCGCATAATCAAATTGTTCTGGTGTATTACTTGCTAAGATTAACATAAATTTGGGATTTTGTTCACTGGTACGATAAAGAAATGCATTCAATGCAGATCGTAAATCTTCTGAAATTTTCTCCGATGAACGTTTACGTAAAAATGCATCGGCTTCGTCGACAAACAACAATAGACCACGTCTACTGGTATTTGCCCAATCAAAAACTTTATGTATAGCCGTTACACCATCTTTACCCATTGGTGCAACATCACCGCCAGTCATTATGGCATAATCCATTCCCGAATGTTCGGCTAATTTTTTGGCAAACATTGTCTTGCCGGTACCCGGTGGACCATGCATCAATATATTTCGATACATTCCACGATTTTGTCTTGTATTTTTTGTAGCTATTGCAACGTCACGTAAACGTTCTTCTAATTTTGGTTCTAGTACAACTCCTTGCAGTGCATCCATTGGTTTTGCCTTAAAACGTTTTAACATTTTTATTGGATGTAATAAACTGTCCAATAGGGAAAAACGTGATGTTTCATTGACTAACGATGGTTTTCCAATTCTTGCCTCAACATAACGTGATGTAACCCCGGTCGCACCCTTTGCCGAATACACACCGAGGGCCAACAGTGATAGACCACCGGCAGCCGCTAATACCTTATCCCAATCGGTAAGTAATGCTTGGGCACCGGTACCCAAAACGGAACCAGCTGTTCTATAATAATATAAAAATGAAAAAAAAATTGATTTAAAAAATGGATTTGTTATGTTAATTGACTAGTATCATTTTCAATGGGATTTAAATATTGTATGGAACATACTTGATTGATTCCAATACGGTAACACGATTTTCTTGTGCTTTCAATCGAATTTGTTCCAATGTTAAATCACGATTTTCACGATCAACTTTGGCTCTGGCACGCATTTCATGTTCCAATAATTTTAATTTATTTTTTTCCTTCATTTCGATTTCATGTTCAATTGTTGCACGACGCATAGCTTCTTGTTTTGCAACACTTTCCTCTTGTTTACGTAAATTTTCTTCTTGAACGCGTTGCTGTTGGGACAATTGATCTTCATACCGTTTACGTGATAATTGATCTTGATATTGGGCACGTGCTTGTTGTTGTTTGGTTTCTTCCTATTTAAAGAATCAAAAATAATAATAGTTATAATTAAAAATTTTACATGAAAGATCAATGAAAATATATATATTATTATACATACTATTAATGTTTTTCGTCGTTCTTCATGATCAATACGTTTTTGTTCAACTTTTGCCTGTTCCATATGAGCTTCAAATTCTTTTGCTTTTACCATAAATTCTTGTTGACGTGTTGTCTCTTGCATTTTCGATAATTCTAATGCTTCTCTGGCATGTTCTGTGATACAATGTGTAATTAATTACAAGGGGGTAAAAAATTAATGTATGATGATGTAAATTATCTCATATATATATAATAATATATTATGCAATATAAATAAAATACAAACTTGATCGCTCTAAAGTTTTGGCTGCTTCAGCCGCTCGTTCTAAAGCAGATGAATCAAATCTGTAGGCTTCCATAGCTTTTCGTTCAGCTGATGTTAATTGTGGACTTTGACCAGCGGCACCAGCAGCAGCCGCTGGACCACCACCACCACCGGGAATACCTTCAGATCCTAATTGATCTGTTGGATGTGTGACTGGATTTTTTATACCGAATAACCAAGACATTTTTTTTTTATATTATTTTTATTTATATTATTATTATTATTATTTAATTAAATATTAAATAAAGTATGATGAAACTTTTTTATATAAAATGAAAAAAAAAAAAAAAATAAAATAAAATTACAACCGTATATAATAAAAACAACAAATCAAATGATATTTTTCTTGTTTTTTAAAGGTTATGTTGTTCTTCATTGATTATTATGAATATTGTACTAGAATCACCATGTGCCATTACTTTGGCTGCGTACAATGGAAATATATATATATATGGTAAGGAATAATGCACAATAGACTTAAACAGAGACTTAACCTTTTTCGGATTGGATTTCAAATATTTGAATATTTGAATATTTGAATTTTAAATGAATAATAAAGCTCTAATTTGAAAATCTTAGTGTAATAATAAAGAACTGATTTTAAATTTTAGATAATGATAAAGAGATTTACTAGTAGTTTAAATGATTTTTTATGTTCATTGTGCAATTATAAGGTATCTATCCCTATTGATTTGAATATATTAGTCACAAAATCTATATATATATTTAAATTCAAATCATCATGAAAATCATTTATGAAATCCTCTTAAAATCCTTTACACAAAACTGCAAGGTTTAGTGGCGTTTTTCTTTTAATGTAATTTAAAAATATTAATAACCGCATTTGTATATAATATAATGGAAATCAATATATAGAAATCAATTACAGAATCGTATATACATTTAGATAGATGTATATTGTTTTTATATACATATTATTATTGGTTTTGCAATTTTTATTCATTATATCATTAAAAAATTTATGAATTTGCATCTATAAAAATTTTTGTTCAAATTACATTTCAACCCCTTTGGCTTTTGTATAATAATTTCATTTATTGATGTTCAATTATAGGGCGTTGGATAACATTTATTATTATATATATACTTATATGCGGATATCCTCTAGAATATTAACCGCATTTATATTACTCATCAATTATTATAGATATATAATTAAGGATATGTGTGCACAACATTTGGATAGAAATGGAAACTCTATTTTGAGCATTGAACATCTTTTTTAAACCAATAAATTTTACCTCATATTATATTCCTTGTGTGTAAAAATAATGCAAGCAAAAATAAGGAGCTTTCATTAGTCTACGGATAAAGTAAAGAACTTTTATTATTTTATTACCTTCTTTATTCAAATCTCAACGTCGTTATCGTTCCGTGTTTTGTGGTAATTTTGATGTGATTATACACACATTAACCGCAGTTATTTATTAATACAATTTCGATCCCCTATAAAGAATATAAATATAGAAAATTTTAATTCTTCCTATATCTCTGCGTGAATGTATATATATTTAGAAAATATAAATATCCGCGATTATTTATGTATATAAAACCGCAACCCCTAATCAAAACCGTGATTAATAAATTAAAAAAAAAATTTTCATTCAATCAGTCAAATATATAATTTAAATATTTTTAAACAAATTCAATATAGACGCAAATAAATATAATAAAAAGTATGTTACTATAAAAAGGTATTGTTTAATTTACGATAAAATCAGACGTCCGCTCTCTCTCTGTTGACTATATCATTTTTAATAGCAATTCAATTTTAATTCAATTTTAATATCAATTCAATTTATCGCGCGCGTGTTTGTGATACACAATAAAAATATGGAACATGAATTTAAATTAAAATTAAAATCTGCATTTAATTTAAATGTATTTTATATAAAATTTATTGGTGCTTGGAAATTTAAAAGAATTTCAAATTTTTGGAAAATTCTATATTCCATTCATAGGTTTTATAATTAAAATATTTATAGTTTTTTTTTTTTTTTTATGAAATATATAATTAAATTAATTTATTCATATTTTTCATTTTTCAGTATTCATGTGACCTTATTTTGGATAATTTTATACATTTTATCTTTGTATATTGAATTTTTTATGGTAAAAGATGATTTAAATAAAATTACAAAAAGTTTATTTATGTTAAGTACGGATACGGCAGTGATGATGAAAGTTTTTAATTTCCATTATAATCATAATATTTTACGATCGTTATTAATTCAAATAAAAGATGATAATAATAATAATAATAATGGGGCGAAAAGATTTAAAACATTTATACCGAAAAATTTGGAAGAATTACAATTGATTTCGTCGGCTATTAAATTTGCAATAATTTTACGAAATGCTTATTTATGTGTAAGTTTAACGTCATTAGGTTTACTAGTAATTTATCCGGTAATTGTTGGTGAACGTGAATTACCCATATTGGGTTATTATCCATTTGATTTAGAAAATGATGGTATATATGGTTTTTTTAAAACAACAAAAAATAAATTTCTATTTAATTTTAAAGAACTTTATTCTTATATTTTAAAAAAAAAAAACCCTTTTCGCAGTTACATTTTCAATTATATATTTCTATCAATCATTTGGATTAGCATTACAATGTTTGGTAAATATAATGACAGATTCAATATTTAGTTCATTTATGATATTGATTGGTGTTCAATTGGATATTTTACGTGATCGTTTAAGTCAAATTGGTATGAATAATAAAATGTCAAAAGAATCTCCTCCAGCAGATTCATTGCTGTTAAAATCCCAACATGATTGTAATTACAATAATAATAATAAAATAATACATTATGAAATTTGTTATTGTATTCAACAATTTTATGAAATAAATCGGTAAAAATTGAAATGTGTATTATATCTTTTTATATGCATTTTATAAAATATATTTGTTATAATTACTTTCAGATACACTTTAAAAGTACAAAAATTGTTAAATTTTCCAGTGTTAATACAATTTCTATCATCTGCCATTGTAATTTGTATTAATTGTTTTCAATTATCAAACGTAAGTCGCAATTTTTTATTTTTTAAATTACAATATTTTCTATTTTAAGTATAGTTTTATGACATCGAATGATTAAAATTTTTTAGATTAGTCCAATGGAAGATCCTTTAAATACAGCTGTATTAATAATTTATCAATTATCAATGTTGATGCAAATTTTTATGATATGTTATTTTGGAAATGAAATTATTTATAAGGTAAAATTTATATATTCATTTATTTGCGTAATTATAATTTATATATATTCATAAGCGAAAATTATTTATTTTATATGAATTTATTCCTCAAAACAAAACGACACAGAGTTCAAAATTAACCGATAGTTTTTATAATTGTAATTGGATTTGTTTCAATAGAACCAATAAAAAATCATTAATAATTATGATGGAACGTTTTAAACGGCCAATTAAAATAACAACATCAAAAATTTATACATTAAGTTTATCAACATTTACATCGGTAATATATAATTTGCATATAACTTTTTTGTTTTTTAAATATTTAATTTCGTTCTTTTTAATCATTAAATATTTATTATAGGTATTACACGCATCTTATACTTATTTTGCATTATTAAGAAGTTTACAAAATACTGGACGTTAAAGCAATAAATAAATAAATATACTTTAAAATATATAAATAATTATATATTATAATTGTAGTTTTTCAAAGTGTTTTTTTTTCTTTTTGTTTAATTTAAATATATTTTTAAATTTTTGAATAAAAATATAATATCAAAACAATTTAATCCGCATATAATAACAAAAATTAGTGTTTATAATAACGAAAAAGCAAAAAAAAAAAAAAAAAAAATACAAAAAATTTAATCGCCCCCGGGTGGACTCGAACCACCAACCTTTCGGTTAACAGCCGAACGCGCTAACCAATTGCGCCACGGAGGCAATTACGTTCAGATGGTAATTTGATTTAGATTTTCATTTTCACCAATCTCTTATATATATATATATATATAAATCCATTGAATAAAAAACCTATTTTATATTCTTTTAGGTATATAGTACACATCAATCAAAGGAATGTGTAAAATCACACATCTATACATATATATATTAAAAATTGATTACTTATTGTTATAGATTATAATTTCACACTTATTAATATAGTATATTTATATTACACATTATATTGTATATATACAAAAAAAAAACAAAAATTGATGTCTTATTGATAGCTATATATATATATAAATATTTTAATGCGATGCGATAATTGAATGTATAATATATTTATTGTGATAAGAAAATAATGGATAAGAAATAAGAAAATAATGGACACTATGACTGAATTGGTAATATATCGATAACACATTTATTATGTGATGTATTCTATACGCAATAAAGCTTTATTTGTGTATAATTATAATTTATAATTAAATACAAACTTTATTTATCATTTGCCTTCGAATTGGTTTAGCGCCAGAAGGAAAACCTCGAGGAATTCTATTGACGTGAGCCAGAGTGTAACGAAATCTATAGAGGAAGAATTTATAAAAAATAATATATATGCAGTATATAACTGCAATCTATAACAGAATGCAATCCTATAGAAATATATGCGATTTATATATACATAACTGCCTCCGTGGCGCAATTGGTTAGCGCGTTCGGCTGTTAACCGAAAGGTTGGTGGTTCGAGTCCACCCGGGGGCGATTATTTTTTTTTTCTTAATTCAATTAATTTCAAAAACTTTTAATATATTTTGGGTAATTTAGATTTTCGAGTGTCTATATATCGATTTATCAATCAAGATTTTATCATCATAAATTGTCATATTATATAGAATAACATATATTATTTTGATTTTTGTTGATCGGTTCTGGGCAAAAAAAATAAGTCTTTTTACTATATTCAACTGTGTTCTCTATAATTCTAAAATCTCTGATTATCCATAATTGTATAAGAAGCAGGTTTTTACTTAATGGAGATGATGGAAAATTTACAAAAAATCCAACATTCATCGCAAAATTAAAACAAAAAATATTATAAAATATATTCTATATATTATATTATATATAAATTATTAAATAATTCTGAAAACTTTTCAATCCACAACAAAAATTTTGTGTCTATATCAAATTTAATTTAAAATATCGCATTCATATTATAAAATAAATATATTATATGTTCATTAATCAATCGCAGTCAAGCGATTCTTTTAATATTTATGCAATATTATTATTATTATATTTTTGATTTCAAATTGGTTTTTTTTTTTATGACCAAAAATATTATCTCGCAGTACAGTAACACATATTTTTTTGTTTATTAAAAAGTTGATAAAAATTAACCGCATAATTAGAATTAAATATTTATGGATTTTTTGGGGGTCTACCTTAACAAATATAATTTCAACGATTATTGTTATTGTTATTATAAAAATGGTGCGGGTTATAAATAATAAACCAATTTTGTGAATCTATCTGCGTATAATAATAATATTATATTAATTGTTATTTAAAACAATTTTAATACACTCGCTGCGTGTTCTATTTAATTTAAAGACCTATCTATATAGTTCATTGACTTCTTATATTGTTTATAAAAATTAGTGTTATAATTAATTATAGAAAAATTATATATTTTGGGGCGAATGTTAAAATAATTGTATTAAAAAAATTGTTTTTGTGTGTTATATAAAAAATAAAGAATTTGTTAAAAGAATTTCTTTTTATTCAAATTATTATTGCGAATGTATCCGCAATAAACGACCCGCGCGCTCACTCACGCAATATGAAATTTTAAATAAGATTAATTATATGTTTATTATATCTTTAAAGAGATAATATCTAAAAAATTAATTAATTATATAAACGTGTCGGTATAATAAATACAATTTTTATTTCTTCGAATCTGTGATCATTGTGAGCACCTGTAACTGATTTTTTTTCTTTTGGTTCTTTTGCTAAATTATTATTAATATAACATATAGAAATATTATTATTATTATTATTAATTTTATGTATAGTCATATTTCTTATTTATATATATGGATGCGGATAATCCATCAAATTTGTTAAATTATCTATCAAATTATATAATAAAGTATTATTGGAGGGAGTTATGTAAATAAAAAAAACAAAATATAATATACTAAGAAAATAATAATAATAATATAAGAAGAAGAAGAAGAAGTAGAAGTAGGTTTTTAATATAAAATATATTTCTGTACATTTATTATTATTATTATATTCTATATAGGTAAAGAATTTAACATATATTTTATTGAATATATATATTGGGTGTAGGAATTAATAATGCGGATTTTTTGGCTTCAAAATGGCATTTATTTGTATAACACAATGTAAACGTTTGCCAATGGTTGCGTTTGGTCGACATTCAACGCCATTGCAAGTTCATGTTGCGTTCTACACGAATTTTCATCCAATAATAACGCTTGCAATTCTTCGTCTTCAAATTTTTTTGGCTGACCTGGCCGTTCTTTGTCTTCCAAGTCAAAATCACCATTTCGGAAGCGTACAAACCATCGTTCACAAGTTGTTTGAGCATGTCCACCATAAGCTTCTCAACCAACAAACGATAATTTTCAGCAGCGGTTTTCTTCAAATTAAAGAAAGTTATTAAACTTCCCCCCAAAACAACTTTTTCAGGCATGTGTTTCGACATATTCGAAGCAAAAAAAAAAGCTTTGTTGTTTACACTTCAATGAAATGACATATACTGAAATTTATAGCCTAATGACAGACAAAAAAAAAAGAAGAAAATGGCCGCGGTGTGTTGCGATACACTCAACGCGAGTTGCGCCATCTGTTATCTAAATCCGCATTATTAATTCCTACACCTAATATAGGTAAAGAATTTATTTAATATAAATTTTGTATTGAATATTATGTAACAAATAAAATAACATTTATTATTAAAACGACGAATATATAATCGTGATCAAGATTTAAAACTTGTTAGTTCTCAGCAACAATAATAGTGTATAAGATAGATCTTCGCACGTCGTGTCTTATAAAAACGTTGTCAAACACAATAAATTATATTATTATTTATTAATTTACTTATATTGATACATAGTTAGAAATTAAAAATATTAAAAGTTTTTTTTTCATCAATTTTTAGTTAAATATAAAGTTTGTGATTTGTGATTTGTTATTTTTTTTTTTTATATAATTTTCGCAAGGTTTATCCGCTTTATTTATTGTTTGTGTTTTATTTTATATATATTAGATTTATATTTTGTAAATATTTTTGATTCAAAATTATATTGTTTATAATTATAATCATATATTTTTGCGTTATCGTATCGTTATAAAATGCATATATAAATAAATTCTCTGCCGAAATATTATATTTGAATATTTATATATAGTGTGATTATAATTTTATTGAAATAAATGCATGGATATTAATTATCCATACGCGATCAATTTGATTTAGTGTATTTGAATTTGAATAATTAATACATACAGATTTAATTTTTTTTAAATAATATATCTACTTCCGTTTTAATTTCACTATATAGTTCGCAGTATTATATCATTTTTTATATTATTTATTGTAATTGAAATTCTTTGTTTTTTTTTTTTATTGACTTTCTATAATTCTATAGAGTAAAAATAAAAAAATCGAATTCAAATTGAATTCAAATTGAACCCAATATGCATAGATGAATTTATATCAGAGAGAGAGGTCATAAAAATCATTTGGTTTTTAGCTTTTCGTGTATTTATATAGAAAATAGTTTAATCAAGTATTAGTTCGCAGATATATTTTTAAATTTAATTTCTGCCATAGTTTTTCAGTTAGATCAATCGCAAAATCTTAATCCGCCCCTTTCTCGCGTTACACTAATAAAGTTCATGAATGTTTTATGCATAACAATTTTATTGTTAATCATATAATTTTTACCTTCCTCTATATATATAGTCAGGTAAACTTGTGAGTTTTAAACATTCAAAATCCATTTATGAAAGAGCTAGAAAACTAGATTTATCTCTGCTTGATGGGTGCTTCTATATTTTTTGATATCATCCAATAACTATATCTTTTTGTAAACTGTCATTTCCTCAATTACAATTTCTGATTTGCCCCAATTATATAAAACTTGACTATATATTATATTATTAAAATTTTAGATTCTCTATAAAAACACCTCACTAGAAATAAGAAATAAATAATATATAATAATAATCAAATGAAAAATGATTATGTTACGTTCAATATTTATTATTACCGTAATAATATTATTGTATAATACCAAATCGAATCATCACGTTGATGGAGCTCATATATTTCATCGTCGTAATTTTGCAACAACAATTTTCCGAGAACCAACCGCCAGTATATATTTTACTGTAAAACAATCACCCGTTGATCTGATGGTTGATTTAACAAATCAATTGTCATATAAATTATTACATTTACATTCATATTCGAATGCGAATAATTTTGCATTTTCACCGTGTGCTCTCGGTAGTGTTTTAATTGCATTGTATGAAGGTTCATACGGACGATGTTCATTACAAATTCATGATGCTGTTCAATTACCATGGGATCATGATATAATACGAATTGGTTATCGAGATATTCATCGTAAATTAAGGGTAGATATAATTGCGTTTATTTTATAAAAAAAAAACAAAATTTAATTAACAAAAAAAAAAATAAAAACCATCCCCACATTTTCCAAAAAATTTTATACAGAGATATTTTTATAAAGAAGAAAATTTATTATCCGGATTGATTTTGAATGAAGAACACATTACAATTCGTTTGGAATATGAAAATGTTTTACGTTTTTATGGATATGATCTTACAAATGGTCAAATGACAAATGATCAAGGCAATATGATGAATAATAAAACGACAACGGCACCCGACGTAAATATGGAAAATATTCCAATGGAAATGACAACAATAACCGATGTGGGTGATGATGAGGTAATATCAACAATTGTACCGGAAGTTGTAAGTACAGCAACAACAACAACAACAAAAAGAATACCAACAAAAATGATGACCACACAGAAACCAACAATATCTCCAATTAAAAGACCAACAATGATGACTACAAGTCGTCCAGCAATTACAACTACAACAGAGAAAAGAATAACAACTACTCCAATAACTACGACAACAACACCTGAAATCACAACAGAATTGATGGTTGACGAAACAACATCAACACCAACCATTACAACTTTAAAACCAACAACGATTAAAAATACTACCCCTATAACAACAACTACCCCAATAACGACCACCACCACTTCAACAACAACAAGACCGCGACCAATAATAACAACCACTTCACGCAGCACACCAACAACATTTACAAATCCACCAACAACACCTCGAACTACAATGTATATTTATACATTTAAACCAATTTCAAATACTAGCCCAATACCAAAAACAACAATCGCACCAAATCAATTACCAATAACAACAACAACAACAATACTACCCGACATCGATTCTACCCAACCCGAGGATGATAGCGAGGAAGATGATTATGATGATACGTCGACTCCATCAACATTTATAACCACCACCACCAGAGCAGCAGGACCCACAGTTGGATCATTTCAAACACAACCACCACAACGTACACTAAATCCAAAAAATAATTTATATACTGAAATACCATCACGAATTGTACGTACCAAAAGAGATTATAATCGGGAAATTCCTGTTGCTGCTGGTGATTCACATTTTATACCACAACCAGCATTATTATTACCACCACCGAATTTTGTTAATGATATTTTTGATATACCATTAAAATATCATCATTTCAATAGAGAAAATGATAATGACGAAAGTGGCGGCATTTCATCAATAAATCATGACAATATTTTATCTTTACCATTATTTCCAATTATCCAACGGGATTATTCAATACATGAAATAAATGATAATGGAAAATTTGTAAATAATGAATTTAATCATCCAGAAGAAATAAGTCTAGGATCTTTACAACCACCATCGTTGCCATCACAATCATCTTCATCGTCATCAACATCAAATTTATTTGATTTTAATGAAGATTTTAATTTACCCGATATATTTTTAAATCAAGAATTACAATCAAAAAATAATAATAATCAAAATAATCGAAATATAACCAGTAGTGATGGTAATGATGGTGATGATGGGGATGATAACAATTCAGATAATTATAATATGGGATTGTTTCATATCAATCAATTTGAATATATTCGTGTTCCATATAAATTTTATAATACAATTTTACGATATTCGGAATTGCCAACATTAAAAGCATCTGCATTAGAAATTCCATTGGATTCTGATGATTATAGTTTATTATTATTGATACCCCATCAAACAAGTGATTTAAATGAATTGCTAATGGAATTAAAAGAACCCACTGCTCCAACATTACGAACAATCAAAGAAAATTTACATCCACAATGGATACAAGCGGCAATACCAAATTTTAAATTAAATGGTAATATTGTACTTACGGAATATTTAATGAAGGTAAATAATTTTCATCTTTATGTATGTTCATTGGTTGCTCTCTTGGGCAGTTCAATAATAGATCGTAAAATGAATCTTTGAATGTTTTCTAATTATTAAAGAATCAATTAATGAATTGTTTTTGTCTTTGTAATGTAATTTGTTTTCTTTTATTATCAATTATTACGTTTTGCAGATGGGAATTATTGATATTTTTGAACCAACACGAGCCGATTTTCGTATAATGACAGATCAAACGGGAATTTATACAAAACATGTTGAACAATTAATTAATATTAATTTAAGAACGCATGCAAATAATCAATTACGACGTAAGTACATATACACTTTAAATATATAAAATCATTATATTAAAATTGGTTTTGATTTAAAAAAAAATTTAAACAATAGATTTATTATTAGTTAAATTGGTTAAATTAAAACCTATTTTATAATTTTAATATTATTTATAAATGCATATATAAATATTATATAATCTGTTGTCTGTGATTTTTGTTTTATACAATATAAAGTTAATTGATTTAATTCATTTGTAAAAGTATACAAACAAACCTTAAAAAAAACTTTATATGATTTACGCGTTTACAAAATATATGTATAGGAAAGGTGTAATTATTTCAATTATTGATTTGGAAAAATTGTAATCGGTTTCAATTTAAATGATGCGATTACACTTAATTGTAATGTTGTTTGTTTTGGAATTATTCTATTAAATTGTATTGGGTGATTACTAAACGTTTTTTTTTTTGTTTGTTTATATTTTGATATTTTTTTAATTATGTTTTAGAGACGAGGAAGCTTCTATATTAATGGTAAAATATTACATATATAGAGAAACTTCATAAATATTAAAAATCGTATAAAGATTTCTTTAAAATTGTTACATGTCTTTTTATAAAGAATAATTAAGGTTTTCGTTAAGCACTTATTTTGATGGGTATGTCGCATTTTATTTAGTGCTTATTTACACAATTTTGAATTAATAATTAAAAAAAAAATATATAAAGTACCGTTTAAATAAAAAAAAACCAATATGGCGTCTAATTTTCTATTCTTATTACATAGGAGTAGATAAGAATAGAAAATAATAGATTTTTCTACGCCGAAGTACATTTTATTATATATATTAAAGCGAATATTGCCGAATAGAAAAAATCTACTGTTTTCTATTCTTACCCATGCGTACTCCTGTGGTAATCGAATGAAACGAAACTATATAATTATAATTATACATTTTCTAATTAAAAATTTCACCACCGGAAAATTTATGTATATAAATAAAAATTAACCGTTATTCTTTTTTCTATATATATATTTTCAGGATATGCAAATGTATTTCATAGACCAATAAAAATTTCAGTTAATCGTCCATTTTTATTTTTTATCATCGATACCGAAATGAATTTGGCCATTATGTCAGGTAAAATATTAAATCCAATTAATTCAAGAATTATCTAAGGACTTTATATATATGGTATATTTCAAAGGGTTTGTTTATTCGACGTAGCCGAGAGATGGTAAAAAAAGGAATGCTTTTTATTGTAATTATAAATAAATGAAATAAATTTATAAATGACAAATATAAAGTGTTTTTTTTTAATTTTTAAATTAATATTTATTTATCTGTTTTTTTTTTTCATTTTAATTTATTAATTTATTAATAAAAAAAGACGTCGTCGTGATTTTTATTCTTTTTTTTTAATTTAATTCTAATTTATTATATATTATTTGTTAAATATAAAATTTCAAAATCTGATTATTCCACGAATTAAAATAAATGAATAAATATAAAATTATGGATACGAGCAAATAAAATAATTATCACGTAATTATCATACCAAATTATTAACATAATTATAATAATAATTTCCGTGGAATTAATTAGTTTATGAAATGAGACATTTATTTTGTTAGAATTTTAATTCTTGTTTTGCAATGATTTTATGGGATTTTATGGAAAATTCTCTGAACAAATTTATTATTTTTTGAATATTCCAAAATAATTCTTTCTGGTAATCGAAATCGAAAGGAACGTGCAACTATTCTGAAGGTGGAAAAATCCATAAACAAATAATGTACGTTATGATAATACAAGAAATATATTATTGTATTTGATTTTACTCCCCCTAACATAACGGTAAAAAAAATGTACATTTGGATTACGATAGAATAAACAACTTGATATGCGGTTGATTTACCTCACTCATCTTTGATTTTACTCCCCCTAATCTTTTGATTCCCAGCCAGACAATTGTCTCCGATGACATGGGAATCGAATATGTCTTCGACCATATAGTGAATTTTTTCATCTACATGTCTTCAATAAATGAAGGAATCGGAATGTTTTCGATCATACTTCGAATCTTTTCATTTATATGCCTTCATTGATTAAGGAATCGAATGTTTTCGACCATATGTCGAATCTTTTCATGTATAGATCTTCAATGATAAATTAATCAAATATGTCTTCGACCATACGTCGAATCTTTTCATGTATGGGTCTTCAATGATGAAGGAATCGAAATGTCTTCGACGGCACATCGATTCTTTTCCTTTATGTGTCTTGACTGATAAATAAATGAAATATGTCTTCGACTATATATTGAATCTTTTCAATTACATATCTTCCATGCTAAAGAAATCGTAATGTCTTCGAAATTTAATGTAATGTCTTTTCATTTATATGCCTATATTGATAAAAGAATCCGAATGTCTTCGACGATAGATCGATGCTTTTCATCAATATGTTTTCAATAGCGGCTTTATAATACTATACGCAATAAATAGAATATATGAATTCATCATTTACCCACCAGTCGTTTATGAAACATAATGCTCACTGCATATCGTGCGTAATTTATTTATTATATATTTTTTTGTTATTATTTTTCCATTTTTTTTAATATTTTTTTTTTAATTTCGCAATATTAAATCGTAAATCAATAATCAACATTTATATAGTTCAATAATATAATAAAGATTTTCACAATATATAAAAAATGGAAAATATATCTAATAAGTGTAAGTAGAAAATATTATTAATTTTATCTATGATAATATGTACGTATTATCTTGTCAGTAAAGCCTTGATTTGTATGACTGTATGATTCTTGCCAGATATATGTTATATACAATATAAAAAAGTGTTTTCTGAAATGTAATTTCCTAGTTAAATAATCATAAGTATTGTAATAATAAAAATATTTGTTTTGTTTAAACTAAAGAATTAAATATTTAATTCAATTATACCAATTATTCGCAGCATTGTTTGTATATACTACCACCTGACGTCGTAACCACTGTTACCCTATAGATACACAATCTGAAGACCTTATTGAACATTCAAATGAAAATGATAATAACATTCCAGAAAACAAAAACTACTGAAGCTTCTCAAGATGTTCAACAAATTCAAACAAATGTGCATAATACTAATTTAAAACCACATATGATAAACAACATTGTTGCTGTTGTAAAAATTATGTATTTTTGTATTTTATGAAATATGTGTATAGTCATAAGTAAAATTGCCAAGAAACCTTTTATGTTTAAAAGACTGTTTTTTTTTAAGACAAAATGTATTAAAATAAGTTGAAATTATTTTGTTTTAAAAAAACCGAATATATTTGTTCTGTTTATTTTTTTATTAGTCTATTGTGAACAGTAATAAGCGATAAAAATAGCCGATATAGAGAAATAGTTAGATATGCCTATAGATCACAAAGGTCTTTGTCGCATCATCGCATCTTTATCGATTACTTTCATCCGTTTTCAATCGAATGAATAAGCATTGATCCTATATCGAATAGAGTCTCCGTACTTTGGTTGATCCCATTTCTCATTTCTACATCGAAATTAGTAATCGATGCACGATCTAAGATGGTCATCGATATTCTACATCAATCGCGGTATCTATTTCTTTATCGACTACTTTCATCCGTTTTTAATCGAATGAAGCATTGACGCTAAAGCATTGAGTATAGAGTCTCCGTACTTTGGTTGATTTCATTTTTCATTTGTACATCGAAGCTAGTCTTGGTTGGATGTTTAGTCGATCCCAGTTATCATTTTGTACTCTAAATTCTGTATGGAAAAAAGCGGCCACTCCCATACAAATATCTCCCATGTGTCTCCAACAATGTCATCGATTCCTTGATAGACAGACTTCGATCAACCATCGATCATTCATTAATTCTTGTCTGGCTGGGAATTGTGAAGTTCCAATTCTTAGCGATAATTAACCTTTTTTATGAGATAGCATAAGAAATCGAAAGAGTAAATTTTCCTAACAAAAAATCCATCATCTCCGCATCCCCCTGTCATTGAAAGGTTTGTAATTTATTTTTTTTTTTAACAAAAAATAAAACTAAAAAAAACCATGAATTATATAATTTAAATGAATTTTTATTATTATCAATATTATTATTATTATATTTATATATTAATTAATTTTTTTATAATATACAGAATAATTTAATTTAATAAATTTATATATATATATATATAAATATATATATATATATATATATAATTAATAATATTTGAAATTTTTATCACTTAATTCTAAAATATTTATAAAAAAAAAAAAAACGAAAACGAAAACAAAAAAAAAAATAATTATTGGGGCACATAACATAAAATCTTGTAATTAAATAAATTAAATATATATGTATGTATAATTAAATTTTAAATAAATAATAATTATTTATAAATTCATTATTTTCTTATTTTTTTTATATTAATTTATTATTTATTAATTTAATTATTTATTAATTTAATTATTATTTATTTATATATATATTTATAGATAGATTATATTTGTTTTGTTTATTAAAATATTCATGCACTGGAAGAAAATTACATTTTACATTTTTTTTTGTTTTTGTATATTTGTAATTTAATTTATTAAATAAATAAATATAGAAAAAAAAAAAACAAAATAAAATAAAATAAAAATACTTTTTTTTAAATATTATTGTTTATTTTTCATAATTGTTTTTTTTTTTGTTTCTTTCTTTGTTATATAAGAAAATATATATTAAAACTTAATTGTTTTTTTTTATTTATATTATTTATTATATTGAATTATTGTTTAAAAAATAAAAAAAAAAAACAGTTAATTATATAGTGAAAAAAAAAATTATTATTTAAAAAAAAAAATGTGTGTGTGTATTTGTGTGTTTTTAAATGTGATATTTTTTTTAGTAGTGGTTTTTTTTATTTTATTTTAAATATATATTAAAAGATTATCTCAAAAAAAAAAAATCGAACTTATTCGAAAATGATTATGACGACGAATATTTTAAAAAAAATAACTAAAAAAAAAAAATTGTGTAGTTTCTTCATTTATTTTTTAATATATTATTATTATAAATTAAAAATATTAATTAATTTTATCACAAATATTCAAATAAAAAAAAAAAAAAAACTCATTCATTCACAAGTTAAAAAAAGCATCCGCGCTTTTCTTCTACCAAACCGATATTTTAATAAATTTAATGCTGCGGGAAAATTCTGAAAATTTTTATATATGGCAAGATACATTTTTTTTTTTTTTAATTTAATTATTAATTATTGTGAAAAATTATTAAAATTGAATATTGCTTAATTATTAATAATGCGAAAAAAATATATTTTAATAAATTATTCAAGAATCAAGAATCAATTAGTTTAATATTATGAAAAAAAAAAAATATATTTATTCAAATACTAGTAGAGAAGAGGTGCATAAAAAAAAAAAAAAGAGTCGCATGATTTTAAAAAAGAAAAACTTTAAATGAATAAAAATATTATTAAATAAAATAAAATCATTTAAAAAACTATAGCTTTATTTAATAAAAAAAAGAAAATAAATATTAAAATAATACTTAATAAAATGAAGAAAAATTCAAAGTATTTATTTCATTTTTTGATTTTGTTTTGTTTGCTTTTTTTTTTTTTTTTGTAAATGCAAAAATTAAAAAAATTATAAAATAAATTTTATAGAGGAAATTATATTTTGTGATGCTTAATTTTTATTGTTTTTACGGATAAGATTCAATTTATCAAAATGGAT
This sequence comes from Dilophus febrilis, assembly GCA_958336335.1. Taxonomy (NCBI): domain Eukaryota; kingdom Metazoa; phylum Arthropoda; class Insecta; order Diptera; family Bibionidae; genus Dilophus; species Dilophus febrilis. Next base: position 6,896,965 of record OY284470.1, on the reverse strand, counting down.
TATTTTTAATATAAATATTTTATTTTTTATTTTTATTTTTATTTGTGAGTTTGTTGGACAAAATATATTAAATATAATTAAATATAATTTAGACTAGAATAAAATAATTAAAAACAAAAAAAAAATAAATAACATATAAAAAATAATATCCCAAATTATATATATAGAATTGAATAGATTGAATTTCGTATAAATTTCGTCGCAGTAATATAGTAATATAATATTTCAGAGCTAAAAGCCGTATAGAGTTAGGGCGTTAGGGTTTTAAAAAAATGAACGAAAAAACCCCAAATTCCTATAGATAATTGAAAAAGAATTATCCAGTTTTCTATGGTGACAGAAAGATATAATATAAATTACGATTACAAACGAGATTATGGTAAGTGATGTAAAATTGTATTGTAACGCAAAGAGAACACATAATTGTTACGGGCCTGCGACCCCGTTTTAGCCCATTTATGCGCCTGGCTCAATAAAAATAAAATAAAGCGCCCGGAAACATGACAAGAAAAAAAACCTATTAATTTATTTTTTGCGCTTCAAAATCAAAACATAAGGACACAATCCACAAGGAGCTCTAGGAAAATCTGCGGCAAGCATAAGTTTAATTTATCAGTTCTCTGTCCGTTCTCTGTCTTTGTTCCAGAAATTTTCTCTATAGAACTCTCAAGAATTTGCTTTATTATTTAAAATATCTGATCGTTTTTAGCGCCCCTAGGCAACGGTGCCTGGTTCGTTCGTACCAATATCTTGTATGGAGCGGCGGCCCTGGTTATGGTCTCAATCTCATATGGGGAGTGACTTAATTCTGTGACTTAATATTGGGTTGGTAAAAAGGCAAAACATTTACGATTGAAAGTCACAACAAAGCAGGGGTGGTATTATGGGAGTGGATACCATCCGTCTATCGCCTATCGTCTAAAATTACGATACTCAATTATTTTGATATTATGGTAGTCGATTTTGTGGGTATCGATATTATTTGTATATCGTCTCCGTGGATATTGTTGTGGCAAATGATTTTCATATAGAAATAATACAAAAAGTTTATTATTTCTATGAGAATGAGATTGAAAGTATTATTTTTATGAGAATTGCTTTTGTACTTTTTATGAATATTAAAATTGAATAAATGAACAAAAACAAAAGAAAGCAATACAAACGACGACGATCGTAACGATAGCTACTACCCTATCGTCAAAAATTATCGTCTTAAACCGACGATATCGTCTGCCATAATTGCAAAAATGAAAAAATCGTATGTTTGAAGACAATCGTCTATCGTAATCGAATGCGATAATTCCACCTCAGTATTTGGCTAAATAAGACTGCCCGCCAAAACGATTGGGCTTTCAATGTTTCTAAACAATAATGGAAGGACTTACAATCACTAATGGTTGGTTTTAGTGTCCAACAACAGTCGGCTTCTATATTGTTTATTTCATCATTTGTTGTTTTATGGTGTCGGTAATTATCTACAGACAGAGTTACAAAGTTAAATATAAATATGAAAATGTTCATCCGTTTTTTTTGGAATGTTTTATTATCCACTGTTCAATGACAGTTTCATCACCACATCACATTATAATTTAATTTCATTCCTTTTAAATGGGCAAAAAAAAAGAAAAAAGTCTAATGATGATTTAAAGAATGGAAATTGTTATCTGGATTTCATTTGTTTAGGCCAACAAAAAAAGCTTACGATATTTATAATGTGGAAAACGGAATCTTATATTCTTATGGAATCTTATGATACCGTCGTCGTCGTCGTCGTTGAACGCGGTGACAAACAAACGATAGATTATTTAAACTGAAATGGTGTAAGACTCGTTTATGTTTTATTATATAGTATGTAGTAAGAATATACTTTCTTTAGATTATTTTGTTATTGGTTTCATGAACGACATTGTTAGAAAAGCATTCAAATCAATTGCGGGTGCGGCCACGAGTTTAAATCCATTCCATTACAAATCCAACACCGGAAATTTGTTTCTGCGCTTCTTTCGGGGATCAAACGAATGATCGAATCGCTTTGGTATATTGTGTCGGACGCCTCCAAAGATTAATAAAAGTCTACTCGCGCACACATATACGCAATTGTATATTAAAGTATATAATAAAACTCTGAATCATTGGTAAATAATTTACCGGCATTCAATTGGCCAGGTTCCTGAGCACGTTCAATGAATGTTTGAATATGAAATAGATTGAGGATGTAGCACAAGGACTTTCGAGGTTGATTGAATTGATTGAACTTGATTGTACGAAATTGATTGAACCATTGTTGGGTTTTGAGTTATGACCTGCGGCAAAGATTCATTAAAATTTTCCTATACACTAACCCTTTACAAAAAAAAACGGGGTTTTTAATCAGTAATGCAAAGTTATTAATCAAAATATTTTCAATTGGAAATGATCTTAATGGCTTTCGATATATTTAGATTCATAAAAAAAAAAAGTCAATGCCGTGTTACGATCTTTTCGCCCCCAAAAAAATAGTAAAAAAAATTAAACAAAATAGTATATTAAACAAATAAAATAATTTATACAAGTATACAAAATCACACTCATACTTTGTTTGTCAATATATCAAACGATCGCTTTATATATTTAACATCATCCTCATCATCTTCCTTCTTCTTCTTCTTCTCCTGCTCCTCCATTACGATTTGATATAAACAATACAGTAATCACAACATAACAGAAAAAACCCAAATAATTTTGTTTAAAATTCTAAATCCCACCTCTCTAAATTAAATATGGCAATAAAAAAAAAATCACTGATGTTAGTAAAAATGCGATTATTTCTATACCTTTTTCTAAAGCAACTGTGCAATTGTGCATCTTCTATCTAAATTTCATAATATTCAAATCTAATTTTTTCATGTTAATGGACCGAATCCCGCCCCGAACTGACTCACTGACTGACTGACTGACTGACTGCGAATAATATTCGATTTAAGTATTTTTTTTTTACTTAAAATTCCATTAATTATAAAACACTAAATACATTAAAAAACAAATTTTAAAAAAATAAATCTTTTTTTTTTTTTTTGTTTTCTCAATAAGTTAAGTGTAGAGGAAAATCTCATTTAATATAATTTAATAAAAAAAAATAAAAAATATTTATATTTTAGACTAACTACAAATCATTTTTTTTTTTTTTAAACATGACTTTCATTTTAAATATTTTTTCTTTTTTCCTTAATTATATATAAATAAATTATCTGCGGGGGGGTAATTTAAATATATTACGAACAAAAAAACGAATCGTTTAATTAAAAAAAAAAACACAAAACCAATCAATAAATAAAATATACATAAAAATTTGCAAAGAAAAAAAATAAAAATATATTTACATTTAAACTTATTTATACTTTTTTTTTTTTTTATTGTATTTATATTTATAAGAAGAAGAATAAAGGATTATTTTCTATACCCCATCATCATATTAATAATTAATAATTAATTAAAAATTAAAGAGTTTTTTTTTTTTTGTTCTTGTTGTTGTTTCTGTTGTTGTTTTAGTAAAATACTGATTATTTTTTTTTTCTTTACATTTCACAATACAAACTGTTTTTTATTTGTATATTTCACAAATACAATTTTGAACTTAATTAATTTTTTATTTATTAATTAATATCATTTAAGGCAAAAAATACCAATTAAAAAAAAAAAAACAATACCATTTTTACATTCAACACTCACAAAATTACAAAAATTAAAAAAATATTAAAAAATTAACGTAAACAAAAGAAAAAATTGGATTATTAATTTAAATATTTACGACATTTTTTTGATCCACACGTACACGGTATTTTAACTTCTTCAAATGGAAACTTATAATCATAAGTTAATTCTTCACCCTGAACAATTCGACGTAATGCAAATATTATTATATGTTTATGTCCCAAAATATCAACAACTTTTGAGTAACAATTTGGCTAAATATATAGAAAGAAAAAACAACCGATTCATAAACATAATTTATAGATTTAACCATACACATTTAAATGAATAATTAGAAGAAATTATATTTAATCTTTAAAATCAATTCATTGCCCGTAGATTCTTCTATTTGTTTTGTAAACAAAAATATATTATTATAAAAAAAACAAAGAAAAACTTACCTCACAAGAATGATTTATAAAACGTGCCGCATTACCACGAATTGTTGCATCCACAATTAAATTATCATCAATTTTAAACATATAACAACCAATATCACGGCTATCATAGTATCGTTCACGTTTATCCGTTAACGTTGATCGTATTAATTCACCAGCATATTCAATAACCATTTCACCTACCATACAAAAAAAAAAAAAAAAAATTACAGTGATTTTTTTTACTTACGGATGGCGGACATTAATTTATTATATTGTTGTTTTTCAAAAAAAAAAAACAGGGGTTATTCTACCGGGAATTTATGCAGATACTTCACAACAATAAAAACGATGCCAGACCAGGCCAGAAAACAGAAAGCACACTTACTAACTGCCAGTGGCTCTAAAGTGACGTTTATATTTATCTTACCAATCAACTCATCATAAAATTAATGATTTTTTTCACTACACTACTAAATTTATTCAAATTCATTCCCAACAAAATGAATGAATCCCTTTGAAAAGAATGCTGTGGAAGCAGCAATGGGATTAGAAAAAATATAAATAATATTCCGGACGGTATAAGAATTTTTCCATATTTCATCAAACCTCCAGATTCAAGATTCTAGTCAATCTAGTCATAAACAGAAACAGAAACAGAAAATTTCTAGTCAGAAACCGAACGAGATATTTATAATTATCTCTTGGATTTGTACGAGAACGCCTGGATGGGATGATTTAGGATCAAAAAATATGATTTCTAATGCAATTTTACATTTGGTACTAAACCTCTTAAAACAAAATTCCAAGCGAATATCTTCAAAATTCATTTATATATTCGAAAAACATCTGAAAATTCAGAGAATTTGCAAGCGATTGTGCTGATTATTCTTGGGCGTAAAAGGAATCGTCTAACATACCCCATTTTCGAACTAAACCAGTTCTATAAACATAAACGGCAAAGTGTTTACGTTAAAAATTTCCGTAGTTGCCGGAAAATAACTGAAGACTGCCGAGCGAGGGAAAGAAATCGGAAGAGTTATACAAAAAAAAAAAAGAAGGTATCTTAACATTAAGTTTTTTTTTCTCTCCAAAACGATAACTTAATTATTTTAATCAAAGGTCTATCTAATATAATTTTCACCAATAACCGACGATGGTTTTAACGTTTCACAACTCCGTTCAACAACAACAAAAACCTCCTCTTGTTGGTTTCCATAATTTTGTTGCTTATTTACAGACAATCAATGATGAAACTTACCGGCTTCAATATCTCTATTACAAAATAGTCCACGACCATGAATGTGTGACCGGTAAACACCTACAGTTTCTTTATATGTTTCTTTTAATGTACGATATCGCATTGCCATCGGTAAATTACTGCCACTTCCTCGTCTATATATCAAAGCAAAACAGAAAATAAAAAAGTAAAATATGCATTAGAAATGAAAGGTATCTTTTATAAATCTTCGATTTTCCTTACCTTGGTATCAATTCTGTATCGGAAATTTGTGGTACAACAATTTGTATGGGTTGTTTACGATGACGACTGGCCAACCAACTAAACATATCGTATTGTGAACGATTTGAATAACCTTCACAACGTGATGCACCATATTCATTTTCTTTGAGCTCTTCTAAATCCGATGAATAACCGGATGATGATGTTATTGACGACGATGAATTTATATGTTGCTTATTTTGATGATGATGATGATGATGATGATATTTTGGTGTATATTTTGTACATTTTTCAACACCCGGTAATTGTTCCAATAAATATTTTAATGCATTTGTTTTTAAGCCTAACATTTGTGGTCCACACATATCGGCCAATGGACCTTCGGGCAATGGTACTAAACCGTGAGCCTTACGACTCAATTGTACCGCTTCGAATACTTTTGCCCAAACATCTGTTATCGATGTTGATTTATATGTAAATCCATCTTGTGATTGAATTTCATATAACATTCTTGGGTATATTGGTGGTGGTAATGGTGGTGGTGGTGGTGGTGGCGGCGGCGGTGGTGAAGGTGTTGTTGTCATTGTCATCGTCGTTGTATTTGACATCGTTGGTATTTGAAATTCTTCCTCTATTTGATGGTGCTGATGATGATGATGATGATGATCGTGATGATGATCAAGATCAAGATCAAGATGTTGATCATTATCATCATCAACATGTTTATTGATTGATTGTAAATTATCAATTACATTATTTGTTAATGTTTCTGTTTGTTCTAATAATACTGAATTTACATCATCAAACATTTGTTTATCTTCTTCAATTGTATTTGTATGGTGGTGTTCAACATTATTATTATTATTATTATTGAATAATGTTGATGTTGATGTTGATGTTGTTGATGATTTACATTCATCACTATCTAAATTATCGATAATTTGTGAGATTTTCTCTTTAACAGTTGCGGATGTTGAACGATGTTGATCTTCAATCGTTTTATTTTGTTGTCTGGTTGTAGCCGCAGCGGCAGCCGTTGCCATAATTGAATCACGTTTTAATTTATCAAATAGATCATCAATTTTATTTGATGATAAAAAATTAACATTATTACTAATTGATATTTCATTATTGTTGTACTTTAATGTTTCAAAAGTAAAATTTCTTGATGTTTGTTGTAATTCATGGTTATGTGAGTAGCTATCAGCAGCAGCAGCAGCAGCTGAATTATCACGATCAACACTTGCATTATCATCGTATTGTTCTGTTACTTGTTGTTCTTCTTCTTCTTCCGGTTCTTCTTCTTCTTCTTCTTCTTGTTCTTCCTGTTCGACAATTTCACTATCGCATATTTCATTATTATTATCACAATTACGATTTTGAAATTGATTATTTTCTTTATTCAAAATTTGTTCATTTGTCGTTACTGTTACTGTTACTGTTGAAGTTGATGAAGTTGGATCATCCTGTTGTTGTTGTTGCATCACTTGATATTGTTGAGATTGTTCTTGTACTTGCAACTGTTCCTGTTGTTGCTGCTGTTGAACAGTTATTATAACATCATGTTCATTAATGCTGCGTAAACTATCAATTCGTGATTTTCTATTTGTATCAACTACTATCGTTTTCGGTTCAGGAGGTGTCGGTGGTGAATTCAATTTTTGTTGAATTGTTTGCATTGGCAGAACACGATTTGTTGGTCGTGATACGGTAATATTATTCGAATATGATGGATATTGTTGTTGTTGCTGCTGTTGCTGTTGCTGTTGCTGCTGTTGAATTGGATTAACGACATTCGTTGGTATACCATTTGAATATGTTGGGGCATACGGTGCATTAGGTAATTGTATACTAGCGGTTATTGAAGGATGTGTGGATGTTGTTGATGTAGTTGTGGCTGTGGTTGTTAAAGAACCTGTTGTTGATATTGAAGAAGAAGACGACGACGATGATGATGATGTTGTTGTCATTGTTATCAAATGCTGTTGATTAAGCGATAATAATTGATATTGATTTGTTGTTTGATGGTCTTGTTGTTGTTGTTGTTGTTGCATTTGACCATTTGCTTTTTCAATTGCCTTTGGACCAAATTGATTGATAATATCTAAATCAGTTAATTCATCATAACTATGTCGTTTTTTATCCAATGATTCACCATATATGGCATCAGCATGAACTAACATTGTAAAATCATTGGTAGTGGGATCACATGACAACGATTCACGTTTCATTGATGTATATTGTAATATGTTTTGATGTTGTTGATCTGACTGCAATTGTTGTTGTTGTTGTTGTTGATTCAGAGATTGTTCCTGTTGCTGATGTTGTAACTTTTGTTGATGTTGTTGTATGATATTTAAATTATTTTCGGATTGTTTTTTTTGATAGGCGGCTGATTGTAATTTTGTAGCTGATGATGTAGATTTATTAATTGTTTGAATAGCTGAAATTTTTGTATGCGGTCGTTGTTGATGGGCTATTGCTGATTTAACAACCGTTGGTTTACTTATAATTTTTGGTTTAATTGTAGCGGCATTAATTTTTGAATTCAACGGTTTTGTTATATTGGATTTTCGTTGTATTGGATGTATTATTGTCGTCATATTTGTCATCGTATTTGATTTAGCCGCAGCAGATGCAGATGCAGATGCAGCTGCAGCAGCAGCAGCAGCTGCAGCAACCGATTTATTAATCAATTTATTTTGTTGATTGTAGGTGTCCAATGATGTGGGAGACATTGTGGCGGTTTTGGATGTTGCTATTATTAGGGGTTTTGTAGGTGAAATTTTTGTTGTTGTTGTTGTTTGTTGTAATGGTTTCGGTAAAATAATATGATTTGTATTGAAATTAAGTTTCGAAGTGGACGGTGGTGTTGGATTTGTTGTTATTGGTGTTGGTGGTGGTGGTGGATTTGGTGGGGTTGGTGTTGGGGTTATTGTTGTTGCTGTTGCTGCTGTTGCTGTTATTGTTGCATTTGATGTTGATGTAAAGGAATTATTTTTAGTATTCGGTTGAATTTTTGTAACAATAAGTGGTGATGATTTAACAATTGGTTTTTTAGATTGTTGTAATTGTACAATAGGATGGATAATTTGATGTTGTTGTGATTTTTGTTGATGGTGGTGTTGCTGTGGCAAATGTTGTTGATGATGTAGTTGTGGTTGTTGTGGCTGTTGTTGTTGATGATGCTGTGGTTGCTGTAATTGTACTTGTTGCGTTTGCTGTTGTAGATGTTCTGAATGTTGATGAGTTTGTTGCTGCTGTTGAATTATATTCGATGATTGAATTTGTTGAATTTGATGTTGTTGTTGTTGTTGTTGTTGTGGCTGTTGTTGATGAATGGATTGTGCATGTACAATTGTAGGATTTTCATCGATACATCGCCAAGTGGTGGTCGTTTGATGGGGTTGAATCGATTGTCCCGTTAAATGCTGTAAATTCGGTTGAACATTATGTTGAATAATATTTCCAGTTAAAATATTTGTTGGTTGTGATGTGGTCTGCTGCTGCTGCTGCTGCTGATGATGAAGATGTTGTTGTTGGTGTTGTGGTGTGGGAAGTGTAATTGTTGTTTGTTGATGATGTTGATGATGTTGTTGCTGTTGCTGTGGTTGTTGCTGGTGCTGTTGTTGTTGATGTTGGGGTTGTTGTTGTTGTAAAATTGTACCATCACTATTTAATACAACGTAACCGGCTGGTAAATCCATAATCGGTTCAATTTTACTGGCTTGAAATACTTGCGTTGTTGTTGCCGAAAAACTTGAATTTTGACTTAAAACACCTTGCATAGCGGTTGATACAAATTGTTGTGAAGACATAACCGTATTTTGTACAATTGTTTCAAGTCCATAATACATTGGTTGGCTAGTCAATAGCATACAACCAGAACCAGAAGGATTTGTAACCATTTCTAAAGCGGGTGTTTGCCCAAGTAGCATTTGTTCGGTGGACATCATTCCACATTGTATAGATGTAGCTTGTGGTTGGATTATTGTTCCTATTCGAAATATTTACAAAATTCATTAATATTTATTTTGCATTTGTAATTTTGCAAAAAAAAAAAAACTCATATAAATCAAATACATACCAATAACTTGCGGCTGTTGGGGTTGTGTTAATTGTAATGTACCATTTGGTAAAACATGTAATGAACCAGCAGCTGATGTATTTGCTAATACTAAATTACCACCGCTATCAGTTTGTATTTGATATGTACCGGGTACTAATGAATTTTGTGTTAAAAATTGTTGTTGCTGTTGCTGTTGTTGATGCTGTTGTTGTTTTATTAAATCATTCGTTGGCATTGCAATATATTGCATATTATGGCCATCCGTTGTTGTTGCCACATATTGCAAAAGATTACCTTGATGATGTGGTTGTTGTTGCGGTTGTTGTTGTTGTACAATTATTGGTTGTGATTGATTTTGTTGAATTATAATATTATTATCTTGTATTTGTACAGGACGTAACATTTGTGGTATTTGATTTGAATTGATATTCATATTCATATTCATATTGGTATTATTATTATTATTATTATTATTATTATTATTATTCATTGAAGATACTATTTGTAAAGGTTTATTATTTGTATCGGCTGTTGATGTTGATTTTATAATTGCACGTTTTGCGTTAGATGTGGATGACGATGCAGCTGCAGCGGATGCCCCAGATGATGATGATTGACCCTTGGTTCGTGAACCTTTTGCACGGCCACCGGATTGTTGAACTTTTGTTTTGGTTTGTTTTACTGGCGGTGCCGCCGGCAATAATTGTTGTTGTTTATTATCCAATGCCGGTAAAATTAATTGATTTTTATATTGTGTTGTTATGGGTTGATGTTGTCCAGATGATGTTGTTGTACAGATAATACCGCCATTGGTGATTAATTGTTGAGGTTGAGGCGTTATCGATGTTTTTTGCATCGAATTGTATGCCATATTTTGTGATGTTGATGGATTATTAACGGTTACAATTTGTGATACCATCGCATTTGGATTTGACAATGAGTATATTTGAGATGATTGTGATTGTGGTTGTGATGCAGTTGCCATTAAGCAATTTGATTGTGATTGTGATGTTAATGGAAGATGTGTTATTGTTTGGGGATTGTGTGATGTTACCGTATAACGATGTTGTTTACCACCATGTAAATCATTAATAGATGATGTAGCAATATTTGATGTTGTATAATGTTGTTGTTGTTGTTGTTGTTGTTGTAGTTGGTGTTGGAGTTGTAGTTGCTGTTGTTGCTGATTGATATTTTGTATTGGATACAGTTGATGTTGTAAATTATTTAAACCAATTGATTGGGCCAATATTTGTTGTTGTTGTTGATGTTGTTGATGTTGTCCATTTCCATTTGAATTTAGAATTAAATTTTGATTTAATTGTTGTATGGGTATTGTTGTAGTTGTACCATTTGTTGTACATGTAAATGTGGATGGTAATCCGTGGTTTGTCGTTTGGAATGGTATTGTATTTTGTAATCCCAATGCATTCATTCCTTGATGTGTATTAAAATTAATAATTTGTTGATTGTGTGATGAATTGTATCCGGGAATATTACAATATTCTTGTCCGGTTGTTATTGTTGTGACGGTTGCCGAAGAAGTAGAAGACGATGACGACGAAGAGGAGGAAGACGATGATGCGGATGCTGATGCATTTGCTGACGTTGGTATTGTTGTAATTATCATTTTATTTGTTGTTTGTTGTTGATGCATTGGTTGTTGTTGTTGTGAAAAATTAATATTTTGAAAAGAATGTTGCTGTTGTTGTTGTTGTTGCTGCTGTTGCTGTCCGGTCATTTCGATATCTGGCGAACGTGATGTTCGATCCGATTCACTATCGCTGGTCGACGATAATGGTTCACATGTTTGTAAATGACGATTATATGAATCATATGTACGATATGTACAATGACATCGATCACATTTTACCGGTGATTCACGTGAATTTGGATCATAAACATTTGTCGATTGTATAATTGTATTATTATTGGTATTGATTAACGTTGAATATTCATGAATGGGTGAACCACTATCACTACCACTGGCACTACCACTACCACTGCCACTGCCACTACCGCTTCGACTACCACAACTACCAATATCATCTATCATACCATCTAATTGTGGCATTTTTATATCATCAAATTGATGACGTAAACTGGATGTGGCTGCACTCCATGTAAATGGTTTTGTTTTAATAGCCTCATCATTCGGTTGTTGAACGGACATACGACGTTCGGGGATCCCGGTAGCCAATGGGATATCACTTTGTCGTCGACCTAACGATACAAAAACTTTTCGTCTTTTTGCCGCCACATTCGAATCAAATTTACAATTTAATGTAAAACTTGCAGAACGATGATGATTATTAGTATTATTATTATTATTATTATTATTATTATTACTATTATTCGATTGATTAGTCACCGATTGAATACCATTTCGAACAATCAATTGTTTTTCATTGAAATCTTTTAACGGTGATGCGGATGCAGATACAGACGATGATGATTGTTGGTAACTATTTGAATTGAATGTACGTGGGAATATTTCTGATTTACTACGTTTTAATTCACGATCTGATCCACAGATACTACCATTTGATTTTGTAATTGCTGCTAAAATCTCATCACATTGATTGAATGTAAGGGCAGCGGCTGCGGCTGCCGATGACGATGACGATGATGAAGTTAACGTTGATGAATTCGTCCAACTGTTACTATTTTCATTTGTATGGTTATTTGTACTTAAACCAGTTGTTGCATTAAAATGTTTTTGATTTGAATTTAAATCATCATCGGTTATCATATTCTCGTATGATAATTCTTGATCTAGCATTTCATTACTTTTTGCATCCATTGTAATCAAATCTTTTGGAAATATATCAAACATTGTGAAATTATCGAATATTTCAAGGGGTAAATCGGCAAAAATTGCATCTTTAATTTCGGGCGGCAACAATAAATCCGTATTATTTTGTGGTTCATCATCATTGTTTGTTGTTTGTTCATCTTGACAATTATTATTATTATTGTTATTATTATTATTACCATTATCAATATTATTATCATCGTTATTACCATGATAATTATTATTATTTTCTATATTATTATTATTAATAAATTTAAAATCTAACATTTGTTTACTACGAGCATTTCTCGCCGCCTCATGCCTCAAAAAATATTGATAATCATCGGATGTACTACTGCCGGCTGTGGCCGGCTGTAAACTGGCATGCCATTTGGATATTTGTGCCAAACCGTATTGTATCGCACTTGATGAATTTGAATGATCAACAGTCATATTCCGGCCGTAATCCAATGCTAAATGTTTATTATTTGTTTCGATTGATGTACGTATGGTGTATTCAACAATTTTCCATGGTTCTTTTACCGACCAATATAAACGGGTACATAAAAAATTTACCGGTATTATAAAATCGGCAGTATCCGAAAATGTTGGAATTAATTTACCCAATTCTTTGATTTGTAATGAACCAATTAGAAATTGAACTTTACGTGGATCAATAAATTTCTTTTTTCTTCGATCCAATTCCACATAAACGGGACGTAAAACTTCAAAATTATTTTCAATATCACATTTTAATTTATCTGCATTTGTATTATTTGTATTATTATTATTATTATTATGAGTTGTTGTCGTTTGATTTGAATGTTGTGGACAAAAAAATGTTTTATCTGTCATGAATGTACTTTGTGTATTACGTGCACATGTATAATGATAATGTTCACCGCATGTACGAACATTACAGCCAACCGTTGCACCCCGATTACCACATTCACTACATTTTATTAAACGTCCACGTGAAATTGCCGTATGAACATTTTGTAATGAACCATCGATTTCCTCAAATACTTCAGCCGACCACATTGCACAATTTGTATGTACCCATGAATTTTGTCCACAATACAATAGACGTGATTCATTTGTACTGCTACCCTCACCGATCCCCTTACAAAACATACAAATTCGGGTATCCATTAAATTGTACGGAGCATAGAAATAATCTTCAATTTCTTCGGGTATATTCATCATTGGTACCTGTTGATCACATTCCATATGGGAATCATTCATCATTAATAAATTTTGATCTTGATAGTTATTGCACGGTACCAATGATGATGATGATGCTAGTAATGATGATGATGATGATGATAATGCTGTTGATCCGGATGCTAATCCATACATATCCTCTTCTAATGCATCCGTACACGCTTTCGTTTCATTTTGAAACCATGGAAATGCTTCACTTAATATTTCCTTATACGTTAACATTAAATCATCACATTCCACTGAATTTATAACCGTATTCATATCATAGTTGAAATCAATTAACGTAAAATAACCATTCATTTGTACTTTATGTTTTATATCTAATAAACTTATGGCTGGTGAATTTGTTGTGGTTGTGGTTGTGGCTGTGTGTGTTCCAATTGATGCTGCCGATAAAACTGATGTATAATTATATATTTGTTGTTGTTGTTGCTGTTGATGCTGTTGCTGTTGTTGTCGCTGTTGTTGATTGTTTTCAAATGTTTTTGGGCTATTAACACCACAATAACATTTAAAATTAGAATCATTTTGGTGTTGTTGTGGTTGTGGTTGTGGTTGATGGGATGATGATGCTGTTGTTGGAAATGACGACGACGACGTGGTTGATACAAAATCAATATTTCCATGATTTGTTGGAAATTGATTTTCATTTGTATGCAACGTTGATGGTTGATTATTATTATTATTATTATTATCATCATCATCATCACCACCGTCCATCAATTGACAATAACAAATACCTGGTTTTTTACGTGGACTTAATTTTAATAATGCACATGCTTGTCGACTTTTACTTAATAAACGGACAACACTTAAGAGTCCCGATTTAAATTCAGCGGCAACCGCATCTCGCCATGTATCCGCCGTTGCATTTGTTTTAGCACATTTTTTACATATAAATTCAATATTTTCCGGTAATACACTTAACATATTGTATTGTTCATCAATTAAACCTTCACATTTTGCGTGAACCCAACGGCGACAATCACCACATTCCATCATTTTTATATTAAAATCATTATCCTCATAACATTTTTGACATAACGGACAGTAATTTCCCTTTTGTCGTAATTTAAAACATGTCGAGCACATCGGTAAATTACCGACAAATTTCGAAACGCTAGTTGTACCACAACTTTTACACTTTAAACATGTGGCACAAATTAATGGACGATCAGCGCCCAGCAGACGTTTACTTGTACCCAAACACGTTGAATGATAATTTTTTTGACATTTTTGACATTTCATTTTTGATCCAGATGCCATATTACATGTATAACAAACGGTACACCGTGGACAAAACCAATTTAAACGATTCGACCAAATACTAGCCGAATTATTATTGTTATTGTTATTTAAATTGCCCGTATTTGTGTTATTATTCGTTACAATTAAATTGTTAATATCATAAAAACTTGTATTCAAGGTATCATCTAAGTTGGTATGCTTTAAATTATATTCATCTTCAACACAATATTGATGATATGGTTCACAACAGCATACACAAAATATTAACGGTTCTTGTCCACAACTACCACATAAAAAACATAATGCACGTAATGGTACCTAATGAAATGAAATGAAATGAAAATTTTATAAAAATTAATAATCAATCATTAAGAAAGGTTCCCTGCTGCATAGAAACCAAAAACAATCTCTTATATATACTTACAGTTTCCGAAACAATAACACCAAATCCAGTTTGCGATACCTCAGCCGGATCATAATTTTCCCAAAAATCAATGGATATAACCGGTGGCCCATTTCCATAATTTCCATTCATTGATTTCTGCTGTTGTTTTTTACTATTATTTATTGTATTATTATTATTATTATTTGAAATGCCAAATGGTCGGGTTATTTTTCTTGTAATTTGATGTGGTTTTTGAGATTCAACGGGTGATTTTCGATTAGCAGCAGCATTACGATTATTATTAACATTATTAATATTATTGTGAATGTTTTCATTACCTAATGCAAATACAATATCATCTAAATTTTCATTTAAATTTTTAACATTTTTACGTGTACCATTTAAATGATAACTATTTGTATTATTAAATTCCATTATATTAATTTTATTTTCTAAACTTAATTCTTCTTCATCATCACATTCATCTTGCCTTTCATCATCATCATCACCATCACCATCCTCTTCTTCTTCTTCTTCAACATCATCTTCATCAATTTCTTCTTCCGTTGTCAATTGAACTTCATCAATTGTCATTAGTTCATTTTTATTAATGGTTTTCTTTTCATCATAATGATTATTACTTGTTTTACTTTCTATAGTGATGTCATCAATGTCGTTCCGTTCATTATCCTTGTCCTGGTCGACATTTGGTTCAATTGTTTTTTCAACATCAACATCAACATCAACATCAACATCAACATCAACATCTTCAACATTAACATCATCATCTTCTACATTAACATTTGCATTTGCATTACATTCAATAATAGTATCAATATCATTTGGTGATGATGTATTATTATCATCATCATTTTGAGATTCATTTGTAAATGTTGCCAATGGTTGACCGAGAACAATTGATGCACTACGACAAACATGTTTAACTCTAGGTCCTTTTACATCAATACGTTGTCGTTTTGTTTGTTTCGATTCACCTTTTAATAATGTCGATGTTGATGTTGATGTTGATTCATCTTGTTGTGATTGTTGTTCTTGTTGTTGATTCTGTGATTCTGTTGATTTTTCTAATAATGGTTGATTTGATGATGAATTGGTTTTATTATCACGTTGTTTTTTCCGAATTCTCAATCGATTTGATTCTTTTGGTATTGTATTTATTTTTTCTGTTCTATTATTATCGGTATCACAAATGGTAGCAATTGGTTTAGCTGTTGGTTTATCCGCCGTATCCATGGTTGGTGTTGGTTCGGTATTTTTATTCGGTAATATTTTTTGAATACCATCGATCTTCATTAATGATTGATTATCAATTTTATTACTAGACTTTGATATTATTGTAGTATTTGATGATTGTTGAATTGTTGTAAGTTTTGAATTTAATGTTGATGTACAAGTTCCAAATGTTAAATTATTTTCAACAAGTAAATTTGATTTTATAATTGATGATGGATCTTTATGTGTTCGTATTGTTGGACTTGTTATTGCTGTCGATGCCGTCATAATTGGTGACGAAGATGATGATGATGGTGATCGCATTATAGTAGTGGCCAACGGTGAAGAACATGATGGTGATGGTGATAATTGAGATGCGGATGATGATGATGATGATGATGATGTGGACGACGGTGATGATGATGATGATGATGATGATAACGTTGATGATGTTGTTATGTTGGTTGTTGTTGGTGATAGCGCTGCTGCTGATGATGATGCCATCGATAATAATCGATTATTACCAATATTTGTAAATAAATTATTTGTACTTATATTTTCGGTATTTTCCAATTTCAAACTAAATGGATGTATTAAATTATTACTATTATTGATCTGTTGCTTTGTTGTTATACTACTACTATTCGAAATGGGATGATCAACGAAAATTATATCTTTCATGAATGTTGGTAATCTTGTGATTAATTTTAAACGTATATCCGAAGACAATTGAAATGTTTGTAAACATTTTTTTAGCCAACAAGCACCGCAACGTAATTTCAATAGACTTTTTATAGATTTATAATTTTCTTGTACACGTATCACAATTGAACATGTTCCTAAAAATTAAAATAAATAAATAGATTTCAAGTTAGTAAAATATATGTATTTGAAAACAAAATATTATGGTTTTTTTTTACCTTTATTATTATCACAAATTAAACCATTAGATTTTCCATATTTTTTCTTAATCATTTTTACCATAAATTTTTGGCATAACGAACACGAATATTGACCATATTTTTTTATTGGATCATATAATATTGATAAACAAATAACACAATGTAAAGCCGATGAGCTTAATGATGATGATGATGATGATGTACGATGATGATTTGGTATTGAATTAAATGATGTTGTATCTGAAAATAAAAATATAAAAATTAAATTAAAATGGTTTTTTGTGTTAATTTCATTTCATTGATCTTACTTAATAATGACGAATATGAATTATTATTAATTGTATTTATTGAATTATTGAGATTCATTGAAAATGGTCCATTGTCCATGGAAATAAGAGTTTTTGATGGCGGCGGTATAATTCCCGTTGATAATGTCGCAGTATTTTCAAAATTTGGAAATTGTAATATTGACTGTCTTAATATTATTCGAGAAGACGATGATGATTGTGGTTGTGTCGTGGTGATGCTTGTTATTGATGAAGTAGACGACGACGATGACGACGACGACGACGATGATGAAGACGAAGATGATGAAGATGATGATGTTGTTGTAGATGATGATTGGGGTAAAGTTGATGATAATTGTTTATTAATTGCTGCCGGTGCCATCACTAAATAAGATGCTTTATTTGCAAATGGATTTCCAATTCGATTTGCATGTTGATGATGATGTTGATATTTTTTATGAATTTGATCATCATCGTCTGATTCAGATCCTAAGTAAATAGTGAAGAAAAAAAACAGAAAAAAAAGGATTATTATTAAACGTTTTGATGGGAAGTTTGGCTTTGTATTTCAAATATAAGGAATTGATAAATTTAAATTAAACGATCGGTAGTCGGTCGGAAAATCATAGAGAGTTTTGTAGATTCTTAACGGGAAGTTTATTCTGTTTTGGAATTTGGAAATTTAACAATTGCTATTTAGATAATTTGAAGACTTGGAATCATATTATATGAACTATCGCTGATTGAAGACTCAAATTTTTATTGTATTGTTGAAATTCAAACAATCAAATCTCTTGTTATATAATAAATCAATTATATCTTCAGCAATATTTATGTTATATATCTATCAAATAGACAATTCGGTGACCGAAAAATATGGTCATCTTGAATATGTTAATGTTGATCAATTAAGATCAAATAAGCAGTATATTATGTGTAGGAGGACGTGACTTTTTGTCATTTACAATAATATCATCGTTTTGTTCATTAAACATTTTCCTAAATCGTTTATAATTTTCATAATTAATTTAACATATTTATTTATTTAGTTTAAAAAAAAAATTGTTTCTTTTACGAATATAATAAATAAACAAATAAAGTAAATATACGATAAATTTAGATATTTTTTTTGGTTATTATTATTTTATTTTATATACCCTATTCAAATAATAATAATAATAATAATATTTAATTGTTTGCATTTTTTATTATGAAGGTTATATTGCGATTTCTTACACCTTTTTTTTTTTTTTTGTATATTTATTATTGTATCATATATTTTATTAAGTTCATTGAAGAATACACGCATTTTATCCATTCCATTTCACATTAGATATATAATTTACAATTCACAGCTCACAGAATTTATTTATGGATTGTTTGAAAATGTTTAGTTTTCCAACGTTCTAAAATCTTTTAAAAATATTACGAATGGAAAAAAATATTTCAAATGAAATTGGTCATTGCTGAAATTAAATGGTCCAAATATCAATTATGAAATAAATATTTTATTTAATTTCATTGTAAATTTTTTTTAATGGTTCATCTGGTAATTATTTTTTATTATTTATTTAAAAATTATTATTATTATACATTAAGCTGAGCGAAGATATCAACAAATTATGTTTATATAATAAAGAAAGAAACTATATATTAAAACACAACAAAAATAAAAAACACATGTTATTTTTTATTATAAGTAGATGATTTGTAATTTAAAACCCATATTAAGATTATTATTTTTTGTTTATAAAATAAATATTTTATTAAAATTTAAAGGGACAAAATTCTTATATAAACAAAAATAATCAAAACAAAAACAATTGATAAGGAAAAATACAAGGAAGAAGAACAAAACAAAACAAAATAAAAACTTACCACCAGTTGAATTATTTACGGATGTTTCTTCTAATGATGCGGCCGCCGCTTCTTCTTCTTCATCATCCTCAACATCATCATCATCATCATCATCATGATGAACTACCTTTCTAGCTGCTACTATACCAATTTTATCCAATTTTCTATTAATTTTTGATGTATTCATTATTTTATTATTTAAATTATTCTTTTTTCTTAATCCTGCTCCACCTCCTCCTCCTCCTCCACCTCCTCCTTTTTTATTACGAATTCCATCTTTTTGTTTTTCTTTGCCAACGGCTGAGACTGAGGAAGTAGCAATCGTACGTTTTTTATTACATAATTTTTTGGAAATTATTGGACGTGCTGGCGCTGAATGTGATTTTTTTCCCATTAAATTCGATGATGATGATGATGTTGTTGGACAACTATCAATATCAATAAAACGTTTATTTGGTTTAATGACACGACACGAATGTGCACTTCTTTTTGGTAATATAAAACGTTTATCGCCACCAATAATCGTTTGTTGATGATCAGCAGCAGCAGCAGCAGCAGATGTGGCGGCGGCATTAGTGGTATGAGATTTTTTTTTATTTTGCGAAACCTTACTTTTTACGGATGATTTTTTATTTTTTATTTTATTTATACCATTTTTATTATCGGTATTTTCAATTAATTTCCTATAAACGTTAACCTGATCATTATCTTCATGATCGTTGTCTAAATCATCATCATCATCATCATCGTGATCTTCATCTTCATCAATGTAATCCGCATCCCCATCATCATCAACGTTATCCTCGGCCGTTATATCTTCATCAATAGTTATATCATTTTCTATGGAATCATCTTCACTATCTTTAAAATGTTTTTCATTATCATTGTTGACAACAAAATTATCAGAATTTAAGGATTTTTTTATTGTATATTTTCTTTCATTTTCAAACACATCATCTTCATAATCATTTTCATCTTCTTCTGCTTCTTCTTCATCATCTTCATCCGTTTCATCATCATCATCATCATCGGAATCATCATCATCATCATGATTATGATGATTATTGTAACGTGAATTATATGGTAAATTATAATACATTGATTGTTCAATACGATGTTTTGATACTTCATTACGTTTTTGTATCAGTGCACTTAATTTATCAATATTATTATAATTTAAATTTTTAAATAATTCCGTTAGCCGTGATGGACGTACAATACATTCATTTCTTGTATAAATATGATTTAGACAATCTTTTTTTATAATTGGTACGGTCGGCACCGTATCCGGATTATATACTTTTTTAACAAATTTAACATCATCACTGGTTTCCAGTACATTTTTAAATGTAACTGTTTTCTTTTTTATTGGTTGTGCCGGTGGTGGTGGTGGTGGTTGTTGTGTTGATGATTGTAATTGAGATGTTGACGTTGACGTTGATCCTCCCTGTGATGATTGTTGTAATTCATCATCTGGTCGTAATTCATGTTTCTTTGATTTATCCGTGGATGTTCGATTATTGGTTATTATTGGAATATTGGTAACGTTTTGTTGACGTGTACGTGACAATATTGTAGCTAATGTTTGTTGTTCATCAAAAATATCATCCGGTGGATCCGGTGGATTTGGTTTTATCGATAAATTTTCCTAGTCAAATTAATAATAATAGTAATAAAATAAAAACAATTAATTAATTAATTAACTGAATTATATAAATACATATTTTGTTTTAATATAATATAAAATGATTGGTATTTTGGTATAAAATGATTGGTTCCGATAATGTTATAGAGAATTATATAGCTTAAGAAATTTGTACAGAATAAGAATATTATAGAAAATTCTACAGAATTTCCTTATAAGAATATTATAGAAAATTCTACAGAATTTCCTTATAAGAATTTTATAGAAAATTCTCTAGAATTTCTTTAAAAGAAAATTATTTCGAAATGTGTCATCATTTAGGGAGGATAGACTTTGAAGGGCGTTTTGTTTTCAGTACATTTAATTGAGATTGAGAAATGTAACCGGGTTGTGGGGATCAACGAAACGGGTCATATCAAACATTATAATAATCGCATAAGTAATATATTAAATTGATATTACCCTGTGCATTCACATCTTATATATATGTATATATATATTGCTTGCATTCAATTATTTATTAATATCATATATATATAATTTAATTAAATATAAATATAATATATGGACAATTACCAATCTAATTCAATCGTGTTTTCGAAAAGTACATTTATTTATTTATTTTTTTTTACATACAATAATGGTAATAATAATAATAATAATAATAATAATATTTATAATATTAATATAATATAATAATAATAATAATAATAAAGAGAAAGGTTTTTTCATCGTCATCATCGCCGTCGTTTACTTAATAGATGCGTTTGGTATTTATATATACAAAAGATATATTAGGTTGTCTAAAAAGGATTGATAATTTTTTTTACAAAATTCAAACGATTTTTTTATATATTTCAAATGAACTTTATTAAACCAAATATGCGCCGTTTTGATCGATGACCCTTTGCCATTTTTCTGGTAAAGACATTATCCCATCACTGTAGAACTTCTGTGTTTTCTGGGCAAAAAACTGATCCAAGTGCATTTTGCAGTCCTCTGCGGAATTTAATTTTAAACCATTAAGGGAGTTCTGCAGAGACCGGAACAAATGATAATCTGAAGGTGCAAGGTCCGGGCTATATGGTGGATGCATTAAAACTTCCCAGCCAAACTCTCTCAGTTTCTGCCGAGTCATCAAAGATGTGTGTGGTCTGGCGTTGTCATGATGGAACACAACACCCTTTCGATTGATTAATTCTGGACGTTTTTTTTAATCTCGTGCTTCAATCTTGTTAATTGTTGACAATAGAGATCGGAATCAATGGATTGACCGGGTGCTAGTAATTCATAATGAACGATTCCTTTCCAATCCCACCAAACAGACAGCATTACCTTTCTTGGTGTTAATCCAGGTTTTGCTATTGTTTTCTTCTTCACCCTTCTTGGACCACGATCTTTTTCGTACATTATTATCGTATGTGATCCATTTTTCATCACCTGTAATTGTCATTCGCTTTAAAAATGACTCGATTTCGTTCCTTTTAAACAGCGTTTCGCAAATGGAAATTCGGTTCATTAAATTGTTTTGTGTTAATTCATGTGGTACCCAAACATCGAGCTTTTTCTTGTATCCAGCCTTTGTCAAATGGTTTACAAAACTGTTTGGTGATGGATGTTTAGTTCTTTAGCGATATCATGACTCCTTACGTGTCGATTTTCTTCAATTTTTGATATGATTTCATCGACTTTTTCAGTGCGATTGGTCGACCAGAACGAGGTGCATCTTTGACATCAAAATTACCGGAACGAAATCGAGCAAACCATCTATAGGCTGTTAATTTTAAGATAAAGTTCCTTCACCGTAAACTGCACAAATTTGTTCATGTGCCTGCGTTGCATTTTCACCTTTTTCATAATAAAATTGTCAAAATGTATCGAATTTTTTCACTAATTTCGCTCATCTTTAATGCACTACAACTTTTAAATGACTAAACAAATTTAATTTTTTTTTTTTTTTATCTACGAAATGTCATCTTTTGAACATATGTTGGTGTTACCTGATCAGATTAGTACTACTTGAAATATTCAATTATAATGACATCTATTTATAAAAATTAACAATACTTTTTCGACAACCTAATATATATTATAAATATATATACAATGGATATTTATATATAATAAATAAATAAATCAATGGAATTTATGGTTTTTTTTTTGTTAATATATACAAGAACAGAAGAACAACAACAAAAAACGATAAATTATAATTATTATAATTATAATAAATTCACAATAATGCGAATGCTTTATATATATATATATATAATTAATATATTTTAATTTATTATTTCATGATATTTTTCCTCCAACAATATATACAATACACACACCCGGACAACCTCTTCTTCTGCTTCTTCTTCTTCTTCTGAGAGCTCCTCTAAACTATACTTTTAACATTTAAAAAAAAAAATATCACCACAAAATATTATATTTTAATATATAAATTTTGTGTTTTAAGTCGCCATATATAATAAATTAAATATTATTATTATTGTGTTAATCTGCTAATTTTATTTATTTATTTATTATTTTAAGTTTGTTATTCGCGTTAATTTATGGATAATTTATTCAAATTAAAATTAATTGTATTATAGAGACTATAAAAAAAAAACATAACATTACCATTCATGTAAGGCAAGCAAAATAAGGCAAGCGATTCGCACACACATACACACACATTTATTTTATCACACATCTTCTTCAATTCAAGAACAAAATAATAAAAAAATTAATAATAATATGGCAATAATAATAATTATAATTATTATAATATTAATAATAATAATAATAAGGTGAATGTGTGCGTTTTTTTTTTATTACTTATAAAGTCTTTTATTTATACACCCCGCGATTACCTTGTCTTTTTTATATAGAATATATTTACAATAAGAATTTAATAAAAAAAAAAAAAAAACATGCAAAACAAGTTAATTGCCCATCACAAACGATGTTTTTTTTTTAGTAATATTTCCATTACCATCATCATTATTATTATTATTATTATTATTACCATCAATATTACAAGAACCAATTTGAATCTGAATTAAATCATTATTATTATTATTATTATTTATTATTATAATGACTATTTATATACTATTATATTAATTTTCTTTGTCTTTATATTGTGTATATGATTTTTGTCGTCATGATCTTTTTGGACATCATCAAACAAGTAAAAAAAAAACGCGAAGGTTATAAAAAAAAAAAAAAAAAATTATGACTTTACAATAATAATATATTATTCTTTTCTTTTGTACAAAAACTTTTTTTATATACAGAATGGTTATTTAAAAAAAAAACACCATTGGAATTATTTAATTTAAAGATATACAATTATAATTTTATTTATTAAATTTAAAATGGTGGTTCTTTCGGAAACCAAATGTTAATCAAATCCATTTTAGATAATCTTTACAAATTCCAAAATTTAATTTTGATACCTGCGCAATTTCATATTTAATAAAAAAAAAACCTAAACAAATGTTATTTATATATACAAAAAAAAAATTAGAATAGGTCAGTTTTTTTTTTAAATATTATCGTTTTTAATCATTTGTAGAGGTCACTTCAAATGAGAAAAAAATTTTTACTTTTCATATACAAAATTCAAATTTCCTTCTATATGGCAAAAAAAAAAAAACAACAGAACTTTTTTTTTTTGTGTTCAATTAAGCACCGTTATTATGATGTTCTAAATTGAATCCTTTTAAATATTCTTTTGAAATTTGAATACAACAACAACAAAAATCAAGTACCATTCTGTATAATTGCGTTTTAATGCTAAAAATTTACGCAAAATGGCAAAAATCAGAAATGTTATTTTATTACAATATATAAGAACAATAAAGTTATCGCAATCGTCATCTTCTTTTTTATATTGTACTTGGATGATTATTATTATTATTATTTGTGTATATTGTAAAAAAAAATACAGCAAAAGCGGCGTCGCGGTTATTCTCGCACATCCAAAGATTGCGATTCAAAAGTATAATAATACAAATAATGATAAAGTATAATAAGAAAAGAAGTACCACAAAGCAAAAAAAAAACAAGGTAAGTACAACCAGAAAAGAACAAACGAGTGTACACAAGGTCATTGAAAACAAAAAAAAAAAAAATAAAATAAAAATTCCACATCCACATAAAGGTAAGGTTTTATGAAATTGCGGATTGTGGATTGATGAAGGAGTTAAAAAATTCAAATATAAATTTTTTTTTTCTTCTTTTTTTTTTTTAATATATTATATGTGAATTTCAGGTTTATATTTAAGAAGAAAAAAAAAAAACATGATTTTATTTATTGCATGAAAATGAAATAAAAATAATGTATATATTATTATATATTGTTATTTGTTATTGTTGTTGTTTAATATATTTTTATTCGTGTATGTATTATTTATAATAATAATAATAATAATCTTGTTTTTCATTTGCCGGTGTTTTGTACACATCGTTCATTTTATTATTGTTTGTTATATATTAATTTATTATAAATATCATAATAATTTATTTAATTTTATTAAACACTAAACATGGTAAAAAAAAAAAAAAACAAAAAACTTGTTTATTGAAAAGATAAAATATAATGAACAGAAACACAAACACACACAAACATGCATTTATATATATAAAATAAAGCAAAAATAAATTATACATGAATATAGTTTTTTTTTATTATAAAATAAATTCAATATATATTATTAAAACAATTTTTTAATTTTACGAAAGTGATATTGAAAGATCACAAAAAAAAAATAATAAAAAAAAATATAATAAAAAGTAAAATGGCTTTTTTTTTTTTTTTGTGCTAAAATTTATGTAATTTTTGAATTTACCTAATAAAATAACAACAATTTATAATAATAATAATATCGAATTGCATTTGGTTTTTTTTTACATTTGTGGGAAGAAGAAAGGTGTTACGATAGTCACCGGGTAAAAGTATACATTATAAAATTAAATGTTGTTGTTTTATTTTTTAAAAGAAATCAAGTTGGAATGGAAAAAAAAAAATTAATTATGATATAAAAGGGGTATATTATTATTTTACCTGTAAAAAATATTGATTTTACATTTTTATGATTTTCAAGTAATTATATAGATTATGGTTCTTTCAATAGTTTTTGATACCTTAAACACATCATACAATAATATCATTTCCATATAACGAATAAATTATATAGAACCGAGTATAGAACTAAAAAGGTTTTTCGCGGTATTTTGAAAGGTTTTTCATTTTTCCTTCTGTATTGATTAAATGCGATAATGAAACGCATTGATTGCGTGCGTGGAACGATAAAAATAATGAAAAACAAAATTTCTTATTATTATACTTGGCTTCTGTTGAGGTTGGAAATGATTAAAACTATATTTTTGATACAACAGTCCCAATTACAACAACAGAAATCTTTAATAACAAATGATTTCCATATTACTTTGATTCCCTATAAAAGGCCATGCGATTCCTTCTTTGATAACAATTTTTTTTTTCTATCAGTGCAATTCTAATCTTTCGATTGACGCGCGTTAATCACCCGAAGTGGGATTCTAACATTCTAACTCCATTATCATTTATCGCTAAACTGTCAAACGTCTCGGCTAATAAATAAATGTTTAATCAATTTTTAAATTTCGCAATGGGCATGGGCATGGGCAAGGAAAAATTACACATTAGAAAATATATTTTAAGGTAGGTTAAAGCTAGAATTTTAGCTTTTATACAGCTAAAAAAAGGGAATAATTAATACCATAATAGACACAAAATATATCGATAAAATTTAAAATATCTATCTATCGTATACAAAAAAAAAATTAAAAAAAAACCAACAATTCAATTGATGAATTACTTTCTCTCTAATATATAGTACTATAATAATAATAATAATAATATATAAGTTTTTTTTTTTTTAAATATGTACATACAAAAATATGAACATGAAAGTACACACATTCGCAATATATATATTATTTTTTACCTACAAACAACGACCAAAACAAAAAAAAAAAAAAAAATTATTCAAATATGTAAATTTTATTCGTGAATCTATATAATATATATTTTTCAGCTACAAATTTTTCGCAAATTATATATCAATCACAAACAAAATACAAGTAATTTTTTTTTTTTAGTATAATTATACGAATGAAAAAAAAATTTGCATACACATAAAAAATATATTTTTATTATATGCATATGTGTGGGTTTGTTTTTTTTTTTTTTTAATAATAAGTGCATTTGTTATAATCGTTTTTTTTTTAAATAATAATGATTGCATATTCAATTTTTATTCATACATACAAGTTTGTATAAACGTATATTTGATTTTTTTTTTAAATATATATAAAAGCGCGCGACATCATCACGTAAAATAATCGTAAACAACAACAAAACAAATGGAAATTTTTTTTTTATTATTATTATTTGTATACGATTGAGATTGTAGTATGGGTGCATATTCGTTTTTTTCATAATGACGATAATGATGATAATGATGATGAATATACAAAATACACATCAAAACGAACGCGAAAATTGATGAATAACATCATGCAATGAATGACAACACAACAACAATAATAACAACAACAACAACAATAATAATAACAACAACAACGCGCGAGAACACAAACAATACAAATTTATATTGACAAATTTGCTAATCGGGCGCATAGCAAAAAAAAAAAAAAAAACATGTATAAAAAACAAAAAACTTGCGCAAATCAAAAAAAAAAATTATAAAAATATATACAAACAAATAAAAACAGATACATTATTATTATTATTATTATTATTATTATTACCATGGATTCTTAAATAATTTATAGTTCTTTTTTTCTTTTTTTTTATGTCGTGTTAAAATAAATAAATAAACGCACGATGATTATTTACGAATGTGTATATATGCATATATACGTAAATGATATATACAAAACAAACGCACACATACAAAAAAAAATAAAAAAAAAAAAAAAAACCAATTAAAAAATATCGCAAACGCAATTTCCAACCAAAAATTAAATTTTTTTTTTATTTTATATGTTTATTATTACATCATTCATGAATGATATTATCTTTTTTAATTTATATACTAAAAAAAAAAAAAATGTACAAACACATTTGTTTTTACTTGTATATTCCAATTTTTCATCGGTTTTTTTTTTTTTGTTCTTCAAACAATTTTTGTGTATTTTCTTTACACATAAAGCCATTTTTTTTTTTTTTTTTTTTGCAAACATTAACAATATAACATTGAGATGACAATATATATAATATATATGAGAATATGCATTGTCGTTGATTTGATGATATGCAAAGACACAAAAAAAAAAAAAAAATATAAGACAAGACAAACAAGAGATGGAAAGGGGTAAAAAAAAATTCTTTTTTTTATATATAGAACATTGAAGAAAGATCAATAATGAAAAAAACAAGCGAAATGTTAAATAAAAAAAAAATAAACAACGTATTAAATTACGTGTATCGATACTACACAACGAAAAAAAAAAATAAATAAAATCGTTATTATTATTCCTTTATATACAGTCAGTACACACATTTTCATTAGTCATTCCTTCATTTTTGTACTGTTTTTTTTTGTTGTATATAATTAAAAAAAAAAAAATGCCCAAAAAATTACATGAAATAAAAAAAAAAAAAATTCGAGCGCGCAAAAATGTCTATAAATAAAACAAAAACAACAAAATTCCTTGTATATTATGTTGTTAAATTATCTAAAATAAAAGTGTTATTAGTACCTGAGCACCACCACTGTGACCACCGATTAATGTTGTTGTTGATGAAATTGGTGTTCTTGATGCTGATGCTCCTGCTGCTGCTGTTGTTGTCGTCGTTATTGACGACGATAATGATGATAATGATGATGATGATGATGATGATGACTCTGTCGTTGATATTATTAATTCATTTTCTGATGAACTCGAAAATGAAATTTGATCATTATTATTTTGTATATATTCGGCATCAACATTTTCATTTAAATTATCACCACTAAATTGATGATTTATTAATAAATCATTTAAAACACTAATACGTTTTTTATTCACTAATTTCGATGGTTTACCGGGAAATTTTGAACGTCCCATTTTAATGTATTATTATTATTATTATTACATAAAAAATAAAAACACTTCTCTACTATATCATTCATTGATATTATTGGTTGGTGTTGTGGTTGTTGTTGTTGTTGTTGATAGATTATTATTCTTATTATTATTATGATGATGATGCTAATGATAAAAATGATTGCTTATAAGCTTTGTTGTGTGTGTGTGTGTGTGTGTGTTATATATTTAACACTTTTCACACACTTTTAAATCACAAAATATAAAAAAAAATAGAAACATTCACAAATTTTTCACTTTTTCATATTTTTGCAAAATAATTAACCAATTGATTATAAAAAAATTTATTTATTCACAAAGTAAATATTAATTTAAAATATATTAATTAATTAATTAGACCATCAATTTTTATTTAACACTTTATTTATTTTTATTTTATACAAAATACAAAACAAAATTTAAAAAAAAAAATAATTTTTTTTTATTAGAAAAACACAACACAAACGACGACGACGTAGACAGACTCAAGACAATTTTAAATTAAAATGATGATATTTTTTTTTTATTCACATCACAATTCATATATTGAATGGAAAATCTGCTACTCTACTATACTACTTCAATGCATTTATTACCCTATACCGCACTCTTGTTCGCGCATGTTCATTTTACATGGAATATTTTTTATTTTATAATTGGTATAAATGAATTGCTAAAATTATATGCGATGTGAACTTCATTACAGTTGTCATTTTTATCAAACTGTATCGGCTTAATTTTATTTTGCAATTGAGCAAAAAAAAAAAAAAAACGTTTGAATTTTTGATAGAAATTCTTAGATTTAAATTATGTATTATTACAGTTATTTTAATCTAAATTATTAATTTTTTATACAATAATTTTTATCAATTGTCATGTGTAAAAATGAACCGGGAATACTTTTCTCAAAACAATAAGGAGTAATTATAATAAAAAATATTATCATATTAATTGGAAAATACTCCACTACAACAAAATGTCAACAGATCAGAGTCTAGTCCTTTTTTTTTTTTTTTTGATGTATTTTATTTATTTTAAAAGTCGTGGTGGTTTTTGGTGGAGGATATAGGAAAAAATACATTGGAAAAAGAAAAAAAAAAAAAAAAAACATGTACTAATATTTCCATTATTCACTGGCTTCTTTATCCTTTTTATGTGATTTTTTCTTATCACGACTTTTACGATCTTTGTCACGACTCTTTGAACGTCGTCGTGATGATCGTTCAGATCGGTCAGATCGGTCACGGCTACGTGATCTATCTCGATTATCACGACGTGAACTTCGTTCACTACGATACGACCGATCACGATCACGTCTTCGATCACGATCACGATCTCTATTCGCCGTCGAATCATCATCTTGATGGGCGCTGCTGCTGCTGCTGCCAACACCACCACCACCACCACCACCACCACCACTTCCACTTCCTCCTAATCTCTCGCCATCCTACAATTAAACAACAATAAAAACAAATATATAGTTAAAAATTATAAAATAATAAATAAATAAATAGGAATTACTTCTGATGGTTTATTATTATGATCTCTTGGAATATCATTATTATTACTATTACTACGGCCACCATCACGTTCTTCACGATTTCTATATGAATCACGGTCTCTATGCATTTCACGTTCACGATCACCACGATCTTGGGCAATATGCGATAATACCGGTGCCATCATTTGTGGTGGTTGCCCTAACATTAGCGGTGGTGGTGGTGGCATCATTTGTTGTTGTTGTTGTTGTTGTGGTGGTATCATCATTTGTTGCGGTTGTTGTTGTTGTTGTGGTGGCATCATCATTGGCGGTGGTTGTTGTTGTTGTAGTGGTGGCATCATCATTGGTGGCGGTTGTTGTTGTTGTGGTGGTGGCATCATTGGATGTGATGATGTTGGTGGCGGCATCATTTGTTGTGGCCCGGCTGATGGATGTGTTAAACCGATTAAATGTGATATTGGTGGTTGTTGTTGTGGAGGTGGTACCATTTGAATTGGTGCCAAATTATTATTTGATGGATGCATCATCATGCCCATCGGTGGTGGTCTAGGACCATCCAACATCATTGGCGGTGGTCCAGATGATGATGGTGATGATACTGGCGGTATTCGTAAATTAGATGGTTCAGGACCTACATTAAGAGCATGAGGACCACCGCCACCACCACCACCACCACCTGCTGGTGTTAATTCTCTTATACCCGATGGCATCCATCCTGAATCGTTATTCCATTGTTGTTCCTGTACCGGTTCATAACCGTAATTGTAATTATCCGGTTCATAAAATATATCATTATGAATGAATTGCGATGCTGGTGGTGGAATACTACCATCGAATTTCGGTTGTAATCGACTGTATTCACGGCGTTCCGCTGTCATTACTTGAATGACATTTTCTTTTGATGGGCCGGGTGGGCCGCCGCCGCCAGGGCCACCTGGCATCGGACCCATTTGATTTGGTGGTTTCATTCCATTACTACCAATAACATCTATTTGTCCAATTGGTGGTTTCCGCATCATTGGCGGTGGACGAACACCTCTAATCGGTGGCATACCCATCATTGGACCACCGCTTGGTGGCATCATTGGGCCAGCTACAAATAGATGGATACATTTAAAATATATTACAAATAAATAAACAAAATATAAAGAAAAAAAACACTAATTACCGTTTGGTATCGGAACAAGCATATTTGATTGATTATGTAATTGTTGTTGTTGTTGATGTGGATGTGGATGTGGATGCGGATGTTGATGATGTGCATGGGGATGTTGTGGTGGATGATGTTGTAATGAATGATGTGGATGCGGATGTTGCGGTTGTTGATGTTGTTGGTCGTTTTGTTGCTGTTGCTGTTGCTGCTGCTGCTGCTGTTGCATTTGTTGTTGTTGTTGTTGCTGTTGTTGAAGCGCATGTTGTGGTTGTTGATTTGCCGTTAAACTTTGTAATCCAATACCACTTTCATTTACACGCATTCGTTTTTGACGTTCACAATACGATCGCCAGGTATCCTCATTGAAACCATAATTAAAATAATCGGTAATATCTGCACCAGGTTTACGCCATGGTTTTTCGTCTAATGAATCAACGCTAAACTCATGCGTTGGAACGCCATTTATTGTACCAATACTTTCAAATTCTTCTATGCTAAATTTGCCGGCCGCTTGTTTTGGTTTATCCGAACCTATACCGGCACCGGATGCAATTAAAGCACCTCTTTGTTTAATATTATACGTTGGACCAGCTTTAATATCACCGATTACAACATTAATATCATCATCATCTTCATCGTCATCATCACCATCTTCATCTTCGCCACCAGCACCACTACCATCAGCCGTTGTGCCATCTGTTCCACTTTTACCTTTACCTTTACCTTCCTCATCATCATCATCTTCATCATCATCCGCCTTTCCATTAGTTACTGATTCATCATTACTTCGTTTTCCATTTAATTCTTTTTTTTTACTTAATTTAAATGAATCATTATTTGTATCATTTTCATCCATATTATTATCATCATCATCTTCATCATCATCATCATCATCAATAACTTTCATAGCTTTGTCAAGATTTGCAATCTAATGAAAAAAAAAACAAATAAAAAACACCAAACCAAACATTTAAATTAATTTATAACCTAAAAAATGTATGTGTTTATGAAAAAAAAAAAAAAAAATTTACCATTTGTTCTTCGGTTTCATTTTCACATTCACCTGTATCTTTTTTATCCTTTGATAAAGAACTAAGCTCCGCTAAAGAAGAAATAGAAGGAGCTGTAGATGTACCAATTGTAGCCGCAGTACTATCAAATTCAGATTCTTCTGGATTTCCATATAACCAATTGTCTTCATTTGCATCACTTGTATCATCAGCCATATTTAATATTTATATAATTTCTTTTTTTTTACTGTTATTATATTATTTTATTTATTTATTTATTTAAGATACAAATTTCGTTTAATTTTATAAGATATTATGAGATTATTTATAAAATTTATATTTTTAAAACAAAATCAAATTAAAAAAAAAAAAAATTGATGATTTCTGTTTTTCAGACAACACACAAAAAAAAACATACAAAAAAAGTATGGGAAAAAAATTGTTGTTGTTTGTTATAATTTTGACGTTCGAGGATTTTCGTGGATATGGCGAATGGCGATCGCGTTAAGTTTCGTATAAGACATTGCGTTAAATATTTTTGTGTTTTCGTACAACCAAGGGCAACTTCATTCGTATATCTTATGATTTATAATCGTCGCGATACGTCCTTAATTTTTAAATATGTCTGCCAAGTGAATAAATTCAATATCCTCTTTCTTTTGTTTTTTTAGGTTGTATTAAGAAGACATGGGTAAGTTTAAATTAATATTTATTTAATTCATTTTATATGTTTTATTAAGTAATTTTATTAAATTATTAATTAATCCAAAATTAATTGTGATATTTTAATAGTATTTCTTTGTGAAAATGTAATTTAAATATTTGGATTCAATCCAAAATTAATATTCAGTTTGAAGAAAAAAAAAAAAACCGACTTGAAAGTTTCATATTGTAATTTTTGTTATTTCCTTGTGATCACTTAATTTTATTTAATTTCATTATTATTATGAATTGTTCAATATTTTAGTGGTTTTATGTGTTTTAACATTTAGTCCAAAATTTGTACCTGGGAACTGAAGTGAAATTATAAAATGTGATGTGAACATAACCTAAAAAAGAAATGTAATTTTTGTTTTTTTTATTTTGATTAGGTATCAGTCGTGATAATTTTCATAAGAGACGTTCCACTGGTGGAAAACGTAAACTTATCCGTAAAAAACGGAAGTATGAATTAGGAAGACCGGCAGCCAATACAAAGGTATTTAAAAATTGTTTTCTTGTGCTTGTTTGGTGTTTTTTTTTAATTTTATAACCTCGTGTGTTATTGTTTGGTGACTATGATTTAATTGTTTTGTTCAAAATATTGATGAATAGTTTTGTTTTTGCGTGTCATATGATTTATTTATATGTGATTAAAAAACCGCTAATAAATTTTTTTATATATCTGAATTGATGCCGTCAAATTGAGAAAGAAATGTTTTTGTCGGGGTATGGAATGGAATGAAAGTAATAATTTTGTTTTGTTTACCTTTTGCAGATTGGTGTGACACGTGTACATAATGTACGTACTCGTGGTGGAAATACAAAATATCGTGCATTGCGTTTAGATGCCGGTAATTTTGCTTGGGCATCGGAAGGTACCACACGTAAAACTCGTATTATGGATGTTGTCTATAATGCATCAAACAATGAATTGGTACGTACCAAAACATTGGTAAAAAATGCAATTGTTGTTATTGATGCCACCCCATTCCGTCAATGGTATGAAAGTCATTATGTTTTACCATTGGGCCGTAAACGTGAAGCTAAACATATACAACCCGATGAAAATGATGTGTTGACAAAAAAACGTAGCACAAAAGTAATGGCAAAATATGTTAAAAGACAAAAATTTGCGAAAGTTGAACAAGCATTAGAAGAACAATTCTCATCGGGTCGTTTATTAGGTAAGTTATTCGTCGATTTGGTTTGATTTGATTTGGACATTTTCATATTAATATATCTATATTTGCATAGTGATGAAAACACATTCGTTTGATTTACATTAATTTTGGGAATTCACTTATTTTTAGTTGAAATCCTATTTGTAAAGCATGATTTATCGTCATAGTTACTCTGATTCTTGATTAATAAAAGTGTTCCGCTATTATTTCTATTATGTTTTTTTCCGTCCAGGATTTTAATATATTTTTTATTTTTTTGTTTTTGTAATGTAGCTTCCATTGCATCCCGACCAGGTCAAAGTGGTAGATCCGATGGATATATTTTAGAAGGCAAAGAACTGGAATTTTATATGAAAAAAATTAAATCCAAGAAAACCAAGTAAAAGAAAAAATGTTTTATTAAAATAAACAATTTTTATGGGAAAAAAAACATTGTGTATTTATTTTTGTTAATTAATAAAATTGATTGTCCTTCCTTATGAGAGCAATAGGATTTGTTGGTTATTTTATAACAATCTTGAGAATGAATACATTGGAAATATCACCCGATTCAGTATTGTGTCTATAACGTCCAATTGATAAGGAGATATCAAGAGACCTTACAACCTAAAATAAACTCAAAACCATACAAAAAAAACTCCTCAATTGTTGATAATAAAATTTTTTTATTAATGACGTTTTCTATTTCTATTTTTTTTATCTGATTTACCACCGGTACCGTTGTCATGATCACTACGTTCATTACCACCACCACGTCGTTTTCCTTTACCTCCTTTTTTATCCGGTTTTTTTCGATTCTGTAATTTTGTCCGTTGATCACGTGCTTGTCGAGCTTTTTTCTTATCCCTCAGTCGATCCAATTGTTTTTTTATTTTAAATGCTTTTGAATGTTTTAAAGATTTCAATGTTTTTTTCTCCACCAATTTACCAAGTTGCTTTTTCGATGTAAATTCCGTTTTATTTATTGCCGCAATATGTTTTGGAATATTTTTTTGAATTATATCCGATAGTGGTTTTTTCCCGGTTGTCGATTTATTGTTGATTTTTTCTGAAAATATTTTTCTTAATGGTTTTACTTTTGTCCTGATATCCATACCGGGAATTTTATTTAAATCAACCACATCATTTTTAACACTTAATTTCTCATCATTCGCAATGTCATTTCCATGATCCACGTCTTGTGGAAAGAAATAAGTTGGTCGATTTTCACCAATCCAATTATTTTCTTTTGCCAATTCACTTGTTGACAATTCAATTATTTTTACAGAAACATCTTCCGTTTCGTATTCCTTATCGATTTCACCGCTACGGCCGCCATCGCCGCCATCGGCCGACGACATCCCATCATCATCGGAATCCTGTAATTCGGGTATTGGTGCAAATGATTTTTTAAATTTATCACGAAAATTTGTTTTAAATTCTTCTTTAACACGTCGTCGTTCCTCTTTCACTTGAATTTCTAGCTCTTCTTTAGCCTTTTTACGACGTTCCTGTTTACGTTTACGAAATCCAGTTAAATATTCTCTGTTTTGTTTGCGTGAAGTGTAAGGAATGCGATTAGATAATTAAAAGAAAGAAATATCTATGGATTAATGAATAGTTTAAATAATAATTACCTTCTATTCTTTGGATCAAATACAATTTCAATTTTTTTAGTTTTTTGTGGTTTTTTATTTCGAACCATTTTTTATTAATTAATTAATTAATTAATTAAATATTAAATTAAATTATAAATTGATGTTATTATTATTATAAAAATAATTCAATTTGA
This sequence comes from Dilophus febrilis, assembly GCA_958336335.1. Lineage (NCBI taxonomy): Eukaryota > Metazoa > Arthropoda > Insecta > Diptera > Bibionidae > Dilophus > Dilophus febrilis. The sequence continues at coordinate 6,860,305 of OY284470.1, read as the reverse complement.
TTGTTTTTAATATTCTTCGCGTTTGCCTTCATAAAAAATAAAAAAAATATAAATAAATCGAGCCGAAACCGAGCACGTGTTAGAATTTTGTTGTTTTGTTTTTGGAAACAATTTGAAAGGTGAATTTTTTTTTCTTCACCTATTATTTAAGGTTATGTTTTTTATTATCCCATCAAAATTAACCCTTTTCCTCTTGTAATTTATTTTTGAATTATTGAACGTTAAGGATTTAATTGTATAAATGTGTTTTTCTAACCAAAATATCCGAAAATAATAATACAGATAGACCCAATACAATCCATAAAGGATTTCTCTCAAAAGGAAATCTAAAATGTTTGTTTGATTCCATTTATGCAAAGTATTAATTATAAGGGAAGGTTTGTTTTTTTTTTAAATAAAAACTCATATACATTTATTATTTGATTTTGCTATATTATTATTATTATTATTATTATAACTATCACACATTTTCTTCCTTTTGTATAGTTATACCACAAAAAAAAAAGAAAATTAAAATAAAATATTTCTAAAATACTTTTTAAAAGAAAATAAATAAAATATTAACGAATAGCAGCTATTTACGTTATTATACACAGTTATAATATAACTACAATTGCCACAAAAACAAAAAAAAAAAAGTATTATTTTAAATAATATATTCCATTGGTCTAAGTCACTATATATTTATAATAGTTAAATACACACACGCGCGTATACACACACACCCACTCATTAATCATCATGATCTTTAACAATACCCATTGACCAGTATAAAAATCCATTAGTTTTTATAGTTACAGTATCGCTTGCATATGAATTTGAAGTACTAACCATTCCACCAAATTCAACAGGATGATCTTCTACATGAAAATTTATAGTAATATTTAGTATAAGTGTATTAAAACAAAATTATATCATAAATTTTATACCTAAATCCCATTTTAAACCAGTTGTTGTTACCATACAAGTTGCACTTATCGGTACATACGAACACCAATATTCATTTTCAACATATAATTTTGGTATATGAATGGAATGGGATCCGGGTGGTAATAACCAAGAAATCGATTGTTTACATAAAATATAAATGTCGGTATTCGATAGAAATTGATTTGCCTTAAATAATGTATTTATATGTGCCATAATATGATCAATACGTCCGGACATATCCAATAATACAATCACTGAATCGATCTGTTGATGAAAAATTTAATATACATATGTGGTACGTGATTATGTGAAATGATTTAAAATTCAAAATTTAACATACATTATCTTTCATTAGATACGGTTTTAAAATCATTAATGATTTTGTAAAATCCGTTTCATTTTGATCAGCCGTTTCATTTATAACACTACCAATACTTTTCATATAATTTATTGAATTTTCCGTTATCGAATCAAAATCACCGGTTATCAATTCCGGTACTTTCATTTTAATGCCATTCGTACAATGTTGATTTAAAAATTGTATCCAACGATTTGCACCACCATCAACGCATACCCGAATGTTTGCTGACGGAAAAAAAATTGTTTTTATTAATAAAAAATCAATCAATCGTTGCGAAGGTTGAGTTTCAATTAAAAATTTACCATCATTCCATAATTTAATTGTATGTTTAGGATCCACAAATATTGGTCGATTTAATATTACAATACCATATTTTGCAGTATTGTCGATTAATTCTAAAAATTGTCTTGGCTTCCATATTTTTATCATCTATAAAATAAAAACCATAACGCCATTATTAATTATTTATAGCAGCGAGCGGTATAATAGGCAAGCGCGATTAATAAAAGTGACAATTCAGAACGAAACGGAATAGTCGACGATGAATAATTCATATGATGTGTACGTAATCACATAAAAAAAAAAAACCTAGACTTAAAAATCCGTTAAAAACGCACAGCAGGTATTTATAATATTAGATTAATATTTTTTACATTAAATAAAATTCTATTTTGATTCTTGGAAATATTTTAACAGGGCGATTAATAATTGTATGATTATTTAAAAATAATAAACGTTATATATTTATAATGATTTTAAATGCTATTTAAGCTAAGGGGGGATTTTACAGAAAAAGATTAAAAATTACGAAAAGATTTTAATTCGAATTCCGTAGAAACATAAATTGAATCATGAAAATTTAAAATAATAAGAAATGCACGATAAATTACTAATTTTTATCTATTGAAGGATTAGGGTTAGAAAATGTAAAAGACTTTCTGAGAAAATAGTCGCCGAAATGAAATGACGAATTGTTATATTTTCTAGTCAGGTAAATAGCACTTTAAAAAAATCCCCCTTATGATATACTACTAGGGAAACAAACGAACTTTTTCTCATAGTTCTTAGATACGCGATTTATTAAATACATATATAAAACCGCACTTTTCTTTAGTAAATGTATTACTAATAATACTAATATATTGTTTCCGCGGACGTCCGTTTTCGCACACGATCACAGATCAAAATTTATACTAACTGACACTAAAACAAAAAATCTCTAATGATGATAGTTGCACTATATATATATTTAAAATTTACTATAACGTTTTTGGTTTTTTTTTTTTAATTTATATACAATTATATAGTATTTTATTATTTATACAATTATAAATTGCATATTTACATTGCATTAAACTGCATTATTTCGTAATAACATTTAAAATAATAATAATAAAATCTAGAAATGCGCACATGTAATATTATAAAGTAGTTGTAGTCATTTTATCAAGATCAAGTTCAAGGTTTTTTTGTCGACTATATCAAAATCGCAATGCCGTGTAATTGATAGTATGTAAATAAAATATTTTCCAAAGAATTTTCTAAATATTTTACGTGTTTTTTAATTAATATTAATATAATACCCGAACAGAATATAAATAAATTAGTAGAATAAATTAAATATATAATATATACCTTATTATTTGAATTTGTTAAGTATCGTCTAGTACTGCTGCTATTATTGCTACTATATCCAATAACATTTATTAATTTATTGTTATTAGAGTAATAGTTTCCTTTAGTCGTTTCTTTTGAACAATTACGGCCAATGAATGATAAAATCAATGTTACTTTCATAAATGATTGTTTGATACTGAATTTATTGATATGGTAGATGTTCTATTTATAAATGGAATGGAATGGAATATTAATATTAATCAAAATTAATTTTTATATAATAAATTATCGCATAACACAAATACATATAATAAATATATACAAACCATTTAAAAAAAAACAACAAAAACAGTATCAATTATAAATAATTAGCGCAAAAAAGAAAATATCAAAATAATAAAAACAACAACAACAACAACAGTAAGGATTTATATTGCCTTTTGCCTTGTTGGGGGTTTGATTAATTTTTTGTTTTGTTTTTTTTTTATTTTTTCTTTCACCTCCAAATCTTAAACTCCAAAATTCACAAATCAATTGATAAGTTCTTGAAAAATTTATTGATTCAGAATTTTTTACTTTTTTTTATGCTTTTTTCTAAATTACGAAATTATATTTTTATTTTTTTTTTTTCAATTTATTATTTATTACAGCATACTTTTGCTAGTAAAGCATTTTACCGGTTTTTTTTTTATTACAATGTTAAACAAACACATTGTTTTGTAAAAAATTAAACAAGAAGAAGAACAAAATACAAACTTTGCAAAAATAAATAAAAAAAAAATGCAAGCAAATTATTTATTATTATTATTTTTGTTGTTGTTTTTGTACATTCGTTCGTTCGTTCGTTCTTTATTTGATGGGATTATATTTTTTTACATCGAAAATAAATTATGATCGAAATTTATGACATTGTTGCCATTATCAATATTTAATAATATATTTAATAATTCTAATTTTTAAGACCATTCCGATATCGTATATCCACTAAAAAGTTATAATTTTTCTAAATAAATAGGTTTATTTTTGGTAAATCCAGCGAACAATAAACCATAAACGGTTATTTTATCATTCTGGTACATAATTTTTTTTTATGTTCACATTTCGCTATTTATCAACAATTATTTCACAGGTGCGTGCGATTCAACGATAAGGTTAATTTTTTTACTCATTAGTTATTTATAATTAATTAAAATAGTCATCAAAACATACTAAAGTCCGACTGAATTCTGAATAATCTTCTAATGAACCATTTTTGTCGGACTTGTGGTGTGGACTGCATAAACTTAACTCAATCAAATTTATTTCCATTTCTCCAATTAAATTTTTTTTTTTTTTATTTCTTTTCTCACCCACTTGTTGATTGGGGGGAAATCTTTTATTGTTGTTGTTGTTGTTGTTTTTGTTCTTCTTCTTCTTCTTCTTCAATTTCTTTTATTGATATGCGTTAAAAAAAAAAAAATAATCAAATCAACACAATTCCACAATTGCGTTTTTACGTTTGCGTGATGCGAATATCCGAATGAATTGAAACTTGAATATTATTTTGAAGTGTTTTTTTTTTTTTTTGTTTTTTTTTAGGAATTTTGTGAATAAAAAATTAATTAATTAATTAAATAAAATACAATGGTTTACAATTGATGTGTTAAATAAATGATTAAAAAAAAAATGAAATAATAATAATAATATTAATTACGTATTGGTAAAAATAAAAAAATACATGAAATTGTTTTGATAAAATCGCTAACATAAAAACAAAAACAAAAAAAATAAGTTGATTCGAAAGTGAAATGTTTAATAAAAAAAATAATAATACAACAACAACAACAACAAAATTAATGTTTTTTTTTTGTTTTATTAATTAATTAATTGTGTCTTTTAACAATATACTAAGTTTTAAATATCCTATATAAATAAATAATTGTAATTAAAAGATATAAAAGTTATATATCCGCAATAAACAACCCCACAAAATGATGATGAATAATCCCCATTCACCACAAATTAAATCGCCCACTATTGCTACAATGAATCATGTAATCACCAATAATACAGCAACAACAACAACAACACCATCATCCCATCATCATAATAGAAATAATAATAATCATAATGGTTCTCAACAATCCAATAATAATAATAATAATGGACCAATTCATGATATACCTTTATATAATATGCCAGATGTTGAACGAAATCAATTATGTTTTATATTGGATGAACGTAATATTTGGCAAGATTTAGCATTAAATATGGGATATGATAAATCAATATTTAAGGTATAATGTATTTTTTGAATTGACTTCCCTTCCGGTTCAATTTGCGTTATTACCTTGCAATTCGGACAAATCTACGTATATTTTGATTTTGAAATGCTTTTCTTTTTTTATATATTTTGCCGGCTGTAATCCATTTAAGGGTCTTTACACTGCTGTTTTTCCTACTTTGGACTTGGAAGTTTTCGTAAACATTTTTAAGAACAGTAATACGTAACGATGAATTTTGAAGAGGTGCATTTCACGTCAAAATTCAATTCAACCATCAAATGTCCATTTCAAATGTATGTAAACTTCTTCAGTCATGTGTAATTCGCAGTTGCTATAGAGTGACTCATCTTCATACTTTCATATAGGAGTAGGTGTATAGTAGACTTTAACATCTATTTTCTTATAACATCGCATAATATTTTGAGATGCTGCGTAACGTTTTTTTTTTGTTTTTATTAAGATTATAGTTAATAAACAAGACAAGAAATAAAATTAAAAAAAAAATATAAATAGATAGATAGATAGATACCAGTTTTGGAAAAACCGCATAGAAATTCCATTCACTAGCAAATATAAAAACAATTTTATAGACTTGTACTTATTAATATATAATAGCACTTGTTGTTGTTGTTATTATTTGTAAATGATCAATTAAATTATTACATTACATATTCGATTGGATATTAATAATAAAAAATAATGTTGTTATTTGCGATTAAATAATTTTATTAATAGCCGCGCTTAATAATAATATAATAATTTCTTCACTGCTTAAAAAGTCAACTTTCTATTATAAGCACGTTTTAGTAATAAAGTCCGTTATAGGTATCGTTTTTGGAAACAACATCTATAAGGTACAATCTTTGTCACTTTTCTCAACGAATTTGACCTTTTTTTTAACACTTTTCAGAAAAATTGTCGGAGCTCTAGTCTAGTACAAGTCCAAGAGATTTTGGGAGATATTTCGTTCTGTTTCTAACTAAATCGGCTTGAAATTTGGGATCTGAAAGTTTGATGAAAACTGGAAAAACTTTTATATTGGAGAAAACTTTTTCTAATCTTATCCTAGTTGACTCTCAAATACATGCTTCCTATTTCACGTATGTTTTGCAACCTGGCATCGTTTTTATTCATTTAATATAAAAAAAAACATTTATTAAAATTGTATCGTTTATTTAATGTTTTTTTTTATATCCATATTATTATTATTATATATATAGAAAATAAATTCAACATTAAAGCACGATCCAAACAAATCACCATCGGATGAATTAATCACAGAATGGGAATCCCAAAATCATACAGTTACAGAATTATTTGTTTTGCTTTCTCGGTAATTCGTTTTTTTTTGCTTTTTCCTTTCTGTTTTATGTTTCTTCTTTTAACTTTTTCTATTTTTAGTATTTTTATTGTACGTGCAATTTAAAAAAAAAAAAAAACGATTTGAAATGATATCATTTTTTATAATGAATATTTTTTTTGTTTATTTTATTTAAACTCTACTTACTATTGCTGCTGTGGTGTAGAATGCAACAGTATACGGCAATGGATGCAATAAAAAATTTAGTTGATTCACGATATCATCGGTTAATATCAACGTGTGAACAACCCGATTTAAGTGTACTATTAAATAATGTATCAATACTTAAATCATCAACAACAGGTTAGTTTTGTAATTAAACGTATTATTTCGATTGTCCAATATATAAGCTACGTTCAAAGAACTGCAACTATGGTTATTGTTAGATGATAAATGGTTTAGTCAAACTTGATTGATATTCTTTTATTTTTTATTGATTTGCTTCTTTAAGGAATTCTGCTTTTTATTGATTTGATTCTTTAAGGAAGATTTTATATTTTAATTATCAAAATCTTCTCTTTAATGGAAAATCCCGGGGGTTCATTCACGAACCGCAGACATTAATTGTTAATTGTCTGATCCCCACAAATGAACGGAAGATGATTCAAAATCCCTTGCTTTTTTTATTTTGATTATAAATCTTATTAAAGTAAATTGTTTATATATTCAATTCAATTTTTTATAGATAAACATAATTTAAATGATGAAGCAATACAGAAAAAATCACATTTATGTAAATCGGAGAAAATTTTAAATGGACCCATTGAAGTTATTAGCAGGGAAAATAATGAAAGTTTAATTCAATCAAAACAACAGGTAATTTTTTCTTTAATCTCACACAATTAAAATTATTATTATTAACATCGATTAATTCAATGTTATGTCATGATCATCGCATCATCACTCCATTGATGCGCGCATCATCTGAAATAGAATTTAATTCAATCAAATTTTGGTTCGTTGGACATGAATAATGTTAATGAATATGCAAGTACAATACCACAAATTGAATATCAAGAATTATTGGACGCAACCAGTAATTGGAATGAACAAAATATATTGGGTAAAGGTGGTTTTGGTACGGTATATAAAGGTAAATGGAAATTTACTGCTGTTGCAATAAAACGTATTGAATATCATGGAACAACGGGTACAGCGGAAATTAATAAAATTCAAATGCAACAAAGTTTAAATGAACTACGGCATTTAAATTCATGTCGTCATGATAATATTTTACCATTATATGGATATAGTATAAATGGTAAGAGTTATTATTTTAGCATTAATCATTGTGGAGAGTTTGTTTGTGATCGCCAATACCACGTAATTTTGGGATTATTTTCAGTAAAATCGTTGTCTGGGGGATGTATATGTAAAATATAAGCGATTTTATCTGTATAGAATAACCAGCGGGTACTTAATTAACTTGATAAATAAATTAGTTTTAATTGAAATGTTTGATAGATAGTCATTACGTTTTAGGATATTTTACAACAGCCATGTAAATCGCTTGGGAGTTGTTGAAATTATTCTTACGATTTTTTTGTTGGAAATAATAATCCCAAGATTACGTGTATTGGAGGATGTATAGGCCGGCAATCCCTGTATATATATATATATATTAATGAACAATTTTAAGTAATGTAATTGAAATTTATTTGGTGTGTTTAGGAAAAGAACCTTGTTTAGTGTATCAATTAATGAGTGGCGGTTCATTGGAACAAAGATTATGTAGAAATCCACCGTTAACATGGATGGAACGTTTGGATATAGCCTGGGGAACAGCAAGGTATATAAATGTTTATAAACTTTACATACAATTTTTTTTTATTAAAAACAAATTTAGAATTCTAAATATCTCTATACACGGAATGGGATTTTTTTATTAAACCCATTTTTGTTAAAATTATTTCGGCTATTTCGTTGACGGTCGATTTATAACAGCTAAATAACAAAATGCACCACATCGTGGAACTGGTTGTGATATTAAAAATGCTCCCTTATCCGGAGATCGATCAAAAATTTCTGCATATTTTTTTTTATTATTATCATTTGAATGATGTGGGCCATTTGAATGATGTCCGTCATTTGAATGATGTGGGCCATTTGAATGATGTGGGCCATTTGAATGATGTGGACCATTCGTTTGATTATTTGAACTTTGTGGTGGCCGATCATCGCCCTCTTGATAATAATCGATTTGAAATTGAAGTGGCTATAAAAAAAAAAAAAAAAAAATAGAGAAATTTCATAATAAAAAATTCTATTCTATAGATTAGAAATTCTAATTAGAAAATATTATATATATATATATATACCAATAAATGTTTTAAATTTATTAAATTAATACTTTCGGATGGTGGTCTATGCGTAAATGGTTCTTTTAATTCATCCGCATTAATGCATAATATTAAATAATATAAAAAATCATTTATCAATTGATATTCTTCAAACGTTTGAATCTGGATAGGTTTTAATTTACGACGCCAAAGATGTACTAAACGTTTATCTAAATGATAATTGAAAATGTCGGCGGGTAGAAAATAATGGAGGGCGGGTTATTAAATTTGTTGCACAGAATATATATTGGATATTACCATTGGTATTTAAATTCGTTGTTTCTAATGCATTATCAATTTCATTTTTTAATTTCATGTGATTGTAATGCATTTGATTCAAATACGGTTCCATTATTTATTGAAATTATTGTGCTCTTATTATTATTATTACGGTTAACAAAAAAATTAACTGTTCTTTAACAAAAAAAAAATTATAGTTACGTTTCAAATTTAAATAAATAATTAAAATTAATTATTTTTTTACAATTTACATACAATTTACAATTTACATAGCGTACTTAAATAAATTATATATAAAATTATTAATTTATTCAATCGCTATCATTTATTGGATCAATGTGCGGTGATGGTATTTTTTTCCAAATATCCGCTCCTTAAATTTTCTTTACATTTGAATGGTTTTTTTTTTTTTTAAATTCACAGAGGTCTTCAATTTTTACATACATTTAAAGCAAAGCCATTAATACATGGTGATATAAAACCGGCAAATATATTATTGGATACATGTAAAATGCCAAAAATTGGTGATTTTGGATTGGCACGTGAAGGTCATCTGAATTCAGCAATGGAAGTGTCACGTGTTTATGGAACACGTCCATATTTACCAGCTGAATTTTTAGGATATCGTACGTTAAGCACAAAAGTTGATACATACAGTTTTGGTGTTGTTCTCTTTGAAATGGCTACCGGACTGAAATCATACGATAAAAATCGACCACATAAATTTTTAACACGTCACGTAAATTTATCATTAAAACATAAAGAAGCAACATTATGTAAGTGTAAAAAATTATTAGGTTATGTTTTTTGATGGAGTTGGTATTCTATTCTATTTATCTATACATTTTCAGATGATTTAATGTATCAAAAGGCAATCGGCATACAACCATCATCAGAAGAAATTCAATGTTTTGAAAAAATGTTACTTTTAGGTTGTGATTGTACAAATGAAAATCCTGATAATCGTCCGGAAATGGTTGAAGTATTACGACGATTAGATAGAACACATATTATTTAATATGAATACTAAAAATATTAAAACTAATAAATTTATGATTAATTAATGATTAATCAAAATAATATTAAAAAAAAAAACTAAATCTTATAGATTTTTTTTTATACATATATCGTATTGTTAATTTTTTTATTGTTTTTTTTTTTTATATATTCCAAAATGATAATTAAAATTTAAATACAATTAATATTTTGGGGGGGTTTTGTTTTTTTAAGTCATTAAAATTAAAATGTTATAAAGAGAATTCAAGATAGACCATTCTGGAGATTTGGGAACAAAAAAAATCGTCGTTATTGTTTGCGCATGCGCTCTAAAAGACAATGGAAAATTTATCAGCGTCAGCGTCAATGAGTTTATGGAATAAAACAGAAACGTAAACGTTTTAGGGAGGACACAATCACTCGGACGGAAAGGGTCAAATATCGTTATTTGAATAAGTTTACAATACACTATAGTCAAAAGTAATTTATTAAATTCATTACCATTGCGAAGAATTTGGTTTACGATGTTTTTGGAGTCATTTCATCAAGTAAAAAAAGAAACGAGTTCATGAAAACATTTAATAATAATATAATTCCATTTAATTAAAAACAAATTTCCTCATTTTCCATATAATAAAATATAATAAATAATAAATAATAATCTCGTCATGGATAGATGGATGAATGGATGGATACTGGACAATTATTAACTATCCCATTCTTGATTATGTTCCGATTTATTTTTTCTATATCGTTTCGGTGATATAAATGTTGAACTATCTATTGATTTTGATCTGGATTTCGATCTGGATTTGGATTTAGATCGTTCATCATAATCTGGTAATTTTTCCGATATAATTTTTGAAGGAGATTTTAATTTTATATTATTATTATTATTATGTTTTAATTTCAATTGTTTAACAAATTCCAGTGAATCTTTTAATAATGCCTCATCATTTGAATTTTCTTCAATTTTTGAAGATACTGTCGTAGTTGTAGACTGAACCTTTTTAGGACTTACAGATCGTGACCATGTTTTACGTTTATAATTTTTTCTTAAAAAACGTTTACGTGATGATGGTGAAGACCAATCATCATCTGATGAATGACCCGATGATGATGATGATGATCGTAATGTTGATACTAATTTTGATTTCGTTTTAGGATTTGATGGTGATTGAGGTAATGATGATGATGCCGATGAATGATGACGACGATGACGACGACGACGATGGCGATCTTTTCGTTGTTCATTTCTTCTAGTTGATGTATAACTTTTTGATCGTGAACGTCTAATTTTGGGGGGAAGACAATTGAATAGATTAGTATTAACTTTTAATTACAATCTTTACTTTTAAGATTCGAAATTACAATAAGTGTTTTTACTGTGAAAATTTACCTTGAATTATATGATTTATAATTACGATTATTATTATGCGAATCACCATTAAATCGTGTTGTTGTGGATGATCCACCACGGGTATAACCACCACGACCACGGTAAGAGGATGACGACGACGACGGTGGTGGTGCTTGATAACCACCTGTAACATTATCATCGAAATGGTGTTGGTGTTGTTGTTGTTGTTGATATGGTATTGCATGGCCGGTCCATTCTTCATTACCTTATTTTGGATTATACGAATTTTATGGTATGGACGTTATGGATGTTGTCTACGAAAATTAAATCTATATTGTGAAATACCTATTATTGTATCTGGATAAAGTGTCGGATGGCTTTCATACGTTGGATATGATGGCATTACTGTCGGATACATTGCTTGATTCATCCAAAATGCTTGTGCTTGAGCTTGTACTTGTGCTTGTGCTTGCATCATCCATGGATCGTATAATGCGAATGGTGGAGCAACTCCTCCGAATCCTGGTATATTATTCATTGCTAAAAATAAACATTCATTAAATTGAATAAAACAATAAAATGTATTTAATTTTATCAGATAAAAACAAATTTAACATGACCACTGACGAAGTTAAGAAAAACTTCCATACATTAACCAATACAATAATAAAAAAAAACCTAATGATACTTACGACCACCATTAACACCATTAGCGACGACCATTGCTTGCTTCTGCTTTTTATTTTTACGTTTTTTCTTTTTATCATTTAAAATACTATCATTTGAACTAAGTGTTTCTACGCTTGGTTCTCGATACGGTGGACTATTGTAATATTCATTGGCTGTACCATTATTAGATTTTATCTAGAAAAGATAATTTACGATAATTTACATTTATCTATATATTACAATTTCAATTTGTTTTAATTTACCTTTATTCTATCGAATAATGCACCTAAAATACGAAAACTTTCTAATTGACGTTGTGCAATTAGTAAATATTTTTCTTCTTCACGAATTTTTTCATCAATTTCCAATTGATCTTTTTCATATAATTTTTTAAATTTTATTTCACGTTCCCTTTCCAAACGTTTAGATGATTTATTATTAGATGATCCACTGAATGTAAGAACGAAGAGATAATATTATAAATTATAAAACAAAAGATATCTTGAAAAATTTGATACCTTATTTCTTTGACGGATTTTTGTTCTTTTTTAGCCAATTTTAGAATAGGTTTTTCTATAGTTTGCTTTTGTTTAGCCTCAGCCACCAATTGTTCACGTACAACGGCACGTTTTCGTATACGATCATCATTTAAATGATTACTCGTATCAATTTCAATGTTAATGAATACACTAAAATTACCATTTTCTTCATTTTGATTCACCAATTTCATACCACGAAAATCTTCAAGTAATTTAATTAATGAACCGGTTGTTTCAAATCGAATGTACCTATGAATATTGATGAATGAACATGAACATCATTAATTAATTATAATTATTTCAATGAAATTGTTTTTGTAATTATATTATATATTATATAATTCTCACATGTCAAAAAATAATTCTTCATCAAATGGTTTCACAGATTTACCAATTAAATTTGGATTCATTTTTATTCGATATGGATCACAAATCGGAATGTCCAAATGTTTTATATAACCATATTTTCGAAAAATATACATTAATATTTTTTTATTTGGCATTATTTGGATACCGTCGTCATCATCATTTTTATAACATTTTTCACAAAACCAACGAATTGGTAAATTTGATAGGTACAGCGTATCGGGACGTTCGCTAGCCATCTTTTTACCACATTTTTTTTTATCATCAAATTCCGATAATGTTGGAGTTTCATCTAACCATTTGAATGCATGTATTTTTGCTGTACATGACGGAGCTTCCTTAAATTCAATTTCATTTCGATTTAACATTTGGAAAACACCCTTTAATTCCGTTTGATTTTCAATTTCTGCTATGAATCGCATTCGATTCGTTGAACAAATTGTATTCTGTTATATATATTAAAATAAAATAAAATAAAGTGTAATTAATGTTTTTAGATGTTTTGTTTTGCATGTATTATATATAAGTCTCAAAGTATAAATCAATATACTATCCGTCCCAAAACAAGGAAAAAACTATTATTATATATACTTACATTTAATAATACATATTTATGTGGTAAAATTAATTCACGTAATTTTTTCATAACATCTGTAACAGTTAAGTTTTTTCGTTCACATCCCAATGGAAATGAAACGGAAATATGAAATTTTGCATATGGTTTAAGATATAAATTATTTGTTTTGTAAAATGGTTTGCAATCACTGACATCTTCTATGGGCACAATGTCCATTGTTGTTGTTGTTTTTGTTGTTGTTGGTTGTTGTAATGTTATTTATTTATTTATTGTTTTTAATTTTTTTTTTTAATAAAATTTCAATGCATAAAATTAATTTAAAAGTATTATTTCAATTTATAAAAAATATATATATATATATATATGTATATATAGAAAATAAATTATTAAAAATTTCCTAAATAAAAAAATTCTCAAAAAGCAAAGCTCAAAGTGGGGGGATGATGAAAAGAATACCAAAAAAAAAGAAGTAAACCTAAACACTTTGTAACACAACGTAATTTAAAACAAAATATCCCAAAAGCAAAACACAATTTAATTAAAAAAAAAAACACTATTATATTTTCTAAAAATTAAAGATAAAACATCAAAAAAAAAAACACACACACACAGATAATTTAATTATTTATTATTATTTTAATTTTTCTTAATTATTTAATTATTTTTATTTTATTTTTTTTATCACAAACAAAACACACCACAAGATAAAAATTTCTTTGGAAAAAGAAAATTTTGTTGTTGTTGTTTTTTATTTGCCATTAATTTTTTTTTATTCGATGTTTGTTAATCAATTGCATTTGTTACGTTTTAAAATGGCGTACACACAAACCATGGAATTAATATTTTTCCAAGCCACAAACGCATTTACCAAACATTGCGCAATAACAATGAAAGAAAAAAAAAAAAAAAACGTTCGTTAAGATTGGAAATTAAAATAAATTCCCTTCTTCAGTAAAGATTTGGATGGGATTTACCAATCAATGTGAAGTGATAAAAATTGAGATTGTACAATGGAAAAAAAAAAAAAAATAAAAATAATTTATTAATTATTATAGTTCTTGTTTTCCAATTGATTTATATAATAATAATAATAATAATAATATACTAAAAATAGCATCATCATTATTGCGATGCTCTATAAAAAAATTTTCCCAAATGTTAAAAAGTCAATTTTTATAATTAGTAAATAATAAAATAATTATTATATTTTTTCTATTCGAAATGTGTGAAATGTGATGATTATCAATATACGGTTACGTTATTTAATTAATTTGTTGGCGTATGCGCTGACGGTGGTGTACGTGAACGATTTGGAGGAGAATCACTACGTGAATGTGAACGAGAACGTGATGAGCGAGAACGTCGTCTATTATCAGCAGATCTATTATTAGATGTTGCAGATTTAGAATGACTTGCCGATGACTTAGAATGTCGTTCACCTTTTGTTGATCTCACACGATCAGAACGATCTGATTTTTCCGATGATGATCCTGATGATGATGGGGCGGCGGCTGCTGCTGCTGCTGATGATGTATGTGATCGGGGATGTGAATTTGATCCATGGGAACGATCTGACGATCTTTGGTTGACTTTTGATTGTTGTGGATGACGAGATTTCATCATTGACCGACCATCATGTTTATGTTTATGTTTATCGTCATCATCATCATCATCATTGGATGAATCCGATGAATCGGATTTTGATGAATGACGTGAATATGATTTTCGAGTATTACGATTTTTTGTTGGTGGCGGTGGCGTTATAGAACGTTTCCGTCTGATTGGTTGTTTTTGCACATCTCTACGGTTGTTTTCTTTTTTTCGTTGTTCACTCGATAATGTTCCCGTTGATGGTGAGGGGGGTGACGATAATGAAGCGTTTTCTTTTGACGCTTTCAATTTATGTCGTAAATCTTTTACAGCAATAATATTTTTATTATTATTATTATTATATTCTTTATAATCTTTGTTATTCTGTGATGTTTTATTATTGTCTGTTTCGGTACGGGATGGTGGTAGTAGTCGTCTGGACCTATTGGATCTGGTCGATCTGTTCGACGATTTCGATCGTGATCTTGACGCGGATCGGGATGCGGTCGATGGACGATAATATTTTCTTGTACGTGACGATGAATGACGAGACGTTATTGAACGTGAACGATGTACATTTGTAGATGATGATGATGGTTTACCTGCACCTGCACCAGCACCACCCGGACCGTCGGTTATTTCATTATTTCTTGTTTTTGATTTTATTGATGAATTATTTGAACGTGATCGTGAATGATGGGATCGATTATGCGATGATTTTGCGGATGTTGATCGACCCCGATTTGATCGACGTGACCTTGAATAGGATCGTGAACGAGATCGAGAACGACTCCGTGAATACGATGAACGAGTTCTTCGTGAACGTGATCGGGAACGTCTACTATGCGATCGCGATCTAAAATTTTGATGTTAAAGAAAGAAAATGGTTTGGTAGTGACAAACTTCAAAAGGTACATAATAACATAATAATAAATTGAATGAAACATACCGTGATTTTGAAATATATTCATTTGATCTACGTTCATAATTTATATCATTCATTTCATTCGAATTACCGAATTGATGATTGTTATTATAGTTGCCAGAATATGGAGGATATCCACGGCCTCGACCACGGTAAAATGGTCGACCACCACCACCACCTCGGAAACGATATGGTACATAACCAACTGGTCGCCGGATTCCCATTGTTGGCATTCGTATCATATTCACCGGATAACTTGATGGATTATGCATTGGTTGTTCATATGTCATCCCATCGTAATATGGAGCCCGTGGCATCGAATACATTCCCATATTCATCCATGGATTGGTGGCCATAGGATGCATCATTGGATATCCGCCACCAGCACCACCACTGATCATATTTGGTGGTACCATTGGTGGTTGGTTATTATGAACTGAAATTGGGAAAATTATAATTGATTAGATTAAAAGGCAAAATAGAAAATTACATTAATTACGGGGGAAAAGGTAACTTACTTTGTTCGGACGATGATTTATTTGATGAAGATTCTGAATCAGATGATGAGGATGATGATGACGACGAATCAGATGATGACGAATCTTTTGTTGAATTTAATCGTTTCTTTTTCTTTTTTGATTTTAATTTTTTCTTTTTCTTTTTCTTTTTTGTTTTATCGCTGGTGTGTTGTTGTTCGTCGTCGTCGTCATCGTCGTCGTTGTTGTTGTGCGTCGTTAATCCATCAGATTTTTTTATTGGTGAAATTTTTGAACGATCATTTAATGCAACACCCAAAATTGTACTACCGGCTTTCACCTTTTGGACACGATTTCTATACCGTTCATAATCTTGTTCATATGTCACTTTAATACGTTTAAGTAATTTATTTCGTGTTGCATCATTTGGATTTACCGTTGTCGGTGCCGATGACGTTGTAGTTTTATTTGTATGACCGTATGTTATTCTTTTTTTCTTTTCACTTTTCACTTCTTCCATGTCCAACATCATTTTTTTGGTCTGTAATGTGATTAGCAAAAGATATAAATATGGGAATTCAAACCTCTTTGTTAATAATTCCAAATAATATATTCACCTTAATCCTTTCAAATAACGAATCAATTATTCGAATACTTTCTAATCGTCGTTGTACAATCAATAATTGTTTTTCTTCATCACGTATTTTACTATCAATTTCATGTTGATCTTTTGCCCGTAATTTCTTTAGATTTTTCTCCTTGCGTTGTTCTTCACGCAATCGTTGTTTTTCCATTTCCATTTTTTCGATTTCTTCCTGTCGACGTCTACAAAAAGAAAATAAATTATCCATTAATGTAAAAATGATTATTAACTGATTTAGTGATTTTAATTACTTTTCTTGTTCCTTTTTTTCAGCTTCCAATTGGATTTGTCGACGTTCAGTCTCCTCTTTGGCTCGTTCCTTTGCAATTAAACGATCACGAACAAATTTACGTCGTTTTATACTCATTTCACTTAAATGTTTACTCTTATCAAAATCCACTTTAATGCTAACACTTAAATTTTGATCGATTTCTTTACGTACCAATTTCATACCACGAAATTCATCCATAGCTTTTACAAATCCAACATATTCACTGAATTGAACATATCTAAAATTTGAATTATAGAAACAAAAAAACCGGTTAATTTTTATATTGTGTTCTTTTGGAATCAAAATAATTTGTTCACGTACCCTTCAAAGTACAATTCTTGATCAAATGTAAATGATTTCATACCAGTCATATGGGATTTCATATCTTTGCGATATGGATCACAAATTGGTATGTCTACCGATCGAATACTACCGAATTTTTCAAAAATACGTTTAAATATACTTTCGCTTGGCTTAACCCCATCATCGTTTTGCAAATGCCGTGGGCAAAACCATTGTATTGGTAAATTGGAAATGTGTAATGTATCTGGACGTTCACCACATTTCATTTCATCCATATCAATGGTATCACGAAAATATGTATCCCAATGATGACGTGTTGGATATTCATTTTTTTCTTCATTTGCCCGTACCTTTATAACATCTGTGTACGCTTTTAAATTTATTGAACTGCCGTCCAATCGTGATAATATTGTTTTCACCTTTGCCCGATCTTCACTTTCAGCTTCAAATCGTAAAAAATCTATTG
This sequence comes from Dilophus febrilis, assembly GCA_958336335.1. Taxonomy (NCBI): domain Eukaryota; kingdom Metazoa; phylum Arthropoda; class Insecta; order Diptera; family Bibionidae; genus Dilophus; species Dilophus febrilis. Next base: position 6,842,013 of record OY284470.1, on the reverse strand, counting down.
CACTTTTTGTTACCTTTGACGGGGCGGGAAAAAAAAAACGTATATTAAAAAACAGTTAAAACAAAACCTCTGATAAGTTTAGATACTTACTTTTAGCATAGAAAATTGATCGGGTGCAATTATTTCACGTAATTTTTCCATAACATCCCAATTGGATATTGTTTTGCCAGGTTGTGATGTTGGCGGTAACACAACAGATATATTAAATTTTGCAATTGGTTTAAGATATAAACTATGCGGTATATATAATGGTACACAATCACTAACATTTCTTATCGGCTGTATATTCATAATTTTTTTTTAAATGTTTTTCAATTTTTCAATTTTTCAATTATTAATTTTTTTTTTATTACATTAACATTTAAATTTTTAAATTTCAATAAAATTTTATCCCACAATCCCACAAAAAAAAAAAAAAACAAATAAAAATAAAAAATATGCAATCAATATATTAAAAAAAAAAAAAAAAAAAAATAAAAATAAAATTATTAATTCATATAAAATACACAAATAAGAATATAAGAGGTAAACCTAGAAGAATGGGAATCGAGAATCGGAAAACAACGGAGAAGATAAAAACCAGACAAGGTAAAATTCAGTAATTATAATTAATTATAAAAGCAAATTGTTATTTATTATGGGTAGGTATTATATTTCACTAACAATAAAAATGCCTCTGAAAATATAACACAGGAAAAGAGGAATTGAATAAAAAAAAAAAAAAAAAATGTCGTCAGAAAGATTCGATAACAACACGAGCAATTGCTCATATATTATTAAATTAATAGACCTGTTTATCGTTAAACAGGTCAACAACACCGATTTTTGTTTTGTAACTTTTGAGTTACTACTAAAAAAAACTTATTAATTAATTAAATATTAGAATATATTTCCCTATTCTTTTTTTCCTTAATTATTTATAACTTTTTTTTTAAATATTATTTTTCCCAAATTTATATAAAAAAAAAAAAAAAAATTAAATATACTGATGAAGAAAAAAACCGGACTGCGAGTGCTCAGTGCGATATTATTTTTTTTAGGCGTAGCGTTGGCGTAACTGACGCAAAATAAACAACACAATATACAATTTGTAAAGCCAAGTTCACAATCAAAGGCCATAGATAAATAATACTATTCAAATTATTATTATTATTTGTTAGAATTAATTAAATTTTTTAAATTAAATATCAATAATATATTTATTTTATTATTAAATTCATGTGTTAAAAAAATTATTTAAATTTTATAATTGCATCTATAATAATTTTTTCTATAAGTTGAATTACGGTCGACAATCGATATGACGAATGAATAGTAGCGTTAATAAAAAAAAACCCTACAACATCAATATCGATATTGCTTATGGCTTGCGTTGCGTTTTTTTTCACATACTCCCATGGAAGTATAATGTATGGAAGAGCAATTGGAGGGGAAACACGGTAGAATTCTTTAAATAGTGTTTGTGGCCTTGTGAAATTGCTTCAAATGTGTTGGTTTATATTTAACACAGGAAGGTGTTAGTTAATTGCTACAGCAATGTAAATCATTATTTCATATTAAGATTATGACGTCATAATATTGAAAAAACAACACCAATTAATAGGTTTTTTTAATTACATTACTTCAAAAACTCAATTTTATTTTATTCATTTCTTTATTACATTTACTTTTTATTATTCACTTTGAAAATTTGTATTTATCCACGAAAAATTTATAAACTTTACCGTGGTTATTTACGAGCGACCTCCTGTATTTTTATAAAAAAAAATATCACAAAAAAAATTTTACAATCAAAACCAAACTTTTTTTTTGTATAAAAAAAATATTTTTATTTACTTTTTAATAAACTTTCCAAAACACATAATTAAAAATCACTACATAATCGTAATCTTTATTAATTTTTACATTTAATTAGGTAAATCACAATACAAAACATTTCGTAATAAATTCACTAAAAGAAAAATAAGATCACCAATGTATGGAAAAATTTTAATTCTAATTATTGTAAAAAATATCACAGTAAATAATTGCACAACGCATTTAATAATTTAATTTTTTTAATTAAAATGCAAAAATATATTTAGTTTTAATTAAAACTGATTTTTTTCACCTTTATTTATTAAAATAATTTTTTTTTTTATCAAAAATTAATTCACTTTTTTATTATGATTATCCCCCCCCAAAACCAAACAAAAATCTAAAAAAAAAAAAAATGAATTTGACATTCTGGGTGTCGCAATGGAAAAAAATTGGAAAATATGCGGAGAAAACAATGGAAAACACCCAGAATGTCAAATTTTTTACAAAAATCCTTATCCCATTGATTTTCGTATATGTATACGGGATTTACTTTTCCATATATTATACTTCCATGCATACTCCGCAGACTGCAATCGTAAAAAAAAAACGAATCGACCGGACAAAAGGACGCAGATGAAGAAATTATCATTTCATTCGGTGGACATTCAATAAAAAAAAAAAAAATTACAAAATTAATTAAATTATTTATAATTAATATTTATTAATAATATATTGTACATAATTTAATCTTTTAATTAATATTAAAATTTAAATAAACCATTAAATAGTGGTTGTGAAAATAAAATAAAATAAGATAAATTTGTTTAAAGAAAGCGTCTTTCATTTTTTTTTTTTTTTGTTATTGAAATTGGCGGCTATCCATTGTGTTAACAATTTTTAATTGGGCGAGTCGTCGAGATTAATCAAATTTTTAATTAATTAAGTTGAATACCAATTCATATTCGTAATTCAATTGTAATAATGGCAGATAGAGGTGATGGTGGTAAGTTATTAATTTATTCGTTTGTATATTTATTTTGTATACATTCTGTGGATATAATTTTTCAAAACAAATTGTTTTGTAATTGTATGTCTTGTTTATTTAAAGTGAGGTTATGTTATGGGGGTAATATTTTTTTTATTTTTATTAAAGATGTTTAAAATTATTTTGGTTTATCTAATTATTATAATTCATTGATTAATAATTAGTCAAATGCTTAAGTATTTAAAAAAAAAAACAAAAAAAAAACTGTGTTTTATTAACCGAGAAAACATTCGAACGATTGAGATGTTTTCGCCAGACGCAAAACAAAAACAATATCTACGAAAGAGTCCCAGTAAAGAGTAGTAGACATTCCTTTGTCTGTACCAAAATCAACTGTATATTTATAAATTGTTGTTTACAGCGTAATCTTATCCTGTTTTTCTTTGTTTTAATTTACAATAGCCGAAGCATTTGGTGATGCCGTTGAAGAACGTGTAATCAACGAAGAATATAAAATATGGAAAAAGAATACACCATTTTTGTATGACATCGTGATGACCCATGCATTGGAATGGCCATCGTTAACCGCCCAGTGGCTACCGGACGTTACCAAACCGGAAGGTAAAGATTATTCGGTACATCGTTTAATATTGGGTACGCATACATCGGACGAACAAAATCATTTGTTAATTGCCAGTGTACAATTACCGAATGAAGATGCCCAATTTGATGCAAGCCATTATGATAATGAAAAGGGTGAATTCGGTGGATTTGGATCGGTATCGGGAAAAATTGAAATTGAAATTAAAATAAATCATGAGGGTGAAGTGAATCGAGCCCGGTATATGCCACAAAATCCATGTGTTATTGCAACGAAAACACCGTCAAGTGATGTATTGGTGTTCGACTATACAAAACATCCGAGTAAACCGGAACCAAGTGGTGAATGTCATCCGGATTTACGTTTACGTGGCCACCAAAAGGAAGGCTATGGTTTATCATGGAATCCCAATTTAAATGGATATTTATTGTCGGCCAGCGATGATCATACAATTTGTTTATGGGATATTAATGCAACACCGAAAGAGCATCGTGTTATTGACGCCAAAAATATATTCACGGGACATACGGCCGTTGTCGAAGACGTTGCCTGGCATCTGTTACACGAATCTCTATTCGGTTCGGTGGCCGACGATCAAAAACTAATGATTTGGGATACACGTTGTAATAATACATCTAAACCATCGCATACCGTTGATGCACATACGGCCGAAGTGAATTGTTTAAGTTTTAATCCATATTCGGAATTCATATTGGCAACTGGTTCTGCCGATAAAACTGTGGCCCTATGGGATTTACGTAATCTTAAATTAAAATTACATTCCTTTGAATCGCACAAAGATGAAATATTCCAAGTACAATGGTCACCGCATAATGAAACGATATTGGCATCTAGTGGCACCGATCGCCGTTTACACGTTTGGGATCTATCGAAAATTGGCGAAGAACAAAGTGCTGAGGATGCCGAAGATGGTCCAGCTGAATTATTATTCATTCATGGTGGTCATACGGCTAAAATTTCCGATTTTTCATGGAATCCCAATGAACCATGGGTTATTTGTTCGGTATCCGAAGATAATATAATGCAAGTATGTATTGTTTCCACAAAAATAGATTATTTTTTAAATTTAATCATTTTTCACGGTTACACTGGACTAATTTCGTTTGGTTTGTTTCGTTTCAATTAGGTTTGGCAAATGGCTGAAAATATTTACAATGACGAAGAACCGGAAATACCCGCAAATGAATTGGAAGCAAGTACTTCTTAAAAATAAACAAAAAAAACACCGGTTTTTGAACTAAACATATTTTTTTTTTTTAATTTGCTTTGTGTTTTAATTTTAATAAATAAATAAACAAAAAAAAAAAACGTATTCTTTATCATATCCACATTCATTTCGCGGCAAAAGTTTTAAAAAATTTGTATTTCTGAATATTTTATAAGAAGAATTAGGGATTAAGTTTTTTTTTTTATTGTATAAAATAATTCATTATATAAAAAACTAATTCAGTCTCTTATTAAGATGTATTTTTAATAATTTCTCAATTAAATAAATATTAAAAAATGTATGGATTTTTTTAAATTTAAACATTGCGAGAACAAAAAAATTAAAGGAGTGAAAATAAATAATTTATATATAAAGAGAATTTCAAAAGACAAACAATCCCCCCAAAGAACAAAATAAAAAGTGACTATTTTTCTTTTTTTAAAAATTGTATAACACCATATTGGCCAGTTTTCATCCAATCCGGATATGTTGTATTCAAATGATCAGCAATTACCGTATCAATTTCACAAATAACATCAGCTTTAACCGTACGTAATGTACAAAAATTGGTTGGTTGAAAATTACGTATGGCTACGGAAAATTTCGTATTTGTACACCAATTTAAATCACCCAATAATTTACGATAATTTAAATCACCTTTGAATATCAAAAGATGTGATTCGGATAAACGTTGATATAAATGCGGATCAATGTCTTGCATACGATTAAAATCATATGATAATGTCCAAAAATTATCATCTAAACAATATTCCAATTGGTTATTTCGATGGTAATTTTCAATTTTTTCAGCAAATTCTTTTAATCGATTATTTCCGTTATTTTCGATCTCATTCATTTGTTTTAATGTATCCAAATGCAATTGTAAATCATTTCGGGTTACATCCGATACAAACCATGGTAATTGTTTTACATGCATACGTATTTTGGATGCTAATCGATTTTCCAACAAAAAATCAACAACAATAAAATCGGTAAATAATTCAAAACCATCATTATCCAGAATTATATCAATAACGGTTTTGTTAGCGTCGTCATCGTCTTCGCCCTCCGATGTGGATGATGACGATGATGATAATATACAATCCCATATATCTTTACAACGATCAATTAATAAACAATCATCGTATGATTGTAATGCACTAAATGGATCTTCAATTTGTTTGATACTGGCACCAACCGATATTGATAAATCAAAACGATTAGCCCATAAATTAAATTTCATAATTTTTATAAAATATTCATATAATTCTGATTTTGATTTAATATTTTTATATTCAATTTCAAATTGGGCAATTTGCGTTAAAGCATTCACCATCGATAATTCTGCGGATGTTATTGCATTTAATTTTTGTTTACGAAAATAATCAAATGATTGAAGTGTTATACTAAAATAAATAAATAAATGAGTTAAATTTGGAATAATCTTTAAACCTTTTAATGAATTTGATTGAATTAATAATGCAAGAACTTACGAATCCTCAAAAAATGAATATACCCTACGGTACATATAACATTCGGCATCAAGCCAAGATGCTGTAAAATATGAATTATTTTCACCTAATGTTTCAATTAATGTATTCCAAATGTCTTTATCCGGTTCTGTAATGTAATTTTTGATATCATCATCATTTTGTTTTTGGTCAGAGTTCAATAAAGTGTCTTTTTTAGGACAAATAAATACTTACGATTTCCAGTAAATGGTAAAAATTCTTTATCCGTTTGTAATTCATATTTTAATTTTGATATTTTTGCTATAATTTCTTTAATTTCATCTTTGGATTTCTAAAATTAACATTGAAAACGGTTTAATTACATATATCGGGATTGGGGTGGAGCCCAAAATTTACAGGTAAAGGAATGATTAATAAACACTTACTTCACCACCACCACCATATTTATTAGCAATTTCATCTTTATCCTGTGATAAATGATCAATAATTTGTGTTAAAATCCTTGGTAAACGATCGGATATTGTAAAAAAGGCAAAACTCCTATAAAAAGAAGAAAAAAAACACAACCACTTGAAAACATTTTTATTTGACCTTTAAGTTGTTATCATATAATATAATAACAAACTTTTTTCTTTTTTTTTTCTAACCTTTTATAATGGGCCGTTAATGGTATATTAATTGGTGTTATCTCATCAATTATATTATATTTATCAAAATCATTCATAATTAAATTAATTAAATTTAAATTTAAATTATTTTATTTATAGAGAAGAAGTATTAAAAGAATAAAAACTAATTTTTTCTTTGGATCATACACTGGGGACTGGTTGATAAAAACAAAAAATATCAATGAATTTTTTGAATGACGGTAAAACCCAAAAAAAACCCTACAAATGAATTAAATAAAATGTGCAACAAAAATATAAAGCCGGTGTTACAAAAGTAAAAGTGGCAAGCGATGCATTTATATATATTTAAAGTAAGCCTTACAAAAGTGAAGGTGACTCTGCTGTGATTAGTATTAAATGTAGTTCTAGTTTTAAAATTAGAAAAAAATATCAAAATATCCGTAAAAAAAGAATAACTAGACCATAAAATTAAAATGTTCTTTGCAATTGTAATCCGACTATTCCGACTAATGAAAATTACCGCGCGTAAATTTTTCCTCCATTTGTAAAACCACCTTTAAATAAAACCTAACAAATTTATTTCACAAAAACATTCAAATTTTTACCGATTGGGATATTTAATAATTGTTTATTTATTTTTTATTCGAAAGTTTTTTTTTTTTTTATTATTGTTTTGCAAGTAAAAAAAGAAAAAAAGCTCGAGAGTTTATTTTTAATTAATTAAATTTATTTATTTTTTTTTTAATCAATAATGTTTTTAGAAGAAAAACTAATTGTTGAATAACAAAAAGATATAAATAAATAAATAAATGTTTTTTTTTATAAAAACTGAATAAATAAATGTGTATTTAAATAATTGTTTTTTTTTAATATTTTGGTCTTGTTTTTATTATTGTTGTTGTTGTTGTTATTCTTGTTGTGGACTTGTGTGCGGGGATTATTTTTTTTTGCCTGCTGTTTTGTTTGTTGCATGTCTAAAATATAACTATATAGAAAATATAGGTATGTGATGATGATATTATAAATAAATATAGAAAAAAAAAAGGCTCACGTGAGTTTATCATCTCATCAGCCAGCCAGTTAGTCAGTATATTAATATTAAATAATATTAAAATAGATTAATTAAAATTAATCTTTTTTTTATTTTTTAAAATATATGTTATGTTAATACACACACACTGAATGCTGATTATACGCGGAAACCTCTATTTTCCGGAAAAAAAAATTGAAAAAAATTAAAGTTTTCCTATTTGATTGCGGATTTTGAATATATATACAAAATTATAATATGAGCGACACAGACACAATATGTAAATTATTATTGGATCCAAGTACATACGATCCGGATACATTAGACTTGAATACAGATGTAGAAGCTCGTGAATATTGGCTAGAACAATTTATCGAAATGATTACAAAATTTTCAATACAAGCGGCACGTAGCAAACATAATGAACAAACGGCTAAAGAACGAGCCAATGAATATAAAAAAGATTTTATCAAAATGATTAATTCAATTAAGGAACATGAAAATTCAGATGAAAGGTATCTTATTCTTATTATACAATCATATAATAACTCAACTCAACTCTATAATTCATTGATTACAATTTTAATAATTATAATTGTTTTTTTTTTTTACTATTTTAGTAGTAGTTGTAATGAAAAATTATCGATACGACGAGTTTTAGATTTAAATGAATCAATATTACGTTTACATGGTTTTTATGATCCATGGCATGATGAAAAAATATTTGAAAATTTATCATCAATAGGACAATTAAAGAGTCGTCTAGAGGAATTAGATAAATACGAATGGAAACGTAAATGGATTGAATTATTTCGTGGACTATTTGCAGGTAATAATATTTAAATCAAATAATTATTCGTAGAAACGTTATTATAGGCTATGGTTTCTTTTTTTTGCAGGAAATATATTTGATCGAGGTGCTCAAGCCGTATCGCATATGCTAGAATATAATCAAAATTTTGCATTAAATGATGCACTGAAATGTATACAAGAACGTCCATGGTTAATTGATTGTTTGGACATTTGGTTGGATAGATTAGAACAGGTTAGAACTGAATGTTGTTTGTTTATATTAACCACCATAAAACCAATCAACCCGTCAGACTTTTAAATCTTTCCCACAACAACAACTATTTCTGATTCCTGTACACGCAGTTATAAGATATTTTTTACTACCACTCGTTGTATGGCAAATGTGTCTATAATTTGACTCATTACAGAATTGATTGTTTTCACAGGGTGAACCACATAAATGTGCTGTTATATTTGTGGATAATAGTGGTGCTGATATTATATTAGGTGTATTACCATTTGCCAGAGAATTATTGATACGCGGTACAAAAGTAATATTATGTGCAAATACACAACCATCATTGAACGATATAACCTATTTGGAATTGGTCGATGTCATACGGAAATGTTGCCATGAATGTGATATCATAAAATACGCTTACCTAAAACATAATTTATTAATTGTTAGTAATGGACAAAGTGGACCATGTTTAGATATGAGAAAACTATCATCAGGTATTTATATTTATATATAATTGATTTTTCTTCTGTAACCGCGGAACACTTTCAATGCAAATCCAAAGAGTTTTAAATAATTAATGAGATATTTTGTTCTGTTTTTGCACATTTATTTGGAAATTTTTTGGAGTTTTGGATCCTTAACACATAAAAATCGCATCTATAGATTATAAATTGGGTTGGGTGCTAAGTCCCCATAGAGTCGCGAGTACTACTCGTTTCGTCTCTATTTTTCAGAAATTTATGACCCCATAAGTACCGCTTTGCTGTCCGATAGGATATATAGGATAGGATGGTATAGAAATCATCTAACAAATTAATAATTAAATTTTTCACAGATTTATTTAATGCAATCGAAATAAATAATCCAGATCTGTTAATAATTGAAGGAATGGGACGTGCATTACATACAAATTTTAATGCAAAATTTAAATGTGAAACATTAAAATTAGCGGTAATCAAGAATGCATGGTTAGCAAAACGTTATGGTGGTGAAACATTTTCAATAATATGTAAATATGAAACTGTTTAGTTTAGTTTAGTTTAGTTTTAAGTATATATATATATATATATATATATATAATATATTTTTTAGTGTTAATGTTAAAAATCGTATTAAAATTTTATTTAAAAACAAAACAAAACAAAAAATAATAATAATAATTATAATAATATTTATCTCATCTCTATCTGCGAACTATCTCTGATTTACGTTTTTTTGTTTAGTTTTTGTGTTTGGATTTTTTTTTGTAAATATTTTTTTTTTTTTGTAGAAAATTGTATATTTTTCATAGTGCAACAAAAACAATTAATTAAAATTATATTTTAACATCCCCCCGCCCGTTATATATATATATATTAATTACGAAATTCGATTTTTAATTAAAATATTATATGTGAATAAAAAATGAAATGAAAAAATAAATAACTATAAAAAAGGATAAATAAATAAATATATATTTATTAAATTTGTTTGTTTTTGTTAATTTATTCTGCTGTTAAAAGGTTTTATTCTACTAATTAAATGGTATTTAATTATAGAATAAGAAGAAAAAAAAAGCCCGGATTAACCCGAATTGTTGTTTGATTTATTCCCGTTAACGAAGCAGGTTCAGTTAACGCGATTTAGAATTTATAGAATACGGATTCAAAAAAAATAACTTAAACTATAGTCGCGCGGTTGAGTTTTTTTTTCTATTTATTTTAGGGTTTGCTCGCGTGTTTCGAGCAAGTTTCGATGGATTTCAAGAGATAGATTTTAAAGAAAAAAAACTATAATTAATTTAATTTTCAGAATATAATTTAATTTAATTGAATTCCCCCAAATACATAAATTAATTTTCATTTAATTGCTACGCGTAACACACTCATATGTGAATATAAATAAATTAATGATTTCTTGACTGTTGACCTCCACCTGGACTACCACCACCACCACCACCAGCACCTGCACCTGCACCTCCTGATGCTCCAGCATGAGCTCCAAATCCACCAATTGGAGTATCAAATCCGCCTATATGAATATATAAATATTTAAATGTATAATTAAAATTCACAGGACATTTAAGTCAATTAAAGGACGCATATAAGTCAAATAATTATAGAGATAATTTTTTTAATAATTAAATTAAACAATAAATACCTCCAACATCACCACCGGCACCACCACCAGCATTTCCACCTGCATTTTGACAATTCTGTAAAGCGTAATTAAATATGGAGGAATAAATAATAAGCGAAGTTTTATTGAAAAATTATATTGAAATTATACCGTTAAAAAAAAAAAAAGTAAAAATTATTTAACTTACAATCATTTTCATTGGAATTAAACAATAAAATGAAATTAATAAAAATGTTATTAACATTAAAATTTTCATGATTTAAATTATTTAAAAATTTATTTTATTAATTAATTAAGTGTCACTCTATCTGTGTGATAAAATTCGCAATTCTGTACTGTGAATAAAATTATATTTTCAAATTTCGCTTTTATATATACATATTCTATCTATACAAATTGTACGATTAATAGACAAACACACAACGGCAATAGCGATAGAGATGATGATGATGATTTATAATTAATTATTATTATGTGTAGGGTTTTTTTTTAATTTGTTGATTAAAATCTATATACAAAATTTATACATTAATAAAATAAATATAAATATATAATTATAAATATATATTAATAATAATAATAATCGCACCTAATTAATCTTCTTTCTATACCTCTCGCTGTATGTATATATATGGATAAAAAAAAAAATCAAATACAAAAATGTATAATTATTATTAGTTATGCACAAATGAATTATTAAAATATATATATATATATATATATATATATAATTTAAGAATTATCAATATATACAGAGATTTATCTAAAATAAAATTAAAAAATAATTATGATATAGTAAAAGTTAGTGCAATTCCAAAAAAATGCATTCATTTTCCGGTAATTTTTTTTTGTTTTTTAATTTTTAAATCCACCGTCGCATTTACCGACGCGATAATAATGCGTTATACTAATCTTTTAATTGCGGTGCTTAAAGCATTGTTTTTTTAACAAAATGGGCGACGGAAAATACCACCGGAACGGAAAAATTTCCGTCGCTGTCAAAAATGAACGCATATATTTTAATACACACACACATGTTATTTAAGAAAAATTTAATTCGCCACCGAAATTATTTTCGTCCGACGGAAAGAAAAATTGTAGTAAAAAAACCCGAGAGTGAACAACGACCGATTGAAAAAGAAAAACGGTAAATTTTTCAATTAAATTGTTATCTATCTACTAATGCATTAATCCAACCCCTAAAATTCCAAAAGTCGTCCAAAATTCATCTACACAAATCAACGAAAGGTTAAAAAAAAAAAACCTTATCCTTGGCCCCAAAAGGATTAAAATAAAAATTTATTGAAAACAGTTTGTGTTTAAATTAAAAAAAAAAAAAACATTTTATTCCTTTTCCTCTTTTTTTTTTTTTTTTTTTATTTTATATATAATACATTGCATAGATTTTATTTTATTTTTTCATTTGGCATGGCTCTTCGAATTTAATTAAAATTAAAACATGCGTTATTTATTATTCAAAAAAAAAAAAAAAACAAATTTTAACTTAATTGTATTTTAAATACTTAAAAACAATGAAAAAATTTCTATATAAATACAAAAATTAATTATGATAATAAAAATAATAATTAATTAATTATTTTTTAATAAAACTTCAAAAGACAATAATAAAAAAAAAAAAAGACTTAATAAAATTAATAATTCATTATTTTTGTTGTTGTTGTTGTTGCGGTTTGGATTTTAAGCGATGATTTCATTTCATTTCATTTCATTTCCAATAATCAAATTATAATAAATTCAAATTAAAACGGAATATCGTAAACGGGTAGGACAGGGATGGGATGGGATGGGATGGGACAGGGATGGGATGGGATTAGAAGATAGCTTCTATCAATCAACCAACTACCAAGTTGTAAAAATTTGGGTTTCATCGATATTTTCTGGTTGGTGCACGATAATTTTTCGATCTTACATAACTTGTTGACGGTGACGGTGATGATGATGTCGCTTGTACCGTATTAAATAAATTCGGTGGTGCACTATTATTATTATTATTATTGGCCGTAAACGTAAATGGATTATTTCCAATGGATCCATTTGAATTTGCATTAAATGAAAATCCCGATTGATTATCTCCATTACCACCACCAGCAGCAGTATTATTATTATTATTATTACCACCACCACCAAATGTAAATGGTCCAACTGTTGCTGTATTTATTTGTGATGATGATGATGATGATGATTGATTTTGATTTGAATTCGAACCGGTAAAATTAAATATACCATTTGATGAATTTTGATTATTAGAAGATTGATTTTGTTGTATCATTTGATTTCCACCATTATTATTATTAGTATTGTTATTGGAATTCTGTGATGTTGTTGTTGAACCAAATGTATTATTATTAAAGGTGTTGTTGTTATTAAAGTTATTGCTATTATTATTATTATTATTATTTGCAATTAATGAAAATGATGGAACATTTCCATTACCAGTTGTAGTATTATTACTATTATTTCCACCACCACCAACATTACCAAATATAAATGGAGCATTTGATGATGATGATGATGATGCATTTGTAGGTGCTGAAACATTTATGGTTGATGAAACACCACCAAAAATGGGTGACGATGCAGATGTTTGATTTTGTAATGAACCAATAGTTGATGATGATGATGTTGCAATTGGTGATATTAGAGCACCAGTTGTAAATGAAAATGGTGCAGCTGATGCAGTAGGTTTATTTATAACAACATTACCACCAACACCACCACCACCACCCGAATTACTTCCAAATGTTTGTTGATTTTGTAAACTATTATTAGTATTAGTATTATTTGTATTACCACCACCACCACCACCACCAAATACAAATAATTGTTGATTTGCTCCCGTTGCCGTTGATGATTGTATTCCCGTTGATTTTGGTGAACCAAATGTATTTGTAGATTCAAAAAATAACGGTTTATTTTGATTTAATGTTTGAACATTTGAATTTTTACCACCACTAAAGCCGCCAGTAGCAGCGGCAGCAACAGCAGCAGCGGCAGCAGCAGCAGCAGCCGTAGCATCACCACCACCACCACCAAATACATTTATTGGTTTTGTTTGTATTGTAGGGTTTTGTAAATTGGTATTTGTATTATTAAGATTACCAAATATATTAATTGCAGATGGATTGTTATTATTATTATTATTATTCCCAACGGCTGACGTTGGAGATGTTAATGATGATGATTGTATAAAATTATTTGATGATGGTATTTTATTATTGTTTATTGTTCCTGTTGAATTACCATTAAATGGAAATCCATTTGATGATGATGATGATGATGTGGGGGGCATTGCATTAAAATTATTTGGTACATCAAATAGATTTTTAACAACAGCATTTGATGTTGGATTTTGTGTTGTTGTTGTCGTTGTTGCTATTGTTGCATTGCCATTATTACCTCCAACCATACCACCACCGAATTGAAATGCACTCGTTGAACCCGGGAATTCATTTGCGTTAGTCGATGATTTTCCAAATACATTCAATTGAGAATCTGCTGTTGTATTCGATTGTATTGATTGAAATATCGGTGATTGTGTTGTTTGTATACCAAATGGCATTTGTGGTGATTGTTGTTGTTGATTTGTTGACTTTGCTTCATTTCCATTAAATTTAAATAATAAATCATTGGTTGACGATGGATTAGATGTTGTAGAGGATCGGGCCATTGCCTTTACATCCGTAAATAAATTATTTGATGATTGGATGGTAGTTGTTGTTGGTGTTGCGGTTGTACCAAAAGCAAAATTCATTTTTGGTGATGGAAATGATAAAGATGTGGAAGTTGTTGTTACATTGTTTGGAACAGCAGAATTAAATCCTATACCAGTTGATGGACTATTTATATTGGAAAATGTTGGAGCATTATTTAAATTTAATGTTGTTGTGGTTGTTGTCGTTGCTGTTGCTGTTGATGTTGCGGTTAAGGGAGTATTTGAATTTGAAGTTGGTGAGGGGATTTTAATTTGTGAAAAATCAATTGGTATTAATGGTGATGACGATGATGATGATGATGTTTGTGTATTATTCATAAAAGTATTAAATGATTGTTGGGCATTTGCATTTGTTGGTGTTATACTGCTCGTTGTCTGATACGGTACAGTTGGTGTTGATGGTGTGGCAGCAAAACAAAAACCACCGATACGTTGTTCTGATGATGATGCTGTCGCCGCTGTTGTTGTGGTTGTTGTTGATGGTGTTATTGATTGAGCTGCGGGTCCGCTACTCGTAACAATCGACTGATCTTTTGGAGATATTCCAAATGTTAACGATTTGCTTACGGTTGTTGCCGTTGTTACAGCAGCATTTAATGAAGCTGTACTATTGGTAATTGAGCCTGTTGTCGTCGGTGTCATTGAATTGATTATATTCGATGGTTTTTGTTGTGTTTCAATGATGGATGACGTCGTTATGGATGTTAATGGATTCGATTTCAAAACATTTGTTTCAATCATATTCACTTGTGATTTTGATACATCAACACGTCCATCAAATGCATCGTAATCATCATCATCATCTTCATTACCATCTAATTCTTTTTGTAAACACGATAACATTAATGTTAATTTTGATTTTTCATTATCTTTTTCATTATGAATTCGTATCTTTGATGAGTTGAGTTGATGATTTTGCATTATGTCTGGTTTTTTAACTTTAATAAATGCAATTCCAGCATTTATATCGTCATCATCATCATCATCATCGTAATCATCATTACCATCTTTTTTATTATTATTATTATTATTTTTATTATTATTAGTTAATATTTTATTATGATAAATTTTATTAAATAATGTAATTGTTGGTTGTTTTTGAATTGAATTATGATTGTTTGTATTATTTATTGGGGGTTGTATTAATGAACCATTTAATAATGTTTCCGCTATCGAAATCGACGGTCTTCGTAACATTGACGATGATGATGTATTTATTGGTAATACATTTGTTAAATTTTGTAATTTTTGAGATTCTAATTGTTGTAAAATTGTTGATGAAGATGATGAAGGTGGTGATATAACAGTCAAGTTACTTTCTGATTCTAACGATTCGGTATTGTGATTAGTATATTTTGATGTTTGAATTACTTCGGAATTACTTTTTTTAACGGTTTGTTCACCCAACAAATGAGAATCTGACCAAAAAACAATAAAATCATAAATTATCGATTGATTTCTATAACTATAAAGTTAATAGAAGAAAAATTAAAATATTACCTAATTTCCTTTTTGATTTATATAAATTTGTGCTGGAACTTAATGAACTTAAAATATCATTAGTTGTTGTTGGACAAACACGTTTTTTTTGTGCTTGTAACATCATTCTGAAATTAAGAGGATTTACACATAAATGATTAATATTGATTAATATTGAATGCAACAAATAAAATACTTACGAATTACTATTTGGTGATATATTATTATCATCACGTTGTCTTTTTGATAACATTGGCATTGATTGTGTACTTGCCGTTGTTGTTGTTGTTGTTGGTGTTGTGGCGGATGTAGTTGTCGTAGTCGTTATTGATAATGATCCGTTGATTGATTGATTTTGTAATTGTGAATTCATATAATAAGATGAAGATGATTTTCTGGCAATTTCTCCCTTTGCCTTTTTAACTTGATCTCCATCCAAATCCTGATAAGAAAATAAAAAAAAATTAGATATAAACATAAACAGCTGTTGTATTACAAAAAAAAAATAAATTAAATAATAATAAAATTATTAGACATACATCACAATTTATACGTTTTCTTGATATTTCTTTTAATGCATCCAAAACACTTGGTGTTGGATGCGCTTCATATTCAGTATGTAACGATTGTAATGGTTGATTATCACGTAAATATAATTTTTCATTGCAATCTCGATGGTGATTTATGTTATTCATATTATTTGTTGTATGATGATAATTGGATAGTCCCTTTGGTGGTTGTGGTGGTGATGGTGATGTTGTATTAAATTTTTTTGGTGATTTTTGTTCATCTTGTAAAGATACCACTGAACCTGATCGTAATATTTGTGAACGTGCATTTAATTGAGCGTATCGAGATTGATGTTGTTGTTGGTGTTGTTGCTGAAATTGAGGTGATAACACTTTTAATGATGATAATGATGAACTTTTTCGTAAATTAAATGTTGTTGTTGTTGTTGTTGGTGATGATAAATGGGGTTTCTTTAAATGAACAATTGGAAAATCACCGACTTTTTTATAAATTTGACTTCCCAAACGTTTTTCTGAATTTGATGAATTATTAATTTCATTACAATTATCATCATTTATTCTATTACTATCACCGTAATATTTTACAAGTCGTGATGTTAATCCTTTACTTTTTGTATCTGTATAGACTTTTGCATCAATTTGCACCGTTGAACGTAATAAATGTTTTTTCGGAACATTATCATGAAATTGTTTAAATTGATTTGAATTTGATTGAACACCTTTGCCACCCCATGAGAATTTACTAAACCAAAAAAAAAAAAACAAATAATAAATTTAACCATACAATAAACATTTTAATAATAATTAAGATATATTTATAATAAAAATACCTTGGCGATGATTTTGATTTACCAACAGTAATAGTCGCAGCAGCAGCTGCTGCACATGGCGATATTCCTTTTCCTCCATACAAATGATATGATTTTGTTTGTTCAGCCATAGCTGATTTTTCACCCAATAAAAATTTGTTATTCATACCTTATAAGTAAGATTTACTTTAGTAGTGGAAAAATGAAATAAAATTTTATGTAAATTTATTAAAGATTACAAATAAATAGTAATAAAAAAAATACCTGTTTTTTTATTTTTTTGTTAATAGAACAAAAAAATAATTAAATATTGATTTTAACCAAGCAGAAAAAAAAAATCAATTTTTTTTTTTTTGTGCAATATAACCTCAATAATAAATTTTTGATCACTTAAAAAACTTTACGGGTTTTTCTTTTATGTCTGTTTTTTTACATTTAAATTAATATAAATCAATTAATTAAATAGTTTTATTTTTTTATTAATAAACATTAAATATAGTTTTATTATTTTTTATATACAATATTAATTTAAAATAAAAATCTTTTCTTTTCTGTTTTTTTTTTCTAAATAGTCGTCAAACTCACAGCATTTTATTTTTTTATTTAAAAAAAAAAAGAAATGAAAATAAAAAAATGTGTGAAGTTTGCACAAGGAAAAAAAAACAACTGATTTTGTACTAAAAATTGTTTTCCATGGGCATTTGCATTTAATCACATGGCGGACATGCATTTATAATGATTTGAATCCATGGTATCGATTGTGCGTCACCTGACATTCCACCATTGCTATTTTTGTGACTTTTCAACTTTTTTTATTTTTTACACCCATTTGCTCGTTTGTGTTCGTCTTTTTGTTTACAATTATATTTATTTCTATTTTTTAACCCAAGCGTGTCACGTCACTTGATCACTTCATCCAAACCAAAAAAAAAATTATTAGAAATATTTTTGTTGCTGATTTCTACATGGGGTTCATGTGGACATTATATTAATCGAGAATAAAAATATTTTATAAATAATATAATAAACTACAATTGTAAATTATAAATACAATTAAAACTAATCGAAATATTCAAAAAATTCCAAAACGAAATAAAAAAAACCCACGTTAATCATAATCAAACGTAAAAAAAAAAAAAAAAAAAAAAATACATCATGACAACAACTGCAAATCCACCAACACCACCAGTAACAAATTATAATTTAGAAGTGGATTCTGAATTACGATTTGAAATTGAAACAAAAAATGAAAAAGTCACCGTTGAGGTAAGAATATAAGATATATTATTAATAAATGATTTTACAAAACATTTTTTAATAACCAAATACCAAATTGTCAATTCAATTCCATTATTATAGTTAATTTCCGGTTTTGCCGAATTATTTGGCACCGAATTGGTAAAAGGAAAATCATATGAATTTCATACGGGTGCAAAGGTTGCAATATTTACCCATCGTGGATGTTCAATTCAAGTAAAAGGAAAAATGGACGTAAGTTATGTGGCCAAAGAAACGCCAATGGTACAGTATCTAAATTGTAATGCAGCATTAGAAAATTTACGGGTAACGGCAGACGATGAAAATGGCCAAGGACCGATAACATTAATTGTTGGTCCAAAAGATGTTGGAAAATCAACGTTGTGTCGTATTTTATTAAATTATGCCGTTCGTATGGGTAGACGTCCAATATATGTGGATTTGGATGTTGGTCAAAGTTCAATATCATTACCGGGAACAATTGCGGCATTATTAGTTGAACGACCGGCAACATTTGAAGAGGGTTTTTCACAAACAGCCCCCCTAGTTTACCACTATGGACATACAAATCCTGATGAAAATACACCATTGTTAAATATGTTGGTAACAAAATTAGCTGAAGTTACCCTTGAACGTATGCAATCAAATAAACGAACACGTTCATCGGGTATGATTATAAATACATGTGGTTGGGTAAAAGGTTCCGGTTATACATCATTATTGCATATTGCCCGGGCATTTGAAGTGGCCGCCATATTTGTATTGGATCAAGAACGTTTGTATAATGAATTGTTACGGGATATGCCAAAATTTGTACAAATTGTTTATTTACCAAAAAGTGGCGGTGTTGTCGAACGTACCCAAAAATTTCGAGCCGAATCCCGTGATTTACGTGTACGTGAATATTTTTATGGTAATCGTACACCATTGTATCCACATTCATTTGATGTAAAATGGGCTGACATTACAATTTATAAAATTGGTGCCCTTACATTACCCGATTCGTGTATGCCCATTGGAATGAAGGTATTTATTTTTTCTATATGATTTAGTATATTGTATATATGTTTAATTTAATATTAATTCATCATTTATTACTCTGCGTATAATAGCCTACAAATAATAAAACAAAATTGGTTACCGTACAACCGGGTCCTCCATTATTACATCATATTTTAGCATTAAGCTTTGCCGAACCCGATGAAGAAGATATTATTACTGTAAATATTGCCGGTTTTATTTGTGTGTAAGTAGAATTAACATAATGATATGTTTTATTTGAATGGGATTAACCACAAGTGGAGACGAGAAATCTCTCCATTGGAACCCTTCGATGAAGAACGTTTATTTTAATTTGTATTTGTATTTTTTTTATTTATTATTTATTATATACAGAACAAATGTAGACGTTGAACGGCATACATTAACAATTTTATCACCACAACCGAGACCATTACCAAATCATATTTTATTAGTATCCGATCTTCAATATATGGATAGCCATTAGTGGTTTATTGATAAAGCTGTAAGCTGAGATTGTACTTTGTTTGTCAAGCTTATATATATATTGTTTGTATAAATTCCTGTAAAAAGTACAAAAAATACTAACTCGGAAATTTTATTAACCAAATATTTTTTTTTTTGAATTTGAATGATAGATATAGATAGATATATAGATAAAATTTAATATATAATAATTTTAAGATATAAATTTAATTGTAATTTCATTTCAATTTTATATTTTTATATATTGATAATTATATATATATATATATATTAAAAAACTTGTAATGTTTAAATTTAAAATGTTTTTTTTTATATAAATGGAAATAAAAATAACATTAAATTGTTTTAAATTTATTTTAATAAAAAAAAAATGTATTTTCTTTGAAATTATTTGGAGGATTTGTTTGGAAAACGGCGGAGCATTCCTTTTGTATAAATTAATCGACAATATCTTATTGAAAATTTGATAGTTCGGGTGGTTTACTGGTTAAATGGTAATTAATAATAATCAGTAGAGGGCTGTTGAAAAATGTAGGCTAATCATTTTTAGGTTAAGGTAAGAAGATATAATATTATATGTATTATAAGAAGAATGTTTTAGAAAATGAGAAAAAATAGAAGGGGGTTTTTAAGGAAGGGACGAAACTCGTGGACATCCGGTGAGTAAACGTGCACATTTTAGTGCATAAGGAGAACAAAACCTTTCCGTCACAAAATAATGAATAAATACATTATAAAAGCCATCCATCAACGATATATAACTGTATAATAAATCCATATAGTTATTAATAGTCAATCAATTAATTTCTGCATACGAACGCAATCAACCTCTACTTATTCAGAACAAACCATTTTATATATTACCATTCACTCGCCAATATAGAAATCCATTAGAGCTGTATCTCGTTCTTTTTATAACCGCAATTTATAAATTAATAACAGATCTAGAATATTTTAAAAATAAAAATTTTCTTTAAATATTTTTATAAATAATTTTATTTATTAATTTTACACACTCTTTTTTCTGTTTTTTCTGTTTAAATAATCCGTGAAATTTTGTACTTATTTTAAATATACAAATATTAATATTAATATATTATTATTAAAAAAAAAACAAAAAGTGTACGTGTCTATATTTTATTTATTATAATTATTATATTTTTTATTAAAATTTTAATTTAATTTATATATATATATTATTTACAATTATATATAATAATATTCTTATTTTTAAATTAATTAATTATATATAAATTTTGATTTAGATAATAAAAAAAAGATGATGATTTTAAATATAATTTAATTTATCTGCGTATAAATAAATTTAATTAATTAATTTATTTTTGATTTGATTTTTTTTTTGTTTATTTTTTTGTTAAATTTCTTATAAAACTAGAAAACATTTTCACATATTAGAATTTTTTTTTTTACTTATTTATATATATAAAATTAATTAATAACTATATAATATAAATTAAATAAATATATATATTTAAACATAATTATTTTATATATGTTTGTTAATTTTGAATTAGAGTTCTAAAAAAAAAAAGTGTTTCATTTTATAATTAATTTAATTAATTTTTTTGTTTTTTTTTTTATAAAATTAAAATATTCTATATTGCAAATTTCTGTAAATATTTATTTTTTAATTAATTTATTAATTTTTACAATATGTGTGTGCTCACTGCTGTTCTTCGTAATAAATTTTATAACGATTATAAATTATTTATTTATTTATTATTATTATTATTATATTAACAATTCCTTTTTTTTTGTTTACTATATATATATTTGATTTATATATATTTTGATTAATTTTTATTAAGTTAAAATCATCTATAAAAAAAGATAAGGTGTTTTATTTAACTAAAATCAAACATCGCATGTTTGAAGGTTTTTCTTTTTTGGATTGTCGCATTTATAAAATTTGTAGAAATAATCGCAAACTCTTCATCAGTACTTTCTTATACGTTTCAAGTCCAACAGATGTTTGGTAATTCTTTAAACGATTTCAAGTCATTCCCAAAATAACCCATTTTCTAATCTCAAAAATATGTCAGCTAGAGACTTTGTTTCACAGATATAATTACCTTAAACCATAAGTTTATAACTTTCAATCTATGATAAATCGATTGATAATAAATTTTCTACAGCAATTTAAAAGTATCTGAACATATATCGCCTTTGACATCATATAGATCCTTTGGAATCATTAGAATTACATTAAAAAACCACATAAAAATGGATTTGTTACATGAAAAAATAAATAAAATGCAATATTTTTATTATTAACTTATTGCTTTGTGGTTTTTTTTACTAGAAAAATGGAATTTTTAGTTTTTTCCCAAAATCTGAATGCGCAGGAAAATGGGAAATCTGAGGCTTTCCGTCTAATGCTCTAGCGACTTACGAGGATTTTGGTATATGTTATAGCTGAAGGATAGTTTCAACGTTTTTGATAAGTTTAATAGCTGATCCATGAGGAATTTTATTAAAATCTTCAAAATCACGTTTTTTTGTGAAAATTTTGAAAGTTACATAACTTTTTTTTATTCCAAAAGATAATTACACCGGACTAATGAGAATTTCTCACCATTTCTTATACCTTTTAAGTTCCAAAAAGGTTAATATATATAGTAATTCCATACCAAACCGTTTCCAAAATATTCCTATAAATAACCCGCATATTCTAATCTCATATAAATATTTCATGCAGAATTGGTTTTCAATGTTTATAGATGCCAAGATTTAAATTTAAGGATTAATTTAATCATGATAAATTCTTTATGAAATTCATATTCAGGTTCAATATAAATGGCAATGTTATAAATATATATTATATGAAAATTAATATAAAAACCATCCTGGCGGTATTTCCTCTGCTATATACGATTCCGATGAAAATTATATATTACACAAATATTTTACGATTCAATTTGGACCGAAATTAAAGATACAGACAAAAACATTTTTGGGTTTGGGAGTTTTGGCATATGTATAGTCGGTAGGAATTATTTTTAATATATAAGAATTATGAAATATAAAATGACAAGGGTATATATAAAATTTTCACACCGGTTTTTGTCTTCTGCTTGTGCGGATGATAATATAATAATAAACAA
This sequence comes from Dilophus febrilis, assembly GCA_958336335.1. Classification (NCBI taxonomy): domain Eukaryota; kingdom Metazoa; phylum Arthropoda; class Insecta; order Diptera; family Bibionidae; genus Dilophus; species Dilophus febrilis. The sequence goes on along the minus strand of OY284470.1, from coordinate 6,818,678 downwards.
ATGATGCCGCGTGTTGACAACTTAAATGATTTCCCTTGTCACTATATGCGAACATGAACATTTATAGTACAAAAAAGGAATATTTTTCACATTATTTCATTTCTTTTTTCATTTTATTATAATTTTCAACGTCACCATAAAACCATTGTGTTATCATATCTTGTTTTAAAGGTATATTATCGCCAAGGTACATCTGCTCTGATATATCGCTATACAAAAGAATTAAATTTAACATTATATGGTAATAAGTATATGCAGAAATGAGGAAAATTATATAGGATGTACTCCGGGTAATGATGAACACATATATATATATATAGCACCGCCCGCACATATATGTAATATATAATGATAATAAAATATAAAAGGAAATTACGTTTTATTCATATAAAGGGTGATTTTTTAGCTATTATCTTTTTGGCAACACTGAGGTTTAAACAGCTGACGCACGTTTCGTGTTTCGTGTTTCACTGTCAAACATCTTCAGTTTGGTCTATATATTTTAACCATGAATCGTCTTACAAACGAAAATTATTGAATTTTATTATCAAAATGCGTGCTCTGTTAAGAAAGTTCATCGCGACGAAATTGTGTTCAGCGGCGAAGCTCATTTTTGGCTGAATGGATACGTAAATAAGCAGAATTGTCGATTTTGGAGTGAATATGAACCAGAAGCATTGCAAGAGCTACCAATATGCATCTAGAAAAAGTCACAGTTTGGTGTGGTTTATGGGCTGGTGGCATCATTGGACCGTACTTCTTCTTCGGATGATGCGAATCGTAACGTAAAACTGTGAATGGTGAGCGCTACCGTGAGATTAAAACTTTTTTTTGTCCAAAATGCAAGAGCTTGACTTGCATAACATGTGGTTTCAACAAGGCGGTGCTACATGCCACACAGCACGCACAACAATGGACTTATTGAGAGGCGAGTTCGGTGAACATTTTATTTCATATTCAGGGCCGCCTAGATCGTGGGATTTAATGCCTTTAGAGTTTTTTTTGTGGGTCTATTTTAAAACTCATGTCTATGCATACAAGCCCGCTTCAATTGACGCATTGGAAGACAACATTGAAGCATTTATTCGTTAGATACCGGCCGAAATGTTGGAAAGCGTATGCCAAAATTGGACTAAGCGTTTGGACCATTTGAGGCGCAGTGAAGGTCAACATTTGCATGAAATAATCTACAGACATTAAATTATATGGACCGTACCGTATCGATTCAAATAAAGATTTCATGAATTTTTCTGAATTTTATGTGTTTTTTTTTTGAAAAACTCTCCTATAGCTTTTAAAAAATCACCCTTTATATGCATGCATATATGCTGACAGATTTCGCATCTGATTGTCATTAGATTGCGTTAGATAATCTAACAAAAAAAATTTTTTTTTTTTTTTACAATGCGCTTATATATAGAAATTCTAAAGGATTATTATTTATATATATATGTCCATCTTTTTCATTTGATGACATTTTTTTTTTTTTTAAATATACATTATTATAATTCAGGTATATTTTACATTGTCTCCTTTTTATTTATTATATATGATATATATATACGTGGACAACGACGACGCGGCGATAAGGACATTAACTTTTTTTTATTTTGTTTATCTCTATATTATTATATAATTGCAGTATATGAATGAATATGTATATATGAATTAAAGTAAAAAATTCATCATCAAATAAGACAAAAAAAAAAAAAAACAGGTGATAGTTAAGTAAAAGATTTTTTTCTTTTTATTGCCAGGGTCAAGGAAGGAAGATGAATATGGTGGAGGGATTGCACAATAAAAGTGTTGATTTATTTCATAGTCGCAGAAGAATTGAAACTATCGTTTCAATTGGAAACATGAAAAAAAATCTAATAATCTGCCAAAAAAATAAAATGTTAAATTTTAAAAATCTTTTATAGGTTGAATTCCAAATAGAAAATAGGGGTGGGGTTTTTTTTACCTATAAAATCCCAATCAAACAATATTATTCTTTTGGTTTTGCTGAAACGTTGTCGGATGATTTAATTCTTTTTATCTAGTCAAATTCTTATTCTGTAGAAAATATAGTTTTATTTCTTATCCTCTTAATTATTATTTCAAAAAACAAAATTTAAATATGTAGAGTTTTTAATTATTTAGGTGGGAAATTCTCTGTTGTGATTATATAATACAATTTATATCTTTTTTCAATCTGTAAAACATATGTCATATATTTATATTTTCCTATTTCGTAATCATTATTAATATGCATTTTTATATTTTGACATCCTTAAACATGTATATTATAGATTATTATTTATATATAGAAATTATCCATATATAATTAAGAAGGGCGTTGTGTTAAACTTTTATTATTAATTAATATACCATATTTTAAAACTTTTGTATACAGTGTATAAACACACAATAATTTTTACATATGATTTTGTTAGAGAATTTCATCTATATATATATATAATATAATAATTAATCAATATAACGACACAATATATAAATATATAATCATCATCAATCATCTTCATCATCATCATCAATGAATTGGTAGAAAAGAAAATTTTTGATATATAATTGAAAATGTATTTATTTATGATGATCTGCTATCTGATAATTTATAAAAAATAATTATAGTCAATTTAACAGATTGATTTCATGTGCATATAATATAATTAATATATATATAATTTTTAAAATTTTAAATTATATTCAAATTAAAAACAATAATAATAATAATATATTCTACCCTGTGTATATGCGCTTGAATTTAATCACACGATTGTTATAATTATATTTTATTAATTTTTAATAATAATATTTGTTTTGCATATAAAAAACCTTATATATTTTAATTTTAAATCGCATTTATATACGACGAAATATTATTTACATATAATAAGAAGAAATTATATATTTATTTACAAAAAAACTAAATCATCACCTTCAGTCGAATTTTGATCTGCAATTTGTTGTGAATTATTCATAATGATCGTTGTGTATTTTTTTTTCGTAGTCCACAACTTATACATTTGATTCTAAAAACAATATGTTCTACCTGGTGGACAAAGTTGACTACTCATTGTTTGTTGCTGGTGTTGTTGTTGTTCTTCAATTATTGTTGGTTCTTGTTGTTGATGTGGATGTGGATTTATTAAATGTCATCCATAGTAATATTGATGTTGTTGATCTGGATCAATTTTAGATAAAATTCGTGGTGGTGTACATTCGTATTCACCACGTGGTGATCTTCGTAAAGTATTACTTAAACTGTATAGACCTGCACTGTGTGGATGATTATTATTTGTAGTAGTATTTGGACCACCACCACCACCACCATGATATTGTTGCTGTGATAAAGCACTACCTAATGTAGATGATCCACCAATATACGGTGGTCCTGATTGTTGATGATAATGTTGAGGATTCATTATTGTACCTGCATTTTTTGTACAAAAAATTGTATTATTTTTAAAAATGTTTTTATGAGTTTTTATGACGTTTCAATTCAACTCACCTGATTGTGGATTTGATTGTGTATACATCATAGCATTTGTTGGTCCAATTGTTGGTGATTGACCTCTCATCATTGTATTTGTTGTGGGTACCAACATTGTAGTCGATGCATGTGATACATTTGATGGTCCTAAATTACCATATGGACTTGGAGACGGTGCATAACTTCCATAATTCTATTTATAAATATATGATTAAATGTAAAGGGATTGTTTTTTTTTTTTATTGTGGATTAATTGAAAATTGAATAGTTATATTGAATGGAAAACAAATAGTAAAATCTGCAAATTCACAGATTTTGGTTTTTACAACCTTTTCCTATTATGTCCTCTTTTTGACTTCTTTTGTGAAAATATTTACATCATTTTCAAACCATTTTAATTGTTTAAAGAATTTTTATCTGATTGACAATAATGCGAGGAATATATTTGGAAATGTTCAAATACAACATATTACATTTTCCCTTAAAGTTATATTTTAGTAATCGGCGGATGAATGTGAAGTAAGACCAAAATACTCGAATATTCTTCATTAACACAAAACTTAAATGCCCTTATAATATTTCAAGTAATTATATTAATTTTAAATTAATTTAGAATTCTTATTGTAATGTTTTGTCCAATGATAATTTAAAGCGAGAGGAATTTTCTTATTAATTTTTTAATGGAAAAAACAGTGATATTATTCCAATATTATTGATTGCAGATCCATACCACTAAAATTTAATCTATGAAAATTGACAAAAACGATTACGCCACTTACCTCATTTCGTGAAACACTTGGTACCGGTAACGGTGTTGTTAAATCAATATCAGCATCAATTTCAGATATATCATCGGAAAATCCATTCGGTAATGTTGAATCGCCCGTATTTGACGATGGTAATTTTGAATCTTTTTTACGTAAACGACGTTTTTGTATAATTAATCGTCCGATGACCAACATTAAACATAATAAAACACCGGCCGTCACCGATATTATTAAATATAAATAAAATTTTTCTTGATTTTCTGAAAATTTTGGTCAATACATTAAAAATTTTATAATTATTAAAAGATTATATTATAATTATTGCGCTTGGGAAAACTTTAAATTTTTCCTGGTTTTATTAAAATAAATACGGCCGTTTTTAAGAAATGAATATTATAATTATAAATTTTGTTTTGTTTTTATTGATACTATATTTACTAAAAAAAATTTTGTATGGATGTTTTTCGTTTTAAAGATTTTATAATTTATAATTATAATGTATCATAAATAATTGTGTCTTTATAAAGATGAACTTAATCCAGAGAATTATTCTTTGAGCAATATGTACACCTATATTTATAATCCTGATATTGATTGACTTAACCTTGAAATGTTTATGTTATGGTTTTGAAGCTGATAATCACAAAAGTACACGAATTCTACCAATACAAGTTTTCCTCCAATACATCCGCATATGGTAAGAATATTGAAAGGGATACGATTTGTTAAAAACAGGAATATAATTTTCATTTAAAGACAGATGGAAAGACAAATAGAAGGAGTTCATTCATTTGATGGATAATGGAAAGGAATTAACTTTTAATGTATGGTAAATCTTAACTATATTATAGACAGATCGCGCTGTTTATTATATCACGAACAGTTTGATCTCATATATAACTTTAAAAACTATATTACAATTTTCTTTTTGATTTGGGATTTAGATAGAATATTTTTTTTAACTTTATTCTTTGCATGACGACGATAACGTGCAAAAACTATTTTTTAAATTAGAAATTGGTAAAAAAAAAAAACTTATATAACATTTATTATATCTTAAGTATATATAAAACAAAAAATTTTCCAAAATGAAATTTAATTTATATATATTAGTTTGAATATATTAGTTTGAATATATATAATATATTAGTTTGAATATATGTTTATTTGTAGCAATGAAAATTCACACACACACACAACTAAAAACGCATTATACAAATCCGCATAAGGTTTTGGGAAAAATTAATCGAAAAAAAAAATGGTATTTAAATCACACCAAAATTAAAAAATTAAAAACCCACTCATCGTTTTCAAAAAAAAAATAAATCATAAAAACTTACGTGATAAAAAAATGTACGCATTTATCCATTCAGCAATAAAACCAATTGGTTTCACATCATCATCACAATCCGATGATGGTCCTCCTAATACATTTTTATTATCATTATTATTATTTGTTGTTGTTAAATTTTTTTTTGAATATTTGGTTTTTATCAAATTATTGATGGATTTTGTATTGGAATTATGATGATATTTTGATGTTGTGGCAGGTATTAAATATTGAATATCATTTTGTATTGGTTTTTTTGTAGTAATTTTTAAATAATAATTAATTGATTTGATTTGATTTACTGAAGCGTTATTATTATTATTATTATTGCTAATTTTGGTAAAATTTTTATTTTGATTAGGTACGACTGTAACAAACATAAATATATATATAATAAATAAAAAAAAAAAAAGGATTGTTTTTATCAATTAAAATAAAAAGAAATTTTTGATAATTTAAAAATGTTTTCATTGCATATTGTTTTCTGTGTCATTTTTAATGTGTTTTTTTTTTTTTTGCGGTAAAAACTGTGAAAGAGTGTGCATTATTATTTTAATAATTAAAATATTTGTAAGAACATTTAGTGAAAATGTATGTTTGCGTGGTGTGTAATTTGTTTTTTTTTTAATTTAAATTATAATAAATAAAAAAAAAATATAAATAAATAAAATTATAATTATTATATATAATAAATAATAAACTTATAATTAAAAGAAGACAAAAATTAATACATAAGAATTTAAAAGAATCTAAAAAGTGTGAAAGTAATTCGCGTATTTATATATAGAATTAATAAATTGTTATACAACCATAATTAAAGTGAAAATTTGTTTGAAATGTTATATAAATATCAAATATAGTAGAAAGATAGAATTAAGGAATTATTATATTGTCAAGGGAAATAAAAATAATACCTTTTTTTTTTATTTTTTGGAAAAGGGATGTACATATATATAAAATAAATATAATGTATTATATATAATATTTATAGGAATTCATTCAGAAAAAGGATTTTCAATGTATTTTTTTGTATGATATATTAATTTTGTTTGCTTTCATCCTTATAAAACGGGGATAGCCGTTGTATAGTATTATTATTATTATTATTATTGTTGTATTATTACCCTATATTGATTCTTACCTGGTTATTTTATTTTTTGTAAAGTATTTCATTTCTATATACATATATATGTTTGTATACGGGTGATAAATAAAATTAAGTCACCATATAATTGATAATTTAATTATTAAATATATATTTATAATTTGAAGAATATCATAATAATAATATTATAACCATACCATTTTGAGTATAAAAAAAGGGTGATGATGATAGATTCCGCACCCGCACAAAAGAATTAAATGGTTTAGTATTTTATATATAAATCAAAATGCATTGCTGGCGCGGATTTCATCCATAAAGCTCATTGGCAGTCGGTGCAATTTAATGATGAACGATGAAAGATGAAATAATGATTGAAAAAGTAAAATAACATTACGGGGTTGGTGTTATGAAAACTTCGTCAAAACTAATCACAGATTTAGCCGCAATTACAATTACATTTAGAATCTCGACTCCATAACTATCAATGAATGACGCGGCGTGCTATAAAATTTGTTAAATTTGTTAAGACAACCCATTCATTCTTGAGGATATTTGGAAAGATAAATGCTTATAAATAAATTAATTAACATTTTTTTATCGAAGAAAATTTTCCGGAAAATCTAATTGAATTTTTCAAATTACATCAATAATTTTCCTTTAATTTTAATTTTCATTGTTAAATTTTTGATATTCTATATAGAAAAACATTTTGAAATCGCATCATATATTGCATTGTTCAAAAGATATTTTCAATTTTCCATTATAAAAGTGTGTTTTCACAATAAATCATACATTTTTAGGTGTCGCAATGTACGACTCAATTTTTCGTATATTGAGAACAAATAGAACAAATCAGTTTTTCCACACGTGTGCGTATAACTTTTAAGAAAAATAATAAATGATTTTCAAATTTTTTTTCCATAAAAAAAAAGTCAGAATTCGCTTGAGTTTTTGCAAATAATGAAAAGAAATTTTCCAAATTACTGTTATTTTGTTATTTAAAATGGGACAAATTACAAGATTCTTCATATAATTAAGTTGTTTTTAATAATCAAAACTAGACCCCGGTAAATCATAATGATTTTTCTTTAGATATATGAAATATCTTGTCGGCTTTTCACACCAAAACGTACATTTTTTTTTCTCACATACTCCGTCCGTTACAAATTATCTCTAAATAACAATATGTATCAATAATGAAAACGATTTAAAAAAAAAAAATAAAAAATAAAACTATGTTATATAATTATTCAATCATAAATTCGCAGATAAAAAAGAAGAAAAATAAAAATTAATAAAGAAAATTTCAAATATATTTCGATTTTCATCGTATTTCTATACAATTTCTTCCTAATTATTATATCATATATTGTGTATTGTACATATGCAATTTATATATAAAATAATGAAAAGATATTAAATTTTTTCAATTTTTCGACTTTATTAGTACAGATATATTTATTTATTTATAAAATACAATACGAATACTATGCTTAATATATACCGTATATATATATAGATATTTTTGCGACGAAATTATATATTATATTTATAAATTTAATTATAAAATCCTCGTTTGCGAATGTATTTAACAAATATTCATATCGCAGAGTATAAAAAGGTGAAAAACAATTGATAATTGAATACTGGCATATATAACTTTTTATGATGTATATATACAGGACCGATCCTTTCATATACATTCAAATGTTACACTTGTTTGGGCGCTTTTTTAACTAAAAATTAAAACCCGATGTGTGGACAATTTGTTATATATAATTATAAATGTTATCCGCAGAAGATTAGGTCTTAAAAAGGGATACTTCAATAAAAAAAACGCATTATCAGCCTACTTCTTATGGGTGCTGTGGTTATACATTATGGGGCCCAATTATTGAGACTGCGGCAGGTCGTGAAAAAATTAAAGAACCGTGCCTGTGTATGTATATACATTTATAGAGAAAAAAATGTGTATGATGAAGTATGAACATCATTTGTTATGTAGGTATTCATATATATATATATTTATATAGAGAGGTATGCATAAGAAATCATTGTCTTTTAAATACATAAAATAAAATGGTCTTTTACAAAAAAAAAAAAAAAAATAATCAATATTTTATTGAATGTGAAAATGAATGGGAAAATCGTGTAATAATTGATATGTCAATTCAATATATATATATATATATATGTTTTTGGGTATATAGACTTTATATATATTTATAAATGTATTTTTGTATATGAAAAAAAATATTGTTTGTTTTATGTTTAACATCATCATATCGTTCGTTGTTGTACAAATATATATTTCTATATATGCTATATATTTATATATCTATAGAAAAAGAATATTCGCGAATTTAGATACTGGAAAAATCATCATCAGGCAGCTTCTTCAGTATTTTAATATGTACATTTTATTATTATTACATAACATATATATATATATATAAATACGAATTTCAATTCTTATATTTATATTGATTTTATAAAAGAAAGACAATAATATAATATAATATAATAAGATATAACCTAATTATAAAATACAATTTATAAAAATTATATAAATAAATGAATGCCATGTATTCAATATAAATATGTACTTGATTTCGTCTTGATTTGTTGATTCTTTATAAATATATATATATATATTCTAAACAAAAGAATATTATTCAGATAATTTGAATCTTATTTAACTTTTGTTCATTTTCAATTAATTATAAAAGGAATCCTCTTCTTTATATTGTGTTTTCTTTGTAGGATAAGTTCTCTAGTTTTATTTCGATCGATATGATTATATGATACAAATTCAAAACTATAGACAAAATGCGTATATAGACGGTCGGAGTTCTTACCCTGATGGAATCATATCATGATGTTTGATGATATAAATATAGTGTCGATCCTCCAAGATTGATCCATAGATCAAGATTGATCCATAGAACAAACACATAGATCGCAAACAAGCAATTAATCATTTGCGTGGAAATAAATGGCACGTTTAAATTTATATATAATTCATTAATGTTATTATATTGTAAGTTAAACAATCAGGAACAAACGTATTTTAAGTATTAGGTGTAGGAATTAATTATGCGGATTTTTTGGCTTGAAAATGGCATTTATTTGTATAACAAAATGTAAACGTTTGCCAATGGTTGTTTGGTCGACATTCAACGCCATTGCAAGTTCATGTTGCGTTCTACACGAATTTTCATCCAATAACGCTTGCAACGTCTTCAAATTTTTTTGGCTGACCTGGCCGTTCTTTGTCTTCCAAGTCAAAATCACCATTTCGGAAGCGTACAAACCATCGTTCACCACAAGTTGCTTGAGCTGGAGCATGTCCACCATAAGCTTCTACCAACAAACGATAACTTTTAGCAGCGGTTTTCTTCAAATTAAAGAAAGTTATTAAATTATTCCCCCACAAAACAACTTTTTCAGGCATGTTTTTCGACATATTCGAAGCGAAAAAAAGCTTTGTTATTTACACTTCAATGAAAATCGGTAATTGTGCAGGTTTTGTATGCAGACGATTCATTAATTGAAAAAATGATTTGTATTTTGTATTTGTATAATTACTTTTTGTATCATCTATATCAAACGGATTATGATTGCGGATCAATTGATTGAATATCTATGAGAATCTACGATGTGAACAGAATAAATGTATTATGAAAATAGATAAAATTTCATTCTAGCTAAGTGGAAATGGTTAAGTGGAAATGTGATGTAATTGATAACAAATTCAACTTAAAATTGTGACAAAATTTTATAGATTTAAATAGTTATACATAATGAAGGTATGAAAAAGATTTTGTGTTTTTATTTCTGTTTAGAATCTGAATTTCATGACAATAAGTTACATATATCAGATTTTTCCTATGCGATTGATGGTAATATTACAAAACTCCATAGTTATATAAAACCAACAAGATATAATGGCGTTTTCCAGACCTTAAAACCAATCATCTGTTCGGAAGTAAAGTAAAGGAGAATAGGAATATTTTCTTAATTTACAATGAAGAAATGAACATGTTATTATTGAACTATATTTGGATCAAATGCCATTCAGAATTATTAATTATTGAAACAAATAAGCACGCATAGTTTTTACAAAACACACACGAACTGGAATTTATGATGCATGGATTTTAAATTCTTTAAAAGAATATAAATGATACAATTCTCGGTGGTGTGCAGTTGATAAAAACGCAAACCTATAATTCTTATAAAAAAGTTTTTGGGTTTTAATCCTAATGATGAAGCCATACATTTGTCTTTTTCTGTTATTTACGAATCTGGATTTTCAAACAACAATTGCATTTTGCCATGCGGTGGTTGGTCGATCAACGACGAAATTTATGATAAAAAATCCTTAGTATTTGAATTTCTTTTATTTAATATACCGATAAACATTTCAATTAAATATAAAATTTATCATTATCAAAATAAACAAAAGAATAAATATATATTTTAATAAATAAATGTTCAACCGAATGCAAACAATATTGATTATTATTATATTATAGACAATATCATATTGGGTCAGACAAAACATATGATGATATCCGCTTGTCTGCTGCAGTGCCTGTTTAAATGCACGCACTTTGGGATAATAATATTTCTAATACAAATGCGGGATGGGAAGCCTGGCGTTTCTATATATTTTTTTTGTTAATCAATTTTGTATTTTTTCGTTTAAGACATATTATTATCATCATCGCAGCGGATGTTTTTATATCGAAATTTAAAAGAATATATATATATATACAAATTTATTTTAGAAAATTAGAACCGCACAACCGAAAGGAATATATTATTATATCTATCCAGCAGATACTATATATATATATTATAAAAATTGTGGCAAGGCAAGCTCAAAGATAATACCTATAAATATAAAAAGGAAATTATTATGAGATAAAATATATATTTAAGGATTTTTGTCTTTTTTTTTTGATATTCAACGAGGTGGATTTATCTCATTTTTATTAGATTTGAATATATTACGATATATATGTTTTGGGTTGTGTGTGTTATGTTATGTGCTAGTGTTATACATCAAAATGTATTTTATAGATACAGTCAAAGTAATATGAGATCATATTATTTTTATATTTGTTATAAAGATATGTTTATAAAAAGTATATAGGTAAATACATAATATAATATTAAATATGTTTCAGTGTTCGCTTAAGATAAGCGAAAAATACAAATCAATTTAGAATTGTTCTTATATGTACATCCTTTTATATGTATATGATAGCTAGGATATGTATATGTACAACAACATAAAGCTTAGGCTAAAAATACCTATATATATATATACATATTTTTTAGTATATTAAAGATTTACCTGTAAAATATTTTTTTTGGTATATTATACAAAAAATTTATAAGTAAATATACCAAATTTTAACCTAGGCGTGAGGTTTTAAAAAAATTTTCATTTATCATAATTTGAGTTAAAAATTTAGACTTTTAATCTCATATTTGATATTCAAAATTTGACGATGGGATACTTATTGAATTGGAGATAGTTAGATTTTGCTGTAAAATTATTTTGGGGTTGAAAAATTTAAAGACAATTGATTTTTACCTGACCATTTTGCGAAATAACTCTTACAATTCACTTGAGTTTTTTACACATTTCTGATTAATATTGAGGTAATTGTTATCCTCTCTACTACTTTGAAATCATCCCAAAACACTTCTGGTTAAGTCTACACCCATCGACAGATCATATGTCTTCAGTGAATCATGTTGGAAATGTAGAGAGAAATTCAAATAAATTGTAATATTTCAAATACCCTATTTTATTTATTCTTATTTCAATTTACCATTGAATTAAAAATGTATTGTCTTGTCTTATATATGTTGACTTGATTTGTTATTTGAACACGAAACCAAACCAAAACCGCAAACAAATACAAATTAAATATATAAAAATTAAAGTTAATATATTATATTATATAGCGAGTTATAAAATAACAAGTGCAATTATTCATAATTGTTTCATAGATTAATTGTTTATAGCTTAAAAAAAAAAAAAAAAAAAATGGTGAATATAAAGATTGATGGTTGTTATTATTATACAATATATATATAGTGATTAGTTAAAAAGTAAATAAAAATATACATAAAACATCCATACACTTATATTATAATTAGTATCAATAAAAATAAACCAAAATTATTTTCCAAAAAGAGCGATGCGGTTGATGCGATAATTTATATATAATTAGAGGATTTTTACACTTATTATTATTATTATTATTGTTACAACTTACCTTCTAATTGATTACTTTCACGTGCTCTTAATAGTGTATTTAAACCATTTGATGGTTCAATAGTTGATGATGGTGACATTCCACCATTATTATTATTATTGTAACTACCCAATTCTCTATGTAATTTTGGTTCTGGTGTTATTGCTTCAGATTCACGATAAAATTGATCTTCATCATATAATTGATCTTGATCTTGATCTGAATCGGTTATTTGGGGTTCATCTGGTTCGGTTATCGGATCCGGTCCATCTATTGGATCTTTTAATACTTTTCGTGGTACTATGAAAATGGATTGAATAATTAATTTTATTAGTTAAAGTTTAATTTAAAAAATGTATCTTAAAAGATTTATAGCGATGGAAAATTAATCAGATTTTAATTTTTTCTCTCATATGTTCACAAGTTTGGCCACCCAAAATCACTTAAATATGTATTAAATGCTTCAAAGGTTTATCGCCTGCGATTATAATTGATTTCGTTACCGGCTCACGACAATAAAATTCCAAAGTATTATGGACACTAAACCCATTCTGTCATATAGTTAACGAACACAAAAAAAAAAAATAAAAATACTTACCACATGTATAAACAATTTTTAAATAAACTCTTGATTCTGGTTGACATTGATTACCAAATATTTCTGAATCGGCAGCTATTGTACATCGTCGACGACCATGACAATGTTTCATAACTTCTTCGGTGGCATATGAAACCAAGCACGCTATAACAAAGAGTAATCAAAACAAATTATATTTTAAATGTAATTTATCATTTCATATCGTGCTGTACACTTACTTTCTTCTTTAACACCCGGTGGTTGTGAACATTGTATACTTTCATATTGTGTACGTCCAAAACTTGCACTATAAATGGCTATCCTTGAATATGGATTACATTCCAATTGAATAACATCATTTTCACATGCCATTTTACTACGGAATTCAGCTATTTGAAAAAAAAAAATTAAAAAATATAAAATTATAATTAAATATTTAGAAATTTTCCAATTCAATCATAAAAGAAATTGCATTATTTATAAAAATAATCCCACAGGATAAAAACGATACAAAAACTTATACATTGGAAATTGTATAGAGATTTTAGTAAGAGATTGAAAATGTTTTAAAAGTAATTTCATCAATTATATTGAAGTTACCTTTTAAAGAATTCTTTGGCAGTAATCGATTTACAAGTTAATAATTTTATTTCAAAATTGTGTTCAGTTATTTTGACAACCCTCTGTTTAAGTATTTGAGTATCAATTAAAAAAACAGTTTTTTTATGTAGTGTTATTACACACATTATTGTGATGATAGAGAGGTACTATACAATATATTTTTCTTTCTAATTTAATTAAAATTAACAACAAAAAAAAAAATTAAATCTTTTGAATGAATTCGTATACCATATATATGAAAATATATCGCTTGATAAAATCTATATTATAGTTTATTTTATAGAAATTTATTTGTTCACTTTAAATTGTTTTTTTTTTTTTTACTCATGGTTAGTTTCTATATAATTATGTTATTTTTTTTTATCTACTCGGATGTACATTTATTCATTCTTCCAATATATATTCAATCTATTTGGGTATGATAAACTTTTTTTATTTTTATCGATAAATGCATTTACCTATAAATAGATAATTTAATGATATGTTTATTTATTATTTTTTTTTTATTTTGCTTGTTTGTTGTTATTCAGGACAAAAACTGGGATATCCAAATACAATATATGGAAAATGTATATATATACAATGTTATTTCAATACATTATTTTCCTTTTCATTGATCACCTTCATCTATAAACATGATGTAAATATAACATACATACTATACTATATATAATGTTAACGTTATGTTATGTAATATATGCATCATGTACCACAACCAATGCTGCTGCTGCTGCTATGCAAAAATATTTTTAGAGAAATACCATACCTCACACACAAATGGTCACATACATAATAAATAATTTACCTATTTCCCTATATATATATATAGTTTAAAAGTATTTCTATATATATATACTTAATATACATATATATATATGACATATAATAGAAAATGTATATGGAATGATATATAGAATAGTTATATTTAACATTATTCTATATATACATAATTCGGATACTATATAAATATGTATATATGGTTAGTAAAAAGTATGGAACCTATCTGAATGTTATCTCGGATTATAATAGTAAAGTAAAATTTCATTAGTAAACTTTTTAATATACTTTAGTATAGTTAATGTAAAGTAAATACGGCACACTTCCATTTATTATTGTATAACTTTTTCAATCGCATCTATAATCGTTAGTGTCTTGCTGTATACATTACAGATTCATATAGAAATGAAGTTGTAAAAGTTCTTAATTTATTAGATTTCTTGGGTATTATAGAAAAAAAAATTTTATCATTGTCAAGGAATGAACATCTATTACCGGCTTGCTTGCTTATTGTGATTCTTCCAATCGATTTTGATAAAGAATAGTTTCTGTAGTTATTTTTGTCCTGGTAATGAACAGTGACCATAAATGTTCTTCTACACGCGATAAATAATGAAATGATATGTCTTTTGTTGACTATTTATGTCTGATAGTTTAATTCAAAGATTATATTATCTTTACAGTGAAAATCTTTGAGGGGGGCATAAAAAAATGTGTCCTGATGACTCAAATGATAGGATACTATTGCTTTTGGAACATAATTTTTCGGAAAATTTAATTTATGAAAAACAAGATAAGTTTTCATAGGGGCTTTCTCAAGAAAATCGGCCAAATCTTTTGAAAAAAATAAACGATTTTCCAAAATTTCTTCCTTGAAATATAAAAATTTGATTGAATTCTAAAATGATGAAAAGAAAATTTGAAAATCATAAAGAAAAACTATGAAAGCTTGAAAATTGTTAAAAAAAACTCATTCATAATTTAGAAAATTAGATTTTCCAGGAAAATTTGGATTGAAAGTTATTTGTAAAGTAATGCTTTTCATGAAATGCCGACGGCAGACGACGGCAAATGTCAAATTGAAAATACATGCATTTCAATGGCGGTGCTTTTTATGAATATTGGACGGCGGACTGACGGCGGACATTGATATTTTTTCTTCTATTGCCGTCGGCTGTCCGTCGTCCAAACTTCATTTTTCATTTTATTTACATTTTATTTAATTTTTATGATTTAATTTCATAATAATAAAATATCCAGTTAATTTACAAACTAATAAAAAATGGAATTATTTAGCAGCAATTGGTATTTATTATTAAATTTCGGTTTTTTTATCCAGGAAAAATAAATTTCAGAAAAAGCACATTTTTTTTTATATCACAAATATCATATTTGTGATAAATAAAATATTTTCATAGAAATCGAGGCTTAAGCATTCACCTTTTAAAGTATCATCGAGACGAACAAATAGTCATGGTTCATTGTCTGCGAAGCTTTACAGAAACTATATCCTTTATCAAAATGGATTGGAAGAATCACAAAACAAGCAAACGTTAATTAATAGACGTTCAAAACCATCAAATGTTTTATGTTTTGTGTCGTTGTAGGAAAAATTTCTAGCCTCAAAACCGATGGAAATGAATTCTGTTAATTAAATGCAAAAAATTGTTGATTTGAGACATTTTACTTTGGTCCATAAAAAATACTTAATCTTTATACTTAAAATTATTCCACATTACAATTCTATTTTCGGTTTTAAACATTTCAATATACCTATGTACAATTTGTAAATAAACTATGAATATATACATTATATAATTTAAAATATTTATGTTCTGAGTTTCGTCGTCATCGTCGTTGATGTTTATTATGCGATAGGTATATATATATATATATATAGTTATATATATATTATATAGAGATACACTTATATAAATAATATATAATACATTTAAATTTGTATACATTTATTTAAATATATAGTGAATTAATAATTATAATGAAATGAATCGATGAATTGAATTACTAAATATTTATTTATTTATTTATGTATGTAATGACTATTAATTACACGCAGTACAGAATTTATATTTAATTGATTATCATAAATAATTTATGAATATTATATATGTTCATATATTGCGACGACATTATGAAATGGCAAATATATATATATACAAAACAAAATTTACTCTCAATATATATATGTATATATAGTGTCAGCATAAATATTCGCATATAATTTATCTTATAAATGCGTACATATATATTGATAATAAAATACTATATATAAAAGCGCACGTGATATAATCTTATTAAAACATATTAACATTATTTTTTTTCTTTATTTTTGCTAGGTCATTCAAATATACAATAGATTTTTATTATTTTATGACGATATATGACGATATGACACCAACACCACCCTTGATGCGTTCACATATTTTGATGAAAAATTCTTAATATAAATGTGTGATAATCTTTATATATATATATATGAAAGAACATATAATATTCGAAAATGGTTGTTATTATTCTCATTATTATGATGTATCATCTCATATAATAACAAAAAATAAAAAAAATTAAAAGTAATCCTCACATATTTTTATATAAATATTAACAAACATCCATATAATAATAAGAATAATATTTATTTGTATTATATTTATACAAAATATTTCGAATACCTGCTGTACCAATAAACAAATATATAAATACAGAATTATATAAAAAAAAAACAAAATTTCAACTTAAAGTTTATCGAAAAGTGATATCGCTATTTATATATAATATATATATAGATAATATCTTTATGGTGTTGTAAAACCCATTATGATATTCAAAACTTTTGTAATTTATATAAATCCTAATATACTATATAGGTATATTATCGATTTCTGATGGTTTTCACAAATATTATTTATTTTTTTTTTTTATTTGTATAAAAACCACATGCAATGAATATAAAATAACTAATAAATTTCTTTATATATTGAAGAATTTTACAACTTATATATTTTACACATAGAGATTTTATATATTGCCAAATAATTACCAAAAAAAAAACTTATATAAATTAAACTATATAATAAAATCTGTATGTAATTAAAAATATTTATTAAATATGTAAAACTCAACTTACATGGTCGACATTTATATGCAACTTCAACAAATTTTCTTCTATGTGGACATGGATCACCACCGAAATCTTTTGGTGAAACCATAAATTTACAATGGGTTTTCTTTTGACAGGCTTCAACGACATTTTGTAATAATGAATACTGTAAAATGAATAAAGTAAAAAAAAAAAAATTTATTTATTTGATAATAAATTCATTAAAAATTTTTTTGTAAACTATTAATTAAATAAATATATGATATGTTTCATATCCTTTTTAAATCATAGATATTATCATAGATTAAAGATATGATTACATAAATGGATTTTTGGAATAAATGGAATTGTGGGCGTATAAACCATAAAGTGACTCTTTAAATTTTATCATTTTATATATAAACATTTTTTCTTAACTAAATTTTCGTGAAAATCTATTTTTTTCCATATAGTTTTTCTTTATAATTATTGCTTCTTCATTTATCCATATTTTTATAGATAAAGTATAGAAACAAGCCGACAACAGCATTTTGTTTCTTAATTTGTTTTACTTTTACAGTGTCTCGATAATTATATAGTTCTCTGAGTGGTGCCTGACCAACCGCATGGGAAAATATGCAATATGTTCTGTGTGAAAATTCCCCGATTCGAAATTAATCGGAAAACATAAATTTTATGTCTTCGCAGTATAAGATTCGAGCCCGCATGACCCCAATCTTTGGTAAGCATTTTATAGGTTGGCGTTTTTATCGTAACTACATCACAGATAGAGTCACATTATGCGAGTTACCTCTAAAATATTCAAAATCAAGGATTGTTTTAATAATGTAGAGATCAATCGAACAAAATAAAAATAAAAACTTTATATATAGAGTCGAACCAAAAATATTTATGGTTATATAAAAATGTTTGATAGGAAAAAATAGATCTATAATTATACAGATAGGAAATGTTTGATAGGAATACATGTATAATTATACAGATGCGAAAAAATGATTTAAATCTAAAACCTAGAGACAATAAAAAGGACAAAATTCTGAATTTAAAAGGGACACTCGTATATATGTAAATGAGTTGGAGTTGATGCGAAGAAAAATGCTTTACAGAAAATGTTCATGGTGAAGAAAAGGAAATGTTTTATTGAGGATTATTTTGTTAATTATTGACTGCGACTGCTAATAATGCGGATATATGATAAAGTAATTCCTATAATGGAAGAAAAACATATATATATATAAGGACAATAAACGAACAATAAACCATCATATAATTGATGCAATTCAAAATTTTTATTAATAAACTTTGTGATTGCCAGATTAACAAAAAAATTCTGTATTATAGTTCACCATACTCTATATTGTTTCTTTAATAATTTTTCCTGTAAATTTATATATTATACGTTGGACGTCGTGATAAAGGCCATATATATATATAAAGAAAAACTTTATAAAATAATCACAGTGTGAATTTCACACTTCTTAAGTGTACACACACAAACTTTTCTATACGTAAAAAAAACATATTATACAGAATATTTATTTACATATGAATATTATATACATTACATATATATATAACATGTCGCCTTTTTATATATATATATATATATATATATAATATATTTTAATCATAATGAAAATATGAATCCCATCTGTTTAGTTAATATAAATTTATATTTTATATACATATATTATATTCACTAACTCATTATAATAAAATCATAATTGATATTAAACTTTAATGTGTTATAATATATATATAATAAAATAATGAAAATATAATCTACAAATATACATAAAACACCCATAAACATATACACACAGTCATATATATATATAACTCAACAAAAATACATCGTATATATATAAGAAAATTTAACATTATCCTTAAAATTTTTAACATGTCGAATTATGACGAGGGACATGTTTACAAATTAATATACTCATATATATGCGTATAATATATGTATAATATAAAATATATAATCCAAACAAAACACATTTTCTCTATATAAACATATTTCATATTCACATGATAAAATTTTCATCATCTACAATATATTATGCTGATAAAACTTTTCATCTTCCAAAAGTGTGCATATAATATAATATAATATATAGTTTTATCATGTGTGCAGAGTTGTTTATAAATGTAAATATACCGCATATTTTGGATGGATCTCCTTATACATATATGTATGTATAAAAATATGTTTTATATAAAATAAACCAAATGAGCATTTATATTAGCAAAAATAAAAAAAAAGAAAAAAAAAAACAAAATTATTTTAGTCTAATTAAAATTATGCCTTTTTCCTTTTTTTCCAGTATATCTATACTTTAATTTTTATATATATACATTAAATCCATATATAAGTTTTATCTTTCCCTTGAATTATTTACAAAAGGACGAATAATATATACGCACATATGCCGCATATATATAAAAAAATAAATATATATATATATATACGATCTTGTAGACATATTTGATAAATGGGATCGTTTAAGTTTATTAGTATATCTATATATATGCATACAATACATGAATTAGTTACGGTTAATAAGTTAAAACTAAAATTTTTCTTTTTTTTTTGCTTTGTTATATATATTTGGGGATTAAAATATATATCTCTAGATATAAAACATTGAATTTAATATATATGATTATGATGATGAAGATGATGATGATGAATAGAAAATTTCATAATATATATATACGCATAAATAATCACGTCCTTTTATGTACGACGAGATTACTATATATACAGACAAAATAACAATACAATACAATATATAGTTTTCAATATAATAATATGTTTAGATTTCTTCGGATGTGTGCAGTACATATTTCGTTCGTATATATAATACGCGGTATAAAGGCTTAAAAAAAAATACATTAAATTTCATATGTGTGTTTTTAACTTTAACCATTTTATATAGAGTAAACCAAATATATATATATATATAGTTTTTTATATACATTAATATATATATGAACTGATGTACAAGTTTTTAGCTTCCTGTACATTACATGGGTAAATGGTTTAAATTATTATATACACAAACAAACTTTGAATAATTTATAGTGAAATGGTTTCGGGCAAAAATAAGATATGTATATTTGGTTTGGGGAATATCAAAATACACAGTATAGATATACATTTTACGACGACGACGACAATATATATATATATATATATTTATATATTTCAAATGGATATTATTTAAGAACCATATTATATACATACAACACACATATATACCTATATATAATAACAAAAGTACCTATATTTATAATACACATAACATATACATGGATATGGATATATTTATGTATATAAATATAAAATGTAAGCATTTAATGTACTATACATGTCATGGAAAAGAAACTTATGGCTGGATTCACAATCACATCTTATAATATGTATACGTACATATAGCATCGCATAAGGATATACAAACACAACACAAAATGAACGAAAAGAAAAAAAAAAACAACAACTAAAACAATATTTATATATATATATATATATGATATATAGGCAGTCACATTAATATGGCTTAACGATTAGCATTTTCTTTAGTTTGTATATTCAAAGGAATTTTTCGTCATACAGAATGTATCTTAATTTATAGATACACTAAAATCTTTCCAGTTGGTTTACAGAAAGTAAAATTTAGCGAAAAAAATTAATAAATTTACAATTTAGAAGTTGAACGATAAAATGCAAATAACTATCGGGTCTGTTTCGATAGAAAATTATTATAATTCTAAATGATTTTATTATTTTTTTTTAAATAAAAAAACATTGAAATTTGTGTTTGACTTTGTTCCATAGTAATTCTACAATGGATAGTACACGTAAATGGTAGAAATTTTCAGCAAATTAATACACAGATTGATACAGATTAAGATACAAATTGAAAAAGCAAATGGAATAATTTAAAAAACTCAAAGAAAAAATTACAAAAAAAATAGGAAAATTTTGTTTGGAAAATTTTTAAGGACACACTTTTTTTCACGTTACGCTTCTGTGATATAAGGTCGAAGGTAATCTTAATCATATATGATCTTAATGTAACGGATGTATGTATTTTAATTAAATCTATAATTCAGTCAAATAGATTCAAATGTTTAATGCGTACATAGAAATAGAAACGTTTAGGGAAAACCGGGGGAAATTGTCAGAGGAAAATCGAATAGAAAAATCGAAACAGAAGTAATTGATAGAGAAATTTTTTTTAATTCTAAAGTATAGAATTATACCGTAGTTATACAATTTTCATTAAGTTACTCAATTGTTTTAATACTACAAAAAAAAAAAAAAAAAGAAAAGAAAATTGTTTTTAATCAATCCTCTGAACACATTTCCCTTTCATTGTCAATTCCCATGAATTTTTTTTCTTCATTACTTAAACGCATATTCGTAGAGTGTTCGTTAATTCTCTACCTATACAAGATGCATTTCAAAACTTATAAATAACCTTAAGCAAAAAAAAAAAAAACAAATAAGAATAACCACCCTTATTTATATACATATATAGCAATTATTATATGATTATATTTAATTATAATGTACATTAAAATTATTATATTAAAAATTTCCTTGATTATTACAATTTTTTTTTTATGCATAAACATTACGAATATTTATAATATATATATATATATATATATATATATATAACAATTGTATATATATTTTCAAAGCTGTTTATTTTAAAATTATATTCAATTACGAATTAGTGAAGGCTTTGTAGTGGATTAATTTAGAAACAATTTAAATTTAATACAGTCGTCGCTATATATATATATTTATTTATGAATATAAGGTATATAATATGTGTTATAATAAATTGTTTATATATATATATATATTTTTTTTTTTGCAGGGACGGATATGGAAATGTTGTTGCCAAAAGGATAGGATATTTCGACAGACACCATTAATTATTAATTATTCTACATAAAATACTCTTTTTCAAACAACATTTCAGGAAAATTCAATCACACTTTTTTCCTCGAATAATTGGAAAAATTCAATCTTTGATATTTCATAGAAGAAAATTGAAAATGCGGCTAATTCAAATGATGTAGTAGATTTTCAATTTGGTTCAAAGAATGTAGTAGAGTTTCCAAAATGTATTCGTAAAAATTTCTTTTAAGAAATAATATTAAGAATTTATTGAATTATGCGAAGAAAATCGAAAATTTACGAAAAACTCGGGTTGTAATTTATAGAAAAAACTAAAGTTTAAAAAAGTCGATTTTCTTGCAAATTTAGTTCGGTGAACGACCAAATTTTTGTTTATAAATCATGATAAATATCATTTGTTTATAAATCATCTAATTGGACATGCGTCATTCAGAATATCCTTTCCTCTGTGAAATCTATGGCTAACAATTCAGACTTCAACTCCGTCTATGATTTTTTCCTTTATATACATAATGTATATTCAGGATATGAATGAAATCATATTTTAAATCATATAAAATATAATTTGTGTATGTATATGCAAAATTAACGTTATACAGGACTTTTTTTGTTTCAAATATAATAATAATATTAAATCCCAAACATTCATACATACACAAAAATAAAACAATTTCGCCGCATTAATTCACACCAACAATTACATTCTGTGTGTGTGTATATGTATATGAACGTTTTCCTTTGTACATAAATAAATAAATAGTACACACACCAACAAAAAAAAAGGAATAGGAAATAATAAATATAATTATATATGGTTTTCAATTATTATTATAAATAAATATATAGGTATATAAAATATATAAAATAGAAATATTTATGAAATATACATTTTTGGGTTACGAATTATAATAAAATTTATTTAATGTGAATAAATTAATTATATAAATAAATTAATAATTTTCAAAATCTAAAATAAAACACCGCACCATCAAAATAGTATACAATTTATTTTATTTAATTTTTTTTTTGTAATAAAATTCAAAATGTTGCAATTTTCAATGGAATAAATTGGTTTATAATATATATATACAGGGTGTCCCAGTACAGGGTGCCAACCCGAAACGGGCAGGTTCTACACCTCATTTCCAATCAAAAAATGTATGGCGACCCCATGTCTATCTGCCTTGGTTTTCGAGCTAGCCCGAAAAAACCATTTCGTTGAAGTTCAAGGTAGTACGTAGATGTTATTTAGCATATCTCAGCAACCATTTATCGGAATCCAATAATTATAACCTTGTTGGAAAGGTATTTTAACTATCTTTAACTGTTTCTAATAACACAAACATCGGCGACAACCCGTTTTCATGCTATAGCTGGTCAAACACAAGAAATTTCAACGGCCTCAAATAATTCTGTTATTTTGCAAGCCGAGAACTATAGAACTTTTATGTTTATCAGATGTCGGTTTTTAGCAAAACTTCTTTGATGTTTTAGCTTTAATTTGATGTACAAACTTTTAAAATATGTCAACTCGTCTTAGAGATATGACGAAAATAATATTGAAATATGACGAAAATAATGCAAATTTTTCAAAAATTTAAAACACATTTATTACATTGCAAAGTTCAATGTTCTGTTGTTATCGCGTTATCTAGGTAACATAACTTCAAGGGATTGCAATTAATTTAATGGTTACTTAGAAATAAAAACAGTTAAATCTATTACCGTCATAAATTCATTCAATTTTTTGCTTTTTGTGCTACATCTCTTCGGCATTTGTATGTTACATTGTTTTACGTTTAATATTCATTAGAAAATTAAGTTTGTTTTATAAAGAATAATTCGGAAATTTGAAACGGTAAAAAACAGTAAAACATAAATTTCAAAAGCAGCCATCCAAATTGGTGTAAGTAAAAACTATGCTTGGCGTGCAATGAAGCTGCTGGTTTACATCCTTATCATTTGCAAAAAATTCAAGCACTTAAAGAAATAAACTACGAATAACTTTTTATGATTGGGTGATTCGTTGTTATGAACAAGATCCCAGGATATTAAATCAAATTTTATATACGGATGAAGCAATGTTCACACGTGGAGGGATATTTAATACTAAAAATAATCATCATTGGTTAAAGGAAAACCGGCATTCAGTTCGGCAACACGCATTTCAGGAACGAATAGCAGTCAATGTATGGGCAGGAAAGATTGGAAATCAATTAATTGGTCCATAGTTTCTACCTTGGCGACTGGATTCAGATTCATATTTAGTTTTTTTGCGAAATAGGTTATTCGATTTACTCGATGATGTTAATTTAACTGATTTGCGATTCATTAATTTTCAACATGACGGTGCACCGCACATTTTGCACGAAGTGTAAGAGAACACTTAAATGACACATTCGGTCAAATATGGATTGGAAGAAATGGCCCATTAAATTGCCACCACGGTCGCCAGACCTCACACCATTAGATTTTTATCTATGGGGAGTTTGTAAAGACATGGTTTATAAAAGATTTAAGGAAGATTTAATGAATGGCATTAATAATTTAATGAATGGCATTAATAATGCGTTTGAAGTTTTAAAAATAATCCGAATCAAATTCGATCGGCTACTAGGGTAGTATTAAAACGGTGTCGAATATGTCGATCACATAATGGACCCCATTTTGAACAATTTTTGTAGTAAAAATTTAAATTTAATTTAATAAATATGTTTTAAATTTTTGAAAAATTTGCATTATTTTCGTCATATTTCAATATTATTTTCGTCATATCTCTAGAACGCGTTGACATATTTTAAAAGTTTGTACATCAAATTAAAGCTAAAACATCAAAGAAGTTTTTCTAAAAACCGACAGCTGATAAACATAAAAGTTCTATAGTTCTCGGCTTGCAAAATAACAAAAATATTTGAGGCCGTTGAAATTTCTTGTGTTTGACCAGCTATAGCATGAAAACGGGTTGTCACCGATGTTTGTGTTATTAGAAACAGTTAAAGATAGTTAAAATACCTTTCCAACAAGGTTATAATTATTGGATTCCGATAAGTGGTTGCTGACATATGGTAAATAACATCTACGTACTACCTTGAACTTCAACGAAATCGTTTTTTCGGGCTAGCTCGAAAACCAAGAGAGATAGACATGGGGTCGCCACACATTTTTTGATTGGAAATAAGGTGTAGAACCTGCCTGTTTCGGGTTGGCACCCTGTACTGGGACACCCTGTATATATATATGAAATTGTGTATAGCTGCCTAATTATATTATTAAAATAAAATACTATTTATTATATATATGATTATAATTCGTTTCACAATAATATAATTATATATATATATATAGAATGTTGGAATTGTGTTGAAAAAAGGGAAAAACGCTGACAGCACAATAATACAATTTCTTTTTTTTTTTAATAATATTATGTATATTGTAAAATGTTATTTATTTGACAAAAAAGGATAAATATTTTTTTTTTTTTAATATACATTTTAAAATGTTATAAAGCTCGTTTCAAAAATATATTATACGATATAGTAATATATAAATTTATGTAAAGCAAATGAATATAATGTTATAATGGTGTTTTTGTTTTGTATTGTATATATTATATATATTGAATGCTTTTGAAGTATTTAATCTTTAAATTAAAAACAAATTGTATTGTTTTTTTGTATATACTATTATATATTTAAGGAATTTATGTGCGCGATAATTTCACAAGAAAAAAGATGAAAAGATCAAAAAAAACAATGAAAAAAAAACTATTTATAATTAAAAACATTTTTTGTTTTACAATTTAAATATGTTAATTTGTATATTTGTCTCTTTAAATATTATATATATATACGATAAAAACGAAATACGAAATAAGACAATTTTTGAATAAGCATATATATTTCTATATGTAAAAGGATATGTTGTAATTTAATAATGGAAAACTAAACTCAGACTTGATTGCACCTTTCTAATAAAAAAAACCTTTTAAACTGTAATTAAATCTCTATAATCATTTAAATTTTTAAGGGTGAAATTTCCCAAGAAATGGTATTAATTTTAAGGGTGAATCTTGAGTAAAATTCACTGAATTTTCCGAATTTACAATAATATTAAGGGATTTCCATACAAAGTACAGAGGTGGAATTATCGCATTCGATTACGATAGACGATTGTCGTCAAACATACGATTTTTTCATTTTTGCAATTATGGCAGACGATATCGTCGGTTTAAGACGATAATTTTTGACGATAGGGTAGTAGCTATCGTTACGATTGTCGTTTGTATTGCTTTCTATTGTTTTTGTTCATTTATTCAATTTTAATATTCATAAAAAGTACAAAAGCAATTCTCATAAAAATAATACTTTCAATCTCATTCTCATAGAAATAATAAACTTTTTGTTTTTCTATATGAAAATCATTTGCCACAACAATATCCACGGAGACGATATACAAATAATATCGATACCCACAAAATCGACTACTATAATATCAAAATAATTGAGTATCGTAATTTTAGACGATAGGTGATAGACGATGGTATCGACTCCCATAATGCCACCCCAGGATTAAATTGACAATTATTAACATATATAGGTTTTGCTATATATATAGACTTTATTCTACAACCCTATTTTATGCCTGTTAAGAAAGTTTTTAAAGAATTTAATTATCTATCAAATGGAACATGCGGACCTGCGACTAAACTTCAATGTATTATATAATGTTGGCTGAGGAAAGCGTTGGGTAGGGACTTTGCGTTACATAAATTGAATTTAAATCCTTTATATGTAGTCTTAAATAGTACAATTCCTTATAAGAAACAAATCTCAAATTATATGGTTTTGTGGATTTTTTGTGTGTTAAAATAGAACTCTGTTGGACTTTCCATCGAATATTTAATAAATTATCTTTATTCTTTCCATTAAAATCTTCTATATATCATATGATATAAAGTTACATTATTGTCATTGTATTTGTTTATAATCTTAATTACATTTATACAATTTTATTTAACATTTTTTTGTTTAAATTTTCATTATAAACAATACCATAACAAACCAAAAAAAAAAAAATAAAACAACCTGATCCGTACACACAACAAAACAGTGACAAAAAAGAGTGTTATTTAAGAGGATTTATATATAAATAATTCATTTTTGCAAATATTAAAAAACAAAACTATTATATATGTTACATAACAATAAATTTAATATACTGCAGATTTTGTATATATACTTTACTTTTATACCTTTTAAATATATAACAAATCTGAATCTTATTATAATTTGTAATAATAATAATAATAATAATAATAATAATAATAATAAAAACAATAATATTTATTATAGTTATTTAATACAATATAAAATAAAAAATTCTCATTCTCATAATATTAATATTATATTTTCTTTATATTGTATAAATATATAGATAAAATTATATATAGTTAAGTTATATACCATATAGTTATACGAACGAAACTGCAAATGCAATTATACAATGTACATCATAAAGATAAGATATAGAAAATTACAAATCATAAATTTTCAATTTAATTCCTTTTTCTATATATACTATCTCACTTGAATATATATATTATATGAATTTTCTTACTTATATATATATAGTGAGTGTCATATATAAACATATATATATTTATATATTATATATGCATTTTAGTTTGTGCTGGCTTTAAGTTTATATTTAAATCACACACATATTCATGTTCATGTGTTTTTCAGAATTGCATAAGTTTTTGGTATATAATATTATTATAATATAATTTATGTATATATGTATAAATGTACTTAACTTTTAATATACAAAAGTTTTTTTTTTTTATATATTATTTAAGTTTTTAATGTTGATTAAAATACTTTGAAATTTAATTGTAAATGAATTATGTATATAGGTATATTGTATATATTTTATGGAATAATTTACCTGTAATGCATATGGTAAACAATTCTCTGGTGGTTTAACTTCAATTTCAGCACCAGCATGCATTGCCTCTATTATTGAATCATCTGATGATGTACTAAATGGACATAAATCTAATTCTCCATTATCTACATAGATATGTATATAAAGAAAAGAATAAAAATAATATTATATTTAGTTATACATTTAAATAAAATACAAAATAAATTTATTGATGTTTCATTTAAATATCAAAAATTTATGGACGTGACGTGTGTTTTTTTCTTTGTTTTATACATTCATCTATACATATAAAATTTGTTCATTCAATAATTTGTGTGCTAAAATCAAACAAAATTTTCCGAAAGAAATATTTTAATATTATAATACGAATTTTTCCTTTAAAATTTCTAACTCTTTTGCAATTTTTAAGATATTTTCTTTAGTATTTTGGTGATTGGACTGGTTTTCACTGAATATACCTCCTCGATTACGTGTCCTTTTATATTTTTACCCCTGAAGGAGTTTTATGTGTTTGTTTTATAGGATAACTGAACTGTGTGTATGTGTGATTTCAATTAAATGATATTGCTCAATGTGTTTTACTGTGAATACTGAAAAATTCCATGATTTTCAGGTGTTTTATTAAAATATATATAATATATTACACAAATATGTACCTTTATTTTATATATGAGTAATAATTTTTATATATATACATACAAATGTCATGTATAATATTATTAATATTTTATATGATTATATATAATATAGAGAAATATTCATCAGTTTATATATACGTATATATGATGAGTTATGAAATATGTCAATCATTTAAATTTATCGTTTCTGCGGTTGTATATATACATTTACAATTTGAATATATATATATATATATAAATACAACATTGCAAAACACCTACATCAAATATATTTATTTGGAAATTTATATTTGACATTTTCATTTACACCGAAAAATATATAAAAAAATAAAAATATGTTTTTCATTAAACACAATTGAAAAGCTATTCTTTATTATTATTTTTTTTTTACTTAATAATAACATATTTTTAAAATTCATTTATATAAATATATGTTTTTTTAATATACAATTTTTTTGTATTTATAATGTTAGTTATGACTTTTTGAACAAATAACCAAACCAACTATATATAGGATACAAACAATAAACAATTTATATAAAAAAAGTATTGTTTTATAAATGTATAAATATATTATATATAGAGGTATTACTACTGCTGGCGGTATTACACAAAATTAAATATCAACCCCATTCGTGTTTTATACTATGATATTATTATGTATATATATTATTAATTCTTGAACTATATATCTATATTAGTGTTTTGCGGTATAGAGACTATAAAGTAAAGAATACGTGTGCATTTTCAAATGGGATGACATTGTCTAATGAGCAGATTAAATAGTTTTTATCTTTATTGCATTTTAAAATGAGTTACGGCGGTTACGCCGATAGAATTACCAAACCTTGAAAGAAATAAGAATTGTTGAGAAATTCTGACTAGCCAGCGGTTGAATTATCTTTAGGCATAAGAAAGTTATGGCTCAGCTGTAATAATCCGAAATTATAGCTGAAGGATAGGTAAAAGTTTATACCTATCTTTCAGTTATAATCTACTAAACAAAAATTAAGTCGCTAGAATTACGAAAAGCTTAATAAATCCAATTTTCCTACATTCAGATTTAAGAACAAATTTAATAATAAAAATTTTGCATTTTATTAATTTTATTATGGATTTTTTCCGAAGGTAATTCTCATGATTCCAATAAAGAATCCAGACGATGATGCCCGAGGATGTTTAGGTACTTAAATCGATGAAGAATTTTATTATCAATCGATTCAACGTAGTTTGGAAGGTATGAAATCATTCGGCGCTCATCTATGAAAAACTACCAAAATGAGATATTTATGGAAATGCAATAATAGGTTATATATGAAAATATCTTGAAAACGGTTACATAATACACGTTGTTTATATGGGTTTGTAGGTGTAGAAAATCTTTATTTACGAAAAACGTATAAATGCCCAACAATGCTATGGTTATAACATATATATATAACACATATATAAATATCTATATTAATTCTTTCTTAATCCTTTTTAAAATATGTATTTCATTTAGATGTATGTTAAATTGTGTATAAGTTTATATATATACATTACCGAAATGACTTAAAATAATGTTATAGGATTATTATAAACCAAAAAAAAAAATAAAACAAAAAAACATATATAATGAAATTAATATAACTATATACTATATATTATATAATCTTCCAGCGTATTGGCTATCGATTTCAAGAAGGCATTCGACAGAATTGGCATCCACTCTATCATCGGGGAATTACAAAAATGGAAGGTGGGCCCGAACATACTCCGGTATATAAACAGTTTTCTAACCGGTCGCTTTTTCCGGGTACGAGTAAATAATCACCTCTCCACAATTCGCCCATTGCATAATGGTATACCTCAGGGATCCCCAATTTCAGTCATACTATTTATCATTGCCTTTAATGGACTGAGTAGAACTCTTGAGGGTCATAAAACATTTCACCATGTATTGTACGCGGATGATCTTATTATTACATTCAAACACAATAAAACTTCACAAGGCAACGAAATAGATGGCCTATTTCGGGACGTGTCTCAATGGGCCAATAGGTCTGGGGCCATGATTTCGTTTCCAAAGTGCAAACATCTTCATATCTGCCGTAAAAGAAATTGTGTTGTGGACAGTATCAACATTAACAACACTCAAATTCTACTATGTGACAATTTGAGCCTGTTGGGTATAACAATAACTAGTAGATATTATTGGAATCTACATATCGAAGTATTACGGCGTTCACTTTCTAAGAGGTTAAATATCTTAAAATGCTTGACACCCCGCAACAGTGGTTCCAATACTAAAACGCTACTGCAGGTATCGAGGGCTATAATACTGGCAAAAATCGATTACGGGCTGCCGTTGTACGGCAGGTGCGCTAATTCCACCCTGAACATCCTATCACCAATTTACCATGCTGCCGCCCGTATATGCGTCGGTGCTTTCCGCACAACTCCAACGATGCATCTCCTGGTGGAGGCGGGAATCCCGCCTTTGGGCGAGCGTATAAAATTCGCCACAGCAAAAACAATTACTAGAATATCATACGGTAATATCACCCCCCTCAAAAACGATCTACGATGGATTCGTCGAAAAGGCCGTGTGGCTCGTACACCATCAGTCTTGGAGGTCGCGCAACGCATATTGAATGACATGAACATCAGCGCCAATATACAAAAACGTTTCTTTCCACCACATCCCCCTTGGAATCTTCCTATACACAACATCGACCTCTCATTGTCTGAATACACCAGGGCAAATACCAACCCACGGCAATACCAGGCTCTATTCTCAAACACCATTTCCTTCCATCGGTTGGATGGTTTTCAACCTATCTTTTGTGATGGATCAAGGAGACATGAAGTGACCGGGTTCTCGGTGGTCGATTTCACGGGGCGAGTGTTGGTGACGCAAAATTTGCCATTTGGCGCTTCATCACTAACGGCCGAGGTTGCGGCAATCATCTGGGCTATCGAACATATAGATCGGACCGGGGGAAAATTTTGTATTTGTTCGGATAGTTTGTCCGCCATTAAAAAAATTACAAACATCAACAGACCCGACCACTTGTTCGACAAAATCCGTAATACGTTGACCACATGCCGAAACAAAATTAGGCTCCTTTGGCTTCCTGGCCACGTGGGTATAGGGGGAAATGACCGGGCGGATGAATTGGCAAAATTCACCACCATCGCTCCATTAACGACCTACCCAATAATCACACCTGGTGATATAAACCGCTTAATGCGGGATCATATACACGAGATATTTATTGCAAAATGGAGGACTAGGCCTCAACCATATAGCGGAATCATCAACAGCCACGCTAAAATCGCCCCGCATATTTCCACCCTAACAAGACGTGACTCAACGACCCTCACCCGTTTGAGATTGGGGCATACATATTTCACCCACCACCATCTCCTGCACACCAATATGGAGCCGCCAATATGTAATATTTGCAATACCAGCAACTCCGTAAAACATATTCTGGATGAATGCTCATTATACACCAATCTACGCAAAACCATCATACCCACTGGTAGCATCACAACCCTACTCAGCAACGACTCCATAATGAACTCTCATACACTAATTCTAGACTTCTTAAAACAAACCATACTGCATAAACAATTATAACAACCCAATGTACCTGCTTAACAAAAGTAAATTCTATCATTTTCCATCTCATTAAGCAACTTCCCAATCTAACAAACCGAGCCGAAGGCCCTGGTAGCCAGTGCTTGATATACATACTGCATCCGTATTTTATATACCATGTTAGTAGTCTTAATAATAATAATAATAATTATATAATCTTATGAAAATTATTACTACAAACAGCAAAAGTTTAAGATCTACACACACACACACACATCTATATTATATGTATGCATGTATGATTATGAGTGTAGAATGTTTTTGTATATTTACAAAACCTCTTATCATTGATAATACACCACCACATTATAAATTGAAATATATGAATGTTTGTTTTTCTTTTTTTTTAAAAATATATAAAGTTAATTTAAAAACCAATATATAAGGGTATATTTAAATCTATATTATTTTACCTGGGATAAGAAACAATATAAAATATTTATACCTGTCTGACAATTGATTGAATATACATATATCACTCATAATAAACGCTAGATTGGCAAAAAAAAAAACCAATTATAAATTAATAATTTAAATCGAATATGGATGCATATTTGAAATTATATTCGACAGGTTGAAATTTTTTTATTTTTGAATATAATATTTTTTTAAATGTCATATATTGATTTTTTTTTACAATATGGTACAAAACAAAATAAGAAAGAAGAATTATAAGAATTCTAATCGATAGAAAATGTATTATATAAGAATTGGGGTATAATTCTATCGGTTACCGGACTGCTTTGAATGTAGAGTCTACATTTTAATATTCATTTCCATTGATTGTAATCAACCGTGAATGAATGGATGGTGAAAATCAATTTCTGATAAATTTATTTCTTGAAAATCATTTGTTCTAAATAGAATTGTGGGTGAATTTGAACATCTCACGAAGACGAACCGAACAAACATGACTTTAAAATTGAACCGAATTGGAAACAGAATTGTATATTTTTCATAAAACCATTAACAATATACTGACAAAAAAAAAATATATAATTCATAATAAATCCAATAAAAAATATTTGTTGTAAAATAAATAAGTGTTTCATTTTTTATTTTAATAAATTGTTATGCGATAAAAACAAAACAATAAGGATAGAAAAATGGATAAAATGAATTCAAAATAATACTTTGTATTGTTCAAAATCCGCGATCCGCGGTATATATGAATGAATATATGTAATAAAAATTAAATATAAAAACTTAAGTTATTAAAATGCATTTTCAGTTATATGCTTTCATATTTATTTAGATAAATGTTTAAATAGATAAAATAAATGTAATTTAATTTTTTTACATTTTCATGTTTTTAATTTTTTTTTTTAATTCTGTTTTACCATTTCTTACATATATATTTATAGGCAATATAATTTTTATATTACACAATTTATATATTATAGAACATAATAAAGTGGTAAATTTTTACCATTTTACTATATTATCTCTCTTCTTCTATATCTATACATATATATATGATCTCTATAAACGTACACAACATTACACATTTCGAAATGTCTGTCTGTATGAGGTAAGGGTAGGTACTTATAAGGGCGCAATCTTTAACAAACTTATTATATAAGGATAAAAAAACCTACAAAAAAATTAAAAAAAAACTATAGAATAAAAATTAATTGAATTGTGTGCTCGGTGTATATAATTTTGTAATCTCTGTTGTTTGTATAATCTGTTTTTGTTTGAGGTTGCCTTGTGTAGAAAAATAAAATAAAAATAAAAACAATACAAAACAAAAAATCCTGGTGCTTATTTTTAAAAATTAAAATAAATAATAAAAACTGTAATAATGTAATAATAAATATATAAAAAGTATAATACAAATATATATTTATATATAATATTTTTTCAAGCTTTATCTTTAAATCTCTCAATTTATTATATTTTCATATTTTCATATATTTTTTAAATGTTTGTTTATTTTTTTGTTTTTTTTTTTTTTAGTAAATATTGCTATATAGAAAAGCTCAACAACAATGTGAAGGAGATATAGCTGTAGAAATGCACCCTATATATATATATATATATATATATATATTTGTGTTTTTACGTTGATCTACCTATATATATATATATATTTCATTTCATATATATATATATATGTATATTATATTTACATTATAATGCTACTTTCATTAATGAATTTTAATTTTTAATTTTTTCTATAAGATGTGTACATATAACCGTATATGTATTTTGTGAAACAGAAAAAATGAACAATGTGAAAAGCATTATCATTAAAATATAAAAAAGAAAAAAAAATAATGTTTTTATCATAACAAAAAAAAGAAAAAAACATACTAGTGGAAAACAAAAAAGCTAACAAACAGTTTTTTTTTCTTCATTTAATAGTCCCTAAATGTATCTCTATCTATATCTATATATGGTATATCGTATCAAAATATTATAACCAGTGATTTTCAACATTTTTTGCGGAGGAAAGTTGATATTAATTAGACATTTTTTTTGGTATATGCGTTTCTTTGAAACAACTATCGGTTTTCTATCTGTAAATGATATTTTCTTTTTAACTTTTATTGAGTAACATACAATAAACGACAATTGGATTTGCCCATCAATTTACTTAACACCCAGCATCTAACGTTGTAAGAACCCCAAAAAAAAATCTTTGCTCATCTTATCTTATAATATACATATAATGAAAAGTTTTCCATTAATGATCGTTTCATTGCATTTAATTATCAATATTTTGCTAATTTGAAAGTGTATTATGTCGACCGTATATATACGTTAAATTAATATAAAAGTTGATTTTGAATTATATATTTGACGACTTAGGTTGATCAATTGGCAAAGAATAGTTAAGATTTTTTGTTAAATGATCATCTATTCTGTGTTGCGTGACGAAATAGGTTCTAA
The DNA here is from genome assembly GCA_958336335.1 of Dilophus febrilis. Lineage (NCBI taxonomy): Eukaryota > Metazoa > Arthropoda > Insecta > Diptera > Bibionidae > Dilophus > Dilophus febrilis. The sequence continues at coordinate 6,782,545 of OY284470.1, read as the reverse complement.
TTGCAATTGGACGTTATATAGAAGAACCTTTTTTCATTTTCAAATTATCCACAAACTCTGAATATGCCCATGAATATTTGTAATTGTATTCGAAGAAGTGAGAATCAAAAACTTTTTATATTCTTTTTTAACGCGTTAAGGGACGTTATATCCTTGTATATCATTGTAACGCTAATGGGTGAACATTCACTGTTCTTTATAAGCTTATATATACTTATATTGTATAATACATCATATACATAAAAGCATATTCTATCTAAAAAAAAAAAAAAAGAATTATAAATAAACCATTCCGCATGTACGTATATATATTGAAGGTAAAATGGTATTTATATATAAAGTACACGTTAAATATGTACATTTATATATATATATATATAATATAATAATATACACAAGATACTTATACTTATTTTTGATACACACACATAATCTACCTATGTTCATGTACGTGTAATAATGTTTATATGCCATATGTATAAAGATATATTTTGTTGATTTCTTTTTATTTGAACATATATTCCATATATATTTATATATATAAAAAAAAATTACACTGAATCATAAAATTTATAGCACAAAATAATTAATTTTTACATAATTTATTACAAAACATATATAAACTTCATTATATAAATTATATATGGTGAAATTTTTGGTTTAAAATTTATTTTAAAATATAGAAAAAATCCTCGGATTTCAATAATTTTTGGTTAGGATTTGAATAGAAAATTAAAAATCAAACTATTAGGAGAAGACGTAAAAATGTGAAAATTACTAATTTTTACTTCTTGATAATACTATAAAGAGCTGTACAATCAAATAGGAGAAATACGGGACAAATATAAGGGATATCAATTCTGTAGATGATCCTGAAAAATATTGCGTCAAATTATGGTATTCAAAATAACTTAGAATACAAATGAATCTCTTTGCTAAATACCTAAAAAAAATTCAATAGCTTTCTAAAATAAAAAATCATCAATTTTATGGGAAAAAATCAATTTTTTTTATGCTCTCACAATTTTATTACCCAGTGTATTTATTAAATTATTTTTCATATTTAATATGTACCTATATAAGGTAACATTCGTATATACTATATTAATAAATACCACACACATCCAACACACATATACACAATATACAGCATAGCATCATTATCAAAATATTAGATGGTATATATATAAATAAATATTTACAAAAAAATTTACCTCCATCAGAGTTTCCATATTGTGCTATTTCTATTGAAATGCTTGTACCTCGAGGGCAACTCAAAGATACTTGTTGTGTGTCACATCCTGCCTTTTGATATGTTCGTAAAGTGCCAGATAGAAGTGCTGAAATGAAAATGAATAAAATATTTTTATCAAGTTGATTATTTGTATATTATATATATATATATATATATACGATAAGAAGAATAAGCAAAAAGCATATAAATACACAAAATAAAAAGTAAATAATTGAAATATAACAATACAGAAAAAAAAAATATATAAACTTATTATATATTTTTCTATATTACGAGTAATACTTTTTTGTTGTTCATTTAATTTCATATACATATATATATATATATAGTTAATAATAAATAATATTCTTCTACAAGTTTATATGTAATATATGGATAATAAAGTGTACAATATATTAAAAGTAAGTATACATTTAAGAGATTTAATTGCGATAAATATAAAAGTTTATGTTAAAGGAAAATAAGTTTTTAACTTTTATTTTTGATTATAATAATCGCATATATATATTTGTATATATAGAATTACGAAATATCATAAAATAAATATATAATTAATATTGATATATTATATAAATGCAATAATTGCATCAAAAAATAAATAATCATTTATTGTTATATAGACATAGAGAGTAAGTTAAAAAATTGATCAAATTCTTATTCTTATTTAAGGATAAAAAACATGAATATCTTTTAAACGTGTTAGGAGAAATTGAAATATAATTTTTAATATTTTGGGAAATAAATAAAATGTTTAAATTTTGAAATGTATAATCTATAACGAAATCTCTTTGGCAGCTCATGAGAAGGAGTAGAAGTAGATATTGAATGATTCATTCATCATTCTACTGATAATAATATGCGACGATTTTGAACATCGGTTCAACTTTAATTAATATATCTACCTTTACTGTCTAATTTGATATAGATATATTTTATCATCTTATCACATAAAATCTATATACTAATAAGTAAATTTAAAACAATAATGTCATTCTCATCAACGCACAAGTCAGTCTACGATATGAGATTACGCAATAATTTTAAAAGAATTAAATTAACGAAAAAAAAGCTTTTATGAATTGGAATTGGATTTTATTAAGAAAGGTTTTTCACATTATATTCATTTCAAATGCATTACACAATTATGCAATTTAGCATTTATATATTATTGAAATAAATATATATATATATGTATTTTTGCGGTATTGATGCCAAAATTTTCGAATAATTCTTATAAGAATATATAATTTATTATTATTTTAACCGGGTGTTTTTATTTGTATAATATACAAAAAAAAAAAGAATAAAAATTAAATTTTAATCAAATTTGAATATATGTAATAATAATGCGCAAGCAAATTCAAAGTGTTTTATTTTATAATAAATTTATCAACTCCATATAATACCATATAATAGAATTTAAATTATTATTATTTAACTTATGTTACATCTCGTCCTTTATCTCTATATTTTACATATATAAGATATCCTCTTATGCACACACATATATATATATATATATATATATATATATATATAAATATTCTCAATATAAATCGCAATTTAAATGTATATATGAAAAATGATGTCACCCGCACAATTTATTCATTTTCATATATATATAGTATAATAAAATAACATTAATAATATGATTTATGTATTCAAAAAGCTACACTATATATACTGCTGTTCTGTTATAGATTGTACTATTATTCTAAATGCATAAGAATATATAAAATATAATTCTAGAACGTATTATATATATTATATAAAAGATATATTTGTAAAGATATCAATTGCTTTGCCAAAAAAAAAAAAGAAATGCATTTTATTATTCCAAATAATCCTTTATTGTTGATTATAACGAAAAAAATATGCGAGGATGCAGATGTAACCAAACTTTTTTCACAATTTACACAATTTTTTTGACTATAAACAATTTTTTTGCTTTATTAAGTACGAATAATTTATTTGTTTTTAAGATTTCCTTAAAAATATTCCTAAATTTTTATAATTACGACAAATTTAAACATTGACATTTTGTTTTATTTGAGAGTGTTGAAATGGAATCTATGAACTTCGATTCGTCATTGAAAAGTATTCAAAATTGATCAAAGTAAGTTCTTCACACAGACGCGAAAAGAAAGAACAATACCATCAATGATAAGTTCAAAGTAGATCATCAATTCTAATCATGAAAGAACCAAGAATCTAATTTTTCATCAACAAAAAAAACGTTTGTTATTGAAAAATTGTACATAACATATATAGAGAAATTCATGCAGATCAGCAATTACTATATTTATGGAAAAATGTGAATATTTAAGAATCGATTGGATTCCCTTTCCATCGATATTACATTCACCAGATCTTCAATTTAAACTGCCTATAGTTTGCAATAGTTTGGGTAAAAGAAAAAATTATATAAATATAATTTAAAATCATTCCGATTCCGAAATATAGCTTATATATTTTGAACATTTGGTCATGTATGCGATGTGATATAACAAAAAGGATAAAAGAAATATTTTCTGTATATATATATATTATACATAAACTATATATATATAGTATATATACTGTCTAAAAACGAGGATAATTTCATTTTGAACACTTTAAAATATTTCATAGTCTTAAGTATGTTTTTATTTTTATTTTTTGTTTTGCGTTTGTATTTATATATTAAGAACATTATATATTTATATAAAATAAAAGAAACAAACACAAAAAACTAAAGGATTTATATACAATATATATATATAAATGTTATATATGTTTGTAGAAAATAAGAAGAAGTATATCATTTATTTAAAATGTCCTAAATAATTGTAAATATAGTATATATATAACTATAATAAAAAATGTTACAAATTTAAGAACGTGTATATATACGAGATTGAAATCCTTTCAACACATTTTCGAATATTTTACTGTCACCACACACACACACACACACACACACACAAACACACACGACACTTTATTGTATAATTTTATATATAAAAATAGGATCTATATATGGATATATGCATGTGCGGATAATATATAATAAACGTTTACAGGATTAATATATAAATAAATTATTGTTAACAAATGATATTTTATACGTATATTTAATGTATTTAAAAAGATATGGACCAGTGAAATTTTACTACATAAAATTTTAACAACATATTTTATTTATATATATATCATATATTAATTTACATATTACATGTAAAATATTTGAATATTTACATACCTCTATCTATGTAATAATATATCCTATATTTGGTATATATAGTATTTTTAACTATATATATTATAAAATGTTTATATTCAAATAGAAATTCACAAGGATTGTGTAACAATAAATTTTTCATAATATAGTAATAATTTATCTTTAAATATTCATCTTCTTCTATATATACGCAGAAACACATACAACATATTTTATTAAAGTTTTATCTAAAATGCTGTAGGCGGGCTAGATTCTATTTATACAGATATTTTTTGAAATGTTATATATAACATTCATATATATTTATTTATTTATTGTAAAACATTTTAAATTTAGTTATACATTTTTAGAAAGCTTATTAGTTCCTCGTATATAAAGTTCTTATATATATTATATATATATATAATTATTATATGAAACTGCGTTGAAATGATTGTATTTAACTTTCAATTGTATAGATATATTATAATATATATTTTTAGAATTTTGATTATAAATATTAAAATAAATTTTAAATCATATATAAATACACTTTAAAATATTGATTATATATATATGCTTATAAATTAAAGTCTTTTAAATAGCTATATGGAGTTTAATTACGTTTCGTTCAAAAACATACATTCATTTTAAAAAAAAATCTGCTTTTCTTGGTATTTCAAACAAAATTTTCCGGAAAATTCAATTTTCAAGTTTACATTTTTTTATTGGTATTACTGTAATAGAATTTCTTAAATTTTCATTTTGTCTTTGCATCCTTTCGAAAATTCAATCCGATTTTTCATAGAAGAAAATATTGAAATCGCAGCTTTATACTATATTGTTTGGGTCATCAAGATACATTTTCTCATGCCCCGCCACTCATGCCTAAACACTATACACATTCACTTATAGATCTTTATTTATATATAACCACTTAATGAGTATTTTGACTAACTTAAGTTAATTTCTCATTAATATTAAGGAGTAAATGATATTCATCAATCATTGAAGCGAAGATTTACGTAATAATTTTATAATCACATAATCGAAAATCATATACGTTAAAACCCAATCTATATTGTAAATTTACAATAAATCAACAAACACTAAACATTCAATATAAACGTGTATATATAGATTTTGAAATTGATAAACTTTCTTTATTATATGATATCCTAATTTTCTAATTATTATATTCTATTCAACTTTTGTAATTACACCCAGAGTATATATAAACTTAACTGAATTCATTTTCAAAAACACAATAAATATTAAATATATTTTTCATTTACAATTTGAATATTTTCGTATTTGTATATTTGGAAAGGACAAATACATATTTAAATGAGATAGGACAACATTCATTTACTATATTTTACGTTTATAAACAAATAAGTTTTGTTTTTTATAGATCATGTTTTTTTTTTTCATCATTTATATATAAATATATAAATTGTAGTCATGAAAACATGTTCTATATATATATATAATAAATCATTCAATCAAATTCGTAACATGTCATACATTTTTTGTGAAAACATCAATATTATTATTATATATATATATTTTTCCTATTTTTATGGACATTTACGGCGCATTTACATTTATATATTGTATATTCTTTCTTCATCATCGATGAATTTTCCATCAGGATCAACAAACATATATATATATAGATAGACATGTATGTGGCGCAAAGCGAGCGATATTAAATTGCTATAAACGCAGTTGTATACAAAATTGTATAAACGATGAAATATATACAATTTAACTGTATCACAAAATACTATATTTTCAGTACAAAAAGAAAAAAAAAAGAAAAAAGAAAATAGAAAATAAAAAATAGATTGATTGCATAATGAATCCTAACGAAAGGAAATTTTTTTTTTTTTTTTTTTACTAATTTTCTTATAGTATTTTTCTTATATATACATTTATTTCTATTTGTATAACGTTAAAAAATATATATATATATATATATAACTATATATAAATAATATACCTATTAACTATATGTGTGTACGTACATATAAACGTGTATTATAATATGTATAATATAATCATAATAAAATAAAAAAAAAAAAAAGGGAAATGTGTAAAATGATTTATTAATGTTCATTTTTATGTGTGGTTTAGCGTGGTTATAAACGCGCCATATATACCTCATATATATTTAGTATAAAAATCTTTAAGAAAAATCTTTTTATACACAGAAGTTTATATGGTCTGAGAATGTCTCAGGGTTGATCAGATTTGGTTTTCTTTTGATTATATATATATATATATATAAGAAGAAAACATAATCTGCTTTTAAAACATAACCGAAATATTATTAATGTATTTCCGTTCCGTTTTTTTTTTAGCAATATACAATTTTTTTTTTTTGAAAATGTTTTGTTAAAAAACTTAAATTATATATGCATTCAATTGGGATATATGTTTTATAAATATGGACAAATTAAATGTATAATAATAATATTTTAATATTCATCATATACTGAAGAGATGTGCTATAATTTTATACTTCAAACATCAATTGTTAAATTATATGGCCATTTATTTGATTAATTCACATAAATTAACCCTAAAAATTAAATTAATGATGATGGAAATTCATTATTTCAAACAGTCTGTGCGTCTTGGCTAGGTTCAATCACATATTAATGTTATGTATCGATTTGTCTATCTATATACGTTTGTATATTCAAATATATAGAGACGATTTTTCAATGGCAATAGCAATGGCAGGTGTTGAAAAATGCTTATCCTTATCAATGATTTGCTATATCACTTTTCCATTTTAATGAAATTATCATTACTATATACAAATTATAACACAATTTGTGTATATGCGAATTTATTTCTCTTTATTTTTTGGAAAACCTTATACCGCCAGTTAAATTACTAAATTGAAATGTTCAAGTCACGTTTGCTGGCAATAATTTCATATGTTTATAATATATTATTGCTGTCTAAAATATATATTAATTGCTATCCATCGTCTGTCCATCTAATAGACGATTATGTGAATAAACACAGAAAATTCTATATGAAAAATGGTTACAAAACTTTTATAATTGAATTTAATCTATACGAAACTTATAAAATCTTATGTGGAAACATCTCATGTGTAAAATCTCATGAGAAATGCTGAGATAAGCGAATATGTCTATGAATTTTCTAATCACCGTTTCCAATCCTCTGATAGCCATATACAGGTATATAACCTTAAATTTCTTTTTATTCATAAGGTTTTTATAGAAATTCAATCAGTAATATTTAACCAACAATTACCTCTACCTCAAAATGCAAATAAAAAAAAAGGGTTATATTAACAGGAAAATGGCAGATTATTTTCAGAATTGTATAGAATAAATGAAAATTAATAATTTATTTGATATTCATATATATACAATATACAGTAAATGATTTTCTAATGAATTTTTAGTAAAAAATGTATGAATGTATTTATAATAAAAATTCTTTCAATTATTTGTATATTGTTGATTTCCTACAATACTTTCATATTATATATGAAAAATATTGAACGCAAATATGGAAAAAAAACAGTTCAAATTCAACCCTATATATATATGATCCTGTATATATATATATATATATATATATATATATATGTGATCCTGTATATAATATAAATAAAGCAGTATCCTTCATAATCGTGTTGTCACACGTATATATAATATATACCTATATTACCATCATCATCATCATCATCATCATCATCCTTTATGTTATCCTTTTATATATATATATATAAGCCCTAATATACGTACAATTTATATAATATACACTTGTATTATTTTTTTTCCTATACGTTATTATTTATGTTAATACTTGCATATATATAAGAACGTTTAATATATAGATTAAGATGAATGAATATATATTTATATGAATATATAAAGACGTTTTGTAACAAATTTTGCAATAATACATATTCTAAAAATATACAAATTTTTCTATATCCGTATATAAGTACATATATATATTTTTTTAAAGTCTTTTCATAAACATGTTCCAATATATATATAAGAAAAAATTATATAAATGCATGTTTATTCTGGTATACTTTTCCTTTTGTTGTTGTTGTTGTTGTTGGTGGTGGTGTGTAAGTATATATATATGTAATATGTAATCGATTATAATCAAATTGAAAATTTTGAATTGCTATCTTTTGTTAAAAATGTCTATCCGTTCACCATTGAATCAGTTCAAAGCAAATTTTATTTCATTTTGTATACGTGCCCCATTTATGAATTTTAAATTATTCATTATATATATATATGTGTTTTTTTATGTATATATATATATATACCATATATATAGAGGTGTTCCACTGTTCCACTGTTCATACATCTAATGTATAAGTAGGTAAATAAATATAGATAGATAAGTATATCGAGGTATATAAATACATATGTATATAGATAGATAAGTAGAAATATACGTGTTAAATTTAAAAGATTTATATTATTTTTTGGTAAATCACGTCGCGTATATAATATATTGTATACGAAATGAAATTGATTCTTTGAACTTTTTTTCTTTTTCTTTTAATAATATTACAGGAATCTTTTCTGATTGATCACCTCTATACATATAAAGTATTTGAAACATATTTATTTGATTTTTTTTTTTATAATATTTCAAATAATATTTGATTAAAACTATAAAATTATATATAAATAATGTAATAATAATAATAATAAAGATTTCGAACATACGACTTTATATGTCAATAAATGAATATTCGGAAAGATCTATTAAGATTTAATTCAAAATTTGCAACTGTTGTATTATATCTTATTGTGTATTTACTTCCAGTATAATTTTCCATATTATTTCAATAAACTAAACGTATTTCTTTTGGATGTTGGTCGTCTTTCATGTTATAGTGAAAGCACAAAATAAAAGGATCATTATAGCAATTCTAATATTGTGTGTATATATCTGATGTAAAATTTATAGTATTTAAGCCTCCCTCCCATATCTTCCAATGCGTATATCCACTTCTATATATATATATATATATAAATACTGATGAATCATCAGCGGAATTATATGTGATAAATTCTTTGATAATTATCAAAAATCGGGTTTCAAAAAAATCTTATATTTTAAGAGTAAAAATAATAACTTTATATTATCTGATATTTATAGCTAATAAATAATGTGTATTTGTATATAGCAATATTTATACTATGGATTTTAAAATACACGCCAATATAGAATATAATAAATTATGTTATAAATTTAATATAATATACATGCACTATAGAATTTTATAAAATACATTTTTGAAAAGATATCAAAGCTTAAACCCAATGAAAGTGTACATAATTATTATAATATAAATGAGATACAAAAAGTTTTGTTAACCGATATCTTATATATATAAAATACTATGCGAATTACATATTTCTCATAAATCTTTTATATTATATATTAAATTTTTTGTCACATTTAGAACAAATATAATTTTCATTTTTCAAATCGTTTTATTTTTGTGGTGTGTATATTGGTTTTTTTTTGTTATTGTATATGGCTCCTTAAACACCCTATATTATATATATATATCTTTTTAAAGTTCCTACTTCTATATATTTATACAATATATATAAGACGTTTACGGTATATTAGAATTAAACACCGCCTTTCATATCATATTCATATATTGTTTGTTGTATATTGTTTTTTTTTATTATCGTTTTGTTTTGTATATATGTTAAAAGATTTTGGTCATTATAAAATTTTTAGTAAAATTTGTATACGCTTCGTTTTTATGCAATGATTTTATTTTAATTACAAAAAAAAACATATTTGTTTAAAACAGAAATCAAATCAGACCTCATTTTATAAGTTATATATAGCTATATATATATGAGGAATTATAATTATATGTAAGAAATATGATATTATTTAAAAGTATACAAAGTTATTTGGATGCTTCAATTTCACATGATCATTTGTCTATTATTTAAAATATATATATATAAAAAACAGATTCTATAAAATACTTAAAATTCTAATTGTATCGAAACTCTACGAATCAATCAATAACTATAATTGTAAACCTTCATTACTATATTCATTAGTAGTAATTAATAGATGAAAATCATTAGAAAAATCCTTTCGGATTTATTATTTAAAGTTGAACAAAGTCTATATACGAAAGATAATATTTAAAGGAAAATGTTGAATTGGATTTAAATTTCAAATGTATAATTTTTTTATTCCTTACAAATGATTATATAGATCGCCTGTTTGCCATCGATTATAATATCTTGGAGAATCGATACTATATTTATATATTAATCAACAGTACCATGATAACATTTATGGATATATAATTACCAGAAATTGTAAATTGTATCTTGATTAGGACTGAACAGAACAGTTTTGTCACTATATAGCTTGTTAAGTTTAGCCGACTGTTCAATCTTAACAATCCTAACCGAACTGCGGTCAGTCCTATAACATTCAATTTATGATAAAATTTAAATATAGTATAATAAGTAAATTATTTGACATTCATCAAATGCTGTTAAATAAAATTTAATATTCAAGATTAACAAATTTTCATAACTCTTCAAATTTATTACTAATTTTCATCTATAAAACAATAAGAAAAAAAAATCCCTTTTGTATAATGAAACAAAAAAAAACGATTGAACTTTTTTTTACTTTTTTAATATAGAACAAAAGAAAAAGGGAATAATCTCAATTATTTCCTCATTTATATATATATAGTTTCCAGCATATCTGAATAATAAATATTTTTCATCATCAATTCAATATCATTCATATATGATATTCTATATTACAAATAAATGCGATTGTATATTTATAAAAAAAAAATGTGTGGTACATTATAAAAGCGAATCATTAAGCGGATTATTAGAGAGACGATAAAAATTTTCATTTATATTTATATTTTCACTTATTTTCACTTATTTTTCCTTCTTTTTTTTTTTTTTTTTTGTTTATTATTTATATACAATTTTTTTCGTGGTGTTATGAACGTATTATTTGAAATTCGTGACTATTTTAACATGAATTTACTTTACTATTTATATGATATATATCATTGTATAATATGATACTATATAGAATGAAAGCTTCATTTTAATAGAAAAACAATCATTTTGATATATATAAGAAATATTTTTTGATATGATGATTTATGTATTAAGAAATTGTTTAATAAGTTTATATAGGATTTTATTTTCTCTTTGTCATATAAAAGTATTAAATTCAACTGGAAAATTTAACCTTTTCCAAATGGAGAATGGATTATTTTTTTTTTGCAGAAATTCAGAGATGTCATTCAATATTTTTTTTTGTTTGTTTACATTTAAACGGAAACTTTTAATGCACTTTAAACTATATATGTTCGTTAAACAAGTGCTTAACACATCATCCAATTACAGTCACTGCGTATTTATATAAAAATTTTGTGAAAATGAAGGAGTATTTTATTTTAGATGCATTGGTATATATATCATGAAAACTTTATGAGATTTTTACGATATCTTTTATATTCTTTTATAAAATCCTTATGTGAACTTAATATACTTAAATATATATAAATATAATTTTTTTTTTTTTGATAAAGGATAAGCGATATGATTGTTTAAAAAAAAACCATTATTTTATAATTTATTTTATCATATACATACAAGATTTATAAGGATATTTGAAAAAATTAAATTAAAAAAATTATGTGTATGTGTGTGTGGAACCCAAAAAGAAAGTGACATTTAAGTGGGTGTGTGTGTGTGTGTGTGTTTGTGGAAAATGAAAGGATTACGGTTATTATATTTTTATAATGTTTTCATTTATTCGCAGTTTCTTTTCTTTTTTTTTGTGACGTTAAAATATGATATTTTCTCAATCAGTTTTTTTTTTGTTTTGGTTAAGCTGAGGTATAGATAGCTCAATGGAAATGTCATATATATATATATATATATATTGTGTATAAATATATTATAAACCTGTGTGTATTTTTGTAATATATACTGACATGATATAGATAGAGATAATACTATAAAAAAAGTAGAAGAAGTATTTAAATCGGGTTACAATTTTTTTTTTATATGAATTTATATATACTAAAAGGTTATGAGGTTATATTTTAGAGGTATGATCTATCCATCATTTAATTTGTCTGTTTGTATGGTGGTATTAAGATAAGAAGAATGTTTAGATATAAAGGATTTTATATATATTTATATACCATCATTTAACCTGTGTGAGACAGTACAGTACCGACTGAAAAACTTTTGTTTATAATAAATAATTTTTCTTAAAAGCGCTTCTTTTGTTTTCGAGATATTTCACTCTGTCTCAGGTTAAACGAAACACATTGTATATATAGCGAATTTTAAAATTGTATTGTGTATGGGCTTTTTATTTTTTTTTCTGTTGTTTTGCATTTTCCTGTTACGCGAAAGGGATGAATAAAAAGGAGTTTAGAGTTTAGGTGAAGTAAGTTTAAGATATATATTATATTAAAAATTAATACTATAATTTATCATGGTCGCTGTAGATTTTTTTGTTTATTCTTATTTTGATTAACAAATTAAATTGGAAAAAGATATGCTTTGTATATGCGATCGTCAAATTATAATTATAATAACAGGTTACTAATCCTTGCAATTCACAAAAAATTGCAAGTTCCCTCTATATTTCTTCGAATAAGACTTAAGTTTAACAGCATTCCAATCCAAAAAATAACAGGAACATTCGAAAATGCATGAAAAATAGGTAAAATTTGAATAGAGTGAATTCAGTAAAAATGAGAGTATAACCGACCAATGTAAAGCAAAACGATACAAAACTCCATGAAAATCATATCGAATTGATGAATTTATCTTTTGATGTACAATTGACAATATAGACAATTAGATCGGATATACACCTTTATAATATCAATCTACAATATAATTATATATACTTCTTAAACTGAACAAATATATGCGTGCGTATGTATTAAAAAGTGTATACTAACATCTATATAGATATTTTTTTTATACATTATATCCTTTTTGGTATGTTGTTGTTGATATTTACATATTATATATATATGTATATATAGAACAAAGCAAATATGTTCAAATTTCTTCTACTATATATATTTATTTGATGTTATTTATAAGAGGGTTAGCAAATATAAATAATATGTTAATGAACATAATTTTCATATATATATATACACAAAACACATATTCACCTATAGGTATATATATGATTAATATACATGTGCATGTATGAATTTATATATACATATATGATGTATGCAGAAAATATATGTAATAAACATGAACTATATATACATATTACATATATAGGGCTATCAGTTTGTACAATTAAATATTATCTGTAAGAACAGATGTGAAACTTTTAATGGGTCTATTGTATATATAGATTTACACCTACTCGCCATGCTACTAAGATCTCCCAGATTGTTCATCAAATATATAATGTCCCTGGTTATCTCAAGCATTTCTTTGAATGGAATTCGACCGAAATCTTCCTCAGAAAGAAACGCTGGACATTTGCATACGTTTTTTTCTAAAGCGGGACATTTGCATACAATCTTCAAGACAAAGCCTGTTCCTCGCCGCATGCCTGGAACCTCGCTATTGGTGTTTCCTACTCTCAGTCCAAGTGTTATATTTAATTCTCTGATTAGATTTTTGATGGTTAACAACCGCATACGAACACAACTGGTAATCCTATATATATATATATAAAACTGTATTTAAACAACAATATTTTATGTATAGATTGTGTTTAAACAAATATATACAATATATACAAATATATAAGTATTTATTCTATGCTACCGAAAGAAATTATTTTCCACAATCAGATCAAATCATAAAACAGCATATATATACTATAAAAGTGTATATATTCATTCATATATATATGTTGTACATGTATCATACAAATAAATTTAAATATGTAAATAAATTTCATATATCTATATTTATTATATATACTATAGCCTCGTGCATGTTTTCTATTTCATGTTATCATATTATATATATATATGTATATAAAAAGTTAAAATTTCCTTTAATATTTATATAAAATATTTAGAAAGTGTTTCTCTGAATATATGATAATGAAAATTTTGTTTTATATGTACCTATACCTACGTACCTGTACCAATATGAAATATTATTAAAAATATGTATTTTCTTTTATCTGTTCCTTGTACATATACATTTAAGATAGTTAACATAAATTTATATTAATGGTTATGATTCAGAGAATTAAAACAGAGAAAAAATTATGATGTTAATATGAAAAGTGATGAAATGTATTTTCCTGCACATTCTGTTTATTTATATATATATTTGTTTTGGAAATAGTTTATAAATATTTTCCCGTAATACAGGTGTTTTTTTGGTTGATAAAAACCATATTTTTGATAAAAGTATTTTTAATTATTGAAACCAAACACCTTTTTTTAAAGGTATTAATAGTTTAATCTCAACAAGTTGATAAAATCGTTTTGGTTAATTATTACTTGGAAATTATTATCATTTATTTAATTTCACACATCCTTTTTTCCATTATACATCATATAACTTTTTATCATTTAAATTGCATGATATATTTTTTAAACTCATTGCAATTGCAATTCAAACGTCGCACGGAATGTACATATGGTATTAACATAAAAGTAGCTGCAGAAAGTGTCATATAAATTTTGTTCTTTTATGTCACTTAATTCCATCATTTTTGTTTAACAAGAATATTATATATTAATATACATATAAAAAAGTAATTAGCTTGAAAAGTTATATATGGAAAATATCTCTTATCAGTCGGAAATTATCAAACGGGGTGATCATTATTATGAAATTTTTTTGTATTATTTCTGTATTGTATTATTTTTGTAACATTTCCGAATAGTTTGTATAATAAAGAAATTCATATTTGAATGTATAACTCAGTCAGATACATTAAAATCGGTTTAAAAGTTTATCATAATTATCCTATATATAGAATTTCGTTTCGTCTTTTTATATACTGATAATTTTGTTGCAATCTGGAATTATATATAATTTGAAAATTTAAATTGACATTTTATGATATATGTATATATATTTTATCGTAAGTATATACCCTGCATTTCATGTATTCATGTTTTAAATAAAAAAAAAAGTTTTTGATACAGAGTTTTAATTGGATTTTTCACTTGATATGTACTTATATATAGATAAATTTATATATGTAATTATGTATACTGATATATCGTACCTCTGTCACATAGAATGACAAACCATTTACTAATTTATTTATTAAAAAAAAAATAAAATATCAACAACCACATTAAATATTAACATATATCTCTTTATATATCTTTTAAAATTACAAAAAACAAAAAAAGTTAGATAATTACAGGTATTATACATTTTTGTTGTTGTTCTTTTAAAAGTAAATATTATTTATATTATAATTTATTCAGATAAATTGAAGAATTTTAAATTATATATTTAGTTTATAATTATGACAAAACACACACACATGCTAAATATTCTAAAATTTTAACAAAATTAGGGGTGTTTAATTGTTTAATTTTTTTTATTATGATTTGTAATCAATTTAATGATTGTTATAATAATGGAGAAAAATTGTAATGAAAAATTGTAATGGGATTAAGATTAATGGATTAATGGAATATTCAGTAAGGAATGTTCCATAGATTTTTCAGTAGGGATATTGAACATACATTAAATAAAGATTGGGATTTTAATAGAGAAACCCCTATAGCTTTGAAAACGTAAAACCCCCGTTTTCTATATTGTTTTTAATGAAATATCCTTCTATAAAAATTTTCCAAATCCTTAAATTATAAATTATAATAAACAAAAAGTTTAGATTGAACATAAAAAAAATAATAGTTTTTCTATAAAATACATTGAAACATTTCATTTAGAACTATACATTTCAATATTGTAAAGATAATAAAATATGCGTCTACTCTATAATATATCGGATTTATATGGAAATCAAGAACAACAAACCCATATACTGTTTGGACAATGTCGCATTCAAAAAAAAAAAAAAAAAAAAACAAAAAACAAAACAAAACAAAAACCATATATATATGCATCGCATTATTCCATTTCAATTCAAATTTGATGAATTAATTTTATTATTATATATTATCGGGGTATATATCCCTAAAAAGAAGAGAAATTTAAAGTTTATTTTCTTTATTAAAAGTTTTTACCGCATTATCGAGACGAAACAACGACCATTTGATTCACAAAAAAACATTTTTTTTTTCTTCTCTCATTTCCTTTTTTGGTATCCTTTTTACATGTATAACTATTTATCTATATATTAGTATATCTATTTATGTAAAATTTGTTATGTGGTGATGTTGTTAGCGCGATTTTATATAAGGATAAAAATAAGTATTCTAAATATTAACCACACAATATATAGATGATATGCAACCCACAAATCTAAAAGTTCCTTTTTAGTGTGTTAATTATATATGCTTATGTATATATATATCTATTTTTATATTATTTATACACGATTATATATGAATTTGTTTAAATACTTTGAATCTATATATATTAATATAAAACAAAAATATATATATAATTATATTGTATTTGTTATATATAAAATTTATAAAGTTTCTCAAGTTTTCACCAATCTAAAGTCTAAATTATTGTTAAATTGAATCAGTTAAAATTCCATTATATATCCATTTATCATTTAAGTATAAAAAGAAGAATAAATTCGCATTCATATATGTATATAGTATATATTGTATAAATAAATACATATACATAATAGAAATTTAAACAATTTGTGAAAAGGGATTCAGAGAAGAGGAGTTTGGTTTGGTTTTTTTTTTCTTTTTAGATACACATAATATTTAAAATTTGTGTTCTATACAAAAAAATAAATTTTTATTTTTTGGGGTTTTTTTTTGTTGGTTTTTTTTTTGTATATTCTTTGTCTATATAATTATATTGTTAATACTAAATACAATTTAATGTGAATCTAAATATTATATGGTATATGTATATACTTTTTATACTATATATTTATTATTAATAATACAATTGGAAATAAAAAAAGAACTTTGTTATTTATGAAATACTAATTATGAATGAATATATATGTATATATAAGAAGGATAATAGAGAACGGGATGCCTTTTGCAAATCGATATAAGGAACTGTGTTGTGACTATTTTCAGTTTGTGAAACTCAACTGTTTAGATACTTAGGTAGGCACAATCCGAACTCATTTCGGTTATTACCAATCATAGTTCAATGGGGTAAATTTAATAACGTTTTCGATAATGGAATAGATAGATTTCGATTTAAATAACTTTGAGGTAAAATAAAATTACACAGTAAAATGAAATTTTAAATATTTGCGACATCCTGTAAAAAGCACAAAAACAACACTAAAAAAATCAGTTTAATGCAAACATTTCGAAAATTTAAATTCATCTACAGATATATATCTATATATATATATATATATGAATTCAATAGGGTCTATATATTTATTTTATGTATTATATAATTATGGTAAGATTAATTAATCACAACTATTATTTTTGCATATGAATATAGGTTGAATTGTTTTTTTTTTGCTTTAAATATGCTTACCATTTACTTATTTTATATATAGAAATGCACACGCTTTTGATATATGATCCAAAAAAAAAAAAACGAAATATATTAAAAATATAATCTGCAATTTGTTCTATATATAATCGTATACTATATATAATAAGAATAATATCATTATTTTTCTAGATTTATATGTTAAAAAAAAAAAGGAAAATTTCAATTTATTTATAATAATTTTTTTTTATATTGTAATGAATGACCTTTTTCTTTTAATCATTTCTTTTACAGATTTTTTTTTTGTATATTTATATATAGGAAAAAAATGAATAATTATATTTAAATAGTTTTGTTATTGATCGAGCTTATATGCTATATAGAGGAATTCGCAAAACTTTTATATATACAATTTTAGAAATGTAAAAAAAAAAATCATTATACAAATTTACAATACTTATGTATATTTAATTCTATAGATTATATAATACAAAACAATATATTCATTATATATTTATTTACAATCTGTAACAATGGCGTAAAAATAAAAAACGTCTGTTGTTAAACATTCTTTGTTATATATAAATCTAAAAATATATAGTTAATCACATATAAGAGATGTAATACTTTAGATGAATATGCCTAAAAGGGTTTACATAAAAGATTTGTATTTAATCTGTATAGAAAAAGATTTATTTTGACCGAGATATCTCTAAATAAAAAAAAATACAAATTAATTCTATATAATTGATAAAATGTTGATAGGTTTTATGTAAAAACAATTTTTTTTTTTACAATTTTTAATCACAATGTAATAGATTTTTTTTTCAATTCCTACCCCTCGAATAATATTCATATATCGATATATAGATTTTTATAAACACATAGAAAGAAATAAAATTAAAAATAAATATATTATACGATTTTGTTTTGGCGTCAATTCATTGATTTTTAATAAAATAGAATTTTTTTTTTTTATATCTAATAAACATAGAAAAATAAGGATAGTTTAATTTTTAAAGTTATTTACAAATAAATTTTTTATTGCGGTAACTCGACTTTAAAGGCTTTAATTCATCAATTTGATGGATTTATCAAACTCATTCCACTGTTTTTTTTTCCGTCATCATTTCTATAATAAATTCTAAAGTATATGCGAAAACATTTCAATTTAATTCAACCAATAAACTTTATTTTTTGATTCCATGAAACAATATTCTATACTAAATTGTATTTGTAATATATAATAAAGGCATATTATATATATAGATAAAAACTAAAATAAGAAAAAATTTTTACGACTTTTTGTGAAGATATGCTATAAAACATGAAGGGTATTACTCCACACAAACACACACACACACACACGCTATGAGATTATTTGCGTTTTTTTTCTAATTTTTTTTTTTTTTTTTACTGATAACAATTACATCAAACTCTTGTATATATATATATATATACATTATTCATCCAACCATACATAACACAAATCAATACATGAACTTATATATATATATATATATTATAAATTGAGTGTATATATTCAATATACAATACTATATATAGAAATAAAAAATTGTTTTACACATTTATTTCTTCTTATATACATATATTGTATATATATATTTAAGGGTATATACGTACGATTTATATATTCATGTTTTTTAATAGTCATTTACTTTAAAAACTTTTTACGTTTACTTTAAAAATTAATTTTCTTTTCTTTATATATATATATATATTTACACGTTTTATAGATTCTTTAGTGTAATAAAACCCATTTTCATATTATATAAGTTCTGTTCTATATATTTTTTTTTTATATTCAAATTAAACTTTATATATTTAGTAATATTGAGATCAAAACGTTGCATGTTTTAGTGAAGAAAGTAATGGGAAGGAAATGTTAAGAAATCAATTTTATTCGAATATTATATGGGAGATATAATAATAATAAAATATATAAAGCTCATTCAATTCATCGACCAATAAAATAATGCATTTGTTTCCTTATTTCAAAATATATATAATGTATATTCTCAAATCATATATCAAATTGTTGTTAAAGATGATGAAAGTCAGAACGATTTTTATTTTGAATTCTAACCATATGAGAAACAATTCTATTATCACAATTGTAAAAATTCTTTATATCAGAAAATTTTTGATGGAAAATTCCAACCATTTGGAGTTGTAAATATGGAAATGATAATTGATATTAATCACAATTCTGAATACATAATTTATGCAGAAGTTGCTGAGAGAGTTTTCCAATTTAAAATAATACTATTTCAATTGCTTGAAATCGAAAAATTTTATATAATGAAAAATCTGATATGGAAAAATGAGAAATCAAATTCCTAATATGTTTTTTTTTTAATTTTCCAATCTAAAATACTATAATAGGAAAATAAAATAGGAAAATTCCTTGAGTTTGTAAGTTAGGATGTTGATATTTAACAAAAAAATCACTTCTGTTTTGATGACAAATTCTATTATATTTCTATTTTTTTAATAACGTCCACTAAATCAAATATTAATATATATATATAGAAATTTAACAACCTCATTGAACTGACTCCAAAATTCAAATATATAAATATCACAAAATCATAAAATTCCCCCCAAATAAAACCAAAAATTGTATATAAAATATATAATCTATAAAATATAGTTTATATAATCCCGTTTAACGACCAGAGACCCCCAATCAAATTTACTGACAATCAAAAATGTTGTTTTTTTTTTATTTGAAAATGAATTTATAATATTCGTTTAAAAATATATATATATATAGACGGATTTGTATTTTAATTTTAATACATTAATTTATATAAGTCTATAAATATTCTTTTATTTACTATACCATATACGAAGGCATCATCATATCAAGCAAATACGACCTATAATCTCACGAAAAACGCACTACTTCAATATACATAATAATAAAAAAAATAATACAAATAATATATTTAAAGACGTCGTTCGTTCGTTCTTTTTTTTTATAGACTTGCGATGTCAGTTTAAATATATTATGGACACAATTTTTTTTTTTTTATAACGATTGTAAACAATATTTAACAAACAGCAAAAATAAAAAAAAAAAAATAATAATAAATTATCTTATTTTTCCGTATATTTAACATTTTCTTTATATACATATATATGGTATAAATGCTACTGCACGAGCTCGCATCTTTTGCTTAATTTTCTTTTACAAAAAAAAAAAAAATTCGAATAAAAGACACTAAAATTAGATATGTATGTATATATGCTATTGATTTTTTTCTTTCTGTATATATATACTAAACTAAAATAAGAATGTACACATCATTAAAATAATTTAAATCTCTTCTAAAATATATATCTCTGTATATATATATTTGTCGTATTTTTTTGTTTTTTTTGTTTTGTTCCTAATTTTCCCTTCTTGAGAATATAAATGAACAATTTTGTTATAATACATTTATAATGTTCTTTTCTTATAGTTATATGTATATATATTTGTTGTTGACGATAATATTAATATACGGGTAGACTCATTCAGACTCTTCTTATCAAGACGGCATTTAAGATTTTTCAACAAATTGACAATTCAATCAATGTATCAAGATTTTATTTGTTAACTGAATATTTTCCTTTTAAACTATTGATAACCAGCAAAAAAAAGTGATGTTATGACTTACATCCTTGATCATTATGTTATATGGCCTCCTACACAATTTCCTCACAAATCCGTAAAAATCCGTTGTTCTTTAAAACCATAATTTAAAGTGATTATTATTTTCTGAAATACCGATCCGATTCTTTTTTGTTTCCAAACAATATACGAAAAAGAATCAATATTTATAATTTTTAGTTTTATAATAATGGGGATTGCCTGTACTTTCAAAAGTAATAAATCTATTTTCATTTTATATATTCATTTCTGTATTATAAGTGAAACAGTTTTCTTATATTAATTTGTACTCAATAAAATTATACTGTATATAAACGAGCTCTATATAGATATATCCATATAGAATACTATATACTTTATATGTATTTATATGTAAAAAATGTATATAAATTTTGTATTGCATTGTAAATAATAAACAGAGTAAAGTGTTTGTGTACCATATATATATATATATATTTTATATACGTATAAAGATGTGTAATGTTTAACGCATACCATATAGAAAAAGATAAGATGATACATGAATAAGATGAACGGGAGAGAACAAAAAAAAATCCTTTTCTATATACGAAAATTATACAATATTTTCCGACAAAAAGAAAATTTTTATTATATGTATAAAGATGTTTATATATCTGTATCTATCTATAGATATATGTATATATTTAACGCAATTGTATTTTTATATATATACAATTTATTTATATATATATATATATACGTATATAGATTGAATGCACATTGTATTTATATTTATTTATATAAGATGTAGACATACGTATAGTGTTATATATATACATAAAAATATATTATAACCGCAAATAACTCACACACACATTATATATGTGTATGAATAATTTATATGAATTTTTTCTGTTTGTTGTTTTAAATATAGATTTTTTGTTTTGTTACTTTTACTAATTACAATAATGTTTAATTATATATACATATACATTTAATTGTTTATGACAAGACAAACTGAATTTAGATTATAAGGTTTAAGATTCTTTATATAATTGTTTTGTGAATTCTTTCTTTCGCATTGTAATTGTATATATACTTTTTAGCAATGTAATCTATATATAAAATGGTATATAATTTCATTTATCATATAAATGGAACAAACAAATAATTTCAATTTAGATAATCTCATATTACCGCAGAGGTTCGTTGTTCGTAATCAGATCAGATTTGAATTGAAACCCCAAAATGCCTTAATGTGGAATAAAATATATTTTAAAATCTTTTTCTATTTTCTATTTTTTCTATTTTTCTTTTTCTAATTCATTTTGTCATAAAATCCTACTTATTAATCTTATAAATCATTGTCACGAAATCGAAATAAAACTTTATGTTATTAAACCAATTTATAAATTTCTTGTCTATAATTGTATAGATATGCAACTATATATAATATATGCGATGTGGTATAACATATAATGATTTAAATATACACTTAAATTTACATAAGTGTTTATGCGGTATGGTATATATATTTTGATGATGGAAATTATGTGAATATATTCACATTTAAAATTAAATACATATTTTATAAAATCATATATATATAAATGCGGGATAAACATTAATAAAAACATAACTATATACACCGAACATCTCACCATTGTCTAATGTACCGCACAGATAAAGTATAAAAATATCATCTTTTGATATAAATAAATATATTTTCAGCTATATAAAGATCGTATTATAATAATAATATAAAGTGGTATTGTATTGTACATAATTTATACATATAGCATATTTATTTATAGAATGTGTCTATATGTTGTTAAAATTCAAATATTTTTGAATGATATTTTTAGATTTTCTTTTGAACAGATGCAAAAATGCTAATATAATATTATATATAATATTCTATTTTAATGATTGTCATTTTCATTATTCATTTATATTTTATAATGTCTACTCTATATAGTATATAGTAGTAATTTTATGTTGTCTTGTCTTGTTATGTTGTTATTTTTTTTTTTTGCTTTTGCCGTGGTGTTGTATATTATACATATAAATAAATTACATTTTATTTATAAATTCCTTATTATGCTAAAAAAAAATAAGATGACTAATAAAATTCTTAAGATGCTTAATACTTATAAAAGATGTAGTTTGTGCATATACACATTTCTATTATAATAATCTACCATTTGTTAAAATAAAAATAAAATAAAACTAAACAATTAACAATGTCGTTAAATTCAGTAAAATATATATATATTTTTTTTACGTGTATATTAAAAATAATATTTAATGCATTTGGTATAGCATTTCCGCAAAACGACAAATGTTTCTATATGCGTATTATAAATGAATACAGAACCTCTATATATATGTTTGTTAACATGATAATGTAGAGATTATCCAGGGAAAATA
Organism: Dilophus febrilis; assembly: GCA_958336335.1. Taxonomy (NCBI): domain Eukaryota; kingdom Metazoa; phylum Arthropoda; class Insecta; order Diptera; family Bibionidae; genus Dilophus; species Dilophus febrilis. The sequence goes on along the minus strand of OY284470.1, from coordinate 6,758,375 downwards.
TGAAACAATAGAAGAAGAAATAGAAATACATGAATATCTGACACAACACTTTAGTATTTTGAATTCTATTCCAGTATATATTCTATAAAATATAATTTACCACAAAAAGACGTAGTTCTATTTATAATTGTGCGGTATTGCAACCTGATCAGTTATTTAAGCTCGATATAATCAAATTTTTCAACGAAATAACTAATAATAACTCGGTGATTAATATCACATGCGATTTTTAATTTTTTAGCCATCAGACAAAATTCAGAGAAATGAATGAATTTTCGACTAAATATTCACATTCAATTACAGAATGACTTCTTTCTATAGTGTAATGTGTAGAAATTGGAATAAGGGATGGTATAACTGAAAAAGTTTTATTGAATAAAATTCTACTTTCAAAATGTTATCTTTAAATATTTTAAATAGTATCAGATACTTTCAGATATCAAAAATGTTAAGAGACAAAAGATTATGGGTAAGTCGAAGGTGGTTGAATTGATTACCTGATGAAATAAGGGATGTAATAATGATCACATATCTCAATGGATTTTGGCTTATGACTAATAAAATGTTATCACAAAATCCTATTATAGTTAAATTGTTTTGATCTCGATTGACTTATTCTTTTGGGCATTTAGGATTAAATCACAAACAGTTAAGGATTGTTTAAAAGTCGACATTAATCAGTTTAAGTTTGTGATAATTCATCAAATATCTTGCAAGATCTTACTACACGCATTTTTTATCTATATAAATAAATTAAAATATTTAATCATAAGATTTATAAATATCGGATTTTATATAAATAGTAATAAGATTTTGGATAAACATTTAAATTAATCATAAATCATAAAAGTTTTTACGCAATATTTTTAACCTTTCAATTATACATTTTTTATTTTTTTTTTGATTTAAACAAAAAATCATTCAACATTCTGAATTAGGAATTAATTTTAAATTAGTTAATTCAATTTAATTCTATTTGCGCGTATATATAAAACAAACACCCTTATTATTCTAAAATATATACTTATATATAATAACAGAGGTCTTCTATATATATATATCTGTCCGGTGAATAAATATTGTAATCTTATATCTGCAAATATCTCAAATTCATTCATTTATATATATATATATATATATATTCAACTCTTTTATATAAATAAATTTTTATACAATAAAATTCCGCGTGTATATTTACTTTATTGTAATTTAATATAACATTGAAAAATATAAATATACCTAATATATACAATTATACATATATATAATATCAACAATTAATTTGTTTGAAATTTAAAACATATAAAGTTCACAATTCTACGAGTCAATTAACTTTATGTTTTACGAGTTTCTGTATTTTATATATATATATATATATATATGTATTATAAAGACGTGTATTCAATATTTCATGGATATATATATATATATATATAGATGTATATTACAAAAATACGTATTGTTTAAATAGTATGGTAGGTAGCGAGTAGCATTATATTATTCAATTAATTTTAAATTATAACTTTATTTAATAATTTAATTTTAAACACTTTATATATTTTGTATATATACGTTTTGTTTAGTTAACTCTTAAATTTTCAAAACACTTATTCTTTCACACGTATATATAATAAACTATGGTTTTATATTTTTTTATTTTTAAATTATTATAATCATATTAATAACTCGTCGTCGTCTCTGTGTATACATAAAAAAATATTTGATGTATTTATTAAAATTCAATCAAATTCATAACTATATATATAAATATTATCATTAAATATATAAAATTATGTTTACATTCAATTCATTTATTGCTCTATCTGTATTTCTTAGTATTCAGGGTTAAATTTCTATAAGATGATTGCAACATTTTTTTTTAATTTTTTTACTAGATGGTTACTCATACCAAAATGCTATTTGCATATATACTATATATCAAAATATAAATATAATCTGTATATATAAATGAACAAAGAGATAAAATTTTTAATGTCATACAAATGGAAAATTGAAATTGATGTTATATATCTTGTTATATTCTATGTATATCTGAATGAATGAACAAAAAAATGAGAATTTATTTTATATACAAAAAACAAAAAACAAAAAAAATACATTTGTATGTACCACACATTGTGAAAGAATAAGTTTATTTTAAAATTACATAAAAAAATTTATAATTAATTAAAAGAAAATTTATTTGCTCACTGTATAATTATAATATATATATATCTTTAACATAAAGTTTCTTTGTACATTAATAAACAATGCTTATGGAAAAATGATATATATTTGTTTGTATATAAATATCATCAGTAAGCAAGCAACAATACAACAATTTCTTTCAATTGAAAAGTGTATATAATTTATATAATAATAAAATAAAAGGGTGATAACTTAAAATGAAATAGTTCTGAAAATAAATATAATAAATGTCTTTGTTTATGTATAGTAGATGTAATATATATAAAATAAACATCAATCAATTTTTGTTTGAACAAATTTATTTTGACTGTTATATAATAATATAATATATGTGTTATAATACCTCATATATTTGCAGTTGTTATTTATTTTGATGAGACAATACTAATTGTCTCATGATGATGTTAATGCTGTAAGGATGGTGTGTAGGTGCGTATAGTGACTGACTTGAAAAACATTTAAATATTATATATACTTATTTTTGAAAATAATTTATGAAATATTTAATACTTTATATTAAGTTTAAGAAATTCTTTTTTACTTGTCCATTTATGACAAAATGATAAAATTGTATAAGTTGAAAAGTTTCCCAACACCATAAAGACAAAGGTCAAATAATGATCCAATATAAATAAAATAAATACAATGTTTTATAGATTCTATATTTTTAAAGTTTAAGATACTATCGTAGAGTTGTAGTAGATGTTGTAGAGTGTTTTTTTTTCTCCAAATAGAAACATTTCTATGTATGGTGCCAAGTATCCATGTAAAACTTTATATAAATAAATGCATTTTTAATTATATATAGAAAATGCAGGTACAATTCACCTGAACAGATTTTACAGATTTAGTCATTTCAACTTAATATATATTACAGCATTTCAAAAGAGTTAGTTTGAATTTATCAAAATATTCATATTATTGATGAAAAAATATTATTCTGATCAATTCCACTTTTCAGACAGATCTCAATTCGCTTGCATGATTTTTACTTCTTTTGACCATCAAAACATTGGAATAATTTTACCATACAGAGAATTGGTGTTTGGATCTCTTTAGAAAAAGGATTGTTTTATGCATATATGTTTATATATTTTACACCTTTACACTTTATTTTACACACATTTTACAACTAAAATATACTTTAATATTTTACATTGTTTTATAAACACTTTATACGTTATCTGACCGTTTAGTGAAATTAAATGCCAAAACGATTTTTATCAACAAAAAACATTTTGCCAGCAACATTTTCGCATTTCCAGTTAACAAGAAATTATTGTCAGATTTGTATGAATACTATTGAAGATAAACTAATAAAATTTCGCGGTTGAGGTTATTTGAAGATCGATATGAATTGATTTTTATTGTTATAATTGCTTTGAAAGCTTCGGCGTATTGATAAAAAAAATCCTAAAACTGTATTTGCTTTATATTAAAGATATTCGATCATTTTAAGATATTCATATATTATTCTGTATATATATACGGTTTCCACAATGACCTGCTTTCAGCAAAATTTCAATAATCACCACATTTTTGAATACTTTACAGCTTTTAAATGTGTAGAGAGGATATATAAGATATGAATACATGTGATGCATATATATGAATAAAAAAATATGTAAGTATTTCATACATGTATGTATATAGATGTAAAATAAAATTGTTTCTAAATTTATGTATATGTGAATTTAATGCTACATTAAACTATATACAGTACATGCTTATATAAATTATGTATGAATGAATATAAATGTATATAACTCTGTAATAAATTCATATATATTATGTGAATAGAAACATTTTTTTTTTTTCGTTCAAGATTTAATAAAGTTTTATATAAGGGTTTTTAAATACAAAAAAAAAAAATTTTTTTTTTAATATAATTTAATTTATATATACAAATATGTTATGTGTACATATAATTTACAATCTTTTAGATTATATATATTCAATTGGAGAATCTTTCATATTCATATATATGTATATAGGTACATTAGTAAAAGTAATATATAAGCAAAAGAAATGTATACAGTAACTTTTTAATACAAGGAAAAAAAAAACTTTATGAAATTACTATACAAATACCGAATGTTAAGAAATGAAGGTTTTCTTTTTTACTTGATATTAGAACTTATTATTGTTAGAAAAAAAATCTTGTAAATTAAACGTGCAAACATAAATATATTCTTTATTAATCCTTATCCTCTGTTAGAACAAAACATTTTCAATAGAGATTTTAGGATAAAATTGAACTAGAATCAGGAAAATGTAAATTAACTTAAATATATAACTTAATTTAGCGCTTTATTTGTTAATAGAAAACGATTAAAACTAGATAATTTAAATTCGGCATAGTTGCTAAATTATTTGAAAAAAAAAATCATGTTCGATGTCAAACAGAAAATTAGGGTTAAAAATTTAAGATTTATGGAGATTTTGTGAGAATGTATGTCTTTATCTATTTTGGTGTAAATTTCAAATTAAATATTATGATGATGATTCCAAAACCATATAAATAATTGCTATATATAAAATACAATCATATATATATAGAGTTTACTTGAATCCCACCACATATATAATATATAATTTAATAAAAAATAACTCAAACATCTAGTAACAAAAAAAAAAAGAAAAAAAAGTGTCACTGTCAATGCTTCCATAATATATATAGTGATAAACATTAATTTTATATGAATATAAAATGCAATATTATTATATATATAGTAAAAGAGACATCGCATATAAAACTTTTGTTGGATAGATATACTACATACACATATATGTAATATTTAAATAAATATAAACATATGCATAAATGAATTTATATATATAATTATATACATATGTATATAAGTTTTGCCATTTTGAAAACTATAAAGTTTCCAAAGTGACATTATTTAGACGCTAATATAATACATTTAATATGTAATATTTTACATAAATATATATAACTTTATATGTACATTGATAGATGTATATCTATATCTATTTATTCATATATATGTAAAATTGTATATATTATTATGATTAGATAAAATGCAAATACAAATTTAAATTTAACTAATTATCTCGCACTAAGGTGATGACATCTATTATATATATATATATATATGTTTATATGTATATAAATGTATATTAAATATTTATCTACAGAATGTATCTCATTATATATAAGAATTATTGTCTTAATATTATGTTAACTGAATCATATTAAAATTTTAATGATTCTGGGATATTTGACAGATATAGCGGTGACAGTATCAGGATTACAAGAGTTGAAATACTATAGTTTATTTGACTTCAAAGCGTATTTTTTCCTGTCTTCGTCATATTATTGTGTAAACATTTTCACTTTACAATTGGCAATTGGTGTTAGCCTCCGACAACAGTCTTCTATTGTTTGCATTCATAATTTGATACTTTTACGTTATCGGAAACTAGCCGTACGACCAACCAAATAAGAAAATATGCAACAACATTGTGAAAATTCAAATTCGAACATAACCGAAAAACATAAAAAAAACATATTTTATGCCTTCAGTAAGTAGTATTTTAACCCACAATTCCAAAATTTTCTAATAATTACGTATTTATCAATCATTGAGTTGAGTATATTTTTTTTTAATTTTCAATTATAAAATTTACTTGACCAACACGTTTATAAGAGACTTATTACTTCAATTATATAGTGTATTTTAGATTGATGTTATAAATTGCAATAGATTTTATTACTATATTTTATTACTATATGTATGTATAATATATACGAAAATTATAGTAACACCAATTATATAAGTTCAGTGATATGTTATACTGTTTTAAATTATATATATGGTATATATAGAGGTTAAATTCTGATGAATACGATGATATGTATGATGTATATGAATTAGAAATGTATATCAACTTCATATATATATATATATATATAAGTTTGGGTGGTATAAATGCAATATGAATGTTTTACATTTTAGTATATTATTGTATATATAAATACGATTTAATGATGTCATTAATAAAATTCCATCTCTCTATATATATATAATTGTATACTACATATTTTACATCCTTTTTCATATTTATAAACCCATTCAAAGATATGTCCTTTTTTTCTTGTTTATTGTATACTTTGACACTAAACGCAATAAGTTATTAATATTCATTTGTTAAATTTTTTACCGGGTAAATCCGGCTCCATCGAAATTTAACCTGTTAACATTTTTTTTGTCTGTGAACTGATCCTGGTACGTTTTCAATTGTGTAATTTTTGATAGAGTTTTCCCGTTTTCTATTTTTTAGTTCATTGATTTGTATTTATATACAAAACCCATTATGACAATTATGACAATTTGTGAAATATTTCTATTGGGATCATTAAATTATCGCTTAATCTTTTTGATAATGAAATTTAAATCATATATAAATATATGTATAGAAAATTTACCGACCCCTTTGTGATTGTCGAGTCAATTACACTCATAAAATTTTAATAAACAAAACTTTTCATAAATACAATTTCACAAATAGAATATGAAATAGAATAAACCTCATATGTATATATTTCGGGTATTATAATTGGTATAATGAACGCATGCATTCACATAGATATATAGATGAATAGATTGAAAGAAAGAATCCTATAATATTTATATATACAATATATATAAGGTAATGAATATAATGTTTATTAATATTATATTCATTACGCTATATATATGGATATATTCTATATATCTATATCTATGTACGATACATGTGTTTATAGTTATCAAAGAACAAACATACTTACATGCATATATATATATATATATATTTATATATTCAATACATTATATAGATACATTTATTCATATATAGTATAATATCAGTATCACATATATATATATATAGAGATAATTGTAAATATGTATATAGATTATTTTGTGGTGTTATAAAGGGTGGATTTTTGGAATTCGTTTTTGGTGTGTGAATGAAGTTTTTTGAACCATTTATTTAAATTGAAATGTTATCAATTTTAATTACATGAATATCTAAATAATATTTAGATATGATTGAGATCGACAAAATTTTATAAACGAATCATAATTGTCAGCCATCTAAGAAAATTTAAAATAATAATTTAGAAAAACTATCATATTATTAAAATTAAGAAAAAGATAATTCTAATCGTCACGTCAGACCAAAACGCACCCTTTATATAATTGCGATATATTTATATGGTAAATACAGCATGGAATAAATTCTATTGCATTGATGAAAACAATTATAATTAACTAAATTTATGTTTACAATGTATATTATTATTATTATTATTATTATTCGAATAATTATTATAAACTTAGTTTATTTTATCTTTAGAGATATATATTATATAAATAAAATAAATAGTAAATATATACACCATATCATATGTATAGTATAATGATAGAACTATATAATATTAGAAAATTTTGAAACTATATATAATATGGTAAATTATATTATATATAGTATATACACATAAGATAATATAATCAAATGTATATAATTAAATGAAACTAATAATAGAAGATTTCTGTATACAATACTATACCTTATCTTATTATATAAATAATAATAATAAAAGCGCAAATTTTTGCATTTATAGTTCGAGTTTGATTTTTTTTTTATATCGAAACTCATACAATTCATGAGATTATTTGATAACCATGCGAGTATTATTGATAATATGCAAATGATTGTAAAAAATTAGTTTTTGTATATTAATATCATAAAGTGTTCTATTGTATAATTCTAATGTATAATTCTATATATTAATAAAATTGCCGCTGTATCTAATCACCGGTATTAATTAATTCATTTTTAATTTACAAAATGCATATACATCCACTTATTAATATTTTTTCTATAATACATTTATTTATAATGATTTAATTTTACCCTTTTTTAAAAGGATTATTTGACAACCGAATGACAAATGTCCACTGATTGTCATTGGATTCTGAGATTGTCTTGATAGCGTTTTTAAAACATTGACCGGGATGACTCAAAATCGTAATCTTATGAACAATCCCAAAGATATAAAATATATTATATAGCCTTTACATGATAATAATGGATATTCGGATTTATATAGACATCGAGAATTTCCTGATTTATTTCAACATGAAAATATATAATAGTTTAGTTATAATGAAAATATTTAAAATATGTTTCAAATGCCAAATCATTCTTATACCGCAATAAATTGTCTATACATTTATAGAAAGACATGCTATATATACTTACATGGTGAAGTTATATAAATATATACATATATATATATATATATATATATATTAATTATACTTGAGTGCCGGAAAAGATAATTTATTCAACAAATAAATGTTATAGCTTTTATGTGCATTTTTTTACTTACTTACATACAATATATATATATATAAATGTTTATGAGGATAAGAATTGAGTTCATTATATACACTATTCAAAAAAAAAAGAAAAAAATAAAACTATTATATATACAAAAAAAAAGTATAAATATAGTTATATACTTCACAAAATGAACTAAAAGAAATTTTATTCTTTTTGTTGTGTTTGTGTGTATAAAATACGATTTTGTGTACAAAATGCAATTGTAAAATTGTTATTGAATTTTTATCTCTGGAAAAAATAAACTTTTTTTTTTTCTTATATACATATTATTATACAAAATAAAATAAAAATTGCAAATAGTTTTCCATTTAAATAAAAAAAAAAAAAAAAAATATAACTTTACTTATTTTTTTTTTTTTCAGTACTTTGGTATTTTGTTCATGAGTATTTTTCTCATCAGATGAATATGGATTTATTAAAATTTTCTTATTTTTTGGTTTGTTTTTTTATCTTATTATTTATGAATTTATTATAAGTTATATTCTGTTGGGATTTGGGAATGGTAAAACATCATTTTTTTAATATTTATTTAGTAGCATTGATTTTTCCAAAGTGTTAAGTTAATGCAAAAGAAGAAATATTTAATGCAATTTTATGTTAAACAATTATTATTAATTCATAATCGATTGTCGATTGGGAAATTCGATTAAAATTTAAACAAGTATTTGAATTAAAGACTTCGTTGTAAACTGTAATATTATTACATCTATTTATTTTCTATTTTTCTTTTGTAATGTCTATAATCGAGAAATAATATGTTTACAAAAGAAAAAAAATTCAAAGAGTTTGACCAACCATCCATTTAGATTTTTTTTTCTTTAAATTATTGAATTTCTATATTTTTTATTTAATGAATTCATTGGAAACATAGCAATTGAGAGATTGAAACGAATTTAAATCGTCAACAAAAAATTGTTTTCAATAAGAAAATATTTCCATATATTAAAAATTCTTTGGAAAAAATAACCTTATATGTGCCTAATAATTTTCTATATACATATATAGAATATATAATACCGATATAATAATATATGCATTATGCAGTAATATTACTCGTATATATGTATAATAAAAAGAAGATTTTTTTTCCTTCCATGAATCGACATATATAGTATAAATTGGAAGGATAAAAAGTTGTATGCCCTTTTTTTTTGTATATCTAATATTATTATACATAAATATAGATACTTGGAAAATTCAATTCAATTTTTAAATTAAATTGAACTTATATTGTATATGCGGGGGTGTATTTTCTATATATACTATAAAAATAAATATACATATTTATATATATATTGAATATTGATAATACTATTTTTATATTATTGTATGTTTCCTCATCAATGTTTTGGAAAAGAAAATCTATTTCACATTTTATTTGCTCAGATTTTTATTTTTATTTTTTGCTTCTTTTATCGCTTTCAATTGTTTATACAATAAAAATAGTCATATAGTGTATATATGTGTAGAAAAATTAAATTATTGCCAAATCGACTGGAAGTAAGATATAATTATGCGAAGTAAAAATATAAATTTTCTGCGCGGGATTAGCTCTGTCGCAGATATATATAGATTGAAATAATAATAATCGATACATGCATATGAGTCATATATGTATATGGACATCATTACAATTGAAAAAATGAAAAATAAAATTTAATGATTTTTTGACCGCGGCATTTGTTTTATAGTGGACAAAAATATGGTTTTTTTTTATCACATTTATTATTTGTCAGTCACATCAACGGCGATTGGGAGTTATAACATTTTATTTTGGTATGCATTTATTTAAATGTAAAGTTTTCTTAGAATTAGAATCCTTGCATTCCTATATAGAGGATTTATTGAAATTCAAAACAGCTATCGATTATGATAGTCAAGTTTTAAGAATTTCATTTTGTTTTGTAATTCATGTAGGATGTTCTTGAATATTTGGATCAATCAGGATCTATTGTGACTGTTAAACTTATTATTTTACGAATTTATGAGAAACGGAAATGTAGCCCCATAATAAAAAAACAACGAGAGCAAAACAAAACCAAAATTTTTGATTGTTACAAAAGATAACCATTCTGATTGTTACGCATATTATCCATATGTATATATAGGCATTCAATAAACTTGATATTATCTAATTTTCTTAAAAAAGTATACAACTCGCAAGTAAACACATATGCGGATACAAAATAATAATTTCAATTTGTATATAAAAAGAATTTACCTTATCATTATATATTTTGAATCTTTTTATATATACAAAGATAGCAAAATATAGATAGATATAGTAAAAAAAAATCCATGCGAAACTTTTTTTTTTATTATATATACTTCGAAATTATATATACATTCTTTCTATGTATAGCTTATTGTCTGTTGTACTTGTATATAGTGGATATATATACGCAATATAGGTATATTGTTGGGATATCGATCGACGGGTGTCAGGTGTTAAATAAACTCTAAATAACTAAATTTTATTTTCTTTTTTTTTTAATAACATATGAAATAAAGTGCGTGGTTAATTTAATTTACTTTCATTAATATATATATATAATGACAATATTAAATAAATAAATGACATATTATACATAATATAGTCTTCCTTTAGCACTGACTTATTAAATATTTGTTTGTAAATATCAGTTGAGTCAGTGTGATAAACAAAATGGATTGAATTATTATATATGATGTATTTGCAAATACAATATTTGTTATTCGGAAAATCTTTATATATACATATTGCTTTGGGAATCTTTGGGAATATTAATAGCATTTCTTTTTAAATATATTATCTTATCTGTGTCCTTTCTCAATCAATTTTGTATAGGACGTTTTGAATGTATTTATACAACTTTCTGTATCTCCCCAATTTGAACAAAACTGATTATAAAACTGTAGCTTAAATCATTTAAAACAAAAAATTTAAATCTTTTCAGAAATTTTCCCATATGACTTTTTGTTTTACAGTTTTAATGGTTTTTTTTTCTAATATAAACACACCGACTTTTTACCTTTGAATATTCATAAATGATGTTTATTAATGAATTGTGAGGAATGAGGAAAAATTTTAAATCCTTATTTTAATATATTTTCAAGTTAATTTTTTTTTTTTCATATTTTTAAGCTAACGACGAGACATGACATTTACGAATGAATTTTATGGAAATTCTATACATGATTTAAATACTAAAATGCAAAAAAAAAAAAAGGAATTTATTCAAATATAAAAACAAAATAGAAAAATTTCATAATTTATTCAATTAAACAAAACAAAACATAAAGGAACGAAAAAAAAGACTGGTTAATGAAATTTAATTTTAATTCTATTCAATTCAATATCTAATTTAATTCAGTTATGTATATGTACCCGACGACGATGACACCTGGAATTAATATTTGTTTTGGTATTTATTTACTGTATATATAAAATAAAAACTTTTAAGACACCTTAAAAATATTTCTAAATTATTTTATATCTATATATATATAAATATATTGATATTATTATAAATTATATTATAGGTATTATATGTTTTGTTTTGATATCATTTGCCTTTTTATATATGTACATGAATGAATATATTCAGCTGTATATATTTATTTATATACCCACTTTAATTCATTTATGTAGATTGATATAAATTTAAAATGTTTCAACAAAATCTAAATTTTCATTTGAAAATATATTATGTGCATATAAATATTTATAAGAATGAATACATTATTTATATATATATGAATAGAATTTTTTTCATACTTCTTCTATATGTATATATTGCTATATATATAGATATTTATTTATATAGTAATATAATACATATGTATGACTATGTATATATATGATATGTAAATGATAACGTATATTATTATTTAGGATTTGGTATATACAGAGAAAATTCCATTTTTAGATGTTTCAAGGGACCAAGAAAAATTTCGAGAAACAGAAATTATCAACGAATAGAAAAGTTATGCTGTAAAATATACAAATGAACGGTTCGAATAAGACATCAGGAAGTGAAACTAATCTGTAAGTGTAAAGTGATCGAGAAATAGAACTTTTGCCGTTAATAGCAGACACCACAAAAATTATTGCGGCAATACCGATTTGATGTTAATTTGAGGGTAACATTTCTGCAACTGATAATTATTATGAAATGGTTATATACAGATGAAAAATTTTAACATTTTGACTGTCTATCATTTGATATCTTTTGATGGATTTGACCGGTTAACCCAATATTTGGAAGTAATGCTGTTATAAAATGAAATACGAATTTGATTAATCTTATTTCTTTGCATACTTATTGACCCGGAACTTTCAAATATCATTTAAAATCTCTGTTTTTTTTTTTTTTTTATTATTTAAAATTTATTTATATTATTTGCCATATCAAAATTGTGACAAACCGTGAATCGTATATATACATATTTGAATATAATATTCATATATATATATAAAGTATATATATATTTTTCTCGAGACTATATTGATTTTTTTTTCTTTTTTTGTGTGAAATATATGAGTAATTGTTTTGGCAATGCTTATATCTGATTTATACACAAATATTTATTTACATGTATTGTATAGTATAACAAAATAATGGTAATAATTTATGCATATATAAATAATAAATATATATATATATATATATAAAGAAGTAATTTTTAATGCATGCGAATCTACTGTACATGTAAAATTGTGCGTATTTTATACAATATATATTCTTATATATATACATATTCGGTTCTCGGCTTGTGTTTATTTACAAACAAAATTTTATTATATATAGAATATTTTTGAATAATAATTTTTTATGTTTTTTTTTTTATATTATGGATGGGTTGATGGGTATAATAAAATAATGCTAAATAAAAATTTAAAATTCAAACAAAAACAAAAATTTTAGCTTTATATTTTGGAATTTATTGAACGTTTATCATTAAATTGCTTTATATTTTTGTATATATAGTAAGTATATAATTTTGAATGCAAAAATTTTTGTTTTATTAAATTTAAAAGCTTATATAAAACTTTATTAAAGTATAATAATTTCATCTCCGTTTTTATATATATTAAATAAATATATTGAATTAATTTAAAGAATTCTATGTTTTATAGAATTAATGTTTTATTAAAGTTTCTATATAGTGCCAATATAATGCCGAGATTTAAATATTAAAAGGTTAAATCAATTGATAAAAAATATATCACAATTGTTAAATTTATTAAACCATATATTTTCTAATCAAATTATTTTGATGAGGAAATAAATTATAAAATGACTTGTTAAAAAAAAATTAAAGTTAAAAAAATAATATTTATTTCCAAATTATTATATTCAACCTATTTATTAAACTTATTCATTATATTAAATAAATGTTATCTATCATACAATATAATCATTACACTCTGCAAGGGATATAATATATATATAATAAAGGCTATAAAATTAATAATATATTTTATAGCCTATATATGAATTTAGAAGGATAAGCAAAAAAAAAAAAAAAATAAAAAAATAATAAGTAATTTAAGTAATGGATTTAGATAAATTTGTTATATTTTTTTTCTTCTTCATCTTCTTTTTATATAGAGATTTTTTTTTTATCTTTTCTTGAAAAATTCTTTTGTACCTCGCAATATATATATAAATATTTGAAAATAAACCATAGATAAATGAAAAAAAATACATATTTTTTTTTTTTGGTAACATTTAATCGCCTTTTTAAACCCCTAGCAATTATAAAATGTTACTCATTAAAATTTCATATACGCATAATTTGTTTGTTTTTTTTTTTTGTTAAAAAAATAATGTTATGTGTATTGTCCTATAACGAATATAACTTTGGTTAGCAGCTGTCAAAATGGAACGTTTTTAAAGTATATTTTATATGGTTTGGTTTTTTTTTTTTGGTAACGCGGAATCAGCGATCTAAATATACAGCAATATAAATTCAGTGATGTGATATAGATATATGGGTATATTTTTATAATTTGTATATCTTTGTTGGGTTTATGGTAAAATACAGCAGACTCTATATATAAATATTTCATTATCCTTTCCAGATATATTTATACACCGTATGATGTCCGTTTATATATTATGATTTTTAAAAGGTGTCCTATATATCCTAAGAATCCTTAAATTTTAAATTATTTCATTTGAAGTTAAGGAAAAAAATCAATTTTAAAGCAAAATGGATAATATATTAAATTATCGCAATCAGTAACAGAGCTATTATTTTCTTTACATTTTGCAAAATTATTAAAGTTTTTTGACTGATTTTTTTTAGATAACAAAATTTCTTATCAATCACCAATTTTAAATCCTTAAAAATTGCATACATAAAAATGAAATTATGCAAAATTTTTAAATTATATTTATGCAAGAAGTAAAACAACGTTTTTTTTTGTATTTTAAAAATAAATCAAAAAAACATTATTTTTTTTTTTTTTAATTAGAATGATTTGTTTTTGTGTGTGAAGTCGTCGTCGACGGTATGGTGTTATACGAACCGTATATTTTTATACGTAAATGAAAATATACATACATATATATATATCTATATATCCTGCAAAAAGGAAAACAATTATTATAATTTGTATATGGTCTGGTAAAATATACCATTGTGTAATATAAGATTTTTAACCTGTTTCAGCGCAAATACCATCATTATATTATAATTTATATATTGTATGGAGCAAAAAAAAAATAAATAAATATGATTTTACACTATAGCTGACAAATTTATGGATATTTGGAAATTTAATGTTTAATAGATCAACTCTTTTAAACTTTACAATTAAACGCAACTACATAAACGACTAAATTTCTGATTCATTTTCAAATTCAAACCTTGTGGACCTGTGGATATTTAATCTATATATAAACATCTATGGACATGAATTTTTTGAATTCTTGTATGTAATCTACCTATTTTGGGGTAATTTTTTGTATTAAATATGTTTTGATGATAGTTAAAAATCCCATAAATGTAAAGTATTCTAAATTAAATGAAGCATTAAAGAATTTATTAAACCACAATGTCATTTAAAAAAATTTTAACCTATTTAATATAGCAATTATACGACAAAGATAATCATAACTTATGCTAAGTTTATATTAAAGTTCTGATTATAGTTTATATTGAAAAATAAAATGGAAAAAATTGAATCACTGATCTCTGATATATTGAATTTATAAATGTGCAGCACAGTGTAATTATATAAATATACACAGCATCATATTCTGATTTTGTGAGGTGAAAATATAATTTAAATGCTGAATGTTTTTTTTTAATTTTATTTTTTTTCTTCTTTCATTACCATTTTTATATGTATATATATATATATATAAAATATTTTAAATATCATATATACAAAATAAAAAAAAAAATTCATTTTATTTTACTTTGATATTTTCATTATAATTGTTTTCGCTTCTATAAATATTAAAATTCATACATCATCATTCATTGAAATAAATATTTATATACCATATACAATACATATATGTATATATAGAAGCACAGAATATACTTAAATAAATAAATTGTTAGAGATGTTGTAATAATAATAATAATAAAATACATTTATATACGTTATCATTATAATTTTTAACATATAAGATCTATGTACTATATAATAACACTAATGAGAAATCATTTAATTCGTATTTGTGCGTTCACAAATGCACATAATTATATTTAAGTTTTTATATCATATAACCTCTACCTACTACATCAAAAGACAAACGAAAAATTGTTTATTTTTGTGTATTTAATATTATTATTAATATTATTCCATTAGAAAATATATTTAATTATAATATATTTTTTTGAAATATTTTGTTACATTTTCGTATATTCATAATTTAACATCAAATGGATGAGAAAACAATGGAATGGGTGAGTGCGGTGGTTTGTTTGCGCGTATATAAACATATATATTCACATGTCTTTGATCTAATCATATTACATTTTGTTGTGATATCATATACAAATATACACGTATGTTATAATAATTGACATTGTGTACATTTGAAAGACATTTGAAAAAGGAACTTGTGAAAATTAATTATCTCTAAAAGGTTATTAAATGCATAAAACATTCATCTATATATATATATATATATATATATATATAGGTATAAGATAAATCATATTTTACATGTGTATAATCACAATTATATGTGATGAAATATTAAATTATATATTTTGGTATTTCACTTAATATAAGATTTGGTCGATGCCAAAATTTAATAATAATCAAAAAGCTTACAGAGTCATAGTTTAAAATTCAATAAATTCGATACTTTTTTATATAAAAAAAATTACATCCCTTATCATTTAAAAATCGCGACACCTCTCTCTCTGTTCTGTCTAAGAATATAATATAATAAATATAAAATTCTTTATTATTACTATATTTTACACGCGGTCATTAAAACTTTAAAATATAAATAACTTTCTTAAAATATAAGTATATAAATTGTTCAAAAATGTTTAACAAAAAAAAACAATGTTTTAACTTTTAAAGTAATATAAAAAAAAAAAAAACTAATATTATATATATATTTTTTAAAGTACTTACCTAACGGATCCACTCGATATATAACCTCCGATATAACTGAAGACATTTGAAACATAAAAATAATCCATAATATTATTATATGATAATGTAATAAAAATGATTGAATGAAATTCATTTTCAACAGCAAGGACATGCTTTTTTCTATCTCTCAATATATTTAATATATATATTTATATTTAATATATTTAATAAACCGCACTATATATACCAAAAGGGACGCGCACACACACACACGATAAAAAACACAATTATATTTTTTTATTTAACAATTGATTCGTTAATAAATTTCTATAAATATGGTATATTATATATAGAGATTATCATTTCCGTTGATGATAATAACAATTTATTTTACTATCATACATATATATATACATTTGATTAAATTTGAAAATAAACATTTTCACCGTTCTCGTGTGTTTGTCATAAATTTTTTGCAATATCCATTTCCATTTATACTATATCCTATATATATGTTAATTTAGTTATAATAAATTTTCAATGTTTTTTTTTTTTATTTTATCTATTTCGTTTGATTGAATTTTATTTGTATTTAATTTATAATTCAATTTTCAATGATATATATTTCAGTTGCATTTTCAGTTGTTGCCATAATATTCGTCATATTGCGGAGGAATTATTACCAATATATATACCATATATATATTTTATATACACCTGTATTATATTTGTTTTTTGTATCCTCATGAATTTGATATCTTTTGAATAATTTTTTTATTTTACCTTTTTATTATATTTATTTACGAGTATGTGCACATTTTTTTTTTTTTAAATTGTATTTATATATTTATTTGTTTGGTATATATAATATTATAAGTTGATTTTTTATTGATATCAAAATAAAAAAAAAATATCTTTGTTGAATCGTCAAAAATAAAAACAAAACGAAGCACACCCTTGATGCTTGATATGTGGTGATTATATTATATATTGTATCGATCGATTCGTGATGGTACTGTTGGTGATGATGTAATGATGTAATGATGATGGTTTTGGTGGCGGTGGCGACGATGATGAAATTTTTTGTCTATTTTGATTTTCCAATTTTTCAAAATTTTTCATATATAGAACAGCAATACAGAATTCATCCTTTATATTTATTTAAAAATAAAATTGTAATTTTTTGCTTATCCGGTTATGTACTATATATAAAACTGCTTCTTTTACTTCTTTGATATATATATAGATAGATTTTTATTTTATAGACAACCGTGAAACCTGAAAAACAATTTAAACATTATTATATATATGGTATATTATTATAGCATTGCATTTATATAATCGAAAAATTTATATATTCTTAAAAACAATATAAATCGAATATAATAAAATTTCTCTCAAATGTATATACACTAAAAAATATATTCGACTATGTGGGTATGACATTTATATGATAAATAAAAATGGTTTTTTTTATCTAAAAACCAGAATAAAACGTATATAGGATCGATCCGCCATTCAATTATAATATGAGGTGTATTGAAAATTATTTGATGGAAAATGAGATTAACTATATAGATTTTAAACCGGATTATAGACTATACCTTATTTGGATAAACAAAAATATCATGAACTATACGAATAACGAATATTGCGAATAAGTATTATAAGAAATAAGTAACTCCAACAAAATTCCAGAACTAAATTTCAAAAGTTTTCCTTATTATTTTTTTTTTTACAAATTTTCCATTTCATTAAATGACTCATCATTTATTAACAACACATCACGCACCACTATATCAATTTCTAAATCTATAAATTATAATTCGCAAAATCCCAAAGGTCATATTAAATTACATTTTTTATTAAATATATTGCGGATTGGACCTTAGCGGTTTATCATCGCATAGAAACATATATACGAATATATCACTGCCGATCCCCGTCGTTGTGTTTATGTAGAACAAACATTTTTATGCATAATTTGGTTATGCCCAAAAACCAATATGATTTCAAAGTCGAAGGTGTAATTCAATAAATTGTAGAGAAGGGCAACGAAATAATGTGTATTTATAAATCAATACGCTTAAAAACGGATAATCTTTAAAATGGAATGTGGCCATAACCCGAATTAGATGTTTAAATTCTATTCAGAGAATTCGGGACATTTCCTTTTATAGATTTTTATGCATCTCTAAACATTTTATTTTACCTTATTTAAATACTTTTCCCTATAAAATATATCATAATATTGATAACTTAAGGGATGAATTTGGATAATGAACAACCCTTCATGACATAAATCACATAAAATATCTTTTAGGGCAAAGTTCTTCCTTTTTTTTTTTAAGACTATATCTGAAAGTTATGAACCGAAATTATTTTCCCAACAACTTAATATGTATAATAAGGGAGTTAACTAAACCAAAAAAAAAAAAAAATAAAAAATACGAAACATAAAAATATGGGAGCGTATATGATATATAATATTATTTGTGTGCTTTTATAATGTGTTATGTTATATGAGTGTATGTATGTGTTTGTTTGTTGTATCCTTTTGAAAAGTCCTAAAAAGTTTTATTTTGGTTTTTTTTTTGTTTTTTATATTTAATAGTAATGTTTATATTAAATTTTCTTGATGTTTTGTTTTGTTTATGATATCATAATTTTTTGTGTGTTTATTTTTTCCATTTTTTTTATTATAGGTTAATAATTTACATTGATGACATGGTATATTATTTTATTGTTATAGGTTTATATTTTATATATGCTTTAACGGCACATTCTTAAAGTTATATAGTGTTTGTTTACACTCATCATTGTGTTATGTAAATATTAAAGTATATATATATATATATTTACTTTGTATAAAAGTAACTATGAAAATGATATCATTTACTATATATAAAAACAGTATAATATTTTTTTAACGTAATTCTATATCATATTATATACAATATATGCAGTATTTTGTTGACAAAAATTCTGATTTTGAAACTTTGCTTTGGCGTTAATTATATTGTATATATAAGGGGTTGTAGTTATCAGTTGTGGTCATATATGGAGGAATGCTTTTTCTTAAAGTCGTAAAAAATTATTCAAATTGTACAAATAAAGGCTCTTAGACCTTTTTACATAGTTTAATTTTCAGTTAAAAAGTTTATACCCATGTTTTTTAATGATTGAATTTGTATTCAAAATTTTGTTAAATTAAATAGATTTCTTTTTCAAGTCACTCAGTAAAAATAAGGGTAATTTTCAATAGACTTTTAATACTAAATTGAATTATTAATATTCCAAATTACATATATTATAAATGATGGTAAATTCAAAACTTGTGAATTTTAATGAAATTGTATCTTCTGGTTTTTCGTCACTAAGAATACTATTATTAATATACATCCTATATCTATTATCTATATAATGTATAATATTTGATTGATGATCAATAAATAAACGTATATTATATAAGGTTAATAATATCAATAAATGCAAAAAAAAAAAAGAAAAATAAAACTTGAAGCAATAAACCGAGAGTATATTATTATTATTATTATTATTTTTAAATGTAATGTCTGGAAGCATAATTCATTTTAAAAAAATATACATTATTTATATAGATTTTTCATTTTTCAATAAATATATATATATAATCAATTTTGTTGGTTTATTTATCTATATAAGTATATATAATAATCGCAGATACAACACATCATATATATATATATAAAAAAACCTCATTTCAATTTGAAAATCATCATTGCATTTTTCAATAACTATATGATAATATTTATTTTTAATATAAAGTTATATATAAATAATAATCTTAAATAAATTGTATATATAAAGTTATATAATATACAAGAGACTAAATATCTGTACATATATATATATCGATGAGTATAGAGTATATTAAAAGAAATCAATTCAAATGATTTACATACTATATATATATAGTATATACTTTGTGTCTTTATTTGAATATTATAAAAAAAAACGATTATATATTCGTATATAAATGATTTCCATGAATACATTTGAACATTCAAATCGACACAGATATACAATTTCCTTTCAAATCAACGCAAATAATATATTCAAATATATATATAAAGTGAATATATTATTTTATATATTGATTATTATATTGGTATTTATATATTATATATACAAAAGAAAATTTAAATATTTTCAAAAGACAATCATTTATGTGTGAGATTTCGTTTTTCACAAATCAATGTTACGAATTGTGTTACTAATAAAAATTTACTTTTTTTGCAATGACACTGAAGTGAATTTTTATACAAATCAAATGAAAAAGTTATGGATTTTGCATAAACGATTAAATGCAGTAGTAGATTGATTATTTCAAGCATTTCTATAACCGCATTCATAATTATATTTTGATGTAAGCTTGTGTTTACACTGTCATAAAAATTGATGAATGAAAATTGATCAAAAATTTACTCTTTCATTTGTTTTCCATTCATAACACAATTAATTAAATGCCAAATTCCATATATTTTCATAAAAATTCAGATTAGATGAACGAAATATAGAAAAAACTCTTATTTTTATTCATTTTTAACGCAGCGGCGAATTTGAATTCTAATCTTCATTTATCATTTAGCTTTTTAGTTCAATTTTGATTTAGTTTTCTTGGGAATTCATCAAAAAACTAAAGTGTAAACGCCATAACTACACTCTTGCTAAAATGGCACCAAAAAAGTAAATATTTTTCACTTTATTTAAAGTAATTGCTTCATTTTACTTGTAACAAAGTAATATTTGTGCGAAATTACTTTAATCAGAGTGGTTTTATACTAGGTCGCTTAAAATGTTTACTTTGAATTTTACTTTTTGTAATAAAGTAAAAACAATTTACTCGGAATACGTCATCAATTATTGGCTTACTTTGTAAAAAGTATAAGCATATACTTTGTGAAAGTATATTACTTAACGAAAAACTTTTTGTAAAAGTAACTTGTACATAAATTTAATTTTAATAAAGTAAATTTTTAAGAATGTACTTTATTAAAAGTACATTTTTACGAATTTACTCTGAATCAAGTAAATTTTGACGCACTAACTTTGAAAAGAGTAATATTTCTATCAATTTACTTTGAATAAAGTGATTTTTTATAATCATTCGGTTTTTCAAGGCTATTGTTTAATTGTATATTTCTCGAGTTTTTTTTATATGTTATATATATATGCGTTTCATACCCCCACCAGAAAAACATTTCGTAAAGTCTATTTTGAAATTATTAATTTTTATGTTTTAAAATTCAATTTGAAGCATCGGTGTTTTTACGAACTTACTTTGAAGAAAGTAATTTTTCCATTACATACAAAAAAATTTACTTTGAATAAAGTGATTTTTTATAATCATTCGGTTTTTCAAGGCTATTGTTTAATTGTATATTTCTCGAGTTTTTTTATATGTTATATATATATGCGTTTCATACCCCCACCAGAAAAACATTTCATTTCCATATACGTAATTTTTTTTTAAATTGTGTGTATAAACGTACAGTCTATTTTGAAATTATTAATTTTTATGTTTTAAAATTCAATTTGAAGCATCGGTGTTTTTACGAACTTACTTTGAAGAAAGTAATTTTTCCATTACATACAAAAAAATTTACTTTGAATAAAGTGATTTTTTATAATCATTCGGTTTTTCAAGGCTATTTTTTAATTGTATATTTCTCGAGTTTTTTTATATGTTATATATATATGCGTTTCATACCCCCACCAGAAAAACATTTCATTTCCATATACGTAATTTTTTTTTAAATTGTGTGTATAAACGTACAGTCTATTTTGAAATTATTAATTTTTATGTTTTAAAATTCAATTTGAAGCATCGGTGTTTTTACGAACTTACTTTGAAGAAAGTAATTTTTCCATTGCATACAAAAAAATTTACTTTGAATAAAGTGATTTTTTATAATCATTCGGTTTTTCAAGGCTATTGTTTAATTGTATATTTCTCGAGTTTTTTTATATGTTATATATATATATATGCGTTTCATACCCCCACCAGAAAAACATTTCATTTCCATATACGTAATTTTTTTTTTTAATTGTGTAATTGTGGGCATAAACGTACAGTCTGTTTCGAAATTATTAATTTTGATGTTTTAAAATTGAATTTGAAGTATCCAACTTGAAAGATTTTTCATAATGTGGTTTTACCTGATAGAAAAAAATAATTAAATCAAAAAATGAAATGAAAATTATTTTTTTTTTACTTAATTTTTATTTTCCGAATGTCCGTAAATTTTATAATTTTTTTTATGATCTAAATGCAAAAATTAATCTAGAAGGTTTGTTTTAGTAGATTAAAAATATTCTTAATCAATTGGCGAAACGTCAAATAATATTTGATCAAGTTTTTATTGTGGAATCTCTATATTGTTTACTCCGATATTTCGTTTTAGTTGCCTAACAGTCATGTTAATTAAATTAAAATTTAATACAATTTTTTCAATTTTTTATTCCATTCAATAATTATTCAAATAACAAATACCATCATTTCTTTTTCCACGCCCTGTGGTTTGTATTTAGTTTTGTATCGAATTTTTTTCTGACTTTTTTTTTGTTATATTCTGTGTACATAAAAATTCGTTAGTAGAACAATTTTCTGGGTGCAGCCCTATTATTGTTATAAACGTATAAACTTAAACATAAAACCTTAAATGATAAAGATTTGTTACAACATAATTTGCAAAGTATTTATAAATAATTAGCGTCTTGTCACGAGTGCGGCCCATGTATTCGAATTTTTATATACACAGAATATAAAAGTATATGATATGTAAATTCACACCGATTTCGATTACAGTCCTGGTGAATATTAGGATATTACACATTTGCAATACGTACGCCGGCACGCGTCGTTGTACATACACATATACATCATCGTAACTCACATTCAAGCAACTCTAACTATAAATATCAAAAAGTAGGATCAAATGAAGATAGAAAATAGAATGCAGAAATAGAAATCACTCTAGGTCTGCATTTCGTTTTGTAAAGTTTTGTTTTTTGTAGTGTTATTTTTTGTAAAGCGTTATTTTTTGTAAAGTGTTGTTTTTTATAATAAAAATTAAAATATGCTGCTGAAACTGCTGAAAAATAATGGTATTAAAAAAGACATATCGACATACTTGTAGGTAAGTTAAAGTGAAATTTTGATTATTAAAAATATAATGAATTGATTTTGAGATTTTTTTTGCTCTACAAAATTGGATCTTTAAATTTTTTCTGATACCATCCCACCGAGGAGCTCATACATATCGCATACAAATCCAATCGTGTTCTTGGGAACGAATTTGAACACCTTTTTCTTTTACTTAATAATTCTGATTTTTTATTTCGATACGGTTCAATACGTTTCAATAATGTTAAATACTTTTCAATACCATTCAATATATTTCAATTCATACTACATTTCGATTTCAATATAATAATAAAAACTTTGTAAGTACTACTGGATTGCAAGTGATTTAACTAGATATTTTTTTCTTTTCTATTTATATATTTATTTTACAAAAGTATAGACCGATAATCGAATAATATTACAATCTATAAAGGTGATCCTCTATATAAAAGCTCCGAATATTAAATATCGTTTGATACCTTTTATAATTTTAAAATATTATTAGAGATTTTATGTATTACATATTTACAATGTGTCCCAGTACAACCCCACAAAGCCGAATACCACGTATTCCTGGGACCTTTTCTAACTTCAATCCTACCGAGTTACAGGGCGTTGAAAAAATGGTATTCATTTAAAAACATGGGTTCACTTATTTACATCTAATTTCCAAACCGTTGAAGTTTGGAGCAAAATTAGATACTCTATTTATAGGTAAGTGAATTACCTTTAATTTTGTTTATAATTTTGGATATAATTTTTGCTAACTACCCCACTTTTGGAGTAATTGTTGCTCAAAGTAGAAAAATATTCAAATTTCCGATTAACTTTTTCAGAAATTCTGTGCAAAAATTTTGTAAATTTACCAAATTCATTGATGTTTAAATATCAAGTTAGCTTTTCTAGTAATCCAATTAGTTTATCCAGCAAACATTTTTTTGGAAAGCTTAAGTTGTGTCACATTCCTGGTAAGGAAAATGAAATAGTATATTCATGTTCACGTATAAAGTTGCAAGATATGGAATACAGGGTTGGAATTATTATTTGCATTGCATATAATGATTATCCTGTTTTCGGAAAAATAACAAAACAATATGTTTCGGAAAATGACGAAGTAACCTTTGAGGTGTTACAATTTGAAACATCACACTTTTCGCGAAGGTTTTGTGCATACAGACTCATCCTTACTCCAATAGTAAAATTAATACCATACAGAGAAATATATTGTATTGAAACATTTTCGTTATGGAAACCCGTAGGAACTGACGAATGCTACGTTCCTATGAAATTTTATTTCTTTTAGCTATGTACACGGTAGTTTATAATTATGCAATATATATATTTAAATATACTAATTGTAAGACACATGCTAATTAAGTTGTTTTTTGATTAATATTAACCACTTTCAAGTGCTTTTATTTAGCAAAATTGCTGAAATAAACAAAAATTCAAAACCCATCTATATTGTATTAAAAACAAAACCCAAAACTACCCAAACACATGACCCCCTTAAACGGGGCAACGATTTTTTAACGAAAAATTAATTTATACATAGCTTAATTAATGAGTATAGAATAATGGAAGTATATATTTTCACCTTTTAGAAAATGACATAACGTTAGACGTATTTACCAGCATTGATACCGCCGATATGACATTGCTGGGAATCTCAAGTGTTAGAGATATATTACTTTTAAAAAAAGTTCGAAATGAAATTATTGCGGTAATTATTTTTCAAATTTGATTATGACGTATGTTTTTAAAAACAGTACGTTATATCGTGAATGATTTAGTATTCAATGAAGTTGAACTAAAAATTTCGTAAATCTTTCAGAATACAAAAAGCTGCACTGTAAATCAAACCTTAAAGCCGCCACCTACAATGCCTTGTCCATCCAGTAAATACATAGAGGTAAGGTTATCTTTGCTTTTTAAAATTCTACAATCAAATTTTAATGAAATCCTTGGTTGTGTGTTTCAGGTTTTTAATTTGAAAGATCTTATTAACAGTTTTAATGGAAATGATATAAATGTCTATTACGAAAATAATTATAAACTAGATAAAACATTTCTGATCGATATACTGATGAAGGATTTTGTTTCGGAATTGGGATAGTAAGACATTTTGTACTAAATTATATTATAAATTACCAGTTGCGAAGAGTAATTATTAAAATGTATTTACGTTTCAGCTACGATAAATTCGAAGAACTAAATAACTTAGCCTTATCCATCATATACACATTTCCGAATTTGGCCAAAAGTGTTCTTCAAATAAATGGTGATAATATTTTGACTGCCGTAAGTTTATGGATCTATTTTTATTATATATAATTAATTTAGATAATTGTATTTGCTTTTACAAATGTTGAAATATTAAATTATTCTAGGATCATTACTTTTCTCGTTATGGTGGAAATGCTCGTAATCCTTCCGGTTACTTGTATTATAAATTACAAAACATGAGAAAAAATTTACCGAATTCGGCCAAAAAATATAAGTGCGATAAAACCCGATTAAGCCAGAGCGAGCAAACCAGCACATCTTTTGAAACAATACCAAGGTCGATATCGAATACTTCATCGCTGAATGAGGAAAATATTCAACAATTGAATGAAACTGTAAGTATTATATATGTATAAACCATATTTGTTTTTTTTTGTAATTGTTTTGGAAATTTTATGTAACAAACAACAAACAGAAAGATAAATTAAATACTATCCCGGATCACCAAAACCAAAAAGAAATTATTACACAAAATTGGCAAACCACGTATAATTTAAGAAGAGAATACATATTGAATAATACCTGTATTCCAAGTGTTTAAGATATTTTAAATGAATATGTGTACTTTAAATCATTCAACGGTGAAATGGTAGATACAATTAATTCTAAATTCGATAGGTTGATATAATTAATATACTAATACGCCAATACCTTACTATACTTTTATAGATTCAACGAGATTATGATATTATGATACAGAGCATAACACATCGAACACAATAAATCATAAGGAATTTTTTATAAAATTAAATAAAATCAATGGGTATGATTTCATCAAAGATTGTAAGCACTTTCCTTTTAAAGAGTGTACCTCACTTCATTATTATTTATTATATATTTTAACGTATTCATTTTTTTTAATTATGTATAAACCCACATTGAAGGCTCAACACCGTTTTTTGTTATTTTGATATATTTCATTATATTTTTTTATGATTTTTGCTAGTATTTTCTTTTTAAATAAAAAAAAATTTCAAAAAATACATGCCCTCCAGCGTGAAAAATTGCAAAATATGAATATAAAATATAACTCGTGAAGAGGACTAATGTTTTTTTTAATGCTAATTTTCTTTTTTTTGTATAATTGTAAGTTTTTTTTTTAAATTACGTTATTTTAAATAAATATCATTAAAATGAACACAGTACAGTGTATATTAATAACTGTTAAGCACAACCTCGGGAATAATTCAATCAAAACTCGAAAGATTTTTACTTTTAGAAAGTAATAAAATTATACTTTCATTAAAGCTAATTTTACTTTTTGAAAGTAGAATTTTATTAGTTTTATCAAAGTAAATTTTTACTTCTTAAAAGTAGATTTTACTTTAAAAAAAAGTTAATTTAACTTTTTAAAAGTAGAATTTTATTACTTTTATAAAAGTAAATTTTTACTTCTTAAAAGTAGATTTTACTTTAAAAAAAGTTAATTTAACTTTTTAAAAGTAGAATTTTATTACTTTTATAAAAGTAAATTTTTACTTCTTAAAAGTAGATTTTACTTTAAAAATAGTTAATTTAACTTTTTAAAAGTACAATTTTGTTACTTTTATCAAAGTAAATTTTTACTTCTAAAAAGTAGATTTTACTTTCAAAAAAGTTAATTTAACTTTTTGAAAGTACAATTTTGTTACTTTTATCAAAGTAAATTTTTACTTTTAAAAAGTAGATTTTACTTTCCAAAAAGTTAATTTTACTTTTTGGTACTACCATTGATTATTTACTCGGAGTTTCACTTTATTACGAAAAGTAAAATTTACTTTGTAAATGCAAAGTAAAATTTTTACTTTATAAAAGTGGACGAGTTTTTACTTGGTTCAAAGTAAAAAATTAGCAAGAGTGTAAAGAATATATAATAATCATGTTTTTTGAATCGAAACTACAATCGAAAATATGTAACATGAAAAAATACAAATTTTAGCATTAAAACTTTCTAAATCTATATGTAAACATTTTCATAGAATATCTCTCCTTTTATTAATAACACATAAATTGAAAAACACAAAAAAAAACCGATTGTAAGAACCTCATAATTACAGATAATAATTTTTTTTTTTGGTTCAAATAAATAGAAAATTTTCTATATCAAAGTTGTGTGTGTCAATAAATACGACAAATAAAAAAGAAAATTCAGTATAATAATAATAAATATTTCATTATAATGTTCTACAAATAGCTTGATATAACTTTTGAAAAAAAAAAAAATAAACAGCTAGAAGAAGTATGATGATGACATTCTCTGTTTTTTCTATTTTTTTTATTTTTCCTATTAATATATCTGTTTTTATTTTTATACTACAAAGTTACAAAAATATATACACAAAAAAAAAACAAATTAACTCACTATATCGAAAGATACAAATTTACCATTCATGACAACACCAATCTAAATCTAATCGGATCAACATTTATTTATAATATATTATATAGAAATATCGTTGTAATTATTTTCGGCACACAAAAAGCATTTTATATATAATATAAGCATTGGTTTTTATTACTAATATACTATATGCTGTTTCCAAATAAATATATTTATACTAAATAACCC
Organism: Dilophus febrilis; assembly: GCA_958336335.1. Taxonomy (NCBI): domain Eukaryota; kingdom Metazoa; phylum Arthropoda; class Insecta; order Diptera; family Bibionidae; genus Dilophus; species Dilophus febrilis. The sequence continues at coordinate 6,729,191 of OY284470.1, read as the reverse complement.
AAAAAAAAAATCATTGAAAATTTAGTTATATTATATATATTCACTATTTTATTATATCAGCATCTATATCATCATATCATCCTAATATATTTATTCATTTGATGAGAAATTCTATATATGTTTATCTATCACCACAATAAATGGATTAATCTATATATATGTATATATATAGTAAAAAGATTATGGTTGAATGAATCGACGATAGTGAAAATTTGTTTATATTCAACTCTATTGTATTTATTATCATATTACCAATATATTACATATCATCATATGTACAGGTACAATATAATATAACTATATAAATATATCTTATTAAGTCATGATAAAGCGAAGGTGAATATAAACAATTGAAATTATATTCATATATAGTATATATAGATTGAAGCAATAATTCTATATATTGATTATTTAATAATATAATTATTTGAATAATAATATGTTTAAGTATACTTTTGTAAACTTTAAATATTCGCTTTTGTTGTGTTTGATTAATATCAATATTCAATTGGTGCGGATGTGAAGATATGCGATATAATTTGAATTGACTATATATATAACAGTCATCATTCCGTTATCAAATCAAAATATTATGTTATGGCATCGCCGATTTTAGTTAATTGAATAATAAGTAATTTCATGTGGTTGGTGAACAACTCTCCAATGATGTGCCGATAGGAGCTTCATATTAGTTTGATACAACTCTTAGATAATTGATTTCTATGTTTATATTCAAATAAAATCGAGAAAAAGTAATCAATAACCATGGTGATGGTGGAATAAGATGGAAAAAGGGATTTTTTTGTTATGATTTTCAAAGGTCTGGCTGATCGGAGGTAATTTCTGAACCATAAAGTAAAAATTAACGTTCTTATCATCTGATAATTGAATTCTATATCAGCAATTCAATATACGATTCTTTTATAAACATACTATTTGAATTTATCTTTATAACAAAATTGCTGTGTTAATAAATTGATTTTAAAAATGCATTTAAATATCGAATTCACCTAAAGGGTTATCTTTTAATTAAATCACATTTTAAATGATCTCTCATAACTCTGGCAATTCGATATAGTATATCATTCGAATGTATATAACTATATATTTGAAATCATATCCTATATATATACATACTATATATTATTATTTGTTTATTTATTTATAATATCTATGCGTGGTAATTTAAGTATAATAAAATAATATTATCACAGTTTTGATTCAAATGCGAACATACAATATGTAATATTAATTTTTTTATATTATTATTATTAGATATAAGACGGCAGCCTCTTGTTATTATACAATATATATAATATATGGCAACCCAAAAATAATAAAACAATTTAATTATTAAACATAATCTTTTTTGTTTTTTTTTTATATATTCATTGAATTTCAAACTTATATTGTTTGATATTTATATAATATAACACTATATACCAAACAACTTATATATAACTAACTATATATATTGGGTTGTCTAAAAAGTATTGATAATTTTTTTTACAAAATTCAAACGATTTTTTAATATATTTCAAATGAACTTTATTAAACCAAATATGCGCCGTTTTGATCGATGACCCTTTGCCATTTTTCTGGTAAAGACATTATCCCATCACTGTAGAACTTCTGTATTTTTTGGGCTAAAAACTGATCCAAGTGCATTTTGCAGTCCTCTGCGGAATTTAATTTTAAATCATTAAGGGAGTTCTGCAGAGACCGGAACAAATGATAATCTGAAGGTGCAAGGTCCGGGCTATATGGTGGATGCACTAAAACTTCCCAGCCAAACTCTCTCAGTTGCTGCCGAGTCATCAAAGATGTGTGTGGTCTGGCGTTGTCATGATGGAACACAACACCCTTTCGATTGATTAATTCTGGAAGTTTTTTTTTAATCCCGTGCTTCAATCTTGTTAATTGTTGACAATAGAGATCGGAATCAATGGTTTGACTGGGTGCTAGTAATTCATAACGAACGATTCCTTTCCAATGCCACCAAACAGACAGCATTACCTTTCTTGGTGTTAATCCAGGCTTTGCTACTGTTTTAGGAGCTGCACCCTTCTTGGACCACGATCTTTTTCGTACATTATTATCGTATGTGATCCATTTTTCATCACCTGTAATCATTCGCTTTAAAAATGACTCGATTTCGTTCCTTTTAAACAGCGTTTCGCAAATGGAAATTCGGTTCATTAAATTGTTTTGTGTTAATTCATGTGGTACCCAAACATCGAGCTTTTTCTTGTATCCAGCCTTTGTCAAATGGTTTAAAACTGTTTGGTGATGGATGTTTAGTTCTTTAGCGATATCATGACTGCTTACGTGTCGATTTTCTTCAATTTTTGACATGATTTCATCAACTTTTTCAGTGATTGGTCGACCAGAACGAGGTGCATCTTTGACATCAAAATTACCGGAACGAAATCGAGCAAACCATCTATATGCTGTTAATTTTGATAAAGTTCCTTCACCGTAAACTGCACAAATTTGTTCATGTTCCTGCGTTGCATTTTCACCTTTTTCATAATAAAATTGTAAAATGTATCGAATTTTTTCACTAATTTCGCTCATCTTTAATGCACTACAACTTTTAAATGACTAAACAGATTTAATTTTTTTTTTTTTTTTTTTATCTATGAAATGTCATCTTTCGAACATATGTTAGTGTTACCTGATCAGATTAGTACTACTTGAAATATTCAATTATAATGACATCTATTTATAAAAATTATCAATACTTTTTCGACAACCTAATATATATATAATAGATGAAATGAAATGTTTATTTATTTATTGTTTTCTTATATGTACAATATATATAATCTAATAAAAGAATAATTTTTGTTTTTTATTCTCTATATATTATACCATAAATCATTTCAGTTTAAGTATATTGAATGAGATATATATATATATTATCTAAATATTGTATACAAGTAAAAATAACAAATATGTTTACTCTACATTATATTTTATAAATCGATTTTTTCATTTTTATTTGTGTTAATCTTAAGACAAAAGATTTTTATACTTAATTTTTTATAAATAATATCGTATATATAGAAAATAAGTAATGAATTTTAATAAAAAAAAAAAAAAAAAAAGTAAAAAATAAAAAAAAAAAACCTTGATATTGTCGATGATGCGAGCATAAAAATATACATTAAAATAATGTAGAGCATTGAATTTATTATATATATATATATATTGATGATATTAAAAAGAAAAATAAAAAAAATTAATAGAAATCCAAATCACAGGCCATGCCCGTTTTATCCCATGTATATGCACTTGGCTCATAAAATAAAATATAACGCCCTAAAACATGATCCGTAAATGACTAAATATTTTTCAGTCTATTAAATACCTATTTGTGAATGCGTTTTTTTTATGTTTTCAAAAATATATTATAGAAAAGGGACAGATTTAGAATTTGTGTCTTTATAAAACGCTCTGCGCCCGTAGGTTTTGGTTTCAATAATTTTATTTAATCATTTTCAGCGGCGCCCCTAGACAACGGCTTCACTAGACTTCGTTTGTCCGCACCCAATATTTTAATGTATGTATTGGTGGCGGTCCTGACTGTGTTGTGTGCATATATAATATATATAGTAAATGTTTAAAATTTAATTAATTAATTATGTCTATATGAACAAGGAAGTTGAGAAGAATACAAAAAAAAAAAACAAACTGTATTTTATATTATATTATATAAAATATAGCAAAAATAAAATATAAAAAAACTGAAAGGAAGAAGAATTGAAATTTATAAAATTAATGAATGAAATTAAACATATTTTATGTGTATTTTTTTTTTTTGCTCTCAATATAAATTATGTATAATAACAAAAAAAATTAGAATAAATATTCTATATTTTTTTTTTTTTGTTTTTTTTTTACAGGTATATCCGTAATTTATTGTTTGGTTGGTTGGTTGGTCTTTTATATTTGTATATATATATAGAGTTGATTATAGGTCAAATGGGGAAAAAAACATATATACATTTTGATAGTCGATCAATAATTTATTTGTCTAAAATAAACAGTATAAAAATCTTTATGAGATTTGTAAAAAAATGAGTTTAAAATTACATGATAATAAGATGTAATTATAATTAATTAGGATATATAGAAGTTACGGAGATAAGGATAGATAAAAAAGGTGTGTGTTTTTTTTGTTTGTAAAGAGATTTTTAATAAAATCAATAAAAATTATATGAAATTCTATTGAGTTAAGTGTAATGTTCAAATGACACCAAACAAGAACATGATTCAGAAGTAACGGAGGACATGAATACTGATCATTCAAACGTCTATTTTGGGATGCTTTATCGGCGAAAGAAGGCACATTTCTTATGCTTTAACAGTGACACCAAAACTGATGGCCTTAATATCTTTTAATAGAATTATGTAGGATACTCTTATGATCCGCACAAAACACCACACTGTGACTAAAAGCGTTGAAAATATCTATACTATATATATGGGTATAACGACCGATAGCAAAAGTATATATATTTAGCAGCACGTTACCGCATTTTACATTATACATATAGATATATATTCAATGGATATTTTATAAACTGTTACAATAATAATTATAGTCATAAATAATATTTTATTTAAGTTAAATTTAATATTCTTAAAGCGAATATATAGATGATATTTCGTTTTTTTTTACTTTTATTATTTGGTCTTCTCACAACTAAATATATTTATATGATAGAAAATTACCTTCTTCATCATACGAATAGAATTTATAAGTACAATGGATATTGTAGAATGTTTATGTTATTCTATTCTATACTATATATATGGCTAGCTATTATTAATGTTATAAGAATTTTATAAGAATTATATATAAATTTTATATCTATATGGTTATGAATATATATATAGCAGAAGTATAGTAGCAGTAGTATTAGAGTAGATATATCCCATATAATAATGATGATGTCAAAGTGGATATATAAATATATTTATAAAAAAAAAAAAAAAATATAATATCTTTCGCTGTATTTTGTGTGTGTGTGTTGTGTTATGCTATTCCATTTAAGAAAAATATGTTTTTTTATATCTAATATAATCCTTAATCAAATATAAATGTGATGTGGGAACGGTGTATATATATAATATACTCATCAATATGCATGAATCGTATATAATATTTCTATATATATATATAGATATATAAAATAGCTTTAGAATTTTTCTTTTTGTCTTTTTTTTTTTTTTTTGTTTATGTATTTATATTTTACTTTTTTTTTTTATACAGTCAGTGTGTTTTAAATCTTCAAAAAAAAAAAATTCCCTAATGATTTCTTATTTTAACTCAATAAGTTTAAATTATTAATCGATAATCATAATATTTTACTTTAAAATGTGTTGTTCTTTTCTTTTATAAAATGTTTTTACTTTGTTTTATAATATAAATAAGATTATAGCTTCAATCAATATTTATATGTGTGCCGTATACCGTTGAGTGAATCGTTAACTTATTATTCATCTAATTTATCTTATTAGAGTTGAACATGAAGGATTTTGTTATTTTTAATGTTTTTAATCATTTGGGATTTCTTTACAGAATCTTTTACTATTATATGAGTTTGTGTTATTAAAGAATAATGTTATTAAAGAATTTGTTGCTAATGAAATGACAATATTTTCCTTTGTAAATTATCATTAAATATCGTTATAACCAGCCGACATAAGTCGCAGTTTAAGGGTTTTTTTATGTAGGGAAGTTTCCTTATTCCTTAGAGTGTTTGATCAAATATGTCTCATAGATCTTCAATATATATATTTTCTATATGATTCATCAGAACGTCTCAACAAAAAGAAAAAATTAACTTTAACAAGCAAAGAATTTCACCCGTTTAAAAAAATGAGTTAATAATGTGATTTTTTTCTGCACTGCACTGTTGTATGATTATCAAACATTTTTATTATCCATACCATCCCGGCACATACATAAATGTTTATATAAAAAGGATTTTTCACAGTGGGTATTTTTTCCCGATTATATGACAATTTTTTTTTGAAAAATATAACCTGCTTCAACTGAATGAAAATCTGCAAATACATTGTAATATTTATATATAAATAAATAAAGGTTAAATTGTAAATCATTACTATATATATATTTATATAACGATTTAAGTTCATAAAAAGTAAATCGTTTGAATAATTTCAATATATATATATATATATATATATATATATTAAGCCTCTAATATTTAGTATTATTGTTTTGATGTCTATTATTTAGGATATTATGGCTTTGGAATATTTTATACAAATTAACTGAAATAAATAAATCTAAATATAAATATAAAAAAAAATGTGCGTAATGACTTCTTTAATAGCTCATTTATATCCTCGTTATATATATAGTTGTCGATTTGTGGTTTGTATAAATATTATAACAATTTTCAGTGTATATTGGAAATGGTCAAATAAAATCTCAGAAAAAAACCCTATATATATATTATAATATTTTCATGTTATGAAGATTATTTTGAATCGATGATCATCAACGTATTGATGTTATAGAAATTTACTTAAAAACTGATTCATATTTTACTTTCTAGGTTAGACTTGACGAGAATATACAGTAATATAATTTTGATATTTTTGCAATTTCAAGGGTTAACATTTAAAAAAATCATCACAATAATGAATTATATTCCAATTAATTGTTCTCGTTTATATTTTATTTTAATACATATATGTAATAAATATATACTAAAAAAAAAAAATTATAAATAAATATAATTCAAAATATAATTAAATATTAAAAATATATATATGTACTATTATATTTTTATGTGGGCGTTGAATAAATTGTTCCATTAAAAATTGTAATGTATATAGAGGTAGGTAGAGAATTATAATATATATATGTATTAAAACATTATTAACATTAATTGTACATATATTTTATCTGAATATATATATATATATGGTATATGTAATGTTGTTTAAAAGCATCGGTAATTTTAATATATATGTATATAAATTGTTTTGTTATTATTTTGTATGTTATGTTAGCTTGTATATTATAAAAAAAAATGCTGATCAAATGATTCGATTTAATAATAATAATAATAGAAAAATCCATTTATTAAAAATAATACCATTAAAAATTGAATTTTTTTTATATGTAACCGAAATTAATAATAAAAATTGAATATATTCGTAAAACTGTATTATAGATAATTTTTTTTTTTTTTAATATAGAATTTTTTGCAAATTTTGAATAAAAATGTAGTATATGTAAACTTTATATAGTATAGCTGCGTAAATATTAATTGATTTTCATAAAAATGAAATAAAATAACTCACGTGAACCAAATGAAAACTTCCCCAAGCCGTTGAAAAAGCGGAAAATTACAATTATAATCATTTGATTGTATATAGAAGTTATTGGCAAACTGCAGTATTGATCAACTTTGCAAAACATGTGCGGGGAAATTAATGAAAAGTAATTATCATTATTATCAAAATGCACTTTCCTGTTCAGTTTAATGGCTAACGTAAACTTGTAAGGAAAAAAAACTTAAGTAATCTAAACCTCCTAGATCATGCATCAGATATCTATATATGCAAATTGAAACCATTTAATAAAACGATGAGGATATATAACTAACATTTTCTTTTAAAATCGAAAGAATTAGATTTTTATCTCGGCGACATCCTACCTTTAACGTGCTCAAATAACATATTCGTCTGTATATAGCACAATAAGAATAATATATAGGTATTATAAATAAATATTTATATATTGATTGCCATACATAAGTGTACTATGTATATATATATTTATCAAATATATTTAAAATGTTTGTTTATTTGTTTTGTTTGTATTAGTTTTAAATATATTATGATATTAGAATTCTGTAAACGTATTTCAGAACATGAAATTTGGAAAAACAAAAATACTTATATATATATTTATTTAATTTTTTTTTCTAAAAAACAATTACGTTGTTGAGCATTTCCTATTCAAGAGTTTATATTTCATTTTTTTCTATATTTTTTTTCTATGTTTCTGCTTTTTCGTTTAGTCTTATAAATATAATATAATATACATGAATATTTAATTTTAAATTCAAAACAAAAAAAAAATCGAAATTAATATACAATAAAAAATCTGAATGTTTTTTATATTAAAAAAAAAAATCTTTATTTTATGCAGTCATAAGTTTCATAAAACGTTACAAGTATTTTTTTTTTTCGTTTTACTATATATTTTAGTAAGCGATTAAAATGTGTTTTTGAAATATATGGGAAAAAGGAACAAGAAAACCGCACAAGTAATATAGCAACAGTATATAATTCTTTAAAAAATACACTAAAACTATATATTTTTTTTGTAACCGCGACTATTTTATTTCTAATAATTTTTTAATAATAATAAAAATAACTATATTATATTGTATAAAAAATATTTACATAAATGAGAATTTCGTGTATCTTATTATTATATACACACACATGGAATAAAATTATAGATCTATATATATCGTAAAAATAAAAAAACGAATTTATATACAATACAGTCAATTGTATTCTTATTTTTATTCTTATATATTATTCATTAATAAATCGGTTTCTTTATTCATATATATATAAAAAAATAACAAATATTCGGTGGCCTTTGCATTTAAAGTATATATAATAATAATAATATACGCATCATATACGATATAATACATAATTTATTCATCAAAATAATAAAGAAACATAAAAAAATATTCTAAAACAATTCCAGAATATTAATTAACATACAAAAAAAAAAGAACCAAAAAAATATATAAATAAACGTGTTTTTATTTTTCTTCTCATTTGGTCACGGTCTTCTTTATACCAAAAAAGCAAAAAAAAACAACATAAGAATATAAAATTAGAAATTTATTTGGTAATGGATTTGGTTTAAGAATATTAATATATATAAGGGCTTCATTTATTCTTAAACGCATTATATTTTTTATACCAAAAGCAAAAAAAAAAACACTAAATATATTGTGGTAATGCATTTAATTATATACATATTATAATTAATATATACGATATTATATATATACTTTATAAGGTTAAGGACTTATCACTTAAAAAAACATTAATTATAAAAATATCTATGTGTTCTATTTAAATGTTCTATATCCATTTTTTGAAATTTAATTTATGTTTATAACATCTCTTCCGCAGCAGCAGCAGTAGTTGTAATAATAATTATAATAATATTTTTTTTTTTTATATAATATAACCATATAAGTGAATGTCTGTGACGGGATGAATCAATCATTCTTTTATAATTAGATATCTGGTTTCTATCTGTTTTTTTTTTTAATTTTTATTTTGTTTGGTCTCCTCTTGAAATATTCTTAAAAGTCATCTAATCGAGTAAATAAATAAAAAAAACCAACTAACTATAACACAAAACTAAATAACTAAATATAAATGTAATAAGTATATCGATCGAATAGGAAAAAAAACAGACTCAAAGAGTAAATTAGTTTTAATTTTGTATTTTTTTTTTATTTATAGTTTATTTATAGTTCAGTCTAAAATATATATACTATTACTTATTTTATTTTATATATATACGATATGATAGTAAATATTGAATTTCAATTCGTATTTTATTTCATATACTGTTTGTACTTTGCCATAAAGCCATTAACTATTCAAACGATTCTAAATTGAGATGTTTCACTAATAATACTATCATATTTGATAGGTATATAGTGTTCTACTTACTATATATTCTGTTTAAATAATTACTTAGGTCTTTGAAAGGAGGCAGATTTTTAATGGTTTGAAAGAATGCAGATAAGTTGATGAACGCAATTAGAAAGATATTAGAAGGTTTCAAATAATGGTAATGTACTTTTGTTGTTATACAAATTAAAAAGGTCTTTACAAACCGCAACAATTGCAAAAATCACAACACAATAATATAAAATTCGCCGACAACGATTTATCGGCAAAAGATCCCGGTCGTATATCAAGTTAAAGAAAAAAATCTGTACTAGAATTGTATAATGAAATAATTAAATGTGCCAACAACTGCGGATTTACGTATTGTCTGCTTTTGAAATCCACGAATGAACTGTATGATCTGTATGATCTGTATGATCTGTATAAACACACAACAAATTATGTACGGTTTAATATAAGCAGAAATTAAATTGAATATTTTTAATCTTGAATATCTACTTTAATTCATCTCAAATAATACTCAACAAATATAATTTGTGACCATATATACAAAAATTTTTTTTTTTTTTGGTTCGTAGCTTACATATGGTTTTTTTTTTGTATATATAATTTTTATTTTATTTTTTTATTTTTTTTTTCTAAGAGGAAAGATGAATAAATTTGATATGTGTATTTAAGGGTAAATTTAATTTATTTTCTTTTCGTATAAACGGTTTCACTTCCATATACGAACATATACAAATATAAATATATGTAATGCATAAATTAAATTATAAAAGATAAGTAAGTATATAATTATATTTATTTTATATATATATAATACTTATAGAATACAAAATAAAAAGAGGCTTCGCGTAAAAATCGGCCTTTTCTTATTTAAGTAATAAATTTATTTTTAAGATGAAGTATTTTCTGTATAATATATATATACAATTATATATAAAAAAAACTGTATAACATTGTGTATATCCCATCCTATATCCTATCCATTAAGTAAAAAAATAACAATTCATAAATTATTCTATATATATATATATATATGAATAATTATTAAAGTGGCGTGTTTCTGATAGTAAATTACTAATTTGTATTAATTTGAACTTCCTTTTATGTGTGAAACTTTGTATAAGATAGATATCATATCAAGATCAATATATAATAAGTAGCATTCATTGTACATTAAATGATGACTATAAAAGAAATTACTGATCTCATGTATAGTGATATTTAAAAAATATGTTCTTTAATGTGGAGCGTAATCTCTAAATTATCCATAATTAATAATATTCATTTTGGGAAAATTGAAATGCTTGGTTAATAAGATATATATATTTCGGATGTCTTAAACGTTTTCTTAATCTCTTAAAGTTTATCTTCATCAAATGTATCCTCTTATATAGACTAAACTCTTAATACAGCGAAACTGCTACAATCCGTAATCTTTTTCAAATCAATGTCTCGATATATATGCTGGGATGTGTTATCGAGGTTACACGACTGTAGTATGTATTTAAGAATAAATTTTAAATATTAAATTTAAACATATTAAATATACTCTATATAATATATCAAAAATTTAGTTCATATACATATTTGGGAAAACATATAAAATTGCAATATATAGAATAGAATAAATTATTTATATATTATTATATGTATACACTATACATATATGCAAAATATTTTATAAATTAATTAATAATGCACGTGTATCGCCTATTAAATACATTATACAATTAATTTCTTATCACAAAAATGATACAAAAATATATATACAATATATATATACTAAATAACAAAAATTAGCACATATACAAAGCATATTCTATATATATTTAAAAATATAATATACAATACAAAATGATTTATAATGTATATTTTAAAGGAATTTATATGGCATCATTTGATCCTTATATTGATTTTATACTTTTTTAAATGAAAACTCTGCAAAAATATTAAATATATATATAACATCATGTAATAATAATATATATATAAAATATACAGGGTGTCTCTATATATAATATTGATAAGCCCATTGGTAAATTGCTCGTGATCGAATGAAATGAAAATAAGGATAATTTGCTTTGAAATTAAAAGGGAAGATTTTGTCCTTGATTATAAAAAAAATAGAATAGATGTTTGCTTTAGTGATTTAAAATAATCAAAATCAGATCATTTCCAAATAAACCTGCTAGTTGAACATAAGCTTTTTGGACATTTCCAACAAAAACAAATTTTTATTGGTAATGAAACCAACCGTGCTACGCACCATTTATAATATGCCGAAAATATTATTATAAATCATTTATATATAAGTTTATGGCTAAAACTATTTGCAATTCCACATTTTTTTATTTTTTTATTATTTTTGTTAGAACTATAGACTATAGATTTTAGTAAATCGCATATCCATTATATTATTATCCTTCCCATATTGCATCCAGTATATATGCACCCACACGTCCGTTAACTAAAAACCAAAATATACTATAAAAATAAAAACAGAATGAATAAAGAGAAAAATTAATTTAAAAACTTTTTGTTTAACATTTTATCATATATATATATATACAAATACAATACAATACACACATATTATTATATTACAAAAAATACCAAAAATATATATTATCATTTATCATGTTATCATAAAGTTGTAAAATATAGAGATTGGATTGTGAAATGATATTTTTTTTTTCATTTTTGCCAACAAAAACCACAAAAATCCTATTCATATATACCATATATATATAGTACTTAATATGAAAATATGAATAAAACAGCAACAAACAAAACAAAAAACAGAAAAAGACATTGTTAGAAAATTTGTTTCATATTTATTGGATTAAATATTTTGGTGCCAAAAAAAAAATTGAAAAAAATATATTCTAAATTCAAAATTGTATAATATTTTAATTATTGAATTAAATTTTAGTTTTTTTTTTTTATATTTTAACCAATATATCATGTGGTAAAGTGCTTTTATATCCTTCTTTTTATGCATAATATGCACTTTAATAATATTATATATATTTTAGTATTTAGAGTATAGTCTAATTGCTAATTTTATAATTCTAATATACATAAACGAAATGTTTTGTTTATTTGATTTATATTTATGATTAATTTAGAAAATCATTTAAGGTTATAGATAATATTTTTTTGGTTTAATCATATAATGAATAAGATGACAAAAATTGCATCATGCTCATCGATCAAAAACTAAAAACAGAGAGATCTCAATTTACAAATACTATATACATACACGTATTATGAGATATTTTCATATGCTATAAAATGTCCTATAGTATAAAATGAAAAAAAAAATTGTTTAAAAAATAAATATATATACAGTTTTATTTGCAAAAAGTTCAAATGAACCAAGTTTTTATTTCATATATATTATTAAATTCTTGTATTTCTATATAATTTATAACTTGTACATTTCATTTATTTTATATATATACATCTGTAGTTAAACATTTTTTCATGTAAACACCTTTATATATATTTTGATCATCATCATGGAATGACCTCAATTGTGACCTGAATGACATATAAAATGAATTTAAAAGTTTTCTTATATATATATGTATAAAATAAATACATAAATAATATATAACTTTTATATGCACGAAAAATCTATTCGTTGCTTTGCAAAATCACAATCGATTTATTATGTTATGTTATTCTGTATATATGTTATGTATATATGATTTGAAATTTTATGAATATCTATATATAGGATAGTTTTTTATGATTTGATTTGATATTTTTTTGATATCTAATTCGCAATCAGATAAATCGTTAAAATATAATAGAACTTTGTGTCAGATGGTTTAGGGATGAGAGATAAAAATACCAACAGATCTACATACTATCAGACAGCAAAGTGGCCCTTATAACCATCAACTCCCGAGAAATATGGTCTAAGCTAGTACTAAACTGTACAAGGGATACTGAAGGATGTGTCACAGGTAAATAAGTCTCATTAATGTGGGTTGCTGGACATATATTGTAGTGGAGAGCAACGAGCAGACGCTATCGCAAGAAAGAGCTCTCACCGCCCAAAACATTCATTTTGTGGTTTGGCTAACCCAGTTTGGCGAACCGAACCTGACCAATTAAGGTCAGATTAAGAGAACTTCTGCTACGGTAGTCCCAGAAGAAATGGAATGACATCGATGGCTGTCCCAACCCAACCCAATTTATACAATCTAATCGTAGATAAATCGCCACAAAATTATAGTTTTTCATCATATTACTGAGACTATCATTTGAAAAAATTGTGTTATGAAAGAAAATGTAAGTATAATTTTAATGCAAGGATATAACGTTCATGGAAGGAGAATATAATGCTGTCAATATGGGTTAATGTCAATCAACCGCACTTATTTATCAAATTCATTTAAATAAATAGTTCGATTTACTAATTGTCAATTAAGTACCTATATATTATGCACTATTATATATAAATATATAAATTCAAAACCCAAAAATGCATTTGATTTTGCATTTATATGCATATGCATGCTGCATTGATGAATCACATATATATATATATATATCAATAACATTTTCAATTATCGGAATTTAATATTAATTAATTCAACAAAAAATTCACACAAATCCGCATTTGTAAAAAATAAATATACAATTGCGAATCTATATCTATACCATATATATAACAAAAAAGTTTCTATTATTGTATCATCAATTAAAAATTGATTTATAGTGGAATTTTTTTTTTATTTTAGTTGTTTTTGTCACAATTTTGTTTTAATTTTATGTATATCAGAATATATGGGTTTTTTGTTTTTTTTTTAAACAAATAAATCGTAATTTTTACTTTCGATTTTTCACAATAAGTTTTTTTTTTATTCGTATTTATGTATAATGAAGAAATGTTTTTAATTTGTTTTGCAAAAAAATACAAAAAATAAATAGTTTTTCTTACTTAATTTTTCTTTGTAATTAATTTTTCTATATATATATGTTACATATAATTAATTTAAATTGTGTTAATTTGTTTTGCTTTTCATTTAGTATATTAAAATTTCACCGTAAAATTTATTAAAGTTTTTCTTTTATGTATATATATATATATAAAATGTAATTTATATATATATATAATGCTATATGATAATGATAAAGTTTTGTTGTTTATATATAGAATTACGTATATTTTTTAACATATATATATATATATATTTATTTTATACACACACACACACGATGATGTTTTCATCTACTTTGTTTTAATTTGTAATGGAGATATATATTTTTGTATTTTATTATTGTGGCTTTTGTTCAATTATAAATTTGTATATTTTCGCATTTAAAAGGATTTATTATATCTTCTATTATATGTATATATACAATGAAATACAGTAGAAATATAGTAAAAGTTATGGGGAAGGATATATTTTTCTAAAAATATGTAGATGTAAATGTATTTATTTTTCGATTTCGTTCCGGCGAAAATAAAATACTATATTTAGGTAGAAGCTACAATATATTAGAGAAAATTCAAAAACATTTTTTCGTTGAAGTTATTGATAATAAAGGAAAAAACACGTATCGCTGTTATATACGGGATTTGAAAAGTTTTAGAAATGCGTTGCTGATTTCAAGAAAAACAGTAATACAATCCGGTGATTCAGTATAGATTATTGTTGTTAATTAGCTATAATAGATGAACGGTTGTAAATGCGAAAAAGGACGTTGATCCAAAACTTCTTGCAATTAGTCGAATTCAATGACAACTATTTATAAAGAATAAATTTACAAAACGTGTTCAAATCAAAAATTATCAGAATATTCTATACTTATTCATTTAATGTCCATATATATTTTTATTTTGAAAAGATCAACTATAAAGAATTCACTTTTATCTATATGGAATCTCCCCTTTTAGTTTGTTCTTTACCAAGGCAGAATCGGTTTAGCGTCCATAAAACCTCGGAATTCTATTACCGTGAGCCCGTGACGAAATCACTTAATTCGGATATGATTTACATTAAATACATTTAAGTGATTTTGGGTGGCTAAAAATTTAATAACAAGTGCATTATTAAAGACAATTTTCTATCATATATATTAAGGCATTTTCCAACAGTATTTTTTTTTTTGACCAATATCTTCTTCTTGTTTTATCAATTAATTTTTCTATATATGCAAAACAAACTTTATTATATAATCTATGCTTAATTATAAAACTTCATTATAAGAATTCATACAAAAGACAATTGATATAATATGACAACGAAAATAATGTATTGAAATACATAAACAAATAAATGCAATTGAATGCATATTCATACATTAAAATTCAGTAAACGAGCACATTTTTTTTTTTTTGTATTTTATATACAATACATTAAACAACATCAAATTGAAATGTATATATAAATATAGAAATATAATATAGCAAAAGTACTATATTGTATTATGTATATAAAAAATAAAAAAATAAATGGATAACACAATAATAATATAAAGTTTGAACTTGAATAACCTTTTTTTTTTTATTTGTAATGCAATTTTTTTCATTTAAAGTTCAACAAATAAGTATATGCTATATACCTTTTGACAATCAAATGCTTTTATTTTTGTCTCATGTTCATATATATATATATGGACCATGTACGTTGATTGTGTTTCTATTTAATCATATATATAGTTTTTATGTGATTTTATTAAAAGGATTTTATTTTTGTTATAGTTAGATGTTTATATTATATTTATAAAGTTGTTTGTATATTAATAAAAGTTGTAAATTAACTCAACAGTATATATGAAATAGATTATTAAATATATATATGAAATGTGATTGACAATTTTGAATCATTTGAATATTGTATTTGAATTCCGTTAAGTATATTGATATATTAATATCACATTTAACTCATTAATATTTTTCAATAATTTATTTTGTAATTATTTAAATTCCAACTCCATGTATTAGCTAGTATTTTACAGTTGTGAATAATAATTAAAAATCGGATCATTGGATTATGATATACGTTTTTTATATTTGCAATTTAATTATAAACAAATCAATATTTAAACATTTTGGAAATAGTACTATACTATATAGTATATAGGAAAACAAAAAAGCTTATATATTTAAATGAATTTATTATGTTGTCATTTTGACTATATGTACACCAAAAAAAAAAAAAATAACAAGTCAAACAAATCACAAAAAAATTATGTTTATTTAATGCATATATATACATATATATAAATATAAACAGTGCGGGTGATTCAATTACGGATGATATCCACATGAAGAATTATATTTAATGGTTATCATTTGATAAATATGGAGATGGTTCATTAAAATAAAATCATAAAGTGAATATTCATCAGAAAGTTATTATATTGAGAAGGCAATAAATATTTATAATCGGTAGAGAAAACATCCTATAGGATTTGTTTTGTATTGTTATATACATAATAATGTTTTACATATCCATGCAAAATAATAAATTAATTATAGAAACAGTATCTGTTACGAGGATTATCTAGCCCTTACTGTATAGTATAGTATTTATTTATTTTAAAAATATTATGTACATTTTTTAAATGATTTATTACCATCAGAGAGATTTTTCAGGTATAAATTTAAAATACACAAACACACATACACATCTCGAGGATTTGTATATGATAAATCAAACATTATATATTTTTTATTTTAAGGATATAAACTATATATATATATATATATATACGTTTTTTATTTTTAATCAATCAGAAAATGCCAGTCTAACTGAAATATCGCCCTATATCAAACAAATCATATATAAACATATCTGTTACGAGTCTGTACCAATTTTTATCAATATATTTGTGATTGTGTTTAATATGCAAAAGACACAAAAATACTATAAAGTATA
Source organism: Dilophus febrilis (assembly GCA_958336335.1). Lineage (NCBI taxonomy): Eukaryota > Metazoa > Arthropoda > Insecta > Diptera > Bibionidae > Dilophus > Dilophus febrilis. Next base: position 6,711,555 of record OY284470.1, on the reverse strand, counting down.
TATAAAAAAAAAAACAGGAAATATATTTTTATACATTTATTTGTGTTTTGCCTATATCCTTTTTTAGTTATTTTTTTTTTATCAATCTATTTTTTTTTTCCTGTTTTGTAGTTTATTTGTTGTTATATATATATATATATAGGGTCCTCTATTGTATATATATATGTTCATTTGAATTATAATAAGTTATTTTTTATTTTTCATTCTCTATATATATGTATTGTATATATTTTACAATAAACTTTCGTTTCATAAATTTTATTCCTGTAGTATATCGGCCGCGGTACAAATAGATATATAAATAGAAAAATTATTTATTTTTGTTTTGTATCATTTTTATCATGTTATTCGTATCCTTTTCCGGTATTGTTGTACATAAAGGTATATATATGTATATGGTCATATATATAGGTATGGAAAAGACTCTTTTCGATATATGTTATGTATACGTGTGGATATATCTAATAGAAAAAAAATATTGTATAGGTATTTTTATATACATAAAAGTATTATATATAGAGATAGATTATTTTATGAATTTGAATTTCATGCATTTATGTTTTTTGTATAGATAACTATATATATGGTATTTGAATAAATATTAAAAATTATTATATATATGACCAATATATAGTATATATGAATAAATATAATGATAAAAAAAAGTCACCGAATACATTAAAAATTAAATTGAAAATTATATTGTTATGATTGCCAACTTTTTATCTCTATATATAGATAGAATACAGAATTAAGGCATAATAATATTTTATTGGATGTATTTATATATGTGAATCAATAATATCTTCTAATGTATGTTTGTACGGAAATAAAGATATTTGTATTATAGAAAGTTAAAATAAGGACAAAAGTATTTTTGAACTGATCTGATATTGAAACATAAAGCATTCGTATTTTGATTACCATTAAAAAAATTAGATTTTCATCAACACAATAGAAATATTCCTTTTGGTAGTCCGTTATCAATAATACAGTTTTGCCATCAGACTATTGATTAATAGTATATTGGATAGGAAAACCCGAAATAGTGATCAGAAATAATTTTGTGAAAACATGATTTGTATCTGTAATATTAAGATGATCCGAACTCTGCTGTCTCTGCAAACTCTGCAAACCAACCAGTACCAGATAAAAAAACCACTTTGTATAATGAATGTAATAACAATTTGAAGCAGAAAAAAAGCTAGGTTTTCCATTAAGAAGACCTGACATAAATTAAATCTTTAATATACCCTAACTATTCTATAAAAAATCAATCCTTTTGATCAAATCAATATACTATATCAATCCGATTGCCCTCGGCCAACAATCAATTCACATAGAATTGAAAAAAAAATTTTTTTTGTTAATTGATAAGAAGAGTGATGCGTTGATGATGAATATGAATGTTTTTGCGTTCATCTATATATACCATAAATTGGGCGATAAACATATATATATATATATAGAAAATTTCGGCGTGATACATCATCACACTTTCATTCATTCAAGCATCTGGCAACTCCATTAGATCATATATATATAAAAAAAATGTTTGTGTTTTCAAAAAAAAAAAAAAACAAATAATAAAAACAAGTTGTTGGTGTTTTTTTATTTATGATATCTATTTCTTTTACATAGATATATGTATATATAGAGATAGTAGGAAAGCGCAGAAGAATGGGATTCAACTGGGTTGTTATTTGTATCTAAAAATTTTTTTTGGACATTAGCCAAAGCAAAAAATAAATAATGCCTTCTTCTTTTTAATTGTATATATAGTAGTTATAGTATAATATAACCAAAAAGTATATACATTAAATGAATAAACAAAATGTCTTTTATTTTTCATTTCGGTTAAATAAAATATAAAAGTATAAAATACTATAATATATATATATTTTGTTTTATATATTGTTTATTATATTTTTTAGTTATACAATATACCATATATATTATGAAAAAATTCAGATATATCATTGCTACATATATATATATATATAGTGGCGATAGTCTCACAGTATATAAAATAATAAATTTAGGTATAAATGACACTTTTAGCAAACAAAAATAAAATTTTATTCACCTGAATTTTAAGTTATTTTTTGTGTTTTTTAATTTTATTTGTGTCATTTATAAATTTACTTAAATATATACAGCCGTATAAGTTTTTTTTTAATGAACTTATTTAATAACAAAAACAAAAAAATTAAAATATATACGATATTTTTGTATATATGCATTAACTATATATATTATTTAGATTAAATAATGGATTATATTGATTTATTATATAATTTTAAGTAGAATTAAATAAAACTTATGTATTGGCTATTTAAAATCTTAACTATATATAATTATATATATGTTATATATGTGAAGAACGAGAACGATAACCCCATACAAAACCTTTAATAAAAACAAAATATTTTTTATTACATTTATTTTTAATTTCATATTTTTCTCTAATTAACGTTGAACAACACAACACACAAAACAAAACAAAACGCAACAACAGTAATATAACAACAACAAAAATATAAAGTAAAAAATTGTTTTTTATATACGGAATGAAAATAATTATATATCTATCTATCTATCTATCTATATGACAAAGTTAAAGAATATTTTATTTTATTGTATATGAAGGCGAATTTTTAATGCGTGTGTAAGACTCACAAATATATATTTATATAGAATTTACAAAAAATAAAATTTTAAAAATACCAAGATCATAATACGAATATATGTATTATTATTATTATTATTATATGATGTGAGATGATGAAAAATAAGATAATTAATTATTCATGTTAATATATAAATAATGCGGTATGCGATGTTTGTTATATATTTTTTATATTAATAAAGTGTGTTTATATATTGTATTTGGTTGGGTAAAAAGTTTTCTTTTTATATAAACTATATATTTATATATCTGTGCAGATTTTGATGATTGAGATTTTGATAATAATAATAATAATAATAGGAAATTATGCTATTAATTAAAATATTGCATAATAGCAAATAATTTTCAAAATATCATATAGAAATCCTTAATTAAATAATTTAATTACAGATAAATGGTAATTTAATTAAAAGTTTTAAGGGTATTTTGAATAATTTTCACATACAATCAATGGTACAAAAGTACAATGGAAAATTCATTAAAGTAAAATTGATTCAAAAGAACCGATAAATTTAAATATATATCGCGGTTAATGTAAAAATTTTAAACTATAAAATTTAATTTGAACTGAAAGGCGAATTTTCTTTGATTTAAATATATTATTCAAATATACATATTTTTTTCTGCACCCTTACCCTTACGTTACTATTTTTAAACTTTCAATATCTCTATACAAAATTCCAGTCAAATATATCGAAAATTATTCGTATATCAATTGTCCGGGTGAATATTCCAAACATTATACAGTGACCGAATTTGTGCATTGTAATGACATAATAAATTCTATTCAAACACACAAAGGTATTATAATATCCACTTTTAATATATATATATATATAAATATGATTACAAAACAAAAAACAGAATTCCGTTTACATTTTTTTTTACACCGCCTATATATACGAATAAATTTTTCCCCAAACCCCCAAAAATATTGCAAAAACAAAAAAAAAACATTTTGTTATTTATTATTCTTTCGTATAGAATTTGTAATTTTTTTTTGTTTTGTTTTTATTTTATAAATTTTGTTTTTTATTTTTTTGGGAAAGGAATGTTTTTTTTATTAAATATTAAATATTATATAAATATTAATAAGTTTTTGTACCTTTTGTTTAGGTGGATATACATAAAATATATATATATATATATATATATATGCAAATTTGTTTATATGTTCTTTGGAAAAAGTTAACATTAAAAAAAGCCCATATCATTTGATTTTGAATATATATGCATATATATTGTGTGTATGGGGTATGATTATAAAAAAAAATAAAAATATCATCCAAAAAATTTCCACAGTATTATAAATAATATGCATAAAAAAATATTAATATAATCACTGGTAATCCAAATTTTAATTTTACCTTTTTCTTTATATTATTTACGAATTTCAAAAAAAATAAACACATAAATTAAAAAAAAAACCCCCAAATCGTATAAATACCATATTAATAAATATTTTGTTTTTTAATTTATTTATTTATACTAAAACATTAAATTATTAATTTAAATTACCACCAAAAACCGAAAAAAATCACTTTTTATGTAAATTGCAAATATACATTTTTTTTGCGTTTTCATTTCCTATTCAATTTTGTTCTTCACTTATACAAATCCTTATCGCAGGATAATTCTTAAATATATAAACATTTATATTATCATTATATAATCATATATATCTATATTGAACAACAATTTTTTTTATTTATTACACAATACAGAGAATTACACAATATATATATATATAGACAATATATAATATCATATAATAACAATTATTGTATGAAAACTCACGTGTATATATAAGAAAAACCACTTTTAATTTTACTCAGGCACAAATCCCGTAATATTAATACATATATATATATATATATATATATATATATATAAAATTATCTGTTCACGTATTATTACATATAAAAATGCTAAATATTTCACATCATTTCATTGCTATATAGAAAATAAAACCCGCACATTTTTTGTTTTACACAAACCGCACATTTTATTATGGATAAACGAAAGAATTTTATACAGTTTTCATATGCACGTATATATTGTGCTTCTCAATAGAACACTAAAACCGGACTGAGTTTACTGAGAAAGAAAATTCACTTTTATATTTTCATTTCTACAATATTACATTCACATTCTATTTCTATATAGTATACTGTTTATGTACCTCTATATGACTGTATATATATATATATATAGAATATTATTATATTTATAAATTCTAAATTCTTATAATACACATACACAACAAAAACGTGAGTTGTTATTTTTTTTATGTAGGTTTGGTAAATGAAAATGATGGTGGGTGACGATGATGATGCTGTATTATATATATGGTATATGAATATCACAACTTATTGTACAACATATACGCAGATGATGATGAGAGCAAAAGCTTTTTACTGTAAATTATTACATATCTATGTATATATAAAAAAAAGTGTAATCTCGTTGATTTTATATACATACATATATATCTGTATTGTTAAACTATGGTACAGCGGTACAGCATTAAACATTTTTACTATATATAAAATAGAATAGTAGATAGAATAAGTAACAATAATCATATGATGATATTTACTTATATATAATATATATAAAATATAATATGTATATATATATATATAAATAGATATATCAAACAGATTTTTCAAAAACAGCCGTTCAACATCATACATATAATTGCATTATTTTGTCTATTTTGCTTTCTTTTTTTCTTTAGTTTTTTGATGTACCAAAAAAGAAAAACAAATCGATTCATAAAAGAAAAAATAAACACACGGAAAAACTGAACATTTATATATGGTATATGAAAATAAAAACCCGGAGCTTTTTCGTATATGTTAATTTGTACAAAAAAGATTTTCTCTTCTCTATTTAAACTAAAAAAAAAATATATTTACGACGATTGATAAAAGAAGAAATTTTCCAACAATTTTTAATACATATATTACAATTTAAAATCACTCTTTTTTTTTATATTTGTTTTTAGGACCATCAAAATCAAATGTATAATATTCTGCAGAGCGTATTTATTCTCGATAATATTATTTGTAAAACATCAAATATATAGATAGAACGCAGGTATAAACAAAACAAGGTGTTCATCCTGAATAGGAAAATATACTTTGATGATTTTTCCAGATCATAAAATGGTGTGGAACGAATCCAATGATCATGGTTTTGATAAAATTTATGATTGTATTGATCGAAACAAATGGGGTTTTCGGAGGAAATCATAACAAAAATAGAATAAATTGATAAATAAAATCATATCCGAATTGTCGTTTGACATATTTATTAATAGAACCGATAATTTGACGTACGAACAATCGCATGGGAGCAACTCTTTGTGAAAATTCTGACTAAAAAATAACCAGAAAAAACCGAAAACATATTTTATGCCTTTACTATAGAATTCGAACCTACGACACCCAAAATCTTTGTTAGTATTTTAGTTCGGCGTTTTTATCAACTTAACCACAGACTCACATGAATTCAAATGAAATTCTGAATAACTCCTGTCTATTTCAAAATATCTGTACGAGCTGTTTCATCAGTGATCATAAACGCCCGCATAATACCCTGTATTAGATATAGGTACTAAAATACATCCCAAAAAAGAAACATATAAAAAAAAGGTGATTGCAAATAATGTTTTTGTATTTTTAGTTTTTGAAAATGGATTTTCCATAAAATTTAATGTTAAAGAAAATACATTTTGAAAATTTATATACATATATGTATAGTAAGTATTTATATGATATAATAACCTCGTCGAGTCTATACGGTCATATATACATATAAAAAACACGTTTACCCGCATATCATATATATAGTTTTATTTTACCAAATAGCTATATTTGGCATATCTCGGCATGTATTTTTGAAGTTATGTGTGTGTATATTTATTTAGTATTATTATGGAAAGGATATTATTATTATAGTCGTCCTGCGTTTTCATATATATACATAGTGTACATCAGTATTTATTTATATATATCATATATATGTTTATTGTATATATATATATATATTCGTTTGATTGAAGTTTTGTAAGCTTAAATCATGAAAATGTATATATTTATAAAACATTCCCATAATTTAATATACTCAACAATGTCCACATATATATAAAAGACCATACTATATGTATATAATGCGTCTGTGGATAATGCTATATATTTATATAAATTATTTCTATATATAAATATGCACATACCATATATAGAAGTGCGGTATATAAAGTGTATTATTAAAATATATATATACACCGCATGTAAATTGTATATTTTATTTATTGGGTGGTCGAAAACATTTTTTTGGAGAAAATTACGATTTAATTTGAGTGGGGGAATCGATGGAATTATAGATACTTACTTACTTACTTAGATGGGCTTACAACCTACAATTGGTTTTAGTCTCCTCCACCAACAGCCCTCAAAGTTATATTGTCTCTACATCATCGTCCATTGTTCTTTGTCGGACCAGGCCATGGATGACTCAATTGGAATTAGATAATATTAGTATTATAATTTAGTATTAGTACTAGGAATTAGTAAATACAATTATATTTGGTTTTTTTTTTACAGACTTTTATGATCGTTACTCAATCCCAGCTGGTAGTTTTCCATTAATATGTTTTTTTTTGTATATACCTTCAACAATATATACTTATTATTTATAAAATTCCACAATTTCAATTCCGCAATTAAATCTACCCTTTTTGGGGGTAAAAATACTCATAGATATGTAAATACAGCGATTATCTATTCATTAACCATTCAATACCATATTGTATTATATATATATAAATATATATACATAATAATATATTGTAATTATTTTCCAATTACATCAAACTAAAATCATTTACTATATATATGTATAATATAAATTGAATAATTTTCATTTTCAAAGTAATGTTTTATAGAAACGCATTAATAATAATGTAACATAAATATATATAGAATGGCTTAAAAAGGAAAAGGCATTTAGTTTTCCGAATCACCCATTATCCACCTATATATGTACTCTGTTGTTCATAATGATTATTATTATTATTATTATGATGTTTTTTATGGTGCCATATAAACCTTTGATCTTGTCATGTATTTATTAATCCTGTATATTTATTAAAATAAATGTATTTTTTAGTACATATAACATATACATGTTTATGAAAATATTATATATTTATATATATTAGATTTTACTCATATATAGTAAAAATGCTAAATAGACATTTTTTTACTTTAACCGCATATATAATATAATTTAATTTTTTATTGACTTTATTGGACCGTGTATATAGACTATATTCAATATATGTCAAAATACTTGTTAAAGGTTTATCAATCAATATGTAATATATAGGCTTTTATATATAGTAATTAAGAACTCATCATTTTATGAGTCTTTCTATAAACAGACACAGTATTTTTAATTATCTATTTGTTTTTAATTAAATTCATTCATTATCAAATGAATTCATTCATTCATTCAATTTACTTAAAGTTAATAATTGAATTTTCAAATGGTGTATTATATATCTCTATACACAATATAATAAAGTCACTTGAAGATTTTCCAACTTTTCCAAAGTATTTATTATTTGTATATAATATCATTATATGATGATGGTTTCAAAGCATTTATCATTATCAAAATATTATTCGTATATATAATAACAATATACATACAGTTATAAAGAGGTATCTCTAACACGTGAACTGTTGTTAAATAAATATGTCTCTTGTGTACATTTCATCTTTATGGAAATCAATATATAAATAAATATAGATAAAATTATAGTATATATATTCAATTTCGAATAAGGATTTACTCTATATATATATATATATATATATAGAATTTTGTTATATTTATATATAGTGCGTGTCTTGTTTTTTTTTTTTATTTTTTTTTTATTACACTTTTTCTATATATCGTTTCATATATTGATATATACCTTGAACAAGAACACAAGTAATAAAATAAAGTTTATCGTCTTCACATTTTATAACATGTAATAATATCTTATACTTATATACCATATATATTGAGGTGATGTATTCATATATAAGGTGTTATAATATAGATAGATTTTCAACGTTTATTGATTATATTCTGCGTTCATTATAATATCAAAAGATATACTCGTCGATATTTTCGGTATTAATTCCAAATATCTATACACTTTTACTTGTATTATATGATAATCGTTTTTATACTTGTATATATAACGTATAATAAATAAAACCAATTTATTTTCAGTCTATAATATTTCAATAAACTTATATACATATATATTTAATCTCCCAGATGTCTGATTAATTTCCTTTTTGTTTTTATGTTTGTATACATATATTTGGTTTGGTTAGTATAAAAAAAAAACTAAATATATAATAAAATAAAGTAGAAAAAATAAAACATAAATATTTGCACATAATGAATTTTTTTTTTTATTTTATATACTCGTCGTAGTCAAGATTTCATTGTTTTTTGTTCTTTTTTTTTTTTTTTTAGACTATAGCACAATCGACCGTGACAATTTTAGCTTCTTTAAATCAAACAATGAATAATAAAGAATATAAAGTATATATCTCTTTTTAGTTTTGCTGAAAGAAATACTTTTCAATTATATATATATTTCTAATAATAATAATAAAAATGTCCCGCACCACGATGAATGGATATTCGGACAACTATATGTAATATATGTTATGTTATGTTGTAGTATAAAACAATAATATGATGGATATATTCTCTTTGTTTGAATTTCACACGTAAAATATATATTTTATTATAAAGAGCAATCAATAATTTTGGTTTGATTATAAATATATATTTCATTATGGTTTACATTTTCACCTTTTAGTTTTCAATTTTTTTTCTTTTGTTCGTTACTACGGCAGAAGTGGTTTAGCGCCCGGAAAACCTCGGAATTCTATGGTCGTGAGCCCGTAACGAAATCACTTAATCAGATGATGAAACTATGATGAATTGAATACATATAGTTATTTTGGATTTTGGATGGCCAAACTTTAATGGAAATCCAAACGGACGAACGAGAGTGAACATTTTTTGTTGCATTTTAAGATTATAAGAAACTATAATTAATGGTAAAAACCAATCAAAAAAACTTAACATATCCAACTGTTTGCGATCAAATATAAAATTAAAAGGATTAAATTCTTATAAAACAAAAATGGTATTAAATCGTTATTAAATTAGAACATGATAAATACGCGTTGCTTATATGGACAAATGAAGGTTGAAATAGTTTAATATAATGATTATTCATATACTAAAAACATACAACTTATATAAATCATATAAAAGTATAGAATTTTGTTTTCTATTACAAATAAGTTATGTAGAATAATGAGAGCAATGTTTTTGAATATATACTTTTAAATCATCATATATTTAAGAATTTAATTTATAGTAGACTCGCGATATAAGGAATCCTTAAGGAATAAGTAAAACCTCGAAATAGGGAACGCTAAATCAATCAAACCCTGGATACATAGGGAACGATTCGATAATAATCTATTTTAACCTTTTTTACGAAACGCTTCATTTAAGGAAACTTCGAAACCGCTTCCCTACAATCAATGGTTCCTTATATCACGAGTCTACTGTATCATTATATATGCTTATTAATATAAATTATAAAGATGCATAAATCGCATATAGTATTTTCTATGTAAATATAGAAAAAAAAAAATTATATGTAAAACATTTCTGAAAATATATATTCGAGTGTTTTTCTTTTAATAGCACATATACTATATATGTATAGTATAATGAATATGATAAATGAAAATATAGTTATGGCGAGGTATTCGTTATTATTATAAATAAGTAGATTTTATAAAATTGAATAGTGAAATGCGTTTGTTTGTTGTCTATATAACCTTTTGCTATATACATATATATATAAATAACTATGATATTATTTATGTGATATTATATTACATATTTTTAACTATATGTATTCATTTTATGTATTTTTTCTGTTTAAAAATCTTACTCGACGTTGAATTATACATTCATATATATATATATATATATATATATATATATATATAGTAACCTTTCGTTTATTTATAATACGTACGTGTATTTGAACTTGTTGCACATATTTATTTATTATTTGTGTTTTTTTTTTTAAATAGAAGAATATCATCAACATAAAATTTGTTGTTAAATATTTAAGCATATGTTATATATATATTTATAAATATTCACAAATGTGTGTGCTTGTTTTAAAAAAAAAATAATAATAAATCTGTATAACATAGAAGAAGAGCAATGTACAAAATTAGAATTATTAATGCACTAAACAACCGAACCAAACCAAATAGAAAAAAAAAAAAACAAACAACTATATACCAGACAAAACAAAAATGTAATGTAATATTTGCGATTTGCATTGATTTTTTGTGTTTTATTTGTTTCGTATCTTATTTTTAGTAGTGTATGTATAAATCTAATTTTTTTTTTTAAAACTCTAGCGGGTGTATTTCGTATATAGCTATATATCCATATTAATTCAAATATATAATTAAATTTTTGGATTGAATTAATTTATTATGAATTATTTATTTATGCTATGAAATCATTGTACTATGAATAAGTTTGATGTACTTTAAATTAAAAATGTTTTTCATATAATTAAGTTTATGAGAGATCATGAGATATTTTTGTTGAATATATGTATATTTTGTTTATTTTTGTTATAATTGGGGTTTTTTTTTGCATATTTTTTGCATTTATAAATGTATTTTAAAAAAAATTATTCATCACGAATGATAGCCACCATTTGGATAATTAATAAAAGTTCACATATTCTGTATTGTAAAACAAACAGAATTATTATAGAAAATGGAAAATCCTAGAAGATATGATGATATAAAATTATTTATCCAATCCCAATTCCACGAGGTGATTTTATAAATTAACAATAAAAAAAAAAAAAGAAAGAAAGTAATTTTAACATAAAAGCACTTTATAATCTTTGTGTTTTATTATTATATTTAATAATGGTATATAAAAGTAAATTAATTCCATACACACATGTTTAACATAAAAACCTTTATCTTACATATATTATAATAATATACCATAGATAGATAGATTGTGAATGCGACCTTTTATACATTTTTGGATTCATTTCATTTACAGTTTAAGAAGCAAATATTCCCAATTGACTTTGTTTTCTACATATTTTTAGTTATAGTTTATAATAATATTGTATATAGAAATATATCTTTATTTTTTTTACAGTGAATTCACGTTTATAATAAAATTGTATATATACTATTTGAAATTATATTTATTGTAGAATTTTTTCCCTGGAAAAGGAAATCCATTTTTATGGACTATGTGTCGGACTCCCGTCACTAGGTTGGCCTACCGACCAAAACCTCTGTCACAAGGTTGGAGTCCATAATACTCCTTCGCACCGCGACCATAAAGATCTATTGTATCCCTTGTAGAACTCATATTAAGACTCATATTTTGATGTTCTGTTCAGTGAAGACATTTTTAATCAGAATGTTAACTGTATATATATATAAATATATGTATAATAATTTTAATAATGTTAAATTATATATATATATGTATAATATTTGACCATGAACTAACTTTAATGACCACTGTGTGACCATTACACATTAACATTTCCCAAATATAAATATATTTATGTCTATATGTGCTTAAAAGATTTTAAAAGCATATTTTATTTAATTATACACATACATATTTTTGGTATACAGATTAAATTGACATAGACCCAATATGTACATATATATATTCTAATTTGTGTTGTAATAATCCTTTGAGACGAAGGATACAAGAAGATATCTATAATGGATATACGCAGCAATATATATATATATATGCAAATTTAACAGATGTGTATATATATCTATATATATAACATTTAATTTAACCTCAATTTACTCCTATTTATTTAATATGCTTGATTTTAAGTGTGGTAATGTATATATAGACGCATATTTTAATAAATAATAAAAACAAAAAAAAAAAAGGGGTTAGAATATGATTATTAACATATTTACAGATTTTTATTATATTATATTATACTTTTTGTTCCTTTTTTTTTTGTTTCTTGTTATGTTATTATATTATTTATATATATCTATATATGTCTATTGAAAGTGCTTGATGATAAAAGCATTTTTTTGTTTTCTGTGTGTTATGATTTTAATTTCATTTGAATTAATTATATCTATATAATATTGAATTTTAAGAAGTTCGCCTCTTTTAGATTATATTATTTAAATGATTTAAAATTTCCTTCTTTTATAACGAAAAAAGAAAAAAAAACAAACAGATTTATTTAACAAAATAATTTGATTACTTTTATACGTATTTATAATAAGATAAATGCGATAATGCGCGATTTCTAACAATTTATGATAATATCAATTTCGGGGGATTATTATAATATTTATATTGTGTGTTAATTTAATAAAAAAATTATTATAGGGGATGCTAACATGGTGATTTTTAAGATTAATTCTAAGTGGAAAATGCCTAATTATTAAATTTTTTTTTTTTATTCTTTTGGGATTATGTCATAAAATTTTAATGTAATCGAGGTATAATCTTTAAAAGGTAATGATTGTGATTGATTTCGGTCCAAATTAACTCCTTTTTTCATCACAAATTAATTTTTAATTCTTCAATGCAACGTTCAATGCCAATAAAAACACCAAATCCCACCAGAATAAAATCAGAAAAAATTCGTATTCCGTTTTGATATTTGTTAATATCATCCATGCGGTCTCATTGATATACATATATTAAAAATAAAAGTTAACCGATGTATTACAATTTTGATATAAAAATAAGTACAAAAAAGATAAAAAAAAAAATAGTTGTATTTTGTTTTAAAATTAAAATATTATTGTTTTAAAGTTTGAATATTTATTGAATTTGTTTTGTTTTGTTTTCATTTGTATATATTTCAATATTTTATTTTATTTTATTTTATTGTGTATATATTCGAATTGAAAATAATTTTCAATAAATGTTTTTCTATATATGTAATAGATTTATTACATTTAAACCGTATATAATACCAGAAAGAATTGAATATATCAATTAGTTATTATTATTTTCTAAAAGGGAACTCTAAACGAGAATTTCGTTTTTGATAGAATTAACTATCAATAGAATAGAATCGCATCTATAGAATTTATCAATTCACCAAATATATTCAATAAATAAATATCAACCTCTACATCTTCATCATGATTCGATTAATATTTGCATTGTCATTTTTTACGTATAGAAATCTGATATATTATTAATAAATGAAATGATTTCCAATAAAATCCAAATTTATGAATTTGCGTCGAATAAAAATTGATTTGAAAATTAATTGCTATAGGATACATGCAAAGCTTAAACAAATCATTCATAATTGTAATATAATAAATTATATTAGCTATATACATTAAATCATATCTATTTCTATATATATATACATATATAGTCGGAAAATTGTAATTAATATACCAAATAAAGCCATATATCATTTGCGGGGGTTCGCTTGTGTGTGTGTTTGTGTGTATATATATAAAATTATAATTTATAATCTCAAATGTATGTTATAACTACTATGTGTATATACACAAAATATACTACATAATATATATAGAATTAACTGTTGCACATATTGTGCGATGGGTTAAAATCAGAATTATGTATAATTTCCAAAAAAAAAAAATGAAAATAATTGGAGAACGTTCATGCGGGAATGTTCGTTTGATAATTGTGATTATATATATACCGGTGTTTAGATTTTTGGGGAAAATTAAATTTTGTTATTTTTTCAACACAATAAATAATAATGTAAAATTCTACAAATACTCTAACTATATTATATATATATTAGATTAAGATACAATCAACAAATTTTTCATTTGTATATACAATTCATATAGGATATTATTCTATATATGATATATATACAGAATGCATTTAAGCAGAGAAATGGTATAATGAAAATTGGTTGAAAGAATTGAAAAAGGTAACTGAATTTGGTAAATGAAACTTTAAAAAAAATAATATTATATTAATCAGTACTGGATTTTGGTGGATTATCATCAGTATAGATTGGATTTGGTTCAATTTTGTTGTTGACTATATCCAAATTTCTGTCCTTATTTCTGGATTTAAACCAATTTCTTTTAGATTTAAACGCTTTCGTTATTAACAGAGATTCAAATTCGTTTAAAAATCAAATTCAGAGCAATTAAAACAATTCATATTATAAATATATGAATAAATATGATGAATTATAACATAAATATAATGACTTATAATATTCCAATAATCAATGTCATTCAAAAGTAATTTTTTGACTGTGCTGTCAAGAATCCATATATAATTAATAAAAGTCAAGTGAAAAACTCTAATAAATTCGAACAAATTGAACAAATTGAAAATTAGTTTATCGTATAATTTTATGGAACTATATGAATATGAGTATATAATCATCAACCCAACATAAATATACCATATATATATATACAGATTTAATCTTATATAGATTTTATCTTAATATTTTTTTTTTTTTTTGAATTAAGTTACACTCTGTATATAGTTAGTTATAGATATATATATTTAGTATATGTATAATATTTTTATATATATAAATTGGAATTGCTGTTACCGCACCCAGGCCCACACAAACACACATGTATACTTTTTAATATTAAATAAAATTGAAATAAAAGGAATACGTGCTAAATATTTTATGGATGTAAGAGGTACTGCATATATATATATATGGTATATATGCGGACTTTGGGTTATTAGAATATATATTTATATAAATATATCATATAAATATATTCATTCATATATAATATAATATAGGTTTATAAAATACTCTGAAAAACCTTATCTATCCATCCATATTCATAAAATATATATATATATATGTATTATTATGAATTTTCTACCCTTTATGGTGAGTAAAAACCTATTTTATATACCACATAATATACGACCTGTTTTTTATTTTATTATTATATACGTTTTACTTGTGTCCATTTCTTATATAACTATATATATTTATAGTATATCTGGTCTGAATGTATATACGTTCATGTGTTTCTGTATATATATAGTTTTATCTTCAAATTCATATATATGCATATAAGTATATTTTGAACCTTTAACAAATAAATAAATAAATATATATGTGGAAATTTATATATATATATATATAGTAAATACGCAAATATATAGATATATAAATGTATATAATATAAAAGTGTTCGTCTAATGGTTTATATACAAATTATCGTATTTGGGATTGGAATATATATTTTATATGTGTATAAGCCTTCATTTATAAATGCATTTGTTTATCTTATATCCATATATTATATATACACATTTTACACTTAAATGTAAACATAATATCCATAAGCAATATGCGTATATTATTGACAACATATCTATATATACTGTGTGGACTATCTATATATATAAAGATATAGATAGATATATAGATAGATAGATAGATAGATATATTAAATATAGTGTTTGGTCAATTTAAATTTATATATGTTTATGCAAAAATTTTAATTTTACATAAAATATATCCATATATAGTATATGTTATATTGTGATATTTTTGTATATATTACTATCCTATATATATACCCACAATTGAAAATTATAAACACTCACAGAAAATTCAATTATGTGGTTAAAATATATAATTGTTTTGATATAATTAAATGTTAATGTTGTTTTCTCATACATCACATGTATATATTATTATAATAAATGAATAAATGAAAATATATACCTTTTTAGTTAATAGACTAAAACAGATTGAATGAACAATAAAATGTATAAAATATCATTAAAAATGAATAATAATAAATGGTCTCTACTATATATATATTATGTGATGATCAAAAATAATTTATGATATATATATATATTATTATGCTTACGCTTCATAAAACATTTTGTTTTTAACAAAATTATATTGACATAATATATAACGCAGATAT
This sequence comes from Dilophus febrilis, assembly GCA_958336335.1. Taxonomy (NCBI): domain Eukaryota; kingdom Metazoa; phylum Arthropoda; class Insecta; order Diptera; family Bibionidae; genus Dilophus; species Dilophus febrilis. The sequence continues at coordinate 6,694,770 of OY284470.1, read as the reverse complement.
TAGCATATTATGTTAAAATGATTTGAATTTTATAAATTGAATTGATTGCATGTGAATATAAAAAATATTTAACAGGAGATGTTTGATTAAATTCTCCAAAAATATTGATTGGTCTAAATGTTGAAAAACACAAATCCTTTTCAAAAAACACCTTTAATATTCTTATGTTATTTCAATAATCCAATAATTTTCTTTTTCGTGGGTGATTAAAATAAATCACAAATCCTTTTTAATACTTAGGTTAATTTATATTGAAGTTCATTATATTAAATATCAGAAATTAATTCTGTATATTTATTAAGCACAATAACAACAAACAATTAGTTTAATTGTTTAACAGAAAATTATTTCTCCTTTATTTTTCCTTTGTTTAATATCTAAAAAACACTGACATCATTTTGTCAAATCCAATCAATCATAATTCAAATTTGTTAACAAATATATATAATAATAAATTCAATATATTTACGCGTATAAAATTATCATTATTTTTAATGAATTAATTATACACAATAAATGATAATTGTCAATAATCACACAAAAAAAAAAAAGGATATTATTATTACAAGGGGTTTTATACAAATTAAAAAAAAAAATAAAAAACAAACATGATTTTTTACATATTTTAAAAATTTGTTTTTTATCTACACACAACGAAAAAAAAAACAAACAAACAAATATATCCTATTTCTATATCAAAACATGTGTTTTATTTTTATCCTATATATAGCATATGTGGATATATGTGCGGCAAATATATGAGCTTTCAATGAAATGTTTTGTTATACATCAAACATGTAGCCAAAAATGTATAATATCATCATATATAGATAGATATATAGTGTATATATGTATGTGTATATTTGAATGAACGAACGTATTTATAATAATTTGAAAAACCATGTTGTACGGTTAAACATTAACACAAAATTGTTTTACATCATATAGCAATGTGTCATGTTTATATATACTATATATATATATAGTATTTTAGTATAGTAAAGCATGCGATATACATATAGGATGTTGAATTTGGTAACAGATTGAATTTTAAAAATTTATTAAAATATATTTTTTTTCTCCTATAATGCTTTTGATATAAATTCACTTAATACACAAAAAAAAAGATTTGAAATTTAATATTTTTTCACACTCCTATATAGTAAAATGTTTTTAAAAATATTTTGTTGAAATGTATTTGTCTATCTCTACATCATATTCTATGAATATACAAAACGATCTGCATATACAATGTCAGAAATTTGTTTAGTTTTTTTTTTTATTAAATATTCATGTTCATTTTAAGATTTTTTATATGTATATATAATTATTAAATGTTTTATTTAAACAAAATAAAAAAAAAACATTTCAATGGCCAAAGGATTTTGGAAGAGGATCTTGTGTAAAATAATATAACATAAATAAATTATCAACATATATATTCATAAGTATAAAAGTCTATTCGTTACTTTCGTGTTTTTTTATGTTGAATTTCTATATCCTTTCTTTTCTGTTTCTGTTTTTTTTTAATTTAACAAATGATTTTGAAACAGTTGTTTAAGAAAAGTGATGTTATTATAAAAGAATAAGAATATATATAATTATATATATATATTTTCTTATTATATATTACTCGAATTTATAATATTTATATTTTGTATTGCAATGATTTCTAATTCTGTGGTGTAAATGTTAAAAATGCCAACCTAAAATTCTAACGGAATTTTGGGGTCGTGGGTTCGAATCCTACTGAATGCATAAAATATGTTTTGTGTTTTCGGTTATTTTTCGAATCTGAATTTTAACGCAGAGTTGTATATTCCGCTTGCGGTTGGTCGTACGGCTAATTACCGACACCGTAAAAGACACAAATTAAGAAACTAACAACAGAAGGCTGTTGTTGGACGCTAAAACCAGATTGTTGGTTGTATGGCGAAAAATTTATTTATTTTTATTATTGCAATGATTTCTATATAGAAAAGGATATTCTATCAATAGAAGTACTAGATAATAGAACATTAATGGCGGTGCGATCCTGTAAGCAGAATGAATTTAACAAAATGGCGGCTTCTACTAATCATACTAATGATCATAAAAAAACATCCCAATTCATTGTTTATTTTATCTATTTCTCGATCTTAAATTTTTTGCGAACCAAATTCCGATGAAAAATGCACAAACCGGTTATATGTTTTTGAAAAAATACCATGTATATTTGTATAGTAACTTTTTACTTGTATATTTATTCATTATTTCCCATAAATGTCCTGCTAACTTTATCTATATATTATTGCCTGGCTTTGCAATGCACAGCTATAGTAGAATTTTAACTCACTATTTGTTAACTCACACAACTTTCTGTATATTATTTTATATTATATACCTATTGCTATTGTGCATATTTTGAAAAACAAACTAAACACCATATCAATATATAAATTTTATTTTTTTCATGTATATAAACAAACACACCAATAATTTAGTAAATGTTGATCCACCTTTTTATAGTAACTTTAAAAAATATTTTTCACAATAGTTTTTTTATTTTCTAAATAAAACAATCGCTTTCGATGTTTTTTTTTTTGAAAAAAAAACCCCATATCAAATTATATAAATTGTTAAAACACAAATATTTATTATACCACATCTATCGATAATAGATATACGAATTTATTATCAAATAATTTAAAAAAAAACGTGCACACAATTTTATTAAATTGAAACATTTCTGTTCTACATATAGATTCATTCAACATTCATGAAATATTGTTAAAATTTTAGATTTATTCAAAATTATTTCACTATAAAGGTGAAAATCAAATACAATTTCTAATATAATTAGTTTCAATTGAGCCAAAGACTATATTGCAAAATAAGGGTAAATTAATCACCATATATACAATTATATATAGTATCTTAAAACGTTTTGAAACATTAGACGACACAGTGTTAAAATCAGGTGTGTGTTCTTTAATTGTATATTATTGCAATGAAATTTCGAATCGCAAAACAGAAAATGATTCATAAAAAATTTTATGGAATCAGAAAAAAAATATAATAATCATAAAATAAAATTTTATTAAAATTTTTCAATTGCATGAAAAGTACCAAAACTATTATTATTATTATTATTATTATTATTATTATTATTATTATTATTATTATTATTATTCATGTGTGCAACTTCGATGATGACAATCGAAAAACATATAAATATTTTATTGAATTACTCTAATAAGACGGCAAAAAAAAAAAGTCTATAATATACATTATAAAACATATTCAATTTTTGATAAAACTAAAAATACTAAAATTTTATCTATTCTATCCTGTATCTATCTATATTATCTATATTTTTTCCTGATATAGTTTCTTGTGTGCAAATGTGCAAATAGAATCATATCTAATATAAATATACGACATAGTTATATTAAAAATACATCCCTTACTTTACCATTTGATATTGCAATCGTGTATATATGTTTGAATGGCAATCAGAGTCGTATGAAACGACTTGTGTAACCACAGGGCGAATTTTAAAACAATTTACATCAACATATCAGTTTAAAAAATTTGTAAATTTTAAATGAATAAGTTAAATAAATGGGCTAACAAAAATCCGGCTGATACTAAAGAACCCAGACGATGCTCCAGGATGTTCAGAATATCTTTTTGAATATCTTGAAAATGGTGGCGGGGATTGAATTATCCCTTTTGATTCTTAGCTTCATTATTGTTGTTCTCTAATCGTTTGTATAGGAAAAGAATAAGCAACTATCCTTACTTTATAAACATAATGTAAAAATAGCTGTTTACGGTTCTGAAGGAAATATTCTTTTATATGGTATATACATTACATAAGCCAACCAACATTAACCGCACATATTCATTTTTATTTTAGCATCATATTTCACATAAATATATATACATAACATACATATATGGTGGAGATATGGTATGTGTGTTTTGTTTTCTAAAATGTAACCTTATTCATTATATAGAATTTAGTATGATATAATATGATATTTTTTGGAATGGCTGCGTGTATTTCAATTGATTATCCTTTTTTTTTTTGTTTTATTTGACCTACAAAAAATATGTTTTGAACATTATTTGAATAATTGAATATTTTGTATAATTTACAATCGATATTTTGGATTAGAGGAATCATAATTTTCTCCGTTCATCAACTGCCATTGTATAAATACAATTGTTAAATTATATTAATAAAAGTGTTGATTTACCATATTTGTGTTGATTGTTAAATAAGGAATAGAATCTATAATGAATGGAAAATGGGAAACTAAAACTATTGAATTTTATTTTGGCTTTCATTTATAAAACGCAAATATATCAGATGATGAATTCCTTCAAGTCGAGGCAATTCCACTTGTTTTTTTTTTCTTCTTTTGAATTTAATTTTACGACCGCATATATATTTATTTACTTCTATATATATAAATAGTATATAGGTTTATTTTATATGTATATATTCACATTTATATTTACCCTATCCTATCCAATTACCGCATAATAAAATGTTATTTTCTATTTGAATTCAATAGACATGGAATTATGTTTTATTTTATTTATACTATATATGTAATGTACATTATAATATATGTAGTCTTTTGTACAAGTATACAAAATGTATATATAGAGTGATGGAATTTGAAAGAAAACAACTAGATTTTATATTATATTTAACAATTTTATATGTTGTAAATTATTTATATTTTGCTAACTCAAATTTTATTTAAAAAATGTACTTGTAATCCATACAAATTATATTTTATTTCTGTATCTTACATACATATTTATTTAAAAAATATATATCTTCTTAATATGTTATAAATGCAATAAAATATAGTATTTATATATTTCTATTCTATTGGTATTTCAACTGAATTGCAAATTAAATAGAATTAACTGACAAATATATTTTCATATATAATTTTTAATTGAATACGCGTATTCATTTAAAATTTCTATTTTATAAACCATATTTATATGATCGGGTTTTACTTTAACAACACATTTATGGGAATCTTTAAAACAAATTAAATGAATATCGGTAGGTCGAGAAATTAATAATAGGTAGCCTTTTATATAGGAATTAAGGTAGACTTTTCGCCCCTATGGACATGGGTAATTTCTTAAAAAAAGAAAGAAAAATGTGTTGTTATCATAAAAATTATTTAATAAAATTCAAACATTCAGTTTGTGTAATGACATTTTTGGAAAATTCTTTTTCTTTAAACATTATCTCAAAATATTTATGTTTTTCATTTAATATAAAATGAAAATCAAAAATATAAATTTCATAGTTTTTGTTACATTTGTTTGTTTTTTTGTATATAGTATATGGTAGATAAATTTACAATCTTGTATATTTTATTTTTTTGTAAAAAAATATATTTTCTATTTTGGAAAAATAAACGAATTTGTTGTGTTTGCATGCATCCATAAAAAAAAAGAAAGAAATTTGTGTTTAAAAAAAATATCTTAAAAAATAAAATCTGTTTAAAAAATATATATATACTTATACATAGATTCAAACATATGAGCTGCAGAAAGATATACATATGTTATATACCTGAATATAATGTGTTATATACCATGTAAGTCATTTAACTTTTGTGACAGTGGAATAACTCGAAAACGATGAGTTTTTATCAAAAATGATGTAGACAAAAGTTTTTCAGTAGTAATAGCAGGGGGACATACGATGGATAAATAAGGTAATTTAAAAAAAAATAGTATATTTAGCGTCATGTCTTCTATTTGACCTTAACTGAAGTTCAAAATATACAACCATCGGATGTCCTCCTATCTACCGAACAACTTTTTTGATTAAATCATTTTTCTGAAAAAAAAACCCCTCGTATTCGAGTTACTGTCTCAAAAGTTAAAAGACTCACATCGTATCGTATATATATATATTCATTATAAAGATATAAAATTGAAAAATGCATTTTTTACAATGCACGTGTGTGTTCTGATTCATTTTCGTTTTTTTATTTAAATGTTTTAATTTCCTATATATGCTTGGCTTTTAGTTTAATTTATTTGATGGTAGAATGGCTAAACAAATTATTTGAATGTGTGGATATAATATTTTTTTATGTTTTCCATAAAGATACAATTATAGAAAGTGCATATGTAGCCACCATTATTGCGTTGATAGATATCAATGTATTAATTAAAAATTTAAATGTTTTAAACATTTACCAACACAAATCTTTCTACGCCAAAACACATAGAGAGAAAAAAAAAGAATTCTATAGATAAGTGTTTAATTTTTATTTTGTTGTTATATACATATATATATATATAGATCTTTAAAATAAATTGACTGCGTGTATTCACCTCTAAAAAATTTAAATAATAATAAATATAATTTCATTTTAAATGTATATATAGAATATAGAAAAAATAATAATCCATATATATATAACTAACTATATATGGTACATATGAATATATTGAATAAATAGAGATGGGTATGTTTTCATATATATGTATATGTATAGATAAAAATCTTGTAAATTTAAATTTAATAAATTAAATGTCAAGAACACAGTATCTTATATTCTTATATGCATATATGCAAGAATATAGATATTAATTTAAGAAAAAAAAATGCATCAGTCACAATTAAAAAAAGAAAAGAAAATGAATCATAAATGGAAAACTTAACAATCATAAATCATTATCTATTTATAATTTTTTGTTTTTTTAACATTAATCGTTTCCGTGGAAACAATTTCTGAATGCAATGTCCGATTCAATTCTCGAAAGTTTTGATTACGATCCCAGTATCAAAGGTAACGTCCTACTGACTAAAACTTCATTCCAAAGTCTAAGTGCAGATATACGGTGCCGTGTACTGCGACCCTGGTACTGCGACTTTTTTTCGAATTTTTGAATTATGTTATGTCCTGTAATGGTTGTTGCCGGATTAACATTTTTTTTATCGGTTTTTTGTGTTTTCTTTTTTTCCAACTTTTGGCAATGCTCATATAGGAAATGTTGCCAATTTAAACGTAACCATTTTCATTTCTTCGTCTAATTGTTGTAATCTCGTACGCATAATGTTAATTTGCGTATTTTGAACATCCATCATATTATTGTAAAGATTTGGAGCACATCTCCCTATTCTGTACATATATGCTAATGAATATAATGATTATGTAGTTGATTAAACATTTTTGTTGGTTTATTTCCTCCATTATAGTTTATGATGTTTTAGTCGGATTGACGTGGAATACAGCTTTTTATTATGTATGTGATTTAAAATTTTTATTTTTCACAAATGTTTTATATTAAATTGCTCTATTTAGAATATAAATAACGATGAAACTGTGATGATTCAATCGAATGATTGATTCAATTTGATGAATTTATTTGTTAAAATTGATGTTGAACACGATTGATACGATTTGCGAGTATCTGCCGATGGCTTTTGAATTGAATTGAATTCTAAATTAAAGAAAAAATAAATATATATATGAATAACCTTTAATATACTTGAAAATGAGCATTGAGAACATTTATTTTATATATAGGTCGGGGTATTTAATATTAAAAAAAGGACGAACCAAAATTGCCGTTTTATTAACATTCGCTGTAATAGCAATTCTGATGAAAATTGCAACATAGTTTTTCTTAATTTCATCAAGTTATATCATTTTCGAAAGATTTCATGTAATTAGTGAAAACATATTGACATGAAAGTTCAACATTTAATAAATTGAAAATGTATTAAAATGATAAAGTAAAATATAATTATAGAATATATTTGAATACACTTTTGGTATTCATTTTTTCTTCTTTTTTCCTCTTGGAATATATAACACACAGCACGGTTCATGCTTAAGCAGAAATGCATATCCTTTTTATAATAATAATAATAATAATATTATAATAAATTATTACATTTACAAGTTATATAACAAAATGTATATATAATATAAATGCAAGTATAGTTGCAAGCTTGCTATATTTCTGTTTTGTTAAAGCATATAACATATTGCATTCTATTCTATATCTATATATATCTTTATGTATTCTTTATATATATTTATATATAGATTATTTCTTTAACACATTGAATATATATAGAACACATCTATATATATATTCCATGGGCGGTTCGTTAAAAAATGTTTACCATATTGTTAAAATTAGATGAAAAACTGCAGGAATAAAATTCAAAAAATTATTGGAAAAATTGAATTGTCCGCAAAATTTAGTATTTTAGGATTCCATAGATTTTGTTTCTATAAATTAGCTATAATTAGACGTGTACCTTTCAGAATATCACCTCGCTCTGACATCAATATCTTGAAATTATTTCAAAAACCAGTGTATATACATATGTGTATATAAGATTTGAAAGAGATGATGCATGTGAAAATTGCATATGAAATCTTTTAGATATTTAGATAAAAAGCTTTTTGTAATAAAATATATATTTTGTGACAATATTTTCAAGTATATATATATTCCGTATATTATAATAATAATAATAATAATATTGTACATTATATTTATACTATATATAGATATATTTATTAAATATACCTACTTATTCTATTTATATTTATATACAATATATAGTTTAGTTAGTTATATAACAATAAGCCATCCTCTGTGTATGATATGATGTAGAACTACTTATATAACTATATATATATATATAACGATATTGCTTATTTAACATAGAGATATACTTTAGAAGAATACAAGAAGAACACATTTTAATATAGAATAGATTTTGTATAAAATAAATAGATATATATATTCGCTATAAGATAGATAGAAAAAAATATTGGTACTATATATAATAAATTACATAATAATCAATATATATATCGAAAAGAACAGCATAAAGGGTCATAATTTTTTAATATATTATCAAAGAGTTGTGTATATTGCGATTTCTTTTAAAAAAAAACATATATATTTTATATCGAAAATTTAATATGAATTATGTGAAAAATTTGGACAATAAGTGATCAAACAAATTAACATTTTGAATTTGTGTATAAATTGATCAAATATAAACTATATTGAATTTATTTGTTGAACGATATGTTAAAGCTATATATACAATCGCCATGATATTCCAGTTTTATATATATGTTAAATCCGCAAATATGTATTTGATATATCGCAGTTTTTATAATTAACATTTTTAGTATATACGCGCACACTTTTATCATTAACATTAATATTTCTATATATAGATATAATAAATGATTCTGAATAGAATTCTTATATATACATATATATGGTAAATCATTTAATTCGCAAGTTTTCCATTAAGTGTCACGATGACACTTATATTAATTCAATTACATCACCGCATAAACACAGGATAGATAGACATATAATAAAAAGCATATGGTGAATTATATTAAATACGCAAATGGTCATAGATGAATTTAATTACATAATATAATTTATTATTAAAATTTAGTATTTTATCATTATGATAAATAATCATAAAAGATCAAAAAACATAAGAAACCACCATAACAACAAAAAAAACAAACGTGTAATATTGCAATTTATATGTCATATAAGCAATATAATAAATATATAGATATACAACTTTACTCTTATATGAATATAATAAATGAATATATATTTGGTGATAAGTCCATGTTATATATTAGATTATAGGATTTTTAAAAAACATTATACATATACGCATATGGTTGATCATATCATAAAAAAAAGGATATTCGTACGGAATATCGTAATACAAAATTCACAAATTGAGTGTTCAATCAGTCACCATAGAGATTGAATTATTCCTCATCTGCCTAAACTCATGGGTGAATGAAAGGTGAAACTTTTTTCTAAAAATACTAATATCCTTCAACAATAATTTTTTATGATGCTTATGCATATACAAATCTCATATTTTTGAAGAGTTTACCTCTAAACAAAAACTTTTTTTGATATATCTTTTAACTTCCTTTATCGAAAAAATTCCTAAATCTATTAGCCCGCATTAAGAAGGGTAGTGTGCTTTTGGTTTCCTTTTTAAAGCAGTTAATTATAGAAATTCATTGCATATTGCATATACACATAAATATAATAATTAACTAAAACTGTTCTCAAATGGTAATATAGTTATATAAATATAATTTTTACGAATCATACGTGAATTTTTGGGCTTATATATGGTATGGTTGTATACAAAATAAAAGAAATTCGTAGGCGTATATCTAATAAATACTCATCAGTATATGCAATATAAGCACTCATATGTAGTACATATATATTGTACAATAATATATAGAATGACATCTGCTTATTAATATATATATATACAGTAAAGTAAATCTTTGTTCACTTATATAATAATGTTTTCTCGAACTTATTCGAATATGAAAATAATATACTAATTTGCATTAAGGATCACAATTGATAGATATCTAATATAAAACCAGCCGAAACGAATGACTTGTTTTGTTTATTGACACTTTCAATTGGAAACAATTTTCCATCATAACTTATACATATATGCAATAGAAAACTATGCAGCTAAATTATTGGATTACTTTGTAAAAATTAGACCAATATGGACAGACTTTTATAATGCTTGTTTTAATAAAAAGTTGATTCACTGTTGATAAAACTAACTCGCAATATATACAAAAAAAAAATACATTTAAATATAAGAAGATAACTTAAAAGAAAAAAATTGTTCACGACAAATCGCTTCTACCATCAATCATCTCATCTTATATATAAATAATTCAAATATACATATGTATATATAAAGGATTTATACATAAAATCTATTTTATGTATATATATATGCTTTTTCATCCTTCATGTATATATTGTACTATATATGTAAGTTTATTTATATATACACGTTGCATATATAGGAATATCATATACATATAATTATGTATAGGTGTGATTGGGGTTAGGAATTTTTTTAGGAATCATTTTCATTAGATTTATTTTGGAGATTTTTTCCAATGTAAGACTATTTTATAAAGGATTGGATTTGTAAAATTTTGAAAAGTCCTTATAGTGATATTATACAACAGAAGGGCCATAAATCGATTTTCTCATCAGTTTTATATTGTCACTGGTGATTGCTCAATCTAATATACCTTAATTTTAAAATAATCTATCGATTTTTCGTTTAGTTGTATCACAATAAAACGTTTTTTCTATTGGAAATAATTGATTGTTTTTGTTACTCCCTTAACCCTCCGTTTGGCGGATGGGTTCAGCCAGACCTTTTACAATTTCAATCGTTTTTTAGTATGCTATCTATTGAGCCAGCAATTTGAAATTCTTTGACTTTTCCTAACATTTGATCGTCTATAATTTACCCTCAAATTGGACGTGTTTGATAAAAACATTTATATATACAAAACTCTCATATAATTCTATGGAAATACACAGAGGTCTGGCCAGACCCCATGAGCCAAACCGAAGGTATTAAAATATGTGCCAAACGGAGGGTTAAGCGATAAAAATTTAAATTTTATTTACTATTAAATTTCAATCAAAGTCAAAGATTTTTTCCGTTAAAATTCGTTAAAATATAAAGAGATATTTCACCATGATTCGAATAAACCCAATCTAACCCTATATATTCATTTTACTCCTTTTTCTTTTAAACCATACATATGTACATCCGTATAAATGATACGATTTCCTGATGTGATGATAATGATAAAATTTTCTTATTTCATACATAAATTCTGTTTTCAATTCCGCAACTGCTACTAGTGTTAATTTAATAGAAAAAACGTAATCACCCAAAATGAATTGGAAAATATCGGACGGTAAGTCAAAAAATCAAATGAAACAATTAAATTCTATTAAAAGTTTAATATGAATCAACTTTCAAACAAATGTTAAATACAAAGGCAAAAAAAAAGGAGGAATATTATTTATTATATAATATCTGCGTTCAATACCTTTAATTTTTTTTTAGAGTTAGAATTTATCGGTATAGTTAAGAAGTCATAAAATTTTTTTTATATCTTACCGACACGCACTTATCTTATATGCATTTTCTTTTTTTTTTTTTGTTTATCTACAAACATATATACATTTTTTTTCTTCATAATCTTTTTTTTTTTTCAATATACATAAAAAAAATTTAGCCAAAAAGTAAACTTGTAAATTGTTTCAATATTTTTCTTCGTGATAAGTAAATAAATAAATATTGTATAACTTATATTGTGGTGTGATGAAGAAACAGGAAAACTTTAAGAGAACAAAGATTGTGTATAATGTGAAGTAAGTTTTTAAAATGAAAATACTTAGGTAAAATACACCAAATATGTGGATTTTGGATATATACATCTATAAATAAACGTGTGTTATACAAATATACACAACACATAAAATTTTTATTCGTATATGATGGTATATATAGAAAATGTGATTTATTTTTTATTTTATTCCATCTTTTTTAAGTACGCAACGAGTATTATATACGATTATGTATTTTGTTTTTTTTTTTTTTTATTCTTTTCTGGTTCAATTTTATTTAAATTTTTTTTAAATTTTTTTTATATAAATAAAAAAGGGGAGCCGATTTATTTTCATTTGTTATTGGTACTTATACTGTAGCTATGTAGATATATACGCAAACGATATATACTTAAACGATATATATATATATATATTTGCATGAAGAATTGTATTTTATGGTATTTTTTTTTATAATACTACTAGTGGCTTATTATTATTCATATTTTTTTTTTGTTGCAAATTGTGCAAAAAAATAAATGAATATATATTTAGCAAAGAAATAAGGGATTCGATAAAATATACAACAATGTTTATCTATATACGTTTATGCAATTTTTGAAAATGTTAATGTTAAATTGATTAATCCAAATTCGGAATATGGATATACTGCATGATGTATATATCATTGATGATTGGAATTGAACCGCGTATTTATATATACATATTTATTATATTTTGAATAATAATAATCTCGTATTTTTTTTTCTGTTTGTGCATTTTGTGCAGGTATATTTTTGTATTATATATAACGTGTCAATAAAAACGATTTATCAATATAATACTAGTAAAATTTTATGTATATTTTCCACAATAATATGTGTATAAAAAGGAAATAATTACATATAGGTATTTGTATATACTTTTAATATAAATACGTTTAATATAAATACAATTACAATTGCATTTTAATGTATTCAATTCAAATCTTTATATGGCTATTCGGATTAATGCGTAGTTTAATTTTACAATTATAAAGGCTGTGGAAACGTCCATTTAAGTAGATAAATGGAAGTCGAATATTTTCTTATTTGACAGTTCTCTAAAAAATTAAAAATGTGAAAGAGATGATTAAGTTTAAAAGTAACAATTGATTGGTAATAAAAACTGCCAAGGTACAAAACTGCAAAATTCCAATTATTTCCTTTTCAAAAAAAAAATATACACAATTTGACACCACCTCCTTTAAAATGATCATTATTATATAGAATTATGTTTACCAACACCCTCCCATTTCAAGGACTTAACAATGACACCCTGTACGTGTTCATACTTTGAATGACACATAATAAATAAATAAAAAAAAATGTATATATTTATTTTAAAATTCAATAATAATCAGATCAAAGTTAAGAAAATAAATATAAATAAAATCATTCGTTAACTTTTGTTTAACTTTGAACAAAAAATAAAAAATTCATATCTATTTATTTATTTGTGTTTTTTTTTTACGGAAATTATATATTGTTTGGTTTATATTATGTAAAAAAAAAAAAACAAAACAGAAATAAAAGGAATTGATTGATTGAAAATTTTCCTTTTTTTTTCGCTAAACAATGAATTTTAAACAACAAAATATACGTATAATGAAATAACAATGAAATGAATAAAAAAAATGTATAATGAAAAATAATAATTTAATATAGAATTTTTATTCGAATACACCCATATTGACTTTACCCGCTCGCACACTGAATATAGTATATAGGAAAAATATTCATTATCAATATTTCAGATATTTCGGGTATGGATAAAAGAAGTTGGAAAAGTAAAGTAAAGGAAACCGATTGGAAACGTTGTGAAAATCATTTGATTATCATATAAACATTTCAATTACAGGTATTTGAACTTAAATGCATTTGAATTGACCTAAACGCATAGTTTCAAGTATCTTAATAAATGAAAAAAAATCTAAATTTTCGACTTTCTTTATAGATTATGTAAAATGTAAGCTATATAAACAATTGTTATTTTAAAGATCTGTTTTCAAATAAGTAATTAATTATTTTTTCCTTTATTTAAACTAGTAGATTTTATTTTTTCGAATGTATTCGAACTTGAAATTTTTAAATATTTAATTATCATATGCAATGATGTAAATAAAAAATAACTACGATTTAGCTAATAATTATTACAACAAATATATTGATTTGTCATTTGAGTACGTGCTTTCTTCTTTTATTATTATATAGGTTTATTTATTTATTTTTTTTTTTTGTTGTACAACAATTTTCTTTTCTATAAATAACCTTATCTGTATATATATATATATATATATATAAAATATATATATACGCTTATTATATATCTATATATAGTATATGATATTCATTGGTTTTAGTTCATTAATTTTAACTGACTATATCTCAGCACTTCCATCCATCTTCTTCAAACGGATTTTCTTTTTATATAACTATATATGTATATAGAAGATGTGCTTTAATTTTTCTTGTTTTTCTATATATCTATATATATATATATAAATATAAATGAGATTATACAATACTTTCACTTTTAATAATATTATATCTACAACATACACGTCCATATTGTAAGTAGATGCTTATACTAAAATACATATATATACCATTTTATATAATGATGACAAAAAAAAAATAAGAGATTATATATAGATATATAATTACATTTTCATGAAATGCTTTTAGCAATAGAAAAATAATAAAATGTATATATATATATATATAAAATATAACCCATATATGAATTATATATGCGTATATCGTATATTGGTATGTTAATAATTACTTCTCAAAAGCTATATATATAGATGAATGTACAGTATCATTGGCATAATATATTGTTTATAAAAATTAAATTATTCTACAACAAGATATCCTTTTCAAAAATTGGAATATTTTCCATTTAAAAAAAAAAATTTAGAGGTTTTTGTTTCGCTATTCATATTTTAGTTTATTTTTATTTTTCAAGTAGCTCTGCGTTACACTAACAAGCTCGTTTTATATCCCAAAAAATCATATTACAATAGTTTTATCAAAATCAGGACCTGAGATGACTCATCAACCGACAGGATATTCTGAAAGATTCGTGATTAAATAATTAATAAATTATACAGTACAAAAATAAAGGTTTTTTGAACAAAATTTTCCGGATTTTCCGGCTTTTTTATAACATATATAATAAATTAATTTATATGCATGAGCATTTCAGAATCGTTTATCGTTTTGGTATAATAATTAGGACAAATTCTTTAACGATCTTTGTCTTTAGACAGTTTTTTTATGAATATTTCAATTCCAACATTGTTTTATCTTTCAATACATGACCCAAATTCTATTCCACTTATGAATCGATTATAACCCCCCCAAAAAACCATCAAATGCCTTAAACAAATACAATTTTAATTCAATATATATTTCATATTACGATATTGCAATTCAAGTGCATATGATATAAATTATATATTTACCATTTAATTAGTGTGGTTTTTAATTATATATAAATACTACTAGTATTTTTTCTATCTGAAATATATTTATATATACTGGCAAAATTCCAATATATATAGTAATTAAATATTAATTAAATAATATTATAAAACAATATTAATTTGCGATTTATACAATAATGTTTTTTTTCTGTATACGCATTAATTGCAATACAAATTTATTTGATTTTATATGTCCAATGCATATTGATGACATTGATGATAGTCGTGGCCGTGGAGCCCTGGGGATAAACATCACAATTTCATAAATAATTTTTAACAATTAAAGTTAAAGTCATTTTATTTTGTTTGTTTGTTGGTAAAATGGCGATTGTCGGGGTTGTATATAAAGCAATATAGAAGTTTTCCATATAATTTTTTATTTTTATTGATTCATAGCTCACAAATATTGTTTTTGTACATATCGTTATCAAAATTTATTCGATTTATACTTTTTCGTGTAATATTTATATATATATAATTCACAACTCAAAATGATTTTTCAATATATATTTTTCAAGGTATCGTATAAAACATTAGCATTTAACTTTAAAGTATGTTAAATGGTTTCAATGTTTTAAGTAACAAATATATTTGTATTATACATTTTTCATCGAAAAAATAGAATAATTATAATATTTTTAACTTAATTATGTGTAGATGTGTATGTACGTATATGCGTATTTTAAGGTTTTATGAACGGAAAAAAATATTATGTATTTATTTTAACATTTTCTCTAACATATATATATATAATATGTATATTGTTCTGCATATATATTTATGCATACAACACCAGAATAAAAATTTACCTCAATAAATTTTAGTAAATGTAAAATACAAAAGCAATAAATCGATTCTTGAAGGTTTTTATATGTTACATATATATACAGGTAAATAGATTCTTTTTTTATTTCAAAATCACTCTACCAAATATAATACAAACAATACATACATTACATTAATATATATTTTGGGTTAGGGCGATTCTTGTGATTTCGCAAAGGCAGATATTCCAACGGTGTACGATTACAGCAGGAAGGAAAGTTCCTGCATGAATGACAATCCAACACATCACATATTCTATATTATACGTAAGTTTTTCACTGAAGATCGTGTTACTGTAAAATATTACTGTAATAAAATATGTTTATGGATCATTTAAATTATTTTTTTTGATACCAATTTGAAGAAAATTTTTATTAATTTTAAAATGCATTAAAGTTAAAGTGAAAGGCGTTTCTGTTGCCTTCGAAACCTTTCAAAAGCCACCCTATTATTATATATGGCGAGGTATATACACATTTATTAAATGGTATATATATACAATATACATACATATATAGAATATGTTTTTTCCGTTGAAATAATTCGCAAACAGTATTTGAAATAAATCTTATAATTAATAATGATCTACAACTAACAAACAATACGTATGAATACATATAGTACAATAATGGTACTATACACAATATAAACGTTTATTATATTTACCTACCTAAATATATATATATATATATATATATATATAAATTTTATTTATACATACTTATATATACATAGCTATATATATATAGGTGCCAATTGAACCAAATAAGGTAAAAATAGAGGAACAAAAAAAAAGGTGGAATTTATTTTCTTTTAAAAAATATGTAATATATAACATCTGTTGAAAATACACATAACAGCACATATACCAACAACAATGGCAACAATTTATGCCTTTATACTGTTAAAGGTGATTTTTTTCTTTTTTCTTTTTTCTGCTATATTTTCATCTTCGTGTAGTAAATATTTCCACAGTACAGGTGTGGAAACACAAACATTATAACTTAATATATATATAGCTTTTTTTTTTTAAGTTTAATATCCCTTGGTCTACAATATAAAGTATTATATGTTCTATTCCAAATGCGGTACTAAATCGTAATGATTTTGGAATATATATATATATATATATAGATATTTTTGTACACAACCAACAACTGTCAAATAGAAATGGAAAAAAATGTGTGAACTTAATACTATATACATATATAATATATAACATATCTAAACACTAAATAAGACAGTTATTTATTGTTGATTGTATACATACATATATATATATATATAGTTAAAATGAAAAATAGAAATAAATGTTTTATTGCTATAATATTAAAATATATATATATGTTATGTGGTGACCATCGCGTATATAATAAGGAAAATGCATATAAGCTCGTTAATGCATATATCGAAAGTAAATTTTTAACAAATTACTATATTATATCGTCGCGTTCTTCTATAATAAATTATTTATTATATACAATACATTATTTGTTATTTCATATAAGATAGAGTAATGACATAGGACAAAATTATATTTATGTGAAAATGTTATTGACATTATATTATTGTAATCGATTTACTATTTTGAAATTCGTTCGTGTGGCATATGTCTGTTATTGGATTGGATAATTCGGAATGTTTAGTATTTCACTGTTTTTTTTAGTTCATTGACAATTGACGAATACTTCAATAACCCGCCAACCTGTCCCTAAAATATCTTCGCAAATTATTACAAACTTTCAATAATTAGAAACAAACACATTTTGACATTCTGATTTTACTATAGAAATACTCAGCAAAAGTTTTATTCTTTCCATATAGCGCGTTTTTTTACTTGAACCAGATTAGCATAACTTTTGTATTTTTTGGTTTTTAATAATATTAAACCATTTTGTCAACCCCTTATTATCTGGTTTTCTATTACAATTTTAATTATTAGTTTTTTTTTTTGCTTTATTTGTTTGGTTTATTGCATTATCAATGGATGAAATTTTCCTTCAATTTGACTTTCTACAGGTCAACAGGAAAGCTCTAACAGGAAAATTCTACGGGAAAACTTATTCAAATTGCCCTTTTTGATTGATCATTAATGAGATTAGAAATTTTAATTGATTTTAAATGCATCGTCTTAGCATCCAATAAAATATGCTAGCAATCATCGTGAATTTTTCGTCAGATTTCAATATATAAATTTATATAATGTCCGTGTCATGGTTGCTTTCACAATAAGATTTCCTGAAACAAATACTGTATGCTTCAACAAACAATACAATATGCTTCTTGGAAAATAAATGATCACATTACAATCAAAAATCATCCAACAACAGTCTTCTGTTGTTAGTTTCATAATTTCTCGGAAAAAAACACCGATTAAAAAACATTTCTTTTTACTTTTTCTTTTATAATTGCAAAATTGCCTTTCTCCAAAAATAAGAACTAGCTCTTTATGGTTTAATCTAAAAATTTAATTGGGTTCAATCGAATAATAAATACGTACCATACTTCGAATGAATTATTCTAAATAATTTGCATATATATTATAAATAATTCATCGTAAAAGTAAGTACAATTACTACAATTAAAAAAAAACAAAAAAAACCAAACAAACACATAAGTAAATAAATGGTTTTTGAATCGCTTCATAAGTTCAAGATAAATTTTACTCGATTTATTCGAGTATAAACGAATGAATTTATTTATATATATGATATAGAAAAGTTGTATTTAAAAAATAATAAATACCACAGAATCTGAATAATATATTACATCTAAATAAAAAATACTAAACAAAAAGAAGAAAATCTATGCTTTTGTACTTGCGTTTTCTTTTTTTATATACATTACATTACATTTTAGATTTTACATATATATATATATATATAAATAAATAACAGAACAGAAAAGCATATTAGTAATTGTTTTTTATTCCTTTATTTTGTTGTTTTTGTATAAAAATCCCATGTGAACGATAAAATTTATTGTTTTAAAACTCATGTGCGGAAAAACTTTTATCCCATGTTATATGATTTTTTCTTTTTACATAAGGTTTGTGTTTAAAAAAAAAATCTATTGTTTTTTTTTCTCTCATATAATATGAGAATTTTCTTCCTTTTTTTTTTTATTATTTTTTCAATAAAATAAATGCTTCAAACCAAATGCCGAAACAAAACATATCCGGGGTAAAAAAATAAAATAAAATAAAAACGTATATATAGTATATAAGGAAATTTTTAGCTATATATGAATAACTGTGATATATGAATTTGATTCTATGGTATAGATATATATAAAGGAATATATGTAGTAGATGTACGTAAATAAATACAATAGAAAAATAAAATCTCGAATATGGTTTTTAATTCCCATAACAGGTTTCCAATTTATGAATAGCAAACTTATCCACAAAACCAAGCACTGTACCACAATCACCACACTATACATATATTATGATTATGATTATTTATGTGTACTATTGGGTATATTTATTTTTTTATTTTTTAAATAGGAAAAAATTTGTTCAATATTTTATATTCATTCAGGATATATATTACATTCATCATGATGAATATATATATATATATATGCATGTATGTATATTGTATATAATAAAAAAATAATATGTTTAAAATTATCAAAAATATTTTATTAAATACGAATAATATTTGCTTTTATCGGATATATAAACCTTTAAATGTGCGCGAATGATTTGTATAATTTATTCAACAGAATTATTTATATTATGGATATATGGATATGGATATGGGGTAATAAGCAATTTGTTTTTTTTGATCTATCGAATTAAATTATTGGAGTAATTTATTTTAAACTTTTTTTTTTTTTCAATATTAAATTTGCAATTATATGATATAAATGCTATCTATATATATTCATATACAGAGTTTTTTATTTTGTGTTTAAAAATTTTTTTTCAATTTGTTCATTTAAACTTGGCTTTTTAAATGTTTAATAATTTTTATTAAATTTTCATTAAGTTGCGTTCTGCTATGGTTTTCCTAATTTTAAGTGATTTTTTTTTTAAAATTGTATATTAATAAATTTTTATTCATATCAAATTTGATTACTTAATATGGGACACGTTTCAATTGTTTGAAAAACAGGAAAAATATATACAGAACAAGGAATAAAACATAGATATTTTTGTAAGCAAATACCCTGATTTTGAAATGATAATATCAATATAATTGTCCTCGTTCCGTGAAAGAATTTCACGATAATAACAAAACGAGACGATTATCTTAAAGTCACATGTATCCATTAGCTAATTTATGGAAAAAAATCCAGATTTAATTTTCCGGAAAATCTTTTTTTTCCAAATATTTATTAGCTCCCTGGGTTTTCTTAAATTCTTTTTTGTTTTCCTAATGTCATATAAAACGCAAGTTGTAAGAAAATTCTTTTTAGTTTTATCGGGATGGGAACTCTAATTTTCTTCCAGTTAATTTTTAATTCTTATACAAATTGATCTAAATAAATACGTTTATTTTTATTAGTCTATAATAAGTGAGAAATTCTTATACATATTTTAATAATTAACTGTTTATATTATATCAGAATTATTATAATCAATTACATTTTAAATCATTGAATGGGCGGGTGGTGCAATTATAGAATTCTCCGCAAAATGCAATTTCTCAAAAATCAACAATAATACCCAACATTATATATGCAGATATATTACAAAATACATTACATATTTTATTTATATCATTTAAACTTTAACATTATGTTAATAAGATCTTTGATACGATATATGTATACCAATACGCAGCAGAATATCATCTTACAAATAATATCCATCTAAACTTTTTCACCTTTTTATGTATGACACGAATATTTATCACATTATTTTCTATTTTAATCTGCGATATACAATATACCAAAATACATACTTATATGTCGTATATATTTATCAAAATCAAACATATTCTATATAATATATATGTATATATTGTTTGTCGGTACAATATATGTACGTATAAATATATTTTTGTCTATCTGATATTATATAAATAACCATAAAATAAATAAATGCCTTTAGCCTTTTGGGGTCTTTTTTTTTTTATTTTATTTTATATAATTCGATCAATGAATATGTACATAATTATACATATAGGTTATTTATATATTATTATATATGGTGTGTTATAGACGTACTTATATTTTGCTATAATATCCATTGCAAAACATTTTCATTGTAAACAAATAAATTTACCACTCATATTATGTATATATAGTTTATATATTCTGAAGGACATATCCTGGGGTCACTTGTTTGTAAACTATATATATATATATATATATAGATAATAAATGTATCTATATAACATGTGTGTATAAATAAACACGTATATATGTTAAGATATGATACGTATATATATATAACAAATATTTATATGGATATGAACACTTGTCAAACGATCATATATGCTTCTGCTGATACGCATACCGGAATTAAGTGTAAAACAGGAAAGTACTGTACTGTTCAATTAAACAAAATATTTAAAATTCTTTAATTTTTTTTGCAATAATATTTATATTATTTTGAGATGTTTTATCAATCGTATAATGATAAAAACTTTATATATTTTGAAACTTAAATATTGCATTGATTTTCATTTGATTTCGGTTTCCCTACAGACATTTTTTTTTTGTTATATTAATTTTTGTAAATCTACAAGTCCCGGCGCATATAAAATTATTGAATACAGATAAATTCAAAATGATTCTATATAACCAATTTTGATTTCACAAATATTATATAGATGACATTCAATTTGAATATTTTTTCTTCAATCATTTTTATTGAATCTTTTGAATCAGTTTTAAAAAACATTTCATTATAACTATTTATTTGTTGTCCATTTATTTTCTAATAATTACTATGATTATGATGTCTTCGTGTCTTCTCCGGCTGGTATATAAAGCGAGAAACTGAAGTTGAGTGATTTACTTCAAAAAATAGCATTCGAAAATGTTACAGATATAATTTTCCTTTTGTTTTATATTTATTTTTCTTTATATGGCATCTTATATGCTTAATACTTATACAACCCTCCAAAGCACCATAAACAAAAAAAATGTATAAATACTTTCTTATATATATGTACTTGTACATACAAAGAAACAGACAACTTGCGGATGATACAAAATATTGCGTATACTATCATCCATTTGCAATATAGATTCAGGTCTTTTTGTTTTTTCTTCTTTATGTGGGTATAATAAAATTAACCATCTGCTATATTATAGATATAATATGGTTTCTTAAATTTAACATCAATTATGTGTGTGTGTGTGTAGATTTTTATTATATAGATAGATAGATACATAAACTCAAAAAAAAAGGAAGTATATTTTTATATATTTTCATCATGGAAAAAAAAATTATATCGCAGGTATATAAATAATGAGCAATTAAAATTTATATCACATATACAGAATATTTGGAATAAGGTTTATTATTGCTATATATATTTTTGTTTGTAAAGTAATGCTTTTCATGACATGCCGACGGCAGACGACGGCAAATGTCAAATTGAAAATACATGCATTTCAATGGCGGTGCTTTTTATGAATATTGGACGGCGGACTGACGGCGGACTTTGATATTTTTTCTTCTATTGCCGACGGCTGACCGTCGTCCAAACTTGATTTTTCATTTTATTTACATTTTATTTAATTTTTATGATTTAATTTCATAATAATAAAATAGCCAGTTAATTTACAAACTAATAAAAAATGGAATTATTTAGCAGCAATTATTAAATTTCGGTTTTTTTATCCAGGCAAAATGAATTTCAGAAAAAGCACATTTTTTTTATATATCACATATATCATAATTTGATATATAAAATATTTTCATAGAAATCCAGGCTTAAGTATTTATATATACAATACGACAGGTCCTTTAATTTTTTACGCCCTACGTAGTGTAAATATTTTCGTCCTATCTATATAGCATAGTCGCCATTTCCACATTAGCCATAAGTAGACTCATAAGGCGTATTTTTTGTTGAGGTATCCCTTTTGATGCTAGTCTTCTGGATATCATTTATAGTTAAATGTTTAATATATTATAAAAAAAATATTTCAAACCAACTAATCAAGCATTTTTTGAGTCGTGAATTCACCGGCCACGGAATACGGAAAGAGGAATACGTTCTCCTAGTTTAAAATTCACCCCACTGAAAGAATATCCCCATGAAGTGCAAGGTTTGCATGTATAAAAGGACACCGGTCCTGTTTATATATATATATATATATATATATAGATAGTATATTACTTGAATGTTTTTACATAGTATAAATATTCACATAAATCGTCCACAATTAACTTGAAACTCGCAAATATATATTTTATATACTATATACAATACAATATATATAGATGATAAATATATGAGAAACGGAAGGTATTCATTCTTGGCATACATATTAGTTAATTATATGATGATGATGATGATGATGATATTTATAAATATAACACTTCTAATAATGCTATTATCATTTTATTATTCATACAGTTTCAAATGTTAATTTTATGTTATTTTATAATTTATAATATTATATAAATAATTTACATTTTATGTTAAATATTTACACAGAGTATATTTGACTATTTGAAATGGAGCATATAATTCAAAATATATGAATCGTTTTTTTTTTCTTATGTACCGCTTATTCGGTAAATCATCAAACGACTATATCTTTAAGAACTTCTTTTAGAGAATATTATTTCTCTCTTAAGAATTCATTAAACAGAATTTCGTTAAGAAAATTATCCAGAATATCGTTAAGAAGAAAATCAAACAGAATTTCCTTATGATAATTATATATAAAATTTCGTACGTATACAAACGGGCTGATTAAATAGATATATTTCGGGTACCGATGAGGATTATGAAACTTTTACAGTATTTCCTTAAGAAAAGTATACAGAATTTCCTTAAGAAAATTAAACAGAAGATCCTGAAGGAGATTTAACTAAATTAAAGGAAAATTAAACAGAATTTCGACAGAATCTTGTCGATTTTCTTTGCAACTTTCGTTTTGACCATTCAAGCCGTATGAAATCGATGGTTATCGGAAGTTTGTCGAAGAGCTATAATTTATATATCGATTTGATATGAAATAACATTAATATTATGTATTATTATAAATGCGATGAACGATTTTGGTTGAATGATAACATGCAAAGTTCATTTTCTGAATATTAAAAATTCATTTATACAATTGATCATTCATTCGAAATACAATCTGAAAATCCCATTTAATTTATTCCTTCATATAGAATTTCTTATAGTCTTATATTTAGATGTTACAACATAAAATTAACAAAAGATTATATGATTTATATATTAACGTGATATTATCAATTATTTTACAAGTAATAATTGCTATCTATAATCATTTAATAATAATAATATCCTTTAAAATATAAAAATATGCCGCACCCTCCCCCGCTACATTTATTTGACATTCAATAAAAGTTCTAAATGTATAATAAAATGTACAAAAATAATAAGTATAAGTATAAAACCTTTCATTATATTCTCCACGCATTTAATTACAATATTATAACAATGTAAAAAGATTACAATCTTATATACATATATATATATATTAAAACAATATATAAAACGCGTGTATATTTCTTTCAAACATAACTAAACATAAACATTATTATATATATTTATTTTAGAGACAGAAACCATGAATACGCTAATTTGAATAATCCACATTCATTATTTTATTTTATATATATATATAGGATAGCAATAAAAATGAAACCATCAAAATTAATGTTTAATTTAAAATAATATATATATAAGCACGCTAAAATAACTATATATAGTAATTTATATATATACAATAAAAAATTAACAATGGAAATGAAATATAGAATTTATATATATATATTTGTTATACATTTCGATGAATATTTTTTTGTTTGTAAACGCATTTACCATACAACAAAGTCAAAGACAATAAAGACTATATATATTTTAAAGTAAAAAGGTAGCTCAAAGCTCTACCCATATAAGTACATATATGAGTTATAAAAGTAATTAATAATTAGTTATTTTTGATGGTTTTGATCGATTTTTTTGTTAACATAATTATTTTTTATAGATTGATTATTTCATAAACTGTTTTCTCTATATATCTATATTACGCGACTATATAAAGTATTTGAAAATATATAATGTAAAATTCATATATGTATATGTATATATATAAATAAATCACATCAAAACAATGTCGAATGGATTTTTTTTTTTTTAAAATATTTAATAATACACTTTTATATAGAAATATATAAATAACCAAAGTAATTTTAGGTGACAGTTACATATAACCCAATTATATTAGTTAATAACACGTATATTATTATATATAGTATAATTCTTTATGTTTAAAAAATAATTTACCCTTTTTCTTTATATAATATAATATATTCTATATCATGTCGATATATATATATTATACTGCTATAGCTGAATATATATTCAGTTTATTATATATATAAACGAACATATAAATAAATTTATTATATATATATATAGAGTATATTTACATTAATTACAAGAATCATTGGTCCAGAAACAATTAACAAAGATATTTTAAATTTCCGTTTCGTTTAAATTTTGTATATATAATATATAGAGAATATTAATATATACATAATTATTTATGTTTATTTTATATCCACTTCGTATAAATAAATGCATATTATAAATATAGGCTTTGTATAGTACAAAGATAGGTATATAATATATAGATACATTTTATAAATGAATTTTGTGGGTTATTTCATTATAAATAACATTGTTTATATATAATTGACGTATTTTGTTGTATGATGGGTGTGCGATATTTAGACTATATAAATGAGTATTTAACTAAATATATATATATATATTAAACATAATTCCATATACAATATGCATAAATATGTCAAAATGGATATATAGTGGAGTACATGGTTGGTATATAACTATAAGAACATTGACTTTATCATTAATAAAAATATATATTATATATATATATATTGTTAGATGCGAAAATGGTTTAGAGATTTCTAAAAACCAAAATATCTTGGTTTTTGTGGTTTTTTCAATTTTCATTATATAAGCAATATTTCAAGATGTTTTTTTGTTTTTTTTAAATATCACAAATTTCCCAATTATATAGATATATATATATATATATATAAGATATATAAGATCGACGATTGGGTTTTATCGTTTAAGACTTTTGTTGTCATGAGGTTTCAGCATTTATTGCGCTTTTATACGCGGTATGGTGGAGATTATTCGTAGAACCAATTGAATGGGAAAATATTCAACTCTGATGTATGAAAGATTTGAAAATAACCGGAAAAATCCAAAAACAAAACTAATATTTTATATCGTAACTACACGCAACTAAGCGGTTTAGTACGATATTGTTTATAATTTTATATTGATTTCAATGTTAATTCAGAGTTTTATACATTTTTTTTAATCATTTCGGTTCTCTTTAAATTGCATCCATCCTTTGAAATGTTCCATAAGGATTTATTGAAATATTTCATATAGATATTTATTTGGTAGGTTGTCTGCATCTGCATTTGGTATATGATTATAAAAGTATTAAAATTTTCTCTATTTTGATATTGAAAAAATCTATTTTTCTTTCCTTTAATGAACTGGATGAAAAATTGAAAGATAAATTTCAATAAAAAAGTATATAATATAACCGATAATTGCCAAAAATTTAAAAACCACATAACAATAAATCCAATAAATGCATAATAATAAACCGGATTGAGCGAATGAAATCGTCTCTCGTCATTTTTTTTACGATTGAACGCTAATAAAGTTGTGATAAAAAAAAATGAATAATAAAAAACAGAATCACTGCGGAAGAACAGTAATCTAGAGTTAAATAACTAATCTCTCAATCAAATCCTTTTTTTGCAATTCCATTACCTTGTGTTTGTTTGTTTATTAAACCATCATTTAATCCTTCGTTATTTTATCATATATTAAATATGGATACAAAAAATGGGTTATAAAATGCGACCAAAAAGTTCATATATGAAGGTTAAATAATGAATAGACGAGCTTTCTGTATTGAGTTCCATTCCTTTTTTTCTTTTGTTTTCTTCAAAATTTCCTTTAAAAAAGAAAACAATGTAAAGAGTTATTATAAAGACAATATATATAGTAAGTTATATACAAAAAAGATAAAAAGATATAATTTACCATTGAATATTAGAATCGTATATATTAGTACACAACACACAATATAAAAAAGGATACGCACTTTCAATGAATGAATTATATCATGATATATTTATTTTTTTCATTAAAAACAAAAAATGCTGATATTAGTGATAGTTATTCGTTCGTAAATAAACATTTTATATTTATCAACAACAACAACGTATATTTTACTTTTTCAAACCATTTCCTTCAAATAACAATAATGGATCGATGCAATATATATATTTTGGACATAGGTCATTTTGATGTTATACAATAATACAATACAATAATCAGAAAATCTCATCCTTTTCTATAAATATATATATATTATTCGTATTTATATACATAATCGGAAATGTTAGTTGTTTTTATTTTTAGCATTTCATTAGTTTTTTCATATATCTGTTGTGTGGGAAAATTACAAATGTTTTTAGTATTTATGATTTTTTATTATTAAAAATCAAAACAAATAAAAGGAGCAAAAAAAAAAAAGGAAAAATAACAAAAAAAAACACCCTTTTTTTTTTTTTTGTTCTATATATAATCTTGTTTATCAAATTCATTCTTTTTCAATATCTTATTAGAAATAATATATGTGTATACCAATCTATAAAGAGCAAATATATATACATGAATTTTATATGTTAACCATCATCACAAGGCACCCATCAACAAACAACCATAAATTCGTTAACCATCACTTTTGCCGATGTACATTTTAAATATTATTTTATTTTTTTTTTTAATATTAAATTGTATTACTATATAAAAAAATATAAAAATAAAATAAAGAAAAAAAAAAAGGGAAATTTTCTCTATATACATATACATATATTAAATATCATGTATATCTAAATCTATCTATATATTTATATATATATATATATAACAACAAAACGCAGAGATATACCCTCATTTATCAACACAAGCCATTTAATAGCTTATCCTTCTCGTTTACATAAAACAGCATAAAATAATATCCAAAATAGAACGTTAACAGAAGAACATCAACATCATAAACAACAACAACAACAACCATAACAATATCAAATATATATAATAAGCGTATGCAAAAAAAACATTGTACAACATCTTTTTTATATGTAAAGCATTTTTGCAAATAACTTCGAAATAAAATATATATATATGGATATGAAAATAACCTCTTTGACAATCTTTATTTATTTTTTTTTTATGGATAAAGAAAAACTATACTAAAACTATATGTATACAATAAAAAATATTCTATATAGAAAATAAATTATTATTTGTCTATATCAAAATGTTGTTATGACGATGCTCTGTAGTCTGTATATATTATATATACATCATCATATCATATATATAAATGTATATAATGTTTTTTTTTTATTGTTAAATCAATCGCCTTTCATATACATAAACTGTGTGGGCGGAAAAATATTTCTATCTAACCCGAAACGATGTATTACTTTGCAATTTTTCTAATTATTTCAATACTTTTTATATATGCGGAAAACGCAAGGTCAAATTTTAGAATTTTTCCCATAAAAGAAAGTAATAATCAAGTTTTTGCCCGATCAAATTTAGATGCAGTAATGACCTCATATTAAGTTATAATCATCTCTTGAAATCTGTATATAGAGAATTTTCCAATAATCGGAATTACTTTTTTGTTTGTAAAACTATTTGCTGTTATTTTTTGATTAAAAGTTAAGTTTCTGTGCCGTTCTCAAAAACCAATCTTTGACATTTCAGTCGGATTAACAAACCACAGAACATTGAATATTTTGGATTTTTTCTCAAATAGTAATCGTTTTATTGTTCTGTATCAAAATTCTTATTTTTAATGGCTATGACAAATGGAAAAACTGTCTCTGTTAGAATTAAATTTTATCATTATTATATTGGAATTGAATTCATTTGTCGAATTTATGCAATTTTTGAATTGTTTTCTATATGAATAATCTCCGATCTCCGATCATCAAACCCCAAGATGTCTATAGAAATATTTATATTGTATTATGTTAAAAATCTCTGATTTATATTGAATATAAATAATTTTTTTTTATTATATGCAATGGAAAATACTTATGTATATTGAAATACAAATACAAATACAAAATAAAAAACAATATTTTCTTATAATAAATAAATATCAAAAAAAATAAAAAATAGTTTTGAAAGGTTATTTCCGTGTAGTAGATCTTTTGTATATACATATAGAAATATTCCATTTCTTTTATTATTATTATTTCTTTTCTTATTTCTATTTTATTATTATTATTTCTTGACTCATATATTTATAAAATCAGTTGCAATTTCGAATCCTTTAAATTTAAATTTATTCATAAAATTTGTTTGTGTTTAAAAATTGTTTTTATCGATTTATATATGTTTTACAATTGAGTAATTGCGCGAGGAAAAGAATTTATAAATAATTAAAATAAAATAATAAATATTTTTTAAAATACAATAAAGAATGGGATGGCGGTTTTTTGACCAAAATGATAATAATTTCTTTTTTTTTTTTTAATTTATTTTGATTCATTATTTCGTTAGTATATTCATTATAATATATCCCATTATAATATGGAAGGATTTGCTAGTAAAGAAATTGCTGCGGTAATCGCAAATGAGCATATGTATTTAATGATATAATGGAAATTATTTGAAACGAAACGAAATTGGGAAATGCGGAATGTGTTTGTTCGCATATAGAACTTTGTGGTCAATGAGAGATATTGATCGGTAAACGAAATAATTAATATCCTTTACAACAGCATTTTCGCTAAATATTCATTTGAGTACAGCTAATAAAGAAATCACGAAAAGGTCTTTAAATATATCATTGATTCTACGGTTTCTGCAGAATATATAAAAAATTGATTCTCTATCAACATGGATAAAAATCCAGTCATCATATATATGTATATATAATAGCAAAAGAAAAATAAATAAATTATTAAGTGGTCCAAATATTTGCTTAAAGATATACTTCACGAACGGCCTATTAAAAGCATATACTTACTATAATATATAAAAAATAAACAAAACAAACAAAAAAGTCAATTCATATCTTAATAACAATATCTATATTATATTCGTATAAATGTATATATTTTAGTTTACACAAATACGTTTTGTTTGCTCCAATTTGTTCATTTATATGTATCAAAAGAAAAAGACAATTTGTAACATATATATTTCGTATATGCTATATAGTACTATAAATAAATAAATGTATTAGATGTCTGTTTTCTTTCATATACTACATATGTACATTTATACATGCGATTATGAAATCGATAAAATTGTATAACATATAACAACCATATATACATACGAGTATTTATATATTACATACAGAATACATTGGCTGGAATTTTGATGTGTATTTTATATATATATATATATATATATATATGATGTAGGAAAATGATAAGCTTATATTTGATATGTGAAAGTTTTATTTTTCTCATAAACAAGAAAATTATTATTGTTTTACATACATAAGATACATTCATTCATTTATGTATATGTATATATGATATTAAAGATAGTTTATTATCTATATATATATATATATATATATATATGATATATAGTCATCTGTATATTATTTGGAGGTTAATTCAAAAAGTGGAAATGTTGTATATATATATAGAACATCAATTTGAATGTATAAATAATATACCAAACGCAATATAGAAAATGTATTCAAACTTCGTCGGTAGTTATATCATGTATAATAAAGCCTGTGTTAATAATAAAAATATTATTTATATTATAATATACTTTTGACAGCTATATAGAAATTTTCTGAAATGAAAACAGATTAAATATAACAATAGCTATATATGGATTTATATACTGCAATTTTTGCAGAATCCCAAAAAAAAAACTGTCAATAACTGCATTATAATACATTTTCTGAGATCGCAATATAGAATATGTTTAAATAATAATGTTAAAATATTATTACCTTATAGTTTGATTTGAAAAGAGACTTGTTTTTATTGTAGTAAAATTTTATACCTAAATGTTCGAGCCCCCTTTTCTTAAGTACGTTCTGATTGTCCTATTTCCTACATATATATAAAGTAATTTTAATCAATAAATAAACAATATAATTAATTTATTACAGCTATATATAAGAAAAACTAAATGAATGTCAATGTTATAATTTCTATATGAAGAAATTTTCATTGCGTTTTCATATTATACTACATTCTACATATATATTGTGTATATACATGACAAAATACTTAAACAATTATATTTAGTGGAAATTCCTATATATGTATGTTATTATGCTTCATCACATTTTCATCTTAATATTTATACGCATATAACAATATATGCGACGCTATATTCTATTGTAAATCATTCAACTTCTTCAAGTTTTTTTTCCATTTTTATAACAACATATCCTCCTATCCTATATTTGAAATATATGAAATCCATTCATCTATATATATATATATAAACGCATCCCTTGAAAAAAAATAATCTACTTCTCTATATATGTATACAATAATAAAAGTAATGAATACGTTAAATCTAAATGTGTGTGAATAAAAATTCATATATAGCTGCGAGACGATCCATTTCATTTTATAAAGATTTTTATATAGAAATATATGTTGTAGGTATAATAATAATAATAATAATAATAATAATACATATATATCGATAAATTTTGAATTGTCACCCCCTATAGAATTAATTTTATTTTTATTTTTATGAATTTTCTTGAACGAACGAACAAACGAGCGAACGAAAAAAAAATATACTTTTTTCTATAAATTTTAAAGAAGGCAAAATATAAATCGCCTCTCAAAAAAAAAAAAACTATATCCTATTTTATATATTTTTGTATGATATTCATTTGTATATATTTTGTCATATCATTGGTACATATATATACCATATATTGTAATATAAAGGACATCAATTGAAGCGACACCACCCCATCTCCCGTTTATATAATATACTTATATGAAGTTTATGGTTGAGAAACGATGTTTTATATACTGTCAGAAAAAGCAAGTCTATATGTATATTTCACATATATGCGTTTAAAAGACAATTGTATAATTATATATATTATTATTTTTTTTTTTTGTCAGAATACAGTGTGTCAGAATGTTTTGAAAGTATAGATTAAAACATATGTTTATAAGTTCCAATCTATATGTTGAATCGATTGATAATAAAATTCTATATGGATTATAGTGCTGCATGAACATCTTCGTGGTCATGAATCGTCTGGAATCATGAGAATTATCTTAAAGCATTTTTTTTTACCATTTCTTTGTAAGAAAAATGTAATTTTAGGGTTTGGCCAACTACGGGAAATGCGAATGGATTTCTGAAGCTTTCCGTTATGCTAGTGACTTAAAAATATAGTATGTTATTAGGTGAAGGACAGGTCCATACTTTTTGGTAAGTTTCAGATTGTTAGCTGATTCAGAAGCAATTTGGTAGATTTTTAAAAATCACGTTTTTCCAATTTTCGAAGTTCTAAAAGATAATTTTACCGAACTAATAGCAATTTCAGAACATTTCTTATACCTTTCCCGTTAACAAAGTCACGCCAGTTTGGTAATTCTACCTTTAATTGTTTTCAAGATCTTATATATTCTTTTTTCGTTTCTTTTGTAAGAAAAATGAACATACAATTTTTTCCCAAATCTGAATGCAGTAAAATGCAGTATTTCTGAGGCTCCGTTCGACTTAAAATGTATCCAACTTCCAACTTTTATAATACAAATGAATTATAATTTTAATATGGATAAATAAAATTTAAACGTAAATATGAGTCTGTGTTGCGGAATAATTAAATTATAAGATATCAAAATTCAAT
Source organism: Dilophus febrilis (assembly GCA_958336335.1). NCBI lineage: Eukaryota > Metazoa > Arthropoda > Insecta > Diptera > Bibionidae > Dilophus > Dilophus febrilis. The sequence goes on along the minus strand of OY284470.1, from coordinate 6,661,049 downwards.
ACCGCGATATCTTTTTGTGATTGTTTATATCCTTATAAATATATTTATGTTATTTTATCTATATGGTATATACCGATATATTTTGTCACCGCAGAATTTAAAAAGAAACTCTATACTATTTGTATATGTGTATGATATTTACAGGAAACGTATAAAGTTCAAAATACAATATATATTTATCTGTATGTATCATATGTATATTAAACATATGTATTATCACGATATAAGTATGTATAAAGCGAATATTCTTTGAAAGAGAAAATTTTATTAGATATATGGAATCATCTTTCACATATGTCTGTAGATAATAAAGGTATAAAAACACATATGAATATGAATGACTATTTATCATAAAAAGCACAAATCCATAAGATATATCATATATATATATATATAGTATAAGGCAGAAGGTTAAAATGGTTTATTTTTGAAGAAAAAAATTATTTTGTGCATCTTAACTTTATTTTTTTTTTGGAATTCTTTTGTTCACTTTATATTTATTTTTTTTTCATTTACATTTTTTTTAGTTATATCGCGAAAATTATATGAATTTAAAGATTCGTACTGTGTGTGTGTGAATGAAGAGAAGAAAAAAAGCAGACAAATTAACATGCGTTAATGTAATGTAATTCAATCATAGGTAAAAGAAAGTGCGATTCTTTCAATTTAACACTAACCAGCGATTTTATATGTCCTTTCTCATTTCTTTTTTACAAAACCGTTCTATAATTGTGGAAAGTTATTCAATTATAATGGATGTTAAATTTTTATCATAATCTATAAATCATAAACCTTATACCACATACATGAATTTCCAATCAGCGGCCAAATCCCAAATCTGTTTCTATACCTTTTTTTAATGTCATTTTTTATACGAAGAGGCGATAACGCACCTCGCAATGGCATTTCCTTATTATTTATCCAGTTCTTTCACATTTGTATCAAAATTTTACAATATACCAAACAGATAAAATCCATTTCATAGCGATTCAGAGATATTCTAGATATTATTATACGACAATTTATTGCTTAAAAACTTTTACAATATATAACTTTGATATTGATTACAAATTTCATTCAAAAATCATCTCAATTATATAATTGCAAATGATATTCGACGTCGTCGATAAACAAAAAATATATTTAAATTAATTTAAAAATTTGTTTATTTCACCAAAAAAAAAAAAAATGCAATAAAAGGATTAAAAAAAGCATAAAAGTTTTGTGCGGTTAATTCCTCAAAAGTTAATTATAAAAGTAAAATATATAGTTCAATAAATTTTCAAAATAAAATTCCAAAATATACTCTTCAACCTCAATTTTTATATATCTCTATATATATATAATTCATTAGAAATTTTTTTTCCCTTTATATATGTGTATTTATATAATAAAATTAATTAAAACCTTATATATACACAGTTCAATCAATTTTCATTATTTAATATTTATGTATTTATATGTAAAAGTTTAGTTAATGCTGTTAAAAAAAAACACACACACAATAAAATATAAAATACTGCGATGTTTGCCCAATGGAAAAGGTGATGTAAATTATTTTTGAACAATTTAACCAAAAACTTTAATTTCTTATACATTCCATAGAAATCTTATATAATATATGGTTAATTGTTTGTCATATTGGAATTTTTATGATTTAAATTCATAATCGGTCAAGAATGCGTTTGATGTATAGATTTGGATGATTCTATTCATGATGATTGTTAATAAGTGATCAACTAAAGGACCTATAGATAAAGCTGAGTTTTGTTATATTAAACGCACAGTTCACTATAAAGTGAATTAGATTAATTTGATCGTCTTTATTAGGTGTATTTAGAGATCCAAAATAGCAAATCCCTTTTGTCATGAAATATAGATATCAATACGAATATTTAATAAAACGAACATCCTATAAAGGTATTTATAAGAAACAAAATAACTTTTTCATTTGAATATACCATTAAAATTATCTCTATCTATATATATATATATAATTTAATTTAATATAATAACAATATAAAAAAACAACCTATATCCATGATGTAATTATACATGTAAAACAAAAAAAAACCACACCTAACAATATGTCTACACTACCCTATATATCTATAATGTATTATACTTTATACAATATTGTATTTATAGTGTAAAAGTACACGGATTATTAAGTTTCGAATTTTGATTAATAACCTTTTTTATTTAAGACAATGTGTATATAGAAATAGATCTATATATATACTTTTTTTATATCCTATATATGCAAAAAAAAAAAAAAAAGGCAAAACCTTATATTTTTGCCTTACCTTAAAATCAATTATCGCATATTATATATATATAAAAATAATATTTTTTTTGTACATGATTTGTGCTATATAGTTATTATAATATGTTATATTGTAAATACATTACACTATATATTGAATATGTATGCATGCATCGCGGAAAACATTTGGGTTTGGTTTTATAATTCGTTTACTCAATATATTATAAATATATATACATGGACATGTATATAATAATATATAATTTATTCATCCTTAAATGATTATATTTCAAAGTTATATATTCATATGCATGCACAATCAATCATTTTATCATGAATATATATATCATATAGTTTTATATATAATATTATATAGTGAAAATAGAATTTTTATTTTTTTTAAAATACATTAATGCATTTTTTTCAATATTTTATATAATTTTTACACAAACACACCACAAACACCATACAAACACTTTCAAATACATTTTCGTTCTTATCGTGTAAATATATGTATTTGTAATGTATATAAGAAAACGTATTTTTTCTTTATATATATAGAGTCAAAAAAGAAATTATTTAATAATATTTACATAAGAAAATTGTAACATCATATACAAAGAATATATAGAACAGTATATATAAGAATATTCATTTTTCTTGCTTGCTTATCAACAAAATATTTATATATTGGAATAATATATACGCATATGATTTTAGATTCTTACATATAATTTATAGTAAAAGCTGAATTATATGATGTAAACTAAAAGGTTCTGTTAAGAACAAACAATCACACATAGGATTATGAAAATCGATTGTTTGCATTAATAGCATATACGTTGGACTAAAAATGGAAAAGAGGAGGATACCCGAAATTCATTACGAGTTACTAATCTCTAATAATTCTTTACTTCTTAGGCACTTAAAGTTTTTTAACACATTTTTTCATATAATATAAAGTATATTCATTGCTCAAGGATGTTTTCAAGAAAAGAAACTTCAGCCTCCGTCAATACAATAAAAATCATTCGAATAATCGAATGGTATAAACCACAGTGTTTAATTAAGCTATTTAGGAGAAAATTCGACTGATGATTCAATATAATATACTTATAAACATATGAATCCCTCTAGAAGTTAAAAACATTCAATTGCTATCAGCTAAAATGAAATGAAACTTGCACTGTACATATATAATATAAATAAATGTACTCTATGTAATATTATCAATATATACGTATGTACGTATAGTTGTTATATATAAAAAAAAATTTTACATTCATGCGACAAATTCAATATATATAATATCAGAAAATAAAACAGAAATATATATGTACATATTTTCTTATTTGATTTTTAAATTGGAAAAATATGTTGTTAACATTTTATGTATTATTTATATTATTATTTTTGGTTTACTTACATCATCGTATCATATACAAAATACAATACATTTTTGGGGGTATATTCATTTCATTTTCCATATATATATTGCCCTATGCACAGTAATTTTGTGAATATATAATACAAAGAAAACATTTTTTTCTATATACGTCTATACAGGAGCAATGTCCATATATATATATATAATAAATATACCAGCTGAATTTTTCCTATATTCAATTATTATATATAATTTTGTATATTATCATTTGTGCTGTATTCATATAATATTTCGTTATATTTTGAATTTAATTTCACAAGAAATCGTATTGATTATGTATATATATTTACATTTATTTTGTCTGTTCTGTTGTATAGAATGTATTGTCTTGGTATTATTACCGTGTATTGTATTGTAATTTAAGAATTTACGGAAAATTCGATTGTGGAAATTTGAAAATATTGTAAAAGTTCCACAAATATATATACATATTTATTTATACACAGAATAATCTTTAAAATTAAAACTTATAATGTATATGAATTAGAGTTTATTTTAAATCAATTGTACCTCAAATCACAAGAAATCCTTTATCCATATGTGTTTTATACAAATTTTCCGAACTCAACTACTGCTTTTTTTTTTTTATCTCCAGGTTTTTATCTACCGTTGTATATCGTCATGGAAAAATGACAGGCAAACAAAACAGATTATAATTAAAGGTCAGTATGGAAAGGGGATCGATTTGATTTGATGTGATCGATTTAAAGATTGAAGATCAAAGGCATACACTTTGTAAGGTGTGGCGGAAAGTGAAAAAATGTGTTCTGAGACGCAAAATCGATAGGATATATTTGGAAAGTATCTAAAGCACTAATTAATTATTATGAACAAAGTTTTCCGGAAAATTCAGTTTTCCAAATGAATTACAGCCATAAATTTTTCTTCATATTTATCGCTTTGCATCATTTGAAAACTGAAGTAAATTCTGATTTATTTATAAAAGAACACTTGGTTTATTATTTCTAAACATACAGTGTGAAAAATAGGATGCAAGGTTTCATAGACACGTTTTGGAAAATCGCGGCTATATATATTTTTTGAACCAATGATTGGATTACAAAATTTACTTCTATGAAAAATGTTCCATGAAAATGAAATATGAACATTCAGAAATTTATTGAATTTTTGAAGGTTGTTTGAATGAAGAAAACGGAAATTGGAGAAAACAAAATATATTGAAATATATTGAATTTTCCGGACAATTTTCTTCGAAAAAATAATTTTTTTTTGGTTTTTTTTTCGCAGCTTCGTACCTTTCAGAATATATTCTACCGTTTGGGGTTGTCGGAACAAATTTTCTCATGGCCCATCACTTTAATGTTAGCTGTTGATCAGTATTAACTTAACTTAATCGGATAAGTATTAACTTAAAACGCAGTTATTGATGTTATTGAGTTGTATAAGTAAATGATTGGGAATTGATGCCCGTATTTTGAGGTCAACGATATTAACTAATGCTATCAAATAGACTCATAAATTTATCTTATGGATTTTGTAATAAACGTTTTCATTTTTATTTCATGCGATTTATTACCATGCCATTTGAAATTGATGACTCTGTTTCTGGAATTGTTAATAAAATTAATTTGTAAATACAATACACAAACACATTCCATATCTTATATTCTTCTTATATTTTTAAATAATTGAATTTATTGATTAAATTTCTAATTAATTAGTTATTTCTTGTCCATAATATTTAATATATTTTAAAAAATTTTCTTAACCTCTTTTTGGTTTCGAATTGTTTAATGGGCCTTCCTTTTTTGAACTTCCTTAGAGTTCGTAATACAATTGGATTTGAATTTTCTCAATGCGTGTTGTATTTATATTTATAAGTCAATCAAGAATCTTTTTGTTACATGAATGAATTGATAAAATATATTCATAATTTCTCGGAAAATCGAGAGGAAAAATCTCGAACTAGTAATCTATTTTCCATAGTATATTAGTTAGTGTTTTGCCAATACGGTAATTGATTCCATTTAGTTTTCTTATATATTTACTGAAATGTAACGAATATTTTCTACCCCGCATATTAAAGGGTTTAAAAAAAAAAAGAAGAGGATTGCGGATTGATTTATAATCCTACACATATAACAGAAATAATAATAATTTACAACAAGATTAAAATATTCGTCAATAAATGCCATTTATAAACATGTATTTTAATAGAAAATTTATATAATAAAATAATTTATTACCTTTATTTAATATAATAGTTTTCATTTGATTTTCTATTTCAATATTTTGGCGACGCGCGATTATGGGACAATAAATATTGAGATTTACAATTTTATAAATACATACACGAATCATATATATATATTGCATCATATGCGAAACAGAATATATAGGTAATAACATATATATATATATATATACATTGTTTGATTCCATAAAATCTATTTATCATTTATTGATATTATAATATTAATAAATGACGATGAAACGCATCGAGAAAAATCAATATATCTATCTATATATATACAATTTCAAATGTTCAACTGATTTATTATACATAAATCTATATATAAATATATAATAATTTTCTCGTATATTTCATCATCACTATAGTTGTAACAAAAATGGATAAGTACTAAGTCGAATAGAATAGAATTATATTTATGTTTTTAACTAGACAATCCGTACATGATAAAATAAAACATATATATATATATATTTATTTTTGTTTTAAATAAAATTGACATATCCAACGAAACATATATATAAATAAAATACCAAAGTATAGTACACCGCATATATATACATATGAGGTTAAAGGAATCGTTCGTTAGTATATAGTGTTTATATGATTCACTATATAGAAGAAGGTGGTATCAAATCAAATACGTATATACTATATATACAATGGATATATTAAAGGATATATATATAAATATTGTTGGCGCCATATATAGTAAGAAAGAAATGTTTGTTGCCTATCTATATAGCAAATTTGTGTGTATATATAATATACTATATATATATATATATATGAGAATTTGTATTATATACACACTATCCATCCATACAGTATCAATATATATATATATATATATATATATTATATCTATCTATATTTGTTTTGATGTCCATTAAATTTGTCAACAAATTCACTGATTCACTATATATATATATATCTTCGCCTCATATTAAGCTTCTGTTTTTTTATTTATATTTTATGATTTGATGTATTTGACACAAATATATTATGTAAAAAAAAAGAAATAATAAAAATTTGCCGCCACTAGGTCAAAATTTGGTAAGAAAATCACGTACTTTTATTATCAATAGTATTTATTTTATATATATAGTATATATTCAAGAAAAGGGCCCGATGTGCGGTTGGTTTTTTTTTTATACACATTGTTGTGTTAATGAAATTTACAATAAATAAGCATTCAATTTTACTGTAATGTTTATATTCCTTTATTTTTTTTTGTATTCGTTCATCGCACAATTCATCAAAACAATATTCTTTATTCTACAAATCTTTAAACGAATTCCGTTGCAAAGTTTTCTATAAATATATATATACATTTGATAATTGCCTTTTAGTAGAGCAAATTATTGATGACATTCGATAAAGTGGTTGAATGACATTCCAAAAATTGTATTTTAGAACTGTAAATTGTTAATATATACTTTGTTAATAGAAGATCTGCGTTTTGAATCTATTGAATTTGAATCCTTTTTTATTTTTAGGCTGATCCAGATTTGATTCTGTTAATCTATAATTATGAAGTCACAAGATTCAGTTGATTTAGTAAAAGATATTTTTTATTATTTCAAATGAAAGATGTCCTTTGAACTTTAAACATTTTTCCCAAAATTACCTTATTGCACGATTTCAAAACAGCCTAGGTTTAACAAACAATAATCTATATCTATAATATCCAAATGTATACACTATCAAAATGAATTTGTATCGATTTTGTAGAATAGAAAAATTATTAAAGAACTCTATGTGTCGAATATTCCCTATATTTCTAGTATTTCCATTGTTCATAATAATATACTCGCACAAAAATAATGCGTGTTTAATGTATTAGAAAATTCATATCGAAAAAATATATATATCATTATATTTATACTATATACAATTCCGAATTTGAATCCATAAATATATCCATATATATATTATTAATATTTTCTTTTGGGTAATTTGTAAAATTGATATACTTATAAATATAAAATATGAAAATTTATGAAACAAACAAAAAAAAAGTTTTGATATGCGAACATTATATTATAAAATAAAATATTAAAGAATCATACAATATATTTAGTGGATTGTGTCAAAATATGATGATTTTGTTTATTATAGATATATGTTTTAGACTTTTGGTTTATAAGCAGCAATGCATGTTTATATTTGTCTATGGTTCATCAATCGATTGATTGACATATACGTATTATTATTTGTATATAAAAGTAAGGATATGTACATTTGTTTAATAAGAATAAGAAAAAATCTTTTATTGATAATTTTGGATCTATTTATAATGAAATGTGATGTTTCTTTCTTTATAGATTATAAATTTTATGTGCATAATTGAACGTTATTCTAACTCAACACAGGTTTTCAAGTTATGATGCTTTTACTGCAACCCTTACATAATAAAAAAACTTTGAAAATTTACGCTCTCTTTTGCTGATTACAATTTTTGGCGTCCCTTTACCTTTAATCACTCAGTGTTAAGTCTGTTCAAATAGCAGATGCCTGAAGGTACATTAATTATTAAGAAGATACTCAATTTATTACAAAATAACACAAAAAATTCATATCATATCATAAATCCACATCACTTGGTTATCAAATTTACACTTTACTCATTTGTCACGTATAGTGATAGCAATGCTATCCAATATATATATAGAATTTTTCTTAACAAATTCTGATAATAAAAAAGTATAATATTAAATAAAAATTGATTTAGTTCAATTTTAATTCAATATCCTCTCTATATCTATCAAATATATATTTATTATATATAAATAATAATAATATGAATAGTAAAAAAAATATCCTTAAACTTTAAAAAGATCTTTCTTATATACATATATGTATATATTGTATATGATATATTCGTCTTCAATTATAGATTTTCTTAAAACGGTATTTGAATATTTTGGGTTTTGGGTAAAATCTCATCGGAATACTATACTATATGCAGGAAAATTCATCATTATTGTGTACTATATAGTACTCGTATAACGCGTTTAGAAAAAGCAGTAAAAGTTAATGGTATATCGTATATAGTATATACGGATATTTACGAAGAAAAAAATATATACCAAATAAAAAAAAAAATAAAATGTATTCTATATATAAAATATTCATATGATGCAGTGCAATTTTTAAACCTTATTTTATTTTATTCTTTATTTTTTTTTATTTCTTTTGGAAATAGCTTTGATATTGTATTTTTTTATTTTTATTTATTTATATGTATATATACATATATAGAATATCTCACACAGTGGCAGATCTTTGCTTTTTGTCTTGAATAATTTGAAAAAATTCAATAAATTTCACATATTTCATAGAAGAAAATTTGAAAATCGCTCTATTATTGGTTGGAAAAAAATTCGGGAAAATTTAATTCGTTGAACGATCAAATGTTTGTTTATTAAATCGCAGCTAATTGTGCAGCTAAATGTGCGGTTCAGAATATCCTATACCCTCTTGAAAATATGGCTAACAATTTTCCATAACCACTGATGATATCATATAATATACAAGACAAAATCATTCATTTGAAGTCGCGTATTATATTATATATATCGAAATGATGATAATTGCGATTTTTGTATAGATGTGTAAATTGATTTATTTTGGTAAAAGTAGGATGAAATTTACCGGAGTTGTTTAGATGTCTCCGATTTCCGGTACTTTAATACTATGGATTTTTCAATATGTCACTTAACCGTGGTTGGTTTTGATTTGATCTTTTAAAATTTTTTCCATATGAAGCGTCTGCTTTTCGTGACACATCAAGTGATATTATTACTATACATTTATTTCATCAATTTATTATTTTTTCCTTATTTATCCGCAATATATCGAAACGTTTTGTCTATGGTATATATGCATTAATAGCTTTAATATTTTCTTTGCGGTTGTTTTTTAGGATGAATATTATATTTTTTTTTGTTTTCATTTCAATACGAACGAATACGAATTTATTATTCCAAAAATAACATCTCGTAGTAATAAGTATCTAAGTAATTCGTGCTCTGTTTGAGAAAGTTTAACAAAACATCATACAGATTTTATTGAAAAAATAAATGATAATATCCCATACGGCATTCTAAATAAATCCCCCATTATTATAGTCAAAATTGGTGAAAGAAAGAATAACAAATTTTTCAGGTATAAAATTGGAAAATGTTCTATAAAAAGTACTGGTTAAAAGTAAAACAGAAAAGACACTTTAATAATAATATGATAATATGACCGAGTATTTATATATTATTATTATTATTGCTCTATTTAATGATTATAAAAGTATGAATCCACCAAATAATCATATGTACATCTGCATGCATAAGGATATATATACGAATTCTTTTTCTCTATATATCTTATATACGATTTATTACATTTATTTATATGAATATGCATATATCGAATAGAATATATGTATAATAGAAATGAAAAAAGGGGATTTATGATGTACGTAAATATTGTAAAATACCGATCAATCAAAAAATATTGAAAATATAAAAAAAGAATAAAAATTATGGGAAAATTCTGTATTGTTATAAAGGGTGATTTTTTAGCTATTATCTTTTTGGCAACACTGGTTTAAACAGCTGACGCACGTTTCGTGTTTCGTGTTTCCCTGTCAAACATCTTCAGTTTGGTCTATAATTTAACCATGAATCGTCTTACAAACGAACAACGCTTGTAAAATTATTGAATTTTATTATCAAAATGCGTGCTCTGTTAAGAAAGTTCATCGACGACGAAGCTCATTTTTGGCTCAATGGGTACGTAAATAAGCAGAATTGTCGATTTTGGTGGAGTGAATATCAGCCAGAAGCATTGCAGCAGCTTCCAATGCATCCAGAAAAAGTCACAGTTTGGTACGGTTTATGGGCTGCGGTGGTATCATTGGACCGTACTTCTTCAAAGATGATGCGAATCGTAACGTAAAACTGTGAATGGTGAGCGCTACCGTGAGATTAAATCCAACTTTTTTTTGTCCAAAATGCAAGAGTTTGACTTGCATGACATGTGGTTTCAACAAGGCGGTGCTACATGCCACACAGCACGCACAACAATAGACTTATTGAGAGGCGAGTTCAATGAATATTTTATTTCACGTTCGGGACCGGTCAATTGGCCACCTGGATCGTGGGATTTAACGCTTTTAGACCATTTTTTGGTGAGGCTATGTTAAAGCTCATGTCTATACAGACAAAGCCCGCTTTAATTGACGCATTGGAATACAACATTGAAGCATTTATTCGTTAGATACCGGCCGAAATGTTGGAAAGAGTATGCCAAAATTGGACTAAGCGGATGGACCATTTGAGGAGCAGTCAAGGTCAACGACATTTGCATGAAATAATATTCAAACATTAAATTATATGGACCGACGTACTATCGATTCAAATAAAGATTTCATGCAATTTTCTGAATTTTATGTGTTTTTTTTTTTTGAAAAACTTTCGTATAGCTTTTAAAAAATCACCCTTTATATCACAAAACTCATAAACTCATACAAATGTATCATATATGGAATATGTTTAAAAAGTTTAATATATATTTTACTATATATACATACATATTTATGTATTTACGATGACCAAAACGCAAAAGAAACATGAAAATATGCGGTATTATAATACAAATACATATCGTATATATATATCCTTTATCACATCGTTTATATGAAATTATATAGATAAAATATGGTTTTTTTAATAAAAAAAATAAATCGGGTGTCTCTTATATTGGTGGAAATTCTTAATTGGAATTGGAACCTTATTATTTTAGAGTTTATTCATTTTTTTTTTTACCAAATTCCAGTTCAATATAGCGGATATCTACCATAATATAGATTTTTCATTTGATAATATTAATATTTCGTTGAATTTCTGTTCTAATTAATGTTCAAAATAAGAAAGCAACCTCCATTGGTATAGAATTATTGATCTGCTGACCAAAGAAATCAACCAAAGCTGTAGATTAAAATGGTAAGGTTCGATTTTATTAAGAAGACGCATTTTTTTATTTTGCTTCTCAATTATCATGCGATATAAGGATAAATAAATTGATCGTTCACCAATCCAATTCAACAGCCGAACAGTAAAGAACAGTCAAAAATCAATCATAGCTTTTTTTGTTAGGTCACCAAACGAACTGTTTTAGCACTTTTTAAATTAACTTAAGAATTTCGTTTTTTTAGTATGCAATCTATTGGACACTAAGGCAAATAATTTTGTATCTTTTTTGAGGTAATTCCTTTTTATGTATATAGCTTTTATGGAGAGAAACATATCAAACAATCTTATAACTTTGAAATAAATAAACATTTCAATCTGGAATAGAATTCATTCAGACACCCTTTACATCAAGATACATTTATATTCATTTTTCATATATTTATTGTGCGGTCCATGTAAAAAAATTCTTAACTTTCCACAAAAAAAAAATGAATGATTTATAGATGAAGTGATTTTAATATATGGAAATCAAAAGTATTTTTTTTTTTTTCATCATATAACAATAACCCTTGCTCTTCCTAAACGTTGTTTCATCTATATATATATTTGTATATAATAAATTCATATGTAAACAATAATATAAAGAATAATAAAATTATGTATTAAAAATATTTTATCCTGCCTCAAAATTGGGTATAAACAAACAATAAGCTACTTATCATCTGAATCTACTTCTGAATCCGAAAAATGTTTATAAACATTTATAATGGATTTAAATTGGTGGTTGTATCTCATATATGAATTGTTTCATCCGCTTCGTCTTCTTCTTCTTCTTGATCTATTACCAGATTTGTGGGAACTTTTTTTTAATAAGGTTTTTATAGTTCAGATTTGACTGATTTGTTAATTTTTTAAGGAAACCCAAACTGCGTGATTGCGATTTTTTTTTTCATATTGTGTTTTCAAATAGAAATTAGTTAAGAGTTCTATAAAAGATTATCTTCATTCAACTAGCGCTATAAATTAGCATATGTGAAAAGGATAAAAAAAGCAGTTTAAAAAGGCAGTAATTTTCTCAGTGTTTTTTCACAATTGTTTTTTTTTGTTTTTTTCCAAATACTTGTTTTTTTGTTTTTATTTTTTTATATAATTTTAATATTTATTCCATTTTATTATTATTATTATTGTGTGTTTTTTTTTACAATTTTCAATGCTTTTTTTATTATATTGAATTTTTACAGTATTTTTTTTAATATTAAATTTATGTGTGTTTGTTTTTAGTTTTACTTTCTAAATTAATTTTTACAATAAATTTTTGCAATAAATTTTAAATTTTCAATAAATAATAATTTTTTATTGCGTTTGTGTTAAATTAAATGTTTTTTTTTTTTTTTTTTTAGCAATTAATTCTCAAACAAACTCAAATATTTAATTTAATTTTATAATATTTTATAGGCTGTTATTTTTTCTATTTTTTGAATGGGTTTAATTTTTTTTTTGTTTAGCTACTTTCAGAATAATAATAATAAACGTTAAACATATAAATATTCTTTCTCTATAAATAATATATAGATTTTTATCAAAATCAATTATTGTTTTTTTTTTTTAAACATTTTATATAAATTCAAAAATATCCTGAATTCAATTATAATTTAAAATTATATTATTTAAATAATTAAATAATAATCACTTTTTTTTTTTTTAAATTTTATCAATAAAAAAAAAACATCTTTTTCATATATTCTGAATATGCTTTCTGCTGATTTAGGTAAAATTAATTATTAACAGAATGTGTTTAATAACTTATAGCATTAATAAACTTATGGGTTGGTAATTTTTAATAAAAAAAATTGTAAAAAAATATCTAAAACAAAACTAAAACAAATATTTCAAATCAATTGTGCGATTTTGTTGTGTTTCGAAAATGTATACGGAAGCATTCAGGTATTTTATATATGTACACGTTAAGATGGAAATTTTCATCAAATCATATTTTGAAGATTTAAATTTATTTAATACAAAAGTTTTTTTCATTTCTTAAACATCTTTCAATATCAAAAAACCAAATTTTAAGTATGTTTGTTGAACTGAAAACGAATTATATTCAAATAATCTTTTGGATTTTTTTTTATGTGTTGAAGTGTTAGAAGGGATGAGATTAGAAAACATTTTTATCAATGCCAAAATGTGTAAATAAGCGATTTATTCCGAAAACATAACATTCCGGGATCGCTTGTTTTGGTAAAACCACTCTCTGTGTGTTTTTTATAGATTTTTTAACATTCACATAGATTTTGATTATTGTAACCCTGCAAACGCATTTGGAAGATAAATTGACAATACGACATAAGGCTAGAAAGATAAATAAGGAAGATCCACAGGCGTCATATTTATCTTCTATTTTTCATCCAGCCAATAATATATTATTATTTATTGCTTGCCTATCTTCTTGATGTTAAATCGACGATAAATATCGCATTCGTATCGCCAATTTATCTTCTTTGCGATATCGTCAATTTTAACTTCCAGCCGTAACGCGTAAGATTATCATTCTCTATACGTAATAGACTCGATAAAAATACGATATCTTAGACAATAAATCTATCGTCTTGGCGAATCATCTGCAGTACTACCAGCGGCGATAAGAAATGCGTATGGGAAAAAATTGATGAAATTGAATTTAATATTATTATATTATTATCTGTGTGTATTAATTTAAGTTTAAGTGGTTTTTTTTGGGGTGTACAAATAAAAATAGTATTATTTTTAAAAATTACATAAAAAATAAAAATAATAAAACAATGTAAAAATAACTTAAAAATTTCATATTAATATTTTGAAAATACAAAAATCTTTCCCTAAAAAATAAAAATTATATTATTTACATATTTTCTAATCATATATCAATAATATTGTATTTTTTTTATTTTTTTTTTTCATATTGTATTGAATTAAAATTAATTAAATTAATATTAATAATATAAAAATGTTTTTAATTTATTTTTATTTTTTTTTTCTATTAGTTCTGTATATTATTTTTAATAATGAACCTATATTTTCTAAAAATTTGTTAATACAAAAAACAAAAAACAGAAAAAATTATGTCATATAAAAAAAAAATTAAATTTATAATTACATAAAATATATTATTATTGGGGCGGGGGGGTTTTTTTTTTTTAATATTATAATTATTTTTTTGTTTTTTTTTTATATATTTTCATACTTTAATAACAATTGTTAAAAATAAAATAAATACCTAACAACGAAAAGAAGAAGTGAAAAAAAAAAAAAACAATTTAAAATAATTAATGTAAAAAAAAAATTAATGAAAAACTAACCGAAGACAAATAAAAAAAAACAGTTTGTTTTCTTATTTTTATTAGTATTTATTTTATTTTTACATTATTTTTATTTATTTTCTTTTGTTTTCTTTTTTTATAATGTAGTAATGATTAATTTTTTATTTCTCACAAGTGCATTTTAAAAATTATACATAATCAATTGTTATTAATTCTTTTTGTGTTTTTACCATCATCATAAAATTTCAATTAATTTTTCTTATAATTTATATTTTTTTTTGCTCAAAATTCACATCATTTCATAATAATTTTTTAGTATTAGTATTATTATTATTATTACTATTATTACAATTACATTACATTACAAATATATATTTTTTTATAATTGTTTTACTGCGTTTTTATGTTGTTGCATTTTTCAAAAGCAACAATTTTACTTTTAAGTCATGAAAATTTGGACGTCGACCGGGATTTAAATCCCAAGCGGCACGCATCATTTCATAAATTTCTGTTGGACAACCTTCAGGTGCTTCCATTTTATAACCGACTTCAACGTGTTTAACAACATCGGCTAATGGCTAAATGAATAGAAAAAATATAAAAATGATTGTTTTGGGTTAAAAAATAATGAAACCTATTGGGGGTATTTGAAAAAAATTGGTTAAATTTTCAGTTCTGACTGTATAAATTGGTTTCAGTATCAGTGAGAGAAAGATTTGCCAATTGTTTTTGGTTTATAGAATATTTATGTGGATTTAAAATACTAAAAGACCACTATAGCTATACAAACTATTGTCAATATCCACTCTGTATGTAAACGTTTTCATCATGAACACCATTTTTAATATAAATACTTACAATTCTTGGATAAGGTACACGTCCAAATGAATAAATTTCCCATAATAATATGCCAAAACTCCACATATCCGATTTATTTGAAAAACGCTAAATAAACGAAGACAAAAAAAAAAAAAAAAACGTAATACAATTTAATATTTAATGATTTTTTATTTGAATCCATTATTTTATTTTTTATTAATACTTACACCACCCTTAAGCGCTTCAGGTGCCGTCCATTTTATGGGTAATTTACCAACATCTAAATTATAGCATTCTTCACGGGCCAAACCAAAATCCGATACTTTTGCAACACAATTTTCGGATATAAGTACATTACGAGCTGCAAGATCACGATGAACAACTTTTTTACATTCTAAATATTCCATACCGGAACATGTATCACTGCATGATAAAAATAAAACAAAAGGTTAAAAAAAATCTTCTTTAATGTGTAAAATTGTCGCAAAACAATTCAAAAACCCCACATACTAGGCAAAATTTATTTGATCTTTTCTTGTAATATGCTGTCGACCACGTGATCGTAAATAATCGACCAATGATCCTTTACTCATATATTCGGTTACCAAAAAAATATGTTTACTATTAAATACTAAACCGATAAATCGAACGAGATTCTCATGCTCTAATGTGGTCATAACCGATGCTTCGGCTAAAAATTTTTGGACGGCACCATCATCTTTTAACATTTTTACAGCCACCTTATCGTTACGTAATATACCCAAAAGTACATCACCGAATTCCCCCTTACCAATACTCTCCCGTAATTCTAATTCACTTTCTGGTATTACCCATCCTTTATCAATGAAATCCTTTGAATTTATACAATATTCTTGTTTACCCTTTTTATGTAAACATTTTATTAATTGTGTACATAAACCATCAGCATCCTTTTCGTAATGCTGTAAAATAATAACATACAATTAAATATATATTGATATAAAATCATAATATTAAAAAAATTAATTGTATTTTAATCATTACATACCGATACTAATTGTCCTAAATTTTCAAAATATTCTTCATCGTCAATGGTTAATTTATTATCTAGATATTTTACACGATAATGTTCAACTTTCCCCTGAAAACATACGCATAATGTATAATCACCAGGAAAATTTGTTGATTCACGTACAAGAAACAGACCATCTTCACGGGGTTGTAATAAATGTTCAGCTTCATCCCTTGAAATACTACCGTGAAACCAACTGAAATCAAAATAGTTTAAATAATCTATTGTTGAATCCATATTTTTATGATATTTTTTTTTTTATCATTCACACACACAACAACACAAACAATATAAAAAAAAAATGATAATGATTAAAAAATTAGTTAGTTAAAATCGCAATCAAATCAAAAAATCACTTTGATTTCTCTTTTGTTTTTTTTTTTCTGGTATTTTTCTATTTGAAACTTTAAAAATAATAAATTATTCTTCATCGATCGACGGGATCAATTGAATTGTTTACATATTCTTGAATATTGAATCTTAATGCAACGACAATAGACAGACAATATTAGACAAAAAAAAAAAAATTCTAATAACAATAAAATTCTATAATATATCTATAATAATATTTCATAGTACCATATATACCATATATTTTTCGATTTTATTTTTTTGTCGATTTCTCTGATAGTGTAATTGATAAACACCAGCTATTTCTATAATAATGAAAACAACCAAAACGTTCACACGTCACTATAATTAATGATTTGTTTTTTTTTTTTTTTTGTAATACAATAACGATTGATAAAAGAGTAATTGAGGGTTTTTTTTTATTATTATTTTGAATATTTTATTGCTTTGCTTTGTTTCATTAGCACGCGAATACAAAAAAAAAAAATAAAATAATATTTTGATACCTCAATATACAAATTAACTGTAGCTTTTCTCATCATAAAATAACGAATAATTCTTATCTTCTTTTATTCGATATACATATATATGAAGAACTATACACGTTTTTTTTTTTTTGTAATACTGATTCCAGGTATCTACAATCACCACCACCTTTTTATTACAATAAATAACATACAGACGCATACATAAAAAAAAAAAAAATATACATTCGCTTATCAACACATTGATTGCCTGATGATAATACAATAAATACATTTAATTATGTGCAAAACAAAAAAAAAAGTTTGTTTTTGAATTTTCCTATTTATTTATTTATTTATTTATTATAAAAATAATGCAATAAAAGGTTGTGTGAGTTCAGAAGACTGAAGAAATTCGCCTTAAAACAATTTTCATTACAATTGAATTTATTGCCGTGGTGGGTTTTTATTTGTGATACTGATGGAAAATCGAATGAAATGTTGATTAAATCTGTATGAATATCATTCATCAATCTGGTAAAAGTGATTATTAAACAATAAAAATCTGTCAATTTCTCATCCTACCCGAATGCCATTCGATTAACAGATCGTCATTCAGAGTGTAACCAAAAAAAAAACCAAAAAAATAAAAACAAATACTTACGGCATTGCATTTAATTTCACTTCACATTTACGATATGCAGCATATGATTGTTGATGCGGTTGTTGAATATGGGATTGTTGCTGCGATTGTTGTTGTTGACCGGTGGATGGATTTGTCGGTGATAATGACAATTGACTATTCCATGACGATGATGTTGATGTATTACCATTTCTTTCAAATGAATTTGTACCGCTTGTAAGGCCACCACCACCAACATGACCACTATTTGTATTATGTAGTGATGTTGACATTGATGCATTTGGATGTGTGGAAGACATAGGTGATTGTTGTTGTTGTTGTTGATGTTGCTGCTGTTGATGCTGATGATGTGGTACTGCATGTACATTTATATGACTTTGTAATTGATTACTATTTAATGATGTTGACATTAGATTTGATGGCTGATTTGGATTTGGAAGCTGAGATGCAGATGTTGTTATTGTTGATGTTGCTGGTGCTGTTGCTGCTGCTGCTGCTGCTGCTATTGATGGTATAAGTGTTGATTGTGGTGGCTGTTGTTGTTGTTGTTGTTGTTGTATATATGATCCTGCTGATGATGTTGTAGATGATGAAGATGTGGATGATGACGATAATGATGATAATGCTGATGGTTGTTGTTGTTGTTGTTGATGCTGTTGTTGTGGTACATTTGATGACATTGATGGAGGTAGTATCTGTAGAGAATGTTGATTTGGTGATTTTGATGATGTATTTATTGATGATATATGATTATTTAATACATTATTATAAGATGAATGTAATGATAAAACACTTTGACTCTAAAATGGGGAAATTATTATTGTGTTATCGATGAATGAATGAAGGGTTGATTAGTAATAATGATTATTATTATAATAATGAAAGGTAAAGTGTTGGAAATTATTTAGAAAACAGAAATTAAAGAAGTTTTTTTTTTTTGAACTTACATTATTTATCGGATGTGATGGTAATAATGATTGTGGTATCGGTGGTGGTTGCTGTGAATGATGTAAATTATGTTGTTGTTGTTGTTGTTGCTGTTGATGATTATGTTGTTGTGATCCTGGTTGTGGTGCCGGTCGTTTATGTTGTCTTGTTGGAGCTGTCGGTGGCATCGGATGTGATGAAGTTTGTAAAAACCATGGATCACCCGAGTTCACCGCCGCCGATGACGTTGACGACGATGATGGCTGGGAATAACCACGATGATGTCCAATATTAACAGATTGTCCGGATGACTGTATATTAAGGGCAGCCGTTTGACTATTCATAACTTTTTCGATTATTTCAATGGAATTTCTTTTTGGTGGTTTATAATTTATCGGTTTATGATTGATTATTGATTGATTATTCTGATATGGATTCACAGAATTTTGGTTATCCGTCGTCGACGTTCGTCGATTTCTTTTCAATTCACCATCTATATATAGTAAAATAAAAAAATATGTTTAATATAAAATTTCATATTATGATTTACATTTGGTAGGGTGGATTTTTAAAGATTTAAAGTTTCATTGAATCTGTATAAAAAATCACATCGGGAAGGTTTCATCAATTGATCAAGAACACCTTAAGAATATATTAGACGATTTTATTATTGATTATTTAAAATAATAATCAATGGGTTTTTTTTTGTTATTGTTGATTAGTTTTTGAGGTATAGTTTTCATACTTTCACAGAATTTCCTCATCTCTTAAGCCGTAGTTTATAAATTTCCAAATGAATCTGATAAATCAATATATAAATTGATCCATAGATTCATCGTAATCTATCAATCTTTTGAGAAAATGTTCCATATATTCCATAGGCGATACCTCAAAAACTATAATTGAATTATATCATTTCATAATCTTCATCAAAAAAAAAAAAAAAAACAAAAGGTTTAATCGCACAGATCATTTTTCATGGTTTTTAATTTATTAAAATTAAATATCTCGCGTTATGCATATATACATACATACAATTATTCAATTGATTTCTAATTTTAAATTTTATTTTATTTATACCACAAAGTTAAAAAAAAAAAAAACAATATTATTCTATATAGAGACAAATATTTACAATTATATTTACATTTAAAATTTATTTCTATAGTCGCATTCGTATTTTTTTTTATTAAGTCGTATTATTATAATTTTTTGTATATGAGATATATATATTTATTTATATAATCACAATATGACATCATGAAATTGTTTTTTTTTATTATTGTATTATTATTACACGCATTTCATTACTTTACAGAAATTTACATATTATTTTAAATTCAATACTAAAAAAAAAATAATATTGTATATATAAATAATATTTGTATGACTCATATCAATAATCAAATTACGCGAACTTCTGTTTTGTGTGTTTCAATTTTTTGTTATTTTTTTTTTGTTATTTTAATCTGTATTTGTGTTTTGTATCTTCAATATAATTCAATAAAAATATATGTACAGTAGATTCTTGATATGATTGATTGATTATGTTTAATGAATTAATAGTTTAGAAAATTTTGTTAAAATATGAAAGGAGATAGATTGGGATTGGAAGGAAAATTCCTTAGAAACTTAAACATTCTATAATGTCGGTCGATAATAGAACAAATATGTTTCTTATTTAATTTACAAAACTTTTACATTTCCAGTTCACTATTTTACGAATGTATACTGTATAAAAACTTATTCGTACTTGATTGTGGATTATATATATTAAACAATTGTGTTTTATATTTTGATTTGCATTACTATATATAACACTAAAAAAAAAAAAATAAAACGTATTTACAATTCAAAATTTTTATATATACAAAGTATATTATTCGAAATAAAGTCTATATAAATTTTTTTTTTTTGTTATTGTAATAATAATAATTATGCGGTTGTTTTGAAAAAATCACACTTTTAAAACACTTAACATGAATCGGTATATTATAAATTGGGATAATTCTTGATGCAATATGTTTAGTGGAATATATTATTGGGGAATATTTTCATGGTTTAGATGGAATACATTTTAAAGGGATGAAAATTTTTCAATGAATTCTTATAGAGATACTTTGTTCTGATTCTGATTGACATTTGACAGATCTAGAAGTTACTGGAAAAAAATTGGAACTTAAGGTTACCGGAGAAAAACAAAAAAAGTTTTGTATTGGATATTTTCTTCGAACATCGCGTTCGCATACAAAAAACCCAGGGGGGTTTTGTGTTAAGTTACGAATAACAAACCTTTTAAAGTCAAATATTTTCGGGTTATAATATTGTAGACAATTGTATTGGAAATCTTTTATATACATAATCTATATTTTAGATCTAGAATTGTTTTCTTCATCAAATAAAACTCATTAAGTCAATTGTAAATTTTACCCTTTGACCCACCATTCATTTATAAATATTAGAATTTTTAATACAATTTCTACTGAATAATTAATTATTTGTTAAAAAAAATGTATAATTATTCAACATGCGGCGCGGTATTTATGCCACCATCAGCAGCCTTTCGTATATATTTATTTGTGATTTCCTTGTAAGAAAGCACACCTTGAAGCACACTTCCATATAATACAAAATAAATTCAGTAAGTACTTTTAGTAAAGTGCATATTAATAGTTATAGATTAGAAAATTCTAAGTAAGGTACCTTTATTTATCATTCACTTTTCCAACCATGATGGGTTGGAACTGTTTATTGTGAAAAATCAAACTGTTTTCCATTTTATTTCGTTCGCTCGGTGGTCTGCATTATTTCTCGGAACCTACTCAACCTGATTTGGCTTAAATTTTCAACATAAGCTGATTATTTCTTTTAGAAAGACCTGATTAAGTTCGAGGATGAGGTTGTCATTTCATTTCTTCTACTTCTTCCTTTGTAAATTTCCCCGATTTTCCGATTTTCTTTCTGTTTCTGGGTTTCTTTCAATGAATTTTGAAGAAGATATTTGATTGAAATTTTGGAGGGTATTTTCATACTAAATGCAAAAAATTACATTTTATTTGATCCCAATTAGATCTGATGGTTTCATGATGAAAAATTTTAAATAGGAGACATTTTTTCTTATCCCATCCCATCCAGGCGGAGCATCGATATACGATAATCATTGGGATTAAGAGAAATATCTCATTTTGTTTCTAACCAATTGCGATTAAAAATTTTGAATCTGCAGGATTGATGAAAAATGGAAAAATACTTTTATATAGGAGACATTTTTCTTATCCCACATCCCATCACATCGAGGAGCTTTTACAAACAAATTCAAGTCATTATGAAAGATATCTAAAAGTTCTGTTTCTAACCGCAATTGGCTTGAAATTTTTGACCTATACTTTGGTTTGTACAAAACGGTAAGACATTTTTTCTGTTTTCCCATCCCATTCATGAGGAGCGATCCACATACACAAATCCAATGATACTTTTCAATTTGAATATAACAAATAGAGTGGCATATCTATTTATAATAAAATGTTGATGAGTATAGTTGATTGATGGTGGAAATTTAAGTCCCACCCTTTAACAAACCTAACCACCTGAGTGCGGGCTTCTTGTTTCACAGGTTTGCCTGACGTTTTTTTAATTTTAATTTATAATATTATTTCTTTTCAATGTATATAATTTCAATTGTAATGTAAAAAACAAATGTAATTAAACAAATGTGTTTTGATAAAATAGTCATTTAATATAAAATTAAAAATAAATAAACGATAATATTGAAATCAAAGAGATGCGGTGATTTTTTGATTATATCACATTGCATTTTAACCGCGAGCTCGTATTATTTCTGAATAGTTATACTGAATTAAATGTGTCATAGGTTTTTTAATTTGTATATATATTTTAATAATACATCAAAAGCAAAAAAAAAAATCTCTGAAGGTTTCAATAATATTGTGTTGATTTAACATTAATATATATAAATGTCCTCGCGCGCGAAAAATAGCATCATATTTATTCTGTTTTTTATTTTTTTAAAGTATATTTATTTATTATGACCAAAAAAAAAGAAAAAAGTCTGGTCTAAATATATATATATAAATAAAATTACTATAAAAGTACACATTTTATTTTTGTACTAAACGTAACAACGTTATATTATTATACAAAAGCAAAAAATTTTGTTTAACATTATAAGGCTATAAATGAATCAAAGTCAATGGTTTGTTGCGGTCATTGTGCTGTGTGCGTACAAGACGATGATGACAAAAATACAATTCTAATAATAAAATTAACATAAACACCCTGCTATATATAAATAATAAATAATTAAATAATAAAAAACATTGCAATTGCAAAAAAAAAATTATAAAAAATTAAAACCTACTGACCAATATTTATCTTTAACGTTGGTTTTACAAGTTTTTTAACTAAACAATCAATAGATTGTGATTTTAATTGTGATTGTGATTGTAATTGTGCTTGTGGTCGCCGCCAGTATAATTGCCCTTCATCATTATCATATTTTGTTGTCGTCGTCGTCGTCGTCATCATCGTAGTTGTAGATGGTAATAAAGATGAATATTTCATTAAATGATTTGTTGTTTTAGTATTATTATTATTATTATTATTATTATTAAATATTCGATTTATTTCATTTTGATGATTTTCTCTTAATAATAATATATTATTATTATAATATTGATTATTTTTTAAATTTTCAACAATTGTTATTGTTGATAAATTGGTATTTGATGAGCGTGATGATGATGAGGAGGATGAGTATGATGATGATGATATTGATGATGAAATACTTGATGGTTCCATTGATGATGATGATGAAGATGATGATGATTCTGAATTATTAATACGATTTATTGAATTATTTAAAAAATTATTTGTTTGGATAAAAACACCATCACAAGTTATTTTTATTGTTGTAACCATAATTTTCTAATTTTTATCTCTATATTCTATTATTCTGTATATTCTAATCTTAATCTGTTTTTTTTTTAATTTAATTATTTTATTACAATAAAACCAAATAAACAACTTATAAATAAACACTATCACAAACTAAAATCACACAAATATAGTTTTTATTTAAAAAAAAAAAAAAATGTAATTAACCGTAGATCGTATCCTGTAGGGTAGTTTTCTATATAAATTTCCTAATTTTTCTTATAATTTCACGATATCTATATATTTTGTGTCTTGATGACAATAGTTTTTAATAAAATTTTCCATTGATTCTTAGACAGAGAGTAGAAATCTACCCAGGAGGTAAGATTGTAAAATTTAAAAATTGGTTTACGGTTAAATCAAAATTTCTGATACTATATTCATTAGATATTGGGAAATTATCACAGTTTATAATGATAAAAACCCTTTCAACTGCTGTAGATCAACTCCGATCTAGAAAGGATGTACAAATGGCTAGAACTATGGATCAATCTCCCTACCAAGAATCAAGAACTGGAGAATTTCAGAAACAGAATTCGTATCAAATATGTTACGCTGTAAAATTGGCCAAAAATTCCACCTTTGCTAAATTTATCGAGTGTTTTAAAGCATTTCCTAATAAATTTTTCTATACACAATCGCATTCTATAATATCCCTTCAGTACGCTTTATTTTCCCCATACATCCGTGCTCTGTATAGATTTAGATTTATGGTATATATAGATTTCACATTCTATTTCTATATCAATTTGTTATCGTATAATTTTTTTACCTGATTTTCTATCCCATCTTCATTAATATCTGTCTTTAATTCTTCATATTTATCTACAGAATATAACGATATAAATAAGGATTTCGTAGCGTAGCGTAGCGTAGAAACACATCTTTTCGGCGTTTTCGATGATCAGCAGAAATTCGTTTAGATCTTTTAAAATTTTGTTATGGAGATGGTTTAGATATTTTAGTAGAAGATTTCTATACATATACAATCAAAATCTACAAGATCTATTCGATTTTCTATACATTAATATTAACTCTAGTCGACCTGTTCTTCACCAGGAAGCTCTAATCATTTCAATTTTTAAGGGGTGAAATTTCCAAAAAATGGTATTGATTTTAAAGGTGAATCTGAAGTAAAATAAAATGAATTTTCCGTATTTATAATAATATTTAGGGGTTTCTATACAAAAATTTAGGTTAAATTGAAAATTTTTCAAGTTTATAGCTTTTTACTATAGAATTTGTTCTACAACCCCCCGATTTGGATTGGTAAGGGAAGTTTTCTGAGAATTTAATTATCTATATCGAATGAATCCCTAAACGATATTATAACTCAACGGATTGTTCGCAAGAGAATAAACATTTTTTGTATATACACAAAACAACCAAGTGAACAACATTAAAAACAAAAAAAAAATATTATAGATATGAATTAGGAATTAGGTATAGGTTTTGAAAAGGAATCACTCGTACAGGATATAAACTGCTATATTATATAATATAAATGGTTATAATAAAATTTGAAATTGAGACGTGTGTTTTTTTATTATTATAATTTTAGTACATATTCATTCTATTCTATTTATATACGTACAACAGGGAAAAAAAATTCAAATATATAAATCTTTCCAAACATAGTTATTATTATAATTGTGCATAAACACAAAACCGGAAGAAGTAAATGGAGATTCTGAAACCATATCAAAAATACAATTCAATTAATTGTTTGAAAAAAGAAGAAATATAAATTTTGAACATTTTTACTCACATATATTGCGATGTACTTAAACACATATATTATATATAACATAAAATAATACAGAAACCGCACATCGTTTGTCCGTCATAGACTATGATTGCATTAATAATAAAAATTAAAATCCATTCACTCCTCATCCATCATGTAAAGGGTGATTTTTTTTAGCTATTATCTTTTTGGCAACACTGCGGTTTAAACAGCTGACGCACGTTTCGTGTTTCGTGTTTTGTTTGACTGTCAAACATCTTCAGTTTGGTCTATAATTTAACCATGAAACCATGTCTTACAAACGAACAACGCTTGCAAATTATTGAATTTTATTATCAAAATGGGTGCTCTGTTAAGAAAGTTCATCGTGACGAAATTGTGTTCAGCGACGAAGCTCATTTTTGGCTCAATGGGTAAATACGTAAATAAGCAGAATTGTCGATTTTGGTGCAGTGAATATCAGCCAGAAGCATTGCAAGACATTGCTACCAATGTATCCAGAAAAAGTCACAGTTTAGTGCGGTTTATGGGCTGATGACATCATTGGACCGACATCTTCTTCAAAGATGATGCGAATCGTAACGTAACTGTGAATGGTGAGCGCTACCGTGAGATGATATCCAACTTTTTTTTGGCCAAAATGCAAAATGACTTGCATGGACATGTACTTCCAACAAGACGGTGCCACATACCACACAGCACGCGCAACAATGGACTTATTGAGAGGCGAGTTCGGTGAAAATTTTATTTCACGTTCGGGACCGGTCAATTGGTCGCCTAGATCGTGCGATTTAACACCTTTAAACTATTTTTTGTGGGGCTATGTTAAAGCTCATGTCTATACAGACAAGCTCGCTTCAATTGGCGCATTGGAAGACAACATTAAAGCATTTATTCGTGAGATACCGGCCGAAATGTTGGAAAGAGTATATGCCAAAATTGGACTAAACGGATGGACCATTTGAGGCACAGACAAGTTTTCATGCATTTTTCTGAATTTTATGTGTTTTTTTTTAAAAACTTTCCTATAGCTTTTAAAAAATCACCCTTTATTTACATAAGTATATATAATATATTAAAAAAAACACACACAGAAGATTTATAAATTTCTCAAATTACACATGAGAACCTTTCTTTTTAATTATGGTATGTATATATAAAAAAAATTGCAAAACAAATGAATGAAAGACACAATAATTCAAAACAGAAACAGTTTCATTAAGTTTGGTAAAATTTTTTTTGTTTTGCATTTTGCAGTTGCAATGTTCTTTTTCTATAATTAAACGCATATTCTAAACAGATTAATGATAATTTATACGATTAAAAGCCTTCCGAAATAAAATTAAATTAACTATATTTATCCAAATATAGATAAATAATCTTATATGAACACATATTTTTATAGACATCGTATAAAAATTTTGATGAAATGCCATCATAAAATTTAATGTATAATTTTTTATTTATAAACTGTCTTGGATATGTTTTTTTGTATTTTTAATTTGTTTAATGATTCGTCTGTGCGTTTTTTGAATGACTGAATTTTTAATAAATATTAAATCGTATATGATGATGTTGATGTTGTTGATGATGATTATTATGATGATGAATATAATTATAATAAATATAGATAATCTTATGGAAGTGAAAACTAGGTTTCGCAGATGGTTATATGTATATATAAATTTGTGTTTTTTTTTTTCGTTTCTCGTTTCTTGGATTTTTTTTTATTGTATGTAAACAAAATGAAATAAAACAATGCTTTTTGGTTTTTTTATATAAATAATCAAATGCCAAACACGGAAATACTAATATAAATCACATAATTAATAATTTATTATGCATCATATATAAAGAAGAGGTATAAAAAAAAACAGAATATAGTTATATTTATACCAAGTACCGTTCGTGTGAGTGTGATATATTTGTTTTTTTAAAATATATTCAAACATTTTTGCATATATTTTAACTTCTTTCTCTAAACACATATAATAATAATAATAATAATGAATATGTTACTTTTTTTTTTTATTTGTTGAATGTATAAAAAAATTAATCCGAACATGATTTAAAGTTATTTATTATAATCGCTTTCAATTGCGGAGTTTGGATTGAAATCTATACTAAATGATTAAATGATCATTTTCTGTTGGATAGAATATAGTGACAAAAAAAAACATTAAATATATAGCAAGGAAGGTAAGGATGAAATAAAGGATATATTTGAAATTAAATACAAGATTTCATTGACTAGTTATTATCTTATTAAACCATTCATTAAATGTTTGGGTAGTTTATTGAAAAATCTATTTTGGATGTCCTTTTTTTTGCCATATACCTTTCATACCTTTCATACCTTTCAATAGCAAATTCTCAGTTTAAGAAGTGCGACAATAAATCAAAACAAATTCACTGATATTTATGTTGTACAATTTTCAAATTGGAATCTTGATTTTTCAGAACAATAAATCTGCATAGAGCTCGCAGATTTTGGGAGTCGTAATTCATTCAGTTTTTTTCGAAAATTAAGGTTTGATTGTGAAATAATAAAAAATCAATGATCAAAGTATGGTCCATTGGAAGCTACAACATTTGCCCATCTTTCTGGCAGTTTGTGGATTTCATCCCAAAAGAACGTCTCCGGCTCCGGTGGTGAAGAACGAATCGATCCAATTTTTGATACCCTGTACTGAAGTGAAGCGTATTCCGGTGAGGGCATTCTGCATTGATCTGAACAAGTATATAGTAATCAGAAGGGGCTATGTCTTGGCTATAAGGCGCGTGAGGTAGAAATTCCCACCCACCGTTTTCCAAATAGTTTTGAACCGGTCTTGAAACATGTGGCTGAGCGTTGTCATGATGGAAAATTATGGATTTGTGCCTGGTTGCATATTCTGGTCGTTTTTCCGCAATCGCTCTCTTCAAACGAATTAATTGTGTTCGGTAAAGGTCCCCTTTGATCGTCTGAACCGATTACAACAGCTCATAATACAACACACCTTTCTGATCCCACCAAATACAGAGCAGAGCACCTTGGCACTATGGATATTCGGCTTTGCCGTAGATGTTGATGGTTGGCCGGGCTTCACATACAATTTCTTGCGATTTAATTTTACCGGCACCCAATTTCCAACCTTTTGGATGAATCCCGATGTGGTTGCTTGATCAACTCCCAATGATTTTGCAAGATCTTGTTGCGTTTTGGATCTTCATCAAGCAATGCCTCCAATTCTTCACCGTCAAACCTTTTTGACAGTACGGGTTGTTCATCGTCTTCTAAGTTGAAATGGCCACTTTTAAACCGTGAAAACCACTTCTGTTATTTCAGCTAGAGCATGGCCACCTGCACAAACCTCTACTAAAATACGATGACGGTAGCACTTTTCTTCATGTTAAAGTAATGAAGAAGAACTGCCCGAAAAAACACTTTTTCTGGCACAAAGTTCGACATTCTCTGTGAATGTGCGGCTTTAGCAGGGAGAAGACTTACTGATCATTGGTTCATCATTTTCATTGCCTGAGGACATTATGTCCATACCCATCAATAAGTTGGCCAGGTTCTTGGGCAGGGTCAATGAATCGATGAATATGGGATAATTTAGGGCAGTAAAACAATGACCCCTTGGGGTCAAGTGTTTAGGGGACGGACGACCCAGCCCGGTGCTATAATTCTAATTCTAAAACTGTATGGAAAAATATTCGACTTTGTGTTAAAATTCACATTCCGAAAAAGTAACCGAAAAACATATTTTAAGCTTTCAGTATTTTAAGGATTCGAACAGAGACTTTTATAGAACAATGAAAATGGATTTATGTCATATGTCATATGTCGTTATCAGGCCAAAAAGATGAATTTTTGCAGACCCATATCAAAAAAGGAGGGTAAACAAAACGCAATTGTTTTGATCTATTGATCTTTATCCTAGTCTCTAGGACTTG
The DNA here is from genome assembly GCA_958336335.1 of Dilophus febrilis. Taxonomy (NCBI): domain Eukaryota; kingdom Metazoa; phylum Arthropoda; class Insecta; order Diptera; family Bibionidae; genus Dilophus; species Dilophus febrilis. Next base: position 6,630,959 of record OY284470.1, on the reverse strand, counting down.
GTTTTCTATCTCATAGTCTTTATATTGCCCTATTGCCGCGGTATTATTTCATGCAAAATGAATTTTATAATCCGGTGATTGATGAATGGTTTTATTTTTCCTTTTCCTGTGAAAATATATTGAATATTTAAATATCTAGACAAAAAAGATGATGATTAAATTGGAACTGAAAGTTCATTTCAAACGTCAATCCTCATAAAGTATATCCTAAAGATATCCTCATAGATATCTTTGCAGATATGTTTTCAAAAATGGTTTAATTTTCACAGAATTTGTGTGCACTATTTCTAAATTTCTTTATGCAATTCAGTTAAGTTCGGTTATCAATTTTATTAATTTTACCCCAATTATAGTTTAACCCATATTTAAGTTCGTTATAATCCCTTGAATTACATCATTTATTATTAAAAATATTCACACATAATAACAATTTTATAATTTCACTTAATTTTGTTTTTTGCTCATTTAAATAACTTAACAACACCGAAGTTATCATCATCTATTTTGTGTTTGTGTCTCAAACTAATAAAAAACAATTTATTAAGTAGTTTTTTTTAAACTTCACATACAAATTGAATTGAAACTATTTTTTTAATTTACACACAGAATTCAAAAACCATTTATTTTATTTATTTTTGCAAATTATCTTTTATGAGAAACTTTTTCTTCTTTACAGAGACTTTACGACACAATAAACGCAATTAATTTAAATTAAGATTACGCACAAATCGCACATTTTTTTAACACAACAAATTAAAATGTAATTCTACTATCTGTATATTTTATATGTGTCTTAATAAAAATTGCGGAAACGCAGAATTTTAAATTTTACATGCGTTTTTAACACACGATTAGCGGCGATACAATAAAAAAAAAACAAAAAACTATAAGAAATAATAACAACAATAAAAAATACTATACACGGACATTAAATTGAATTGAGCCCAATATTTACTTTTAGATTGTGTACTCTATTACTATAATAGCAGTATAAGTTGTTGACGACGACGACGATTAATTGACGACTATGCAAAAAATACCAAACAACAAATAATCATTAATATGTTATATTAATCAACATTTTATTTGTTCACATAACTTTATAGATTTCCTTTAACACAATCATCATCATCATCATCGTATCCATATCCAAAACATATCATTCAAAAAATTAAAAAAAGTGAAAGAGAAAAATCTTTTGATGATAATCACACATTTTAAATACAAGTATTTTTATGGGTTTTTTATTTTCTTGTACTTCTTCTTCTTCATCATCATTGATGATGTTATGGTGCGGTATAATATTAAGTTGAAGCATGAAAGAAATGCATATTCACCTGAATTGTTGATGGTGCCGCGCCATACAAACATTCTTTATACCTGTATTTTATTTTTTTTTTTGGTACGTACAATAGCAGCAATTCATATGAATTTTAATCATCAGAATATACCTTTACCATTTCATATATATATATAATGGTTTTTTAAAAAAATAAAAAAAAAAAAAAGGTCTATAAACTGATAGGCTGCGATGACGACGGACGACGATGGATATTTCTATTTATGTTTACCCGCACCGGATGATACTTTTTTTTTTACATTAAATACCAAAAAAAATTTTGCAGATTTTTGTTGAGAATTTAACATATTACAAATATATATATACAGATAATGATAATAACAAAAATCCTCAATCATCGTGCAGCGGTCGCTGGTATAGGTTTATGTTATATTGTGGTTTTTTTTTTTTTTAATTTTGTTGTCTTAAGCATGCAGTATATGCAAACGACCTTGTCATTACATTTAAAAGTAAAAAATAAAATAGGAAAAGAAAAATGCAATATAATGCAATTTTTTATATGTATATATATATATAAATGTAACTGATCATAAAAAAAATGTAATGGAGATTAATAATTTTTGTTTTGTTTAACATTTTTTTTTTTAATCCAATATCATCGTGTCATATGTATTTATTGGTATTCGACGAGTAGAGTGAATGGTGATTTGATGATACAGTATTGATAAATGGTTTTATATATTGTTTTTTTTTTACACATTAAATCTTAATAAAGATCCTCGGATCCTTTGCATAGTAACAATATCTAAGCAAAGTATTGTTTAATGCCGGTGTCGTACATATATACATACAAAGTATTTCAATCATTAAAATGATGCTAACATTCCAATGATCATTCTTCCTTTTACAATTTATGACAATTTCTATTACTTTCTATTTTCTTTTCTCATTTTCTATTCACATTTTGCGGGATTGTCAAAATGTAATGGATTAGATTTGTATCAATTTCGTATCAATTCAAGTTAGATTTTACCCGGGGGTAGATTAACAAATTCTCTTGAACAAATTTTCCATGTTGTATTCTTCATTGTATTGTATTTTAATACTATATCCCGATCGAATCATAGTGCGTACGTTAAATATTAAAATAATCGGATGACAGTTGAAATTTCCGATTTATTCCCAATCGGTGCCTTTGTTTTTTTTTATTTTGAAACTCCACAAGCATTAACAATAGGATTAATTCAACATTCTCCTTGCATGATCTCTCCATGATCTGGATTTTTATACGAATATTTTTTGTTTTGATTTGACCTGTGATCTTTTCACTTTGAACAAACGGCGAATATACAGTTTAGCGGACCTTGAGCTAGGACATTGAGAATACCTGCAATCGAAAGCCTATGTTGCACAGACCAAATAACCGTTATAATTTTTTGGCGGTCACCCCCCCCCCCTTCCGGAAATAGAGTGGGTCAAAGTTTGGTTATTTTTTAAGAAAATCCTGATTTGTGACGCGACCTGACGGGCGATTTTCAAAAGTAGATATTCAAAATAAAGGTGTTTTTATTATCTTTCATTTAAAACAACCCCGGAATAAATCGGAAGTATATCGGGGTCAGGGGGTGGGAAAAAGTGGTTTTTTACATTTTTGTAGGTGGAACCGGTCTGCAAAGGGTTAACTGAATTTTCCAAACGACAAATTAAAGCTAAAAGTAACATGTAACCAGCCCACTTGTTTATTAAACCATATGTGGCATATACGTGAGTCGTTTCGCATCAAACGTGTGATTTACTATATTGCAAGCACTTTCCACATTACACAAGTGCTGTGCGTTTTATGAATTTTTTTTAAATGTTATCTCACATAGCTCTATTGCATGGGTATTGAAAAACCTTTTACTATTTATTCTGGTGTATCATCTTCTGGTTTAACATCTTATACAACCTGCCAGCTGCTATTGGTTAACTAATGGTAATGGTGGTTTGATTTTTTATGGTGCAACATTTTAATTCGTACTTTTTTAAAAGGAAAATTTCTAGTAGTGCATATTTGCATATTTGCTGACATTAATTCATATTTAAAATGAATATAGAACAAATAGTACGTTATTGTAAACTCATGTAATAGGTCTATGTGAGATAACATATAAAAAAAACCCCATTTATACACATAACTCCTGAATGATGGGTGGACTGCTTTTTAATTATAAACAAATAACATGTTTGATACGAAACGAGTCACGGTGTTTGCCATATATATGTTAATGAACAAGAGGGTTGGTTGCATCTTACATTTAGCTTTAATTTGCCGATGGGAAAATTCAGTTAACCCTTTGCAGACCGGTTCCACCTACAAAAATGTAAAAAACCACATTTTCCCACCCCCTGACCCCGATATACTTCCGATTTATTCCGGTGTTGTTTTAAATGAAAGATAATAAAAATACATACCTTTATTTTGAATATCTACTTTTGAAAATCGCCCGTCAGGGCACGTCACAAATCAGGATTTTCTAAAAAAATAACCAAACTTTGACCCCCCCTATCTCCGGAAGGGAGGGTGACCGCCAAAAAATTATAACGGTTATTTTGTCTGTGCAACATAGGCTTTCGATTGCAGGTATCCCCAATGTCCTAGCTCAAGGTCCGCTAAACTGTACTTCAGCCGAACAAACATTTCCCGTATCGTAACCTTCATTTAATTGCCCCGTTTAACGTTCCAATTTAATTGAAACAAGCAATTTTTATTTACAAAATGTATTTATTTACAAAATTTCTGGAATTTCAAATGCGAATATCCGAATAGATTTTTTTGTTTGTTTTTGTATTATTCGTGTAACAATATGATACAAATCATTTTAATGTTTACAATACAAAAACTAAAAAAAAAACCCGAGATCCGCAAAAGGCAAAACATTTTTTGTTTGTAAATCTATAATAATTGTTTGGATTATTGCGGGATTTTATCCCAATGTGTTACGGAGGTGCTACGAGGAGCACCTGTGTTATGAGGTGCTACGGCTATCTCTCGAATGTTTGTGTAATGATGATGTAAAATGTAAAAAATATGCACAAGAATGGAATACGCAAAAAAAAAAAAGATGAAAAATACAAAAAAAAAAGTGAATAATAAATAACACAACAACAAAAAGATAAATCTTTTTCTTTTTTTTTTTTTGTATATAAATATTGATTGGGTGCATTCCAGCATTTTTTTTTTATTTGCTGTTTTTACTGTTTTTGTTATTTTTGTTTGTCGTAACCTCGTAAAAAAAATGATATTATTATAATTTAATGAAAATAATTTTAATTAACTTGTATTATATTTAAATCAAAATAAAGGAATTAAAAATAGAAATATGATGAGGTGGTGGTGGTGCGTGGATATTCTACAAATGCACTTTATTATTCATTTATTTTTTTTTTTTCTGTGTATTATTTTTCTTGAAAAGTCAACAAAAATTTATTAAACATTTTGTGTGCGTGTGTGTGTGCGAGTGTGTGTTTGTGTGTGTATCAGATACTCAAATACAAATTTTGTTTTTAAATTAATGTAAAAAAAAAATATAATTTAAAAAATTTAAAGACGATGATTTTATAATTAAAAATTAAAACTAAAATAATAATTTAAATAAACTTACGCCTTATTATAATTATAGTTTTATTTTTTTCCCAACAATCAAATACTTTTGCTGATGATGTTGTTGTTGTTGTTGGGATTGACTGCTACTACTGCTACTGCTACTGCTGCTGCTGCTGCTGCTACGATTATTGTTGGGATTGGCTTTGCTGCGTTGTATGTATAAAAGAATTAACTATTTTTAAACTATATAATTATAAAATCACTTTGTGTAAATTAATTTGCCTTATTAAAAATTGATTATTTTGTTAATTAACACAAGGCACACACACAAAAAATTTAAATAATTAATGTTAAAATAAAAATGTAACTTTTTTTGTTTTTTTTTTTTTTATTATTATTATTAAAAATTCCTTATTTTTGTTTTAAAAAAAATAAATACGTGAAATGATAACACACCACTTTTCTTCTTCGTTTTTTTTTTTGTTTAAGCTGCCATTTTGTTTTTTTTTATATATGGGAAAATTTTTTTTTTTTTTTTTAATGCGTTTGACAATTTCGAAAGAGAAATTGGGCGAATAAATGGTTTTTATTGCTCAATATTTTATAGTACAATTTAACGTAAAAGTAATACGTAATTAACATTGGCTTAAATAACTGTATTATCATAAGGGTTTTTTTATTGGAATTTTAAGGGTTTTTTAAGGGTTTGAAATTTTAAAGGTTTTAGATAAATAAATTAAATTTTTTAAATTATTTTATTAACAAAAACCATTGAATATACATGAAATTTAATAGAATTTACGATATAAAAATTAAAAATTTATTGTTTTAGTTTCATTATTTTTTATGTTTTAAATAATATTTGAAATTAATTTTTGAATTAACATTTGTTAAAATTTTAAATGTTTTCATTTTCCATTGGAAATGGAAAATTCAAAGGTTTTATTTTGTTGCTTTTTTTTTATGTTAAAGATTCCATGGTTTTGATGGTTTTCAAAAGGTACTGCAAAAAGTTTTCATTTTTTTTATTAATCTGGATCTTATAAATTTTAATTTTTTATATTAATCAATTCAGAATATTTATTTTAAATGGATTATTCGGTCTGTTAACAATAATTTAAGTAATAATTAACAATAAACTAAAAATTAAGTGGTAAATTCTAGCATCAATAAAAGAATCTTCGGTAACTGAAACCACAGAACACAACGCAAACGAAAACTTTTCTAAAACCCTCAATAGACAGATTTTTTTTTCAATTCGATTTTATAATAAAAAAATAAATAAAAATATAAATAAATAAATAAAATTAAAATATAAATCACCTTTGTTGCTTCGTTCACTTCTTGATTCTTTCTTTTGATTGTCGTCGCGGTAGTAACGTAACATTTATTATTATTATTATTATTATTAAAATAATAATAAAAAAAAATTCTATTTATTAAAAAACTACATTAAAATTAATAAATAAAATAAAATAAATTCATATAATAAAATGGAAATTGAAGGATTGAACCCAATTGAAAATGAAACAAAAATTGCCGAAATCACAACTGAAGCCGCAATTTCTGTAATTTCTGCAACGGAAACCGAAGAAGAACCGCCAACAATAAAACCAACAAAATTTACAAAAAAACAAACACGTGAAAATGTAAAACGTGATGTAAAATTGGATGATCAAATGGTTCATGTGAGAAATGTCTTATTTTATTTTATTATTGGATAATATTTAGTTTGTAATTTAAATATAATTTTGGATATTTCTTTTTGTGTATTTTATAGCACTATATTAAAACACTTGGATCTTCTTCAATGGCACCGGAAGAAAAACTAAATGTTATGGCAAAAAATTATTTAATGTTACAAAGGGAACTGGACAAAACGGTGACAACAATGAAAGAAAAAGAAAAACAACGTGCTCTTTTGCAACGTGAAAAGGAAAATTTACTTAAAGAATATAATAAAGGTGTATTATTTCAGTAAGTTTTTGATGGAACAATGATGATGGAATTTACAATATAAGAAATCAGGGAATTTGTAAATTTGTTAATTTGTTAATTTGTATACCAAATATATATGTATAGAGATCGTTTAAGTACCGTTTGTCGGGAACAACAACAACATATAAAATCGATACGTAATGAATGTTTTGCAAAATTACGTGAAGAAGAAGATGCACGAAAGGCAACCAAAGAAGAATTTCAAAAATCAATTGCCAATTTATTTTCAACAATTGAAAAACAAAATGATGAAAATTTACGAATGCGAGAAGCAAATAAAAGTATTGCAGTTCAGTGAGTAAAGTTTTTTTTTTCACCACCATTCAAGTCACAAATGTTCTTACCTTTTAAACAAGTTCCAGCATAACTGCTTGGGCTGTTCACAATCTAATCCTCATAAATTGATTTTTACTATATAATTGTAATAGATTTAAAGAATTATCCGAGAAATCATCATTGGGTGAAAAACAATTGGAAAAACTCATTGAACAAAGTAATATCGAAACAACACTGAATGAAGTTAAAATTTCAAAAGAGAAATTGGAACATTCATTGGAAAAAAATGTTATGACAAAGTATATAAATACAATTTTATATATAATTAGTTTTTTTTTTTATTTTCAATTAAACACGTTCTAATATCTAATATCTGTGTTTACTCCAACTTACACAGAGAACTTTTAACAGCAAAAGAAGAATTGAAAAGTTTGCGTGAAATCATTGATAAAATGCAAATTCGTGAAAAAATGCTAAATCAACAAGTTACATTATATTCAGATAAATATTCGGATATGCATGGATCAATGGAAAAAAGTCATCGGATTTTTTCAACATATAAATCAGAAATCGATAAAGTATGTTACATATATAATATAATGTTATGTGGCGATATAATGTTGTTGATGTTTGTTTGTTTGTTTGGGGTTTTGGAAACTTCTACGGATCTAATGATTTTTGTTTGTTTTATTCAATTTCCCCCCTCCCCTAAAATAGATGTCAAAAAAAATGAAACTATTGGAAAAAGATTCAACCGAATGGAAAGTTAAATTTGAAAGAAATAATTTAGCAAAAATGGAATTGCTTACCGATAAACAACAACAAGATCAACATATTGGTAAATTGGCCAGACAATTAAATCAATTACAGAAATTGTGTCGAACATTACAGGTTTGAATTTAATACAAAAATAAAAATAAAATACTCTGATAATTTCTATAAATGCCTTCTTCAGAATCCGATTAACTTAAACCGGCATTAAACATTTGATTTTTTTTTTTTGTATACTTAATTTAATAGGCCGAACGCACATCACTCATTGAAGTACTAAAAATAAATAATATTGAACGACCGCCGGTACCCGATTGTGCACCCGAACAATTGCCAACAATTGATTTTGCACCACCGCCACGACCACAATCCGATCTTAAATTGGATAATATGACAAAGAATTGTCAAGAATTGAAAAAAACATTAGCCGATTTACAAAATCAAATGGATTCGTATAAATTTGGAACGGATAAATCGGCAACGTTGGCAAAAGAAATTGAGCCAGAAAAAAATTCAACACCATCGAATACTAATAATAATAAAAATTCAAAAAATAAAAAGAAGAAATTGGCGGCACAAAAAATTGAAACACAAACAGTACCAGAACCATCAGAAATCAATACAGAATCAATTGATGACAATGAATCAATGAATCAAAGGGGATCGGATGACAATGATGAAAATGATGTAATTGAAAATGGTAACATTGCTGAAAATGGCACGGTTGTTGAAATCCGATCCGATACTATTTCAGAAAATAATCCAGAAAAGATCATGGATGTTGAAAGTAAAGATGTAAAAACAGTAGATGTGGCAGTAAAAGAAGAAGAAAATATGATAAAAAGTATCGTGAAAGCAGAGATACAAATTGACAATGATGAAAAAATCAGAATTGAAGAAACGACAAAAATATCATCACCATCTGCACTATCACAATCATCCCCATCCCCATCAACAACAACAACAACAACCTCAATAATTGATGAATTGATTTTAGAAATGCCAACAGAACCAAAAGTAGTAATTGAACAACAAACGGAATAGAAACTGTGTTACATTTCTATTTGCGCACATTTTCTTAAACTGTTTGTTTTTGTCTATATGAGAGTTTTTTTTCTGTGGATTTTTTTTTAAAGGTTTTAAATTTTCCTTTTTGTTTGTTTGTTGTGTGAATTTTTTTTTTGCTGGATTTGTTCACATTGTCAAAGTATTTCAATGAATATCTGCTAAAAAATAGAACAATCTAATCGTTTTTAACAAAGCTACTAACAATTTTTTTTTCTTTGGTCAATAACTCTGGTCAACAACAACACATATCGATATTCAGCTTAGCCAAATAAACGTATTTCGGACGTGAACGTAACGTAAAGTAAAGGGAACACAAAAAAAAAGAGGAGGAGCAACAGCGGCGCTACTCCTTACAATTTGTTCTCTTAAGCTTCAAAACAGATTTATTATTGGAAATTATACAACAGTTTTTTTTTCTCTTTAATTGTTAGATTGATCCAAAGATTTGTGCTAATATTAATTTTGTAATTTTGATTTTTTGTTTGATTTTTTTGTTATTAACAACGACGACGATATATTTTTTGTGTGTTTTGCTTTAATGTAGAAAGGTTTTTTTTTTTTGTTTGCCAAAATGCAATTTAGAAATTTCAGTCGCGTGTTAGGTTAGGATGCGATAGAAAGGTTATGTTAACGAAGCAATCAACCAATCATCCAATCAAAATATCCTTGGAAAACAACCGTCCGAAACCGAAAATATACTTGGAAATGAAGATTTCCTCTACATTAACACTATAAATCCTTATAATTGTATTTCCGCAACGGCAAAGAAATGCCGTAGTCCCGCGATTGCCGGTTAACCGCCTCCCGACTACAGACCAGAAGTCCGGGAAACTGTATTTGTTTCATTGTTTAATTTCATTATAGTCCATTGCATTTCATTAAATATTATTGTATTAAATATTTTTATAGAAGCAATTCATTCATTCGTCCAAAAATTCAAAAGAGAATTTCCTTTTGATCCTCTTTTCAGATATATATTTCAGATATAGAAACTAAAACCAAAAATTTCATTATTAATGAAAGATTATATATTAATGAAAGATCATGTTGTATTATGTAATTTTATTTATAGATTCTCAAATTTTACGTCCTTCCTGCTATAAAAAAAAAGGATCAATAATTGTTGTGTTTTTGCGCTATTCCTTTGAAATTTTATTTAGTATTTTTTTTTTTTTATTTATTAGTTTTATTTTATTTTATTTTATTTAATTTTTTTTTGTGGTTTTAAATTATATTAATAAATTCTTTTTTGATTTATGAATTTCAATTGTAAATTAATATTATATTTATTTATTAATAATAAAGAAAAATAAAAAATTATTAATAAACTGATTTGATGATTGTAAAAAAAAAAAATTGTTATTTATTTGAAATTTGGAAGACGTTGACCACAAACCTGCATGATTGGCGGATGTCTGGACATAAACGAGTTTTTTTTGCCTGATAATTACTGCAACAACACAAGATTAAGTCGGAGCGTGTTTTAAGGAACCCAATCAATAAGCTTCTGGAATGTGGTGTTTTGCATTATCCCCCGTAGAACGGCTCTATTGCGACTTTGATGCAGATATTATATTATCTTATCTTATCTGATAGAAATAGAAGCATTGATGTTATTATTTTTGCTATATTGGACGATAATATTTGAAGGATTGTTAAGAGCTAAGATTCGCACCCCTATCTTTGAATTATATATAATTTTTCATTTTTGAAAATTAGTATATTTGAGGGATATTTCTATATCGTCGATGATTGTATTCCCACTGGATGGATGGATGGATGGATGACAAGAGGATAGTCTTTTCATATGGATTGGAGTTAATATATTATGGGACCTGGCGATATGAATAATGTCGATTGAATTTTGGCTTGAAAATGGCATTTATTTATAAAGAGTGATTTTTTAGCTATTATCTTTTTGGCAACACTGGTTTAAACAGCTAACGCACGTTTCGTGTTTTGTTTCACTGTCAAACATCTTCAGTTTGGTCTATAATTTAACCATGATAATCGTCTTACAAATGAACAACGCTTGTAAATTATTGATTTTTATTATCAAAATGCGTGATCTGTTAAGAAAGTTCATCGCGACGAAATTGTGTTCAGCGACGAAGCTCATTTTTGGCTCAATGGGTACGTAAATAAGCAGAATTGTCGATTTTGGAGTGAATATCAGCCAGAAGCATTGCAACATCTACCAATGCATCCAAAAAAGGTCACAGTTTGGTGCGATTTATGGGCTGGTGGCATCATTGGAACGTACTTCTTCAAAGATGATGCGAATCGTAACGTAACTGTGAATGGTGAGCGCTACCGTGTTGGATGATATCCAACTTTTTTTTGCCCAAAATGCAAGAGCTTGACTTGCATGACATGTGGTTGCATCAACAAGACGGTGCCACATGCCACACAGCACGCGCAACAATGGACTTATGAGGAGAGGCGAGTTCGGTGAACATTTTATTTCACGTTCGGGACCGGTCAATTGGCCGCCTAGATCGTGCGATTTAACGCCTTTAGACTATTTTTTGTTGGGCTATGTTAAAGCTCATGTCTATACAGACAAGCCCGCTTCAATTGACGCATTGGAAGACAACATTGAAGCATTTATTCGTGAGATACCGGCCGAAATGTTGGAAAGAGTATGCCAAAATTGGACTAAGCGGATGGATGGACCATTTGAGGCACAGTCAAGGTCAACATTTGCATGAAATAATCTTCAAACATTAAATTATATGGACCGTACCGTATCGATTCAAATAAAGATTTCATGTATTTTTCTGAATTTTATGCGTTTTTTTTTTTAAAAACTTTCCTATAGCTCTTAAAAAATCACCCCTTATAACAAAATGATTGAGTACGCATTAACCATAATATATTGCCCATCGTTAACTATATGACTTCCTCCCATCTTTTAGGAAATTTGTTGATTCCTCGTTTGTTTGAAGAAAACTCCTCAATCCTTTTGTCCCAAAATCCATTCATCGACCCATGCTTTACGTTTAGGATTGTCGTAATACACGTAATACTTTTCATCACCAGTGACAATTCAACTGAAAAAAAACTTAGTTTTTTGTGCTCGGCAAGATGTTTATGGCATGCATCGATCGATCGATCGTGCTTTGAGTTGATTTTGGGATGTGGGACCCATTTTCGCTATAGCTTTCTGATCTTTTCCATTGAATGCAAACGTCTATGCAAATGGTCTAGAGGCATCTCTAATCTCATTCAACTCTAATGCAAGCTCTTATTGCGTTCGACACGAATTTTCTTCATCATCCAACAATCATCCTGCAATTCTTCGTCTTCAAATTTCAAATTTTGGCTGACCTGGCCGTTCTTAGTCTTCCACTTCAAATACAAACCACTTATGAAGCGTACCGTACCACCGTTCACAAGGAGTTTTTTGAGTTGGAGCATGTTCACCGTAAGCACGTTCTACCAACCAAAATCGATCGATAACTATCAGCAGCAGCGGTTTTCTTCAAATTAAACTGAAAGTTATTAAATTTCCCTGCAAAACAACTGTTTTCGGGGAATGTGTTTCGACATATTCGAACGTTTATAAAAAAAACTTTTATTGTTTACACTTCAATGAAATGACATATACTGAAATTTATACTAGAGTAATAACAGACAAAAATAGGTCCCAATACAACTTAATTCATTCTTCAGGCAGATTCAACGTAAACAACTTTGTTAAAAACTAACAAAACCAACGGCGTAGATTTCAAGAAATCTAAGCAGAAAGCATTAATCTGTTTTCCGTGTATAATTAATCTGTTTTCCGATGCCGTTAAAGAAGCGTTCTGCGTTACTGTTGGAACGTGAAGCTTCGGAAATGGGATTAAGAAGGGTAAACGAGGAGAAAACCTGAAGTACATATATGATCGCACCAACGAACAGTTTATGGCGGTTTATGGCACAACATCAAAGAGTATCAATCAATTGGTCAGAACAAAAATTGAAACGGCGGACAAATTCCATTGAATCATTGGATAATATTTAGACGATCAGTAGCTTCAAATTGTGTGCACATTTTATAGGTATTATATTACCATGAATGAATGCTCTAATGAAGTTTTAAAGCTAATTCCTGAGCCCCAATTATTAGCTTCTCTTATAATTCGAGACAAATTCACAAAATGGGCTCATTCATATTCTGTGTATCTATTAGTTAGTTTTTTTCGAACAAACAAATTTGGAAATTCATTTTTCCCTCAAGAACATCAAGATTATATGGAATAGTCTCCCTGAAATAGTATTTCCCCCCCACTTTTGATTATCGCAGTTATTTAAATTAAACATTTCATCATATCTCATAAAACTAATCCAACTGAAAGTGCAACTTATTGGACAATTGTTTGAAAACATATGAGTGATTTTGTTTTAGTAAAAGTTTTTCTTTTATCTCATATGTTTTGCTTTATTTTCAAAATTTCATTAATTAATCCACATTAAATATGTATTCAATTCTAAGGTTCAAATCACCTGAATAAGTAAGATTTCGTTACGGGCTTACGGCGCAATAGAATTCCGAGGTTTTACGAGCGCTAAACCGATTCTGCCGTAGTAACGAACAAAAAAAAAAAAAAAACACAGTCAAAAAAAAATGCTGGATAGCAAGCCGGTCGGATTTAGGAAGTCTGTGGGAAGACCGCGGGGTATAGGTGGAAAGATGAAGTGGAAAAAAGCGGACCTTCGAAAAGCCCTCGGCGTTTCCGGCTGGTGGACGTTGGCGTTGTAAATAGGTCCGGTTGGAGGACGCTCGGTTGATGGACGCCAAACAAAACCAATTGTAGGTTGTATAGGCGCGCTGAAGAAGTTTTTCGTTTTCCGTTTTCCGATTTCGAATCTCGCAGCTCTTGCTTTTGTAAATCGTTAGTTTTAATTAATTAATTAATTAAACAAAAATAATTAAATTTTTTAACATTTTTTTGTTTTATTTTTTTTACGTTTTTGTTTCATTTTTTTAATTATTTTTATTTATTTTTATTTATTTTTATAATTGCGATGTTATGATTTTTTTTTTTTTATATTTTCATTTGCAAAATTCACTGTTTTTTTTTTTATTATTAAATATTTATTATTATGTAAATTGCAAAAAAGTCGATTATAATTCGATTAAAAAAAAAAGAAATTAATTATTTTTATTATATTTTATTAAATTTATGTTTTGTGGGGGTGTTTATTGTGTGGGTTTGTGTGTGTGTGTGTTATTAATATTTAATTAATTAATTAATAATAATTTTTATTTATTTTAATTTATTTGTTTTATTATATTTATTTGTTTTTCCAGTTTTATTTTTAATTTTTTTTTAATAATAATTGTAATTTTTTATGATTTGTTTTTAATTATATTATATAATTTTATATTTATAACTTCTAATATATATATATATATATATATTTAATTTAAATTAATTTTTAATTTTATGTTTTTTTATTTTTTATTATATTTGCATAAAATAACAACCAACTGATTGTGTGTATATATATAATATAATATATTTAATTAATTATTTTTGTTTTTTTAAATATATTTTTGTTTTGTTTTTTTTTTTTTGTTTTGTTTTTGTTTAATATATAATTTTTAATTGTTTTTTTTTTTTTTAGTTTTTATTAATAATATAATATTTTTTCTAAAATAATCATATAATATAATTAAAAAAATTAATATTTAATGATAACTAAAAATAAAATATATATTTATTTTTTTATGATTAAATTAAAAAAAATCATAAATAAAAGAAATAACAATTAAAAAAAAAATGAAAATGATGAATAAGAAAAAAGGGAAATAAAAAAACAAATGAAAAAAAAAAAAAAAAAATATACAATTTTTTAATTTGTTTTTTTTTGATTTTTTTACTTCTTTTTTTTTTTTACAAGATAAAAAAAATATAATAAAAAATAATTGTTTTTGTTTGTTAAATATAATTAATTTTTGTAAATATACATTTCTTTTTTTTTTTTGTAATATTATATATATATTTATTTTTTTTGCAATCCGAGAATAAAATTGACACCAAACAGTTTTTTTTTAATAATTAAAATAATTAATATATATATTTTTTTTATTAAATTTCTTAATTTTTTTTATCTGAATATATAAATTTTTTATTTTTGTTTCTTCTTCCGTTTTCGTTAGACTTTTGTTGTAAAATTTATTTAATAATTTTATTTTTTTTATTATCAATTTTCCTAAAAAATATTTCATTTTCATTAAATTTGTTAATCACATTTATTTGTTGTTGTATTGTTTTTGTTTTTTCATTTTTTAATTTTTCATTCATTCATTTAAATTGTTTTTGTTATTTATTTATTAAATTTTGTTTTCTTTTTGTTTTTTTTTTTTTTTTCGTAAAATTTTGAATTTTGTATTTTCTTTTATATTTTATAACAATAATAATTTATTTTATTTTTGCTTAAAATTAACAAAAGAAAAAAAAAAGAAAAAAAATTGGATAAAAATTAAAATAAAATTTTAAGTGAAAATTTAAAATTTTTCATTTTAGACATAAATAAAATTTTAAAATTAAAAAAAAAAAATTAAAAATAATATATTTATTTAAAAATATAATAATAATAATAATATTTTGTTTTTTTTTTTAATTAATTAATTAATATTAATTAAATATTTATTTTATTTTTTTTTTTTTGTTATTTATACAAAGAGTTTGTGTGTTGTGTTGGGTTGGGTTGGGTGTGTGTGTAAAGTACAAAATCACAAAGTGTTTTTCTTAATAATAATATAATAATAATAATAATAATAATAAAAGTATGTTGTTTTTGTTTTTTTATACTTTAAGTGCTACAAATTAAAAATATAAATATATTTATTATTATTTTTTTTTTTATTTTTTACTAATTTTTTTTTTGTTTGTTTTAAGCAAAAAAATACAAACTTAATTTTATATTTATTTTATATTTATATTTATTTTATATTTATATTTATTTTATATTTATATATAAAAAAAAAACAATAATTAATTTGTCACAATATTTTTTTTTCATTTTTTTCTTATTCTTATTCCTTTTTTTTTTTTTGTAATTATTTTATTTAATAATTATAATATAAAACTAATGAGTTTTATAATTAATAAATTGTAGTTTAAATTGGGTTTTTTTTTTTTTGTGTTTTCATTTTCTTCTTTCTATAATTTATTTAATTTTATTTAATTTTATATAAAATTTTTGTATATAAGCTTTTAAAACATTTTTTTTTTTTGCCCACGGGGGTTTTAGAAAATAACACAAAAATTATAGTAATTAATAAATCTATAGAGATATAAAATAGGGAGGGGGGGGGGGGGGGCTGAGTGATTTCAGATAGAGGGCAACGAAAGTAATCTATTATGGAACTTGAATAACATGATTAATTATCATTCATTCATTCATTCATTCATACTAGAACCTGGGGCCATATTTTCTAAAACAATATTGCAATATTTTCGGTAAAAAACGAATTTTGGTATTTTCTTTTACATGAAAATGTTGACTGAAATAGTTAAAATATTGTAAAAAAAAACAACCGATTCGCAATGGCCAACCACCAATATTGTGTTTAAAAATATGAAATTTTAACATTATTGTAAATTCAATTTAGTTAAATACAATATCGTAAAAATACAATATTGTTTTAGAAAATATATGGCTATTGATGAAATATTCTTGAACATCTTGGAATTGAAAAAATACAATTCAATTCAATTCAACTCAAAAAAAAAACTCAGTCAAACCAAAAATTTCAAGCATTTTTAGAAGTTTTTTTTAGAGGGGGTGATTTCAGATAGAGGGCAACGAATGTAATCTATTATGGAACATTATTTAATATGACATCATTCATTCATTCATTCATACTATAGAACTGGAATAATAATATTCTTAAACATCTTGGAATTGAAAAAATTGCAATTCAATTCAACTCAAAAAAACTCAGTCAAACCAAAAATTTCAAGAATTTTTAGAAGTTTTCTTTAAGAAAACGTTTTGGGAAAACTTGGAAAATTGCGAAAAAATTGATAAAACTGAGGGGGGGGGGATGGTTATGTTAAAAATTACAGTTAAATCTCGGTTGTTTATCCAAGATAAAAAGTGAAGACAACTCAGTTTTTACTTCTTTTACTGCAAATTTACTTCTTTTGGACATTAAACATATTATGATGATAATATGTTCATTGCGCCATAAATGTCTTCTTGTAAAGATCTCATCATGTTTGTAAATGATTGGAATAACACAGAACCAAAGACAAAAAAAAAACCAAAAGATAATAAACCAAAATTGAATTCAATGCTTATGGTTGAACCAAAAAAAAAAAAAGCTTCTTAATTGAATTGAATGGATTAAGATATAGATATCAGGGGGTGTGGAGTCGGAGTCGGAGTCGAAATATTTGGACCGACTCCTCGACTCCAACACATTAATAATCAATTACATTTTACACTTTTTTTTTAAATTTCATTGATTTTTTCATATTATTAATATTATTAAAGTAAACATCAGAAGGTTTTGTCTTTTATAATACAAATATTGAATAATTGAGTATATATATTAAACCCAATTTATATATAGGAGTAAAAAATGGTATGGCATTTGTTAATGGAAAATGTAGAATATCGTATATTCACGTATAAACACTTTGCAGTGAATATATATATATATTAAATCCCAATAACAATATTTGTATATGCGTATTTTATCAGGAATGGCATGGCAGAAACTGATAAATATAATGTTTAGAATTTAATGAATGCCTAAAGAGGGTGGAAAAATTCGATCGAAGCAGCAATTTAGATGTGCGTAGTGCTTGATAAGCAAATATCCAGAAATTGTACAACATGCTGCACTGTTAGCCACCGCACTACCACCAACCCAAGTCAATGTGGAGCGTTTATTTTCGGCTTTACGCATAATAAAATCAGATTTGAGAGCAAATATGAAAGAAGATTTGATTGATGCCATTTTATTTTTAAGAACTAATTTTTTATGGGAGAATAAAGAATATATTAAAGTTATTTAAATGAAATTATTTATTATTTTTATTATTAAATTAAATGGAAATCCGAAAATAAAAATGAAACTGAAGTTAATAAGAATTATAAATGTAGTTAATTCATATATGTAAAATCATTAAATATAACTTATTTCCCTTAAAATATTATAAAATTCTATAAAGCTGGAGTCGGAGTCGATCGAAAATTGGGCCGACTCCACAACCCTGATAGATATATTGAATGGATAAGCTTTAAGGATTAAGAAGAATTAAATCTCGTCATATTTCTTTCCGCGAATATCAAAACAGTAGAAATAATAGAATAAATGAATGAATGAATGAATGAATCAATCAAAAAAAAGCAAAGCAAATAAATGGAAATCGTAATAATAACGTAGAATTTACTAAAAAAAAAAAATCAATTTTTAAACTATGAAAAAAGGAAGATTAACAATAAAATTAATAAGATAATGCGAATTCCAAATCAAAATTAACACAATAATAAAGTCAATTACTTAAAATGAACATAAAAAAGATATTAAAATAATAATTAAAAATGTCACAATTTGCTTATTTTTTTTTTTTTCTTATTTAAGGGAAACTTAATAAAATTAAATCATCATTACGTAATAAAAGCAAAACAAAAAAAAAACAATTAATTATATTAATAAAATAATAGAGATCATAAACAAAAACAAAAAAAAAATTAATATTTTCATCGAATCTATTAAATAACATATTTAAATATTCGAGATAAATACAAAACAAAACATTTATCGAATATCGTCGAGAGGTCGGTCAGTCATTAAAAAAAAAAAAATAGAATAACAAACAAAACTTAAGAAGATTTGGTTGAATTTTCTTTTTTTTTTTAATGAATTTTCATGACATCAAACACATCTGGGATTAGTTAAACTTACTAAATGTGTTCTTTTTAAGAGTGCATGAAAATTATTATCTAGTTTTGAGTACGGAGGAGGAGATCAGGAATTTAAAAAAAAACGAAATGGGATTTAAAATAGCATTATTTGGAAGTTAATAATTTTGTAATATGAACTATTATTAAAAAAAAAATCAATTCCCACGAATTGATATCTTATATTACAATATTTAAAAAAAAATTAATTATTATTAATAATGTGTGTGTGTGTTAGTTTGTGTTTTATAAAAGCCAAAGAAAGAAACCTCTTTTTTTTTTTTTTGTATGTTTTTTTTTTAGTAGAGAATTTTCAACACTAATTTTTTTTATAACACAAATTTTTAATTTTTTTCTATCCCTAAAAACAGAAAAAAAAACTCTAAAAGTTTTATTTTATTTTAATTCTTTTTCTTTTTTTTTTTTGTGATTTTGGATTCGTTTGCGTTTGTGTTTTTGTGTATCTACAATACATTAATATTATAATATTACAATTATATTATGCGTAATTATATAATTAAAAAATATAAATACATTTTGTGTGTGTGTGTTTGTTAAATAAATTGTCTTGAATGATAAAAATTTATATATATATATAAAAAAAAAATCAATCACTAATCACTATAATTTCACCCAAATACATTGTACGGAAATTTATTGAATTTATTTTAATTATTATATTCATATATTTTCAAAAACTGTTTTGTGTTTTTGTAACTTTAATCCTTTTTTAAATTGCTAAAAAACTCTTTTTATTTTGTTATACTTAATAAATATAATTTAATATTAATACAAAAATTTTGTAAAATCCGTCATCATCAATTATCATAAAAAAATCTTCCCGCCCCCTCCAAAAAAAAAACATCATCAATTATTTTGACCATCTGGTTGTTGTTGCTGTTGTTGCGATTGTTGATGATGATTAAATTGTTGCTGTTGTTGCTGTTGCTGTTGATTCAATTGTTGTAAATTTAACGTTTGTTGCTGTTGCGCTTGAGGTTGATCACCTAAACATCAAAGAAAAAAATTTAATACTTCACTACAATTTTTGGTATGGAATCACAATTCCATTCCTTTTGATCAATATCAAATTAATCCATCCATCCATACATCCATCAATCAATTAAAGTCCAATACAAATACAAATTTATCAAAAAAAAAACCATTTACATTTATTATAATTACCTGTTGATTCTATTGGTGTATTTTGTCCTGTTGAATGTACACTCATACATTTTTGACGTACTTCACGAATTTTCAATTGTAAACTTTGTTTATTTGGAAAAATATCGCTATGTAATGACTATAGAAATCGAAATAAATACCAATATTATTGTAAATTATAAATCCATTATATTTCAATTGTATTTACCTGAAAATCATTTGTATCTTTTGTTGTTGGAAACATACCACGTTGATTTAATAATTCCATAACCAATTGACGACGTTGTTCTAATGTTTTTCGATGTCCTTTTTCATTTGGATCTTGTTGGGTATTTGAATTAGCACTACCACCACCACCACCACTACCTCCTGTATTGTTGCCACCACCACCACCGCTACCACTAGTACTAGCACTAGTATTATAACTATTTGAATTATTATTATTATTACGACTACCACCGGCAGTTGTTGGCGTTTGTTGTTGTTGTTGTTGTTGTTGAAATCCTTGTGGTGATAAAATACCTGCTGTTGATTTTCCTGATGTTAAATCATTAGAGGTAACTGGAAATTAATGAATACAAATTTAAAATTAACTTTTTTATATTTAAAACAAAGAAAAATTTTAACATCCCGGGCAAATCATCTAAGATATGGGGTGATGGGTGAAGAATTCGCGGTCCGTTAGATGTATCAGTTTGGCAGTCGAATTTTGCCGACATTTTGCCAGTTTTGACACTGAAATACTTGACGGACAAACCTTAAAAATGAACTGGCTGCTCGACATTGAATGTGTTGGTAAAATATTTTTGTTTTTAAATCAAAATTGGTGGATCTCGAGATAAATCTCGGACATCCATCCAATCATTCAATACATCCATCCGGACAGACCGGCATTGCAAATTCGTAATGTATGGGAACGTATTTCAAGCGAGACAAAAATTTTCGCATGAATTCAATACACTTCCTCTATGGTCGTACCGCAGTCAAACAAATTTTAATTTTTTTTTGTTACCTCTTAATTCATCAATATTAAAATCAGGACCAAAAAATCTCTGGGATGTTACATAATTTTTAGCGGATAGTTGAGATTGTGCAGATAATGGTGGCATTATTGGTGGTGTTCCCGTTAACATTGCCGCTGCCGATAAACAAGATATCGTTGATGATTGATCATCTTCACAAACTAATAGAAAAAGCAGAGTAATAAAAAATGGATTAGATTTGAATTATACAAAATGATAATTAAATAATAATTTAATTATTTTATACATGATTTTGATGATAATGGCGGTTGTTGTTGTTGTTGTTGCTGTTGTTGCTGTTGTTGCTGTTGCTGTTGTTGTTGCTGATTATTTTGTTGTATTTTTTTACGATAATTTTGTGTAAATACACGAGGTGAAGATGGCACAGAAATGGCGCTCGGTGAATGACAATCATCTGGTTTGAATTCCGGTAAATGTTGAAATTTTTTATCAAAATCCACTTGTTTCAGGACACTTTAATATTTATTAATTATAAATTAAAATCAATATGCAATAGAAGAAAACAAATACAAAATTTAGAATAATCACTTACTTGTCCATATTATCTCCTTTTAATTTTTTCAAAATTGATTTCTTTAAACTTGGTGACATTTGATTTTGCAGAACATTTTCAAAATCAAAAGTTACTGATGCTGTTGTTGGTGTTGCTGTTGTTGGTGTTGCTGATGGACCACCACCACCACCACTAGCACCAATCATTTTATTATTTGGTGTTGTCACTGCGATGGATTGTGATGGAGTAATTGTAACCGTTGATGTTGGTGTTCCTGTTCCTGTTGCCAATAATGTTGGTGTACCAACACTTATAACATTTTGTATTGTATCATTTATTGTGTGATGTGATGATTCCATATTAACGGTTACATTTGAAGTAGTTGTAACTAATAATAATAAAAATACAAATTAAAATTAAAATCAATGTAAAATATAGTAAAAATCAATTTGTTACATTTACTTGGTTGTGATTGGGATTGTGATTGCGATTGAACTGGTTGTTGCTGTTGTTGTTGTTGTTGTTGATTTTTTCTTCTTTGAGCTGGTGCACGTCCCAGTTGTGCCGGTGTTGGTGCTAATTTAAAATTATTAAATTCTTTTTCATCCGATTCAATTTTTTGGTATGTTTTATCTATGGCGAAAAATTGTGGAAACATTTTTGTTTTTTTTGATTAAACAAATAACAAATATTATTAATAATAATGGTGTGACTGAATTTTTTAAGTGTTTTATGATTAAATTGTATTTAAACTACTAACCATGTTGATTAAACGTTAAGTCATTTGCCGATTTTGGTGTTGACAATTTAAATTGTGGTGAATCAGGTGGTTCATCTTTAACTGAAATTGAATGAATATGAACGGAATATTCGTTAATAAATAATATTCGTTAATAAATAATATAAATAATATTATTCTTTTTAGGAATGGGTTAAAAGACGCGACAGAAGTGGGATAAGATCAATATTAATCTATCTTTTGAATGTTTTCCAGGTAAAAAAACAATTTTCCATTGAAATTTAGATGAATCCCGTTATTTATTATTCCATTTCAAATGAAAGATTTATTTTGGTGCGTTTCGAATGAAATTTAAAAGTGCATTCAAGTTCAAAATTGAATAATTTACCTTGTAAAGCATATTGCATAATTGGTGGCATTTTATTATTATTATTTAAATTGCTATTATTATTATTATTACTGTTATTGCTGTTCTTATTAAGAACAACTTGACTATTCAATTGAGGACTATGAATTGGTGTACTTATTAATTGAATTTGATTTCTTAACGTATCCGTTGATGATGATGACGATGATGATGATGATGATGGCATAAAATGTGACGTAACCATTGAACCACCTCCACCTCCTGTTGTATACCTTGGACTAATAATATATTGTTGTTGTTGTTGGTGCTGTTGTTGTTGCTGCTGATGTTGATTAAGTTGATGAATTTGCTGTTGTTGATGTTGCAGATGTTGAGTATTTTGTTCATCAGATAATTGTAAAAAAGAAACCTAGGAAAAAAAAAACATTTGAAATGTTAATAAAGTTTTAATTAGCATAAGAAAAATAAAAAATAAAATATACCTGTTGATTATTTAATGAAAACCTTAATTGTTGTTGCTTGTGATGTGATGGTGGTCCCGCTGATGTAATTGTACCACCGGTTGTTGTTGTTGTTGTTGTTGGGATAAGATTTGATCCAGTACAAGTTATCGTTTGTAATTTCAATGATGAATATACATCAGTTTGATTATTACCAGCTGTTACTGTTGAAATACCATCTGTATTATTACCACTAACACTCACAATTGTTGTCATCACATTTCGTAAATCCGTACCACACGTTGATGGTACAACAGCAGCAGCTGCAGCAGAAGAAGAAGAAGAACCTAACTGGATTGAGGCCGATGAGAATCCAGATGATTCTGATACAACTGAATTAATCGATGATGTTCCATTAATATTATTATTATTATTATTAATCATTAAAATTGATTGATTTGGTATGGATTTTTGTTCAATAATATTATTATAATTATTATTTCTATTATTCTGATTATTATTATTGTTAATAAATAAATGATTGTTATTTGTAATTATAGATTTTTCTATGATATTTTCTGTATTATTATTATTATTATTATTTGTATTAGTATTGTTAATATTAATAATATTATTTTGTTTACTACTATGAAATTTTGTTAAATCATCAATACAACCGTTACCATTTAATAATTCAGAAAGTGTGGCTTGTGTAAGTACAACAATACCAGATTTTGAATCACAACCAAATGAATTTATTTCAAATTGTTGATGATGATGATGATGATTATGATTATTATCTAGTAAATTTGTTTGATCAAGAAATATTGTTTCATATACAATGGACGACGATGAGGATGCTGAAGACGATGATGACGACGATGATGACGATGATGGTGGTAATAATGAAGAAGAGGATGTTGAATTCAATGAAATTGATGGTAAAGGTGATGATAAAGATGTTATAGATGCGGATGTAAATGTGGATGATGTTGTTTGATCTTTTTCTTGATCTTGATCATGATTAATGGTTGTTGATTTTTGACAATGATTTATTAGATTATTATTGTTAGTATTTTTATTATTATTATTATTTTCATTTTTAGTACAAGCATTAGTATTAGTATTAGTAGTAGAAGTAATTATATTAATGTTATTGTTATTTGTGGAAGTAGTAGAAGAACAAGCAGAAGAAGATGCATTAGATGTTAATATAATGTCATGATGATGATTATTAGGTGGATTATGAGATGGATTATGATGAGTTAATAAACTAATGATGAATTTATTATTATTACCTTTATTAATACTATCAATTATAGTATTATGATGATGATTATTATTACTATTATTATTAAGATTACTATTGTTTGCCGATGTTGTCATTACAGAACAATTATTCGTTATCATCATAGGCATCATCATAGATGATGATGCCGATGATGTTGTAGCTTTTGATGATAAAGATTTTATTGGCAAGGCCGGTGATGTTGCAATCAATATTGATTTATTCATTTTTACATCTTCATTTTTAATATTATTCAAATCAATGTGTTGTTGCTGTTGCTGTTGATGATGGCGATGAGCATCTGATTGAGTTGTTGTTGATATTTCACTAGAATTTTTTGTAGTTACAGTTGTTCCAACATCATATTGTTGTTGTTCATTTGGTAATTGATTAAATGTAAATATTGATGATGTTGATTTATGATTTGGATTCATCATCATCATCAATTGTTCTGATTCCTGTTGATTATTTGATTGTTGTGATTTTGTACTTTTTGGACTTGATGGCATTGTTTTAAAAGCTCCACCTGCAATAATTTAGAGAAAACAAAAAACCGGTTAGACACTTGTGAAAAGCAAAAACAAAAAGAATAAATTAAATTAAATAAATTACCAGTTGGTTGAAATGGTAAAATACCCGATGGATTCTTAGGGCTATTAAAACCATAAATTGATAATGGTTGACAGCTTAATATTGGAATTTCAACGGGATGTTGTTGATGTGGCAATTGTGCTTTTATTGGTTTTGGTTTACATGTTATTTCTGATATTAATTTTTTATCAGTTCCTTCGGTAATTGTACTTGTTTTATTGTTATTAATCGATGATGATGATGATGAAGATGGTTCTGTGTTCGTTTCCGTCATCATACTGGCGGAGGATTCAGTCTTTTTTTTTTATAATAAATAATACAAAGAAGAAAAAAAGTTATGAAACGTTTCGTTGAAGTGTTTAAGGTTTTTTTATAATACCTTATTATTTTGTACATCTTCTGCATCAAACGTTGACTCTTCAATATCGGAATCACACACTTTTTCAGCACATTTTAAATCGATAACAATTGAATTATTCGGAATTGATTCATCATCGTCAAAGTTAAACTGTTTTGAAATAAGAAAAAAAAAAATAGGAAAATTATTCAATAGGAAATCATATTTTTGTTTTGATAAAAATCCTTACTTTATCTTCTTCTTCGGCGGCCGCTTCTTCATCCAATTCTTTAATAATATTTGCAATTTGATGTTTTGTATTACTTTTACGTTGTAATTGATGTTGTTGTGATGGTTTTTGATGATGATGATGATGCGGTGAGGAACCAATAACAGTAGTTGTTGCTGATGTTGCTGTTGCGGCTGATGGTGAAGATAATGGTGACCGAGGAAATTGTTTATGATGATTTTCCATAATTGATTTCATTTTATAATGATAATTTGATTGTGATGAAAAATGTTGTTGTTGTTGTTGTTGTTGTTGTTGATGATCAATTTTCATATTTTTTGGTGATGTGGCCGCCGAATCACCTACGGCCGAATCTGTGGGATCACCACCAATCAATGACGTTGATGATGATGATGATCCCGGTGTATGTACAGGTTCATCAACCATTGTATTATATGAAGATATTGTTAATGGTATTATATCTGTATTGTTATTATTATTTGGCATTGTATTATTATTATTATTACTACAACCAGCATCAGATCCAGGTTCACAACCAGATCCATCGGCTGGTGTTCTTGGACTATGTTCTTCGGATCCATCCAAGCACTCTTGTCGGGGATCACGTAAATCACGCCCGGAACTGGACGATTTACGACGATCTTTTGAACACCATTTCCATTCGGGATACGCACGAAAATGAGCCTCTTTCACTTCTGATGCCAATTCATGATATTGTAATTTTTCACCATTACCCAATGCATACCACCATTCACCCAGTATTTTACTAACCGTACGATTATCTTGATTCGGATGCTTTTCATGGACAATTTTACGATGACGCTTTGAAAATATCATAAATGCATTCATTGGACGTCGTATTTTTCCCTCTTTCTGTTGATTTTGAATAAGAAAATAAATAAAAATAAAAATTAAATTATTAGTTATAAATTAAAAAAACGAAAAATGAAATTCACTAAATAAAAATTCTTCTTTCTTTTTTTTTTACTTTGGTTGATGGACTTCGGGGATCTTTAGTGGTACCCTGTAATGCACTACAAGATTGTGTACGTCGCTTAACAGCCGACATTATATCGGCTGCACTTTCAGTTGTTTTCAATAACGTTGGACTATCTTCCATCATCATCATCATCGTCGTCGTCGTTGTTGTCGTCGCCGATCCAATCGGATCATGTTCTTGTTGTGCGTCTTGATTTAATTTCATATTATTTGTGTCTAATAATTGATCAACATCTTTTAAATTTGGATTACTTAAATATAAATTGTTGAGACCATTTTGATTTTTATTACTATCACCGCTATCACAATTTTCATTATTATTTTCATTATTATTATTATTTCGATTATTTTTTGAAACATTATCATGATGTTGTTGTAATTTCAAATCAATTTGTATTTCATTTGGTGTTTCAAAAACATCATCATCACCTTGATCATCATCACAATCTTCATCCATTAAATTTGAATCTATTGGTGGTGATGTTACCCGTTGAGCTGATGGTTGTGGTTGTGGTTGCGGTTGTGGTTGTGTTTGTAGTTGTGGTTGTGTTTGTGGTTGTGTCATTGGTGATGATAATGATAATGGTTTTAATGCATCTCCATTCATAAATTTATTTGGAATCATTGATGATGATGATGATGATGATTGCGATAATTTTGAGGCGACTGAACTAAACATAGCCATTGCATTCGGTTTTGTTGTAATTGTAATTGATTTACCGGGGGAGTTTAATATTGGTAATAATGAATGCCATGGATAAACTGGCCCCGAATTAATTCCTAATCATTTGTAAAAAATTGTAACAAATTAATTATATTTCTGTAACATTGATTCAACAATGGAATGGAGTATAAATAGAAAGAATTCAAACATACCGTTTTTTGGAGTGATTTTACTTCCACTACCACCAGCACCACCACCACCACCACCACCA
Source organism: Dilophus febrilis (assembly GCA_958336335.1). Lineage (NCBI taxonomy): Eukaryota > Metazoa > Arthropoda > Insecta > Diptera > Bibionidae > Dilophus > Dilophus febrilis. The sequence goes on along the minus strand of OY284470.1, from coordinate 6,603,402 downwards.
TTATTGGCATTATTGCTTCCTGAACCTCCAGAATCTCTATTGCCATTATTACCATCTCCTCCTCTTGACATTATCGTGTTATTTGACATTGCCGTTGATTGGGTTATTTGTTGTACATTTTGTACATTATTTATTGAACCCGGTGATGATGTAACACATCCCGTTGGAATTGTTGCTGATGACATTGCCGATGAATATCCAGCAATTGGAGTTAATGTAATTACCGCCGATGTTACAGTTATCAATGGTAATATTGAAGTCATGGATTGTGGTTGTAATGATTGTTGTGATGGTTGTTGTTGTTGTTGTTGTCCCACATTATGTTGTTGATGACTTTGTTTTAGATTTTGATGTTGCTGTTGTTGATGATGATGGGGTTGTATAATTTGAGGACTTTGTTGCATTTTATGTTGTTTTTGTTGTGGTTGATGATGTTGTTGTTGCTGTTGCTGCTGATGCTGTTGTTGTTGATGCTGCTGTTGATTATATTGCTGTTGTAAATGCATTTGTTGATGTTGTTGTTGCTGTTGTTGTTGTTGTTGAAGCATCGATTGTTGCTGTTGTTTTTGATGATGCATTTCTTGTTGAATTTGTTGTTGATGTTGCTGCTGCTGCTGCTGCTGTTGTTGCTGTTGTTGCTGTTGATGTAATTCTTGTTGAATTTGCTGTTGGTGTTGGTGTTGATGTAATTCTTGTTGATGTTGCTGTTGTACTTGTAATGGCATAGTTGATGTTGACATCAATCCTTGTGATGATGTCGATTGAGGAGGTATGGCTAATGTTGTGGTTGTGGTTGTCGTTGCCGTTGACGTTGATCCAGCCGTTGGTGATGACACGGTAACAACTGTAATCGAAGCATTTGTTGTTGTCACAACAGACATTGATGATATTGGCATCAGATGCATTGTATTATCAACGATAACGGGATGAAATGATTGATAATTATTTGTGGACGCGGGTGATACACGTATTACACTTGTCGCATGACACACCGGTTTATTGTGCGGCGGTGGTGGTAAATTAATATTTTGCTTTGATGGCCTAAATAATTCCGGTCGTATAACTTTTGATGTTGGATTACCGCCACCGATACCATACGCATTTGGACTTGATGTACTACTGCTATGACTTTTCCATTTTGATAGGTCGGCCGTTGGCGATGCTGATGCTGGTATTGGATTACCAATTGGCATAAATAGATTACTGCGATTTCCAACGGTTAACGGTGATTGTATTGTACCTATCGGCGGTGATATATGATGATTGGTTGATGGTGATACGTGATTTGTTGGTGATGAAAAGGATGGTGTTGTTGATCGTGAATTACTCAACGATACTGTTTTTTGTGATTGAAAATAAATAAATAAATGTAAAAGAACCATAAAAATTAAATGAAAATTGAAATTGAAATATTTAAACTATTTTAAAAATTATTTATTACTTAAACATTTTAAATATAATTCAGCACCATAATTAAAAACAAAATGATTAAAATATTCCATTGAATTAATTTAGAACGTTCAACATTCTCATTAATAATAAACTTTATAATATTTCATGAACTGTACTAAATCATTATTCATTTTTTTTTGTTGAATATATTCTATTCTATTTATAAATAAAACTAAAGATAAGCAAAACAAACGGACATTCAAAATTGTTTTATCAAACAATTCTACTAAATGGGTATGGGTTTAATAATGATAATAGATTTTACATTCACAAATGAACAAAAATAAAATGCAACGGGGTTTTTTTTTTTATTTTTCTTCATAATTCAGTCAATAGTTCATAATTCTTTGATTGTTTAATTTTGGTTTGTTTTTGGATAACGATCAATTAAATTGAAATATGAATAGAAAATGATTAAAAGACAGTAATGAAATTACATTGAAGTGATATAAAATTATTTTATATTCATAGGGTATTCCGTAGGGCCGTAAGAATACTAGGAAATCATATTAAATTACAAGAGATAAATACTTGAATGAAGGCCAAGTTCTTAATTACTTAATCGCATGAAGATATTCGAATTGGTTTTTTTTTTTTTGAAATAACAATAAAATACCAGAACTTACATATAACATTAGCTACATCCGTTTCATCTTGATCATAATTACCGGTTGCAAATCGATATTGTGGTGATGTTTCAGAATCCCTTGAATTACTTTCATCGCCATGACCTCCTTTACTACCAGCACGACTAATTGAAACAATAGAAAATATAATAAAATAGAATTAGGCATTGAAAATCATTGTGAAACATAAACATAAATAAAAAATACATACATTAATGCTGTAATACCGGTGGAACCCGTTAATCCACCGGTGGCCGACGATCGTATAGATGAACCTTTTTGATTTAAATGACGTGAACAGAGACCACGTCGTTGTGATTCCTTTTCGCACTTCGCCGATGCCGAACATAAGCGTCGCCATTGTTTACCGTTAAATTTTTTCCGAACCCCCGTGTCCGTCGTGACAATATCACCCTTTTTAAAACGATGCGGTGTCGGATTATTTAATTGTGCCAATGTCTTTGGTGATAATGGTGTATTAACACTTGACGTTCGGCTACCGCTACGATGGCTTAACGAACTATTTGGTTTACTATTACTGCCACCGCAACCACCACTACCACCACTACCGCCACCGCCACCACCACCACCACCATCAAAGTGTAAATTTTCATTTTCTAATTCTTCATCACTAATATAATTTTCAAGTTTTGAAGAGTGTGAACGTTGATCATTTTGCGTATTATTGCCGCCACCATCATCATGCATATTTATATGATGAGAAGAGGCATTTCCCATTTGGACATCACTGGCACTTGTTAAAATTGCTGTTCGCAAAACAGCCGTTCGCGTCGTTTCCGGAATATCTATATTACTATTTTGATTATTATTACTATTACTATTATTACTATTATTATTACTATTATTATTACTATTATTATTACTATTATTATTATTATTATTATTATTATTGCCATTACTAGTTGATCCTGTCATGAAAAAATTATTTATAATCGTGGCATTATCTGTAATTGTATTATTTGTATCAATACCAGCTGAAGTTGAATTGTTGGCAGAAAGGACTACAGTATTTTGTTTTGGTGTTGATACGGATAGAATATTATCCGTGGTTGGACCACCAATAATCGGTGGGAAACTATTTGTTATTGTACCAACCGATTGTTGCTGTTGTTGTTGTTGTTGTTGCATTGGAGGAAATGGTGAAGTGGCCGTTGTCGATATTCGATAATATTCATCATTGACTTTGCTGCGTCTATAATGAAATTGTGTTTTTGATAATTCGGCGGAAAATGAAGTTGAAGTTGAAGTTGTTGTTGTTGATGATGATGGCGATGGTGATGGTGATGCGGATGGTGATGATGTTGATGAAATTTGATAAACGTTCGCCGTTGATGATGATTTATAATTAATATTTGGTATTATTTGATGATTATTTATAAGGCTATTAAAACCAATTGGAGATGTATTATATTTGTCGGTTATTGATGTTGATGTTGATGTTGTTATTGTGGTTGCTGCTGGAATAACTGTTGTTATTGATATTGTTGAAGTTGTAATCGGTATTACACTAGCTGTTATTTGTTGATTTGTTGACTGTTGTGTTTTAACTATTATTAATTCATTTTTTATAATCTGTTGATTTGATTCCAATACATTAGAGGATGGAATTCGCGTTAACGTTGATGGTGATGATGTTTCAGTAGTCGTTTCATCAGATGGGATTATTGTAGCTGTTGGTATTCTTACAATTGACTTAATTGATAGTTCATTTAATTCATCCCACCATGGAGGACGTAACAATCGAATTTGTCCACGTTTTACAATGGCCGTTGATTTATTATTTAGTAGAAATTGTACAGAATATTCTTTTGTTTTATTTAATATTTCTGTGATAATACCTTCGTGAAATACACTATGAAATACATTATGAAATTGTGGTAATGTAGCACCGGTTGTCACACAAACACGTTCACCTAAATTTATCTGAATTTCCATAATAAATAAATAAGATAAAAATAAGAAGAATTGCAATGAAAGTAAATTAGTAAATTACTACCACTGCTACTATAAAAATATATAAATCCCACTTACATCTTGTGCCGATGGACAAGCATCATTAATTATATTAAAACGACCATTTCCAAGTAAATCAACGTATGTATATTCACCGCCAACATCAAAGGCAACGGTAACCGATGTTGATATATCTCTTTTTGAACGTATAACACCGGTAGTATAAGCATCATCATGTTTTGCAATTACCCGATTATTATACCATTCTGAGGTATTGAATAAATTCATATTTATTGTTGGTTGTCGTTGCATAACTTGTTGTTGTGGTTGTTGTTGTTGTTGTTCAATTATAATTACATTATTATTACTATGATTATTAATATTATTACTATTATTATTATTATTAATATTATTTTTAATATTTTGTGTCATATATGTTGGGGTGATAGAGGTAGAAACAGTAGAACTTGTTGTAGTGCTATTATTATTATTATTATATATAATATTATTGGCTAATGGTGATAACGAAGCATTTGTTAATTCACTAACATTTATTCTATTATTATTATCATTATTATTATTATTATTATTATTATTATTATTATTATTATTATTAGATGATATATTTAGAGAAAAAATACGATTTTGCTGTAAAACAACTGGATCAAGATGAATAGATTGTTGATCTTGTTGATGTTGTTGCTGTTGTTGTTGTTGTGGCATTGTAATTATATGATTTTGAAATGAATTCGATGATGATGATGATGAATGCGGATGATTACCAATTGAAGGTACAACATTCGATAATCGTGAGGATGAAATCGATGCGGGCGATAAAGATTTATCTTCAAATAATGGTGATGATGATGATGTCGATTTATTAACTTCAGGTAAGAAAATTGTAATGCTATTATTTGAATTTGTTGAATTTATTGTGGTTGTGGTTGATGTAGTTGTTGTTGTAGTGGATGCGGTTGTTGTGGTTGTCGTTGTTGTTGGAACAATAGTTGTCGGTACAGGAAAATATGTTACCGTTAATGATGATGTAGAAGGGTTGACGGTTGTTCCTGTTATTGTATTTGAAGTTCCCGCACATTTTTTTGTGTTATCAATTTGATTACGTTTTTCAGGCCAACAATTATTATCATCATAATTGTTATTGCTACTTTTATTAGAACTATTAGTATTATCATTATTATTATTTGTTTTACAATTATTTGTATTGCCATTGTTATTATTATTATTGTTGTTGTTCGTTTTATTATTACAATATTCTATTGGATTTTGTGTTAATGGTGACGATGTTGTCGGTTCCATTTCTTCAAGTTCAGCTGGATTAAATTTTCTCTTTTTTGGATGTAATAGCCGTTGCTGTGGTTGTGGCTGCTGTTGCTGTTGAAGATTGTGTTGATGATGAGGTTGTTCTTGTTGTAACGGAGAAACCATTGCAGTAACCATAGCTGATATTGTTGTTACTGGGACAGTAACAGATGATTGTATTGTAGATTGTGTTGAAAATATAAACGATGATGTGGATGATGACGGAGATGTTAATGAAGAGATTTGTGACTGTGACTGTTCCTCTGCATTTTGTTGTATTATTTTAATATTATTTGAATTATTAGTACTAACAATTGGTAAATTTGTTGATGTTGTTGATGTTTCTGACGTTGAAATTGTATCCATTGAAATTGGATAATTTGAATTTGAATTTTGTTGCGTTAACATTTTAGCGGAAATTAAATTTAAATTTGAATCATTTGTTATCGGAATTTTATTTATATCATTATGTTGATTGAAGAATGTTATTTGATGTTCGGCATTGCTATTATTCCTAAGAATCTCCTTAGTAGTATTACTATTATTATTATTATTTGTATTGGTATTCAGCCTTGAATTGTGCAATACAAAGGTTTTTCGAGTCGATTGTGGATACGTAACCGATCCAATGCTACTGATTACAGACGCAGGTATCTAAAAGAAAATGGAAAATTTATTATTTCATTATACTATTGAATGAATAACGAGAGCACGAAAGTAAGCAAAAGAAAAACACCGACACCTCGGTGATTATTTGTTATTTGTTCTGATAAACCATCATTAGGCTTTGTGCATAAGATCATTTGGTAAAGATTTCTGGTGATACCACTAAATATTAAGTAAATTCAAAGCCTGATGATTGAATTGCATCCGATTTCTGAATAAAAAATTGAAGTTTGGCATTTACAAAAACTTAACCAGCCAATTCTATATTCTGTTTAACAATTTTGTGACCAGAACGAGATCTATAAACGATCGTTCAATTAGATAATAAAGGACAAATTTTACTTTTTAATTACTCAGGCAAAATTCGATTTGATACGGATCTGGGTAAATACTAACTTGTAAGAATAGTTAATAATTTAAATAATATTTTATACAAACCTCATCTTCTGTATCACATTCACCATTTACCAATATAGATTTTTGAAGATGATTATTTGTAGGTGGTACTATTGCTATTATTTCACTTTTACCATTATATTGTTGTTGTTGGGTTCCAAATTTTTGTTGCCGATTATTATCAAATGATGTATTATTTTGACGTTGATGCTGTTGATGATGATGATGATGAAGATTATTAAGATTAAGATGATGATGATGATTATTGTGATGATGATGCTGGTGATGATGATGTGTTAAAACTGGCGTTATTGTAGTTGATGATACAGGTACAGTAAAATTTAAATTCGATGAATGGGCTGATACGTGCATGATATATTTGAAAATTGTTCACAAAAAAAAAATTGTTGTTTTTTTTTTTTTTGTTTGTATTTTGTAGATTTTGTTTAATTTAAGACAGATGATTTACTAGTAAACAATACACATAAGCACACCCATGAAACACGCCATACCAATCTCCCCCTTTTGTTTTTTTTTTTTGGTTTTCCTAAGAAATACAAATTTCCTATGAACCAATTCAGGAATCAAAACCTTTTTTTAAGTGTATTCATGATTCATCATAATGTGGTAATATCTCAATAACATTTTAGAACATCATTTGAAATGGAATTTTATATTGGAATATTGATCAGGATATTGATGGAGAGACGACGTCGATGGTGACGGTGATGGTGTCCGACGTCACGGACACTTATGATTATGATGATGATGTTAGTATTCTTATGTGATGCGGTCAATCAATTGTTTGATTGTGCTGCTAACTGCTATCTATTGTTAATTATAATTCTATTTTGAATTATTTTATATGATAATTTTTTTCTTAAAATTATAAATTGCTTTTTGTTTTCCGCGTTTATTCCGTTCCGTTAACGATATCATTAAAATAATTTGTTTTTCTGTGCATGCATCAAATCTCCATTATCATTCATCTATCAATCTGGAAATTAAAAAAAAAATGATATAAATATATAATAAATAAGAATCGCATCTAAATAAAAAACGGAATATTATTATAATTAAAAGTTTAGCTAGCCAAAGGATAAAATTTAAATAGAAATAATTGCACTGATAACTATACCTGATAAAGTTATTAAATTAAACTAAAATAGGAAAATTTTCCATAACTACCAACACAGGATTAAAATGGTAATAAAAATATCAATACTCGCGATGATATCATCATCATCCAGAGCGAGAAAAAAAAGGACGAAAAAAATAATAAACATCAGGTAGTAAATTAAATTAAATTTTATTTTTTATTTTTTACAATTAAAAAAAACATAACATCATGTATATATGAAATTATATTTAAACAAAAAATCAATAACTTCAGAAATGGACAACTATATATGAGAAATCTACAATTAACAACTATATGTGATAAACAAAACAATAACTCCAACGAACCGGTCTCATATTGCAGTGTCCACTTAATATAGATATATATATATATACTTATAAATGTAATCGAGATCTTCTTATTAAAAACATACTATAATACTATATAAAGAAAATACTATAAAGAATATTATTTTATGTGATTTTTTTTCTAACATTTTATAGATATCTATATTCTATAGTAGATGTGGACAATGACAATACATTGAAAATTTATTAGATAGAAATTTATTAGAAAATGTATTTTAATAATTCTACACATTTTACGATAACTTGTAATATTTATTTATTTAAATCAAAAAATTTATCATCAGGATTGATATGGTATAGTAGACGACAATACGATATAGACGGGCGATATAGGAATTCGAAAAATGTTTTGTAAAACAACGAAAAATAAAATAAAATATGATTCATAAAACATTCATACACGCAGAAAATACGTTTGAAATATATCTACCTGTAAAAATATAACATTTGTTCATTGGGTTGAACAGAAATGTACAGGGTGTTTTTGTGGACAGGGACAAAATCACACAGTTTTTTTTAGATAGGATCATTATATATGTAGATGCTAATCTAAAAGTAATTTCATATATATTTACCTAATGGTCAGCAAATAATACATTGGTCTAATGTATATAGCAATTAAGAAATCAATAATAAAATCCTGAAATTAAGCCGTCAGTTATAATAATGATATTCATTCGAAATGAGTTAAACATACTAGAATCGGAAAATAATTTTTTTTCAAATCGTATGCATTATCATAAAACATTGACGGAGTTGGGGATCCTTTATGGTTACATTATTTTTTAATGTGATAATGAAAAAATGTATAAGAAGGAAGACCATTAACAACACAAACGGCACAATTTTCACCTCATCTAATCGGCTATGCTGATGACATTGACGTAGTGGGTAGAAATATATGGGTGCTGTTAAAAAAGCATTCTTCAACGTGAAGCTTCGGAAATGGGATTAAAGGTAAATGAGGAGAAAACCAAGTATATAAAGGGTGATTTTTTAGCTATTATCTTTTTGGCAACACTGGTTTAAACAGCTGACGCACGTTTCGTGTTTCGTGTTTCACTGTCAAACATCTTCAGTTTGGTCCATAATTTAAGCATGAATTGTCTTACAAACAAACAACGCTTGCAAATTATTGAATTTTATTATCAAAATGCGTGCTCTGTTAAGAAAGTTCATCGCGACGAAATTGTGTTCAGCGACGAAGCTCATTTTTGGCTCAATGGGTACGTAAATAAGCAGAATTGTCGATTTTGGTGGAGTGAATATCAGCCAGAAGCATTGCAACAGCTACCAATGCATCCAGAAAAAGTCACAGTTTGGTGCGGTTTATGGGCTGCAGTGGTATCATTGGACCGTACTTCTTCAAAGATGATGCGAATCGTAACGTAACTGTGAATGGTGAGCGCTACCGTGAGATGATATCCAACTTTTTTTTGCCCAAAATGCAAGAGCTTGACTTGCATGACATGTGGTTTCAACAAGACGGTGCCACATGCCACACAGCACGCGCAACAATGGACTTATTGAGAGGCGAGTTCGGTGAACATTTTATTTCACGTTCGGGACCGGTCAATTGGCCGCCTAGATCGTGCGATTTAACGCCTTTAGACTATTGGAAGACAACATTGAAGCATTTATTCGTGAGATACCGGCCGAAATGTTGGAAACAGTATGCCAAAATTGGACTAAGCGGATGGACCATTTGAGGCGCAGTCAAGGTCAACATTTGCATGAAATAATCTTCAAACGTTAAATTATATGGACCGTACGGTATCGATTCAAATAAAGATTTCATGCATTTTTCTGAATTTTATGTGTTTTTTTTTTGAAAAACTTTCCTATAGCTCTTAAAAAATCACCCTTTATAATCGCAACAACGAATATAGTATAGGTTTATGGCACAACATCAAAGATTTATCATTTGGTCAGAATGAAATATGAAAAGGCAAACAGGTTTTAATTACCTTGGAAGCAGTGAAAATAATATAAAAAATAGCTAAGGAAGTTCAATCCCGGATTGCTTCAGGAAACAAGGCCGTTTTGGTGGTTTGCGAAAGATGTTCTTCTACGCGAAAAACATTTAGTAAAAATACTGAAAATGAAGTTCAATCAAACAATGCGGTTCGACATTCGAATTGTCACCTACAGAAACATGACACAGGCTATTGAACATCGTCTTTGGATTGATTGACAAAGGAAAAGGGACGATGGCGTTAATATTGGCCATTCGCCAAATTATTTCACCATTCATCTTCAATTTTTATGAATCATTAAAAGATGATGAAATTCACAAATTGAATTTAATCAATAAATTTAATCATTCCATTTGATTGTCGTCTATCTTTATATTTAATATTTAAATACAATATATCTATAATTATTTTATCTTAATTTCCTCTCTATTTATATGTACGAAATACGATTCCTCATCACGATGGATGATATTTGTTTGTGATATACATACATAAATTATAAAAAAAAAATTTATAATTGCACCATTAAAACAAAATTAAAAATAAATTTATTGTTATTTTTTTTTGATTTTAATATACTAAACCAAAAAATGTGTTGTATTTATAATGTGGGTGTTATAAATATGTATATATATACATATGAAAAAAATTAAAAAAAATCACACTCTTTCAATTAACATACGCATATATTCAATGGATTTGTTTTCAATTGCTATAGTATAGTGTTAGTTCCAAGTCCACACATTTATTCAAATCTCGTCAAACAGGTAAAAATTATTATAATAAATAATAAATGTATATGTGTGTATTAATACAACACACAAAAAAAACAAATGTTAAGAAAAAAATAAGATAAAAAAAAGAAAAAAAGATTCCTTAATCAGGTTTTCTTTACTATAATTTTTTTTTTTTTTTAGCAATAACTGTGTGTGTTGGTGGATAAATAAAATATCAGTTCAATTTCCATTGTATATTACTATTTTTCTTATATATGGTATTTATATATAAAGGGTGATTTTTTAGCTATTATCTTTTTGGCAACACTGGTTTAAACAGCTGACGCACGTTTCGTGTTTTGTTTCACTGTCAAACATCTTGGTCAGTTTGGTCTATAATTTAACCATGAATCGTCTTACAAACGAACAACGATTGCAAATTATTGAATTTTATTATCAAAATGCGTGCTCTGTTAACAAAAAGTTCATCGCGACGAAATTGTGTTCAGCGACGAAGCTCATTTTTGGCTCAATGGGTACGTAAATAAGAAGAATTGTCGATTTTGGAGTGAATATCAGCCAGAAGCATTGCAAGAGCTACCAATGGATCCCGAAAAAGTAACAGTTTGGTGCGGCTTACATGGGCTGGTGGCATCATTGGACCGTACTTCTTCAAAGATGATGCGAATCGTAACGTAACTGTGAATGGTGAGCGCTACCGTGAGATGATATCCAACTTTTTTTGCCCAAAATGCAAGAGTTTGACTTGCATGACATGTGGTTTCAACAAGACGGTGCCACACGCCTCACAGCACGCACAACAATGGACTTATTGAGAGGTGAGTTCGGTGAACATTTTATTTCATGTTCGACACCGGTCAATTGGCCGCCTAGATCGTGCGATTTAACGCCTTTAGACTATTTTATGGTGGGGCTATGTTAAAGCTCATGTCTATACAGACAAGCCCGCTTCAATTGACGCATTGGAAGACAGCATTGAAGCATTTATTCGAAATGTTGGAAAGAGTATGCCAAAATTGGACTAAGCGGATGGACCATTTGAGGCGCAGTCAAGGTCAACATTTGCATGAAATAATCTTCAAACATTATAAATTATATGGACCATACTATCGATTCAAATAAAGAGTTCATGTATTTTTCTGAATTTTATGTGTTTTTTTTTTTTGAAAAACTTTCCTATAGCTTTTAAAAAATCACCCTTTAGATAGATATAGCATATTTTTACATATACGTTTGCCGTTAGACAATAATAAATTATAGTAAATTTTCCCAATTCATTTTGATTCCCAATTCAAATGTTGGGATGATATATGTGAAAAGTATGAATAGATTTAGGGTTTGTATTACCAAATAACAAACAATAACACTAGTCTCAAATAATACGAGAATGGTTTAGTTGTAGCATTAAAATATTATAAAAAATTGTAATTCAACAGAATTTGCTATACAAGACGCGAGATGTTTTAGTTATGGCTGTGATCATGCAGTCCAACGATCTCTTGTTTCTGTGCTATAAATAGGAAGAACCCTACGACTGCACAGAAATTTGTCAGATGTCTGACAGTTTAAAAATTAAAACTTAAGAACTAAACCTTATTTTTATGATTTTTCCACTGTCCATTATAATTTTCTTTTAATAATTTTTTGTCCTAATGCACAGAGTATAAATACAGAATATATATAAGAAGGAGAAGAAGAAGAAGAAGATTCTGACTTAATTATATACCAAGCATATTATGTATCTGCATTTATTTGTTTATATTTACTATAATAATAATTATTATTATTATGATTGTTAAAATATAATATAGTTGGTGTTGTTGTTTTGTATTCGATTGTGTGTTCGTTTGCTTTAACAAAGTATATAATCTATAATCTTTTTTGTTTCATTCCAACCAATTTTTTTTTTTTTACGCACTGATGTTCATTTTTTACTTGTTTGTATTATATATATTCTATAAATTATTCTGTTTTTTTTTTATAGACGTAAAAAGTCACACACCCAGGCAATGAATATGTATATAGTAGAGAATAAGAATAAGAAGAAAAAATCAAAGAATAAGAAGAAGAAGAAAATACAACAAAAAATTGTATATAATATAAAATAAAATGAAATATTTTATATACAAAAAAAAAAAAAAGAATAATTGATAAAATTATGAAAGGAAAAAAAATGATATTGGATAATGAAAATTAACAAAAAAAAAAATAAATAAATACACATAAAAATTACGTAACAAAAAAAACCAAAACCAATAATTATAAATATAGAATTTTTATTATATATATTTATTATATATATTTAATAATCATATTGCTTGTTAGCTATGCACTATAATAACACAAACCAGTACCGATTCTTTCATAAATGTAAACCATGAACTTGATTGGGGCGCTTATTTTGGTAGGTGGCCAGCTTTTAACTGGGAGGACTTATTCCCTTTTTTTAATTCACCAACTTGAAAAATAATGCACGTTAAAGTAATGAAAATTCCGATTCCAAAATTCTTCTTTCAAAACATTGGAATAGATTAAATAAAACGATGGGATGGGTCCAAAATATACTAAAACATTTAATGATAAATGTTATCCAGAAGACTAAGATACCTCAATAAAAAAAAAACGTATTATGAGCCTACCTCTTTATATGGGTGATTTTGGAAATGGCTACTATATATATAGGGCGAAAATATTTAGACAGCGTGTTGGGCGTTAAAAAGATACTATAAAACCGGTCCCGGTCCTGAACCATACTATTATTAATATAATAAATAAAAAATATATATATTATTCTATTTTCTATTATACTTATAGAAGAACTATAGAATTACTACAAAAATAGTATATCAAAAGAAAGACAATTTTTTCTTTTTTATTATTTATTTCTTTATACAATGTCTTTATTTTCCCTCTCTGAACCCAACCAAAAAAAAAAAAAATTATTTTTTATATATATATACACGATATATCGTACAAATTCAATTCAATTTATATATATAATATTATTATTGAATGTGTACAGAACGAGTACGTATTAGTGTATTGCTTTTGTTAGAATACTGAAATTGTTATATATATATACCATATTTACCATATATACATATATATATGTATAGTATTTTCTTTTAGCACGCCCAGCATCAACAATGAAAACAATAAATGTGTGTTCTGTGTGTAGAGGTCAAGGACATGTAATAGATTTATATAAGACCATGCGTTCGTTACCCAAAAAAAATAAATAAGAAAAGAAAATATGTATAAGAAATATAACAAGGAAAATTCTCTTTCTATATACGGAAAATCTTTATATACATATTCTGCTACTGCTACTGCTGCTGATGTTGATGCTGATTGTATATTACATATATATTGAAATACACAAATAACTTGATATTTTGTAAAGTATATCATCAAGCAAAAAAGAAAAACGTGCTAAAATTGTACAATGTGCGACGATAAAGGGGGGTGGGTGGGTTATAAAAAATGTTGCCAAAAAAAAAAAACACCTTCATTCTCAATAAGATTAATTTATTTTACTATATGGTGCATTTCAATTGAGAATAAACTTTGCTTTGGGATAATATCGTCATTAAAATATTTAGAATGTTTTTTTTTTTTTTTGGTCAAAAGAAATACACAAGTGTGCATTAAGTTAAGTTCTTATACGTACGTGATTAATAATTATTTTTCATATTTAGTTATCTGGGATTTGATTTGACCGGTTTATTCTATAAAATATTTGAGATATTTGACTTGTAATTTGGCATTTGTAACTATTCATGCGTTTTTTTTTTCTATGATTATATTTACACTTTAAAAGGCAATTTACCTTTGCCAAAATGGTTTAGAAGTACAGATTTTCGTCTTAGAATTTTAATTTTGCTGTGTTTCATAACAAATTTGCTTTAAATATATTGTGCAAAATTTGATTTTACGAGGGGTTCTGTTTTATTAATAATGAATTGGTGATGCCGTTGGTAAAGGCTTCAAAAACCCAATTTCGGGTGAGCACGAATTCATATTCCTTGACTGGAAATTTTCTTTCTGATTTGAATTCATGAACTAATAAGTCACAATTTATTCATTACAGGATCAAATTAATGAATATCTTTAATGAATAACAAATTCCACACATGCATACCAAATTATATTAATAAATCTCGCAACAATTGGCAAATTATTTTCAAAGAACCTGAAGCATTTATGTCCATACCCATCATTCAATTTGCCAGATTCCTGGGTAGAGCTATATGTATGAATATGGAATAGATTAAGAGCATAGCAAAATGACTTCGAAGGGTCAAGTGTTTCGTTAGAACCCAACCCAATTTAAACAATCTTATCTATGGGGCGGGGGACCAATTGTTATGGAATTTTCATCTTAATTTGTTAAATTCTCTGTGGGCACAACTTAAGTTCCTGAGAGAAATGAAAATAAACGAATATATAATTCAATTTCAAATCGATATATATAGTTAATGAAAATGTTTAATTGAATAAAAAATTTTTCCAAAATTAATTTAATTTAATTTTAATAAATATCATTCAAAAGCGTATTCAACAAGAATTAATTAATTTAATTATTTTTAGTATATATTTGTGTGTGTGTGTGTGTATATAATAAAATAAAGTAAGATTTTTATGCAATAAAGAAAGTGTGCATATTCTTCTAATAACATATCTCATTCTAGGTGTATGTAATATATATATGTATATTTATATAAAATACTTAATATTTTTTTTATTTTTACCATTGAATATAAGCACAATCTCACAATGCAATCAAAATGCAAAGTGCTACGATGATGATGATGATGATATGATGATGATATTATATATAGTATAGTATTATATTGTAGATGATGGTGATGATGATGAAAACAATATATATAGAAAATAAATAATTTTTTTTATATATTTATATATAGAGATGAAAAAGGAGGAAAACATGAAACTGCATATGGAAACTACAGTGGTGTATAGGCAGGCAGGCAAGCAGAGATTGAAATCTGCAAATTAAAATTAAAACAAAAAAAAACTCTGTGGATAAAAAAAAAAACACCATCAGCAGCATTGCAAATCAGGGTTGAATAACCTGAATAAGTTTTTTTTTTTTTTTTTTTGCTTCTTCCATTTAATATGTTTTTTTCATCTATTTTGTAATTCATTTTTTTTCATTTTTTTTTTCTATTTAACATGCACTCTATAAAAAAATGCATTCCCATACCAAATATAGGCGAATAATAATAATAATAATTCGCGTTGTAATACACCTATGTGCTATGTATATAGATATTATTTTTGTTTGTAATTTTTTATTGTTTGTATAATGATATTTGTTCATTCACTTTCTTCATTCTGAAATTGTTGTTGTTGTTGTTGTTGTTGTTGTGTTTTCTAAAGGTAAATTTGCTATATTGGGATGTTTTTTTTGCTATACATCTTTTATTGTACAAATACACGGTATTTTTGTAATTAATTAGTAGATGTAATTATGTTAATTTTAATATAGAAATTGTATTATTATTATGTTAGACTCTCTCTTAATTTTTATCGGATTAAGAATTTTTGTCTGATAACAATCGATTGGAATGTGTAAAATCAGAATATTTGATTATTCATTAAGAAATAGATATTAGAGAGATTAGAATACATTTGAATTTGATGGAATCCGCCCAAAAAAAACCTTGGGGGTTAATTTGAACAAGATTGTAATTCAAATGATTGAAGTTCACTAACCCGTAAAGATTTCCGGAATTTTGTAAATCTCCGGTTAAGTTCAAATATTCAAACATATACAAAAAAAAAAAACAGTCTGAACGAATTCCACATAAGATCATATACAAATCGAGTGATTTGTCAAATAGTTTTCCAAGACAACTATCGAATCGTTCGTTAATTGACGGCTATATAACTTTAGTTCGGAAGACCAATGGCGTAAACCCTTTAATCATAGAGGTTATTGTCTGTTTTATTTTTGGGAGGAGGAAAGTATTATTCAAATTGGATGATTGGTCAAAAAGTTCCTCAAGACAACTATCGAATGGTTAGTTAACTGACGACCATATAACTTTAATTCGGAACGAACCAATTGCGTAAAATATATAACATAGAGGATATTGTCTGTTTTGTTTTTGGGACGAGGAAAGTAATACCGATGATTCGATTTGATGTTGTTTATGAAAAAAAATGAAAAAAATGTCTATATAAAACAAAACACCTTCATGGTCCAAGAATTTAATGATAAATATATAGATAGATTATATCCGGTTTTATACAAATCTAAACAAAAAAAAACATAGTCCATATAAACTGCGTGTGTTTTTTCTGTTTTTTTTTTATTTATGTTATTTTTAAATATCTCTACGTACAATGTACATATGTACATATATGAATATGTTGGTTGCACACACAATATTTAAATTTAAATAAATAAAATTAAAAAAAAAAAAAACACATTATTTTAATAATAACATTTTATATACTAAAATAAAAAAAAAAATAATAAAAAAAAAACAAATAAATAAATAAATTATTTCGTTCATTCGCACATTTAGAATATTTTATTTTGCATTGGTTTTTTTTTTTTTGTGTATTAGTTCATTTGGTATAATTATTTTTTGTGTATTTCTTTAAATTACACACAGGTCTTTAGAGTGTATTGGAGGTTGATGTGTGTGAGGGAGGAGGCCCATCCATCCATCCATCCATCCATGATCCAGCAACCACCACAGCAGCCAAAATACACAAATATATTCTATATATACCTATGTCGTATGTATATATATATATATATATATATATATAGGTAATAAAGTGTTGTTTATGCATTTATGAATTCTATATAGTTTGCAGTTCAGAAATATTTATTATATATATATATATACACACAAATATAGAGTACAATTATCATCATCGTCACAAAAAAAAAATTGGAAAAAATATATAAATATAATGTTTATAAGTAACAAAGAAAAAAAAATTGTATAATTCATTTTTTTTTTTCTTCCATGTTTTTCTTCTTTTTTTTTTTCATTACTCGTCGTCGTCGTGTGTTTTTTGTTATCAAAGGGGTTCCCGTATATATATATATATAGAGAGTACATTTTAATTTTCATATATAAAATATACTATATTTATATATATAAAAAGGTTATCAAACACCATCATCATCATCATCATCATAATTATTTGATCGTCATCGTCATTATGCAATAGTTTATTTTTTTATTTTTATTATGAATCTTTTGAAATTATTTTACACAGAAAAGTATATATATATATATGTGGATAAATGGATGGATGGATAGATGGATGGATGGATGGTGGTATAACAAAAAAAAACTCTTCACATACATAAACATCCACCCGCACATCATTCAATATAATAATAATAATTGTACCACACCACCATTCAACATCGCAACATCACCATATCATATACCATATATAATAGAGCCAGCAAAGCACTACATGTATACATAGAATTACGTTATCGTATCTTTCTTCTACTAAAAAAAATGTGGAAAAAAAAAATTATATCTTTGAACGACGACTATAAAGGCTTTTTTCTTTTTTTTTCAGAATCACTTATACGGTTTTTTTTTTGTAAATGAAGAAGAAAAAAAAATAAATGTACTAATTATTTTAAAATCATCATTTTATTTTTTATTTTTTTTTAAAGGAAAGCAGAATATAAAAAAAAAAATTTAATTGTATATATACCAAAAATTAAAGTATATATACTATTAAAAAAAAAAAAAATGGATCAATTTATTTGTACACTGACTTATTCTTTCAAAAATACTTAAATATATATAGGTTGTTATTATTATTATGTGTACTTATACATCAGGAGAATTATACTATATTGCTTTGAACGCTGCTTTGTTTATTATATCTTTAAATTGAAATTGAATGTGGTGGCTGTGGGTGATTTTTTTTTCTATTATACAATATATATATTCATGAGATTTTCCCAATATATAATGTAAATAAAAAAAACTTATAAACATATCGACCACTTTTCTCACTTTTTTTTATCAATTCAAAGGAATCACATATATAGTATAAAAAGTATGTGTTTTTTTTATATCATCTTTATTCAACGCAGAGACTGTATTCATATTGTTTTTCTTCACATACATATATCTGGGTATAAATGAATATATTTATATAATAAAGTAAATATACAAATATAAAAAAAAAATTGATATATAGAATAGAGGCATATATACTTATGTATGAAATGAATTCATGATGGTGTTTGATGTTGTACAACAAATAAAAGTTTTACTCGTCATATCATAAGTTAATTCTACTGCGTTTACAAAGAAAAATACCACCACCAACAACAACAACAACAACAACAACAAGAATATAATGATATATTTTCATTGAAAAATTCTTAAATAAAACAAAAACAAAAATTTTTCTATATACATATATATAAATTTGTTAATGTACCACTATTAACTATATACATATAGATAGATATACAAAAAAAAAAAAATAAACGAAATTAACAAAATATACATACATTAAAAACATACTATTCAATATGATCCAACCAAAATAAATGAATTGATAATGCACACGTAATAACATTCAAATACATATGCATTTATATACTATATATTGGAATTCACCCAATCGAAGTCATATCAAATGTTACTCAATAAATTCATTCGTAGGATGACATAGGGATAGGCCCGACTATTGGCAAATCCATATGATTTTTCCTGAAAATACTAACAAGGAAACAAACCCAAGTGCAAACTGAGATTCAATTTGGGGTAGCGTCCATTCGATAAGTTAGACTTTTCCTGAAAATATTTCGAGCTGAGCTCTATGGGGTTCTAAAGTACTATACGATCCAATAATAGTAATCTATCGTTTAGTTCTCATGATTTTAATGATGGTACTTTTGTAATTTTTAAAATAATGGATAAATATTGTTCAAGCAAAGATCTTGAAAAGTGTTATTCCAATTCTGTTCCATTGAGACATTGCTGATTTGAACGTTGCCGTACAAATTCCAATGATTCTAAATGTTCTAGTCACCCAAATTCAGGAGTTGTTCGACAGAAAACATAAAAAAAAATCCACAAAATGGTTTTTGTCCGATTGCTAATTGAAATTGCGTTAGATTGTGCTGACCCGTTAAAGATATCAGAAGTATTCACGATTTTTTTTTGCATAAACCTTTGAGTATCAGAAAATTCTTATCGAAATCTGTTAATTGGTATCGCATTTGATCAGCGTCGATCAAAAACCCCAAATGCCGGTAACAATTCAGAGCACCGTTTAAAACTGTTTCATCGACAGTAAGCTGAGTGGACAGCAAAGGATAACAAAAAGAAAATTAAAGGATAATTTGCAGACCAAGAGAAATCGTTCAACTAAAAACTGCATCGAAATGTTCAAGAAGCATGGGAATGAATGTGTCACTCTTGTTGATGAGACTAAGTTGATGAATAAAGCCAAATTTTGCCTAAAAGTTCGTATGTTTTATTTATTCATTGTACCAACTTATTGAGTGATGTGTTATATGAAGTTAAATGGAAAAAAGTCTCTATTTAATATACAGTATACATAATCTTGATTTGATTTGATGAAAATACATTCTATATACTGAGATTTTAACCGATCAAAGGTAATATTTTTAATATGGTTTTCAGAAGCTCCTTCTAT
This sequence comes from Dilophus febrilis, assembly GCA_958336335.1. NCBI lineage: Eukaryota > Metazoa > Arthropoda > Insecta > Diptera > Bibionidae > Dilophus > Dilophus febrilis. The sequence goes on along the minus strand of OY284470.1, from coordinate 6,583,074 downwards.
ACCTTTGAAATCCTTGATTTTTTTTCCCATCAACGCTGTTGAGTTTTGAAGGGAAAAATATCGTAGATTGAAAAATCCAATTAATATAATATGACCAAATGGCGGTTCTATTGGAGGAAAATTGAATTTAACAAACATATGATGGAGATTCAATTTGGGTTAATTAGATATATTATTTCATTTATATTTGTAGGAAAGTAAATTACACCTATAGTAATCAATCTTTGATTCAAAATAATACCGGATAGAAACACGTTTTATAGACCACAAAAGATGACTTCTGAGGTAAACTTTTCCCATATCGGGCAATCCTATGATTATGAAATATAATCCAAGACATTCTATTTTGCTATTTTTTCCACCATTAAACATCCCCCAACGCACTTCAAAACTTTAAGCATAACACAATCCAATCATTTTGGGTTTAATTTTAATATCAATTTATAATCTTTTCTCTGTTTAAGCAGTATCTAGTTTAGCTTTCAAATACCCCCAACTAATATTAATACCTAATCGATTTTGATTGAGATATCGCTCAATAGATCTTATATAGGTAAAATAGAATATAAAAGTAAAATTCATTTGATTTATATATATGTTATTGGCATCAAACCAATTTGATTTATTTCAAATAATAATAGTAATAAAAAAAAAGTAAAAACAATATTGATTTTTATTTTGTTTCATATCTTAAAAATGAATGATAAGAAAAATAGAATTATATTCAATACAAATTGATTTTATAAGTCAATATATGAATGTAAATGTTTTCATATATATAGAGATAGATCATGTTTAAATACTATTTATTTAATTTTTTTTATAAAATGATGCAGATATAGATGATTAAAACCCCACACACACAGACAATGTGTTATAATATTTTTTAAAGCTCATATACACACATCAATAGATTATCAGTTAATATTTATAAAAATTTATAGTAATATATATCCTGTAATTGTATTTATAAAAAAAAAATAAAAATACATATTTTAATATTCAACACTTCATCATCAACATCAACATCAACATCATCATCATCACGATCACGATCATCATATATATGAGATCAAATCAATGATAATATAATAGTATTCATCATATGTGTATAATTTTAATATATGCCTATGACAATACTAATAATATTAATCAAAAAATTTACTATACTCGCTCGCGTATACCTGCCCAAAAATTCTATTTTTAGGTATTCATTCACATTGTATAATAAATATAACGACGTGTATATAATTAACGCGAGATTGTGCCGAAAAGAAATTTTATATAGAATGAGTATATATTCATATAGAAGAAACAAATAGAAAGCAAACAAATTTGTTTAATTGTATTATTCAAAACAGAACATTGGAATGTTGAGAATTGTATTTATTGGATTTAAATGATATATAGATTTAAATAAAAAGAATTTTAAAGAATTTTTGAAGTTCTTAATCGTACGTTCCCGATCTCCTAAATACTGTCATTTCGTTTCCAAAAACTCTAATCCAATTTTTCAAAACAAACTTAATACTAATTGGAATTTATATACTCTACACTATAGTACTTAACTTTGGTGAAAAATAAAAATAAAATTAAAATTGTGTATTTCTTTTATGTGCATATATATTCAACGGTTAAAAAAAAGCAACAATCGTTTGTGGGTACATTTTTTTTTATTATTAAAAATATTGAAAAAATATACAAAATAAGATAAGATAAAGAAGACTCATGAAACAAGTTTTTTTAGTATGTATATGATTTCATTTTGGTATATTTTCGGATATAATACATATATATATAACAAAAATACAAAACACAATAAAAAAAAAAACAATGCTCGCACGCATTCATAATAGAAGAACGAAATATACATACCAAAGTTTTGAATAAAATGAATCTGATTGTGATTTGTTGTTCTTATTATATTAGGTTGTCTAAAAAGTATTGATAATTTTTATAATTAGATGTCATTATAATTGAATATTTTAAGTAGTACTAATCTGATCAGGTAACACTAACATATGTTCGAAAGATGACATTTCGTAGATAAAAAATAAAATTTGTTTAGTCATTTAAAAGTTGTAGTGCATTAAAGATGAGCGAAATTAGTGAAAAAATTCGATACATTTTACAATTTTATTATGAAAAAGGTGAAAATGCAACGCAGGCACATGAACAAATTTGTGCAGTTTACGGTGAAGGAACTTTATCTTAAAATTAACAGCCTATAGATGGTTTGCTCGATTTCGTTCCGGTAATTTTGATGTCAAAGATGCACCTCGTTCTGGTCGACCAATCGCACTGAAAAAGTCGATGAAATCATATCAAAAATTGAAGAAAATCGACACGTAAGCAGTCATGATATCGCTAAAGAACTAAACATCCATCATCAAACAGTTTTAAACCATTTGACAAATGGCTGGATACAAGAAAAAGCTCGATGTTTGGGTACCACATGAATTAACACAAAACAATTTAATGAACCGAATTTCCATTTGCGAAACGCTGTTTAAAAGGAACGAACGAAATCGAGTCATTTTTAAAGCGAATTACAATTACAGGTGATGAAAAATGGATCACATACGATAATAATGTACGAAAAAGATCGTGGTCCAATAAGGATGAAGCTCCTAAAACAGTATCAAAACCTGGATTAACACCAAGAAAGGTAATGCTGTCTGTTTGGTGGGATTGGAAAGGAATCGTTCATTATGTATTACTAGCACCCGGTCAAACCCATTGATTCCGATCTCTATTGTCAACGATTAACAAGATTGAAGCACGAGATTCAAAAAAAAAAACGTCCAGAATTAATCAATCGAAAGGGTGTTGTGTTCCATCATGACAACGCCAGACCACCCACATCTTTGATGAATCGGCAGAAACTGAGAGAGTTTGGCTGGGAAGTTTTAATGCATCCTCCACCATATAGCCCGGACCTTGCACCTTCAGATTATCATTTGTTCCGGTCTCTGCAGAACTCCCTTAATGGTTTAAAATTAAATTCCGCAGAGGACTGCAAAATGCACTTGGATCAGTTTTTTGCCCATAAAACACTGGAAGTTCTACAGTGATGGGATAATGTCTTTACCAGAAAAATGGCAAAGGGTCATCGCGATCAAAACGGCGCATATTTGGTTTAATAAAGTTCATTTGAAATATATAAAAAAAATCGTTTTAATTTTGTAAAAAAAATTATCAATACTTTTTAGACAACATAATATATTAAATATACATATATATATATTTTTTAACAAATGAAAATTGAATAAAGGAGTATTCCCTTTGAAAGGAATTCTTATATAGAAGAAGAAGAAGAAGAAGAAGAAGAACAACATTGCAATTATTCAATTAATATTTTTAAACTAATAAAATCTGGTTTTTTTTTGTTTTTTTATAGGGATATTTCTTGTTGGTTTCTCTATAGAACAAAACCAACGGTTTGTCCTATAGAAAAACTATAATTGTATTTATCTACAGACAAGACAGTCAGACCCACAATCTACCTTTAAATGGAATTTAATATACATATATTACACACTAAATTTTAAGAAGAATTAAATGTCGGGATTATCGGACGATTAAAAAATATCACCATAGTGTGGTTTTAAAGTCAATAATTCTATAGTGAATATAAAGGAAGACAAAAAAAAAATCATAAAAACAAAGAAGAATATTAAAAAAAGATATTTCTGGATTATATGGGAATTGGTTGAAGTTATCGGATTAAAGCGATAAGAAACAATCAAAATTGGAATCAAGATGGAATCAAAACGGATAGTCTAACATATCCCTTGAGACAATTTAGTGAATAGTGAAATACCGATCATATAAAGGATATCATTTAATTTATCTATCTACAGAACATCGTCTTTCAACTGAGAATGTCCCACTACACCATCCTATAGTTGTCTGAATTGTATACTCGGAGCGAAATATTTTCTTCCTTGAATTAAATTTCCATAATAATCCGTTAATATTTTCTATAAATTTATTCCAAACCACATCAAAATAAATTCATTAAAAATCACAAATCATAATACAAAAATAACCAACAAATTTTTTGAGTCACTATAAATTTGAACATAAATAAACAAAAAAAAAACAAAAAAAAAAATAATAATAAATATATACTATTGTATAGGAATATTATCTTTTCTGTTTTTTTTTTTTTTTCGGGTAAATTGAAGTGATGGTGAGGTGCGGTAAAGAGTAAGTAGATGTATATTGTTGTGTGAATGTGTGAGTGTGTGTAATTTTTTTTTTCTATAAATGTTTATATCTATATATATATATATATATATACGAAATTTAATGCGTGTGTGCGTATCGCGATGATTGTGTTACGTATTTTGGGTATTTTTTATGAATAAACAAAAAAAAAAACAAATAACGTAAAAAAAAAAACACAAATCCATGCGTACGTTCGATACGTTCAAATAAAGTTTATTAATGGATTTTTTTTTTGTTTTTGTTGTTTTATAGATGCATGAGTGTTATGTGGTAGTATTAGTGTGCGTATACGTTTTTTTTTTATTTTATTATTTTGTATTTTCCTGTTTAATCATGTATTATTGAGTTGAAAAAATTTTTTTTTCTATTCATAATTTTATTATATACAATTATTTTTCTATTTTGTTGTTGTTTATTAAAGCAAAATAAATTGTGTAATCCTTTAATTTTTCCCATTTCATTTCATTTAATGAATATATAGTTTACTAAAGCTAAACACACAGAATAACTAAATCAAATAAAACTCAAATGACTTACCCATAAAAATATGAATTTTTTTTCTGTTTAATTAATTGCCATCACAGATAAAAAAAAAAATACACAAAACAACACCAAATTAAAGTATAAAAAAAAACATTGCAATACAAAAAAAAAAAATTTCAATTAAATATTTTTTACGTTTGTTGCGCAGCGCTCGCTATCCGTACATTTTCATTCGTTTTGTTTTTTTTTATATTTATTAATTTTTTTCACTGGTTAATTTTTTTTTTTTATACATTTGCATATGGTTTTTTTTTTCTTTTTTATTTATGTTTTACAACTTTAATATAATACATGAAACAAATTTTTTTTTTTTTATTAATTATTTTTTTGAATTGCTTCTGTTTAATTTTTCCAGTATCTTTATTTTTTGCTTTCTGTTGATTGTTGTTGGTTGGTGGTGGTGTGGTTTTGAATCTACTGCTGCTGCTGCTGCTGCTGCTGCTGTTGTTGGTGCTGAGCTAACGTAACAACAACAACAACAACAAACAATTACGAACGATGTCGAAATGGGAAATGCTATTCTATTTGCTTCTTTTCCTGATGGTACAATTTATTCGTTCTTCTCATTTGCGTATATTCAATATTATTGTTTTTGTAATCCCACTATATATATGATGATGATGAATACAAAAAATAAATAAATTTATTTGACACCACTTCGACGTTGTTTTTGTTATTATTTTATGATGGTGTTTGTAAATAATGTGTAGTAGTGTTGTTGTTGTTGTTGTTTTTTTGTTGCGGTTGTTGATAGTGTTGCTGCTGCTGACTCTGGTGATGATGGAATGCAATGCACTTGTAAAAAATGTTCATTGATTTTATTCTTTTCCTTTTGATTTCATAAATATTTGAAAAACTTAACAAAAGAAAACCACCACCAATCACGATGATCACAATTTGATTATAAAATTAAAATTAGTAATTTTTTTTTTAATAATTCCAAATTATTCATTGTATAATTTTTTTTGATTCTTAAATTTTCATGAATACTCTAATGTTGTTGTGAATAATCAAAGCGAATAATAATTGAAATTGTTTTAAAAACATTCCATTCGCCACCGCAAACCAGCAACAACAACAACAACAACACCAACAACAACAAAAATTAAAAAACGCATAATTTTACTATACAAAAATATACTTTACAAAACTATCGCACACGCACACCACCACATTTTATTCAATTCCGTATAATATACCAAAAACATTGCGAAAAACAACAACAACAAAAAATAATCACGATGGTTTTGTTTGAAAAAGAAAAAAAAAAACAAAATTTTTTTTTTTTTAATTAAAATCTTTGTATGAAAATTTTGAGTAAGCAAACCGACAAGTTAATCCACGTTAATTTTTTTTTTTTTTTTCACTTTAATTTTTCCATTTTTCAATCAAAATTTAAAAATATAATTAAAACAAAAAAAAAAACAAAAAACACCCACACAAACACATAAAAAACAAATTATTAAATAACTTTATTCATCATTTGAATATGATTAATTTATTATAAATAAATACTAAAAAAAGAATTTATTTATAAAAATAAAAGTTACTTTTTTCGTTTCAAAACAAAAAAAAAAAGAAAAAAATGAATTATTTTTCATTTATTTGTTTTTGTTTTTGTTTTTATAGTCATCAACACACCAACCGCATGCACGCTCAATATCAAACAAAAAACACAGACTGATTATGAAGAACAAAAACTAAAAAAAAAACAAAAAACCAACAAAATTCGATTGATAATGATAAATGCAAATGAAAAACCCACACAATCACAAACACTCACTCTTGTTGCTTTGCTCCTCAAATAAACTTAAAAACAGCACTGTGCGAGAGTGGACAACATAATTGCATTTTATTAATTAAAACAAACATTTATTAACAATAATTTGACATTTTTTTAATTAGTAGTTTTTTAATTGTGTTTTTTTTTTTTTAATTATAACTTATTTAATAGTAATTTTTATTGTAACAAAAACATTTTATTGTTGTGTTGTGCAGCAGGTAAACATCGTTCAAATGCCTTACTACTAAAGTACTAATGAGAAAAAAAATATTGGATAATGTTGAAAAAGATAAAATAAAAGATAATAAAGAAAAAGATAATGATATATAATTTTCCTTTTTTCCATCCCATCACGCAAGCCAATTGTGTAATAGATTTTTTTTTTACCGAAAATTTATTTTCATCTAAACATATCAAATGTTTTAGGTATTTTTCTTATCGTTTGGAGAATATTGAATTTGTTTGGATATTTTTAGGTTGTTTTGGATTTTATTATTTTTGTTTACATTTTTCTTGTTCTTCTGGTTTTTTTTTTAATTTCCTATTTATTATTTTTCGTAATTTAATTTCTTATTTATTAATGTGGTTTTTTCATTCTATATATGGACTCTGGGGATGTTTTTATTTTATAATACTAGGGAATTTTAAGTGATTATTGTTTAGAAATATAGTTTATCATTAAAAAAACAAAAAAAGTGAACGAATATTGTGATTAGTATATATAATTATTTAGAAATAACAGAGAAAACACAGTGAAAAACTCCCATTTCGAAAGGATTAATAATATAGAAGTTTTGTCAGGCGATGAAACCATTCTTCGGTTATGAGGGAACCGTTTTCGGTTATCTAATCGGGAAATATTGTATTGTACTATAACTACTAAAATGGTAAATATTGTATTCGATTATTGCGTGCAAGTGAATCGCGGGGTAAGTTTTCTTATTATTGTTTCAAATTCAATTGCCTTTTATTATTATACTGTCTAAATTTTGGGAAACCTTTTATAATGACTGATAAATTCTTGTCTTGTTAATCCCTTTTTTTATGAAATTCGCTGTGCGTTATCTTATTAAAATGGATTGGAAGTTATATAACACTGGTGTGAATCTGATTGATTCTGTTAAAAAACAGATAAATCCATAACATTTTAGTATAAATTCCAATTAAAATATCCATTTCAAAATGATATCAGCCTTTCGCACTTGATTAACAAATATAGTTAACTCAAAGAATTTGCAACAAAACCGTTATTTAACCCAATAAATCCAATCATCTCTGACTCAACGCAGAAGTTGATAAGTTCCTATTCTTCCAAATTAATAATAATAAAAGGATAATTCCTTTTTGGGGATTATTACCAAATATAAGAATTTAAAGAAAACAAAATTTTATAAATTTTTAATTTTTATTAATAATTTTTTTTTAGTTCTTTTTAATTTTTTTTTTTTTTTTTGTATATTTGAAAACAAAAGAAAAAATTGTATTTTAAATATTTTATATGTTTAAAAATTTTCTTTTGTCGCGCAGCCACAATTTTTATTTATTTTTTTTTTTTTACATAAATTTATTTTATAATTTAATTTAATTTTTATTTATTTATTATTTATTTAATAATTTATTTAATTATAATATATAATTTCATATATAATATTTATATAGTGATTTTTATGTTTTTTTAGTAATTTTTTTTACACACTTTTTCGATAAATTGCAATTATATATACTCGCGCCATTCAATTTATTTACACATTTATATATATAATAATTAATTAAATTATTAATTTATTTTATTTAACATTTTATATTTATATATTTTCGTATAATTTATATAATATAAATTTATATAAATTTTTAATTTAATTGTTATTAAAATTAAAAACATTTATTTTTTCAATATAAACAATTAAAATATGCTTATTAATTTTTTTTCATATATATTTAGATTTTAAATATGTTTATTTCTTTTTTATTCTAAATATATATATTTATTTATTTATTTATTTATAAAAAAAAAAATCATAAAAAATTTTATATTCACATTTATTTAAAATTAATTAATTTATTTAGAAAATAATAAAAAAAAAACATTGATTTTATATACAAAAAAGAAGATATAATTTTTTTTATTTTTATTAATTATATTAATTAGACTTATTTAATTATGGTTTTTTTTTTTTTGGTGAATTTTCTCTGGATTTGTGAACGTAAAAAATAGAGATATATAAATTATTAGTAGTTAGGAGATCGTGTGTATTACAAAAAGGGATTTGGTTTTTATTATTATATATTTATATCATTAAAAAAATGTGTTAATTTATATATTTATAATGTTTCTATATATAATTTGATTTAATTTTTCCGATTTTTTTCATTATTTTATTTTATGAAATTTAATTAATATTATTTATTTTTGTATATTTACAAATTAAATATTAATATAATTAATATATAAATTATATTATTTACACGTATATATATTTTTTATTATAAACTTAAAAAACAAAGGAAAAAACATTTATTAAAAAATAAAATAAAAATATAAAAACAGAGAAATTTTGCATAACATAAAATAATTTTCATTATATGTAATTAGTTTTTTTTATTTTTATTTTGTAATATATATATATAATTAATAATTTTATGTGTATTTTTAATTTATGTTTTTTGTTTTAAATTTAAGAGGATTTAACGTTATACCGTGCTCCACATTAATTTTTTGTTATTTTTTTTTTTGTTTTTGTTTTTGTTACTCAAAAATGTGATTTAATTGTTAAAGAATTTTGTATTAAAAATAATTTAAATAAAAAATAAAAAGAAATTTTTAATAAAAATAATAGGAAACCGTATAATTGTTTTTTTTTGTTTTAGATTTCGTAGGTTTTTTTTTTGCTTTTTGTTAATAATTAATTTTTTATTCCATTTTAAAAGTGGGAAAAATAATTAAAGGAATAATATTATATAAAGGATATAAGGATCGTTTTAATCAATCGTGTGTGCGAAATAAATATACTAATAAAAGTATATTTTGGTATGATTGGATTATAAAAAAAAAAAACACACTTAAAAAAAAACTGTTTGAGGATTAAAATTATTTTTTTAGAGGTATGGATAAAGGGAAAGGGATTATATTAATATTAATAGGATTTATTTGGGGAAAGGCGGAAGCACGGTTTTTTTTTTTTGTTCATTTACATAAAAATAAATAATGAAGGTTTCTTTGTGTTTTGATGTTTATGAGCTTAAGTTTTAATTGGTTTTTTACATCATCATAGGGTTTTTCCAATTATTTGTATTTTTCATACCATGAACGCTTTTAAAATTATACGAACAATTTCAAACCAGGACGTGATCTTAAATTATTAATATCAAATTTTATACCAACAAAAAAAAATGAAAAGTTAATTCAACTAAATGATCATGTGATGCATTTTTATGTTTAAAATATTTTTAATTAATGAAATGCAGTTAGAAAAAGAGAAAAAGGACATCAAAAGTTTTTAAAACCCAAGGTTTTTGATTTTTAATATCTTGATGAGGAAACATCCTGGGGTTTTTCTTTACCAAATATTTGCAAGACAGAACCACATTTGCCAGTCAGCAACCAATTCATTCTGTTTCTAATTCAGAAAATACATTTCGTGATTGGTTTTCGTGGCCCCATCAAAATTAATTATATGTTTATGTTTATTAAAAAACCTTCCCACAACTCGAACATTTAAGACCAATAAAAGGTGAAAATCAGAAATTTTTTGAGAAAAAATAAACAATATAAAGATCAATTACCAAACCAAAATATTCAAAATTGAACTTTGAGAACGAACTAATCAATTATACATACATATATCAAAAATTATTTGTATATTTGGAAAATTGACAAAAATTTTCGTTTAGTTAAATTGAAAACCGAGTCATCGAGACATCATTATAATAATATATTGTAAATATACATAAGAAAAATACCTTAAAAAAAAGTAAGAAAGTAAAATTCCATTAGCATATTAATAAAACACATATTTTCATATATTAAAAAATTGTTAAAAAAAAAAAGGTGTATTTATGGTATATATAGAAAAATAAAGAAAAGAAATAAATGAAAATAAAACACCTGTCTTTGATATATACACCTCTATATATATTGACTAGATCATATTGTATATAATATATATCAATATAGACCTATACATATCTGTTTTCATTTCATATTCATTTTTGTTTGTTTTTTTGTTCTGGTTGCATTATTATAAATTAACATTAAATTTACATTTTATCAGACATAATTGTAAAAATAAATATTTTTCATAATTTTCCGATTTTTCACAAGCCACACAAACAAAATTACATTGTTCAGGAATTATTTATTTATCAAAAGATAAGTCACAAATTATAATATTATATATAACGAATGTTTCCGAAAAATGTATAAAACGCGATGTATCTTTTTTTTTTTTTTATAAATGTGGTGGTGGTGGTGGTGGTAATGGTATGATAAGATTGAGGAGATGAAATATAAAAAAAACCACAGTATTTGTTTAATATATAGACATATTTTTATACATAAACATTTGACATTGTCCTGGAAAACTTTTCATTTTTTTTTTTCGTTATTATAATACTTATTTTTTTAGTTATAAAATAAACAAGTATTTTAAAAAGATAAAAACTTTTATTTTTTTTGGATTTTCGATTTTACTTTTTTGTTTTTTTTGATTCGTATATTTTATTTGTTATTTTAGGGGGGTGGTTTGTTGTTTTTCTGTTTTTTCTATATGTTCTGTTATCAAACTCTCATCTCATTCATAGCCGCTTGTGGTACCTGCGATAATTGTGTTGATTTCAAATGTTGTTGTTGTTGTTGTTGTTGTTGTTGATGATGATGTTGATGTTGATTGATTATCGATTGATTTTTAGCTGATAAAAGTGGTTGATGTTCTTGAGGGCTTGTACTACGTATCGGTGGTTTTGGTGGTGTTTTTAAATGATGTAATGTTCCAATGCCAGTGGCGCCACCACCACCACCACCACCACCACCAGCATTACCATTTGGTAATAATTTATTTTGTTGTTGTTGTACCTCTAAAACAAATATTAATAAAAATCTAATAAATTATTCTTTATATATATAGAGAATTTTTGATATATTTTTTAATAATATTTTTTAACGTTTGTTTAAGAAGCAAAAATATTTATAAATATTCTCATAAACATATCGTAAAGTCACTTAACACATTTATTACAATATATTTATTCTGTTAAATATACAACTAAAATAATACATTTTGAAAACGATTAATATAACTGCGAGGAGATGAAGAATGATGGGTGGATTAAGCAAAATGAACAAACACAAAGAACATTTAAATTCATAATACGAGAAGATTTGGTTGGATGTGAGATTACGCAAAGGTATTTTTTTCCTTTGTTGATCGTTTATCAATAAGCAAACGAAATCCATTTAGTACGAAATAAACATTCAATAAATAACCAAACGAAGCTTAGGGAGTTTTTGGATCCTATCACTATAAACTGTATAATGTAGTCGACCAATATATAAATTATACTGTAAAAGTTGTCTTATAAATGCCAAAAACAAAAAAAAAACCAGTGCATAGTTTTCAGAATTAAACTATATTGTTTAGATTCTATATGGTTAAAACCAGTATCGACTATAGTCGTCTTTTTAATTGCAACGATAATTATATATTATACTGTCCCATGTAAAATTGTTTGACAAAGATTCTAGTTCCTTAGAAATAGTTCCCTATAGAAAATAAATCTTTGATTGTTTAATTGTAGAACAAAATCGAGTATTATTCATATAATATATGATAATTGGGTCATCCCAAGCTCAAACAAGAATGAATCTAAACTATAACATGCATTTGCTTTAGATGAATTAAATAAATTCCATCATAGGTTTATCCTTAACGCAAATTAAATATTAATTCTACTAAATCTCGGTTAATTAAAGCTAGAACATCGTCTGGAGTCACTGAAGCAGGATTTTGTCATAATTGACCTGTTTTTTTTTGGGTAAGTAACTTCAAATTATATAGATATTTGAGATTTCATTTGACAAAATTTTCAGATATTCCGTCAAAATAAAAAAGCATTAAAAAAAAGTTAGTCCAATGAAAATTTGCATCATACGATCCGATCCGGAGATTGTAAATGAATTGTATATAAAAACGCAGCTTGTTTAAATTGCGTTTGTTAATTCCACTTGAGTATATTTATTATAGATTTCGAACATATAAAAAGCCTTTTTAAAAATAATACACTTATAATTTTTACATTACAATATTCAAAACTGTAGCTCGTCCATTCTCCATCCTCAAATAAAACCATTAACAAAAAAATTTTATTATTAAATCGATTATTTATTGTTTTATTAAAATTGACATAAATTTATATTATATTTTATTCATCATCGATCGCGCATTATTTAGTCACAATTATCAAAAAAAAAATTAATGAATATTAATTATAATAATATAATCAATTGGTATATTGTATATATCATGAATATTTGTGGTGGTATTTATTTTAGAGATCTGTTATCCTTTTTCAATTGAATTGAATTGTTTTTGTTTTTTTTTTTTTATTAATATTATAATGAGATTGGATGTGATTATATTATATTGTATAAAAACACATACGCGCGCGATATATAATACAAAATAACCGCGTATATAAAATACATATTTTTTATTTATATAATTGCTATTGATTGCATTATAAAATTATAAAGTGGAAACTATTCTATATACCGAAACTAACTATATATAAATAAATATATGAAAATATGGCTAATAATAAATAAATATTATATGTCAATATAATATACCATACCATATACAAGAGCTAAATTAATTATTCATGAATTTATATATACATACATTATTTATTTAAATAATATATAAACACAGTGCGACAATTAATATTCCGGAATCAAAACCGCATATCTCAATAACCAGTGGGACGATCTATGTGATGTGATAGAAACGTGCGTTTTGAAGCTTGATGAAGCTCTATCGTCTGTAAAAATTTCATTGCATTTGGTTGACAAATAAAAAAGTTATGTCATTTCTTGTGAAACAATATTTTAGTTGAATTAGAAATTTTAACATGGAACAAAGAGCGCAGTCATTAAATTCAACGCAAAGCTTGGTAAATCTATACAACAGAAACGTTCAAATCGATTCAGCAAGTTAATGGCGATAATTGTATGGGTAGAACACAAGTTTTTGAGTGATATAAACGTTTCGTGGATGGCTAAAACACAGGCTAAAAAACAAGAAAAGTTGCATCGAAAATCAAGACAATGCTCGTAATGTTATTCAATATAGCAAGGGAATTATCCATAAAGAATTCATTCCAACTGGTCAAACAGTCAGTGGTACATATTATATCGAAGTTTTGAAGCGTTTGATGAGCGGGATTCGTCGTATTCGACCTGAATATCCTGAATCAGATAGTTGATGTTTGTGACAGGATAATGGACCAAGTCACACTTCACTTATTGTTCGTCAGTTTTTGGCTCGAAATCAAGTCTGTGTGTGTTAAATCATCCATCGTATTCACCTGATTTAGCACCTTTTGACTTCTCCTTGTTCCCAAAACTTAAAATGAAATTGAAAGGATGTGTTTTTGAGGATATTGAAACCATTCAAACAGCTTCTACACGCGCACTATAGAGGTAATACCACAAACTGAGCTGGAACACTCATTTGAATCATTATTAAATCGATGTAACAGTTGTATTGAATCAGGAGGAGAATATTTTGAATAAATAAAATAAAAAAAAATTCAAAAATCGTGTTTTTAATGTATTTTCTAGGACCAGTCCTGGAATATTAATTGTCACACTGTGTATATATACATAAAATGAAAACCAAATAGAATAAAAAAATTAATATTTTATTGTATTTTATTGTATTATTGTACGTGCGAATGTATATAAAATACAATATATTACAGTAGAGAAGGACTTTAGAAAATAATTCATTTTACTAGGATAGGATTCATAAAGTTTCAAAATGAAAACAAATTGAAAGTTTTTTTTCTGTTATAGAGCAAAAATTAAACTGCGGGGATCCTTTAATGTGGGATTGATACGCGATGATTCATTCACGGCATCACCAATCATTTATAAAAGTCCATTTGAGTATTATTTACACAGAAACAGAATCCTTCCGAAATGTAAATAAACGACATTATAATTTTACTAACGAATCCTGAATTTATACTGTATTTGATATTTTTTTTATATATGTCCTTTGATGTGTAAAAGCTTATAAATGTTCATGCGTGTGTATATTTATTTGTAATATTATATATCAAAATGGAATAATTATAAGTATGGTAAAAAAAAACACCCTCGTCGTTTTTTAGTCGCCACCTCGCACTCCACATTATTATTATTATAATAATTATAATATTATTTATGAAAATTATCGGTTATTATATATAAATTATTAATTTTGATTATGTATACACATATTTAATTTTATATTCATAATTTGTTTTTTGTTACAATTTTATTTGATATAAATAAATCCACCATAGCCATACACAAAAAAAAAATATATAAATAAATCAATAATTACCTGTATGATGACCTAATGATCCAATTGTTGTTGTATTCAAATTCGATGAATTTATATTACGGGGTAATGTCATGCAATCATTATTATTTCTAGAATTATTCATATTATTATTATTATTATTCATATTATTATTATTATTATTATTATTATTATTATTAAAATTTATTGTATGGTGCATTGTACCGGGTTTCGGTAATGTCATCATACCCGCCGGTACAGAATTATATTGTGTATTATTATTATTATTTCTACTAAATGTTTGTGTATTTTTCATTGGTACATTCATAATATTATTATTATTATTATGTTCATTGCGATTTTTCGTTGTATTATTATTGTACGTTGTTATTGTTGTTCCATTATTACTATTATTATCATTTAATGGAATTTTATTCGAAGATGATATGCAACTGGATGTATTTATTTGCATTGTATTTGAACAGATATGCGGGGATTTAACATCATTTGATAATAAAATTGTACCACCACCGGTACCATCATGATGATTTTCAACATCAACAATAACATTACCACTTTGTGAATGACCCAAATGATAATGTGCATGTTTTATCGGATCAAATGATATTTGTTGATGATGCATTCCGCTAACAATTAATCCACCACCACCACCGCCACCGCCGCCGCCCCCAATGTTAATACCACCGACCATTGTGCCAACATTACCACCCATACCAATCATGTTACCGCCACCATCAACACCACCACCACCACCACCACGTTGTTGACATTGTTTTTCGTGATTTTTTCCTTCGTCACGTCCTTTATCCCGTTTATAATAAACACCAGCAAATATTAATACATTTAATATTAATAGACTGCAACCGATTGCAATTGTTACGCTTAATGCTGTTGAATGTGGTGTAGAATCAGATGAATCATATCCTCCACCGGATCCGGCCAGTGTATCGGATGATGCATTTACAATATTTGTTGTCGGTGCAAATACACTATAATTTCCAACGGGTATGCATGTTGTGAGCGATGATGGTTCAACGGTTGTTATTCCTATATATAAAATAAAGATATAAAAAATTTGTATCCATATGCAAGTATATTAATTAAAAATTGTTGACTTAAACTTGAAGCGCGTACAATATATTCGTGTTATTATTGTTTTATAAATAGATATTCAATGCGACGTCGTCCCACGCATCATCACAAAATACAAAATTGTCATGAAAATTGAAATGAAATTAGTCATTCTTATTCATACTGCGGAGTGTTAAATGTAACTTATATTTTCTTTATATACGCATATATAGGCATTTATAAATCAATTAATTATTCATTTTTTTTTTTTTTTTGGTTTCTTTTTATTTTACATATTTATCTATTAATATATATTATATAGTGGGGTATATAGATAATATAAAATTTATCAAAAATTCAAAGTTTAGAAGACTTTATACTCACATTATTTTCTTCAGCATCATCAATTCGTATGGATGATGCGTGAGTTGAGTATTTATTATTAGAAAATTTACATCTACCTACACTTGAAAATATATTTGCTTTTGTATATATTTATAAATATATTTTCTAAAGTTTTGTAAAAGTATATATTAAAATTTTCTAAGTTCTTTTCTCATTATACATTATTATTATTATTATTATTATTATTTTGTGTTTCTATTCACTTCAATTTTGTTTAATATCTTCATATATATCTATCTATATTATATATATATAGAGTAATAAATGAGTTATCCTATTTTTTTTATATACGAATTCATTGGAAGTGCATCCATTTAAGAAAAAATATGGGATTATCCGAGGAAAATTGCAAGAAATAATGTATGAAATTTATAACAAGAGAAGTAAAGTTTAACTTGCCAAAAGCAACAATTCTTTATATTAAACCCAAAAATTGTTCTAATGAAAGGTGAATTTAATATACAATAAGATACGTAGAGTCATTATTAATTCACCCCCTATATGAATTCATATTTTTGTAACATGTCTATTTAATAATTCCAAATCGCATAAAAATGGAAATGAAATTATTAATTTCATATATTATAAAATTATATATAGTTATATAGATATGTTTTAGTAGTGTATTTCATCGTTTTTAAGTCAAAATTTCAAGTCAGCACATATCAAAATTATATCTATATATATGTATATATGTCTGTAAAATATTTTATATCTTCTTAATGCAAATTTCCATCCTACACACAAACAAATGTATATTTAAAATGACAAACCACAAAAACCACAACCATATATACATATAAATGTACGACGATAACCTCAAAACGATATATAGTAGTTAGTTACAAAAGTACACGTTATTGCATTATAAAATTTAACTATATGCTATATATAGAAATCGATTTCCATAACATATATGTTAATCCATAACAGCGAGAGTCAATCGATATAAGCGCAAAACAATCCGGCCGGCAATATATATATTTAAATTGTGATTAAAACTTACCATTAAATGATGAACCATATTCATTTGTTCCATTATTTCGTCTTTTATATGATTCATCTAAAAAAGATAATCGTGATAATGAATCTGGTTTAACGGGACCATCATATAAATCCATATCATCATGATTTTTAAATAGATTATGCCTTGCAATAACATCTTCCATACCGGCACGATGTAATTCCGGTATCAATCGTAACCAAATCGATAGTTGATGGGCACGAAAATGATTTTTCATACGAGGTTTCATTCCTATTAATATTTATATATAAAAAATATTTGATATTTTTTCCATTTTAAAATATAATAAATAAATAACTATATATTTTGTTTTAATATACAATCTGGCGGTGTATTGATTTTTGCCAAATATGTCAATAAATATTATTTACATAAATGCTATATAAAATTGCATATTGCATTTTTTTTTGCATAACAAATCGAAATTTTTATATATTTATAACATACCAATTTCTAAATATTTTTGATGTACTGGATCGTATTCATCCCAAATGATACTACGAAAACGATTACGTTCTTTTGATGCGGCCAACGGTGAATCCTGTCGATGATGTTCATTTGGATTACCCGTTCTTGCAAAATTACTCCAATATATCATTAATGCTTCGGATAATGCAATTTCCGATTTTGTATAATTTTTTGGAAAATGACTGAAGCCATCGACTAAAGGCGCTCCAAATACATATGGTAAATCTTCACCATGTGGTGTACCCATTCGCTGTAACTCCATAGAAGAAGAAGAAGAAGAAGACAAACAGAAAATTGAATATAATTATTATAGTGGAATAAAACCATGGCGCGCGGACGTAATTCAACGTTAATAAAAACAAGAAGAAGATATATTTTGCGGTAATAAAATAACCGAAATTCAAAATGAAATAATTATAATGGAGGAAACAGAAGAATAAAATGGTATGAATAGAATATTATAATAAATTAATATAGTCAAAAATTTTAATAATACCTGTGGATAATCACCATCTTTTGTTTGATAAT
This sequence comes from Dilophus febrilis, assembly GCA_958336335.1. NCBI lineage: Eukaryota > Metazoa > Arthropoda > Insecta > Diptera > Bibionidae > Dilophus > Dilophus febrilis. The sequence goes on along the minus strand of OY284470.1, from coordinate 6,564,434 downwards.
CAAAAACATAAAAAAAACATTTTGGACCAGTCTTTTCTTGACCAGGCAACGCTGGATGTGGTGCCAATTGATCACCTGTATGTACTAATGGTGCAACAAATTGTGCATCAGATAATGCAGCAACGGCTGCATCTCTCGTATTTATCGGATGTTGTGATGTACGTTCCCAATCGGTATATTCATTAACTACCTATCAAACCAGATATACACAACCAATTATAATGGGAAATTATATATTAATAATACATATAATAGATATTGAATTTTAATCTTACTGTATAAAAAATTTCACTTAAATGATACGTATAAGCATTTCTAACATAAGTTCGTATAATTTTATCACGACGTTCTCCCTCAAACCCGTTTTGTATATCCGTTGCACTGAAACGCCACAGTGCTTCACCGGTAACCACACCAAATAATAAATCATAACGTCCGGATGCATCCTGTGATCGTTTTGATGTACCCCCTTTTATCGGCGGTTCATCTAAATCTTGATTTGATACACCCGTACGTATTACAATGCCATCAATCTATTAATTATAAATGTTGTTTTATTATCAAGAACAACCATATAATCACAACGAATTAAATAATTATTACCGATGGTCCAAATGCTGTTAAAAAATTTGGTGCTTGTATATCGGCACTATATAAATCCTCTAATGATGCATCACGTAAACAATCGATAATTTGTTCATGATTTTTCATTAAATCTTCCGGTATCGTACAATTAACCTCTTTGGCTAATTTTAATGCATAGATAACGGGATCTTCGACTAATGCCCATGATGAATACGATGACCCAGATATTAAAATAGCACGTTGAAATAATGTTGATACGGTTGTCGGTGATGTCATTAAAAAATTTATACATGCGGCACCACTACCATGACCGGCTAACGTTACCATTTTTCGATCACCACCAAACAATTCGATATTTTGTTGAACCCAATGTAATGCAGCCATTTGATCCATTAAACCATAATTTGCTAATCTACCTTGTATTTGTGGACTTGGGTTTGTATTTAAAAATCCTATATATATATATATATATATATTAAATTGCGGACAAAAATTTCATTGTATTAAATTATAATGGTAAAACAAATTTATATGGTTTCAAACGAAATTACCTAATAAACCTAAACGATAATTTATTGTTACAACTACTAATTCACCATAACTTGCTAAAACTGTACCATCGTATGGATTTCCACTACTCCATTCAAATGATTCACCATGAATAAATACAATTACAGGTAATTTTTTTTCAGATGTACTTACTGATAATATATAGAATATACAAAAAAAACAATTCGTATCAAATGCCTTCAAATCCACAGAAATTAAATAATACTCACCATGTAACGGTGTAAAAACATTTAAATATAAACAATCTTCGGATTGATTTTGTAAAAATGGTAACAGTCTTTTTAAATATTCTAATCGTCCTTTTGGCATTTTCTCTAATGCAGCCGTTTCATTTAGAATGTTCGGTGGCCGTTGCGGACACACCGGACTAAATTTATCAGCTATTCTTGTACCATCCCATGGTGATGGTGCTCGTGTTGGACTAAATCTATATATATTAGATCAATATATAGATGAAAAAAAAAAAAAGGATTACTAAATTTTCCTTGATTGTCCTTTTTAATATTTATATTTATATGAATTTATTGTTATCTTGTACATTTATAAGATTTTTTTTTGTATATTTGTACTATAAAGTTTTCAATTTAACTTTAAACAATACTGTATCGTAGATTCCAACATCATAACTATATATAATTATATTTTATTAACCAAAAACATAATAAATAATTGAAAAATGACCGCTCAGTCTTATGTATATATACAATAGAATCGCGTTATAAGGAATCTTTGAATAAGCAAGGAAACCTCGTGCGTAATAGGGAACACTTTCAAATTTTGTATAATAGTCTTTAAATAAGGAACGCCAAATCAATCGAAACCTCGATGTAATGAACGACCCCCTTTGCAAAACAATTAATCCTTATATCTCGAGTCTACTGTATATAGAAATAAAATATATACTATAAATTTTCATTCAAATTCATTTTCCTTTCCTTTTCAACGCAACAACTTTTAATATATATACATACATATATGATGTACGATAAGATTTTAATCTAATAAAAATACTATATATAAATAAAACATTATTCAAGGCTTTAAGGAAACGAAAAAATTGAAAAACAAAATGATGAAGGACATATAGAAGAAAACTAACTATATATAGTTTTTTTTCTATAAAGTCCTATACCAAAAGATATACGCAGATAAAACTGCGATGCATTCATAATCATAAAGCTTTATTCAAAGATATATATGGTAAAAATATAAAGATAATTATCACAATAATAATGTTGTAATATTATTTTTTTTCTTCTTATTTCTAAAAATGTATATTTTTTCTTTTATTTTTATTTGAATTTTCTTTTTTCCTTTTTTTATCAATTGAAATAAAAAAAAATAAAATATTTTTCTTTTATATATAGTACAAAGAATTCTTTCATTTTATATATTCTTTATTATTGTTATTAGTATAGAATAGAGTAAATCTTTTATTTTGTTTTTTCGTATATATAAAAATAATGTTATTGTGGAATATGAAAAATAATTTTTTTTTTTTTTGGACTTTTCTTTTATTCAATAATTGGTTTTCTTTTTTTTTTTTTGCTGTCTAAATTGAAATTTGTATTTTAGATCTGATCTGATCTTCTATATCTTTGCGTTTAGATATATATTTTGCATAACAAGTGTTACAAAATTTTCTATTTTTCTTTTGGGGTTTATTTAATGAGATTGTTTCTATATATCTATATATTTTTATATATTTGTGTTTGGTTTGGTTTTTGTGCGATGGTTATTAAATAATATGGCAGTTGTTTTTGTGGATAGTATTTTTTTTTTGGTTTATAAATATATATATTAAAAGAATAAAAGATTCATTTCAGTTTATAGTTGGATAATTTTCTGTTTCGTTTTTTTTTTTTTTTTTGTATTAGTGATTTACTACTAATAATAAAGAGTTTTTGTTTTTTTTTTGCCATATAGTGACTTATCTATAATAATGTTGGGTTTTTTTTTGAACAGGGATGAAAAAGAAACTGATATATTATATAGAATAATATTTAGTATAATAATTTGTTTAAGTTGTGTGGTGATGAAAAGGATTTTTTTTTTTTTGGAAAACGAAATATTAAAAAACATTTCTTTATTATTTAATTTTCTTGCTTTGTTTGTATATAAATTTGAAAAATGTTGAAATTATATACATAAAGAAGTTAATTTTTGTTTGTTTGTTTAATTCTTAATGGCCTATAATAATAAATATTTATAATGTTTTTAGGTTTAATTCAAAATATAAATTTAAAATATGATATATATGAATAAGGTTGATGATAAATTTCTATTGTAATTATAGCCGTACAACAACCAACTGGAATATGTAACTCTGGGTGAAAATTCGGATTCTAAAATAACCGAAAAACACCATGTAGAAATCTATATACAGACCAAAATAATTTTCATTGATTTTTGGACTAATTCTATCTCAACATATTTGTATTGACTCATAATTCATTGTGTATATAATTATACAACAAATCCTAAAAATTGAATTTTATCCTTTTATGAAAACATCCCTCTTTGACTCATAAGTTGTAAAAGCCACGAATCACGAATTTTTACTGCACTTATACAAATCTATATACAAAAAATTATATTTATTTTGATAGCATTTATAAAATTTGAATAATTTTCATAATTCGCATGGTTCCCGCATAACACACACTATTTCATCAAAATATGAAAATTTATATTAAAAAAAAAAATGAATGTTAAAATGCATATGATTGCGTATATCTATAAAAAAAAACAAACAATATCACGTACGCAATCATAATCGAATGCGAATCGCGAATACAATTTGTCATTTGGAAAATTAAATTGAAATAAAAACTCATCTATTAAATGTATAATAATACCAATTTTGTTTTTTGCATAAATATTATATAGATATATTGGGAGAGAAGTTAAATGTATTTAAATCAATAAATATATACAATCATATAATCAATTTTTGAAAATCAATTGACTTAAAACATCCGTTTATGATGCATCATACAATATATAATATATATATAATGTGTATAGAAGGAAACAAAATCTATATACAATATATATAAAAAATTACAATCGATATATGTATGTTGCGTTGATGAAGATTTCTTGTGATGATTTTGATAATCTTATCAAATAAAATTCTATGAATACAAAAGGAAAATAAAATAAATATTCTTTTTTTTTTTTTGTTTAAATGAAGTAGAATCCCTATATTTTATATATGTATATTCAATATTGCTATATTATCCTATTTTCATATATATATATATTTTTCTGATATTTTAAAATTTATATATATATATATGGTATCGATAGAGATAAAAACAAATAAGAAATTTGATAAAATAGCTATTATCTGATATGTCATATAAATATTTATTTATTTATTATACTTTTCTTTCAATATATATATATATATAGATTTTGATATATGAAAAAGATAAACAGAAGCATATATTGATCCATTTGCAATCATCCATCCAACCCCATCCATCCACATTTATATATATATATATATATATATTGATATAGTAAAGTAATATAATTTCAAAAAAAAAAAAAAATTTATATAATATACAAATTTCATCAATTCATAATATAAAATAGTATGTATATGGAAAAAAAAATTTGTTATATAAAAAGAAATAATTTAAATAGAAAGTTTTTCATATCAAAATTTAAATATACATATATATATATATGAAAAATACTTACGTTTCGCTTTACTGTACTTATTTTACAAAATCATGTTTATTTTATTAAATCATGTCAAAAAAAAAAATATGATTTTAGCAATTTAAGATATGCCAAAAGCAACATTTAACATATGTACATATATACTAGATAATAATAATTCTTATATATGATATAGAAATATCATGATTTTTTTGATGTTCGCGTGTGTGATTACATTTTATAGTTATAGTTAAAAGTACTCACTTACTTATTGTAAAACAAATAAAATATTAACTTTCAAATAAATTTGGTGATTTTAAACTTTTTGTAACATATATAGATGATGTAAAGAACAATAATGTTTTCATATCTTATTATATATTGGTTTTTAAATTTAAAATCGGATGTGATTGGTGTGTATATACAATACAGATTCCAGAATTTTAGCGAGTTAGTATATGGAACATTTGACATTTTTTTTGAAGATGAAACGAAACATAAAGGTATGATAATAATTAGTCAAACGTAATCATAATGAAACACATATAATAAAATCTTACCGAATTTTCACCTCCACCAGAATGGATACGTTCATGTACTTGTAAATTTGATGCATAACTAAACGGTTTTTGATAGACACTTACCGAAATCTTAACGAATTTCTCAAATAACAGCAATGAAAAGAAGATAACCGGACAGGAAAAATGGGAGAGAAATTCTTTGAAAGAAAAAAATCATTGCGAGAGAAATTCTTTAAAAGAAGAACAAAAAAAACTATACAAAACTATAATAATGGTGAAGGTGCCAATTGAATCTTCTAAATAGTATCTTATTTTAAGTCATAAAAAAGTGTCTAACGAAGTATAAATAGATATATCGCAATAAGTGAGTAAATAACCGCAAACATTTCAGTTTAATTCTTTAACTTTTCAAATAAAATAAGGTTATCTAAATGGAAAAATATGAAAACTTTACCATTTGTAAAAATAAAAGGAAATTAATGTTATTAAATACTTCATACAAAACACTACATTTTCCGCTACGAAAATATTCCAATAAAATAACTATATAAGAAGAAAATCGTAAAAATTATTTGAATTTAATTTTTGTATAATAAAACATTTAAGATTTTTTAAGAACTTTAAGTTCTTTGCTTTAAAAGTATAGAAAATAAATATAGAAAATATTTTTGTATCATATATAAACATCTCTATATTCTTGCATATGTCATTGCATTTTCAAATATATATGTAATTACAAATACATTATTATTATTATTGTTTGATTTTTGGCTCACATCTTGGGGGGAAATTCCATTCAAAAAAATGTTTTTTTTTTTGCTATATTTGTAATAGAAAACATTTTTGGCTTTACCATATATGATATATTTTGTTTTTTTTTTTTTTGCATTTTCGATAGTGTTGTCATATAGTTTTTGTTTTCTTTATCTCTATGTATATTTATTTATTGATTTTAAAATATCTAAGTGTTTAACTTAAAAAAAAAAAAAACAAATTTAATTTTTTTGTTTCTTTGACAATATTTCTATATATACTATAGTTTAGATAAAAATGTAAAACAAAGTTCTTTAAACAAAAAAAAATCGAAATGAATAATCAATAATTTGGATGAAAGCCATATTACAAAAAAAAAAAAAATTGTACTGAGAAATTCATTGAATGTTAAAGATATATCGAAAATGTCTTTTACTGTGTTCTGTCTGTATATATACAAATAATATATATAATACGATGTTATGTCTATATATAAATAAATAATGTTAAGACGAGATACATACGAGAAAAAAAGTGTCGGATCTATATATATGAGATATTGAACTTTTTTTTTTTTTCATTATTTTCCTATACGAATATTATTTTATGCGCCATAAATATGATAAATATTATTTTATTTATATTAAATTTTGGGTGCTTAAGTAATATATAAGTTTAACTTAATAAAATTACCCATATATAAATTAATTAAATAAACGTAGAGTTGGGACGTTGTCATATAAAAAAAAAACCAATGTATCTAAACTAATGGCAACTAATGAAGAAAATTTTTTAAAAAACGTAAACCGACATACCGACACCATAAAATAGTTAGATAGTATATAAGAAAGAATTAATTATGATTTTCCAAATTTTATTTGATTTTAAAAATCTATATATGCAACAATTTCTATAGTTTATATATATTATTAAGGTAAGTTTAATCAATTTCTATAATATATTATCTTAATTTTGGCAAGTCTTATTGTATAAAGTTAAATTGTTGAATGCTGAGTTTCCCGGATTTCGCAATAATATAGTACAAAGTGTAAAGAATAATAATAATAAAAAATAAACGATTTCAGTTGAATTCTATATAGAAAGTATATATTTGTGTACTGAATATTAACGAATGAATTGTTTAAAAATGAAAATGAAAATCTTTTCAATTTGTTATTAGATTCTATTATATATAACATAATAAAATTAAAAAAAAATTAATAAATTATGTGTGTTGTGTGTATATTTGCGGATATTATATATATATATATAATTATGTGCTAATTTCTATAAAACTATTTTCACTTATTATTATTATGAGTAAACAAGTGTATATAGTATTCAGTAGAGTAGTAGGAGTAGTAGTAGTAGAGTATTCAAGAAAATATTGATGGTAGTGCGGTTGGGGTGTTGCATTGTGGTACTTGCGGCAATATATATATATATATATATATATATATATATATTTTAATAAATGAATTTATATACCATATATGTATATATTTTTTTAATTCTGTATCACAAACAATATAAAGTTTTATATATATATATATATATATATATATAATTGTTTTATGTACAGAATATATCTATATATGAATTTGTATATATCAATGGCGAATGTTTTGGAAAGGAATAAACAAAAAAATGCATGACATTCACAATTGGGATCGCTTATATTACATTAAAAAACTGTATAGATTAACTAAAAAAAATGTGTAATTGTAACTTTACGATGATTTGTGGGAGTTTTAAAATTTAGTTTTTGTTAATGAATAGGTCGGCATTCAAGTGATTTAGAAAACACAGAAATGTCTCCTGAAAGCAATACAGAGATTTCTTCTGAAAGTTATACAAAATTTCCTTAAGTAAATTATACAGAATTTCCTTAAGTAAATTATACAGAATTTCCTTAAGTAAATTATACAGAATTTCCTTAAGTAAATTATACAGAATTTCCTTAAGTAAATTATACAGAATTTCCTTAAGTAAATTATACAGAATTTCCTTAAGTAAATTATACAGAATTTCCTTAAGTAAATTATACAGAATTTCCCTAAGAAAACTATACAGAATTTCCTTAAGTAAATTATACAGAATTTCTTTAAGTAAATTATACAGAATTTCCTAAAGAAAATTAAACAAAATTTCCTTAAGTAAATTATACAGAATTCACTTAAGAAATACAGAATTTCCCTTTAAAAAATTATGCAGAATTGCCAGCCAGTATAAAGTATACAAAATTTTGGAAAGTTTTACAAAATTTCCTTTAGAAAATGAAACAAAATTTCCATTAAGAAATTGTACCCTATAGAATGGTTAGAACCGAAACTGATATATGTCGTATCTCTAATGTACGCGCAGAACTTTGAGTATATTATAAATGCATTATATATATAGATATCATATCATAAATATATAGTATAAAAGAGTTTTTTTTATATACAATAATTATAATATATATATATTTAATAGCATTAATTTATTTATGTTATTATTTAGAACATACCACACACACATAACATAAAATGAATTCATATATATGTATATATATAAATATAAGTTTAGATAGTATATGATGATATTCACTTAATACATATATAATTATTCGATGAAACATATATTTATAAGAACTCTACCATATATAATAAAGTTCTACATATTTATAAAGTATACGCGATATCACAATGCATTTATTATTTGTTGTTATATAAACATGTATATATTTAACAGATTTCAACATAAGAATTAGTATATGAAAAATATCACTATACGAATACAATAGAAAAATTATCTATAAATAAATTTGGTTGTTTTATCTATATATATATATATATATGTTAAATAAATACTGTTGTTATTCTTAATTAAGGGAAAAAATATAAATAAAAAGAAATATGAATAAAAATCTTTTAATATCCTGAAAAAATGATTCAGGACAAATGTAGAAATTTTGCTGAATAATAATTCATAAAAGATATATCAAGATTTTTTGGCTTATTGTGTCATCATTTGATGTTGTTGATGATATATACTCTTATAAATCTTTATAAACCTATATTTTTTTATGTAAATCACCTCAAAGAAACTAACCTTTTTTCAATTTTCAATTAAAAACCCTTTTTCATGTTTGTTTATGAACATTTTAGAACATTTCGATCAGTATTTATTTGTACATAAATATAACATATATATTTATGATAGTAATTAAAAAAAAAATAATACTTTTGTCACAATGAAAATTATGAATTTGTATATATATATGTATATAGAATAGAATATAGAATTCAAAGTTTTAATAAAACTATATATTGTTAAATATTTGCGAATAATTTATGTTTTGTTCATAGTATATACAGAGAAAGAAGCGAGGATATTGTTTTTATAAAATATGTATATATATATTACAATTATTTAGTTTTATTTAGAGTTGATATGCTCACTGCACAATATCCATCCATATATATATATATATATATATATAGTTAAGAATTCATATAATTATAAATATATATGCATAAAATATTTTCTATTATTATTTCTTCTTTATATGCGAGTTTACACATTACAAAAGTCTCTGATAATAAAAGATTATTTTGTTTGCCAATTGCAAAACAAACGAATATAAGATTGTATATATGTATACAATTTTAAAATATATAATGCACAAATACAATGTTTTTTTTTTTTATTTTTAAATAGTATCATCGTTATTATTATTATTATTATTATATATGAATCTTTATTTTACATATTTTGAAATCTTTTACTCACATGAATGAAAATTATAATTATAATGAAAATTTTACATATTTTAATATATGTATAAATAATAATCATATAAAATATATATTTCAAATGAAGATACTTTGTTAAAATTTGTATATGCATAAATAAATGCATATATATATTTTTATACATCATATAATAATAATAATACATATATCTATTAAGAAAGATAAATTTCATTGTTTATGTTTCCATATTTATAATATATAATATTCTGTGCTTTCATTTGTTTGATAAAGTATAGTTCGCTGTACATTATATTGCTTTCAATCGTGTGCATTATTACAAATATTATATTGTATATATATATATACCGAGAATTATCTATATATATAAATTATTTACATAAAATATCTACTCAATCAGTGTGTGTATATTATAAATAATAAATACATATGAATATATGGAGTTATATATTGAACATATCGCATTTAATATTATCTACATATATGCATGTAAACATATACCTTTTCAATATAATTTTAAAACAGAATATTTATATTGAATTCCGCATTGAATGCAGAACATATATACCACACTATAATGATTTTATATGCACATATATAAATAATAAATGGAATTTTATCCATTAATATTTTATAAGGAAAAATGTATATGAGTAATTTTCTAATTCTAATCATATAAATAGAAATAGTTATGAATTACGTTCATTTATATACAAATGAATTAAATAAGGAAAAGGATTAAAATTATATAGATATATGTTTTATGTAGAGACATAATAAAAATTTTCGGTTTTACCGTTCGTCAACGCAGCACTTATTCTGTATTTGGTTTCATAATTTGTGTTGCTTTTTACGGTGTTATGGTAATTACCCGTACGATCAATGGCATGGGAAATTTTGCAACTTTGTGTGAAAATTTAGATTCGAAAAAACAAAACATAGTATAGGATTTATTCGAACGCAATCTTTTGGGGTTGTCAGAATTTTAAGTAAATTATTCAAAATAGCCATAAGTAAATTATTTAGAACTTTCTATATACAGAAAACTATACAAAATTATCTTTAGACAATTTTTGTAGAATTTCCTTAAGAAAATAATACATAATTTCCCTAAGAGAATTATACATACAGAAAACTATAAACATTTCCCTTAACCTGTTGTCAAAGTTATCATAGTAAAGAATCTGTCTGTTGGTAAAACATCCAGTTTAAAATTCTTACAAACATAGATCTAAAAATGTCTCTAAAAAGATCTAAGAATTTCGCTTCGTCATATACTGAATCCTATATATTATACTGAAACGTATTTTTCAAAGCTGATTTTCATGTAGAGTTACTTTATTTGATTTATAATTTAATTTAATTTATGTTTATTTTGGACATAATGTGTTTTTTAAATGCTTCATGAAGTGGATTTAAAACAAAATATTAGAATGAGTATTAAGTTAAAATAAATTTAATGCAACAATTGTACATAATATATATAAATAAAAAAAGTTCATGCTATGATAACAAAAAAAAACAGCAGCAATATGTAATCAAACATTTTTAAAAGCATTTAAAAAATACAATTATATATAAAAAAAAATGTTATTTGAAATAATATAATGAAATCATTGTATATACGACAAGTATAATCGGTTTTTATTCATATAGATATATATAGTATAAATAATATAATACAATAAATATATAAAATTCTGTATATAAACTATTTATTATATTATTTAATCATTCGAATATAACATTTTATTCATTAAATTTAAATATAAAGTGGATATTTTTTTTTGAACATTTTATATATATATATACATTTATCCAAACACATTCGTCGCTTTTGTTATATAACTAAAGCTGCCTGCAGTTTAATAAAACTTGTATAAAGCAAAAAAAAATTGATTGTTACATTTATTTATATATAAAATTAATATTGAAAATTTAATCTACCATAAAAATAAGTGAACTAAATTTTTTTTTTTTATTTTGTTGATATAATAATAATAATAATAATAATAACAATACAATAAAAGCTATATGAGAAATAAAACAAAAAAATATATATATATTTCTACCAATGCAACAGTGGAAAATAATAGCTTTTTTCATTTATGTAATACTAGCTATAATATAAATATATATTTTTTAACATTCAACTCGGTATATTCTTTATGCGGAAAAAAACTCAATTCAAATATATGATATATTAAAAAAAAAAAAAATCATATCCGGGATTCACGAACTGAACTTTTATAATTTTAAACTAAATTATCAAAACAAATTAATTTAATATTCTTATATAAGAAAATAATCAAATTTACTATATATACATTATTAATTGCACTTTATAAAATTATTTATAAAAAAGAGTTTTTAAATACACAAAAACAAACAAAATTCATTAATCTTATTATTATATAAAATACAAAACAAAAAAAAAAACGAGGATATAAAACAAAAAAGGATATTCATATATACAATACAAAAAACTATAACAAAAACAGTTTTTTCCATTTACAATGAACGCAAATAAAGAGCAAAAAAAAGAATTAACTTTTTTAAACGCAGGAGTAATTGTCACATTAAAATTAAACAAAAACAAAAAAATATTAAATTAAAATTTTCTCTATATATTAAAATGTAATGTTTTTATAATGTTTAACAAAAAAAAAAAGTTACGGAAAAATATGGGAACATACAGGAAAAGTTTTTTTTTTTGGAAGCTAGAGTTATTTTTTTTTTTTTTTTGTATTTAGAATTCTCTCTCTCTATATATATATATATATATATAAATATATCCTTCCTATATGTATATTAAAATAGTATGATAATAAAAAAAAAAAATTCTTTATTTTTTCATTATACATCTGTCAAAAAATGTTGCATTGTATTGCATTAAAAAATATATACGTACATTTACTCGTTATAACTCGCATATATATGCATATATAATTCTGTATATATATACATATATATGGAAAATGTATTTATACGAACCCATCAAACTATTTATATAAATTGTTATTCGCAAGGAAAATTCAAATCAACTGTATATGGAAAACTTTTCTGGTCAACATTCAAATTATTAATGATTTGGTTTTAGCGTCCGATAACAGCCTACGGTGTCGGTAATTTGCCGTACGACCAATCGCATGGAAAAATATGCAACTCTGTGTGACAATTCAAATTCGAAAATAACCAAAAAAACATAAAATATGAAAATATAAAATATTTTACATGTCTTCGCAGTATAGAATTCGAACCCTGCACGATATCAGACTTTTGCCAGAATTTGAGGTTGGTATATTTTTATCAATTACATCACAAAGTCACCAAGTCAAAAGAGGCACAATACGAGTAAATATCAGTAAGAAATTCTGTAGGCTAGGAATCGGTTAGTAACTCACGGTAAAAATGCTATATAAAAAAAACTGATTTAATCAGACACTTTCCTTATAATCTTTTAGTATGTTGAAAATTATAGGTCATTTACAGAAAATCTTTAATATAATTTATCAAATATAGTCGTACATTATATTTTGATCATGAAAATCCATTTGCTATGCAGAGTTTTTTTTGTTTTTCAAAAAAAAAAAAAATATAGGATTTTCCGGTGAAATGAAACTTTTTCCACTACTAATGGAACCTCGGTCTGGAAAAGGTTTCGTTTGGTCTGAAAAAGCTTTCGTTTGGAATGAATGTATATATATTTATAATGTTTCATCTGAATAATATATATATTTATATGTTATATAGTGATTACGAAGTTGTTTATCAAATTGTTGGTATATTGGGTGATAAAAATATATTAAACCAAACATACATATTTATGTACTGCTGCATCATAAGAGATTATATATACATACTGAATATATACATTTTTCAGTGATATATAGGAATTGAAAAAGCTTTAGAGTATAACACAGAAAAAAAAAAAGATATACAATTATTACATATAAGGTTGATGGAATATCTATTATTATACATATATATATATATAGGATAATGTTAGATTATTATTTCAAAAAATTTTTATTATTATACATGTGTCTATGTATATGTACATATATATAGAGATAAAGTTAAAAAAAAAACACTCCATCCGCCCAAGAGGAAATAAAAAATATGAAACGAAACGAAAAAATTATACATATTTTATATGGAAAATTTTGTTAAAATTCAATTTCAACCAAAAAGAAAAAAAAATTTATATATTCATTTTTTTTTCCACGTTGTTAAACCTTCTCTACATATGATGAGATATTTTATTTGCATATAAGATTTTTATTTTATTGTTATTATAAATAAATGCATAATCCCATAAGAAAATATTTTAGTTATAAATATATATATATAGAGATGAATATCAATTTCAAAAATAAATTGAAGATTGAAGTGGACATTAATTTAAATATATATATGCAATTTATGAAATTTATTTCCGATATATATATATATATATAAATGTTGATGATATGCAATTTTGTAAAAATACTTATACGGAGCAGTATAAAATAAAATACATTAAGATAAATACAACGATTTCAATGGCTTTTGTTGTCATATAATTTAAAGATCTCTGTTTTATTTTTCCAAATAAAAATCATCAATAAAAATTTCCTACAAATTTTTTATTGTACGTGTAAGTGTGATTCAATCAAATTAAATATATTTTTACATCAATAAATATATATAATATACTCTTAATAATAAATTTAATTAATTATATCATTATATATCTGTATATTAATTATTCATGTGTTAAATTATATTACACGAAATATCTCTAAAATCATATATGTATAACATACAAAATATATTCCATTCAATTAAACATATATCTATATATCTATCTAACTATTATAGATCCATATATCCAATTATAATTTAATCATCACAGTATGAGATTGTTAATATAATATAATAAATATATATATATATATATATATATATATGCGGATAAGATTTATCGTTATATAAGGTAATATATAGAAGTGAATAAAAATTGACTTTATAATGAGATAATTATTATTTTTAAATAAAATATTACACATTTGAATTTTAGGTGAACCATAAAAAGAAATATTTCTGAATGATATTTAACGATTTCCATCACGATATATGAACAGAATAACAAATTCTATTTGGCTTCATAAATCTGTAAGTGCGCTTATAGGGTAATGAGGATTAACTTAAATGTATATATAGATTTAATGATATGCTGCTGTCAATAAAGTCATAACACTTTCCGGTATATAGAATTAATAATCCTGATTTTATAATATAATTTATATAAATATTCTATGAAAACTATACAAAATAAAAGATTATCGATAAATATTGTATCGCGTACAGCATTGTAACGTTCTAAATATATTTATATATATATATATATAAATAAACATAAGGATATAAAAGAAAATATTCAGTATATATATGGAAAATACTCATATAATTTTGTAGTTTTTTTTTTTATTCATTTTCCAACAAATATTTTCATTTCCTTGTTTTGAAATCTGTTTATTATATATACATTTAATATATATTTATTATTAATAAAAAAAGTTGTTTTGTTTATTCAAATGGAATGATTCAATGAAAAAATTATATAATATACATTGTAAATTATATAATGTGTATAGGATGCATTCATATTCATACATATATACATTTTATAATCGAAATGCTTTTCAAATATATACTTATATATATAGATCATCAAAAAAATAACACATTGCATATATAATAGAAAACTCAGATATTTTAATAAAGTTGTAACATCATATAACGTTGTGTTGTGTCGAGTTATGTTGTGTTCATATATTATATAGTATATGTTATTTTGTCTATTCCTTATTGGATTTTTTTTTTTATGATACATTACTCTTTTATTTTTTCATGTACATTCACTGCCACACAATATATATATATATATATTAAATTATGAAATCAAGTGAAATTAATAATCTATTAAACACAGAGATGGATTTCCGAAAGTTTTATGTACATGAAATATGTATATATATTTTTCACAATTGGTTCAATTTTTTTTTATAAAATTTCCATTTCTGCGATTTATTGTTAGTTTTATTCTTTTTTCTTTTCTAAAAAATCCCCTGTTTTATGAAGTACATCCAAAACTAATAATATTTAGAGACATTTTTAGAGACAAAGATATTTGGAGACAAAGAAGAAAAATACAGCACTGCCAAGTACCATAGGGACTAAAGACTAATAGTATGGAAAGCCTTTATAAGCAATGGGTATTTGAAACTTCAAATTTAAAACTAAAATTTGCTTTATTTCATAATCTGAAAGATTCATAAGTAAAGTTCTAAAAGATAAAATAATTTTGTTTGGAAAACTTTGAGTAAGATATCAAAAAAAAAAAAAAAATGTCCGATAATATTTTAATATCTGCGATATCAATATAACAAAAATAACTTTAACTGATTGGCAATGAATGAAAAAGTGTATTTTGAAAATTTTCAACAAAATTATTGCTGCTTATTTGCATGATACGATGAAGATTACCTTTAAAAATTGAAGCATTGAAATACTTAAAAAGAGTTTTAAATATATATGAATAAAATGCCCTGTTTCCTGATTATTTGCGTATTATATAGACTATAACTATATATCAAATAAATACAATAACAAAAAAAAAATGTTTGTTTTTCAATTCCATTTTTATTTTTCCATAATAAAAATATACGAATTGAAAATATATATATATGTATTTTGAATTTGAATGTTATTTCTTCATTCGATATCATTACACATTACACACACACGTAATATAAATATTTATATTGAAAAATTTAACTTCATCTTCATATATCCATCCGCAATGACAAAATTATGATTGAAAAACTTTTCTTTTTTTGTCAAACTTATTTAAGCGTATATCTACAAATATTCTAATATAGTACATATATATTCAACATATTTATACGCAGAACCGCACCATTCAAATAAAAAAATAAAATCGGCATGCGATGCGATATATCATAAATATATTGCTTTTTTTTTAGTGTTGTTTAATAATTTTCATAACATATTTTCATATTTTTTTCCATATGTTTTGGTATATGAAAATTTAACATATAATTTACATATAAATTTAAGTATTATAAAATTTTATATAGGAATATATGATTGAGAATTATATAATATATATTGTATGTGTGTGATGTGATGATGAGAAATATATTTTATTGAAAAAAAAAATAAACAACAACAATATAAATTTATACGATTCGATATAACAATTGGAAAATTGATTGTAGGTTATATTAAATTATATGAGTTGTTTTTATTTAAAAAAAAAAAAAACAAAAATAAAATAAATCATTATATATATGTAATATTAATAATAAATTGAATATTTATTATATTTATTATGTATATATTTTAGAGCAATAATGTATTTTATTTTTTAACAAATTTGTTATTTGTCATATATACAATATTTATTTTATTAAAAATATTTAAAATATAAAAAAACAGAAAAAGTTAAATTGGAAAATTAAATTATCATATGTTCAATAATACAATTTTTTTCTGTTTATATGCGCGAAAAAAAATTAAATGACACTTATCATTACAAAAAAAAAAAATAAAAACGCATCAATCTATAAAATCCAAATCCTTTCATTTTTTATACCGGGAAACGTATGGGAAATTTGTTCTGTATATTTGTAAATTTTATATGCAATATGTCTAATTTTGCTAATTCCAGTAGATTTCAATAGATAAAAGTTAAATTTCTTTACCGTTTCCTATAGTATATAGGTTCGGAAAGTTACCATTTTTTATATAAATATTTCACGCTTAAAGTTTAAGTTAAAGTTAAGTTATGTATGGATAAGTTTAATTTTGAATAATTAACATTTTCCATACATGACATATTTTTATATAGAAATGATTTGTCTTTTTAGAATTCAAATTTATCTAAATTGTTATATATAGAAATAAAACATTGCATATATGAATGTATTTATTCATACATGAATTTACGTATACTATAGATATTTATGTAATTTATGTAGACTATGCATTCGGATGCTGTGAGTTCTAAGAAAATATATAGGAATATATCATACGTTAAACAATATTGTGTACATTTGATTATATGTAATTGTATATATTTATAAATTGCACGGCTACATCTAACAGCATTCATATATACTATTGTATATATTGTACATACGGATTACAAATAAATCGCATAAAAGACATATATATATATATATATATGTATAAAATATATTCTCTAAAACAGATTACACATAATATACCAAAAACACGGTGTGGTAGTTGAAGAACAATACCTATATAATAAACTGTAACTTCCAAACTAAATGAAATACAAAAAGGTTTTCAAATACAGTAGCTTTTCCGAATGTATTTCGAATCATTGATGGTTATAGTATATGCGGAAAAAGATGTTAAAGAAAAAAAATCTCATTATAATGTTGAGTATAGAAAAAAAATCGTTAGATTATATATTAAACTATTATTATTATATAATGATAATAAATGTTTTGCTTATTAGAAAATTGGTTTTAGATCCCGACAACAGCCTTCTGCGTTGTTGGTCTCTTTATTTGTTTCTTGATTACGGTGTCGGTAATTAACCGAAAGATCCAAACCAAATGGGAGAAAATATGCAAAATTCTGT
Source organism: Dilophus febrilis (assembly GCA_958336335.1). Classification (NCBI taxonomy): domain Eukaryota; kingdom Metazoa; phylum Arthropoda; class Insecta; order Diptera; family Bibionidae; genus Dilophus; species Dilophus febrilis. The sequence continues at coordinate 6,545,898 of OY284470.1, read as the reverse complement.
GTGAAAATTGCAGATTCTAAAATAACCGAAAAAGACAAAACCTATTTTATATCTTCAGTAGAATTCAAAACCGCACTATCCCAAATTTTTGTCAGAAGTTTAGATTAACGATTTTTATCAACAACACAACAGAATTACAAATATTATCATTAATTAAATCTATAGAAAAAGCCAAATGACTATCAAAAAAAGTAAATATAACTCAAAAGATTTCATATATACGTCTTTATGGCAAATTTTAATTCAATTGTGGGTTCTATCTCAAAATCGAATGAATATACGTTTGAATCCGCATTCTCTGTAAATTTTAACAATCAAAAATGTTCTGAAATATATATATAATATATGATAATGTATAGTACATGAAATGAAGAAACATGTATAATTTTATACATGTTAAATTTGTTTATTATATATGTAAACTTCTTCAATTCTACAAAATTTGATTTTATTCTACATACATGTAGCTAACGAGACATATGGATACATATGTTTTTAAATATCATCATATATATATATTCTTAATTATATAGATATACATAGACATAAATGTATACATTTCTGTTAAATTATTATAATCGTTTTCAATAAAATGATGTGGTTTAATGTCGGAACATCAATTACATATTACAATTTAATAAATTATTATTTTTTTTTGCATGAGTTTTAAGCGTTTATAGTGGACAAATGTTTAAAAATTTATAAAAAAAACACATTTCATATAAAGCATTAAATACTTATAATATATATGTGGTTAAAATTTATAGAAAAATTGTAAAAATATATTTTGGAATATACGATAAAAGGTGTTGAAATACATATATGAATATAAAAAATTTGGTAAATTCATTTGCATGTTTAAAAAAAAATTAATTGATACATCTGTATCTATATATATCTATAGCTCTGTATTATAAATAAATGCGGAAGCTGCTTTTAATTTTTGAATAATATTATTTTATATTTTATATACATTCATTAATTGACGCCTATATATAAATATTTTTCATTATATATAGAATTTAATTTAAATTCATTAAATCAAAAAAAAAAAAGTGAAAATGTGAACAGAAAATGAATATATTTTTATTTTTTAATATAAAATATATTGCATGACAAAATTATGCATAATAAAATATATATAATATATTAAATTTAATATATTATTTTATAATTTTATACAAACGACTATATATAATATATAATATAGAATGGTTATATAAAATTAAAAAAAAAAAAACTACCTACATTGCATTTTTTAATAAATAAAATTAACCACATATTTAAAGCATTAAATTAACCCGCAGAATATAGTAAAATTGTGAAGTATCTTTAATCGGATTCAAAGTATTTCAAAATATAAATAATTCGTTTATGTATGATAAATTAGTTGTTTTATATTTTCTGTAAGGATCAGCTACCATTATGACATTAAAAAATGATCAATTTGTCGCTTATCTCATGAAAATTAGATTCACCAAAGAATTGCATCCAATGGGAGTTTCACCTCCAAGCAGAGATTTCAAAGGTTTTTATCATTTACATATATATTCGGAAGCGTAGAGGGAGTTACTTAAATTACCAATTATGATAAAATGCAAACAAAGAAACATTTTAATATATACTGCTGAATGGATTACAATCTTATATATTTATGTAAATTATATTTTAATATAATAAATATAATCTACTAAAAGAATTAATAAAAAAAAAACTATATACTGTATTATATATATAAATATTTACTAATTTTATCTTGTTCGTTGGCATAAACCATATTTATATATATATAAAGTTTATAGTTTTTAATCATCTATATATAATAATTCAATATTGTATTCGCGTGTTCAAAGCACTTATATATTATTTCAATAATATTTTATATATACATACATATAATTCGCAATGTTCGCTAAAAAAGTTCTTTTAATATATATAACATCCATATCAACGAGTATTGCTTATACATCAGAAAAAGGATATATATTTAAATGTAATATTATAATTTGTTTACACACTACTCGGTCGGTATATGTATATTTGAATTTATATAACCTCTATATATATGCATATTGCTATATTGCATATATATACGATAAAACATAAAGGATATAATATAATATATAAACTATTTATAGTATATAATAGAATATGCTGTAGCTTAACAGAAAAATTTGTTTCTATATTTATATATATATAGCTTCAATGCTATACTCTAATATATGCTACAAAATATATATATATATAGTTATGTATATAGACACTTGTTTAGATAAGCTCTGTGTCGATATATCTATATATATATATATATAAACTATAAAACTATATGTATATTATAGAACCGCACACAGCCTCCAATAAATGGTACACATATTGGATGTTCATATAAATTTATAATAATCATGTATAACACATAAAAAAAAGTTTATATATTCACAAAAATAAAAAAAAAAAAGAAAAAAACCAAGCACTTTATAAATGCATTTATATATATATATATATATATACATTTATGAATTATTATGTGCATTTATTATAATAATATATGCGATTTATAGATTTATATATATACTTATATATATTTTAAAATAAAATTTGTATATTTTATGTTGATGTTGCATTAAATATTAATATTAAATCAACAAATCATAAATGTTCTTATATATATGAACATATAAATGTATTGTTGATATGGTATATGTACAGTAAAATATAAGTGAAATTAATTATTTATATATTTATATTAATATTGACCAACACTAGATTATTTATTATATTGGAAAACTTTTAGTTAATAAAATATTACATTATATTTCCTGTGTACATTTTGTTTAAATTTTAAAGAGAAAAATCAATTGGATAAATTTTCTGTATGATTTTTGTTCTATATTTAGTGATGGCTTATTATACAAATGGATATTAAAGACATTTGTCTGGTCTAATACCTCATCTCAGGGGATTAGAGTCTTTTACTTTCGAAAATATACGGTTCTGTTCTTAAAAATTTGTATACAATATAGTCTTATTTTGTTATCAAATAATCGAAAAATTTTATCTATTTTGCATGTAATAGATCGCTTTATTTATATAATGTAAATATACATAAATATATAGTAAATCATTTTACGAATATCACCCTATATTTAAACAAATTTAGTGAGTGGTTTTTCCTCCAATTGACGATTATCCATATCATTTTGTACTGATAGTGTTTAATCCGTTTAATTTTTGGAAAAAGATAAGGGGTTGAAAGAAATTTTTTTCAATTATAGTTAACCGTATATTGAAAATTTCTATGAAATTAATTTCGTCCAACTTCTCAACTATCTAGCATATATTTTTATATTATTATAGACATAATTTGATTATAGTTCATATAGATATTAATAGAAACACCCTAATTCTTTAAATATTTACTTCCGAAAAAATATACAAAACGATATTTAGTACAAAACAAACCGCATACTTACAATAAAATATCATCAAAGTTTCAATAATGTATATATTTTTACCTGAAATGAAAAAGAAAATTCAATCATTAATATATATTTTAATAAAAAAAAAACTACTTATAGAACATAAAATATTTTAATGTAATGTATTTGAATGAATTAATTTCATATAAGAAATAAAATAATTTTTATTATTATTTCCTATACACATAAAGAGGTAATTCATACGAACTCCTTTGAATGGATATACACATGAATTGAAATGTGATGTCGTTTAAGTTAGAACTATTAAAATTAATCGCACACACAATATCTATATTAAACAGACAGCGATAACAGTGCGTTTCTTTAAAATAAACGGAAAAATCAAACTCAATAGAAACGGAATTTTTACAATCAAATGAACAAAATCATTTGAAAACGTTTATTTATTATTGTCTTTAAACAAAATAATGACATGAGTAGCAATTTTCAATTTCACATCGTTTATTAAAGATTTTATATAGACACTATAAATTTAACAATCTTTCGCTACAGAAACCTATATTCATAATCACAAAAAAAAAAACTCACATACGTAATTATAACCGCAACTATACATTTTTTACTCTCGATTTCATTTAGCCAAAAACAAAAAAAAAACATAAAATTACAATGTATATTTTAAAACTCATTAAACTTTTCCAACTAAAAATAAAAGCCAAATAACGTTTATTTTATTTTTTTATACATTATATTCTATATAAATATTTTATAGATATACAATTCGTATATACCTGATATATCCGATATACTATTCTATATATCTATAAGTATCCACAGCATGCATACGTATAAATTCGTAAACTATACACAAACAAATCAAAATCCAATTTAACTTTTTATTCCTTGTCGCTTTTTTTTTTGTGTATGTTCAGTGTTTGTATGATAAATAAAACAATATATATAATATATTATAGGTAAAAATTACAAAATGGTAAATTCATCTCCTCAACTACAACTATAATATTTGTATATATTATAGCGAATATAAAATAAACACATTTGGTTGATTTTTTTTTATCCAAATTTGTGTTGTTAAATTGATAAATTATATATAATATGTATTATATTTATACTGGTTTGATGATGCGAATATATATTTTTATTTACATATGCATCAGTATTTTTAAATATATAAAATAATATAATATTATAATAAAAAAAGATTTCCACGCACAATTAATTAAATTTAAAATAAAATTCCATTTGGTTTAAAAATAAATATATATGTAATTGTAATATAACAAAGAAAATAATATAAAAAAAAACCAATGAAATTTTATCACTTTTTAAAATATAATTAATTTGATAACATAATACATATATGTGTGTGATATTTAAAATTTTTATATATATACGCGGATATTATTATATAAATTGTATTACGTTTATAGATTCATTGTATATATCTCTGTTGTTAATTTATTGTGCTCTGCTATATATGAATGACAGCTATATACGAAATTTAAAACTTAAATAAAAAAACACACAGATATTTTTCCTATATATACGCATATCCAAATGCATTTGTTAATATCATCAAATATATATTAATGCATTTCAATACCAAAGGTATATATAATAAATAAAACTCATATATCGATCGTTCATTTATATATGTATATAATAAATTAATGTAATAAAGAAATAAAAAATTTGTTTTTGTATATCAAATTACAATTCTATCATCAATAACAATGCATAAGGTATATCTAGACAAATGTATTTATAAGAAAAAAATTAATTTTTCGCTATACAACCAACAATCTGGTTTTAGCGTCCAACAACAGCCTTCTGTTGTTAGTTTCTTAATTTGTGGCTTTTACGGTGTCGGTAATTAGCCGTACGACCAACCGCAAGCGGAATATACAACTCTGTGTTAAAATTCAGATTCGAAAAATAACCGAAAACACAAAACATATTTTATGCATTCAGTAGGATTCGAACCCACGACCCCAAAATTTCGTTAGAATTTTAAGTTGGCATTTTTAACATTTACACCACAGAGTTAATGTATCTATATCAATATATATATTTATATAAAGATGAAATATAGATATAAAAACAAGGTGGATTGAAACAATTTTATGGACTTTTCAGTGATTCTTTGATAAGATTTAAGCGTGCTGGGATACGTATATAATTGTATATCACTATATTGATAAAAAAAAAACCCAAATATCAAATTATAAATTTAACGAACCGATGATAGTATTAAAAATTTCAAATATATAATAAATGAAATGATGAAATAATGTTTTATATCTGTTTCATAAACACATAAAATATTATGTGATATAACACCTCAAAAATTTATATATATTATACCCTAAATTTATTATGTTCTGCGATGCGAAACTTGCACTCTATATAACGCATTTTATTATTATATATTTAACCAAAAACCAGCAATATGCAAATTATATATATATATATTTATTATTTTTGCATTTAATAAATTGTTATTACTGCATATTTTGCTTTATAAATATATATGCGGTATGTACAAATGCATTTATATTTTGATTTTTTTATTTTTATATGTTGCTGTTGCGGTATTTTAATGAAATTGATGATATTTTTATGTGCGGTGTAAAATATTTTTTAATGATTATAAATTTAATTTTAATATGATGTGTCCTATATATATTGTAGTAAATGATAATTGTCCATATATATATATATGGTATATATACAAAAAAGTAATATTTAAATGAAATAATGTGTTCTATTTGAACAAAAAAAATATATATATGTATATAAAGTAATGTTTTTAAACATCCATAATTTTGTTTTAAATATGCGGTATAAATATTCAATATGGTTAACATCAACAAATTTTCCATTAATAATCTGGAGTAAACATGAAAATATCGAATAATGTGACATCAACAAGGAAAAACGAAGATCGTCAATAAGAAATTCATCTATATATCGAATCTGTAAAACTGTTACTGAACGTTATTTAACAAATGATATAAAATAGTGTTTTTTATTGTTGAAAAAACAATAAAAAATAAAACTGAAGAAAATTTAAATTAAATCTTTTATGAGTATAATAACGTATAAAAATTGTCACAGATTATCTGCGCATTTTGGTATTTTTTTTAAAAAATCTGTTATATATTAATGAATGAAAAGTTCCATATTATCATATTATATAGATTGATACTGTACTGATATTGATTGACTGTGGCTATCAACTATTTATATTTTAAATTCTTTATTGTATACATAAAATTGCATAAAAATGTCAAAATACATATATTATATATAAATTTATAATTTCTCTATATAAATAATAATAATTAATTATCAATTAACGAAATTTCATGACATCTCGATTTTGTGGTTTAAGTGCGAATAGCTTTTATATAGCTTTTTGTCGTATATAAGTTATATATATACGTATATATTATATGTGCACTTCCATATTATCATATTACTTCCAATTATGAACAACATATTTATATGTGCGGTTAAATCAGATCCATATAGAAATACCTAGCTCTATACATATGTATATGATAAATTTTGAATATATATATAAACATGTCGCATATATATGCATGTGCATATATCCGTATGCATTTAAATAAATATATATACACAGCTCAGGTATATGTATATTTATAATAAATTTATCAAAATTGTATTTATGTAAATTAGAATAGATCCCATAAATTGTATATATATGTTGTTAGTATATAGTATTTTATTTTATATGTATATGAATTTTGTTATTTGTTTATTTTCTAACATAACATATATATAGATTAATAGAGATATTATATATTATGATATATAGAATTAGATGGGAATAATATGCGAAATTATGGATTTTATGTAAATTCATAAATGCATATATAAACAAAACTCCAATTAATTTCTAGATCATAACAATTGGAACAATCCATCCGGTTATAGTTACAGTATATATATATATATATATATATGAATTGGGTATTACTATTTAATTATTTAAACATTGTTTATTCGATGTATTATTATATGTATATATAAATTCTGTATTATTTATATAATCATGTATTTCTATATATATTCATTCGACGGTATTATAAACATTTGTCCACTTGTTATTTCTAGTTTATTTTTGATGCATCGATAATTTTTAACATTATATATATATCCTCTCTGAATGGATATATAAAACTATATTTACTATATATCCTGGGTGTATTATATTTGATTATAATAAATACCAACGCAGGAAATTGTAATTGAAAATTTATTGATATGAATTGGATACTATATATATGTTATATATTATTTTGCTTATTTATATATCATATAAAGAAATAATTTTTGTTAATGTTTTTTTTTTGTGAAGATTATATGTTATAGCGGTAAGAAAGACTTAATTTTTCAATATAAAAGGAAATTCAATATATAGAAAACGATTTTGGCGATCAAAAAAAATCCTTTCTCTCTCGATAAAGTTTTCAATGTTTTACTATAGATCCATATCAATAGAATTTTCACTTAATTTACCAAATCTTTGATCGATTAATTTTCTTTTAGGTTCAATCTACCTATCAAAGTGTATCCATTATTATTAAATATATAGAACATAGAAGAATTCAAATCATAAAAACAAAAAAAAAACAACAAATCACATTCATTCATTCATAAAATATCGCCTTATATTACGAATAATCTTTAGCAATCTCTATAACAATGAACAGAGTATATACGTATATATTAATAGAATATATATTATTATTAGTAGTATTATATTCATTGATATATAAAAAAAAAAGAAAAAATTGTTAAAATTATTTATTGATTATTTATATAAATATAGTACGTATAAGTTCAAAGAAAATTCTATATTTGTATATATATAATTCTTCTTTTGTATAAGATTTATTTAATGCATGATATAATGCAGTTATTTTTTTTTTTTAAATAATAATAAGCTTATGTTATGTATATTTATAGACTTTTCTCTTTGTAATAATTGGTGTATTTATTTTAAATGCGTTTTTTTTTTTATAGAAATAACTGAAATATTATAATCGTATTACTATTTCGTAAACTTGCGCGTATATGATAAATAAAATGTCGAGTGCGATGTGGTATATATAAAATTAAAGATTAACGATTTAAAAATAAATATTTAGTTATTCTTAAATTTATACAAAATCAAAAACGTAATATTAACGAATTTTATGTCCAACTTATCTGGTTTACGGATTAAACAGCTTGTTCCACGTGACTATAGGATTTTTCCCTGATACTATAGGCTCATTTAGTCGACTGTATGAAAAATTCAGTTTTTGATCAAATTACTTTTATTAGAAACGTCCACTCTTAAGGATATACTTTCTTCGAAGATCCTAATCGTTTATTTCATTATGGTAAAATAACCCCCTTCTGAAATAATTTGACTAATTGAAATATTTTAAGGTAAAATATTAACTGTGTATATAATTAACTTTTTAATAAATCATTCAAATACCTCCATTTATTTTTTAATACATAGATTTTATATCTCATATTTAAACAAACAAATTATTAAATTTATATTATACATATACAATTACAAAGTTATATTTCTATATACAGAGCACAAATTAGAAGATAAAATATTTAATTTCAATCAAAATTCTATATAGATATATATTAATGTAATGTCTATTTAAAAATAAAAAAATATATATCCTTTCGATATAACTATATATATATATATATATGTTAAATTCTATTTAATATTTCAATTTTATCCTATAAAAATCTTTACATTTTATTTAATTTTGTTTTTGCTTCCAAAAAATATAGACACATGAATTTCTCAAGAGATCTTTATATATATGGATTGAATTATGCAAGAAAATAAATTAACATATATAGTATATATATGTGCAATATTATAAATGAAATCCAAACATAATACATTTTATTATCGCGCAATCCACAACAATTCACCAACCACCCTCATCTTATTCATATAAATATATATATCATATATAGCACAAGGGATGTACAAAAATATTTGACTATATATGTATATATCGACTGAATGTTTTAAATGATTTACATAATTGATTTTTATCTTTCAATTTTCTTATACAGAATTGTTATAAAAGAAGAAGAATAAGAAAAAAAAATATTAATGTATATATGTGGAAAAATAGAAAAATCTAGGAAAATGAAAATAAAAGTATAAGCTTTTTAAGTTCATATATATATAAATGTAAGTGCACAAAAATAAGTATATAGGGTGTATAGTTTTTGTATAAGAACAATTCACAGTGATAATTTTAATGAGAACGGAAAATATTATGATTTAGTTATCTGATAAACCAAGGAAAATATTTGAGGTTTTTCGTGAAAATTAAAATGGTTTCTATAATAAGGAAATAAATTTCTAATAATAAATTCTTTCCGCATATGAAAAGTTATTCTGTTTTTCAACTTTAGCATATTTAGTTAAAACAAAAAAAGTTCCTTAAATATTCATTATAAAACATTTGCGCACCCTTTAACAAAAAAAAAACAGAAGAAATTCTATATAATAAATGCATAAATTAGATGTTTCGAGCGCGAAACCAAATCTTGTGTAAGTATATATACATTTTGAATGTTTTTTTTATCTATACACATTTGAATAGCAAATATTCACATCTAGCAGAGTTGTGGTTAAACGAAATCGTTCAATTATCTAGAAATTTAATATGAATAACAATTACATATATATATTATTGTTTAGTGTTAATGTTTTGAAATTGTATATACATATATCTATATATATGAAATTGGGTTAAAGAACAGTCGAAATAGTCTTGTATACTATAATATATATATATAGAAATATTTTACAATAAACAGCAGGTATATTAAAACTAAATCTTATATATATATTTAACATTTAATCTATATAATATACCTATAAAATATAATAATAAATTTGATTTAAATATAAGATTATATATGAAATAACGATTTATAACAATCGTATATACATATATGGAAGAATTTAGAATTTAATTAATTATATATATAGAAATTGAATTAAGATTGATAATTAATTATATATATAAAATGTATTAAATTAACATTTGTGTACCAAAATAAACCAAAATCTATATTTATATTATATGAATTTTATTTTTCATTTTATTCTCATATATACGTTCTCGATTCCGAGTATATAATATACATATTATTGTTAAAGTAAACGTTAAAAATTATATAAAAAGCTTAAATGTTAAACTCAATTTCCGTTTTCCTATCGTGTTTTTGTCATTTCCATAATATATATTCAAGTGTGCCATACCCATGGTATAAATATATTAATGTGTACAATATCCAAAAAGAGTATGTATATATAAGTATAAATGAAATGCATATATAGATTGCAGATGGTGTCATATGATAATAATTTAATAAAGAATATATGGTATATATTTTCATTTTTCTATTATATTAATGAAAAAAAAAAGAAAAAATGAAAATCACGTTCATTTATCGTTCAACAAACAAAAAAAAAATAAACTAAAAGAAGTTAAATGTATATAATATGGATTTTACACCATTGCATATATACAAAATAAATTCAATTTATTTATATATATATATTGAGAGAAATACTTTAAATATATATAAAAATTGAATTTACTATGCTGCGATGTCCTTCTTCAATTTCTAGATATATATATATATATATATAATTTTATTATTAATAATATTTACTTCTTAATATAGAAATTTATTATTTTTTTTCTATTCTCCAATTCATTTGAATATAAAAATGTCAGTTTATATTTTACTGGGATACTTATTTATGCATTGGGTTTATTCAATTTGATCTCGACGAAGATATATTATCGATATTGCACATTACACAATTATGGAGAAAATCACAATTACAAAGCATTCAAATTCAATGCACAAGAAAGTATAATCACAAATTACCTTATTATTATGTTATTGGATAGCAAGATTTATGTCGAATGAAATTGTGGTTTTACTTATCATTGGAATGTTCCCAAAATACCTCAAAATTCCATATAAAATGTTACAAAATATTATCCTATATATACGTTCTGCGAAAGTTGAAGCTGCAAAGCGAAAAATCGTAAAACAGATCGGTCTAATAGCGATAGGTATTGGTGTAAGAAATATTAAGAATTATTTATGATCATTAAATACACCTATACAGTTTTAGTTTAGTAATTTTTTTAAATTTTATACACTCTAAATAATTTCTGATCGTTTACAAATTTGAACAAATTTCGGTACCATCGAATTACATATCGTTAATTTACTAAGAAAATTTAAATGAAAAAAAAAGAAGAAATTTTTCCTAACATAAAAAATACATATACTAAAAGACAATTAATTTGTTCATTAAATTTGATAATAAATCACGTACTAAAATTGTTTTGTATATATACTTATATAACTTTATAATGGTTTTGCTGAATGTAATTCAAAAAATTTTGAATATAATATGAATATATCAATTATAGATATATGTACTACTGTACTCTCTATATCTTATATTTACAACATTAACCAAATTAAATTTAATATATAGAATTTAAGTTATAATTTTGCATATATCCATATGGTTATTAAATGTTATTTATTACATACATACATATAAATATAAATTTAAATAATATATAATAAGAATATATACATATAAGCACATCAAAATTTATAACGATTCAAAATGCTATATATAGAGTAAAATATTACAACTGACTCAATATAAACAAAATACACAAATTACATTTGATGTAAAACCTCAAACTATTCCCATCATAAACCATATATATATATATATATATATATATTTTGTATGATGTTTTGTTTACGATTATAAATGTTTGAAGATCTTCAACAAATATACCATATAAATTCATATACAATTATGTTATATATTACCATTATTTTATTATAATTTATATATACACATTATAAAACATCTTGTTTATATTATAAGATATATTTTAAAATTTATGTGTATAATATAAAAACAAATAAATTGAAAATGTTCATTTTACATTTATAGTATATATGGGGATGAAGAATGTTTCATCAAGAATATTTAACCTTAAAATTTTTCATATATTAGAAGATTGATAACATTATTTAATTTATCATATACAAATTACGAATGCGTTGTAATTGTATATACAATAGTTAAAATTTATATGACATTTTATATAATTGCAATGCCAATTCAAATATCAGCGAAAATGCAGTAAAATATATTCATATAAATTAAAATAAAACATATTTTATGCAGAGTAACATAACAATAATAATATAACAACGACTATATAATTCAGATTTCAGATGCAGTGATTTGGAAAGAATTGTTAAGATTATTCTTATATAAAGCCGTGTGTTTTAGAACTAAATATAGGCAACGTTGCAATGTATATTTTCATATATAAAGATATATGAATAATTGAATTCATATACCATTTACAACAAGTGCATATACTATATATATATATATATATAGAAGATTAAATAATGGTAAATTGTTCGAAAAAGAATTTATTTAATAGTAAGTGCACTTACACATAATATGCTACTATATATATAAATAAATATGCGTATAATATATATATATATACAGAGGCAATTTAAACGTTTCTCATATATGGTTTCTTTATATAATACACACATATATTGTATAGTAATTCAAATAATACCACATATATATACCTACCTAAACCTATATATATACAGAAGATATAGAATGTAATTATATTATGAACATTCAAATACACTTATATGTATGCATGCATATAAGGATTTGTATATATACAATAATATTACTTACAGAATAAAACAAAGAAAATTGTTTTTCATTCAGTTATGGTAAATATATACATATATGTGTGATATTACTTTCAGCCTTTCAGGTATATATGTATATAGATGAATATACAGTAAAATATGTATACAAAAAATAAACAATCTGTATCTCAAATTATCTCTCACAGGTAATTTAAAAACGAATAATTTCTAACAACATGAAACATATTTAAGGTCAAAAATTGGAATGTAGGTTAAAAGAAAAATTTTCCGCAATAGAAAGCTACTAGCTAGAGATTTACTAAGTCTAGGTGAAAAAAAAGTCAGAACATTGAAAAAAATCCTTTGTATAATCCTTGAAAAGTTCCTTCAGGCAAAACTCTTATAATTTAAGCATTCAATATCATTTAAAAAAAATGTGATATGTTCGTTTAAGTCCGTGAGTATAATTTTCAAACTAATTCTGATTATCAAAGATACAAACAGATCTTATGCTATATGAATATAAATTTAATTGTATATATAAACACATTTTCTTATATATATATATATATATATATATCTAAAGACATCCTAATGATTGTATATTTATATACGATCCAGATATGTATATATATTATGCGGGAATGCATTTAGTTGGGGATAAGAAAACATATAATAATAAACAAATTTATAGTTGTTATATATATTATTATATTACATATGGATGTGATATGCGGAGTAATTGGATATATATGTTTTTGGGTCTATGTGTCTATTATATTTATTGAGTATATATAGATGGAACTATAAGAGGTTTTATTTATATAAATGTATATATATATATATATATATATATATATAACCTTCTTATCGTAAGTATACATTGGCCCTAGATATATGTTATGATATGAACTATATATATTATAAGATTTTCTATGTATACCACTATATATAATTATATTTTATTTAGTCTCAAATATATCTCTATATTTATGAACATCAGTTAAGATATTTGGTAAATCTTATATCAACTACATATCCGGGTTATACATCTAAATATTATTTGAAATGTGTTTTTTTTTTTGTATTTAAATTATTAATATTAAGTATTTGGAAAAAAAACAAAGCATAATCCATAGTCCACAAAGCATATAGGCAATCTTGATTTTGATGATTTGATATATAAATAAACGCAGTGAAATTGCAAGTAATATTCTTGAAGAATGTATTTAGAAACAGAGTGCACAACGAAACCAATCGAAATCAATCAAGTTTTTATATCATTTACGATTTTGAACGATTTATTTGTATATAATGAATAAGAAATAAGAACACTTGCATCTGAATGTATTCTAAATAAGAAGCACTTCTGAATGTATTATAAAGTAGGCCCTTTGAATGCATTCTAATGAAGCACTTAAAAATCCATTGCAATCGTTTACAGTATCTTCGGTGTTTATAAAATAATAATATTTGCCCCTCGCATATATAAGATTTCCATAATCGAGGTACGTATTCAAATTTAATGAATATTTATTTTATGAAATTCCAACAATTGGTTGATATTCCAACAATATATAGATAATATATAAATAAAAAATGTATTTGTCATATACCTTAGTGTATTTAAATATATGAATTTCAAATTTAGAATGTCATTAATTATTAATTAATATGTATATCATCGTCATCGCATCCATCGAAGTAAAACGAAGAATACATTATTTTTTTCTGTATAATATACATGTATAATAATAAATTTCATCGCTCTTTTATGTGCGAAAATAAAATTATACATGGATATTATTTTCTATTGTTTTTTGATTCCGTATATATCCATCCACACATTCTATTGTGTTAAAATTTTATACAAATTCTCATGTATTCTCATTCTCATGTCAAAACTAATTTTTTTTTATTTGTAAAATGTTGTATATACCACACCGTTTCACATGTATATACTATATATAGTACATATAATAATTTCTAATAACATGACGTTAACATCATGTAATTTTATATATAATTATTCAAATAAATTATAGAAAATTTGTTAAATATATGCGTTAAATGTATGTATAATGTATGTATTCTAAAAACATTAATTATTTTATATAATATGTATATATATTCATTGTATGTCGATTCGTTATATGTGTGTGTTTATATGTTTTTCACACTATATATGGATATAATATAACATAATTTATATATACTTAATAAGTTATTATATAAAATGAAAAACAAATTATGTATATCAATGGTTTTTCAGAAAAACAGCCGCTAGCTGTTTAAATATATATATAAATTTGTGTATATACATAAGAATATATATCCATATCCGCACGCACCAACCACGCGTATACATACTAATTTATATATATGTATACTCGTATATTAGCTTGCAAGCGATATCAATATTTATATATTTGAGTATAACCAGTATATATACGTATAACAAATACCTTAATACAAAAAACACATTTTTACCACAACATCTCACCACCATCATTTCATACACCCCATCAATTGTTCTTTTGTTATATTATTGTTTAATCCTTATGTTTTCTTTAAATTCATTTATAAAATATCTATCTGCTTTTAAATATATTATAATTTAATTTTGGTTGAATGATAATTTTTGTTAAAATATACCTTATATTAATACCATATTAAAATATAAATATATTTAATATTTTTAATAGGTAAAGATTAGACATTATTTTTACAGGTAAATGCAATAAAAAAATGCTAGAAAAATTATGAATGCGATTGTTACTGTAAAATGGATATATAATCCAAAATGCAGTGAAAGATTTCTGTACGGCTGTGATTTGAAAAAAAAAGAAGAATACAGTCGCAATAGAAATATATTTTCCATATGATCATTATGCAAGATAGCTAAAGTTACAAATCATTTACAAAACAAATTCGACAAGATTATAGAATATCTTATTCTATATTCCGATTGACAAACAAAATATTTTATGCTTAGAAGTAAAACAAAAAATTCTTATCCGTAAATGCAAATAAACACAATTATTCATATTCATATTTTTAGATTGTGCTGTGGTTTTATCTTATATAAGGTATTACATTTCTCACGCGTGTATTGTATTTAAAATAGAATAAAGAATTTTAAAAATATAAATATATACATATTATATTTTTCATATTTCATCTTTTGCATATATAATATGAAAACCCCCTACCTCGTATACATATATATTTATATAAACACGTTCGTATATTATGTATATATGCATATTTATAAATATATATATTATTTTATTATAATTTCCACACAAAAAATTACCATAATATACGCAAAATAATGAAAAATATATACCTAATATATACATAATAATAATAATAATAATAATAATAATTTATGGTGTAATTAAATAAATTTTGTTTAATACACAAAAACAAACAAGTATATTAAATATTATTTTTTAATTTTGATGTATGAAATTTTACAATTGAAATGAAAATGTAATTAAAAATGTGTTGTTAAATTTTTATGGAAATATATAAAGTATAAATTTATATGAAAGAAAAAAAACACAATTCTTATAAAATATATGCTCTCTCTGTATCAAATTTAATTTTTCAGATAATAACATACTTTTTATTTCGCTTTAAAACTTTAAAAATGAAATATAAGAGCGTTTTGTAAAATAAACAAATGAAAATGGTTTTTTTTTATACCGCATAAGATTTATATATAGAATAAAGATCTTTGAATTATATTGATTTGTTATTAGTTCAAATTCAATTTGCGAAAATATCTCGTTTCCAGTTGAATTCAGACGTTCACGCAAAAAACTATTATATTATAATCAGTTTATTACACTATTTAAATAGTTTTTTAAGCAATTTATTTTTAATTCCTCCAGCATTATTGAATTTCAATGAACTGAACTTCAAGCAAAAACATATTTATGCATTTCATCTATAATCGTTTTTATTTTAGTCATTCAGTATATTAAAGTTAGGAGCTTATAGGTGGCTGGCTGAACTCTTAACTTGCCTGAACTTCATTTATAGTTGTTTTATAAATAACAAATCTTTGGACATAATAACCCATAAATATAATAGATGATTGAATTATATTTTAATCAATAAGTGATCTCTTCATTGGCAATAGAATTCCGTGTTTTGCCGGGCGTTAAACCGATTTGGCCATAGTAACTATTTTTCATTCCCTCCTATATTTTTTTTAAATCATCCCTTTTATTTATTTTTTTTCTTATATACAAAAAACAAAACAACATCAATACATTTAAATTTAAATATATAATAAAAAATTCTAAATTAAAAAAAAAAAAGAAGAACATTATCACAGCAATTATAGTAATAAATTATTAAATTCTTCTCCCCCACTCAAAGGAAAACGCGTTGCATATTGAGCGATGAAGTACAATAATAATATATATACAGATGTTTCATATGTACATACTTATATATAATAGTGTATAATTCGATTAATTTTAATTTAATTAATGTTAATTAAAATAATTAAATCAGAATATAGCGCCGTATACCAACGTATACAATTTATCGTTTTCTTTTATATCTAAATAAATTCCAAATATATACAATGTAAAAAAAAATAAAATTCGCATTTGTATATATTTATAATATACTATTTATGGATGGAAATGGGAATTGGTTATATTTATTTATATCAATAAATTGTGCATATAAATATAGTATTTTCGCTATGTAATATAGATATAGAGATTTTTGTAAATACACCGAGTGCCTTAGAAAGAACCGTAACTAGAATATTGTCAAAGAGAATATATGGGGAATAATGAAGAAAGGATAAAACACAGGAAAATTAAATTAGATGAAAATTGCATTCAATACCATGCCGTGAAAACGGACCAACGAGATCAGTGAATTTGTTATTAATCGGTTCATTTCATAATTAATAATAAATGCAGATATATTTTATGATTTTAATAATATATTTTTTGACTGTATTGTTGTTTGACTGTAAACTAAATAAAAAGTTTAAAAAAATAAATAATTAAATGCAATATTAATAACCAAATAATGTAAAAATTCTATTGTACGATTCTTTCTAAGGCCGTGGGTGTTGAACATATAATGTTCCTTAAAAAGGATATAAATATTCTATGTATATAAATAATGAAAATAACAAAAAATAAAATACACTTGATACAAATAATCCAATTGTATTCGAGTAAAAAAAAAAAATTATCTATTTGTATATATATATATATATATATATAACTTCCTCATTGAATAAACATAAAGCTTTTGTATTTTTTCTGTTTCTGTTTTTTCACACCGTTTTTTTTTTTTCGTTTTACTTTGGTTATATTTTGATGAATTTTACTGATTTTACCAATATATATATATAGGTTTATGATTAGGTTTTATATATATATGAAAATGGTATATTCACCCCGAAAACAAAAAAACCAACACCCTTATTATATATACAATAGATATATATATATAATCATATAGACGATCGCATATACAGAAGAAAAAAAAACAACAAAATTTTGAAGAACAAATTATTGTGAGATACAGATCATTGGTCTTGAACTTTTCTTTTGATAATTGAGGGCTATAGTTTTGTATATATATGTAGTAGATTTCAGCACTGTTCTTTATAATATATATATATATATATCGTTGATTGTATATCTATATATATAATTTTTGGAAATAGATTGAACTCCCAAGTGTCGAAAATGTAATAAGAGAGATAGAATTTTTGTTCATCATCTTATATAAATAGCATATGGGAATATACAAAAATTCATTTATAAATATATATATATATAGTTGGAAAACATATGTAAGTATATATATATATTTCTATATATATCAATATATATATATATATATATATATGGATAACCTGGGGGAGAATCTGCGGAATATATATATAGCGTGTGCAAATGGATTCATGTATATTTATATGCGAATATATTTGGTATATAAATGATATGGTTACGTACATTTTATATATATTATAGAGAGGTAGGTGTCTGTAGGTATATTTATAGATATGTTTTACAATATGTTTACTTTTATCTATATATTGTATGTATCTATTTCTGTACAGATATAAAGTTTATGTATCTATCTCTCTGAATCAATATATATATATATAGAACTAAAAATAAAAAAAAAAATAACATTCCATTTATATATAATAATATACAGAATATATACAGAACCATATAATAATAGATGTAAATAAATATACAAATGTATATGCATATGTATATTTATGTTATGTTTGGTGTATATATTTTTTGAAATTGGTTGAATGCATAAATTTTCTTTCATAGACACATTTATAGTTGATTAGTTTGTATTGGAAATTTTTTTGACATTAATATTATACATATACCATTAAATTTTGTGTTTGTGAAATGATGGAAATAATAAATTAAAGTAGTTTTTTTTTTTTACTTTCTTTATATATTATATATTATACAACATTTTATTCGTTTTTTGTTTTACTATATATTTACTGTGCTGTACTAGCTGTTGTATAGATGCTGCTATTATATATATATATATATTGAGATGGATGGATGGATGGATGAAATATGAAAATTATGCATCAGATATAGAATGTAAATGTGGATATATTATATAAATATATATGATATACAATAAAAATAAATAACATTAATTTCCTAAGAGAATAAATATATAACTTGTAAATATTAATAAAATGTATGTAATGGCCTTAACTATATAAATATATTTTTATATACCTTTATTTAACCTATAGCAAAGATATATTTTTCTGTATATATATAAATTATTGATTGTATATATAAGAACATATAATTGTATTTATAAAAAAAATATAAATACATTTATACAAATATTCACTTCATTTAATTTATGATTACTTCTCGTCTATCTATCTATAGAATAGACACATAACGATAAGGATTATTAAATTTTGTTTTACTGTATATTGAAATTATATAAAAATGTATACATCATTAGAATTTTATTCAATTGAATTTAAAATATTAAATTAAAACAAAAAAAAGAAAAGGTGATTTTAATAAGGGATTTCTGTTTTATTTTTTTAATTTAGATGATTGGAATTTTATTGTCTTATGTTTATATATCGAAAGTTGATTATATCAGAAAATTAGTTTAATTAAAGGAATGGTTTTTCTTTTTTTTTCTCATTTCCATTTGGCAAATAAAATGATCTATATGAATGGAATCCATATTTAATGAATTCGTGATTTAATGACCCATAGTTTATTGTATGACAATAAGTGAGGGTTTTAGGCCCTATATATATATACAAATTTAATTTTATTGAGGTAAAGTCTTTTAGTTTTAGTAAAAAAGTTAATTTACGGAAAAATTTGTCTTAACGCAAAAGTATGCAATTGATTGACTCATATAATTTTCAGAAGAACTTAGAACTATGATCTCCAACCTTTTTGCCAGAATGATTTTCCGCATTGGAATGATTTTCCGCAGAGTCAACGTCGTTATAAGCTGTCAGTATGTTACTTTCATATGGTCACCACAACAATAACACAAGTAATTTTTAATCGATAATAATAAAAAAAACTTATCGATTCTAAAAGATAATCAAAAATGTAAGGATTCAACAAGTTTAAAGACAGCTTAAATCGTATGACAATTATATGATATTATATGCGCGTTTCGGCAGGAGTAGTCAGTTTTTATAGCTAAAACTTAAAGTACCAAAAATCAGATAAAAATCCAACAAATTCCCATAAGTCTTTCATGGATTTTGTGCGGGTGCGACGTAACAAAACATTTCCCATTCAAATGATAAATTAATACAATATAATTTCATCTGTTACAATATACGCGATATTTAATTTTTCGTTTATTAATTTAGACAATTTTAACATCTACATCTATTTATTTACTCCAAAAATACATTCATAAATATAATTATTTGTTAAAAAAAAAAACAAAAAAAAAATGTGTAGATAAAAAGCACAAAAAATTCACAATATAAATAATTTAAAAAACAAATGCCAAAATATTTATTATAATATGAATATGTTTTTTCATCATCTGCTCGTGTAACTTTGTTTTATTCTTTATTTATCCTATATATATATAGTTTGTGTGTATATTCAATTTATTTATTTTTTTTTGTATTAGATATAGAGGGATTAAATTAAAGCATATAGTTATATACGAATAGAGATGTATCCAAAATATAATAAGTATTCTTAGCCGAAGGTAGTTTGTTTTTTTTTTTGGGGTAATACTAATAATATACAAAATAAAATAAAACACAAAAATTGGGCAAAATTCATATAAATAACATATATAATTTTTTGTTGTTTATTTTTCGTATGCGTATGTATCCTTCGTATATATAGATATCCACCGCATTTATATATATATATATATACATATGGTATATAGTTAATAGAACAAATAAATAAATCGTAATTTACTTTAATGTGGTGGCACACCATAAAATCTGAACGAGTATAAACCAAAATAAATAAAAAATAAAATAACAATCTTTATAAATAAATATATATATATATCAAAAGAAATATGTGCATAAAAACAAACCACACACACAAAAGTGAAATAAAACAATAAGTGTATAACCACCGCACCGTATATACAATATATCAATTCGAAAGGATATATATATACGACCTATAAACAAAACGCGTATATATGTTTATATATCATTTTTATAGCGTAAAATGTTTGTGAAATTAAATTATAAGTTTGTTTTTTTTTCCCATTCGCAGAAATTTTACTCTTTTGAATGTGAAAACACAAAACAAAACAAAATGTGCTTGTTGAAATATATTGCAACGCATATGCTTTTTATTTATCTATATAGAAATAGAAAAAAAAATTATATATATATATCTTGTTTAATATTAAATCTATTGACATATCCATCATTATGGCACATATCACGCATCAGAAGTTAAATAAACAAAAATTTTTATAAATTGAAAGAAAACCTTTTTTCTTTTTTTTTTCTCTGCTTATTTTCACCGCAATCTAACCGCACCAAATAAGGGAGGAAAAAAAAAGTACATTATGCATTTATTGTTGTTCGTTATATTATAGTTATTATAGCTTGAAACAATACAACAAAAAATAAAATGAAATACAATAAAAAATATAATAATATGGTATTGATAAATATATAAGGAAAAAAAAAATTCAAACCGAAATAATAATATTATAAATTATATAGCGCACCGCATATATGCGATATTGATTATAAATAAATGAATGCTTCACCATATATATTCCATCCATATTGATTTCTTTTCTATTTTTTTTTTTTTTTTATAAATGATATCTTACTATAAATGTAACACAAAAAATAAATATAAATGGATGAAACAAAAAAAAATAAGAAGAAGAAAATATTCGGTAAAACCACATAAGAAAATGATTCAATAAAATTCGTTAAGTTCGATTTTCTTTTTTCTTTTTTTTAGTTTTTTTTTTTGTTTTACAAATGTAAGTTTCCATATTATAATGATTTCTCTCCTCTGTTCTGTTTATATATATCGAAATCATTTCTTTTATTTTGATATAAAGCACATCATTTAAACCATTTGAAAGACAATGGTGTCTGAAACAATTGTATATATATAAATAAACTAGATATATTGGTATATGAATAATCTATAACAAAACAAGAAGGACATTGTGAAATATTGCAAAAAAAACTAGAAGAAACAGTTTTTTTTTGTTTTATTCTTGTATGTAATTTATCAAATAATAAAAGAACATTCGTATATTTAGAGCTGAAAAAAAAATAAATGTTTTCTCTATATATGTACGTACATATATGACATTATATTTCGAACATAAATTGAAAATACCGTGAAAATTAATTTATCTTTTCAAGTATAATGTATAAATATATATATTTACAGAATAAACAAAAAATACACCGCATTTATAACCTCATATATATTTTATTTTTATTTCATTTGTTAAACCGACAGATAAACCATATATATCGATCAAAACCGTATAAAATTGATCGTTATGGATTGTTCATCAAATTGCTTTACATTTTACAAATTCATCAACAAACTTTTTGGCGACCTTATTTTGGACTCTTTTAGGACACTAGCAATTATCTCGCAATCATAATTCTAAACATCCTGTCAATCCTGAAATTGTGGAAAACTATAAAAAATGTATCTGGTGAATGTTTAAATAGAGAAAATTGGATTATCTTTGAAAATCATTCTGGCGCGATGTATATATATTCCGGATATTATATATATATATATATAGTTTATTTATCCATACTCTTTATTAAATATACATAGTTTTTTTTTTGCATTATCGTATTATATACGTGCGGTTTATATTTAAATTTAAAAGTACTTAACTAACTATATATAATAATACAGTATATATATATATATATATATAGCACTATACACATCATAAAAGAAAATGTAATGAAAATAATCTTATCGTGAATATAATATTCATTATTTTATTATTACTTACTATTATTACTTTTTTATGTATTGAATCAAAAAAAAAAAAAAAAAAAAAAAGAAGATGTATTTCTTTTTTTTTTTTAGTATTTTTTCCAGCATCATGAACGAACACAGATACATATACATTTGAATGTTCAACATATTTCTATATATCCTTCCATATATATATATTTTGAACATGTTTTATTATTAAACTTAATGCTGCTTATATATTTTTATATATATAGTTATAAGATTTCTATATGAAAGTATAAATCCTTAAATTTATTGCTAAATATATAAATATACTTATTTAAGCTATATAATATAATTTTCAGAAACTTTAGTAGTAAAAAAGTGATTTTAACCGTATATTTATTTATTTTTTTTTTCCATAGTTTGATACAGTGCGAAATCTGAAATTGAATGATCATAAAAAAAATGTATATACTATAAAACATTAAGTTTAGAATTTATTTATTGTATATAAGGGATAGAATCGAATGGAATTGTATTTTGAATGGAAATATGGAATTTAAGAATTTGATATGAAGGAATGTTTTTGATAAAAACCAAAATATGGTAAAACGAAATATAAACTTTTGGTATTTATTATCAAATATTCAGATTATCAAATCTTCAGAGCATTCTAAAAATTTCTAATTTTTTTGCTATAGATCAGAAAGTATTTTTTCATACCTCTTTAATAATAACCTTTTAACTTGCTTAAGTTTTTTTTCATAAGTTTTGGGGAAATTAATGAGTATGAACTGAAATTTTTAAGTTTGCATGTGTTTTTAATCCCACAAAACAAAAATGATAAGAATACGAATTCTGTGATAAATGATCTCGTAATGAAGAAGACTTGGTTTCACATCCGGACACAACCCTGCTGTTAATTTGGTTTGTGTGTTTTAAATTCAAAGGCATTCTTGCTATTATCACTATTATAAACACGGAAATCATGTCTATAAACGCATTTTTAGATAATTATTAATTATATGAAAATCAAAATAAAGTATTCAATAAAAAAAAAAAATCAAAATAATCCTATTAATAATATCATTTATACTTATATATATATATCTATAAATAAATAAACACGGCATCATATCAATTTTTAATGCATTATTACTTCTTATATTATATTTATTATATATATACATATACCTACATCACACGTTATATAATTTTATGTTTTTTTCCTTTGTTACAACAGGTTGAAATACATATAGGTATATATATATAGTATAATCTTATAGAAAAAAATGACAAACAAATAATGATTTTTGTTTTTTTTTTTGAAAATATATTATTACATACACACTGTGTGCGAGGAGGACTCCTTAAACAAATATAAAAATAAAACAAAACAAAAAAAAATATCGAGCAGAGCAAACACGTCATTTATATCTTTTATATATACAAATGAATATGCGAAAATATATATATATTTATTTATACATGTCAAAATATATTATTGCTTACTGCTGCTGCTGCTGCTGCGGGATACGCAGAGATTTTCCCAAATAAAATATCATATAAGTAAAAAATAAAATAAAGGAAAAAAAATGTTTCTTTTTCTATAACTTCACATATCCTGTGTATATGTATTTATATATTATTATATGTATATGATATGTGTTGTGTGTAAGAAGAACATATATTCGAATAAACACAAAATTTATACTCATCTATATACCTTTAACATTTGTTTTGTATATTAAGAATTATATACGATGTTTGAATTTTTTTCCTTTCCCAACCTGTTACCGCGTTTTCTTATTCCTATATACATAATTTTTCCAAAGGTATATGCTTATAAAAAATTCATTCATTTCATTAAGTATATATAATATATATATACGATACTGGTATACTATATATAGGGAAGTTAAACAAAAATACAAAATAAATAAATGTATATATGAACATTTTCTTTTTCTTTTTTTTTTGCGTATATGAAAATTGATTAGTTTGTTTAATATATATATACGTCAAATAATAAATAATAAAAAAAAAATATGAAAGAATAATAAATTTACATATTAAATTTTGTATATATTTTATTTTTTTGTTATATATATATTTAATATTTGCTCTCACTGGGTACGATTGTATGTATATAAACATCCTAATAATATTTTCTATATATATATTTCATTACATATATAGTATTTTATAGTTGGATTACATTTTGAATAAAATATCAATTTTTTAAAGTATAAAAAAAATAAGGAAGAAAAATTTGAAGAAAAAAAAAAAAAATATTCCTTTAATATTTAGATTATTTTCATAAAAGATCCTGTGGGAGTATTTTTTATAATAATAGAACTCTTTATATAATCCTTTACATTATTTTACATATATCCTTTTATATATACATTTCGCAAGCATCTTATTGTATATATATAATACAAATCATATTATGTGTTATGTATATGGTATGATATACACAATGACTATCCGTTTTTTAAGCCATTTATTATAAATAAATTGTTGTTGTTGATGTTGTTATTGTTAAAAAAAAAAAAAAGGAAAAAACTGACTATAAAGATTTATAAATTGTAAGCAATATATATATAATATAATGTTTATATTATATAAATATAGAACAAATCCGAGATATTTAATGTTAAACGATATAAAAACAATTTCCGACGTCGTTCATTCAATGACGTCGTTCGTTATGCTTGACCAATATCAATTTTTGTCTGCTTGGTATAAATAAATTTCATTTTAATAAATAAAATAAAAAAATAGATGATGTAAATCTATAGTAAAAACAAAATATATATTAATTTTTTTATAAAAAAAAACATCACTCTTTAAATTTATTTTCATTTGCAAAAACTTTTCTAAATACGAAAAGGCAAATTATATATAATTATTTTAAAAATGTATCCTTAAAACATAAATTTATTACGGATAATTAAATTACAATTGTATCTTATATTGGGGAAAATTAAAAATAATAAAATTTCCTCAACAATGAAATATAATTCACTCTTAACAAGTCTAAAAAATGTTGTTATTTAAATGAAATTACCGCATATTAATTACCAAGAAAAACGTATATGGAGATAAATCCTTGTGAATATCTTTCTTAAAATCATTCTCCAGTGAAAAAAATAAATAGATTACAGATGCTGCCTTTTTCCACATTTTCGTAAAAGAAATTGTTTCCCATATAGAATAGGTGTATTAAGACAAAATTTATTAGGGGATGCTTGCACTTTAGATAGGAAAAATGAACTATAAAGATATAGAAATAATCGGATAACGTTACCAGATAACACAAAATTGAATTTCATTAAAAAAAAAGCCGTCAATTCCAAAACGCGAAACTCACACGCAAAACATTTTATAGACAGACAAAGTCCATAAAATATTATTATTGAAAAAATGTTATGCCTTATTTAAACTGATAGCTATATTCAAATCAATATAGAAATAAAATGCGTTGAAAGACCTTTAAACTAAATGTAATTGTTTGTTAAACAATATCGTTTAACAATTATATTTATTTTTATTCCTAAATTTAAACTAATACATCCCAATAAATATGTATATATTTAGATTTTATGAGGAAAAAAAAAACAAAAAGGACGATGAAACACCACATAATAAATACATGCCTATTAAATCTAGTCAAAGTTTATATACATATGTATATTATACACTCAATAAAAAAAATAATATAATATATGTATATATATATATATATAGTTTGGTCTGCAAATCGCCAGCAAAAATAAAAAAAAAATTGTTGTGGTTATATGTATATAGCAAAAACCTATATATTTATGATCATCGTTACCCTAATTTTTGTGGAAGAAAAGGCTTCTTCTACTTCTTCTTCTCATTCTTATGCTTCTTCAACATTATGTACACTCGTAAATATAAATGGAATTACATATATGATGGTTATATATATTTTCATGTTTATTTTGTATAACTATATGCGAAAATATATATATAATTATATGGTATAACAATAACACAAAAGGAACTACAATATATTTATATATATATACTACACAAATGGAAAATAAACGTAATTTATCTATGTTAAATATAAGTATATAGAAGGAAAAACAATCATTATTTCTTCTTATTTTCGAAATATACATATAAAGGATATATGTTGTATACGAATACATGTACCTAAATATACCAGAAACGTGTCACAACATTCTATGATGATAGTAAAATCTAAAAGAAAATATATATATATATATATAGATAAAACATATCTTTATATATGGTATAGAACAACTTAACTAAATATGTATATAAACATAAATAGAAGACTTATTTTATAATAATACTTTGTCTATGAATATGAATGGTATCTCGCTAGAGATATGTTCAATTGAAAACAAAAGAAAATTATTTTGTATAGGTAAAAATATTCTATTTATGGAGGAGATTGACTACAACTGCAATTCAAACATATATTTATATACATAGGTAACACTTCGTTCAATAATGTGTGTGACTAATTAATTAAAACACATTTTTTTGCCAAAATTCGTTTTTATTCATCAAGATAGTCCCCTTTTAGGGAGATACAATCATTCCAACGCTTTTCCAATCTTTCGATACCGCCTTTGTAAAACGATTTTTCTTTGCCTTCAAAATAGGCGTTAGTTTCGGCGATTACTTCATCATTTGAGCCAAATCTCTTACCACGGAGCATCCTTTTGAGGTCTGCGAAGAGCCAGTAGTCGCTGGGGGCTAAATCTGGAGAATACGGTGGATGGGGAAGCAATTCAAAGCCCAATTCGTTCAATTTTGCCATCGTTTTCATTGATTTGTGACACGGTGCATTGTCTTGGTGGAACAACACTTTTTTCTTCGCCATATGAGGCCGTTTCTTTGCGATTTCGACTTTCAAACGCTCCAATAACGCTATATAATAGTCGCTGTTGATGGTCTGCCCCTTCTGGAGATAGTCGATGAATATTATTCCATGCGCATCCCAAAATACAGACGCCATAACCTTGCCAGCCAACTGCTGCGTCTTTGGTTGCTTTGGGCGGCTTTCGCCGACTGCATGCCACTCAGCAGACTGCCGATTTGACTCTGGAGTGAAATGGTGGATCCATGTTTCATCCATTGTGATGTACCGTCGCAAAAACTCCGACTTATTGCGCGTAAACATGTCCAAACAGCTCTTTGAATCATCGGTTCGTTGTTGTTTTTGCTCCGGTGTGAGCAAACGCGGCACCCATTTGGAACACACCTTTTTCATACCCAAATGTTCGTGTATTATGGTTTGTACACTGCCTGCTGATATCTTCAGAATGTCAGCAATCTCCCTCACTTTCACTTTACGGTTGGACATAATGATTTTCAGTGTTTTTTCAACGTTTTCCGGAATAACAGCGTCATTTGGCCTTCCAGTAGATGGAATGTCATCGGTGTCTGTACGACCACGTTTGAATTCGGCATACCAATAACAAATGCTTCTTTTTGATGGAGCAGAGTCCGAGTAATGTTTTTCAAGCCATTCCTGGCATTGAACAGTATTTTTTTTCATTAAAAAACAATGATAAATCAGCACACGGAATTGCTTTGAATTCATTTTTTTTTAAAACACAAAAATAGCGTCACTTATAGCACTGTAACTTGTAAACAAATGATCTGATTAACATATGATGTTGACAGTAAGCCTAAAAAGGTTGCCAAATGCGAAAAAAAATATTGATTTAGTTCTAGGGACGCCATCTATGTGTCAGTCACACACATTATTGAACGAAGTGTTAGACCTATATGTAGTATAATATGTTGAAAATAAGTAAAAAATCATAAACAGAAATAAAAATATGTATATATATATAATAAATGTTATGTAACTGATGACAATTGTGAATGGAAGAGGGGATATGATTATATAGAAAAAAAAATAAAGAATGTATATATAAAAGGACTAAATGAATATTAAATACGTTTCCGAATATTTGAAGTAAACAACAAAATATAATAATTTTGTCGTAATTTTCATGCAAAACGGGATATGCGTTTTCTTTTTTCAGAACACAGCACAGTATATATATACTTAGAATTTTTTCTGTAAATAAATATATTTCATTGAAAGTATAACTAATAAAGAAAAAAATAATAAAAGGTCTCAATTATTGTAAATTTTTATATTATATTTTATTTTTTATATCATTTAGTTTTAAACATTGAGTATTTTATCAATTATATATATAGCACACAAAAGAACTATTTTGTATATATTTTTAATTCGAATTCAATTGTATATATGTGCATGAAATGAAAAATTTAG
Source organism: Dilophus febrilis (assembly GCA_958336335.1). NCBI lineage: Eukaryota > Metazoa > Arthropoda > Insecta > Diptera > Bibionidae > Dilophus > Dilophus febrilis. Next base: position 6,515,815 of record OY284470.1, on the reverse strand, counting down.
TTGAGGAAAGTTTAAGTTTGTATAAAATATTCAATCTGTTTATATATAGTTTTCGCTTAGAAATCACACAAGATTGATTTTAGTCGCCGGCAACAATCTTCTGTTGTTAGATTAATAATTTTGTTACTTGAACGGTGTCGATAATTAGCTATAAACCATCAACCGCATGGGAAAATGTTCAACTTTGTGTGAATATTCAGATTCGAAAATAACTGAGAAACCCAAAACATTTTCAATAGGATTCGAACAAACGAATTGAACATTTTGAAAGAATTTTAGGTTGGCAATTTTTTATTTAAAACTACAGAACAAAATCAATCAGACTAAGAGATCATGAAAACTTGAATCAAAAAAATTTCTCCTCCTATATACACGTTTAATACAGCATACATTGTCGTTTTGGGTTTACTTCATATTTCGCTTACACACAATATTGTTTAAGTATGATATATTTATGTATTATTATATATATATATAGAAATATTAAATTGTTATATGCACGATCATATCCATTAGTTATATTTTCTCTATATATATATACTCCATAAACATTATTATATTGTTTTAATAATACTTTTGGGCAATTTCTTTTCATTTATTATATGTTATTATATCTTAAAAGTGAGAAAAATATGTTCATTTTATTTTCATTTTTATTTTTATTTTTATTTTTATACATATATATACATAGAATTAAGGTAGAATTTATTTCTTTTTATGAAAGTTTTCTGTTATAACAAAAAAAAATAAAAATATACGGCAAGCAAAGTTTATTATAATAAAAATAATAATAATAATAATAATGACGTGTAGAAATTATATATATATATATAAAAAAAGCTTCTATACCAATGTTTATTGTGTAAAATCATATTAAAAAATATATGTATGACTTGATACAAACAAACAAATATAAACGTATATGTGTTTTTCATTTTCCAACCATGAAAAATATAAAAATACATTTTCATAGAGATTTTTTTTTTATTGCTCCATATAGCAAAAAAATATTTTTATTTTCTTCTAAATCTATCGCTTGGGAATAAATTGTTATTATTAGAAGTTTATTTATTTTTTGCTTAATATAAATGTTATTTTATATATATAGACGATTTCACAATTGCATAAAACTGCAAAATAAATAAAGGTGATATAATATAATTTTAATTTAAATATTTATAAAATTAAATTATATTTTCACCTTTTTTTTTTTTTTTTGATATATAAAATATTTATTTATATACTTACAAAGTTATTTTGATAAATCTTTTTATTTATCACAGTTTTTCAAATGTATATGATTTTTGCACATTTTTTGTATAGCGGGTTTGATTTTCATTATGGGATTTCTATGATTTTATCTGGTTTTGATATTGCAAAATAGAAACAAGATAAAGCTTTAATAATATTTTTCCTATATATTTATCATTATTTTGAACAGTAAAATAAAGCATTTCTCTATAAATTAGATAAGAATGCTGATAAGAATGATGAAAAACTTATAAGAATCATAAAAAGATGATAATGAATAAAAAAAACGATAATTTTCTTTTGTATATTTCTTTTATTGCAATTCGTCGGAATTTATGAAGAAAGAAAAAAACGACAATCCCCCCTTTGAATGAATATACATTCAATAGTATAAATATTAATATAATAATAAACAAAATAAAACAATCATGAATAAAATTTAAAGTTTTTCATAGGAAAAAGTTTTTCCTTTTTTTTTTTCTTTATTATAAATTAATAAATTTAATAATAACAATAATAATAATAATATGAATAAAAAAAAGAATAAAAAGAAAGACAAAAATAAATAAATAATGAAAAAAAGATTCTATATTCATTTTCAATTTACGCAATTTATGCAAATTTTAATAATTTTTTATATATATATATAATAAGGTGTGCTGTGTGTTGTTCAGTTGTGAGTTTTTTTTTTATATAAATATACAAAAGGATATATATCAAATATTATATTAATTTAAATATTGTTATAGTGTTGAATATACATAAGAAAAAAAAAATAAAGATTTATATATGAATATATTATTCAAAAGGGTTGAATGAATTCATATGGTTAAATTTTTTTAATATATACATTTATGTAATATATACAAAAAATTATTATACGCATATTTATTAAAAATAAATATTAGATTTTACTTTTAAATTTAAATCAAGCGTAAAATATATTGAAAATTTTATTAAATATATGGTATATGCCATTATATAAAGTAAAAAAAAAATGGAAATAAATGTTTATAGTGCTAAAATCGACTTTGATAACTTTGAAAATTCATAAACTTTGACCTGATTTGGCAATTCATAAAAAAAATTTTTTCATCAATTGTTATTTTTTTGGGGAATTTATATTGAAATGTGCGGGTGATATAACAAAATGGAAATTTTTAAAGCTCAATAAAAAAGAGTTATAGCTGTGCGTGTGTTTCTATAAAGTTCCTGATATTCAGCCTTTTGAAGAAACAGGGATTCACAACAGATCTGAACGGTTTTAGTTTTATGAGAGGTTTTATTTATTAACATGTCTTCAAGAAATTGACATATGGTCCGTATCCTATTCCGGGAAAACTAAAAAGGTAAGTATTCATTAATTTTAGTAGATGAAAAAATTGCCATAATATAAAATTTTATAGATATATTTATTCATTTTCAATTATGATTATAGATTATACATAAAAATTATTATGAGAATTTAAAAATCTATACATTTTTTATTATATAGATATAATTTATAAAATAACAATTTGTATATAGGATGTATTTTATTTTATAGATTAATTGAAATAGTCATTTCATAAAACCTCTATATAAATATAAATTTTTTTTTAAAATATATATCAATACCTGATGAACAAACAGAATGACACACAAAAAAAATTATTAATAAAAATAAAATTAATATAATATTGCCATTTTAACTCAATCCACATGGCTATATATTATTGACATTTACAAAGAGGTCCGTATCCGTATATCGATATTTTATTTCATTTTTATTACATATATTTGGGATATATGGTGAATGAGGTGGTGTGCGTTATTCAACTTTTTATATATATATATATGGTAAATATAAAATTTATTGATTATATCCGCAAATTGTAATCATTTTATGTGTATTAAATTTTTTATGGATATTCACTCACATAATATAAATATATAAATGTAAATAAGGTATTTTATATATAAAGTTATATAAATGTATATATATATACGTTATCTGTTAATGTTTATATATGTTTATTTTAAAATATATTAAAATTTTGATAAAAAAAAACAAAATAAACAAACAAAAACCCATATAGAAGTATATTCGTTTATTATTAAAAGTAATAATAACAACTATATATATATACATATAAAACATATTGATATAATATAACTTAATATTAAAGTTCATTGCTGATAAGGGAATTAAGTATATATATATATATATATATATCAATAAATTTTATATATATATATATATATATAGGTGTATATATGTGTAATTAAAACCGTTTAACATATTATATATATATATAGGAAAGCTTTTTAGCATATACGTCCATATATATACTCTTTTTTAAGATATTAATTATTTAACACTCATTTTAATCATGACTATATATGCGATTTCGAAATACATATATATACAAAGGTACGGGCAGGTAAATGTATCTTAGGTATTAAAATATACATGTTGTAATATTTGTAGTATAATTTTTGATATATTAGTTTATGTCACGTCCTTAAATATAAATATATGTACGAAAGGTGTACGTTCGTATATACAATGAAATGAAGGTATATTTATTTATATATACTATATACTTTTTATATATTGCATTTGGGAAAACTTTTATATTACATTTTTTATATAGTATTATATAACACAATGTAAAAGTCCATATTATCAATATTATATTGCTGCTTACATATATATGTATATAAATTTTTATTTTTTTATTATATACTCTTTATACCTTTTAAATTTTTATGTTATTTTCAACACATTCCCGATGTTATTATTAAGTATAAATAATATATAATATATATATATATAAACAATAAATTACAAGTATTATATATGCATATTTAATAAAAATAAATAAAGTTGTATGCATGCGAATATCCTATATATGGTATATATAGAGAAATATGTTAGTAAAAGAAATATCGCATACAGGTAAATAAGAAAATTGTGAAATATTAAAGTCTATTATGCATAAAAATTCTAGTATAATGCAATAAAATGACCGGAAATGATATATACTTATCAATAACCCGTCAAGATCTCGTTTTCCATGTGAGATAATATCGTTTAGAATATGCAATCATTAGAATTTCATTTCAAATAATAAAGATAACAGTTGTAAAAAAAATGTATTCCTGTATTTCCCTATACTGTTATTATCAACACAATTACATACGTATAGGGATTTAGGATATGGGCGCAGTTTTAAGATAACCAAATTGCCAAACACACAAAATCAATATCACAAAAGACATATTCTATATAAATACATAGGTTAAATTAATTTCATTATACATGAAACAAAACACGACAAATCTATATACATTTTTTTGTTTCTGTTAGAAGAATATTAATTTTAATTAACCATATATACTTGCAAAATAATTTTTCATCTCATTTTACAGTATATATAAAAAGGTATCTATAACATGAACAATATATATAAGAATAATAAATTTAATATATATTTATATACAATCTCTATATAGGATATATATAATATACAATATATATATTAAGATTATGTATACGTATCGTTATATATTGTTAATTGTTAACAAAAAAAAATATATTGTTGTTATAAGAAGAAGCAATTATTATTTTTACATCATATTACACGCAGAATTTTACATAAATATTTTGTATATATATATATATATATACACAATAAGAGACCATTCCATTCGGTGTATTTTGTATAAAAATATATATGTAGTATAGTTAATTAAAAAGGTTTTATATTAAAATTTATTACAAATAATTTCATAATTAATTGTATTATATATCGAAATTAATGAGATAATAATCATGTTTTATTTATTTTTTTTTTTTATGTATATATATAAAGATTCAATTTACAAGAAAATTCAGCTGAAATTTAGCTATATTTCCTGTATGAACTATATGTATACTTTTAATCGTTAAAAATAATTTACAACCGATAATGGGTTTTATAGTGTCTGACAAAGTGACAATATCCTTCAGTTTGACAACAGCTCTCATGGAAAAATATATCTAACATGGCGTGAACATATTTAGGGATCGAAAATAACCGACAAACATAAAACAGTTTTTATGTCTTTTTTATATGTCTTCATGTAACTGAATTTGTTTGAATTACATGTCCGCGTATTTTTTTGAATAAACCAAAACATTTAAAAGTGGATAAAATGGAATCAATAGAATATATCCTTGAATAATAATTTAAAAAAACCTCTTATTCTACAATCTAACTTTAACACTTTTTGTTATAAATTTCAATGGATGAAAAACAATAAGAAAATGATGGTGATATTCTTATTTAAATAATAAACCATTTCTTCCATATAAATGTATATGCGATTTAGTAACAAATATATTATAAGTATAAAATAAATATTAAAAAGAAAAGGTAAATTTTCTTCGTTTACCTGTTATATATAATCATTTAAATAAATATATATATTTTAATATGAAATTTTACTCTGTTATATAATACACCAACGTATAGAGACTATATAAGATTACAATTATATTATTTGCATTTTGTATAACTTTTATAAATGGTAAACATTTAGTTAACACTTTAATAAAATTGTATAAACGTTTCTACAGCAATAAAAAAAAATATGTTGTGATTGTGTAAGGGAGTTTGGTCCAAAAAATTTCCATCCCGGGTTACAATTATACAAGTGATTAAGCGTTTCAACCGGACTTTATTATGAGGTTATTTGATTTTATATTTAAGTTATCCAAAATTGTAATGTACTATAAATGGCAAAATAAGGCAAATTCATATCAGCTAAGGTTAATTTTTTTTCTTCTATTGTTCATATAAAAAAAAAACAAATTATACTTATAGGTTTTAAAAAGATATTTTAACTAAATATAACTATATGTATAAGAAGATAAATTAATTGGGACGAATGACTGCCAACAATATAATAATAATAATAGATCTTATATAATTTATGTATTAAAATATATATATAAATTAATTAACTATATACATAAAGATATTGATTTAATATTATATTTATATCCTCTATATAATTCTATAAAATATAGACAAAAGCACACATATATGCATTTATACAATTCAAAATTTGATAACTCTCTATAACGATCATATAAATAAAATAATAATAATATATATATTGCTCATTAAAACTTCATTGAAAAACTTTTGCCAAGTTGATATATAATTAAATTTATTTACTATTATAAAGATTTGGTTGGTTAGTTGAATGGTTTGATGGGTGGTTGGTATATGAAAAATAAAAGTAAATAAATATATATAGAACAATATACTATATATTGAAATGATTTTCTTATATTTTAGGATTTATATAGTAATACAAAATATTTCTTGTATTATTTTCAAAGATATACATGTTATAGAAAAAGAATTTAGAAAAGTTTAATTGTTCCAGTCTGTTGATTTTATATAGACATATATATATGGTTACTATTGAATTCTTAATCTTTAAACCAAATTTTGAAATATATATGCGGTCTAACCGGCAATCAAAAGGATTTTACCAATTAAAATTAATAATAGCAATTCATTTAAAAAGTGTAAAGCCCGCGGTCATAAGAACTTAATGGGGGCAGTTCATATAAGTATTATTAATTAAAAACTGTCTTTATATCAATTAGTGGTTAATCAAATTAAATGTTTTTTTTTTTCAAATAACTCAAATTATGATAAAAATATTATCAATTTAATGACAGCATTTTCCTTATAATTCAAAAATACAAAAAATTATATTAATATTAAATCATTAAATTTTTCAATTCTTCTGAGAATTTGTTTTTTTTATAGAAATCACTTTAAAAATCTCTGAACATAATATACAAAAAAAAAAAAACTAAATTTTCTGTTACATTAATTTCAATTTTATACTTTTATTGTATGTATAACAAAACAAAACAAAAAATAACCATAAAAAATTAAGTCAATCAGTCATTTTGTTTTGTTTTTCACATTGTATCCTAATTAAAGATATATATATATATAAATAGGATAACATTTCCGTTTCTTTTTACGTTTTATTTTTTTTTTGTTTGTTTTATTTTACAATCTACGTTGTTATAAATTTCATCATTAACCCCTCTTTTAGTGTAATTACACAGATTTACGTATATAAAAATATATATAACATCAACATTTATATACATATAGAGAACAACAAACAAATAATAATATAAACCTTAATCAATTTAAAAGAGGTAATTTAATTTCAAATTCAATATAGCTTTCGTATATATAGAAAATATTCAGCGGTATATATATATATATATATATATATGTAAAAAAAATAATAGTACATTTTATATTTTATGCATCACTTTTAAATTGTATATATACGCGTTTATATATACAGAATATATCTACGCAGAGATTCAGGAAATCAAAGTTTATCTTTTGTATTTATTGTTATTGTTGTTGATTTTTCTTCATTTCAATTTTTTTTTCTTCTTTTATTTTCTATATAGAGACAAAAAAGTTTATTTTTTAAATTGTTTGATGTTTTTTCCACATGTACTATATATGTATATATAGAAAACAATCATCATATATGTCGTACAATTTGCTTCATGCCATTGTATTTTATATATTCATGTTTTCTGTTTTTTTTTTGTTATTGTTTTAAAGGAAATTCATTCATTCAATATATATTTTCTATATACATGTAAGTATACATACCTTTGAGATATATTTATAATACATTTGCAAAAAAAAAACGTTAATATGTACATTTGCTATATAGATGTATATTTTCACGTAATACATACCTATAGTATATGGAATAGAACAAATAAAAAACATATGTTAGTATATAAAAATATGTAATAAAATATATAAAAACGACACAACGTTTTAACAAATTTTTTTGTTTGTTTGTTTCGTGAATCTTTGGATCGATAATTTTATTGAATGTTTTTTCTTATATATATATATAGTATACAGCATATGTATAATATCAGTATCGTATATATTATATACATACAATATATAAAATGTAATAACACAAAAGGAAATGTACGCGTATATATAGTATTCTATTATTGTGTATATATAATTTCTAGGGAGTTACATTTATCTTATTAAGTACCGCATATATACAATAATCATTCAATTGTATGTATATACAACATGAAAGCAAGAAAAAAACCCCTTTTATTATTTTGTTCCTCATTTTTTATGTTAAGTTTTATAAAAATAAGCAATATATGTGCCGATATATATACGTTAATATATATAAACAGTATATTTACGCTGTGGGACCCGTACGAATATTTCAAAAAATCTAAACACATTAATGTCTATTTTTTTTTTTGACATTCATTCATCCTTTTTTTTTAAATTTTGTATTTCCTTTAAATTGCAGCTTTTTATGTTCTTACATTATTCAATATTCGTTATCCTCAGAAATTGGCATAAGTTTAATTTAGGAAAAAAGCATGAAACAATTCAATATCGAAAAGTTTAACAGGAATTAAGAAAAAAAAACATTAACTTAAACCACTTCTTTAACCATACGTTCAGTTTCAGTTTTGCTAATCTTACAAATTGACCTCAACTCGATTATTTTTCGCAGTATATTCAAAGATTTTTGACAATCGATTAAGAATTACTCAAGCTATCGCGAAGACGAACGAAAGGACATTTGAACAAAGATAATTGTAACATCATAGATCAGAGGTCTCAATGAAAAATGTTAAACGAACATAAAGGTAAAATAGGATATTGAACAGCGGGATTCTGGAAATGGAAGATCACTTTTTTAGTTTTTTGCTTCGTTCTGATATATGTATATGTAAATTTTACTTAATATATCTCCAGTACACATTGAAAGGGTCTACATATAAAAAGCAATTGAGAACACTCTCTTTATATTGACATATAATTTATTTGTTAGTTTATTGTATTTATACCAGTATATTTACATATTGTAAAAACACAAGCACGTTTATCAAATTCGAAATTGATTCAATAAAAATGTTTTTATATATACATGCGTATGCGTTTGTGTAATGAGGTTTTTAGTTGATTTATTCAACAAAAATATAAAAATAAAAATACAAAACTCTTTGGAAAATGTATATATTGATATGAATTATTCAAATAAAACGTTTATCTTTTAGTAAATGTGACCTTATTATTACTTCGATAAGGAGTAGATAAGAATATTTATTGCGGTTATAAATATGAAAGTGTATTTAATAAATATATGTTTGATGGATTTTAAACATGTACACTGTACATATATCCATAATACAAAGCGAATTGAAAAATTGTTTTACATTTTTTTTAATTTTATTATATGCAAATAAATATTATTTTCTGTATAGATTATACCTTCTTTATACGCTGTCCTGTCAGCTGTCGTCATATCTATCATATATGTTCGTTAATTTTATTCATACATAAATAGAGCAATGCACTTTTTATATATAAAATGAATCAGGAAAAATGCATTATTATTTAGTTACAATTTTATAAAGCAATACAACTTCATTCAAACCATTGAATGTTAAACTTATGGTCCATAAAATAGCATAATAAGATTTAGTCCGTTACTTGAATTCTTCATATATAATATATGAATTTTAAAGGATTGTATAAGTGGACTGCAGTAATCGAATAAATATAAGCAATAGAGATATCTAACATTTTCCAAATCTAAAGGATACATTTGTTATTAACTCAAAGCAAAACAACTTTTCCTGTGTACTTCTTTCCATATTTAATTGCATATCGACGAATGTCATCACTATGTAAATATATCTATGATCGTTTGGTTAAAAATCCATTCGAATTTTTTGGTTAGCATATACATATAACTATATATATCTATATTATTCGTTTTTTTATATATTCTGTATATATGTACATTGTACAATGATTTCTTATAATAAATATAAGTCCGCAACAACTATAAAGAAAAGTATATTTATATTGTTGTATATATAATACACCATGTTTTAGTAATGTAATGCATACATTATCCATTTATGTATATAAATATACGAAAGTGGATGTATATGGTTGCATAGTTTATTATATGCTATTATATATATATATATATAAATATATCGTAAATTCTTGTGGGGAATATCTGTATATATAAATGGAATTTTAGTTAAGAAAAATGGGTTAAAATTACAGATATTTATCTTTATTATTGTCATCCAATGAAAATTTTCTTTAAGAAAAATCCATTTAGCTAATTAAGTTAAGTTTATCTTTTCATATATATATGTAATACGGTAATACATATAATATATATAGAAGTTGACTGTTTGTATAATAGAAATATATTTATGATGTTATCTATTAGATATACGATTTTGTGCTGTGAATGTTTATAAAACGCACATATATGAATGTTTCTCGTATAAATAAAAGAAATTGTATATAATATGTATATATAACAGGAGGCATACACAATTTTTGTAAGTCACATTTTCCTTAAAAGTTCTTTTCATGTATAGTTTATGTTTACATCAGTGAGGCGATATTAAACAATCACTAACAAAATTAAAATTGTTTTGTCATAATTCAATTAATATCCAATTTTTTAATATAGTTGAATTTAGATTAAAAATATTTTTAGTATATATAATTATTATTACACAACCTATATATAATTTGAATTTAATAATAGAAATTCCTATATATATAAAAATTTAAACACATTTAAACAAAATCTAATCGTATTATATATATAAAGTAAATATTCATATAAATATATATCGATATATAAACAATATATTAAATTAGATATTCCATAGGCAAACTCTTATATACATACACATATATGTATGATATATAAAAATGAATAGTCAAATTAAAAGGCTTTTTTTTTTTTGTAATTTTCATTTATAAGAAAATTAAATTGATACACGATGCGCCTATATATATATAGTATATATATGTATTTGATATGTTTCACCAGTTATTTGCATAATTTTATCCATACACTTCCTGTATATATCTTCTTCATCTAAATATATATAGAGAGAGCTCGTTCATAAAAAATCGCTGTTTTCCATTTTCATTCAATTTTTTTTTTCCATTCAGGATATAACTATACAGAAATCGTGACTATTTCTAAAATTATATACTTACAATATTATACAGAAAATATTATATTCTGTATATATATTCAGACTGATACACACACACAAACATACACATTTTATTATGCGGAATGTTAATAAATATTTCTTATATATATTTAAAAAAATATTCTTAATAATAAAAAAAAAAAAAATAATAATAATATATATATAAAAAGATAAGTGTATTTGTGTGTGTGTCTATATATATATATATATATAAATGGATTACATGAGTTGAATTTTTAAGTACGATTATTATACACATTTTCATATACTATATATATGTATATAATAAAAAAATAAAGTAAAAGGGTTTCCCATTTTGATTATTTTATATGCTTATATAAAAACATTTTCCAGATATTTATTCATATATGAATCTTTGCATATATAGAAAATATTCTTTATATTATATATAGAACTTATAACACTGCGTTGTTTAAATATTATTTATCAAAATAAAAAGCACATATCGCCCGCACATTTTGATATTTATATAGCAAACGTTTAAGATAAATTGTATTTATTAGTTTAAAAAAAATTTGTAGCTCTATTTATATATATATATATATGGTTAATTTTGTAAAGGATAAAATTTAAAAGGATTACGCATCACTTTATTGCCACAGCGACATTTATATATATATATATATGGATTAACATTTATAAATTTTATATGTATGAGATTTACATATATGATATCGTATATACTATATTAACTTAACACATAAAATTTATTTTAACATAAACGCGGCAGAAGAGAATATAATGAATATATATATAATTTATTTATGAAGTTAAATAAAATTTTTTGAAGAATATAATATAATTATAAATATTTTTAAAATGTCACGCATATTATAATTTTGGTACATATCTGATGGCACGATTTAAGATCAATGATATATAAATATATATATTAAAGTAATATATAGTAATATAAAATCGCAGTTGGATTCATTTGGAGACAAAATGAAAATTAAAGATACTTATTTATATAAATTATAAATACAAAGTAAAATATTTTAATATCCAAAGTCTTATTATTATTTCACATCAGCTATTTAAAAAGATAAATGGATTGCGATCTACACAAAGAAAAGTATGGAAAAATTAAATAATTTAGGCATTTTAGAATATTAAGTTCACTAATTTTTAACCTTTTCGCCTTGCTATTTAAAGGACTGCTTAATAACACCACAGTTTATAGCATTATTGGAAATAACTCATATAAAATATAATCACTAAAAACATTTAAATAAACATTTGTTTAATGATTAATTACATGTTTTTCATCTATTTTATAATAAATTTTGCATTTTAATCATATATAAATCTAGATATAACGATCTATAGTAATTAAATACATTTATTACCTATATATAAAATTTGAACACATTTTCACAACAAAACCCTATACATAATATATTACGATGATGACATACGAATTATGATTGTAAGTACTTGGTGATTAAACAACAATTCATTAACGTATACTATATATAGTTTTAGAAAATTTACAAATAAATGATTTCGTAAGAACAATAGTATATATTCAATATTTATTTGTTATACACACATATTCTATATGGGTCTTATAAAATTCAATAACATCCATATGCTTGTATATAACCATGCATATATATAAAACAATAATATTTATACAGAGATAAAATATACGTGCGGTTGTACTATACTATACTGTTGTTGTATTAAGAACAAATATACCATAAAAAAGGATATTACAAATAAATCATGTATCAAGTATATTTACTCTACACGTATATTCTGATTACAAACTACATGTACGTGAAAAATCTCTATATACCGGTGTCGCATAGTATACCTTTTCGAATACTTATTCTATTATATATTATATACACGCACTTTTACTCGTCTATCCATATATAAACACAATTTAGTATATTAAAAGCATTACATATGTATATAAATTATACATAATATATTGAAAGTACTTATACGTTCATATATATTTATAGTTAGTATATATAGTTCTTATTGTTTTTTGCCGCAATCACATTCAATTGTATATATGAATATGATTATAAATATTAAAATTTATTATATATGTATATACTTAACTGCTTATTGGGTTCAAATATATGGGTGTTTCAAATAATCTAGATGTTAAATGATCGTTCAAATGACCTTTCAGTTTTCTCCACGAACATTTTTGGAACTATATAGAAGAATTTTGTTTAAATTTTCATTAGTAATGGATTACGTAAAAAAACCCCTTTCGGTTCCTTCTACCTCTAATTTTTCCAAATTTTTTTTGTTTCTCGTATGTTTTAGGTATAAGCTGTTTGGGAAAAAATTACATTCATATATGAACATTTTGATCTATAAACCACCCTTTAAGGGATAATTTCAGTATTTATATCTCTGTTACAACTTGAAACGTGAAGATTTTTTTAGTTTTTAATATATAAATAAATGCATTTTGATTATATTACATATATATCGGTATATTCACACCACCAAATATTAAATTGATTAAATAATTTCTTAAAATATTTCTATCACGTGTGGCTAACATTTGATGTTATATATATATATACATGCGTGTAAACAACATATCATTTAACATTAGCTAATTAGATATATATAAACTAATAAAGACATGTATATAGATATAGAAGATGGAGAATATATCTACGTTAACATATAAGATTAATTTACATATATATATAATTCAGGGACGAGTGGTGAATAATCTGATATGAAGAAATAACAGAAATTGTTTGAGTTTTAAAATAATGCAAAGAAAATAAAAATTGAAGAAAAACTATGGATGTAATTCGAAATTTAGTAGGTTAAAACAAAACAAAAACTAGATAATTATATAAGTGCTTTTTTAGGAATGTCACCTCGTTTTGGCGATATCGTGCAATTTTTTCACCTCTCGTTCCTGAATAATTGTATATATATAGGGTAGGTACAGAATTTCTAATATTTACAATATACATTTGTATATATAATATATTTATGGTAAAATTAATTATTATAATAAGTTTATTTGACAATCATTTGACATATTCAATAGGTATATTTTGGAATAATATACAGTATTCGTATATATATAGATAAAAATTATATAGATGTAAATATCATTATATAAATATCTATATATTATATTATATATATGTAACGATTATCTGCGTATATTTATCTTTAGATTATTGGTTAGAGGACTGTTATGTATCCAATATCTATATACTATATATATATATATATATATGCGGTATTAATAATCACAGGTGTGCTATAAAATCGATAATAAATTGGTTTATTATATAAAAGCCTATATTTATATATATATATTGTAATAAAATATATGCAGATAAATGTTATAATTATTATTATTATTATTATAGACTATAAATATATTGTATATAATCCTTAATTTGTTAAATTTTAAAATATTATATATTTTATATATAATAGTATTATATCCGAGTGATTATGTATATGTATATGGTTTTTAAAATATAAAAGTATCTCATTTTGGTATACGTTTATCTCTTCGATATTCATGGATATAAATACCTATATATATATTTCCTATATACATACCGTGTATTAACTATAAAGACAGGGGTATAATGGGATAATAAATTTTTAGATTTATAAACAGATATTCTATATAGTTTTATGCTTTTATATTTATATATAAGTTTGGAATAGTAATATACAAATATATAGTGTAATTCGGTAAATTTAGCATAACCAAAGAGATGATAAAAACAATTATATAAAACTGTTATTAATATAGACTGATCTAAACAACGAAAAAACATCAAAGTATTATAATCTGATCTGATTTTATATATGTATATTGATTATACAAAATGGATGAAAGCAAAAGTTTGAAAAAAATGTTGCGTTATTAATTCTAAAACAAATATCGCGCATTCATAAAACAATAAGTATAGGTGGTAATGAAATTGAGGATTGAAACGCAACGGTTGACATTAAGATAAATCAAAAGATATTACGAATCTTGGACGTCTATATCAAAGGAGCAGTTATTGATGGTCATCAAATGCATAAAGGAAGAAAAAGAACAAAGGATATTTTTTTAAAAGAAAAATCATAATATAAAGAGTTATTTTTATACTTAAAATATCAAGTATAATTACCTTAAATAAATATATAAGCATTCTCTGTATATCTAATAATAAATTGCAAGTTATATATATGCAGATAAATTTAAGTATTAACATAGTATACAAATATAACTCTATTTTACTCTAATTATATTACATGCATATATGTATATATGTATATTAAATAAATTGTTTACCTTAATTATTATTATTAGTGCAGAATTGCTTTATAAATTTTATATATATAGTATTACATTAATTATTGCACCATCCATATTTCTATTATACGGTAGAGACGCAGTGATATAATTATATTTACAAATTGATTTATGACGGTCTATTTCATATCATAAATTAAATCGAATACGAGTTTGTAAATTGATATGAAATTGATATGTGTTAATTTAATTACATTTCGTATATATAATAAATACAATATATATATATAGTAGTATAGTTTTATATAAAATAACACATTTGAATTTGAATGCATTTTATTTTGATTTTTATTTTAATTATTACTATAATATTTTGTCATACAAAATTTTTTTTAATTGATATACACGTCAAATATATCGATTTATTTATTTCTGCGTATAGATATATCAATATAAATTATATTTACAATATTGTATATAAATTTACATATTTAATTTTGTAAAAAATTAGTAACATTAAAAAAAAATAATCGGGTGATTCAATAAATATGAATTTCAAAGTAAAGTATTTTTAAATTAAATTTCAATTGAATTCGAACAATTCAAACCATAGAAAAAAAATGCTTGATATGTCAAAATCAAACATTTGAAACACCCCGTATATATTTATTTATTTAATTCCAATTTATTTATTGGTTAGTTAGTAAATATGGAATATTTGAAATGTTGAACACAAATATATTAATTATAAAAATTGTATAATTATATTTAATAATAATAATAAATTTATATATCCTTTTACAATATGCGTATCATATACATATATAAAAAAAGTGATGACAACAATAGATTAATTATTTTTAATTATTAAATACGATATATATTGTTTTTATTTTACGTTTTAATAAAATTATTTTATCGTAAGTTTTTTTTTTTCTTTTTTGATTTTTTTATTATAAATATTTATTAAATTTAAAAAATTGGATTTTTGGATTGTAACAATTGATTTATGAATATAAAATTGAATGATAAAACATACATAATTATAAAACATATATAGAGAAAAATATTTTGAAAAAGTTTTAAAAATAATGAATTAATGTGTTTTGTTTGAGATATTATTTTTTAATGGTTTAATGGATATGATTTTTAATATATCTATAACTATTACCTAATTACAATCAGAGTTTCACGGTTTGGAATGTTCCCTTGTAAGTATATACAACACAGAAGGAAAATTTTTCCTATTTTTATCATAGTTTTCAAATTTTATATATAAATAAATAAATAATTGATCTAAAATCATTTCGAATCCAATTACATGTAACGATGCAATGAAAAAAACTATATCATACAATAGGTAAAGAAGAATTAAATTATTCATTACACTTGAATAAATCATATAAGGATTTTAAAAGAAAATAGAAGAAAAATGAAATTTCTTTATGTAACAATTTTATATTTATTATATAAAATATTGTATATGATAATCGATTTCACGGTTTATATATCCCTATCTGTCGCTTATCCAATTTTTTGTATCATATATATTTTTTATACTTTTTAATCAACTATATATAAGAAATGTTTTTTTTTTTATTTTAAATTCAATAAAATGATATTTTTCTGCTCCATATTAATATATATCCATACCACAATATATATTCAATATTTTTATTGCATTGAATATTGAATTATATATTTCCAACATATTGGCGAGAGGGCGAGTGAAAAATTGTTTCTTTACTTGTCTTCTATATTTTATGGTTTAATTTAGTTTTTTTTTTGTTCTTATATTTAAATAATAAAGAATAAGAAAAGCTTCAGGGAAATATGTAATATAATTGAAAATAAAACACGAATATTTCTCTATACATCCCCATTTGTAATGTAATATAGGAATAGAGGTTTTTGTCGTCGAATAGGAAATTAAGTATTCAAATTTGGATGAATTGTGTATTATGTATTTGTGAATGTGCGTGTTTGTATATTTAAATTCTCATTTTGGATTATAAAAAATGTTATAATAAATTTTTTTTTCTTTTATTTCATTGTTTTTATTTTTTATTTTTTTTTTATAGCAATCATCATCACATCACGCATTTATATTTATATGGCATAAATAAATATTGTTTTGTTTATTTCTTGATTTGAAATGGTTTTTTTTCCTTTTTTTTATGTACATATATATAACGTGAATTATACGTGAAGTTAATATCATTATCAATGTGTTGTTATACTAAAATTTGTTTGTTTTTTTATGGGATTTGTATAAAAATGAAAAATTTGTTTAAAAATGGAAATAAAATAAACATTTTATGTTTATGTTGAATTCGAATAATATATATTATTTTGCATTTAATCTTGTGATGTGGGTATTCATAAAATGTATATGTATAGTTACAGAGGCAGTAGCTTAAGAAATGTTTTTAGAAATGATAATATCCACTATATAGGTACATTTTTTTTTGTTCATGAATACGACAGAATCGGTTATAGGGGGATATCACATAGATATTTAATTTTTAAATTGAAAATATATAATGAATGATCACACCAAAAATACGATATTGACCAATAACTTTGAAATTGTATTAAGAATTTATAATTTAAATCAATTTATTTATAATAACTATATATAGAAACATAAATATATTGAAATAATTGAGCTGTATATAAATACATAAACTATCTTAAATATAATAATAAATACCTCATAAATATGCCAACTAATATAACTACTATATTTAGATTAACATTTATTTACACAGATAAATAGATATAGAAAAGCATTATTAATATTATTGTAAGTACAATTGCAATATAATTGAATATATAGAATTTGAAATACAGTATTACGTATATATGGTATATATCTAAAACTTTATCTCGATTGTTATGTATAAATTAAAAATGTTTACGTATCATTTCAAATACATACCTTTCAATTATAGAATACACTTTAAAGTATGCAATATTATAGTACATAAAAATACAAAATATCTCTTATATATATCATAAATAAACCCGATATATACGTTTTCATTTGCATATTTATGCAAATAATTTTAATTGCTTTACACATCATCTGTTATATATTACATCTCTGTTAAAATATATTACACAAAATTATATATATATGTATAAGGATATAAAATTATTGAAATACTTGCATTTTACCATATAGTTATCATTTAGTTTATAGAATTTATATATACCATATATATAATTCAAAATTGATATTGTTTTCTTCTCTCTGGTATATAAACCCATAATATATAGACGGTATAGAAGTCAATTTGAAAATATTATGAATATATAAATTATATTAATACAGAAACAAAGTTAAACTTATATGTACATATTTATAGGAGTACTATATACAGATTATAAGATAAAATGGAAATCAATTTTACTGTAATATATCTTCTAGAGGCGCAGTACATAGAAGTACTATATCTCTATATGGATGAACAAAAAAAAAACGCTTTAACAATTAATCTAGGAATGAATTAAAAGCATTTTAACGGACAAAAGATGT
Organism: Dilophus febrilis; assembly: GCA_958336335.1. Classification (NCBI taxonomy): domain Eukaryota; kingdom Metazoa; phylum Arthropoda; class Insecta; order Diptera; family Bibionidae; genus Dilophus; species Dilophus febrilis. Next base: position 6,496,615 of record OY284470.1, on the reverse strand, counting down.
CCAAAAAAGGTGTCATATACATATAAGTATATATTTGTTCACCCTATGCGCTTTCATGTTAAACGTCATTTTTCATGTTAAACGATGTTGAATGTCCTTTATATGCAATTTTCCTATCCTATACGATTTGCTTATAATATATAATATTTTGAAATTTACGAACATTGAAATTTATTTATATTGTATTATACAGATAGATATTTTCAAAATAGACAAACAAATGGTATATGGTATATAGTGAACATTGCACAAATTATATATATATATATATGGATGGATATAGGTTTTGCTTTATATAACACATACACTAAATGTGATCAAATATATTATATCCTTATACCAATATATATATATATGATATATACATCATAAATTGTATATATATTCAAGAAATATTTATATATAATAAAGTTATCATTTTCTGAGTTATAAATGAATCCGACGAAGATATATATATAACATTATAAATATTTATAATATGCATAACGTTGTGAAAATTGACATTACCCTCTTTCATACATATAACATATAACATAATTTACAAAATGAAAACTGAAAATGTCATATTTCAAAAATATTTATTATATATATATTAATTTATAATTGTTCATATAAGTATATTGTTATAAAAATTAATTGCGACTGAGGGTTTTTTTTTTGAAAATTTATATTACCATATCATTATGCGGTTAAAGAAGTTCAGCGTCTTGTAAATATACGATCTAATATAATTAAGAGTTTATTTATATAGGGTGTAATTTAAAAATTATTTGAAATGAAGTAAAAAACCCCAAAGGAATAGTTAAAGAAAAAAACGTATTTTTTAATTAACTTTTCGTATATGGAATTTTTGTTTTTTTTCCGCATAGAGTATAATTATTTTTTACTTTGCGAAATCAATATCGTATATATTAAAATGTATTTAATTTACAATATAAGTATTGATTAATTTTTATACTGTTTTTTTTTGTGTTAAAATCCATTGTCTTTTAACAAGAATTATTCATTAAATATATATAGTCTATATAAAATAATTATTTTAACTTTAATATACAATATATGTATGTATAATATATAAGTGGTGTAAATGTGGTGTAAATGTTAAAATTGCCAACCTAAAATTCTAACGAAATTTTGGGGTCGTGGGTTCGAATCCTACTGAATGCATAAAATATGTTTTGTGTTTTCGGTTACTTTTCGAATCTGAAATTTAACACAGAGTTGTATATTCCGCGTGCGGTTGGTCGTACGGCTAATTACCGACACCGTAAAATCCACAAATTAAGTAACTAACAACAGAAGGCTGTTGTTGGACGCTAAAACCAGATTGTTGGTTGTATAGCGAAAAATTTATTTATTTTTATTATTATAATATATAAGTATATTATAAATGAAACAATTTAATTTGAATCAATTAAATTATTCAAATTCATTATATATGCATTTCATGATTATATAAATATATCTAAACAATATACAAAAAAAAAAATATATACACATATGTATTTTACAATATAATAAACGAATATGCAAGTTCAATAATTTGTATTTGTATAAATACATATATTTATATAATTAGCATTTATGTACATATATAGAGGACGAACAAGAAGCTTTTATGCTAAATTTATACATTTATATTTCAAATTTTAATTATACATATATATACAACATGTTTTTATGTCAATTATATATGCACATATAACACAGTCGTTTTTATATTAACATTTATCCATTTCATTTAAATATATATAAAATGAAATTTGTTGATAAGACCAAAATTGCATTGTTTAAAATACTATATATGGTATATACAGACGAAGCGAACGAATATATAAATTTGAAATTATGTTTTCAAATTGTATAATACATTTTCTATATATATTATATTCATTTATATAGTTGTATAGTTATATGTTTGTAATTTGTATATGTATGTATATATAATAATCATACAGGATAGGGTCAAGTTATAAGGTTAATATCTATATACGATAAACAATAGATTTTATGTAAAAATTATTAAATTATTTCTTTTGTTTATTATATTATATTATTATTATTATAAAGGTTATAGATCTTCTTATAATTGTTATAGATTAAATTACATTTTGAATTAATAAGCTATTAAAAATATAAATGTTAATTTGCTTATATAAATAAAGACCAATAAAATTTATCGCATAAAGAAGAAGTATTGTTTTTTGTTGTCCAATTATAGTTGCATAATATTTTTAAACGAATATTTAACTAAAAATATTTAATTTATAATTTACATATTTATATATACTATATAAAGATCTGATGGACGTTATTCTGTTGTTGTTATGTTATTATATATATATATATATAAAATATTTGTTGAATTGTCAACAATAAAACATTTTCATTTAAAATTTTGTCATATAAACTCTATATATTCATGCATATATAATAAATTTTTAACAGCTCTTGTGTGAATAATATCATAGATATATATTTATGTATTGACCAATCTCATTAATCGTAGATCCTTTTCCAGTCAAATTATGTTGACGTTTAAGGCATTGATTGACAGAATTATATCTTAATTGTGTCAAACTTATCAGAGACACCGAAATGAATATCCTTTCCTAATAATTTGATAATCTTCAATTTAAAAAAAAAGCCTTCCATTTATCAGTCTGAATTGAGGACAATTCAATTATATAAGTTCCAATGCAAATCCTGAGAAAAACTTTTAAATGTAATCTGTTTAGTTGGTGTGTTTAGTATCAATGGTTGGATTTTGTGAGACTCAACAGTATTTATCTATATACATACATATATATTATATAAATACAAAAACCCGATGACTTTAATTTTGAAAACCTTTTCCATCAATTGCCTGTTTATAAATAAATCATTCTGGCTTGTATATTATTTGTTTATTCTATAATTTGTTATGCATATATATCGGTCAGCGGTTGTACGTCCCTAAAACTTAGGCAATGCGGATTTTTCCGACTATAAATTAAGTGGAAAAAAGATATATAGATTATTTAAAAACGATGTCAACCGTCGGAGATTATGACAGACTCCGTGTTCATAATATAAATCTATACATATTTTCTATTAATCAAAAAATGTTTAAAATAATTTTAAAAGGATTACTTTTGCTCATATTCACTCAATATATATAGTTTTAGTTATATATAATCATAAATGAATTATGAAATTTTATATATGCATGTTAAATAATGCGGTTATTATTATGATGTATATTGTATTTATATATATATGGATAGAGAATTACTAAATGATGCAATCAAACGCATATATATATATATATTCCTCAAAGCACATACACACATTAATATTATATGATACATTTTAGAATTTTCATATACTACTCATATTGTATGTTATTAAAAATAGTTAAAGGATATATGAACATAAAATATGACATATAACTATTATATATATATATATATATATGTTGCAGTAAGTTATAAAAACCACATTGTAACATCAGTATATAACATCATATAACGTTTAGTTTTGTTTAAAATCTGATAGTGCTCGTAGCTATATATACGTGAATTCATATACAACGTCTATAATCTATATTATTTAGTGTGTATTTAAATATAACATATATGATGTTATTTACCATTCATAATTTTAATCTTTGGAGAATCATATAATGATCATCTATATATGTATACATTTGAATTTATATTTTAAATATATATTTGTATATAACGATATATATAAGCAAATAAAATGATATTTGCATACTATTATAGTCATATCATCATATATTGCGTATTCGAATATATAGTTGCAGAATCGGTTATAGAAATCGTATCCTATACGCATAAACATTGATATATGTATATAAATACGCAAATTTATATGTTTAAATTTAACTTCAAAGGACTTCGCATATTTACGCTAACAACAAATTAATTGAACTGCGACCGGGAAATACATTTTTAATCTATAAAATTTTAGTTTATAAAATATTAATTGATGTTATCAGGAACTTAATTTTCAATTTTGTCTTTATACGACAGAAACATATATTAGTTTTTATGAACGTTATACTGTATACATATATATGCAGAAATATTATATATTCCTGTGATGCAAAAGGTTTTAATTAGATGAAATCCATATAAAATGTAACTTTGAAATGTGTAATTTTTATATACAATGTTTATATAGAGTTTATGTATTCACGTGTATAAATACCACAAATTTATATGGTATATATATAAAAAATAACATATTATTTTAGGAATTATTCATAGGAATTGCCTGAAGATCAATTCATTGAAAACCCATATATACCAATCAATATTTTGATAGAGTCACTGTTTTTAAGGTCCGATAACTCCTGAACTATATTTGACCGATTTTGGTTTCATTTTCGGGCATAGTTATCATATAGATATTAAATTTAACTTCGTATTATGGGGATTAAATATGGGTTTTTTTTAATTAATTTGGTTGAGAGTCTCATTAATTTTATAACTTTAAAAACATTCTTAGATTTAAGATATTAAATATATATAGTTTATTCTATTATTTATTATTGTTATAAATTTTTAAAGAGAAAACAAATACAAAATTTTTACTTTAAGATTGAATAAATTATAAAATATAAACTGAAATAGTATATTGTTGCTGTTATTTTTCTTATTATATATATATATTATCATCATCATCCTCAAATGTTTAGGTCATTGTTTAACTTTAAAATATATAATGTTAGCATAGTGGTTTTTTTCTGTAAGACATAAGCAATGTTTTATTTTTTCTTTTTTACTTTAAACACACATCCTTTTTCATATATATATATAAAATATTTTCAAATATACACACTTTTTTTGGTATATACGTATACATTAAATATTTGTGTTAATAATAAATATTAAAACTATATATACGCTAGTAAATAGAAACATAAATATCTAACTCTCTAAACAAATAAATATATTATCTGACCAGATCTGAATCGTCTATATATATATACCGCCGTTGCAGATGTACAACATATATGTACTTATAAATTGTATGTATGAATATATATACGGATGTATAGTCTACAAAATTGTTGATTTTTAGTTTTTGAATAATATATGTATAATATGGTATGTACAGTACAGAGTACACTATAAACTTTAAATAAAGTATGTATTTATTCTGCGTATAGTTAAATTTATACACATAAAAAAGAAATCAATACAAAATATACAAGTTGAATTCTAAAACGGACAAATAAATTACAAGTATATATGGTAAATATAAAACGAAACCTTCGAAATTAATTTTATTTTATGTATATATATGCACATATGTAATTATGCATATATAGATATAGGGGTACTCAAATAGCCTTTGGGTTGAAAATTTATATTACATATAAATATATTTGGTATATAGACCAATCATAATATCCATAAAATATATATATTTGCTTTATTATATTACAAATATAATAATTTTAATTTTAAACCAAAAATGAATATTCTTAAAATTTCTATTCAAATATACATATATATGTATTTTATACTCTGCTGTATTTAAGGATATACCTTTTTTTTATTGGTTGGTTGGCTTGGTGTATAAAAGGGCATGATATATATAACGAATGATGAATAATCCATTGCATATTCACCATATAAAGGTTTGATTTTATTTTTTTTTTTGATATTTTATATTATCATAATTTATGAATTTGTATATTTATATTTTATGAAAATTTTGAAATATCAACAATGTGTAAATTTAATATCTATATATACATAAATAAAGTTCACAAAAAACTTATTTGAATATTGAATCCAATATGTATGGTTTTCTTAATGTTATATAGCGAGGGTCAAATCTAATGGGAAATGATGAATGTGAAGATATATAGAAGGGAATAATAATTATTTTAATATGAAATACTGTATGGATTTATTTTGTATAGAATCGAAAAAAATGATAAATATACATAACGCATAAAGTCGATAAACAATTTTTAAAGTAGAGAATGAAAATTGATTTCAAAGTTGCATAGAAATTCTTAAATAGCCAAAAAACCAAAATTAAATTCAATATTTGAACATATTTAAATTAATATAAAATTGTGAATACGGGTTGTCTTAAAATAAATAAAATAATAAATTTTTCGCTATACAACCAACAATCTGGTTTTAGCGTCCAACAATAGCCTTCTGTTGTTAGTTACTTAATTTGTGGATTTTACGGTGTCGGTGATTAGCCGTACGATCAACCGCAAGCGGAAAATACAACTCTGTGTTAAAATTCAGATTCGAAAAATAACCGAAAACACAAAACATATTTTATGTGTCTTTTGGGTGTCTTAAAAGGTAATATCCATAGTGTGGTGATGCAATGGATTATAAAACAATATAGTATTTTAAAAGTTTTATGGATCTATATAGATCTCTAATTCATATGCCCTCTAGTTTGATATTTCCTTAGATTATAAGATTACCATAGTATATATAGAAAAAAAAACCAATTATCATCATCTATATATTGTAATTTTACATATAGGGAGAAAAACAATTGGTTTTTTTTATTTTAAAATGAAGTATTAAAGGAATATTTAAGTATAATGCTAATACTTATATTTTTAAATTTTGCATATACAATTTAAATATATAATAATAATAATTGCAAAATAAAAAAAATTTTTTTTTTTTCTCCATTGTTTATATATAGAAAAATTATATAATCTGAATAATTAATTGAAAATTAAAAATGCAATTTTTATATAAAAGAAACAAATATTTTATCAATGTTATATAAAATATAACATACATATTTAAAAAAAAAATCTAATTATGCAAAAATATCTCCATATAATATACCATATATAATATAAATTTTTATAAATCAATGTTCAATTTATAATAGATTCTATCACATTCTATATATTTATGTATATTATGTGTACGGTATAGCTATAGATAGATAGAAAAATACTTTTATATGTGGATACATAAATAAAATCATAAAACTATTATATATGCAAATTTTTTCAATTACTGTACGTTTTTTTTTTATTTGTATTTTTGTATACAAAAAAAATGAGAAATAAAAGAAAATCGGAAAATGTATTATATATATGAATATATAAAGAGGGAATATACAAAAAAAAAATAATATTATATATAGAATATTTAGATATAGAATTAAAGAATAATTTATTTTAATTTTTAAATAAAATTCTATATGTACGTACGTGAAATGTATTTTAAATATGAAGATTTTATTTTTTTAATTATTCAGGCTTTTATATTTTTTTGTAATATATAGAACGAGGATATTCATGTATTATATGCTATATCTATATATATGATACATTATAGAATTATATGATTTTTATTCTTATAATGTGGTGATTTTGTTTTTTTTTTTGTTATGTTGTTTGTTTGTGGATTATTTGTATTTTTTTATATGGTGTTGTATAGTTATATCGCATAAACACAACAAAGATATATTGTAAACATTTTGTTATGGAAATTTACATGCATACATGCATGTAAACAACAAACAAATTTAAATTTAAAATTGAAATGTTGAACGCGTATATATATAAAGTTAACAAATGTGTCGACCACTATGTAAATTTGTTTAATTGTTTTTGTGTGTGTGTGTGTGTGTGTGTGCGGTTTTTTTAATATTTCGATCGATTCGTGTACATAATTCTAATTAGTCAATATTTATATATATAGTTTATGCACACAGTATAGCACAAATACACATTTAATCTTCATCGATTTTATGGTATAAATTTACGGGTTTTTTTTTTAATTAAATTTACAAATAACAGATTCGATATAGATATATGTTGTTTATTGAACACAGGAACAGGCTGCGATGACAAAAAAAAAATGGTAGGACATATTCAATACTAAATCTTTGTTACTGTGAATTATATTACGTGAAATTATTGAAAATATATTACCATTTAAATTGACCCTTTTAATTCGGAATAATGCAAACAGAATACCATTTGGATGATGTGCGCATAAAAACTTGACTACATTTTATAACAACAGAATAATCATTGTTGAAGTAATTGATGAAGGATTCAATAAGATTTCAAGTGGTCCTTAAACATTGACGAATTAAGTCCTACGGAAAATGATACAAAATAATGCATGAACCGATGCGATTAAAACATTGATCATAAACATATATGCTCGAAATCTTATCATATACAATCCTCAATTGAAATATAGGGCGTCTAAAACCTTCGTCTGTCATTCGTTTAATTCTTATATATAATAACAATATTTTATAATTAAAACCTGATTTTTGGCAAAATTCTTATGAAGAAACAAAACAAAATTTTATATATAAAAACATAATTTATATTGACAAATTGATAGATAAAATAATTTTACCATACATATATACAACAATTATAAGATTACGAACAAATTCCATATATACTATAGATAATAAATATCCTTGAATAAGTGAAAAATATATAAATCAAATAAATGTCTATAATATAATAGATATATATATACAAATCCTCATATAAAAATATCTTATAAATATCAATTTAAATTGGATAGACAAAACCGATATAAAAGAAACGAAAAAAATAGAAAATGACTTTACAAGATTAAGTTTACGAGACATTTTCATATGGATGGTCTAACAATTGAAAACCACATACATCATATTTTTTTTTCTATATAACTATATAGATATTTTGTAATCTTTTTCGTTTCAATTTTGAATTTAAATCAACCATCAATATATATAAATGTATATATTTATATTTATATATACCAACTCTTTACAAATCCATATACATAGATATACAACACCAAATATATGTTGAATACAAAGAACAAAGGATTGATTATCTATATGATGATGATATATAGCCGAACCGAATAACCTACATTTTTCAAATATAACAAATGTATTATTATTATTATATATATATATAGAGAAAAATAGTAAATATTTATAAAATAGTATCATATATATACAACAGAAAAAGGATAAATATTCCAATTTTTTATACCACTATCGCATGATAAATAATATTGCTACCATATACCACAAAATACACACACATTATATTATATATAAAAAATATCATCCATACAATATATTTCATGTATAAAAATACACATTATATATATATTGTTTATCGTTCACAATTTTATATACATATATAACGAGAGATGACGAGTGAAACAAACTATTGTTATATATGGTATATGCCTTTATATACGATGATATATATTTATATAAATGTATCTAAATAATGTGTATTTGAATATATTATAGAACAGTAAGCGAAATAAAAAAAAAAAATTAAACTTATCCTAGTACGCAATTTTATAAGTTTTGTGAAGATAAACTGTTAAATTATCTGCACGTCACCTAATAGATACCTAATAGAGGACTCAATATTTTGTTAGTGAATTCATAACAAATTCAGAAATGTTAAATCGAATCAAAGTAAGAGATGTTGGTTATATTCGAATTATTGTACTATAAATACGATAAATTGATTTTCTATCAAGTAAATTTGGGTTCGTTATATTATAATTTCTTCGATGTCGCTTACCGTATAAATGCGGAATCCTTATGAGAATATATATTTTGTCTATATATATAAAAGAAATTGATGTGAAAAAAAAAATAACACCATTTATATGATATCATAAAATTGTAATAAAATGTTAAAATGACATATTATTTTTATTTTTTTTTGATAAAAATTTTTTTTTTTTTTTATTTTATGAAATTGAATGTTTTTTATAGTCATATTTATGCGGTTAACTAAAATGTATATATATATTTGATGAACATATAATTATTTGCATATAATCGCGATGTGCAAATATACTTTTTAATTTGTATAAAAGTGTATTTGTAAATTTAATATACACTGCATGCATATTAAAAGTTATAGTTAGTATCAATCGTTTATTTTTGCTATCATTATCAAACCGATAACGGAAGAATTGGTTTGATTCCCTTAAAACCTTGGAATTCTTTTGCAATAAACCCGTTACGAATTTACTTAATTATTAGGTGACCAATCTATGATGCGTTTCAATATATTCAAAGCTTCGGAGTCATATACAATAGAAACAGAATAGAAACTGAAATGCCATATATAAAAAAGAAAGTTTCTGTTTCTATGTCTGTTCAATCTGTATTCATACAAAACAAACGATACAATATAGAAAGAATGTTTAAATCATCATTTGATAGCTTGCAAACATTCTTTCTGTTAGATTAAAAAAAATGAACGAAAAATTGTTGTTCATTCGCTCAACAGAATTTCTCTAACAGAAATAACAATAGACTTTAATATCCGATACTTAAAGGATTTTACAGTAAATATCTGAGTAATATTATTGTATATTATCAATAACCAGACAACAATCAATATATGAATGAAACCGCAAAGATTTCAGATTGTCTATCCAAAAATCAATGACATTATTGATAAGATATTACTCATTCTTTTCTATATATAACATATATACATTATCAAATTGGATATCGAAGAATAATTGAAGGAAAATTGAAGGAAAATTGAAGGAAAATAGAAGACAAAATTAATGGCATCGTCGAATACAATTTTTTTTTATATATAGTTATCGTATCGAATACAATTTTTCTATAGCTATATATATATAGGATAATAAATATCATCTTTGAAATTCTCCAGAGAAATTAATTTATTATATATATTATATAATATCACATAATATATATAATTGAACATGCAAAGTGGTACAGTAAAAATGTATAAATTCATAAAACAAAACAAAAAAAAAACAGATATTTTAGGTGTTTGTCATCGGCAAACTTTGAAATATTTTTAAGACAAGAACATATTATTAAATATATAATAGCTGCCTATATGAATATACATTAAATTGTATATCTATATATATATATATAACAATTTATAATTGATATTATTTTGTAAAACCCATTTTCTTCCTATATATATATACATATATTATATTAGGTTTATATTAAAATTTCTATATCCACTTTTCCATCTATAAATTATCTAATAAGAAATTATTTAAAATGTGTATATGATTATTATATATATACAGATATATATAACACAATGACGATGAGAGTATATATAAGCTCAATTTTGTGTATTATATTAATACTAAATATATATACATATAATAATAAACAATGTCAAAAACCGACACAACCCTTTTCACTAAGTTTTTGAAAATTAATTTATTCTTCTATATCTATATATTGAAAATTTCTTATATACAATAATTTTCTAATATGTGAATATAACTTTAAACTATGTGATGTGATATATATATATAAACAAAATGATCTTATATATATCTATTTATTGGATGGAGTCTTATCTATATAACATAAAGATATTATAATATAAAAAGTAGTATATCTATCTATCTATAAATAAATATATATATAAAATGTGTTTATCACATGAATTTTATTACAAATTATATAAAAGACAATTTATGTATTATTATATCTCTTCTATAATATACATTATAAATATAATCTTAAAAAGAAAATATTTTTCAAATATAAAATTAAAGTAAAATTAAAATTCTTCTTTATATATATTCATATTCATTTGTTTGTTAAATAATTTATGAAAATTTACGAGTTGGAAAAACTTATATATATGTATATATTTAGAAAAGATATTGTAATTGTTTGTTGTGTGCGTCAATTGTATATGTGTTCATTTTTAATTTCAATGGCACATAGATTTTATATGTATATAAATAAAAGAATCTTTATATATTTTGTATATTAAGTATAATAAATAGACAGCTATAGATATTGTACAATAGATAACTTTTATTTTCATTAAATTTTAACCCCCCGTGTTTTACTATATATATGGGGAATTTTACTAATATATTTCCGTATATATTATATTTTCTTGTATAAAATATGTCATGTTAAAAATGTTATAAAAGGTATATACAGCCAAAAATTGTTCAGTTTCGGGATGACATCAAGTCGATTATTATTAAACACGCGCTTTTATATATCAAAGAAGAAAATTTATATATTATTGCTTGTATACCAAAAAAAAAAAACATTATATACATCATTATGGAATTTGGAAGAAACAATTGTTATTTTTTATTTTTATTTTTTGAGTGGCAGTGATGATAAAACAAAATTATTGTCATTTTGTGGAAAAGCGAAATAATAATAGTTTTAAATTCAATTATATACATAATAATAATGTGTATGGTATAGAAAAAATATTATAAATGTCATTATGTCAATTATAAAAAAAAAAAAACAGTATAAATTGTTTGTTGAATTGTTTTATTAGCATATGACAAATAAATAATCAATCTTATATACGGTACAATTGAAAAATTACTTAATATCATTGATATACTGTTTACAATAATTTAGCTTGGTATCTCCTGATAAACTCCACATTTTGCCTCTAACTCAATTAATGGTCAAATCAAATCAATCTTTCACCGATCAAATCAAATCAATCTTTTCCAATCAGAAACCTATTACGGTTAATTTATTCAAGTTATGAAATGAAAAATGACAAATGTTGATGTATCCTTCAATTACTGGCATTGATGATAAAAATACAGTGTGTTTGTACACCATTCATCATAATGGAATCTATACTATATCGTATTGTAGCCTATCCCATTTTATCATTTACTCACAAACATACCCGCAACTTCATATATATGGAATTTTGATTAAAAAATATACGAAAGAAAATTATTTCAATAACAATTCCTTTTGTATACATAAAATATTATATGTCTAACTATAGATGAATTGAAGCAAAATATGTATGTCTATTCTATGTATATACCGAAAACTAAACAAGATTCGAAAAATAAAAGTAAAAGTCATGATCCGTATATATATGGTAAAATATTTCAATTCATGTATTTATGATATAATGTGCCGACTTTTCATTTATTCAACATGTATATAAGAAAAACTAATTTAAATATTATTAAAAATTGTATAGTAGATACACACAAAATAAAAACATATATCGAAAAAAAAAAACCTTTTCCTAAACCTCTATCTTTTCTGATATATATTTCTTCCTATATACACTCTGCCATATCCCCTTATATATATATATAGTTCCATACAAAACATAAAGATACAAAACTTATGAATATATTTTAAATTTATAATACAACGTTGTCCGGTGGTGTTATAGCTCCCAGTAGAATACAATAGGATCAATTTACGTTTACAAAATATCATAACTATAATATATCATGTAATATTTTTTAGGATGAAAATTATTATCAATCTCTTCTTTTTTTGTGTGTGTGTGTGTGTGTTATAAGCCAAAGGGACATATAACGCATCATTTTGATTATATATACGTATTTTAAATATTAGTAGTTTTTACAAAATACAATGCATAAATTATATTATTGAACAAAAAAATAAATATGATATAAAAATGATTTTCGCATAAAAATTCATATAATAATATGAAAATGAAATAGTATTCAGAAACATATTTCATATTGTTATATTCTATATGTTATGTTGATAAAAAAAATGTTATAAAAAATTCATTGAAAATTGCACGGTCTTTAACAATATATATATATATATATATGTTTTTTTTTATTTATATTCTGATAATGTGTCGAGGTCTTTCATATATTTAAAACATTACACTCCTGCTATAGATAATATATGTAATTATAAATTAATAAATCCTATAATAATATATATTAATAAGATAATAAATTATTTTTATATAACATCCGCGCTAAAAATAATAATCAGATAATTTGGACACGTCTGTAAATATGCATATATCTTTATATATTTTTGGGAATTATAATATATATGCATTATGCATATATAATGTTATTTTTATTATTTTATCTAACCTTTTTAAATAAATGTATAACAATGATTTTGCGAAAAGGTACTCGTATAATACATGATCTAAAATTTATACTAAACGCACGACGGGAAAATAATACATGTTTATATATAATTATATATGTATATATATGTAAATATTCATACTAAAATAACATCATCATCAAACAAGTACAACTCTATAGTCTATATATATATATATATACAAAGTTACCGAATATGACTATATGATTGTGGCCAAAACCAACGTTATTGAGATGTGAACATAACATATGCGAGTAAATAACATATTTATATACATATGTGTTTTATATATGTTCCTATATATAATCTACATATAATCACACTTAATTCTGGTGAATTTAATACGTGTTTTACATATATAAGAACCATTTAAATTCATAATCATAATATAAATTTCAGTCTTTTCACGTTAAAATGATATATTCATTATATAATATTTCATTTATGTGTAGGTAGCTCATAATTTAAACTAATCTTCACCGATTTATTTGGAATGATAACTTTGTATATGCTAAAAAATTACTTTCATTGCATAAATACCTATGTTGTTTTTCCATTATAGATTGCTTAAAGGTTATAAAACTGTCATTTCAGGGTTTTTTCCCACAAGAATGCCTTTAGAATACCACTAAAAGTATATTAAATAAAACTTAATTCATTTTATATATAGTGGTAAGTAAAATATATTAATCGTCATTTCATAAAAAAAAAAAAACTAATCGATCCAAAAGAGCATTAAATATAAATATCAAAAATTAAAAATTATATAAAAAAAAATATGCACATACCTGTTTGATTTTGTTGGTGGTGTAGCGTATGGAACTCCCAGGTATGCTTCAATTGGTCGTAAAAATTTATAACTATCAAGTGGTAAAATTAAACCTTTTAAATTTCCATATTGTGTTTGAATTGTTCTTGAACCGAGTCGAGCATTTTTGTATAAATCTAATGTTGAACATGTTACTAATTTTATGAATATATACAATGCATAGAAAAATGAAAATTTTATAATCATTTTCCATTTATAAATGCAACGCAGCAAAGCACCATCAACGTTTAAGCGGCCTTGTTGTTTACTGTTTATTTTATTTATTTTTTTTTTTATTATTTTATATAAATACAAAAACTATATATAATAAACATTCGAATTGAATTTTTGAGTGGCTGTTTTATGTTGTTTTTTATTTTTGTATTAATAATTGTATTTCTATTTTACTATATTGTTATAGATGCGGTTGCAAAATCATATTCATATCACAGCGCCACGCACGATGATCTCTTGTTTCATCATCCAAGTGATAATAATACACATGATTTTTTTCTATCTATAGATTTTATCATCATAAAAAATATGGTTTTATAATAAATTTTAGTTTTATTATATGTTATGAATAACTTCATCGTTGCGATGATGAATTGAAAATTTTTTTTTCTATTTTTCTATTTTATTAATTCATTGCATATAGAATTTTTTTGTTATCACTCGCGATTATGAAATGCATGTATTTACACGTCGTTTTTACATTTTTAGTAATTATATGAGTGGTTGTTTTTTTATTTGATTTAAAAAAAAAACTAACATTTTTATCTGTTATTTATTTGCATTACGATAATCATCTGAAATAAAAGAAAAAATAAATAATTTGAATAATTAAAAATTTTAATAATGTCCTTTGGTATATAAGGAATTAATGATACACATATTATATGTGGTAAAATATTTAAAAAGGATTCATCATTTGTCGCAATTGTTGTAGAAATACTATAAATAATGAATCCGGTTATTTCAATATTAATAAAATGAAAAATATTACATTACTTTTATCAGGTAAAAGTTTATATTTTTTTTCCGCTTTAATAAAAATAATTGATAAATATCAAATGACACAATATATTTATACAGAATAGTGACTGTATTCAATGAATGTGATACTATATATATTTTGAAAAAACATTTCAATTCGTTTCAACACGACACCTTACATAATTTTGTATTTATGTAAGCTATATAAATGAAAATATATTATAAAAAATGTATTTTATTACTGAAAAATTTGAAATGAGAAATATAAAATAAAATTTTTATTTTCAATTTTTTTTTTTTTTTTAATAAATTCAATGTGTATCTATCTATAAAAGTATAAATGAAACATGTTGTTTTTTTTTTATTCATATTGAAAATGGGAAAAACGAAAAAAAATAGGGTGTTTTTAAAAGTTATATAAGCAAATATGTAGTTGAAATTTGAATATTTTTATATTCGTACATCGATTGTATTGGAAAATAAAATAAAAATAATTGTAACATTGAATAATAAAATATATTTTCCATTTCACATCAAAATCATGCATCTCTTTATATACAAATCCATGTGGGAGTTTTGAATTTCGCAGTTGATAAGATTGACTTTTGCTTATATTTATATTATTTTTTTTTTATTTGACACCTTTTACAAAATATATACTTTATATATTTTACAATATCTGCTTGACTTTAATAAAAAAAATTAAGACTATTTTACACCTTATATATACACTATTATATAAACAATTTCCAAAACACACATTGGTTCTTATATCTATCTATATATAGATATAGATAAATATATATTATATGTCATCGCAACTATCAAACGAACACAAAACATATATTATATATTTTGTAAAATGGAAATTGCAACAAGAAACTATATATATATGTATTTTTAACATAATATGAAAATTTTTACAATAGAAAATACCTTTATTATTTACATATAAATAATGTATAACGAACAGAATGTACCAACACATAAAATGTTACAAATGTTTGTATGGATATGTAAAGAATAAATACCATATAGGATGTATATATGTTAACATTATCATTTATTAAGATGATATTGCAAAATGAAATTCTATTTAAAATTGGTGGAAAATAGTTGTGTATATAAAAGAAGTATTTATTTTGCATTCATCACATTCATTTCTATATATAGTTGATAAGAAAATTCAATAATCATTCATTTAGTTACGCGATATATAGATATATAAGAATGTATCTGCGATGTATATTTTTAGTATTCTCTTTTCTTTTTTTTTTTTTTGTTTGTTATATGTGCAATTTGATATTTTTCTTTGTTCTTAAAAATGCAGATTTAAAATGCGGCATTTTCCATATCAATAATGATATATATACTATATGTGACATGAATTTGTATTTGACTGTTAATAACAACTTAAAAACAATACATGGTAAATATTGGATTTTTTTTATATGAAATAAAAGAGGATCGATTCTGTTTCAGTTTTCGGTTTGATTGAACAAAGACTTGAAGTTTTTTTATTGAACAGCTAGAAAGAACTGTTTCATAAGAATACAAGTGTTTTTGTTTAATTTAAAAATAAAAAATGGGTGATGGTCCATATTCCATTACATCCTAATTTTCATTCTTTTGTATTTTATTCCATTAGACCAGAGACGATATATTTAAAGAAATCTCATAAGGTTTCTCTCTTCATGGATTGGCATCCCATTGGATAAATTCACACGTAGTAAGTTCTTTCATTTAATACTATTATAATCTAAATGCACTAATGATGCAATGAACAACTTTCGTATCTGAAAACAAAATTTCTATATAGACATTTTCAATAGAACAAAAAACCCTTCCTATATAGAGCTCGTGAGTTTATGTACAATATTGTGGTGATCGCATAAGTGCATATCTATGTTTAATTTAATCAAACAAACATTATTCAGATAGATATAATGTTTGTTTTATTATATTTTATTTCTTAAACCTTAATCAACTACTATATATAATGATTAGTTAAGTTTTATTAAATACAAACAAAAATAAATACATAATTTCTCTAACAATAAGAAATTATATATATTTATATTAAATTACTATATAGTATATGGAAAAACTTTGTCATTTATGGTAAAAATATACAATGTTAATATACTGATAATAATAATAATAATCATAATCATAAATGCTAATAATAATATACAAAAAAAAAATGATTATTGTGGGAGCAATTTATAAATATATTCTTATTATTTTTATTATTTGGTCAATCCTGAATATCTATATATGTATAAGTATATATCTAGATCCGCATATATATATGAATAAAAATCTATTTTATATATATCTGAATAACTTTTGTTATGGTCAGTGAATTCTAATTTTACTGCAAAAATGAAAATATGATTTTATTTTGTATATAAAATGTATATATATATTCTCACATATAGTTAAAATTTTGCTGTTTATGCTGGAAAATTGTATTGTATAAACATATCTTATATATAGATTTTGATACATTTTTATTTATATTTATTTATACCACTCTAAATATTGCATATTTATTTTATTTTATTTTTTTTTTAGTTTTTTTTGTATCCTTTTCCAATTTTTGTGTCTTTTTCCCCTGTTATTTTCCTCTTTTCGTTTTGTTATCATAAAAATTCTACTATACAAACAAACATATAAAAAGAAAACAAAAAAAAATAAATAAATAAGACCTCACATTATATTATATTATTGTTTTTACGTTGAGTGGACATATATTTGTACATAGAATATTTTTCTATATATATTCTCTAATATAGATAGGCATGTGTATATATTTTCTGTTCAAAAGAATGGTCACTTTTATATTATGTCTATTCTTATTATTATTATTATTATTGTATATAGAACAAAATTACTTTATCCCATATCCATAACACAGTTTTATAATGAAAAATTTTATTTCCACAAATAATCTTTCTATTTTGTATACGTTTTATTTCGAATTTTATATTTCTAAATATTATATTAATAAAATGGTAAATATATTATTATAAATTATTATTAATAAAAGGGACTTTATACCCACAAAACAGATAATCATATATTTCGTTTAAATTCCAATTCGGAGTTGTTAAACGAAATTATAATTTAAAATTAATATAACCAAATGTAATCTTTAAGAATAATTTAAAATTTTATTTCAATTACTGTATACGTATATGATATTTTAAATTGACCTCTTTAAATAAATATATATATATAAAAATTGTGATATCAAAATGTGATATCTATATCTATATATCGAACACATAAAATAAACATCATATTGATCATATAGATATACATATATATATACAATTTAATAAATACATATATAATCAAATTCATCTCATATATAGATATATGTAGAGCAAAAAAAAACATTTAAATTTCCTTTTTTTTTTGTGTATATTAAAAAGAAACCCTTTAAATATACTACAGATAGATAGATGTAGATACATTAACATTTCAACGTATATATACCAAAAATATTATGTATATTATATTCCCGTATATTTTATTATTATAATATTATGCACATATGAAATTTATTTAAAATGAAAATTTTCAAACCAAAAAAGAACAAAAACAGAAAGAGCAAATTTATTTATTTTATTTTTTTCTTCATTTTCTCATATTTATGTATCAAAATATATGTATTTATGTTAGTTACTTTCACTTATGAATATAATTTCTTATACCTCGACGAAGAATATAGCGAAGAAAAAAATATGAAAAAAATAACCATAAAAAAATCATATACAAATAATATAATATTAATAAAATATATACACTATATTATATATCAATTCGTTTCGTGTATGAATAAGTATTTTTTTGCCCGTATTTATTTTTTCCTATATCCTTCAGAATGTCCTTTATATATATGTATATATATATTGTGCGTGTCTCTTTCTGTTTGTTATTTTGTTTATTTTTTTTTTTTTTACTATTGAATTTTCATCCATATTTTTGGATATAAAAAAAATCCATTTTTGGTTCATGTGATATATACATTTATTTTTTTTTTGATAAAATATAAAAAAGTACAATATATAAAAGGTTGTATATTTTGATAGTATCCCTAACACGTTTTCACATATATGTATATAAATAAAATTGTATGATATACTGTATATACGTACTCAACAAGGTATAATTTTTATTTTTCATTGGAATTTTTTATATTGTATAACTATATGATTTACGTATAAATATGTTGATATATATTGGAATATTTTAGTATAGTTTGAATATATATATAGAATTTTCTGTTTAATTTCAACAACTTTCAAATCAATTTATACATTTTTTCGGTTTAATTTCTATATTTTTAATGATGAAGCGATTTAATTGAATGTGATTTTGAATATATATCAGAGTCATCGCAAGGTTTTATGAATTTTAATTTCATTTCAAATTTCATTTAATCTACGAAATTTTTACAGATCTCACTTAATTCCTTATAGCTTTTTTGTTTTTGATCATTTGCATTTCTTTATGCATCATTTTCTCTTGCAAAAGGTTTGTTCAACAATTTCACGGTTCGATTTATTACCATTACATAACGTACCGTAGAATATTATAGAAATTTTGGATTGGTTTTGGTTTTGGTTTCCGAAGATTGGTTTTGGTTTCCGGAAAAAGTCTTTTGTGATTGGTTTCATAATTTGTTATTTTTACGGTGTCGGTAATTAGACGAACAAACGTATTGGATTTTCCCTCAACTGCAACTTGGAGAGTGCAATCTGAAAATTCAGATTTGAAAACAACCGAAAATCACAAAACATATATTATTTCTTCAGTAGGATTTGAACGGCAGACCTCAATATTTTGTTAGGTTGGCGTTTTTATCAACGACACCGCACAGATTCACACACGTCCCGTATAAAATAGAAAAGAATAATTAAAATGCACATTTTAACATTTTGCATAATGTGACATAACAAAGCGTATTTTCGGGAAAAACTACAAAGTTTCTTACATAATCACTAATCTATTTATGTTTTAACAATTATTTTAACGAATCTTTTATCTTTGATATAGAATCATAATTTTACTTATAATTAGAAAACGTTGAGCGTTTAATAAATATTTTTGCATGAATGAATTTATATATACGATAATATTATCAATTGCTAAAAACACAAAACGTAAACCTAACTCACATTTTAGTATAACATATAAATACCAAAAATTTTTGATTTAATTTAAATTATTTTTTTTTTTATATTTGTGATAATTGAAAATTTATAACACCATATATACATAGATAGAAATAATATTAGAATTACGTTATATTCCCATGTACAACCGCACAATTGAATTATATATACATATATAAAGCACAAATTTAAAACATAAAATATATTATATATAGAATTTTCCAGGTCACAAGATAAAAGATAAAATTTATATATAAGTTCCATTATTTATTTAATTTTTTTTTTTTTTAATATAATTATAGAAATGGAAACATAAGCAGTAAAAATGTTTATTTCAATTTAAACAAAAAAAAAATAATGAAAATAAAATAAACCTTAATCTTCTTATAAACTCGTATATATATACATGTATTCAAATTCATTGCTATTTTTATCATCGTCGGTTGTTGATGGCATTACATGCATTTAAATTCTATAAAGTATTATGTATTTTTTTCTTTCTATATTTTATTAATAATATATACCATAAGTAGGAATCATAATATGTACTTATATATAAAAGATATGTCGCAACAACGATGAGTATATATTTATAATATATATATATATATATATATAGTAATTATTGCATAATTTTAAATATATCCTTGTTTCCTTGTTTTCATATATCTTTCATTTATATTATTATTATTATTAGCCAGATTATACATCATCTATATATATACATACTTATACACGAATCAACAGTATAGTATATATTTATATAATAATGTTATATAAAATGAAATTTATTTTCTATAAATAAATTAATACAAATGTATAAAGTCCATATATTTACGTGTTGATAATGGATATTGATCAAAATAAAAATTAAAACTCGGTAAATACCATATATATATATGCGGTTGATGAAAAATCACTATATATAGTATATGTATACTATATCTACGACGACGACAGAATTATGGTAAACATCTAAAAATAAACTTTTACTATGCATATTCGTATACAAATGGTACATATCTATGTATATATTCATATATACAGTATCGTTTGTTATATTTAAATCAGATTTGCATAAAGCTGTTAACAGATTATTTATGTATAATATTATATTTTATGTAGTATATTATATTATAAAAGATATATATATTGGTTGTTGTTTTTATTATATATAACTACATATATATGTATATACATAATTGTATAATGTATAACATAATAAAGTTAAACGTATATATGAACACATTTTCATTATGTGATTCTATGATGATTTTTCTTTTCGATTTTGTATATGATATATGATGAAAATTAGAAATTTACATTAAATTTTTATATGTATATATAGTTAAAGAAAATTCTTTAAGTAGATTTTGTAAATCATCGCATGTATGTATGGTATATATGGAAAAATGTTTAAAGTACCATAAAAATAATGGAAAATCTAAAACCTTCTTGTTAATCATTAAAAAATCTAAAGTACTATTTAAGCACTGATTTTTTTTTTATTTACAATTACAGGTAACTTGAATGTATGTATAAAATATACAAAGAGAAGGATTAATTCCAATGTATTCTATATATATATGAGCTGTATGCTGTATGCATCTGTTTTCCATATAAATTTAATTGAGAACTCGCATAGCAATAATAAAGCGGCCTGACGACGAGTATGATTTAGTTTATTATATAAATAATTTATTTATTTTTATTTTGTATACATCAGCTTAAATTTTAATGCTCTCTATATAGAAAAAAATATCTTATGAGAATATGTATAAAATACTATAAATCATCAATCACTTCATATTTATATCGAAAGAACTTACAAAAATGTATAAGGTATATGAGAACTGATTATATGAAACGAGGTATTACAATAGAAATTCTAAAGGTAATATTGGAGGAAAATATGAAGGAATACTTTGAATAAAGCATAACTTCTTGAATAATTTTCCAACGCACAGTATATCTTTATACTGGTCAGCCAATAAGGAATCTGGATAAGTTTTTATTTATCAAGCAAAACATATATAGGAATATTTTTATATATGTTCAAAACTATTTTGAATATTGACTGGTAAATATATAATAATATAAATATAGATTTATTTACATATATACGTTTAATAAAAGGAATGTCATATCGTATATATATTATACCAAATTGCCTATTAATTATCCTCTTTTTAATCATTATTTTATATACTAATACCAATAATAATAGACATAAATACGTGATGGATATAAAAGTAAATATAAAAACAAATAATCAATCATGAACTCGGTATATACTATACATATATTTATTTATTGATATTATTTTATATTTATATATATGATTTATTTTGATATATACATACTTGAAAAATTGTATATGCGAGGGTATAAATATATGATTTGTAATATAAAAAAATAAATGAAAATAAAACCTTCTTAAGATATGTATGTACATATAGTATTATATATAAAAAGTTTTTATATTCAATGACCTGCGTGATTTTATCAATGATAATATGGTCGTGTCGTATAGATATAAGTAATTTCGCGTGGTCTGGGGTTACTCAATTCTTTAGTATTATTTTTACTATAAATGATTACGATGAGGAGACAAGCATAAAAAAATTACAAATGAATATATATCAACCATTCAATTCATATCCATATATAGGAATATGCATGGTGTATGAATAATGGATTCATAATCAATATATATATATATTTTTGTATATGAAAGTAATACTGTATATATATAAATATAAAAGATATATAGAATTAATAGTAAAAGGGCAAAAGTAAGGTATATATTTCCATAAAAAAAAAAAGTGTATTCTATTATGAATGGAGTACGAATGGAAAAATAATATGCCATATATTAAATGAAATATAGAAAAGTGATATAGTAACGAATATATATTCATATACAGTAATATTCATAACACATAGAATATTCATCATTGTTGATTAAAATATGCGAACTAGTATATTTATACGAAGCCATATCTATAATATACCTCTTGTCTGTATCTATGTCTATATAAATACGCCTACATCATCTATATCATATTTATATAATAACAACATTTGAATGAAAGAAATATTACATGGTTATGAATGATAAAAAAAAAAAAAAGAAAAACATGAAATTGATGAAAAATAATAAAGTGCATGATTCGCATATTTAATTATTATATATTTTTAGTCTTATATTATATGAATATGTATAGACCGTATTTCATAAAATAAATCATTTACATTATTCAGAATGTATTTGGTTAAATGTGTGTCTGTGTGTCTTATTATCTATGTATAATAGCCAATACATTTTCTTTTTATTAAACATCATTTATTTAGTTCATCTATCTTATATTACATTTTCCATTTTTTATATGTATACCAAATACTTTTATATAAAATAAATACTTTTCGTTTATTTTTTATGTGGTTTTATAATAAATAAATTTTGTTACATTTATAATATATACGATGCTATTATTATTCCTATTATTTTCAAAGGTGTATTAAGAGAAAGAAAATAACAAAAATGTACTTTAACGAATGAAGGTTTAAAATTATTTATAAATGATGAACATTTGTTTATCTATCAGAACATTTTATCCTATATCTTATAGTCTCATACCATATATAGATATAGAGAGTTGAAATAAATCGTGCATTTTAAATTTCACATAATTTGATCAGCTTAAATGTATATTTAAATTTAACACGTAAATACATGAGACCGTATAAAAATACTACAGATCTTTCTATAAAAATGTATACTCGCAAAAAGAACTGTGAAGAATATACCAACAAATAGAATATAATAATAATAATAATAATAAAATAAAAAGGTAAACATTACAGAATAAACCCAAATATATATGCGGTAAATATGTATAGGAAGGTGTATAAACACACAAACCATCACTGCTTTTGTTGATTTAAATTCGAGACGTAAAGTTGAAAATAAAAAAATACATACATGATTTATTCAGTTTTTCTGTTTTCATGTAAAATATACTATAGGAAAACAAAAAAACAAACATCTAACATTTAAATAAGATCCTTTGCTGTGCAATGAAAATGAAAACAAAAAAATAAATACAAAAAATTCAATTCAATTTTATTATTCAAGTATTTTTTTTTTGGTTATTTGTTTCTACCATTTATACGCCGCGCGTTGTTATTATTGAATTGTTATCAATATTCGAATAATTTATTATATTTTACATTTTGTTATGTAGGTACTTACTAAAAACTAACCATAAATTGAAAATTTTATGTATTATAGAAATATAATTTTTTATATAACAAGACAGAAAAAAAAACTTTACCCAAATAAGAACAATTATAGAAATTTAATTGTATAAGAGTGATAAGAGCAAAATCAAATTTTGGCTTTACCAATTATTGTAAAAGTTACTTTAGAACTTTGTGTACTTTAGAAAATAATAACCATACAGATGGATTTGTATTTATAAGTGACTAGCATCTTAAAAACTATAATTATCAAAGACAAAAAATATCCTATGTCATTGCCACTATAATTAGAAATGTTATACGCAGAAAAAAGGGTTTTCGTTTGAAAAAAAAAACCTTCAAAATATCATGTTCATTGATATAGAAAATGGAAATGTGGTATGTATATGAATTTATTAAATCATTTTTGTAAAATCAAAACTATATATAATGAATAATTTAAATCAAACAAATCTTAAAACGTATATATACATATTTACCCATAAATTGATTTTTTTTTCTTATATAACATGAAATTTTTTCGTTATATATAAGACAATAAGATTTTCTTTAATTGTTGTATATCTATCTAACATTTATATTATATAGTATTTTGCTATATAAAATCTATAAAATAAATATTTCATATATGGATTTAATGCTGACATTTCTTTTAGACAAATGAAAAATCTTCACCCAAATACATACATATATAAATAACAAACTATAAATATATAATAATCTTATATATTTATATACTGACTTTAAGACATATATTTTGATGTGGGTATATTTGTGATAAAGAAGAAAAAAGAAATTGAAAAATAGGACGCATCACACCACACCATCCAGAATACTATATATTTGACAGCATTTCTGAATCCTTGCTAAAAACTAAAAAAAAAATGCATATGTCATTCATTGTTGTTTTGTTTTGTAGAGATTCATTTTTTATTTTATTTAATGTTTTCTATTTTTCTCACTCACTTTGTAAAAATATGTTATCTATTTTAGAAATTTTCATATTATTGTTCAATTTAGGCATATAGTTTCGGGTAAAAGGAAATCTTTCATTTAATAGTATAAAAAAAAAATAAAATAAAAAATTGGATATAGAAATTAGATTGAGAAAATGTGTTGTACATATATATATACATGTTAAAGAGTTTTTGTTTATTTTCTTTAAGATTATAACACACACAATTTTTGTATATACAATTTATATATTGTTGATTTTTTTTGGTTTTTTTTAATAAAAATCCAATATTTTATTTATTTTTAATAACATTTTTCCTTTTCATGTACATTATTTGCCATTATTTTTTTTTTCTTTCAATTTTTTTATCTTTATTTTTCCACTTTAGCTTTTTTTTTTTTTTTTTTTTATTTTGTTATATTTCCAGTTTGTTGTATTTAATTTTTCGGGTATAGAAAGTGAATATATACAAATGTATTATATAATATATATACAAAAGATAAATTATGCAATTCATATATACGCACAGAAAATGTATAGCGTTGTTTAAATCTCCAGGGGTGAATCCTTTCATAATTCACAATATAAAAAATGTCTATATATAGAAGAAGAAGAATAAAAAAAAAATTATATTAACCAAGATGTAAGAGAGTGAATATCATCCTCATATATATATATATGAAAATAAGAATAAATGAAAATACTCTATATAGAAATAATAAATTGTTTGTTGGGGATGATTCGGTGGTAGATGTTGGATACAAATCACGAAAAATTATATGTGTGTATATAATATAAAAATAAAAAAAAAAACGCGAGGAGGGATATACAAAAAAAAAAATTAAATCCTTGCCTTGAGGTTGTTGTGAGAATAAACTAATATACATTTTTTTTTAAAGAATATATATGTATATATACAAAAGATAAGAATCGTCGTATGTTTGGTTTATGTATATAAGTGGTATATATAGTAATATTTCTCACAATATATATTTTATTTATGTTTATAGATATACCATATAAGAACGTAAAAGTATATAATATAAACATAAAATGTAATAAATTTGCTTTATACATAATCATATATATATATTTATACTTATTTTATTCATTTACATATCAATATAGATTTCAAACGCATAACAATATCTATTAATATACACATATATATATATATATATATATATATATATATATATATTTATCTTATATGGAGTGTATATATGATGGGAGTAATATATCCTTGCTAACTCTTGGTACTTGGTATTGCCAAAGGCACAGTATGTCTTTTGCATATATGTACGCCAAATTATATTCACAAGACATCACTTTTGTTATTATTATTATTATTTTTATTATTATTATTATTATTATTATAAATTATATATATATATATATAAAAGATATATTCATTCGCATAAGGAAGATTAAGAATTTATTTTCTATATATATATAAGATATACGCATATCTTGGCACTTTTTTTTTGTTGTGAGTATATAGATATTCATTTATTTTTATTTTTATGAATAATATTCTAATTTCGAAAATGAAAACATTTGATATTTCTTATCATCTCTATATAAATGTACGTATATAAAAGAAAATTCGATAAATTTTAGAAAAAATTAATTTTTGTTATACTACGTGTATAATATTAGTGTATATAAGAAAAATGTATTTTTGTAACGTCAACATTATTTTCATTTTAAATTTACATATATAAATTCATTTCATATATACAATTCTATATAGATATATAGAAATTCATATACATATATTCGCAGTCAGCCAATAATTATATTAAAAGATTGTATTTTGTTATATTCGCAATTTGTTATATTATAATTTGTAATAAATATTTAAATGAAAGAAAACAATGTCAATCAAATTTAATTCAAAATTAATTTGTTGTATTTCACTATAAGAAGGTAAAAATAAATGAAAATGATCTCAGTTAATAATTAAATACTCTTTGGTGGTGATAGGTTTATAGGTGAACATTTTAATCTTCTTACTGGCTTCGAAAGAGGTTTTTGGATTGTGATTTAACAGGGATAAAGATATTTTTATAAAAAAAAACTCTTTTTAAAATAAGTTCAATAAAGTCACATTGAATTGTATAAAATATATTATAAGCAATTAATAAATAAAAAAAAAGCAGAAAATGAGATCAATTAACTTACGCATTTGCAGCACAGCAATAAATATTTTAAGTACAAATTTTTTAAGGTCTACGCGTAATTAATGATAACGAAATCAAATTTTCATCTTACCTGAAATGAAAAATAAATAAATTTATAATTTAATATGATTTTTATATTAAAAATGTCAAGATTAATTTTTCTATATAGATATAATGTGAAAATACTCTAATAAACATAAATTAATATTTAGAAAGTTCTTTTTCATTTAAATATTTATAATTTTCTAACAATTATTAAAAAAATATGAATTTTATATAATATATATAAATATATATATTCATAATTTAATACAATAAAATTTTCTGAATTGAAATTGTAATCCTGCATCATATATGCACGACTTATGTTGTTAAATATACATATATTATAGATTATATAAACCAAACGAATATGCATTCATACAATGTTCATATTTTATGTACATCATTTACTCTATATACATTATACACTCTATATATACAGTACATTAAATTTGCATAGTGTTTATAATTATAAATGATATGGAAAATCTCTGAATTTATATGCAAGCATTAGTAAAAGAAAATGTTTTATCTACCCTCTCCTGCTCATCCCCACATAACATTTTACATAACACGAATTTAAATATATATATGGTGTTATTCAATTTTCATTCTTTGATATATATCTAAACTTTTTTTTTTTTAGCAGCATATAGTTAATGTGAACCCCCATAGATATGTATATATATATATATATAGTTTTTTTTGTTTGTGTACATTCTTGATATTTTTTCACATTAAATGTTATATATATAAGATTATTTTATTTGTTTTCTTTTTTTTTTTTAAGTTAAAAGTTTTTTTATCTTATTTTATTTTATTTTATTTTTTTTGTGTGATGTGATATAAAGAAGGTCAACGAATTATTTTTTATTGTTTACATTCTACTACTCATTTGTGAATTTTCATTCATTTTATAATTTGACGATAAGATATATGTATATACATATAATTGTTTCTATATACTTTACATTTAAAAAAAAAAAAATATGGTATTTTTGTTGTAAAATATTTCAAATGTATTTTTATTTTTACTCACGTATAATAAAAAAAAATCCGCATATAAATGTTTAGAATATAATTATGTTAATTTTTTTGATTGAATAAAATTAATTTAAAATGTATATATATACACCATAGATAAGAAAAATAAGATGTGAAGATTTTATTATTATGTTTGTGTTTGTGGATTTTTCAATTTTCTTTTTAAAAGAATTACAATTTATTTAAAAGTGGAAATGAAAATTAAAGAAAATTATTCATTGAATTAATTTTATTTTCAGGTTGATTTCATTATGCATATATTTACAGATATAAAATAGATAATTTCTTATATGTAAATTTGAATTAAAATAACGTGAAATTTTCCAGCACAACTATCAATTATAAATAATTGTAATTATATTTTATGAATAAGAGAATTTTCTATTTATTTTTTATTGTTAAACTATATCAAATTATGTTAATATAAAAAAAAATGCTAAATCAATAACTTTTTTTTGTTGTGTCTTTTTGTTACATATTATGAAATAAATAATATTTGGCAACTTCCATATATGGTACAATTATTGAACATTTTGGACATATTATATTTAGGTCGCTTTATAACAAAAAAAAAACAATAAATAAATATTTATTTAGATAACTTATTTATTGATATTATAAAAAAAAAAAAATCTGTAAAAGTATATGTTTATGTTTTGAATACTAATAATGAAAATAATAATAATAATACAAAAATAAAAAACGATTGTATGGATTTAAAAATAAAATAAATAAATACAAATATGAATACACGTACTTATATATATATGTTTAGAGTTCAATTCCAAATGGGAATCATTGAATCCATATATATTATATAATCCATATATTTATTATATCTATAGTAAAGGATAACAAATTGAAAATATTTTATTTATTATTGGTTGTCATGATTATATGTTTATTGTATATTGATTTATTATTTTATTCTTTACATGTCAATGAATGAATAGAATAAATGAAATTGTTACAATATGATATATATAAAATAAAAAAAAAACAGTATAATCCTTATATGTGAAAATATATATTCATATACTTTCGATATATTATTACATATAACAAATAAAAAAACAAATTTTTTTTTTAGTATATATTTCACGTAATAATATAATCCTTTTTTTATTTGTACATATATTATTATATATGTAGTACATATCTCCGAACAGATCCGTTTTTTTTTATTACTAAAAGGAATTTTCAATTGAACCCTATCGCTGCGTATTGAACCATTCATAATAAAAAATAAAAAAATAAATTTTTCGCTATACAACCAACATTCTGGTTTTAGCGTCCAACAACAGCCTTCTGTTATTAGTTACTTAATTTGTGGCTTTTACGGTGTCGGTAATTAGCCGTACGACCAACCGCAAGCGGAATATACAACTCTGTGTTAAAATTCAGATTCGAAAAATAACCGAAAACACAAAACATATTTTATGCATTCAGTAGGATTCGAACCCACGACCCCAAAATTTCGTTAGAATTTTAGGTTGGCATTTTTAACATTTACACCACAGAGTTGTATTCATAATAATATATGGTATTTCATCTTTGACAAGTTTTTGCATTTTTTTTTAATTTTAAAAACTATTTAAAAGCCTACGTGCAAGGACATTTCAAACATCTACTGGGGGGTGACTTTAACAAGGTTAGGATGAGGAAAAGTTAGTGTAAGAATAACCTTTGGAATAATTCAAAATTTTGACAGGTAATCATAAAACAACCTATTTAAAAGTAATTTTCGTTTGACAGAGGAATATTTATATATTTACTTTACAACCCCTGTGTTATTTTATATATAGATATAAAAATTCTATAGTTACTTAAATATTTCATTAATATCACGGTTCTGCAACTGAATTATATCACAAATATAAAATATATACATATAATTATTTGTGTTATATACATAAAAAATAGTATACCAATAGAAAATATATCATAAAAAATTTACTGCATAATATTTTATTGTTTATATTTGTGATTTTTAAAGTATATGTATAAATATATATAACTATATAAATAAATAAAACCGCACGTATATAGATTTCATGTTAATATTTAAGTTTATGAAAAATAAAAATTTTTGTTTTTGGCTAATATAAGGATAATAAGAACCCCCCGTTTTATATTTTCACGTTTATATAGTAATGAAATTTTTATATTAGGAATTTTTTTTACTACTTATACATAATCAAAATAGTATATATTTTAAGAATTTATGATTTTTAATTTAATGCAAAAAAAAAAAATATAGTGTTTTTATATTTATGTTACATTGAATAGCAAGCATATATGACTTGTCTTAAAAATCATAAATTGTCTTTAAAGCATAAATAAATAATGATGTCGCCACAATAGAGATTAAATTAGTCCATAAATATTTGTTTGGTTTTCTTTTGTTTAACAAAAAATGCATCTATAATAACTATTATATGTTCTTTGACCGTTCATTTACAAATTTTCGGACAAAGAAAGGATAAATTTTAAACATCCTAAAGTGATTTTTACGAGGTATTATAAATTTAGTATAAGTAATATTTTATTACTTAGTTTTTATCCTTTATTTTTTATTTTGTTTTTTAATTACTTTTCAATCAAACAAAAAAAAAAAAAGAAATTCAAGATACAAAAAAAAAATAAAAAATGATTTAAAAATAGATATTGGGAAAATTGAGATATTGGGTGTTATAGTTACAACAACTTGAAATCCATCTTGAAATATGTATACTACATTAAAAAAAAAAATATAATAATAAATTCATTATTGAATATATTACCTAATTTATTACAAAAAGCCTCGTTGCTGTTCATATATATATAGTATACATATTGTATATCCAGGGAATAAAATCCATTTATTTAATGTCGTTGATATATTATTATTTAATACTTAATGTGTATTACCTACTTTTATCCTATTTATACATATAAAGATATAAAGTTCTATATAACCATTTTATATAGAGACATTCAAATGAATATATATGTATATATAAACAACAACGTTATGATTTATTAACATAGAATGATTTGTGTGATTATTTTCATATTTTCTTTTTTTTTTTTTGTGTATTCTATTATTTTATATTTTTATTTTTTGTAAAAAAAAAAACGCTTCTTTTATGTTTTTTTTTTCTATTTTTCTTTTTACAAAATGTAAAAGCCCTTTTGTTTTTTCATATTCTCTTTTATATATACATATAGTTATACAACAACCGTTTCCATATAGATTTTGTCTATATACATACATGCATATAACCATTTCAATATTGTACATGAGAATGTTGATATATAATTGTTTATATATACAATGTGATATATATATGTATAGTATACCATGTTTCATGTTCACTTTAAACCATCAAGCATCATCCATATACATACTTTTTTTTTCTATATATATATAAATGTAAATGGATATAGATATATAGTCGTTCTAAATATGCCATAAAATGGCTAATGTGAAAAGTTTTTTTTTTTTCTTTTACTTTAAAACAAAGTATAGCAGGGCTGTGGAGTATATCTAGTAAACATTGTATATAGATTGATCGATCTTTGATTGAAGTAATGTTATTATATATATACCTATGTATAGATTATATGTACTATAAATATATATCCATCAAATCTATAACAAACAACAAAAAAATAAAAGGAGTTATATAAAGGATTTTTATTTTTTAATGGAATTTTTTTTTTATTTTACTCATGAGCTTATATAGCTGTTTTATATTAATGATTTTTATTTTATTGTAAAAGAAAAAAAAAGTTGTGTGTTGATGAAATATATATTAGTTGCGTTGTTGGTGTATAAAGACTGCGGGTATTTCTTTTTTTTGTCTCTTTAAAAATTATACACACACGTGTTCATAATATATAGAATACATAATTACATTTCTATTTTTATGTCATTATATAAAATTAACATATAAAAAATGAAAAAGTGCATTTTTATGGTGTCCTATATAGTAAAAAAAAAATCCAATTCAATAAACTTTTTTAAAGGGTTTGAAATTCTAATTATCTGTATTTATGTATAGATTTTTTTTTTAGACAAGATTTTATTCAATCCATTCAAATCAAATTAAAATATTAAATTTCAATTTTTATTTTTAGCATAGTTTAGTTTTTTTTTATATACATTTCTATGAATGACATGAATTTTCAATTTCATATAATGAAATTTCATATATATGCAATTGAATTCTGTGTATATATATAGGATAAGTATATTGCATGTTATGTGTATAAATATTATAGAGTATATGTATACTATATGTAGTATAGATGATTGTGTAAATATCTGGAAAATATTTCGTGCAAATTGTCTTTTTATTTATTTGATTATGCATAAAATATTATTGATGATAATTGTATTTGGGGGACTGTGTATATATTTTCAAATGCATGCTTAAATTTCATTCAATTTTATATTTTAGAAAATATTTTGTACACAAATATGTAGATACATTTGTTCCATAGATATATGTATATTGTATATATTCAACTCTTATGCATATATCGAATTGAAAATATTCATAAAATTTATATATTTATTTTATCATTTATGTAGTATATGGAATACGGTAAAATGGAGTCATAACAACATTTCAAATTTAATTTTAATTTAACGATATTTATTGAATCAAATGTATAAAATTTTCATCAACTAAATTAATAAAATTCAAAAATCATCATCAACAGAATAATTTAACAATATTTCTCTTTGAAAATTATGTTATGATATTAATTGATAAAAATTGTATATAAAAAAATCCTTGAATATTCCAAAACAAATTAGTTTAATTAAATTATATTTTCCTCATATTCCTCAATTGTCATCATTTTTCCAAAGTTCTTCACTCTATATATGCTAAAGTGCATGTTTAAGTATTAATATAATATTAATAACATAAAAAGGACACAATGCTAGGAACGTTTAATTATATATGTTAATCTATACACGAGTGTTATTTTATATATATAGAATAAATATCTATTTTATTTTTTATTGGTTGGCAAACAATTATATAATTTTATTTTCGTCTTTGTTTATAATATAATATAAGACGTAGTTATTTTTATAAATATATGTTTATATACCGGATATAATTAAGATTTATTTTAGTTGAAAAAAAAAAATACCATGTTATAAACTTTTTCATATTGTATATTTATTATATTATATGTATCGTTGATAATCGTTGAGTAAAAAATAAAAATAATAATAAAAATATTTGTAAAAGTATAATTTTATTAATCTATATTTAATAGTATGTGTACTGTACATATATAACGAATAAACGACGTTGTGTAATGAAAAAATATTTTCTTATTATACATTTATTTACTATATATATATATACATATATATATAGTTGAATGCATTAAGTGGGTTTCACTTCACGGATATACATACATACTTAAAAATAAAAATAATAAATAAATTAAATTGAAAAACTTTTTTTCTATAAAAACAATCGTATGCCAATTAAAAAATAAATCTTATTTTGTATAGACTTTTTCTTTTTAAGTATTTTAATTTATACCATATATATACTGCGTTAAAAAAAGCACATTTAATAATGTTGTATTAAGTTTTTTTTCTTTTATATATGTTTAATATATTGTATTATTAGATATATATAATTAAAAATAACAACAGACTAAATATTTATATGTAAACAAAAGAAATATCGAAAATAAGTTTTAAAATAAATGTAAATTTTTCCGTATAAACAAAATCAATTAAAATGATTAAATCTCAGTCAGTATATATATTATGTAAACAATTTGGAATTAAAATTTTTTTAGTATATCTTATCTTAACAGTGTAAATTTTGACAATATTTTCCCAAAGTATATAGAACCAGATCGACTATTTTATATGTGGGAAATTTACCAATAAATAATTATTGACAATTAAATTTGCTGTTAGAAAAAGAAATTGAATCCGCACGCAAATCTTTATTGAAACAATTTTGCAGTAATTATGTAACTAAATATATCCTTATTTTTATCATTTGAATATAACTATTTCTTTTTCTTTTTTTTTATATCTACATACACAAAAATATCAAAAATAACTTCAGGGCATTCCAGATGTAAAAGGTGTATTTTTTTTTGTTAATTGAAATAATCGAATTTGGTCTGTATATAAAAATATATAACCAAAACATTAGAAATTAAACATAAAATTATTTACTAGATTATTTAAAAATCAAAATTTCAATGTATTTTCTAATCTAACAACAAAAAAACACCCTTTCCATCACTAAATAGATAAATAAATTAAATCACATATAATCAATATCGATGTTATACGACACTATATATAATCAGTCAAACTGAAAACCTATATATACAATTATATGCCAACAGCAATGTTAAATTATCACGTATATACTAAATTATAATTCGCATTTGATCAAAATATGTATATGAAATTAAATGTGTAATGCTCATGAACATTTATTGATTTTGTATTTATTATATATATATATATATATATATATATATATAAATTTATTATATATATATATATCTAGTTATGTGTAATATATTACATAAGCTTTTACGATTAGATAAATAGAATCAATGTACAATAATATAATATAATATTGATATATCTCTATATAAATAAAATTTGTATATATACATAAACGTCCACATAAAGTTTAGTCTGAAAAGAATATATATAGAACCCATTTGGAAATCAATGTCCTATTAATTTATTTGTTCAAATGTTTTGGGTTTTATAGGTTTTTTAAGGTTTGTTGATTCAAACGGTATAAGGAACCAACTGATAATATAGAATAATATACAAGAGAAAGGTGACACTTACGAACATTGAATTTTTTTTTGTTCGTTACTACGGCAGAAATGGTGTATCGCCCGTAAAACCTCCGAATTCTATTGGCGTGTGCTGGTAACTAAATCACTTAATCCGGTGATGAACCTATGATGCATTGCATACATATTTAAGTGATTTTGGGTCGTCAAACTTTAATAATAATTCAAAATTGAATGAATTGGAGATGTGGAGACTAAAATATTATATTATTATAGCAAATATATAAGTATTATAAATACATATGACTTTCTTTTTTTTTTTACTTTTAAAAATTTATTTACAATAACTAACTTTCAAAGTATATTCAACACTTTCAACAAATTGGTTATTTTATATATAAAAAAGCAATAAAAACTTAAAATTGTAACATATTATTATATATATATATATATAGTATATGTACACAATAAATGAATGGTAATCGTTGTTAAAGTTAATAAAATTTATCAAATATATATATATATACATCGGAGGAGATGCAGAGTCTGAAAGAATGGACCATTTATATATAAAATCAAATGAAATATCTTTTATATATATATTATAATATAAATAAAATTACTTTTAAAATGTATATAAGTATAAAATACACATTTTGCTTTTATAAATAATTTTCTTTATATTATATTTTTTGTGTATATTATATTTATATATAAATAAGTCACACATTTGAACACGTATTTGTATAACTTTATAGATATTAAATTATATATTTTTCTTTAACTGTTAAGGAAAATTTATATATAAACTATATATAAATAGATAGTATAACATAACCCACATCTATTGTATATACTAACACTAATAATAATAATAATAATAATAATATTCGATTGACTCAATACGATATCAAAATTTCATAAAAAAAAACAAATTTTTTCCTTTTTATATATACAAAGTTTTGTAATACTTCTTCTTCTTATTCAACTTGGAAAATCTTCAATATATTCGATATATATAAATACATTTTTATATACACACGCGGCGTGTACGTGGATACATATCTCTAAATCGATAAAAGTATTGTAAGTCTTGGTGATATGAAAAGTTTTCAATATGTGACAAAAATTGGCACTTTTAGGTTAGTTATGCATATACCTATATATAGATAACGAAACGTCTATACATATTATATTTATATTAAATGTATATAAATATGTTGGGAATATACAAGCTATATATGGATTTTGTTGATAAAAAATAAAGAAGAAAATTCCAACTCAATTTCTTTTCTTCATCATCTATCAAGATAATATTAAAACAAAATAATATATTATGTAAACGTACACTACTTCTCTAAGTACGTATATATAAAAATTGTATACATATACCTATATATATATATATGAAACATAATAAAAAAAAGTAAGCAAAAAAATACCTTATGTATATATATAACTATATATATATTGTACATACATCCATTCATTTTCTATATCTGACGAGATATGCATAAGCATATATAAAAATTTATATATTGAAGGAATATATGGAAGAGATATAAGGAAAAATAATGATTTTCATGAGAAAGCAAAAAACAATCTTTTCTATTTTATTTTTATTTTTATTTTATTTTTTTTTTACATATGTTATATAAATATATTATATATGTATATACAAATATCCCAAAAAAAAAGCATTCGAAAGAAGAATATGGTATATATACAAATATTTTTCGATATATATTTATATAAATATTCATTCACAAAAATTATATTATATACTTTTTACATTTTCAGTTATTGGTTCCATCATCATTCAGGTTTTTCTATTTTTTTATCTATATCATATATAAATAAATAAAGATTTTTTTTGTTCCTTATATAGAGAATAGTCTATAAAGAAAAAATAATAATAATAAAATGTGTATATAAGAACAAAAAAAAAAAATTGGCATTACATATTGAAAAGAAATAAGAAAATGTGTCATGTTCAATTTGAATCAAATGTCGAAATTGATGTGTGAAATATATGGAGACAATTATATTAATTTAGCTCAAATGAAAATGTTCTTTTTCATCATATCTATTATTATAATACTATTTATATATAGAAGTATATCACATGATATATATATAGACTATATTAGCAATATAAATATACTTATATATATGAATGAGGGGGGGTTTAATATATATAATAGATTAGAAAAATTTCCAAATCAGCATCAAAAAAGGTATAATTATTTATTATAACATATATATTCATCACCTATATATTGCAAATTAATTTAGGATTAATAATTCTGTAATAATAAAAAAAAATGATATTTAGATTATTGGGATTTTTCTAAAACAATCTCAAGTTTTTTTATGCAATATACTCTTCAGTCAAAACAAAATGATTTTATTCTAGATAATGAATATTTATCATTAAAAAAATTATCAGTTCTAATGTTTAAATTCTTCGATATATATGAAAAATTGGACAGGGACTTAATATCACATCGTTTGACGTCATGACGAAAGATAGTTTCATTCGAAATCCAACCATTTGGAAATTTATTGATTTTTATATTAATTATATATTGAAATATTTTATAAAATACTTTTTGCATAAGAACGTTACATATAACGATGACATTATTAACAAAACAAAAACAAAACAAAACTTATCAAAAGAAACATTTTACTGTCAATTATTTCATTTTATTATATGTTTATATATATTTATATTTAAATTATTTCAATTCTATATATATGTAACTTCATTTCTATTATACATAAATATATATACATAGTTATTTTATATAATTATAATGCATTTATACATTATACATATAACATTTATTTATATTATTTATGGTACATCACATGTATTTATATATATATTTATAATAACAATAATGAACAATTGTTGAAATATTATTATTCAATTTTAAGAATAAGATACACAATATTGATATATACAAAATATATATACAGGTAAAATAAACTATATGTAAATTATATAGACACACAGCATATATAATACAAATGCGTATATATATATAGAATTCAAAGATAATAAATTTTCTTTTATAGACAATCAATCAAATTACCATAATGTATTCATTTATATATAGATATATACAGATTTGTACCTATATTTTTTGTCAATGGTATTCTACACATTGGTATATATATATTGTATAACAAAGGTTTCGTTAATAATAATTGGTTATTATTATAGAAATCTATATGTATATACCTATGTTTATACGCGTAGTATATGATATATCTTATATGTCTGTAGATGAATGGCATATTGTTCCATATTTATATTATATAATATCAGTTTTGTATATATATATATATTGAATAAATATACGTTTGATAAATAAATTGATATTATTTAAAGATTATTGGTTCTATTTCTATGATATTGTATATTATATACAGAAATATCTATTTATCAGATCCGTTCTTTTGAATGTTTTCACATTTTAAATTTTAGATTTTAGTCTATAAGAGATTTCAGTCGTCGCTCTACTCTATATTTGATCAATAGCAAACTACAAAAAAGAATTGTTATTGTATATTAACCGTAGAACCGTCGAACGATCCTATGTTTATAAAAATTTTTGATTAAATACTTTTAATAAACTCTGCTGTGAAACCCCGAAAAGCTTGATTTTGTATTAAATACATGAACAAAATTGTCTTAATCTTATATAAATAATGAAAACCCAAATTATCTATATATAACAAAATCCGAATTTCCTTAATTGGTCCTTGATAAACATATATTCGGGCTAATATACAGAAGATTATATTTTGTATAAAAAAATTCAATATATAGAAAATTGTTTGTCCTCTTTTTGTTTTTGTCAATAGAATATCTGTTTATTTTTATTTCTTTTTTTACATACCAAAATAAGATACGAACCTGTCTGAACATATATATATATATATATATATAGTGAATATGCATCATATATAATAATAAGAATACAATAATGACAAATGTTCATATATATATTAAATCTATTCTAGTGAAAGATATTGTGATAAAATAAATATTTTCAATACAATAAAATGATATATTTATATATATATGTATATCAATAAATACATAATATTTATAATATAGTATATATATTTAGCATAGATATAGAAAATACAATAAAGAATATATATCGTAATATCATATATATAATGTTTAGGCATATATAATATATAAATGAAGAAATTTATTATATATAGACTATATATATAAAATAATATAGAAAATGGAAAATATTTATTACGAAATTTATCTAATCATAATACGATTCACTCAACCAAAAGTGCCCAAAATAGCTATATATATAAATACATCTATGGTTTATAGGTATATAAGTCTGACAATATACCATATATAAGAGGAGTACCAGCGAGTGTATATAATATCAATAATAATATTATATATTTATGTTATATGAATTTATCATTTCTATTGTATAACTAAACATTCAATGCATATATACACAACAATTTTTTCTTTTATATTATTATTAAAACGTTTTCACTCTTTCATTTACAGTACATATATAAATTTCTTTCTGTAGGGTAATTTTAAAAACAAAATTCTATACAGAATTATACATAAATTTTCTCAATTTTTACAATAGAAATTATATATACATAAACACAAATTTTCACAATTTTAAGACATATATAGTAAAAAAAACCAAATATTTATGGGTATGATAAGTATATTTTATTTTACAAAAAAAAAAAAAAGCTTTTGGTTCGGTATATGCTTTAAAAAATAAAGTGTTTTTTTTTATAAATGTGCATATGATGATGAAAGCAACATATTGACATTTATACATATACACACTGATGATATTTTATTA
The DNA here is from genome assembly GCA_958336335.1 of Dilophus febrilis. NCBI lineage: Eukaryota > Metazoa > Arthropoda > Insecta > Diptera > Bibionidae > Dilophus > Dilophus febrilis. Next base: position 6,455,528 of record OY284470.1, on the reverse strand, counting down.
TCATATATGGTATATGTATATGACATATAAAACACTCAAACAAACAACACCAACAAGAACACGAAAAAATCCTATCCAAACTTCATCCATTTCACATTTTATGCGAATATATTATGTATATTCATTCAATTATGTATTATTACCATTTTTTTTTTAAGTTACCATTTAATATGTATATAATTTTTTTTCCATCAACTTAAATTTCTTTCAACACATATTTTTCTTTTTGGTAGTTATCCAATAATATATGTATAGTCTTCACAATAGCACATATGTGTTTCATATTTTGAATTTTACACATAGATGTACCTATAAAATTAAGAAGTATCAACACAGAGTCTTTCTCTTCCTTCGTCTTCGGGAATCCTTTCAAAATATGTGCAAAATATATCCGTTAATATGAAGAATAAATGGGAAAATAATTTTTTTTAAGTTTTGCAAAAAAGAAAAAAGGAAAGAAAATTTACAATAATTTTTTATAAAGTATTATATAATTTTTGAGAAAAAAAAAAAGAAAAACTCCCATACATAGAAACAAAAAACTTTTGTCGTCAATCTTTATTTGAAAAACTAAATTCCCTATTGTTTTTTCCCAATATTTTTTGTGTTATTCTATACGTTTTTTTTTTTTGTATATTATTCATATGTGTTAACATATTTTATATATATTTATAATGTTCAAAAAAAAAAAAAAAAGTGATAATAAATTTAAAAATGATGGCATTGTGTTATATAGATAAATGTTATTATGGTTTATTTTGTTATACTGACTGGTTGGAAAAGTATATAGAATGAATTCAATACCAAAAACCGAAACAATGTTAGGATTAACACATTTACCTCGTGCGTTTTCCCTTTCCTTTTTTTTTTTTTTTTGGATACGGTTGTTGATAAGGTGTGAATTTTTGTTTTTTCACTTTATTTTAGCTATAATTTCTCATAAGTCATGTATGATGGTAATATATATACAAATTACAACACATTTTCTTGACCATAAAATTGTTCATATATATCTAAAAGGAATGATGTATATAGTTAAGTTTGTTTTTACTTTTCAAATCATCTATATAACGATATATAACCAACATATATAAATAACGCGATAATTTTTCTGTTTCTGTTTTCTATCATATATATATATAGTATTTATTTCTGTATAGTAGATAAATAGCTTAAAGAAAAAGGTATATGTATTTGTATGAAGGAATATTATTGTATTATAAAAGTTTTTATTTGAAAAATATATACAATAGAAAAATGGATATATCACACATAAATAAATAATAATATTAATTTCAGTTTATTTTTATTTATGTGCTATATATATTTTAATGTCAACATAAATAAAAAAATGTCTATATAAATAGAAATATATATATATAATGATATATACATATTCAAGAAAGCATCTAAGCATATATCCAATATGCGTATATATATATATATATATAATATTATTAGGGTATGTAAAATGGTAAAATGGTTGAAGTTGAATACATTATTTGATATTATATGTATAGAATATAAAATATATATATAGACAAGATGTAAAAGTATATTATTAATATATGGGGATTTTCTATTTATTTTTTTTTGTTATCGTCTTATATTATTTATTTAAAACTTCGTCTATTGCTCGTATATTATTATCAAATAGATATATAAATGGTAAATATTTAACGCATGTAAATATATTTATTTTTATATTGAGAAATGGGTGTTGTTGAATGTGTTTGTTGAGTACATCATTCATTTTCATATATATATATATATAACAGCTATTTTATCACACATCACTTTTATAGAAACATATACCATATAATGTAATATAATAATAAGGTGTGAATTTAGTAATTTATTTATATGTAAATATAATATATAGAATGGAAAAAAAATTTAATATGTACTATTTTGGGTATATTATTACAAGTACTATTGTATACGACATACGTATATAATTGAATAAATATATTGCGTGCGACATTATATATTCTTTTAGAAAATGTTTTAGTAACGTGTCATGCGAACAGAAGGATTTTTATTGTCGCGATAATCAATTTATCGATATTGATAAATTGCATCTATAATTGTCAAAAATATTTTTTTATTTCATATTTTTCCTGTACGCGCAGTTTGTTCAACCAAGCTATTGTATATTTTTTAAGTTTTTTATTTTAAACAAACCCTTAAAACTTTTCTTTTGAACTCGCACTATACAAATATTACTTCAAACTTTATGACATATTGGTATTAAATGTACTCCTGATTGTCTTTGAGTTGTAAATAAGTGCAATGAGTCAATATTTTTTCTCATAAGATAAATATATACAATTTAATTTGTTTAGAATAAAATTTGGGTTAACGTTAAAATGTACATTATTGAAGATGAAACTTAAAAAACGATAATTATAATTGAATAATAGGGCCTTATTCAATTATGGAATTAAACTTAATTTATATTATATAATTTTATTCAATTTTTAAAATTTAATTTTAATAAACATTCAATTATATATTATTTATAAATAGATTAGCAATTAATAATATTACAAATTACCACCAAAAACATCATGAACCAAAAAAGCATTATTTATCACAATATATGTGTAATATTAACGTAAATGTTTATAAATCATAATATTTTCGACAAGTAATTCAAAATAAAGTTTTGCATAATTGCAAAAAATATAAAAGCATTGCAAAAAATATTGTTATATCTACACTATATATGATTCACAACCGCGAAGAATAAAATCTATATTTATCTTAACAAATCTACCATTTATATATTTATATATAAGAACAATAATATGCCAAGAGATGCCAGTATAATTATTTATTTTGTATATATTAAATAATTTATATTATAATAATAAATCATAAACAATTATAAAGTAATATGAAATGAATTTTAAGTTTTGAATTTGTATAATAAAAATAAAATATATATTTATATGATGCAAAAAACTATAATTTTCCATTTCTTCCAGCGAGATACGACACGGCATTAAAGGAAACATCTATAGAAAATAATTTTTAATCATAGATATTGTATATATATATATATAAGAAGTTTATTTCGATATGAAATGAAAAAATTTTGTAAGAAAATTTTTGATAAAGTGATATTTTTTCTTATAATGGAAAAAGATGTTATATATTTAAATCTAAATATGTATTATTGATTTATCTATATATTGAATTCGCATATTAAAACAATAGTTTTCTAAAAGAAATGATTTGATTTTTTGTTATATTTCTTTTATCTATACTATATAATATACATTATTGATAAGAAATAAATTAAAAAAAAAAAGAAAAGATTTTCATTAAAATTTAATAGCAATAGTGAACTACTTTATGTTCGTCGCATATTTTCACAATGAAAAATCGTATAAAAAAACCAATAAACTTTGAATTATCTATATATATATAAATAAATATATTTAATGAAAAGTACATATTGCATATTTTTATTTTTTTTTGTATTTTATTTAATGTCATTATTGTTCTATATACAATGGCAAATATATATATATATAGTTGTTGATATATGTATTGCTCATATCTACCTATGCATTATAAAAGAATAACTTTTTTTTTTAAGTGAAACAAATAAAAATTTATGACTTTATATTACAAAAATAAATGCATTATACCAGCATTACTTATTATTATATCATTCATTAGGGGAAAACAAAAAAAATAAATAAATAATAAATATACAACATCACGATCTTTATGTTATTCTATAGAGATGTATGTATATCCATTCCATATACATATATATATACAGGACCGTTCCTTTCATACATGAAAACGTTGGGGCGCTTCAGTAGGGATTTTTTAACTACAGGGAGGACGTTTTCCTGTTTTAAATCACCGACTGTAAAAAATGCTTTAGAAAAATTGATTTTTTTGAAATATCTTTTATAATACATTTAATTATAAATGTTATTCAAAGGAATATAGGCCTAAAAGGGATACTTAAACGCTATTTTAAAGCGATTCCATTTATGGGTGATGTGAAAATTGCTATTATTCTATATATTTAGAAGGCGTTAGGAGTGAAAAAGTAAACGACCGGTACTGCATATATAAATAAATATATGGATATATGTTATGTACATATTTATATATAATAAAAATAAATATATAGGTATAATAATGTAAATAAATATGTATATATATAATATAAATAAATTGTAATGAATGTATATTTTTATTATATCTATATAGACTATGTATATAATAATACATCGTGTATTAAAATATAACATTTTTTTTTTGTTGCTGTCGCACTTTCTGTTGTTGAGGTTAAAAATACCTAAGGGATATTAAAATATAAATAATTTAAAAGTTTAATTTTACTAAAATGTTATGTGAGTGTGGAAAATTTCTATATTTTAATACATACATCTACTCTGTTTTGGTATAACAATATCTATATCTATGTATATATAAAATAGAATACATAGACCAATCTTCAAATGAGTTTATAATTTACTCATAAAAGTATTAAATAAATAAATAATGTATTTAAATATATATAGAATGTGCTTGAAAGTACAATGTGCTTAACTCTGTATTAGGAATATATAACATACCACCAAACATACACACAACACATAAACCAAATCCCTAAAATTTGTTTTAAAGTAACACTTTTATTTTTTTACTATATTAAAACAAAGATTTTTTATAATAACAAAAGTTGTTCAATTCCATAAAAAAAAGCAATCATTTTTATTGTTATATAAATATGCATAATCATATGCACAATGGATTTTCCTCAAATATCTATATATTAATAAAATATGCTCTTTGTCTTCCAAAAAAAAGTGCTCGTGAAACCTATATTAAAAATTGATTACATTTTGCATTTATTATAATTAAGCTATGGGTTTATAATATACATAAATAAAATGAAATATGACTATTCCATATTTGAAAACGATTTTTTTTTCTGTTTCATATATTTTCGCGTCAACATCAACTTTATAAATTTATCATTTGTTTTTTGTTTGTTTAATTATTCACGTAATGTAATTATGTATTTTTAAAAATTTAATAAATTATTTAAAAGAGAAAAGCATCTTTTATATATGAATATATATAATTAAAAATCATTTAAAAGACCATATAATTAATTTATTTTACATATTTATATATATACAATTTAATTATTTTATTTTTATATATATATAAAGATATAAGAGTGTTTCATAATTTATTGATCTTGACATTATATTGAGATATATCTTTATAAAATACTGTGTTTAGGTATAGCTCTGTTTAATTACAATTGTATTGTTATGTAGTAATGAACCATAAAAGCTTTAAACTTATGAAATGGATTATAATTTGAAATTGGTTAGAGTTAAAATTGAATAGTCTAATCTGAAATTTATCTGAAATTTTAGTTTCCCTAGAATAAAAGTCGTTTAAACTGCAGAATTTATTGGGGGCCACACAAATCCTGTGTGGATTCTACATCAGATTCTTAGTACTAGAAAGTGGATTGTCTTATTTTCCCCATTTCATTCGCTATTATTGAATTAAATGCGATATTTGAATTCTGCTTAATTTAAATTTTTGATAGATTTTTTTGTTTAATGTTTTTTTTAATAATTGCCCTTTTCAATATTAAATTAGACAATTTAATAATATTTAAATGCTAAGAAATTCTTTGTCTTTTTATTTCCTTTATGCAAAATAAATTTTTTACAATGTAAAATTCACCACCAAATGTTTATAAACGAGTTTTATGCGGTCAAATGTCAATTCTTAGATAATTAAGTTAAGGTATATACAATGAAAATACTATTTTTTTTACAAATGATATATCCTTTTGAATATTATCTATGATTGTAAATCAAGTAAAATAACTATATATAACGTTGCGTATATTTACCTTTAAAAACGTAAAAGAATATATTTTATGTACTTCAATTTAATAACTATATACAATGAACTTGGAAAATGTTTGTCATAAAGTTTATCTGAAAAAAAAACCAACTCGTTCTCAAAACTTTCGCTGTGATAATATTTATAATATAGCATCTTTCATTAAATTTTTATTTTGTTTCATAATAATTTTATTATTAGTGTTATTATTTTTTTTTGTTTTTGTATATTATTTATATAAATAAATTTATTATATAAAGTAAAAAATACAAAGTTTGAAAAACAATAATTAATTAAAAAAAAAAAATATATAGCGTAGGTGTTGTGAGTTAGTTTATGGATGCGGGGGTGTAAAAGTATAATAACAAGATGATAATAAAAAGAAAAGAAAAAAAAGTATATATACATTGTTTTAAACTTTATTATTCTTTTTAATTTTCATTTAAATACACATTAGACTATACAGACAAAAAAAAATCTATACATGAAAAATCTGTATATTAAACATTGCAAAACGAAAAAAAAAAACGTAAGATTTACAAATCATAATTTTAACATATTATTTATAATAAAAAATAAAAGTACAAAAAGATTATATAATATAAAATCGGATAATGTTTTATATAATACATACCAAAGCATATTTTAATCACATATAGAACATATATATTATACCTATATATGTATATAAAAGAAAAACAAATAACTCGCGTAAAAAATAAAAAATAAAATAAGATAATAAAAAAATATGGTATATTCTTTTAAGATTTTATAAAATTTTTAACTTTAATCAATTTTATTATTGGTTGTAAAAAAGGAGAAAAAAAAACATATATATATATTTTTTTTTTAAATAAATACCTACTCGTAGCGATAAAAGTAAATATTTATATGAAATATACAAATTTCTTCTTTTTTTTTATCTATTTATAATACATTTTTTTTTGTATATATACATGAAGAAGATAATTCAATATTATAAGGATAAAAAATAGAAAATTGTAAATATATATGGATGGATATAACATAAAATTATTTTCTCTTACAACAACGGTGTAGTTTTTTTTATTTGGAACAAAAGGGAAAAAAAAAATTAATGGAAGGATTTTCTTGTTGTATATGTATACAATCAATGTATATATAAATGTACATATTTATTATAATATTTTTAGAATATATACAATATTTTTTTGATATGTATTTGAAAATGTAAAACATTTTTTTTTCATTTATTTATTTTTTACATTTATTAAATAGCCCTTAGGATGCTGAGTATTATATAGAAAATCAATTTTTTTTTCTTTCGTTATCATGATACAATTTTCAGGCTAGTCTTCAATATAGTATACACTAAAAATGAATAATATATTATTTTTATTATATTCGTATGATAATGGTAATAAATATATATAGTTTTCCATAAGAGATTTCTGTTACATAGGTTTATTTTGAGCAAAAAATAAAAACTGTTCTTTTATTTGTATGGAAAACTATATGTATATGGGTTCTTTTATAATTTTCATGTAAATCTTATTGTATTTTTTATTTTTTTATGCTTGTTTGAAAAGTGCGGAAGAAATTTTCATATCATAAAAAGTCGATCGAATCACAATTACAATTTCCTTAAATTTCTCAAGTTTTCTTATTTGATATGGAAATATTTCGAAATGTCGTGAAAACTATTTCTAAAAACTATACATATAATTTACTATATATAAGTATAAATATGTGTTTTATGACAATTATACAACATACAATAGAATATATATTTTGTAATAAGATACGCTATCGCTATTACAATTTTGTATATGTATAGTGAACTTTGTACATCATTATTATTATTATTATTACCAGATCATTTGTGATAATCATTATCTATATACTTTATACGTATAAGATCACAAAGAATATAAGTTTGTAATGCCGTAATACATATTATAAAGATTATAATTTTTCACATATAAAAATATTATAATCTAATATTACAACTTTAAAATAGTTATATAATATAGAATGATTACGTAAACATTCAACATGTATATATAGTAATGTTTTTTTCATTTTTTCATTTACATTATTACCGTATATATATAGATTCGCATATCTATATACTATTAAATAATCTATGTGGTAATCATATTTGTAACCCTATCTATCTATATTTATGATTACACAGAGTTTTATGCAATGCAATACGAAATTTTAAGGGAAAGTTTAATTTATTGTTTTGTAACTATGATATGTTATATAATATTTCCATTTAGAATACAGCATACAAACAAATAATCAAATATATGTATATATTTCTATATACATTTATCCATGGATCTATTTATATATGAATATTGCCTTAAGCTACCGCATATATATATTGTATATATATACTCCTAAAACTTTCAATAAACTTATTATCTATTTTTCATTTTATATGAGAAATAATGAAAAATATATTCATAATATCTTTAAAATATTACTTTTTCTAGTTTATATATATATATATATATATAAAATATAATTACTATATATATACTTTATGAATATAAGCTATACAGGATATATAAGAGTTTAACAGAGAATCATTTCATTTATGCGCGGATATGTATATTAACCATAAAATTATCTTTAATAAAAATATATCTACTAAATACTGTGGAATTAAAGTAATATCAACGTTGAGATTGAAATATTTTATCATTCACTTTTATAAAAAAAATAACCAAATGAATAAATACGACGATAACGATTAAATTAAACCATGAATATCATCTTTTGTTATTAAGGACTTTTATGGAATAAAATTAGTAATTGGTTAGAGCTTTTAATTAAACACACCAGAAACATTTAATTAATTGCTATACTTCAAACCGAATTATCTCTTCACGTAGATTATATTATTGATTTCTGAATTTTATATCATCTTTTATATATAAAAGACTTTATTTTTTATTAAATTTTTCAATTTAATTCATAAGTTTAGAAAGCAAAATATATTTATACTCGTGAATGATCGTTCAAATTAATGTTGAGATGGTCTGCGTCTATATCTATAAATATACATATAAGTATAAGATGTAATTCAAATTCAAATATTGCTTATATAACAGTATAAAATATATATGTATATAAAAGTTTTCATTAAAAAGGAAAACGCCTCAATTTGTTTTTAAATGTTCATGTTCCAAACACCCTATCGCTATATATACATATATAATTTATATTATATATATATAAAATGTTTCCATTTTCATCATATTATTATATATAGTATATAGATATTGTTATATGTATGTATATAGATACAAATTTAATGTGACAAAATTACGATTTTGCTCATATGAGGATATACATATATCAAATTTTATGAACATTTTGTTATACAAATATAACACATATATAATGGAGCATTTATATATATATATATGATCGCAATTCTATATATATATATACACACGAAAATTGGGATGGTAAAAGAAACATGAAACTATTTTATTTATCGTATTTATATGTATAAAGAAAATTCTATATATAGAATATAGAAACGAAGAAGAGAGTTGAATTTTATATAAATGTTATATTATTATACAAAGATATAATATTATATGTTGATTATTGTTACATTACATATATATACATATATAGCGATAGTTTAGATATTTTTATATGACACAATATGTTATTCCCTAATGACTCTGATAATTGGATTACATATATCCTTTTTTTTTTATTCTATATATATACTCTTTATAATATATAGTTACACACATTTATATAGCTACTTAATCATATACTATATATTTCTATATGTATGTTGTACAGATTGTTATAATTTTTCTATATAGATTATACATAAATCTACGATCCAATTCGATGTATATGAGTATAGAATAATACAGCTATATATGGTTGCGTTTCCACAGATTCTAACAAATTTAAGTAATATAGGATTTTTTTACTTCTTTATACATGAACCAAATGAATAATAAATAATTCGATTTTTTTTATATTTTCTTATGTATATTGGAAGTAAATTAAATCCCACAGATCAATTTTCAATATATACTGCATTATATGGTGAAGTAAAGGGATATATAATATTTTTAAGTGAGGACATATAAAATTATTATTTTTTTTTAATTATATATATTAATATAGATATTAAGCCCACCCAAAATCACTTAAACGTATTCAATGTATCAAAGGTTAATTATCTGATAAAATGATTTTGCTACCGGCTTACCGTATTGGAATTCTGGGGTTTTACGGACGCTAAACCGATTCTGTCGCAATAACGAACAAGATATAAAAAAACAGATGACAGAAGGGTGATCATAAGTCAAATCGGAAATTACTTGGAATGATATCACATTCAGAAAACATATATTTATTAAAATTTTAATATACGAGTCGAGTATTACCATAAATATATTTTTAATATTATAAGCATTATATATCATATATCACATTAATTACACTTGTCTGTAATTTGAATTCTTTAATGAAACGTTTTATATATATATAAATATTTGATTTTATATATGTTTATAGTTAAAAAACCCTATTATTATTTAACATTATTATTATTATTATACTTCGTTTTTCCACAATCATGTGATATAGTAATAATTTTGAATTTTTTTTTTCATTATATTCATGTATATCTATCTACAGTAACATACAATAACAAAAAAAAAACAACCAATCCAACCCCATTTCTCATTAATATTAAATACATATATTTACTTTAAGTTATGTATAATTGCGTAAATATATGCATAAGTCTATATATATACAATACGCATTTTAACAACAATATTTATTACATTATAATTACGTGTGGTATTTAACAATATTATTTATAAATTATTTGATTATTTATATATTCATATGAGTTACATAACAAACTTTTCTATACCATATATATCTATATATATTTTTCATAATATAAATTTCCCCATAAATTTATACATGGTATAACTAGTATAATATTTGCAAATTTGTTTATTTAAGCCACACATATATAAACTATATATAATTAGAATTACATATATATATATATGTTTTATTATATATACATATGTTATAAATTTGTCAACATTTACGTTTGTTTTATATGTTAAAATATGCATATGTGTATATTTTACGCGCAATTATTGCAATAATATAATTATATATATTATACATATAATTTATATAATGAGTATTTAGAACATTATTCATCCATTATCAGACATAGAGGAATATTTTTCATGAACACTTATTGACAATTTTTGAATATACGTTTAACAAATATTCATTGGATTCACAGAAGTATTGGAGTTTATGTTTTCGTGTGATATAAATTACATAGTAAAATAAACATCTTTTCAAATTTCGGAAAATTTGTCTTTATATGGAAAACTTAATACATAATTAATATTTTATTGATTTTATAAACAAAATCCTTACCTTCTTCGTATCATCAACGTCATAAGTTTTCATCAAAACGAATTTAAGGCAGAAATATATAAATAATAAACTTATATATTATTTTAAATCAATAATAAATTATTATAATATCTATATAATAAATACATCTCTATAAATTATTGTAAATCAATTATATATATGTCAATAAATTAACATCTGTATTCGTACATATATCCTAATTGATTTGTTATTACAATTGACATTTGAAGAATTTTATATTAAATCTATATACAACGATATAAGATTTGAATTTACTTATATGTATGTATATATCAGGTATATGAATAAATGAAATGATTACTTTATTTGTATATTCAATGCCAAGGTATCAAAATGTGTATATAAATTATTAAATAAAAGCAATATAATATCTAACGCGTGTAATTCTTTATCGAAAATTTATTTTTCATGTTTGAAATTGATTTGAATTTATAAAAATAAAACGTGCATAATGTAATTTAAATCAAATAATTCGTTGAAAATATATATTAAACGAAAAAAAAAAATTTAAAAGAATTTTCACATTTTTATAATGAAATATATATATTTTTAACTAAATGAAAGTGAATATTTCACGTGTGGATAATTTAACCTTATTGTTATATATAGTAGATAGAGAATGTTAAAATTCCATTTTTATATATATAATAACATTAAAAAAACATAGCGTATATATATTGAAAGGAATTCCTGGGATTAGAAATGTGAAATTTAATTCGTGAAATATGAATTTTATGTTTTTTCGAATATCACATATCGCATACGAATGTATATAGATATATGATGCGATGAGGAAAAACGTAAATTTATTTCAATTTTATAATCTATATATCATTTACATCATTCATTTTAGAAAATACTTTATAAATTGCTTTAAAAAATTTATATTTATTTATTTATTTTTTTTATCATTCACAGAACAAGGAGGAAAATTTATATGGAAATATAAAAAAATTTGTAATGTTTAATGCGTATTTTTTGTGTTATTCGATTATTTTTCTTTCTTTAACTATGACGCAAAACAATTTTAGAGAAAATTTAGTGTTAAAGTTTGTACAATTATATATATATATAGAAAATTATTTATTATCATATAATCCTCAATGTATTTCAGCATGATATATGTTTATGATACTATAAAACTAAATCACAAACCAATGCCACACTAATTTATTAATAAATTAATTAAATATATATGTATATATGGATTTGTTGAATATCTTTATACATGTATACCCGGTATGTGATCTATTTTAATTTATATTTATATTCATGTATAAATATAAATATACGATGACAAATGAAATGAATTTTCCAAGAATTTCCCATATATTATTCTATATATTATATATACGAGTTATATATAGATATACAATAAGATTTAATATAAAATTTATTTCAACTGTTCTACAAATATTATATAATTAATTTCATATATATATATTCGTATATGTTATCCGGTTTTAAATCGCTATATATAGTATTAACATTTCATATGTGTATATATGCGGTGTTTTATCTATTATATATACTATGCTGAGCTCTACAATTCTACATCACAAACTTTTAAAGATTTATTATTATATTTTGTTATACAATAATTTAAACCATGCGAAAATTATATATATATATATGAAAGCAGAAACGCATAATATTGCTGCGCTATATAGTTAAATTCTTTCTCTATACAGTTTCTTTCAGTATTCTTATAAATATATACAAAATGAATGGTATGCATACTTAACATATATATATATACAGTATAGGTATGCGATATAAATAAAATACACAAACATTTCATGTATGTAAACGTATATACACAACAGTACACATATAATATAAGATATATTTTGATTAATGTCCTTAATCCTTAAATGACATGACTTGTTGTTTCGTTTGTCTCATCCATTTATTTTAGGATTAGTTTTGTGAAATGTATAATTGTGTGTCCTTTGATAAATGTATATAAATAAATATGTATATATGTATATTTAAATAAAGGTATGTTTGGTATATATATAGAGTTGATTTATTTATTCATATAAAACGCAAAATATATAAATGGGCAATTTTCTTATATAAAATTTGTTGTTTTGAGAATTCGTATCATTTTTTATATACAATTAAAATATAAATATATACAACATGCATGCATATATATATATATAATTAATATTATTAATTTATGTATATTGAAATAATATATATAATAAAACATTTTATATCCTTTTAATATTCATTGAAGAGAATATTCTGTTTTAAATACTTTATATATATAATTTATGCATGATTATTAAATGTTATAACTATATAGAAATGTAATTTTTCCACTTGAATTATTTACTAATAGTTCTTAAAGATGTTATATAGAATACATTGGCATTTTTTATGTTTATTATCAGTATATTGATAGTTTTACAATAAATTAGATTCTATACTATTCAGTATATGAATTCTGTTGTGACCGAATAGGAAGTGATTTGGGAATGTTATAGAATTATAGACAGTATTTAATACACAAAGATTAATTGTTTTCACCAAAACTATGCATATTATAAACAATATTTGTATTATATGCAACTCAATTCCCATCGAACAATATTTAATTGATCATGTTGTGTATTATAAATACACAATCTATATGTGTATACATATTGTAAATAAGAAACAAAATTATTTATACACAAACTATGAATACGATACGATATATATTTTGTTCATATATGGAAATGTAAATTAAAACACAAACAGAGATATATGAAAATTAACGAAATTTGCTTCAAGCTATATATACAGAATGATAAAATATAGTTTTATCAACGAAAAAAAATGGCAAATCACACGACAAACATTTCCCTTTTGGATATATTCCACATATTCATTTCATATATTTGTTGGAAATTATTTTGTTTTTTTTTTTTGCATATAAATTATGTTAATACATCAGAAATATTCAATTTTCCGATTGATGCAACTAATTATATATTTAGTATAGACATACTGATGAAATACACAAACACATGATTAAGGTTTTTGAATTGATATCGTATATATAACAGAATATTTATTATATATATTGTATGGATGTATTTTTTATTTGTATATATCAAATTTAATACCTAATATTGATCTAGCTATCTAATGATATATTATACATTTGGTAAATATCTTTTGAATTGATTTCTTTATATAAAACGTATTTATTTTGTATATACAAAAATAACAGATTCAATATTATTTCATGTTTAATTTTGTATACACTATCAAAAGTAATTACAAATACAGCGAAATATACCTTTTGTTTATTTATTTCCGAAACATTAATTTTGCTTTCAACAAAATTGTTAAAGAAAATATATTCTGAATTGAAATAAACAAAGTGTATTTATTTCTAATTTCGTTGATATATAGAGAATATTTATATGTTAATTAGATATTATCTAATTTAAGCCTAATTTAAGTGAAAATACCAGTTTCATCCCTGATGTATAATATTATATAAAGATATAATCATTTTCATATACATAACAAACATACATTAACAAAATTGAATTTCTGCCTTTCAGTACAAATATCTATATACCATCATCCTCACATCCTAATAACGTGTAACCTCTAAAGCATTAATAGTTACAATAAAAATAGGACATTTCGTAACATCTCAAACAAATTGAAAAAATAAAAAAAATTAATTATTTAAATTTGTCTTGGATTTACCCAAAGGTATATTTAATCCATATATACATCAGAACAATATAAAAATCGTAAAAAATAGAAGAAAATAAATAAACTATTTAATTATATACATCGAAACCGTAATAAAAAAAAAACGTATAAACATTGATCCAATTCATATTTATAATACGGATATAATAAATATAGATGAAGAACAGATGAAAAAAATTAAAGAAAAAAAAACAAAAAAAAAAGGAATAAAGAACAAAAAAAAAACGAAATTGAATTTATAATTAATTAAATGAGTACCTTAAAGAATATATACCGTCACCTTTTACTTATGTATATTTCATATAGTTATACACTTCCTTCTTTTAAATTTTAACCTCTATACCTCGCTTGTTTATGTATAAATAATATATAAATAAAATATTTATGTATGTATATAGTATATACAAAATTATATTCAACAGACAGAATTTTTTAATTGAATTTTAATTTAATGTTTTATTAAAATGGTAAAAATTTTTTAAGAGAGTATAACGAATATTTTTAAGAAATCATTTTATATATATTCATATTTACATGAATGCATTTTTTATTTATTATGTTTTTTCCATTTATACCCTCTATCCTATAGTATATACAAAAAAAAAATCCATCTTACATATAGAACGAACACCCACAATTAATGGAAAATATATTTAGAAGGAAATATATAAACATCTCTATATACATAAATTTATTTATAGTATAGTATATATGCATTATTATAAAAAAAAAAAAGTACAGGTAAAACACATTGTCTTTTTTAAAATTTTTTTTTCTTTTTTCATTAAACATCTTATTTATTTTTGGTTCATTTTTTGTTAAAAGAAAAAAAACTTTTTTATTTTGTTTTTTTTTTTTGTATAAAAAAAGCAATACACAAAACAACATACCATCAACATGGTAAAAGCAACAACGTTTAAAATGTTTCGAAAAAAAAAAATTGAATAAAGAATCCTCTAACAACACACAATAAGGTTTGGATGATGGTTTGAAAAATTATAACTAAAGAAAATATAAATGAAAAAAAAAAAATGTAAGTACAAAAAAAAAAAAATTAAAATATAATAAAAAAAAAACGTTGTGCGGAAAAGCTTTTAATTAAAAAAATATTCATTAAGACAAGTTGTTTTATTTTTTTTTAATCTTGTTTACGGTATATACATATGTATATGTATGTAAAATATTGTTGTAACAATATGGGTGATGCTTGTGCTTGGTGCATGTTGCCATATAGCGTATATACGTATATATATAGAGGTTCAGGTATAAATGTAATTTACAATGTTTATAAATTAAATGTTTTCTACATCACTATATATATATATATGTAAGTATAATATTATATTTTAGAAATATCCCATAAACCACTTATATGAGGTCTCTGTTTAATATATATATATAGCTATAATATTTTATATTGGTTAAGAAAATATATATGTAAAATGTTTATTCGTTGGTTTGTGATATAATATTACAACATATACTCTTTACATTAAAAATCAATGTACCTATAGCGTATTTATATTTATATAGCAAAAGTGTGATTTTCTTTTTGTATAAAATGTTTTATATTAAATTTATAAACTGTTTATATTTCATTTTAAAACACCTTTCTTATTTTACTCTGTAAATTATGTGGAAATATATCAATTCAATATACTGATTTAAACCTTTCTATATAATATATATTTTTTGAAATCTGAACTTAATTATGTTACATAAAACTGAAACTAAAATGTAATAAGATATATATAGTCTAAAATATACCTAAAACACTTGAGAGCCAAGTGGTTTTGCAAATTAGTAAAGACAGAAAACAAATATATATATATTTTTTCTAACATTAATCTGTTATATATTTATCTATTTGTATTGGAACGCCCATTTACTATTTATTCTTTTGAAAAGGATAATCGGAATAAAAGGAAAAATCCTCTGAAATTTCATACCGGAAAATCAAAAAAAAAGTTCTATTTAACTGCAAATTTAAAGGAAAAAATGTCGTCCATATAACTGTATATTGGATAAAAGAATGAATGCATTTCAATTAAACACCAAAACTATCAATTAATCATCCCAAAAAATTACAAACTCAGCCAAAATAACACTTTATGTTATTCATTCATAAGCTCACCCAAATATCACAATATTATTCAAGAAGTTGAAAAATAAGCAAATTTAACTTTCTTCCATTGATCTGCTTAATAAAATAATTTAAATCCATATATTATTGAACCGTTTGCGTCCAAATCATAACAGTTAAAGGAATAGTTACTTTAGAAATTATTGCGTATATCTTTTCAATAATTTGGGCGTTTCGAATATAACAAATTCATCTTTATATACATTATAATCATGTAAATTTTTCATTACTCCCGGGAAATCATTATTAAAATTTATATTAACAATATAATATAAAAAATAATTTTACATATAATTATTTCACCCTCAATGAAATCTTCTTCAATAAATAATATACCGTATAGTACATTGTACATATATATAAATTTTGCGTCGTCGTATGCCAAACAACAAACATCAAAAAGCCAAAAAACAAAATAATGAATAAAATAAAAAAATCGAAAATCATCATCAAACGCATTCGAACTCAATCAATTTATTTACAGATTCATGAACAACATTTTCCCCCGTCTTTATACTCATTTTGTATTATTATTATTATTATTTATAGATCGACATATATAGATAATAATATAAAGTGTCTATAAATATGAAATGTTATATCCATATAAATATATAGAATATGCCAAAAATAATTTTTCTATATATATGTCGAGATATTGATGAAAACTAATTAAAATCTATATTTACGTATAGATATAGAAATATGATGCGGATATAGAAAATCATCTCACATAAGTCAACATAAAAGTGAAAATCATGTATATATAATGAATCTGATATGGGGGGTAAAACAAAATTATATTCTAAATCCATCAATTTTTCATTGTGAACATCATACATAAAATATAAAGGATTTATACATATATTAATAAAATATATAAGTAAATGACGCAAAGTTGACAAAACACCTTTTATTTTAATTCATTTGGTTTGTGTTTAATAAATGTACAAACAAATTCCATTAACTTAAAATTACAAGAGAGTATATATATATTTATAAAAGAATTCTATATATGATACATTGTTGTGTGTGTGTGTGTGCATGTACTTGCGTGGGTTTTTGTATGTATGTATCCTGTATATTTATTTGTCCGTGGGTGTATATGTGTAATATATACTTTGGACTTTGGAAAATTATCGATTAAACTTTTCTTTTACAAATATATTACGATATAGGAAAACACAAAATATAATAAATACTGATGCTTTATTATTTGTTTGGTTATAAAATTGAACGACAAAACTGATATTTAAACAGAAAATAATTTACTGTGTAGTATTTTGAAAAATGATTCTATTTCTATTTTCAGTTTAAAATCAATCACTATGCGGCGGTATTGATATTAAACAAAATTCAATTTTCATTTTACAAAATTCACTATAAAACAAAACAAAACCATTATTTACCAAATTTTCAAACATTTTCCTTTATATGTATATACTTTTTATCTCAATTCATTCGTGAGTGCGTTTAATAGTTTATTTTAATTTTCCTTTTTTATATAAAAAGGATAAGCAATATAATAATTTATTATATATATATAAATGCGAATATATATTTTATTGAGTTTTCAACATAATATTTACCTTTTTTTTTCTTCGGTGAATATACAATAAAAAAAAATTATTACTATTGCATAAATATTGATAATCCAATAACATTCATAAAAAATAAAATAAATAAATAATAACAATTGTAAATATATTTTATTTCCGGGTGGTTTTTGTAAAATCGCTTGAAAATTGTGATGATTCGAAATCCAAGTTTTAACTTTGTAATAGAAACACCATACGATTATGTATCGAATCAAGGCAAAACAAAACTTTTTAACATTTGTGACAATACAAACTAAATTATATGAATTTTAATTAATTATTTTCTATATTTTTACATAAATAATATGAATAAAAAATCATATTTTTCTTAACAATAAAACTAAAACGTAAAACTACAAAAAACACAAATAAAAATAATTGTAAATTCTTTTCTTTTTTTTTAATGGTGATGGTTTAAAAAACACAAATATTTTTTTTCATATTTCTAAATAGAAAAAAACCCCAAACACTTAAACACCTTTTCTTTTTTTTAATTCACATTAAATTACACAATCAAATGTTTTTTTTTTTATTTCCAATTATTGTTTACAAAATATATTAAAAAAAAAATGAAATAAAATAAAAAGAAAATAAACACAAACAAAAATTCACTTATAAAATGCTAAAGAAAATGAATATTTCTCATTTAAAAAAATAAGAAAAACAAAACAAAACCCCAAAAACATTGTATTTATAATTTGAACAACACAAATCACAACGAAAAAAAACTATTTTTTCTTATCAAAATATAATATTTATAGATTAGATTTAAAAAGAATAACAAAATATAAAGAATAATAAAATTTAACACGTTAATTTTGCAAAATAATAATTATTTATTTAATTTAATATAAATCGATTGCACTTTATTCGATTTTCGCACTTGCATACAAATTAATTTTCTAAATATACAACTTTTCGTATAGCCGTATTTCATATATATATATATATATACATACATATATGAATATATAACATGCAGGAAGCACGAAAAACCGACGACTAACTTTATAACTATATATAGAAAATTATTGAAAAATTGGGGATCATTTATCCGCGGCGCAGTTATCATCACACACTTTTGTATATTGTAATTCTATATATTACCCCTAAAAAATTTTCCTTATAAAACATCCCCATTCATATATAAAAAAAAAAATTATATTTATATTATACATTGAACGCATGTCCCATTTCCACAATTTTCATTTTATATATATATATCTTTTGATTGAGAAAATTTTCTATACTGTAATTTTCCGATATAGGAAAATTCTTCTTCTTTTTTTTTACCATAAGGGTGTGTAAAGTTACCATAAAAATTGTATATAATTATATATATATGTAATTATGTATAATGATTGTAAAGAAAATAAAAAAAAAACGGGGAAAATATTTCAAAATTCTTATATTTTAAATTGCATTTTCATTATACACTCACCCATACGCATAAATATAAATATTTTCTACAACTTTTGTGATATTTTATAAAAAAAAAAAAAAAGAAGAAAAGTTTCATTATGAAATTCTTTTTATAATATATTGAAACATTTTTCTCTTTGACATTTCAAATATATGTGTATCTATATTGAAATACCTTTTATTAAAAAAAAAACCCATATAAAGACAATTTGCAGGTGATTTTCTATTTTGTATATTTCGAAATCATAAAATTGCAGTCTAGAAATATTTCTTTTTATAATAAAATGCATATTATTTGAAATTTAATTGTCGATATATGGAAAAATAATGAAAATCTTTTATTTTTCAAATATACTTTATAGAGAGATAAAGTTAAAATCAAAACAAAAAGAAGAAAAAATACATATACTTCAAATTTGTTTTAAATCTATACTTGAATTGTAGCAAATATTGTTTTTGTTTTTTTTTTTTTTTTTGAAAAAGATAGTACTACATAGAAAAAAATATATACTATAAAATTCTTTTCAGTTTTCATATATACTATATACCTTTACCATCATTTCATTTGTCTATTTTTAAACAACAAAAACTGTTAATAAAAAATAAAGAATTTAAAAAGAAAATACAACACACAGGCACACACACACTTCAAATCATCATAATATTGATGGGTAAAATATGTGCAAAAAGTTTTTTCATGTTTAGAAAATACATTTCTTTATATATCTCATCTCATCTCTATATATACCGCATATATATATTTAATATACAATAATTCAACATTAAGATGCATTTCAAAGATGCACATTTACGATAAAGTTTTTGTTATTTCAACAATATACTTAGAGCTATATATACTATATTTCCATTATATTATTATATATTGTTTTCATATAATACACGACCAAATGCAACAAAAAAAGTTAAACAAAAAATACCTATACATATATATATAGATGTAAAAGAAACAAAAGTTGATGTTGTAGATAGATATACATATTATTTTTTTTCTGTTTTAGTTTTATTTTTTTCGTCTTCATATAAAGAAATACTATGTATATAGTATATTGTCGTCGTATATATTATTATAGATGTGAAATAAGAATTTATACAATTTTCATAATAAAATTTTCATTTTTCTTTTGATATAAAAAAAAATATATTTATATATTTATAGATATAGATATTTATAATATTTCCCAGTGGATTTTTCAAATAAATATATACATATAAAGTTTCTTATTTATTTTTTTCAATGTGATATATCACATCAAAGTTTTATTTATATCATATATATAAATAAATAACAATAAAACCATTTTATCAAAAAAAAAAAAAATATATATATGCATAATTTTAATAAAGGTGCAATATTTAAATTTACAAAGGGAAAATTTTGAAATAAATACATTTAAGAAATCCAATTTTTCAATTTTTCCTTTTAAATTATATATGACATATATAAATGAATATATAACTGCGAAAGTATATATATATTATTTTGATTATAAAAAGGGATATAACCACACCAAGCCCAATTCCCATATGGCTTTGATTGGTTTATTTGAGACATTTAAGTATTGAAATTTAAAAAAAATCCTAAATTTTCATCACACTTTTAAATGTTCAATTCAATTAATCCAATTTCCAATTTTCTCTGATGTTTAACGACTGCCAGATTACACTCAAACGTTTTTACATCAATACAATTTAGAATTTATTATTATTATTATTATATTTCTATTTCCAGAGTATAATGGAAAAATTTTAAAGCAATCATTTATGTGTATTTGTGTGAAAACCACATCATCAGCATATACTAATACGATTTTATATTTATATATTTTAACCTTTTCAAAAATTTACGAATTAAAAATTCATGTAAATTTTTTTTTTCTTTTCACCCATACATATAAATATAAAATGTTCAATAATAAAACAACTATATATACTATGTTATATATAGCAAATAACACATTAATCAAATGAAATGAAATCATATTTACAAAAGAATATTATATATATACACAGGTGGGTGTATATATATCTGTACAACTAACTGGATGCGGTGTGATGTTTTTCTGTTTTACAAAGCAATGGTCAAATAGATAATATAACCACATTTAAAATCAATTCGCAGGTCTCATTTACTGTACTCAACACATATAACTTTTTGTCAAATTGTATTATATATGGTTGAACCACAAAAAATAAAAAATTTAATGTAATAAAGAAAATATAAACCATATATTTGGTTTTCCCATATGTTTACCAAGGGAATATTTTATATATGACCATAACCGTTTAAATAAAATTATATAGAAACACATTTATATATATATAGAAAAATATAAAAAGTATGTATAATATTTTATTTTTTTTTTGTTTATTTCATATATATAAAAGTCCATTCTTTCATAAATTTTGGTATAGAATTTTGATGGATGATATTTATTTACCCTACTAAAAATTATTCTACAAAAAGGATTTTGCATTTTGATTTATGCTTTATATTGAAACAAAGTGAATATTTATTCATATATATACAATATATTATACCTTTATAATAATAATAAAAAAAAAAAAAAGGAATATTTGCCATGTATGAGTAATTTATTATTTGTTTTGGGTGATGGTGATGTTGTTTGAGGGAAATTACAAGTTGTCGTATAAATTGTTTCGTAAAGAACTATAAATAAAATGTAAATCTTATGGACTGTTTATTATTTCATATTTGAAAACTTGTGCCAACATTGGGTCATGGGTGAATTTTTATCATTCATAATTCAACACAATTTTTCAAAGCTTTTTGTAAACATCAGTTTTTTTTTATTTTTAAATTTAAATTCTCAATCTTAAGGTTATTTTTATACGAAATTTGAATATATAACAATAACATTTTAAATCTTTCGAACTCACAACCTCCGAAATTAAGAGTTCATAATGATGACAGACACGTTGTCAATAATGTATATGTCATTTAACTATAAATAATCATTTATATATATATATACATTTGTATACCATAACAACACGTTAGTCATTTATTTTTATACCGCATATACAGTTGATAAATATTATGAAAAATATCATCTTTAAATATATAGGATTTATTCGTGCACAAACAAAATTGAACTATCTATATATATTTATGTATATATGTATTAAATATAAAGTAATTCAACTCAAAAAACAATATACCCTTATTCAAGTCCAACATACATATAACTATTATATTCTATATTACAAGTATGAAAATATTGTAAATCCATATGTAATTTAAATATTGAAAATTTTTACTGCATGAAAATTCTTTATTTTTATATGACTTTTATACCCATATATATATATATATAAATTCAAGGTCTATTGTTTTGAAGAAATATGTCGTACCTTTTTTTTTGTTTGCCTCAAAATATAACACTTTAAATATATAGAAAAAAATTGATATGTAACTTTTGTATGTTTGTAAATGAAAAAAAAAAAAATATACGGATATAGAAGTTAAAAAAAAGTACCGGGTCCTTTACATAAAGGTAAATATGCACATTTAAAACATATAGTTAAAACTATATATATGTATATATATGGCTGGTCAGATATATTCTATAAAATAAACCTTTCACCATATATATATATAAATAAAGTTTTTTTCTAACGCATGTACTTTTTGCGGGTGTATGTGAAAATGATGTTAAGAGAGGAAAAAAAAATAACAAATATAGGCAAATAACATTAGAAAAGGTTTAAATAATATAAACGAAAAAAGAAAACTATATATATATATGGACCACAGCATTCGTATATATATATATCTATATATATATATGTAATATAAGACACAAGACGTAGAAAAAAAAAAAAAAGGTAAGTATCTTCCCTATAATCATTATATGTTGGCTGCGTGAATCTGTAACTGTATATATACAATATATAAGTATATAATAAAAATAAGAATAACCGACTTTATGATACGCATATATAAAAAGATATAAATATTATAAGTATATTCACATAAATAAAATTTTGTTATAATAATATTTATACTTAAAGATTATTAAAAACAACTTTGAGGAATTTCAGGTATTTTTTATTTCTTTTTACTTTTATATAGGTTGAAAATACCGATATATATATATATATACCGAAATATATAGCGCACGGGGGTTATTTTTATATTCATAAAATACACATAAATTATGGATACTTAATGGGTATATTTATACTTTGAATTAATATATATTTTGTATATATATTGATAAATAATATATTTTTGCATGGCAAAACACTAAAAACTTTTATAACCAAAAAGTTCTTATATCATCGTTTAACTTTTTCCCCATATATATATATATAATTTTTGATTTGTGTTAATTTTATATTTAGATAAAATAATATTATATAAATATGTATATCAATGGATATTTACTATGCGTGTATAACCTTCATAATTTACGTGACTTTTGGAATCCACTTCATCGCTTATCATTCATTCATTATATTGATTGCGTATTTTATATAAATAATCCACATGATTTAAATCTTTTTTTATTAATAATATAAAAATCATTTAATTCATAATCCCTTATTATCTACTACGAATATTGTATAAAAAATAATGATGCAATTTTATTATATCAATTAAATTTCAAATCATTTTATATAACTCAACAAAAACCCCAAATATTTATGTAATATTACTGTACTATATTACAACTAACATCAATTTAGATTTTCCATACACAAGTTATATAACATTCAATAAATGTATTGATAAATGCAATTGCGATGTATATATAATATATATAAATAACACATATACGATAAATTCATCTTTCAATTTCGATTATGTCTATCCATCAAAAATAATATACAACATGCATTGATTTAATTTTGTTATACAAAATTATAACCACAAATGTATATATTATATATATGTACATTGCAATTTGCATATAGAAAAAATAATGAAAACACCAACCATATATAAATTCGAACAAATTCATATATAAAATATTGGTGCAAGTAATACACACCACAAAAACATGTTATATGATGAAATATATGTGTGTTGATGAGGTATAGGATATTTTCAATAGATGTTATATGTAAAATACAATGAAACCGCATGAGATCTAGTAATGAAATCGAATCTTTAAAGCTTTCAAAACTTATTTTACCAAATAGATAATATTCTGGATCTGGATTGCAAATTTTGGCAGAAAATGCTTTTTTCTCAAAAAATATATACAATTAGAAATTGATTTATAATGTTCGTAATAAAAAATTTGTATTAATTTATTTCAGAATCCAAATGGAATTCTAAAAAATTTTGGAATTACAAATAAAAAAAATTATAATTGTATTGCAAATTGCATATATTATTATTGAAAGTTATTTTGTTTCTTTTTTTTTTTTTTTTATTTTTTATTCAATTATAAAATGTAATAATATGATAAATAAATTTTAAACTTTATCGCAAATGTTTTATAAAGTTTTCTATATATAATATACTATATATGTAAATGTATATATACAGAGCAATATACTATAGAGCTCTATAAACACCAGGGCATGTACATTTTAATATACACATGACATTTTCATTCATTTAAACAAAAATAAAACTTTTACATACACATATATTTAATGCCAAACACATATCATATAATATGATATAAGAAAAAATTTACAAACCTAGAGATGAATTTCGAATTATCATATGTGAATTATAATCTATATTTTTTTCGCTTTATTGGATCAATGTATAACAATAATAAATGAATTTAACTTATTTCTTATTAATATATATATAAACATTTGAATCATATATGATTATGCATATAAATTGTGTCCTTAACTCAGTCACGCAGATTGTAAACATATATAACAAACATAAAGTTTAATTCTTTTTATATTAATAATTCATATATTATTATGTGTATATGAAAATGAAGATAATAAAACTTTGTATTATTTTTTAATATACTACCATATGTATACCATATATGATAACTTGACTTGACTTGATTCTTATTTTTTTTTATTTTGTTTTGTATCGCAAAATCGTTGTGTTTTATTAAGAAGCCAGAAGAATATTAGATGTTTTTAAATAAATTTTCTTTTTTTATTTATACATATATCAAAGTTTTCAATTTGAAAAAAAAAAAAAAAAATGTTCTCTCTCAATAATAAAATGTTTCATAAATAATTTATGAAAAAAATGAACAAATTTAAAATATAAAATTCCTACTGTATATATTTGTATATAAAACGACGTTACGTCTATATAAAATAAATATATTTAATATATGCAAGCATCCTTCTTACGGAAATGAAATGACAACGAACGAAGACGATGTAACGATGTCAATTTATATATGTTATTTATATATATTGTAGTATATAAATATACTCGCGGATATATAATGCCAAAAGTCAAAGAAATATTATTATATAATAAGGAGGTGTATATATCTTTATAGAAAAAAAACAATTTTTTCTTATTTTTTGCACTCTAACCAAACTGAATCACATATACTCGTACTATAATACCTCAACATTTTTCTTATTTCTATTTTTATTTTTTTTGTATGTTTCTTAAAAACCTATATATGTATATAGAAACTGTTTTAGTTCAAAAAAAAAGTTCGAAAAGCATCTGGTATATTTATTATGTAAATATGGCCTCGCGTCTTTACTGCATTTTACATGTAAACTAAATTTAATATATTATATAATATAAATAAATGTATATATATATTATATTTAAATATCAGTGAGATACCGAGCGGTATCGCTTTGAAAATATATATAGGAAATGTATCATAAATAATTATTTTGTTTATTTTTCAAGTAAGATATTATAATAATGCTGATAGTTACAAAGTATATGGTATTTGTAATTTAATAAATTAAAATATGATGATGATTGAAATGGTTAAAATATAAAGATCTTGAATAAACACAGTGTATTTCAAAATGGAACTGTATCAAATATATATGTTGACAAAGAGGCAAACCAAAATTATGATAGATGTTTCGTATAAATAATGTGATTTTGTAAAATGATGCGTATATTTTAAAAAATTGAAAATTATCGCTTTTCTTTCATGAAAGTTTTATGTGTTTTATTAATTATAATTTAAAGTAAAAAAAAAATTGGTGGCTTTTTTGGTGACTTTTTTTCGAATTTTAATGGATCTTTATTATTAATCACATAATAATGATAAAATATATATATCTCCCAAATAAAGACATTTATATAAATAATTTATTTTTATTAAATTGGGTAAATAATAATCATTTTATCATACATACATTCATTCAGATATACATAATATAAAATAAAGAAAAGATTCAACAATTTTCAACGATACATATATATACTTTTATAATTAATAATTCATTTAATATTATAATTTATTAATACTTTTTGTATCTTTTTTGTAACTTTGTATTTACACACACAAAACAGAAATTATACTTATATACAATAGATAGACACAAAAACCAAACACACAATATACGCATTCACCTATATATCTATTTACAAAATTAAGTATTTATATTTATTATTCAAGTAATAAAATATTATTAATAATAATAATAATGGTATATTATGGGGTACTATATTATTTTGTTATTAGGCCATATACGCTACAGATATGGTGGGGTGGTTTCGATTGTAATAAATCTTTGGGTTTTTTTTTATATCTATATATAGATAAAATTTATATTGGAGTTCTTATTTTTGTATATATATATAGAACAAGGGTTTGAAGAAAAGTAAATGAATGTCTTAGGTTTTTAATTTAAGAGAGCTTATATTATTTAAGAATAAAGACATTTTGCATATAGCCTTTTGGAATTCAAAAGTAAGGGGTATTACGGAAATAATATAAACATAAATGAAATACAATAAAATAAAAAAAAAGAATAAAATTAACTTATTTGGTGAAAAGATGAAGTGAAAGAGGACCTTCGACCTCTTTTGGAGTTTCCTGCTAACGGACGTCGTCGGGGAATGGGTTCGTTTGGAAAAGACTGTTGTTGGATGTAAAAACCCCATTGTAGATCAATAGGCACGCTAAAGTACAGTCACACTTTTAATTTTCGATACACCCCCGATATGTTCGAAAACATTCACTTCTATATCATCGCCTTACATATATATTTATTTCTATACAATACACACATAAAATCTCATTACATGCAATATCATTAAAATAATTACCGATTATTTTGAATATAATGTCAACAACGAAATGATATTTTAACCAAAATTACCAATATACTGCTTATATAAATAAATATTTGTTGTATATTTATTTATATAAAGTATGATATTACATTTTATTTTATTACTTTGCGTATATACTATATATAAAATATTTACAAAAAAAATAAAATAAAACTAAAACAAAGTATATATCCTTGTACAAGCCTAAAAGGACGACGATGTGAAAGCAAAAAAAAAAAAAAACAAACAAAAATGGTCATCAAAACATTAACAACATTATTTTTATTATTATTAAACTCAATTTTATAGGATTATGATATTATGAAAATGTTACATAAAATCATCACAATTTCTAAATGTAACGAATATATTTAATGTAGTTATATTATTATTATTTGGTATATATGAATGAATATGTACGTATTTATATAATAATATTGAATTATACAATCATCGTGTTATTTATATTACATTTGTTCTATTTTCATATATATATATATATATATTCTTTATACATTTTGTTAATATATATCTATATATGTAATATAAATATTGATAATTCATACATATATTACTATATATAAATATATTATGTATATTGAACGAACCCCAAGGTAAATATATTTAATTAATATGTTAACCGAAAACCAACTCAAATATATTTTCAATATATATAAATATGTGCGTTTGTGTATGCATTCTAATAATCATTACATAAATATAATTAAATAAACAGGGTGAATGAATGAACGGATTAAGAAATTCATCAGCCTATATAACGAATGCGATTATATACAAAACAACCCGTTAAATATCTGCAGTTGTATGCAAATAGTTTTCCTGTTCCTATGTATCCTATCGGTGAATTTATTATAAAAATCACGTTGCTGCAATTCGTGCAAATAAAAAACCAACATCCTTTGAAAAAATTTTTATGTTTTCATAATATAGTAAAATTCGTACAAAGTAAATGTGACATCAAAAAAAAACATTATTTATTTATTATATATATACACTTTTTGTGGAAATTTTTTTAAATAAATATTTCTCGGAAATTATGTTATATAAAAATACTACAAAATAAATATAATCAACGATATTTTTTAACATTCTACAAACACAAATTTGATTGACAGAAACCCAAAAAAAAAAACTAATTTTTATTTTTTAAAGCAATATATTGAATACAAAATAAATCCATAGTGAATATCCATTAAAAAGAGGAGTTATGTTAAATAAATGAAGTTCAGTATAATTCAGTTCAGTGTAATGACATAATCTGCATTGCCAGTAATAAAATATTTCACATATCTCGTGTATTTGCGATTTTCCGAACCTGTTATTAATATAGTATCCTAGTTTTCTATACATCGTTTCAAATATATGATATGGTTTTTTTTTACAATAATATGATATAAATAAATTTATTTTTTTTTTTTAAATAATAATTTGAAATTCATTTATTATATAATAGTGTCTAGTGTATATAGAAAAAAAAATACTATTACGAATTTTAATTGGAATATTTTACACAATTTAATTTTCCAAAAAAAAAAAACAAAGGTATTTTATTTTTAAAAATATATAATTAATATAATATAAAAAAAAAAATAAATAGCATATGCTATCGACAGCTCTCCTATATCTGAATCAATTATAATAATTAATATATGAAAAATTGTGTGCAATGAATGTCGATATACATATAAGTAAAATAAAATAGCACATTCATAATAGATGTCAATGTTGGAAATTAGGTGATGGAAAAACTTTTAGCCATTCATTATATTTAATAAAATAATCGTATGAATTTTTAGATTATATATTATATTGTATATATAGTATTTTAACAATAAATAATCAAAATTTTGATAGTTATTATTTATTTTTTTTTACGGAAAAATTTATATATTTATGCAAAAGATGTAATAAAGGGAAAATGCTTTTCATATGAATGCCAGCGGTCGATGGACGCATTGCAATGGAATGATATAATAGTAAAAGCTCACCCATCCAGACATTCGAGAAAAAAGAAAGAACAAATTTTATTAAATGAATAAATTTCATTCAAAGGACATTATGAGGAAAAGGATTTTATAATATTCCGCATATTGAATATGTTAAATTGCAAAAATTTCTATATTTTTGACAAACTTTTTGTATGATCCCAACAATTTATTCATTAAATGGCCGATTTATTGGAAGTTGAAACAATGAAAATTATTTTCACCATTAAATAGCAATCATATTTAAAATAATATTTTATAAGGATTCTTCAAACTAAATTACGTTTAAAAGTACAATTTTATTATATATAAAATAAAAAAATAAAGTTCCCATATATGTGAATGCATTATATAATATTATTTAATTGCATTAACTTTATAAAGTTATATATATATATATATATATATATAATATAATGTTTTATTGATTTACAAAATATATATACGATAAAGAGATATTAATTAAAAAATGTTTCAATGAACTGAAAATAAAATTACTTAATTTTTGGTATATAAATTTTGTTAAATGGAAAATTCTACTCGCATATTAAATAATGAATTTTCAAAGTTAACAATATAATAAATATCCGCATATACTATTTAATTATTTTTAAATTTTACACAATTAAATTTAAAATAAAATCAATTTAATCTAATATTTGATTTCAATTTAATAATCCTTTATCAAATATATATATATATATATATATATGCATATATAAATACATATATTTATTGATTTATTGTTTTCCAAATATCCTTTTGTTGATGTACATCACATAATACAAGAATATATATAAATACCATAACAATATACAAATACACAATAGATTTTTAGCCATATATTTAATATATAAATATATATGTGATTTATTTATATTCAAATAATGTGTCTACATATTTGTCAATGATGTTCAAAATGAATATACATATATAAGTTCATGCTCATATATAGTTTTAATCCCAATTGTATATGTATATGTATTTAAATATATATACCCCATGTGTTTTACTATATTTATATATATGAATATTTTGCCTTAATTTTATAATTATTCGTTTTAATATTTTGTCAAAAATATACTATATATAGCAAATTGTTTTAAAGTATATTTATTTTATTCGGTTTGATTTTATGTATATAGTTTATAAATTAAATACCACACACCATTTCAATTATTTTGAAACAATATTTAATTGTAATGTCATGTGTTCTTTTGTATTTTTTTTTTTTTATTTAATTTTAAATCTATCCTATTTCAAATATAATCTTTTAATTGTGGTATATATAATTGATTTATTGTATATTTAGTTTTAACTATATATTGATTGGTTTCCATTGTTTATTGAATAATATTTCGGTAATAAATTCAGGTTTATGATTTAGTTTTTAATGTAATTTTTTTAAACAATAATGTGTAACTTTTCAAAATGAAATTATTCCCATGCTGGAGTGTTTGAAGATTAGTTAAAGAACTATATAAAAAAAAATGTATATTCAATGAATGAAGCAAATTATTGTAATAAACTCTATCAATCAGAATCTAATCAGTATATAGAGATGACTTGATTATAACAGAATAGAAGCATTTTTGTGTAATTAATATATGATTGCCATTGAAGAACTTTTTTTGAACGATCAATAGTAATTCATTTTTTACGAAAATTTGTTAATGAAAACCAACGCAGCAATAATTTTCTCTGTATTTTGTTAAAAATTGGTTTAAAATTGGTTTTAACCATAACAATAATATATTTTATTGTAAAATAATTCAAATGGCAAAAATTTATCATTTTTAAAAAAAACAAATCCAATTTAAAGTTAATGTGATTGGTATTATAATATTTTATACCAATATATACTATATATACTATTTGAAAAATGTTTGTTTTTGACTGGTGTAAACGCGTATATACATTATTAAATGGATACTTCCCTTTATGCTAATTATAATAATAATAATATATACAAACATTTAATTTAATTTAGTTTACAATTAATAATTAAATGCGTATGCAGTATACCAATTGGTGTGTTTGAATTAAAATACAATATACATATATGGGTTCATTGGATTATATAAAAAAATAATTAGGTACATTTAAATTCACATTGAATTCAGTGAATAAATATTAAAATTAAATGTTTTTTAGTGATAAATATAATATATATACATTGAATATGTAATATAACACCAACAATAACAACAACAACAACAACAACAACAAAATAATGCCAAAAAGTCAGAAAAACAAGAATGTAATAAAAATTCAAATAATATTTATTTCATTTTATACAAATTCATATACTTATAATATACCATATAGAGAAATATTATATTTGTTGAATATATAGGCGATATTTACACCGTGATGGATGCACTTTAACTTGACCTATGAACCGACAAGTGGTATATTTTGGACAGAAGGCAAATGATTAAAATCAACAAAATAAAATATAAATGCCACTGATAAAATATCTTGTAAAATTATCTTGAAAACCAACCAATTACCAAATTATCTGGAAAATCTTGTAGAAAAGTTTCTACCAAAGTTGAGATCTAATCGCAAATAATGTATAGATTCGAAACTACCGTTGATTTCTTGAAGTACTATTGGCAGATTAAAAGTGCCGTACTTCATTACAAAAGAAAAATATGTCACTAAGAATATTTATACGACTATAGTAATTTTATTTTGATTAGAAATCTTGTTTCAAAGTTGTTTTATTTATATAAAGATTATTTCTGTAAAAGTAATCACCCGGTATATACATATATATCTAATCTTTGAAAGAAACGCGAATATATACATTTAAATGATATACACAAAATATATATCATCACGTACACAAAAGAAGTTCTCAAAATATTAATAAAAACACAAGAAAGACTTCTTCTTTATATAACACATCTTCTTTATTTATATCTAAACAATATTAATCCAATTAAAAAAAAGAACATTCAATCAATTATAAACAAATATAAACAGAAACCATTCCTTTATGATAAATATATTCAATATTGTATCTATACATATAGCTTGTATTTATATATGAACTTCCAGTCAGTACAATTTTAAGCAAAAAAAAAAAAAAAAAATAAGTAATTTAAAGTTCATCTCCAAAATTGATATACAAATATAAATATTGAAACCGCAATAAAATTTAACTGCGTGCGTGAATATATCGATAAAGTTCAATATTTTTTAACAGGTAATTTGGCAAATATTTATGAAATTTTTTGTAGAACCACTGATGAGGATATATTTCACAAATGCGGTATTTATATTTATGTATAAACAAATGTATTGACATTTTATTTTTTTATGTTTACTTCAAATATGAAAAAATGTTTGTCACATATTTTATATTTTCTCAATTTTTATATAGATGTTGAACAATTTTCCATTCATTCGTTCGTTATTTTTATATATATATATATATGGTTATTTATTATATATATATATATATATATTTTTTTTGTGAATTTTGAATTTCAATGGCGTGCGCCCATATAAAAACAAATATAAAAGTACAAATATATATTAATAAAAAATATTATACATATTCAAAAGGGGTTTTTTTTTTTTATATTCGACTTTTATTTTTATGATGAAGAGATAAATATTTTTATTTTTTTTTATTATATATACCATCATAATAATTTTTTCACATACTGTTCTATATATAGTGCGCTTACATTCGAATATTATTTTTTCCAATTTTTATTTTCTTGTTTCATTTATATGCAAAATATTTTTATTTTATTTTTTTTACAATGAATATTTCTACAATTTTCCACAATATATTGGAATATTTATGTGACTGCGTTTATATAATATATATATATATATAGATAAGTAAAAACATATTCATTCATATAAACATGGATTATTTGCAATATAGAAAATATATCATTCAAAATGATTGAATTTTAAATGTTTGATAAATATATAGCTACGACAATTGGAATATGTCATTGTATATTTCAGATAATTCGGTCATTAAATATACGAATCCACTAATCAAACAAAATAAAATATGAATCCAATAAAGGAATTGTTTCGTTTTTTTGTTATTTATTCTTGAAAATGAAAATTTGATATATAATAAGTTTAATGCTATTTTACTGCTGTAATGATAATAAGAAAATGTATATCATAATAAATATCAATATGACTTTACAAACATTTCTATATAAATTATTCTAAAATCTTAAATATTTTATGTGACCAATGAAATGTTAATTCATATATATTTGCAGAACAAGTGCAAATATTAATTTATCCGAGATATAAACATATATATATATGTATAAACAAAACTATATTTACTTTGAAGTTGTGATTAATGTGTTAATTGTATCATAAAAACTTTATTTATATGTGTTACCAGGTATATTCGAATATATATTTACATAAACATGATATTCATAAAGTGCAAAATATATATATAGGGTTTATTTATATTATAAATATTGTATGTGTTTTATATACCTATATATATATATATTGTATTGTATATTGATGTAATATTTCTATTTAAATAAAATGTATATATTTGCATTTGAAACAGTAAATATATTTACATATACTGCACTCACTCACTAGAAATATAAATCATTGGATTTAGTATTATATATCATTTCATATTAAATGCTTATATAATATACGGATATAAACTATAAACTATATATTCATTCATTGTATTTATGGTATAATATACATTTAAATATTGGTATATAAGCACACAGGATATATTTTGTCTCTATATATATATATAATAAATAATACTAAATGTATTACAAAATAATAGTTTAAAAAATTACCTATAAATATACTTGTTTGTCATAATTTGTATGCTCTTCAAATAAACATTTTTTATCGAGGAAATTGTTGAATGGAATAAAAATTTCAAATGTTCGATTTTATATTTCCGTCGCGAATGATTATAGATCGCCTTTTTACAGCGATATAGACTATAATCCTGGATTATGTAATGTAAATTTAATACTATAATAATCATAGAAAATAAAACACCCTTTTAATTTCGTTATCAATCCCGTTGTTAATAATTTTCTTCGGTATCTTAACGAAGCTAAACGCTAGACGATACCTTGTATATATGCAGATATATAAAAAAAAAATAAATACATTTTATTAAATTTCATTTGAATTTTACTATCCATAATCCGCATACCCATATGTATAAATTCGTATACCATATATATATATATATATATGTGCATTGACATATACGTATAAATGGAATGAATATCTATTACAACGAATTATATACACATATAGTTTTATGTTATTTATTTACAATTTATTTATTGTATAGAAGATATACACACACATTCAAAGTAAATAATTTAATATATAGTAAATATATCGACGATGCATATATAGAAAATCGATTCTTTAATTTATTGAATCAGAAATTTATTGGAAAATCAGATTGAATTATTCGAAATAATGTATATAATGTGATTTTTTTTGTTTCAAACAGATTACTTCAATTTATTCACTTAAATTAAATAATGAACTATATACATATCTATCTATATATGTTAAATATATATTTAGGTATCAATATCCCAGATTCAAATAGAGGAAATTCATTTTCGACATAAAGCTGATGTCAGTTTAATAATAATTATTTAAAAAATTGTTTACAAATACTTAATTATCATTTAAATATCAATACATATATTTATTTGGTGGGATTATAAAAAAACAAATGATAATGGAAGTGGAGGAAAAAACTGAATAATTTTTGCTTTTTATATATACATTATTATTACCTATACCTACCGGAATATTTACAAAAAGTACATGTATGTAAATTGGTATAAGATAAGTAATATGTATATAGATTATATTCAAGCCATATTCTATTCAACATAATAAATATAACTTGTATATCAGATAAATATAAATTTAAAAAAAAAATTCATAAAACTAAAAAGATTTGCTTTTAGAAATCGTATCTTATATGTATAAATGTACCACAATTGCGTGTATAAAATAAATTTGTGGTTTTATATTTAGATTTATAAAAATATATATATGTAAAATATGAAATTTATATATTATATTTATATTTTGAGATCTTGTAATATATGAATAATACTATATGGTCATAATAAAAGTTCGCAAATTTTCATTTGATGGTCTATTTAAATTTTTCTTATCGTTTTGAAATTAATTCAGAATATACTTAGAACAATAAAAATTTTGTATCATAAAACAATGAACGACGAACTGCCATCAAATCAATGATAACCATATTGAATATTGAAACACTCTCATAGCTCTATACTTTATTTATTTCACAAAACCTCTACCCCTTCCGCTGTGTAGAGATAAAATGTATATGTATATATGCAAAATATATTATATATAAAGTATATTTTAGATATAATTTTATGATGCCCATATATAAAATATTTAATATGTAAATGTATAAATATACAAATGCATATATGTAACACAAAAAAAAAAAAAAGAATATAAAGCTAAAGTGCAATCTAAAATGTATGCAAAATAAAATAAAAAAAAAGTATTGCAAATGCAATCAAATATAGATATATTTATGAATATTTTTTGCATTTTTTGTATATATATATATATCTTTTTAATATAATTTCACCCTGTACAACATATTTGGCATTGCATTTAAAGTAAATCATATATAATTTTTAATGTAGTTACTTATGACTTCCATATATCGAAAGATATATGTCCTTAAAAGTTATGTTTAAATTTCACTTATTTTTCCGACACGTGTATATTGAAATCGATTGATATATTATAAATATATAGTTGATTTATAGTTGAATGTTTTAGAACTATTTGGGAAAATTTATATAAATACTTTAATAAATATCCCATAACCAATACTATATTATATATATATTGATAAATATATTATAAATACAATTTTAAGTTATTTTAAGATGATTAACAAAAGCATTTCTAATAAGTTAATTATTATTATTTAATGAAAATTGTGTATAATCAATTAATAAGTAATTTTTTAAATCACTGCAATTCAAAACTTAATATGGAGATGAAGGCGATTTTCCTCGCTTGTTAATCAAAAAAGTCACTGAAATAAGTCTATTATTTCTGAAAACTCATAGATTAGTTTGCAATCGCTGCGATAATGATAAGAACATAAACAAAAATGTATCACATAAAGCACATTTACAATTTGAATATGTTTTTCAAAATTCAAATGGATATTCACGAAGTATTTTCATATTCGCAGTAAAGAAAACGTGAAAAATCAAATGTGAAAAATTCCAATTCCATAGTCTGTTATAGAAATCCTAAAAATAATATACAGATAACAATATTCATATATATTATATATATATGTATATATGTATATCGCATACATTATATAAAAAAAAATCGTTAATGGTTGTGTTGCGTTAAGAAAATCCTACATATTCATATATATATGTAATATGTATATAGTATAGCATATATAGATTCTGCATATATGCGGGAAGCACTATGAATGCAATTTTTATTTTATTTTTCACATATATTTTTATCTTATATTTATTTATGTATATCTCTAAATATGTACATTATTTTATACAGACTAAACATTATTTTAGGGTCAATACAAAAATTCAAACTAAAACAAAACCAATTAATGTTGAAATAAATTTGATATTACATCATTAAGAATTAGTTTGTTTGAGTTTTTTTTTGATCACGGTAAGAAGAAAATGCGTTAATTTGGCGATTATTTGGATAAACGTTTTCGAAACAAATTGTTGACAAATCGTGTTTGGATAAAGTTCTATGGAGTAAACTTCTTGCATCATATGTATATTCTTTAATTTTCTACATACCCTGTTCTGTGTGTATGGTTGGATGGCACATTTTAAATATACATTTTATGATACACATATAGAAACTATATATAAATATATTTAGTATAATGAACGACTACGACGACGACGACGACGATGACTATGACTACGACGATATATATACAATAATTTAAATTCATGAATGTGTAACATTTGTATTTTAGTGGGATTTAATGTTGACCCCATTTCTTTTTCTTTTTTTTTGTTAAGTTCCTTTATCATATACACAAATGCATATATATACGAGAAGTATAAATAAAAATTAGACTTTTTTTTTTTTTTGAAAATTGTAATAGTGATACAAAATAAAGTTTACATTAAAATAATCTTTTTTTTTGAATTATAAACTATATATTGTACATATAGATATGGACAATAGGATATCTTTTATATATATGATAAAATTCCAACAATGTGAGCAATTTTCTTTTTACAATTACAAAAACGACAAATTCTAAAGGATTACACAGACACATACTATTTTTTATAAAAAAAAAAAACTATATTATTACAATAGCATTTCGTATTCGTAAAACTTTTTATTCAAATTTTGATTTAATATAACTAAAAAAGAAATGCATTGATAAACAAAAACATAATACAAATAGAATAGAATATCCTTTTAAAAAAAAAACTAATTTTAATTGGTACTTATTTCATTATATATATATAAAGGTTTTTGATAAAATTGTTTTGGAAAATTTTGTTGTGTTTGTTATTTTTTTTTTTTTTGTATCTTCACCTCAATTAAATTTTCTAACCAAAATTATCTGCAAAAAAAGATTCCATATATATATATATATATATACATAATCAACAACTTATGTATATATATAGTGATTTATGTATGATTTTAAAGAGTGTATATACAAAAACACGTATACCTGCTTCATTTTGAATTACATATATAAAAATCCTATACATTTCGTTTACACAAATGTATATAAAATGAATATGTTAAAATGAATTTATATTATACTCTTATTTGACCCAATTCTATATATGTATATATATATATATATATATATATTTACGTTATAAATACCTATTAAAATGTCAGTTGTACCCTTGTAAATATAATACGGATATCATCGCCGCATATATATTAGAATTGTATATATATATATATTGAATGAAAAATGGGTTAATTTCTGAATATGTATATAATAATTTTTTTACACAGATTCATTTTAAATTACCTGATAATCAATTTCAAATCTCGTTTTCGAAAAATCTGGAGATTTAATTTATTTATTTTTTTTTTCATCAAGCATTTAAATTTACTAAAAATAAAAAGATTGTTTTATTTTTATATGATTTAATTTCATTAAAAATAAAACCGAAATACCCATAAATAAATTATTATTAAAAGCAAATCGAAGTTTTTCCCCATAGAATCTTTGCTTCATGTGTTGGTGTAACAACAATACGAAATTTCTTTTCTTTCGATGCAATCCCATATAATCACTGAGACATTTTTTGGATTGACTGTATAAATATAATCAAAAAATTGTTGATATAAAAAAAATAAATGAAATAATTTATGCTTGATCATGAAACTTAATTGTATAAGTTTATAAATTAACTTTATTTATCTAAAGACATTCTCTATATTTATAAAATTGGTTTATTATTGTTTTGTGTTATTGAGCTGACGAAATATTCCTCTTTTATTTTGCCTTATCATTGATAAAATAAGAAACCATAAAAAAATTGATTTAAAAAAAAAACATTACACTTTTAAATACATATATACATATCGAACAAATTTTTTTTATAAATTGATGCGTATAAGCTGTAGAATAAATACCTGTTCTAACCATTAATAGGTAATCTGGTAATTGTATTATACCATTAAATAAATATCTATAATATATGAAACGATTTAGATTCTAGAGGCAGAACGGAACTGACAAAACTTGAAGAAAAAAAACGCATCTAGTTTAATTATTTGAATAATCCTTGAAAAAATTAGAAAATAATAATAAAACATTCTATGTAACGATCAAAAACTTATCATATATGCGCTAAAGTTCATAAAAAATGAAAACTGTTGGATGAATTTTAGATTACAGGAATACATTCCGGGCCGTTCCAGTATTTAATTAATTAATTTTATTTATTTTTTTCTTTGCTATTGATGACAATTACAATTAGGAATGTTTTAAAAGTTTATATATATAATTTTTTAGAAACATTACTTTGTCTAATGGAAGAATATTCATGGAATCATTACAAAAAACAAAAATGAATTTCACTTTAAATAGTCATATTCAATAAATAATTATAATAAATTTTATTGTGCGCGCAGGATAAAAAATGTTATAACCAGCCAAGAAGAAGAAGAATAAGATGATAATGTTATCGCATCTATATATAAATAGATAAAATTTATACATTAATTTATACAATAATAATAAATGAAAATTATATTTACGCGACTGATGCCAAACATTTATAAATAAAAGTGAATTATATAATAAATATTAAGTTTGTGTATTGCTAAAATTTATAAAAGGGTTAGAAAATTTCGTTTTTTCATTTTTCTTTTTGATAAATTACTATACATTATTCAAATTTGTCGCTGCGTATCGTATCGTATTGTACATTTAATAATTATACTAAAAAGACGACCACCATTTCATCTTAAAATTAAATATTATATTTGTACAACAAAAAGAATATAGATAATTATATATGACATATATATTATAAAATATAAGCAAATATTATTTAGCAAGGGTGAAATGAGGTTTTTTTTTGTTTTGTTTGATTTTTTGTTTTCTTTGTTGTTTATTTTTTTGTAAAAAAATAGAATATTTTTAATATTTTTTTATTGTATTTATTTAAATACTAACAATTATTTTCATTTAGAATATTTTTTTTTCGGTTGTTTTGTTTATTGTTATATGAGGTTTTTGCTGTTATTATGTTTGTTGTTACTGCATTCGTCATCAACAAATGGCCTAGTTTAAAGTATATGTATTTGTATATTTACATAAAAGTATTATCCTTTTTTTTTTTTTTTGTATAAATATTGTTACATCATGTTATGAGTTTATATGATGTATGTATTATATGCCATATAAATTTGATGTTGATAAAAAAAGTTTTGAATTAAATATATACAAATATATATACAAAAAATTCTATGGGATTCCGAAATAAATTATTTAATATTATATATCAGAGAGAGGTTTATTATGTTAATTGTTATGTTTTTGATTGATATAACAACCCAAAAAAAAAAAAAAATTACCCATTAGAAAATTAAAGGATACAATTGGAAATTTTTCTATTTGAAAAAATAAACTGTTGAAATGAAATGAAATGTTTTAAAAATATTATGAAATTAACTTTAACAGCGGTTAAGTTATTCGATTTGTATATATTTATTCTATAATAAAGAATTGACCTGATGAATATATATGCGAAATTTATTCAATATATATGAAGATTTCAAATTAATTACTCTATGGTATTGCATATATACATTCAAATTCAAAGGTGTATTTAATAAAAAAAAATGTATTTCAATTTTAATTTGACCGCATATATTTTATGTATCTATATCTATGAAGCATGTATAAGTAGATTAACAGTAACATTAATTAAATTTGTAAACATTAGTTTAATCCTTACTGAAACCCTTTTTATTTAATTCAAATTTTGTCACATTATATTTGGGATAATGTCTTCTTAAATATATACTATATATATATATGAATACATTTGCATATACGAATAATATATTATATACGTATAAATGTTTATAGGACATATATATAGACGCATATAAATATTAAATAGATATTTAAATATAAAATGTATATATGTTATATGTATACATACATACATAAATAATATATGCTTAATACCAATAGCTATATAGTATACCTAAACAAGAAACAAATATTAAATATACATATAAATATATATATAATATAAAAAAAATACTGATACATCACAAAATATATACCTAAAAACATACCAATTTAATTAAACTTACAATGTGCTTGCCGGATTTAATTAATATATTATTTTACAACTTTAAAACCATTGTGCGGTGAGATGACAAGTCTATACATACACACGTTATAAAAAAAATAAATATATATTTAAATTTATATATAAATAGATGCGGCTAAATGAATATATATATGGATTATATATAGATTTAGATATATAAAGATAAAATAATATAAATATATACGAAATACAATGCAAACATAAAACA
The DNA here is from genome assembly GCA_958336335.1 of Dilophus febrilis. Classification (NCBI taxonomy): domain Eukaryota; kingdom Metazoa; phylum Arthropoda; class Insecta; order Diptera; family Bibionidae; genus Dilophus; species Dilophus febrilis. The sequence continues at coordinate 6,412,886 of OY284470.1, read as the reverse complement.
TATATTAAGAATTTATATAAACGATTGGTAAATTGGATATTGTGTATCTACCTTATATTTTACAATATTATCCATATTCATATCAGACTATTATTGTATGGCGATATATGTTTTAGTGTTCCGCATATATAGATGATATATGCCATTTATATATCCATATATCGATAAAATGTTAATCTATAAACTCAATTTAAACAATTGAACACCGGCATAACATGGATACACGTGCTTATACACGAAGGGTATATATGTATGTATAAATATAAATGGGATATTTTATGTATTTTATATAATCGATATGAATAGTTATTTTAATTATACATTCACAGGTTTATTATATATTTATATATAGAAAATAATTTTTTTTTTATTGCCATGGGATGGGGATGTATAAATATTGTATTATTAGTCTAGTGTATATACAAATTGATGGAATTATTGTAAAATAAATTAATTTGAATAATTTGTTTTTTTTGCAATAATTAATGTTAACCAACTAAATTTTGTTTCCTCTAATAGGGATATACGGAATACTATAAAGGGTACTAACAGAAACGATCGGGGTTCATTAAAATGAACTCGATGATGATCGATGACATTTTTGATTTAGACCCCGAAGTTCGTGAATATAACCGCTGGAAGTTGAGAAGGTAATTTCATTAGCCGAAAAATTCTATGCTCTATGAAATGCAAACAAATATATATATTTTGAAAATGAAAACGTTTTCAATATAATATTAAGGGTTTTTGTCATAAATGCATTAAAAAAAAATAAATTTCTTGATTATGTTACGTGTTTTTTTTCTTCTTACAGATCTCCCTGTTTATTCGTTGAGGTTTTATATATATTTTATATATTGCATTTTGCTAAATAAATATTTTGAAATGAAATACCGTGAAAAATATACATGTATATACAATATATGGTACAGTTTCATATTGATTATTGCAACAAGTTAATTAAAGTGTTTAAACTATCGTTTTATTGATATCGGTATATATAAATTGATATACAAAATAAACGATATACAAAACGTTTATATACAATAGATATATAAATTTCATTATATGATATATATATAATGTGCAAAGTTATTTGGATGCTTCAATTTCTATGATCATTCGCATCCGATTATATGATAATAACATTCTATATATGTAAATTGGTAAATTTTGTTGGACAATCATCATTGTTTTTTGCGATAACGTATATATGATTTACACAGACGTACGACTAATGACCGATGACAAATTTAAAAAAAAAAAAAACAATAAATTATCAAAGCACCAACAGAAAGTACATCAAATAGTGTTTATAATTTTAAATACAATAATAAAAATGATGAGAGTTGATATAAAACTAAAGAATATATGATATATTCTAATGTAAAAAACGAAAAAATTTTATTTATTAATTATAAAAAGCTTATGTACCACATTAATATGATACACCACATTCATAGATATATAAATATGTAATAACTTTATATAAAATCATCCAATATCACATCTGAAAAAAATACAAAAATATACAGTTATCAACCCCTTTAAGAAATTTTTACTTTTCTCCCAATGACCTATTCCTTCAAATGACGGTCAATTTTGTTATACGTATATAACTATATATTTATTCAGAAAAACATCACACCGATTGGCACATATATACACATTTTGAAATTGAATTTTAACGTATAATAAACACATTATATATATAAACTCTATATCCAATATAAATAATCCATTTTAAATATATAGAACGAGTATGAATCTTATTCAGAATCGTATATATATATGAAATAGGATATAAAACGAAAAAAAAACGTCTATATTATACAATCTTTTAAATGTGTATAATATAAACGTTGTTATATATATATAACTGGGTGATAAACGAATATGTGAATCGATTCATTGTCATAAATATATATATAGGAAAATGAGAGTCCTTTTATAAATACAAATATATATATATTTATATAGTTAGTTCAATCATGAAGAAAATATTATACACATTTTGTCTTGTTGTGTATCTTTTTGTGTGTCCCTTGATAATTTCATTTTGATGTCAATTTCCTAAATCGATAATAATAGAACATATTTTCAACATATGGTATACATATATATATATTCATATGCGTATATATTTATTTTTGTTTAATATATTATGAAAATAAATATATAGTGTATAAAATAACCATTTTATACTGTATATAGAACAATTTTATTATACATCTACTTTATATATTTTGGATTAATATTCGATAGATATACAAAAAAAAAAGAAAATACAATTTGAAAGGATCGGGCAATGACATACATGTTGCAGTAACATGTTTTCTACCTATATGTACATACACAATAATACGTAATGTAGATAGATTTATATATTGATATCATAACATTTAACTTTTAAGGAGTTATTCCGCAATGATGATCCCAAAGAAGGGTGAACCAAAACACAATTTTAGGATACTTCTTATTACATTTAAAAAAGTTTTAGGGAATATTTTGTTAAGTATCAAGATGTGAAATATAGTTATCAAATCAAAATAAGCAAATAAAAACCATTTGGTATATGACTTATTATACCGAATTATAAGCACTTCGCTGAATTACATTTATCCTATCTACAATATCTATACAAATGAAATATCTAATCTACAATAATATGAAAAAAAAAAATTATTCAATTTAATGTGATATATCCTGCATAATGCATAACGATTTTAATGTCTATATACATATTTATTTTTATATATAACAGGTTAAAAATTTCGGAATGGAAAAGTGTCTCAAAGACCCCGTTTTATAATAATTATTACTTAAATATAAATGTAAAAAATATATTCTGATAATGTTGTTCACTTCACTTAAAGGAAATAAATCAAAAATGAAAAAGAAAATCCACTAAAAATATAACATTTTTCTTATATAAGGGAGGATATTTATTTAAATAAAAAATATAGGCATCATCAAAAACTTGCACAAACCCATAGAAAAAATATATACATATCCATAAATAGAAATGTTATGTATGTTGTAAATAAATTCAAGAAATTATAAAGTGATCTATACAATTTTATATATAATTTCTAATTAAAATATATATGAGGTATACACCGCCATAAAATGGCAATTGGCAAGTGTATTATAATAGTAACACGAATATATATATACAAAATAATATAACTTAAATATAACCAACCAACAACAACAACAGTCGACAAATAAATAAATTAAGAAAATTTTTATAAAAGAAATACACCAAAGTAAATATATATATACATTATATGAATACAATATTATGTACCTATTTATGATTCCCTCGTTATATATATATATATATATATATCCTTATATAAAGCTTGCAAATATGTATATATATATGTATAGAGTTACACGAGAAAGACGATAACTTCAAACAGCTGTATATAAATTTATAATATAGAAAAATTTCTTCTTTTTCTGTAATATAATTTCAAGTCCTTCCTTATGCATATACAGTTATATAAGGAAATTCATTCTCACAAAAAAAAAAAGTAAGTAAAAAGTCAACAAATAGATATTCTATACACGCGAGTATATTTTTTTTATATACAACAAGATACAAAGTATAAATTTTAATAATTTTCACTTACTCTATATATAATAATATATATTTTCCTCTATTTTCTTATATTGTATTCAAAAAGGAAAAATTAAAGACTTTTTAATTGAATTATTATTCGACTTCGCTATATATACATATAAAAGATGCTGTAGAAATGCATTATATATACGAACTCGTATATTTTCTTTGATATATATATATAGAAATATTTTCCATATTATATCTATGTATGTATATATACTATACACTTTGTATTATACGTTAAATTATTATTTATATCTTCAGTAATTTAATCCTGGAAATTATATATCTGATTTATTATGTTGTTGCCTATATATATTTATAATATATAAATATTATAGATATGTATAGTTTAGTTATCTTATATAAATATATCCTTGTTATGATTAATTGCGGTCATATCGGATTTATGTCAACTATATCTTTCTATATTATATACTATAAAGTATATATGCGTATGTATGGATATACAAATGTGGTATAAATAATTTATATGTATAGATATATTTATTGCTGTTGGATAAAATATATAAATACGCAAAGACTATATATTTATAATTAAACAATATTGAATAACAAAACGTATATAATGGCATAGCTATATATAATGTGTATATATTCGCAATTATATTTATCATATGATATTATTTATAATATACGAATACTCAAAGTAACGAATATACCGCACTTACTATATACTATACAATATACAATATAATACAAGCCAATTAATTATATATAGAAAAAATTACATAAAATATTATTTTAATGAATATCTTCTATCTACTATATATAAAATAAAATATTATATAAGTACTACGTTATTTAGCTAAATTATCCAAAGATATCAACAGTTCGATTGGAAATCTTAACAGAAGGAAATAAAAAAATTCCAACTCCAGCTATTTATATTTGACAAATGAGGTAATTATAGAAACTGACTATGGATATTCAAACTAAACCCTATATTCAATCCAAATTGATATCGATCGAAGAAATGATGATAATTTGAAGATAGTTTTTTTAAGTAACTATCAAGTTTCTATATGAAAATATATCCATATAACCTTTATCGAAGCGTTTTTAATACTTATTGAAAACGATCAAGAGAACATTTTAATATATAGATTCCAGTTTGTAAATGGAATCTGTGTTAGAATCATTTCGAAAATGTTGCTATAAATGATGATAAAATTTTAACTATTAACGTCATTATTCTATATAAATATAGATTATAAATTTATAGTATTGTATAAATTATATATATAATATTTATATTTATTAGCCAAATATGAAATGAAAGTGCTTTCAACAAAAACATTAAAATATATATATATATATTATAAATAAACATTTGTGTAAATAATTTATTGTATTCTCATGAGAAATGAATTGACATCCGTTTATTTTAATATCATCTGCGTATATTTATTTCGATTGGTTCCTGTATAATCTATATATCTATATATATATATAGATATATATATATATATATATATATATATATAGAACTGAAAATGGATGGTCATAAAATTTCATCAGATATACAATTTAATGTTTTATACTATAATCAAATATTGCGTTTATTAACTATATATGTATAATAAATACACCTCCGAATCATACATGAATTTTAAAACATTTATTTATTGAAAAAGTATGACGAATATTAAAAATGAATTGGTAATTATATATAAGTGAATAAATCGCAGGTATATTGCCTATAATATAATTTTGTAATAATCGCATTTGGTAAAATATATATTAATTAATTTGTTTGTTTGTATAATTAATTAAATATATATGTATAACATATAATAATGGTGAATAATGGCAATTAATTGCATTCTCAATCATATATATATATATATATACAAATGGAGAAGTACAAATTTACTGAATACACCATGAAATGGAAATGAAAATGACAATAACTTGGTTTTCAAAAGGATATAATAATAAATAAAAAATATAATTAAGAAATTAGTAAAGGCAATTAATTTTACCAATATTATATGGAATTTTTATTTGGAATATCTATTTTTAAATATTGAAAACCATCTAAAAATTTTCATCACGAGTTTCATCTTAACGAAGTGAGGACATTGTTAAAGTTCCGTTCAGTATAGCTCTTCTATATCTGCTAAAATGAGACCAATTTTGTTTTTAAAAAATTTCAGAATAAATTACAAAGTCAAATGATGAAAAGCAAAATGTTTAAATATTATTTTCAAAGATTTTATTTTCATTTTTCTATATGTATATATACATTATAGAAATTCACTTATCTATATATATATATATTTCAGGCACGTTCATTATAGCGCGTTTGCATAAGAATTAATTTAGATTAAATCTTAATTATTATATTTATATTTATATATATGTATACAGAAGAATAGATCTTATGTATTCTTCTTTCTATTTATACACATTCAAGGATATATAATATAATATAATATAAAATGTATTATCAAATTATTATATATATAAACATATATGAACATATATATATAATAATTAAAGCTTTTAATTATTTCCAATTATACGATTTTTTTTAATTTATGTATGTATGTTAGATACTATATATATATATATATATATATATATATATGGTATATATACACATAATAAAATTATATTATTATAAAATAACACATGCAGAGAGATATCTATCTGAACACAATATATAGAGTATGCATATATAAAGACAGAATAAACGAGAAATATTTTTTTTTATAAAGAAACAACATTGGATATTTTTTTTTGTGTTTTTCCAATGCTATACGTGTAAGATTTCCCAGGATATTTATATAATAATGTTGTATATACCGACAATGCCATATATATAATTTTACATATATATAACATATACAACATAGAAGACATATATATATATATAAAATTACGTTACTTTTATTATTCCGAAACGAAAACCATTCTATGTATAAAGTTACATTGTATATATCCCAGATTTTATATACATGCAATGCTATTTTATAGTAAACCGACATAACTATACTTATTTGAGCTCATATAAATGTATACATTTTACATCCTATATATATTTTAAAATAAAAAGAAAAAAAAAATTTTTTTTTGTGTATATTATGTGAATTCATAATTTTATCGTATATACATATATATGAATGTTATGTATATTATACATATATTTAGATTTCGACAGTGATTTTCATATTTATAACTATATCATTGGAAACCTTATGAGCTCGTGAAATTTGTTCATTCTATAAATAGGTTGTGTGGGCGCAGTTGGAAATTTCTTTGCCATGTTACCAAAAGGATAGCATTTTCCAAAAGAGTTTTCACTGAAGCACAAATAGAAAATCGGATATATCTTTGGAACCAAATCAAAAATTTATCAAATTACGTGAAGAAATATGAAGGTTTATGAAAATCCGGGTTTTAACTAACTCATTCAGTAAAACCACATATAATTTTCCACAAAAGTAAATTCTACAAAATCCAATATTATTCTTATACTGCATGCGATGTTATAAATATGAAAATCACTACTATATTTTATTTTTATACAATATATATATGATGACGTTTCGTTTTGAATTTTATTTCATTTTTATCCCATATATAAATAAATGTATTATATTCAGATATTTTTGGGATACAACAATTACATAAAACATTGTATTTCCATCTTTATAAGTATACGAATATATATATTCTACATTGCTTTGAATATATAGAATCAAAGTTATATACATATATATATGGATAATATAATATGGTTACGACGGGACATTTGTGGGATAATAATATACGACTCTTTGTAAATATATATATATATATACTACACATATGAATATAGGAAATAAATATGTTAAAAATAAAAAAAAAAAACTATTTAATGATATTTTATTTGTGTTAATGAAGTCGGTATAAAATGATGAAAATTGATGATGACAATTGCCATACTATATATAAATATAGACAAATTATGTATAAACAAAAAGCTATTATATTATTATGTTTAAATTATAATAGATTTATATGGAGGAAGGAAATTTACATTTAAATAATTATATTAAAAATTAAAATATTCAAATAAATGTAATTTTTGAAGGGATATCGTCGTTATAGTTTATATGTTAAGTTTATATAATAATATAAATTCCGAAATGAATTGATGTGATTGTAAATGGAAATATCTTTGTATTAATATGATTTTAATTAATGTACAGATATAAAGTATTTAAAATAATGAGATGTTTTCAATTATCGCCAATCAATTAACACCTGATTGTACCAGATTGAAATGCATAATAGGTTAATACTATATGAAAATATATTTAATGGAAATTATATTATAAATTAAAATCATAGATTATAAATAAATAATTATCAATATACAAATTTGCAAACATTCACTTGCAATTGATTTATTATATACATTTATATGCAGTGATGCATTTCACTGTTTATCTTATTTTTTTTTATTAAAAATAATAAAATATATGAATAAAATTATAAAGTAAATGGTTTATTATTTTATATTATAAAAATATGTTCAAAATAATAATAATAATGATATGATTTAATTTACATTTGCATATTATACGATACTTATATGTATATATATTCTTATATTATTCATTCCTATTATATATGTATATGTACTTATCACAAAACAATTTTCTATATATAGGATATATATAATACAAAGTTATGCATTTTTACAAGAATTTTTTTTCTTTTTATTCAATTATCGATAATGATGGTATAATATTTGCATTTTAAAATGTAATTTTCATGTACTATTTCTGTGCAATATATTTTCCAGATATATAAGCCCAGAATATACTATATATGTAAGTATATCTCTCATGGCATGGCCGTTTTATTTGGAAAGAAATGGGCACAATATAAAATGAATAGGAATCACAAATAATTGAATAAATAAATAACAAAAGACATTTTCCGGGAAAATTGAGATTATTTATTAAATCCCCGTTTTCCATTTTCTTTCATCAAATCAAATTTCAGAAAAAACGTAACACTATTGTTTGAATTTGTCATAAATAATCCTTCCTCCATGAATATAAAATATAAAATAATCTCTATCCTTTTTATCGCAGGATGCTTAACAAAAACCTTCCCTGCAACATATATTATATATATAAAACAGTACTATATATAATAAAAGAATATTATATATATAATAAAAGAACATGAATATCAAACAAGAAAGAAAAAAAAAACTGGTGTAAACACAATCAGAAAATATTGTACATATAATGTGAAAATAAAAGAAAATTGTGAAAATTTATTCTATACAATATGTGTTTTAAAAAAAAAAAAAATTATAATCTATATATATACATAATGCCTGGTTAATATAACATCACATATACGCGAATATATATGCAATAAATGGAACACAAAAAAAAAATTGAATAGTAATGTAAAATCTCACGATAAAGTTAAGTAAAAAAAAAAATAAATTTAATTTAATAGAATATTATATTATAATATGGTTAAAAACGTTTTTCCTATATTCTACTAATTTTATGCGGTATATTTAATTTAGATTCGAAGCTGCATTTAAAAATCTTTATTTTAATTAATTGAAGTTTTAAAGAAAAACGTTTGCGGTTTCGATAAATGTAAATAGTTTTTTAAATCAAGATAATTATTAATGAATTTTATACACATTTATTTATATAATTTTTGTGCTGATAAATGCAATGCAATTTTCATATCATTTCTGATTTTACACCCAAAATAATATAAACAAAATTAAATTGATCTACTCACCCCATTCGTATGTAAAGAAACAATGCTTGAATATTTGATGGCAGCAAACAGTAAATCTGTTAAATATAGAAAAACAAACAATTATTTGGTTAATAAATTTGAAATACATTTATGAAAAAATACAAGAATTATTATTATTGTTATGGACATTCTATACTTGTAAGTACAATTTGTCCATCATAAGATTTAAACCATCATAAGTTTTTATCAATTATCTTTCGGTCATCAAAACAATCAGAAGTCATTAAAGTTATCCCATGTGGTTAGCTTATTGATGAAATATTGGTTTTATGCAACAAAATGTTACGCCAATTTTTTGATCCATATAAACAAATTGGAATATCAAATATGAAAAAATTCACCATTTAACCATATAATAATAAATTTATTTAAGAAATCATTTTGTTTTATTTAGTATATATAGAATAATACGAGATGTTTATTTATATTTTTTTTTTTACAAAATTGCTTAATTTTTTTATTTTATTTATTATTATATACACTTTACTTTTTTACCAGTTAGCACTTATATATTTTGTATATATAAACAAAATTATATAATTTTTCAAAATGTTAAACTAATTCTATCTATACAAGGATGATGACGACGACGACGACGACCACCATTTATCTATTCATTCATATAAATATATATGTATATATAAAATGCGTTTCTATGATATATCTAAATCTATTTATATATATATATATATATGTAAAACATTTTCTAAAATGTGTACCTCATCATACTTGATAATACCATAGTATGATACCGCATATATATATGATAATTTGAATTATGTGTGTTATCATGTAAATGGATTTTCTTGTCGACATCTTGACAGGAAACATATAGGTTTCTGTCACAGAGTGTTACAGTACATAGTGAGTAGACATATCGCATATATATATATATGTATATTATATATTATATCTTATTTTATATATATGAACATTTTGATATAATGTATAATGTTTAAACATATTATATTATGATGGTATATTTCATTACACATAGAATGCTAAATTTGTATTTCATCTATTTGAGCAAAAATGCGTGTAAATCGTTTTGTTAACAGAAGAACACAAATGTTATACAAAAAAACCAATAGTATTTTATTGTACAATTTTGTGTGTGTATACATTCAAAAAAATAATTGCAATTACAATTGTTTTAGCAAATATATATACTATAGATCAATTTCGGGAAAATAAAAAAATAAAACTATTTAATTCATACAAGTGTTTTTTTATAACTTCAATAAAAAAAACTACAATTTAAACGATTTCCATGTAGGTAAAAAATTGTTATATAAATATAATAATAGCAAATGAAAATTCAGAATTCGAATAGTTTTTGTGAAATATAAATTCAAAACAAAAACAAAAAAATTACTATATGTTAAATATTTTATATGAATTTATATTTGTAAAAAAAAATATATATATATATATAAAAAAATCCATTTATATATATTACAATATATAGATGTATATAAAATAAAATCCGTGAATATACAAATAAAATTTAAAATAGAAAAAAATAAAACGAAACGAAACGAAACATTTAAAATAATAAATTTCAATTAACACATTTTCCTTTAAATGTGAATATGATGCGGGGATGCTGCTTTTATAAAATGAGGGTTGAAGAATGGGATCCGATTGCTATATATATATAGCTGTCATGTAAATATAAAAAATGAACGCAATTTAAAAAGGTCGGATAAACCGATAAAATAAATGTATATAAAATTCCAATGGTATTTTTTTCATTATATACATACATATATCAAAAATGATGAATAAAATAAAAAAAAAAAAGGGTTTTTTCTTTTTTTTTCTATATATATTATACGTACCTCCAAATATGCATATATAGATTTACCATTTTCGACTTTTCATATACATATACAAAAATGTCCTTTTATAACAAACGAAATTAAATTCATTTAGAAAATTGTATTCGATATACGTGTAATAAATATTATTTCACCACACATATTTACATATGGGTTTCAAATAAGAACATTACAATTTTTATATTGTTTAATATGTATAGATAACAAATAAAAAAAAATGTTTTTAAACATTAATTTAATATTTTTTTACAATTACCATATGAATGAATAAAATAAAATTGTCTCGATATGTATATATATATATATATATATATATATATATTGAAAATATATGCGTGCGATATGTGTGAATAAAAGCGTGAATTTAACCAACTTTATTAATTTGAACAGTTACATATCTATATATATAGGATTAAATTAAATATAAAGTGTATATATAACATAAAACACATAGTTCTTTTTTATAACAATAATTTAAATCAATATATACTTCTTTTTTATTTTTTAATTGTATATCAATTAATACATTTTGACGTGTTCAATTTTATTTAAATGTTTTTTTATTTTGATTTTTCAATATTATCCATAGTTAGTTATTTCTACTTGATGAATTCAGAATTATAATGACATGAAAATTGATTTATTTTTTTCTGCAATCAAATTAAATAAAGATATAATTGATTGAATTTTATTGCCGGCAACATTTATAATAATTTTTATTTTATTAATGTTGTATTTGTCACGGGTGTTAATTTATTTTTAAGGATTTATATGTGGGTTTAAAATGGCAGTTGCTACCATTTGGATGTGGATTCAAATTGTATGAATGTAATATTTTTTCCCATTTTTCTGTTAAGAAATTGATTTTTTCCCATTCAAACAAAATTTATTATTTCCACTTTGTCCAATTCAAATGTCAGGTATTCAAAATTATTACGTATAGAACAAGTATAATATTGTTCAAAACTCATTTTTATATATATATATATTTAAACATCTTTTGTTTTTACACAAAACCCGTAAATGAATTTAATATACATAAGAAACTAACAAAAATTTAATAAATTTAATAACAATATAATATATAAAACAGAAAAAAAAATATATATATATTTTAATTTATAAAACAATTTATACAAAATTTTTTTTTTTAATTAAATTGGAAAATATTTATTTAATTTTGATAAAAATTTCTTCTATATAAATATAATTTTTATATATCCATCTGAATAAGTATTTAGTATATAACATATACATATATGTATAAACTTTTATATTAATGGTGTACAAAAATAAAAAAAAGGTTATTCCATTGTATCACATACAAAATCACAATAAAATCAGTGCATAAGGAAAGCTATAAATTCCATTGCCATATAAACGGTAAAGATAAACACCCCCAAATCTGATTATATATACTGTTTGACTTTTATCAATCTCAATCAAATTTTTCGATTAGCTTTTACAAGAGATACAATTCTCCCAAACCTGGTACGATTTGAACTGATACTTGTAGATTTACCTCTGTGCATATATTGTTTATATTTTATTGCATATAATTCGTATATCTTGAATATGTTATTTGTATAAATAATATATTATACGTTTATATATTTGTATAATACATAAATATAAGAAAAATAAATGTTACTTAAAATAGAACAATGTAAATTTTTATTAAACTTTAAAAGAATTCCTTCGTTTGCAGGACACATAATCCATATTAAATATACCATATATATATAAATTAGAGAAATGCACAAATGTTTTAAAAATATTTTTAAATAAATATTCAATAAATAAAATTGCAACTTTACTAAAATTTATATATATAGTGACGATGACATATTGATTATTCTTTACTTTCAGAATTGATTTTTAATTAATATATGCAAGTAATATATTTAGTATTTAAATTTTACATTGCTGTTATTTGATTAATATGTGATTTTTTATTCACCATCCGCATCCATATCGCTATGACTTTACGAAAAAAAAAAATCTATTTTAATAGAATACGAGTTATTATGCGATACGAGATTTTTTAAATATTTTAGTGAACTCTGTATAGAAATCACCCTGAATAAATAATATATATATAGGATATTTGTATATCACATTGAAACATATATATATATATAGTTAAAATAGTGAAAGATATTTATTCAGTTATTTTATTTCACTTTTCTTGTATACATGTCCTTTTAATATGGATAGGGGAAGGAATATTATATTTAGATACAAAGTAGTAAAGTAGAAAAAATTAGTTTTCTTATGCGGAATGAAAGAGAATGTATAATAAGAATTTTATAATTTTGACGATGATTTGTGTCAAATAAAACCTATGTATTGATTCAATTCAATACGCTAAAGATTGTTCGTCCTGAATTATTGACTCTTCCATCTTTATTTTGTTGAGTTCTGCAAGATTTTATATTTTATATATTTTGATATTAGCTTTATTTATCAAACATCATAGAAATATAACTTTCTTAACTGTGTATCAGATCGTTCAAATCTGTTAACTGGTCACAAAACTGAAATATTTTTTTATTATTTAATATTAACATCACCTAATAAAATGGTCAGAGTCCATAAATGAATATCTTCTCCTATATATATAACACTCTTTTTCTTATATTCTTACATTACATAGTATAAAATAAGCAATTCTTGAAATTTTTATATAAGTTACGTGAAAAACATTTTCAATTGTTAAACAGTAAAAATGTACACATTGTTTTTCATTTTTATTTCATTTTCCTCTATATACTATATACAAATATACAATACATATTATATATTGTTTGTTGTATCGTATAGTATTCAATTTTATTCTATTTTATAGCACAATGCTATATATAATATATTGTACACTCCATATTTTTCGTTTTTTTTTATTTTTTGTTTATTCTTTACATTTTTTTTAACCAGTACCAGTATATGCACATTATTATATTATGTATATTAAATTTCTTAAATCTATCCATTTCTATATATAAATAAATAAATAAATAAAATGCATACAATACACGACAGTGCATTTTCACTTTATTTGAATATATATATAGTTTCCGCATATATAACAATATATACATTATATTGTATATGTGATATTGTTGAATATATATATATATATAGAATTCTTTCCATTTTTTGTATACAAAAGAATAATTTGTTTTATAAAATACACATAGAATTTTTAAATTGTCACCAAATTTAAATGTAAATTTCTAGGTTATATTTCTTCTATTTTTTTTAAAGATATTTTACTATATAGAAAGAAATTTATATAAAGAGTCCGGTCTAATTGTTTTGGCATTTAAATCAATTTGTTTTATATTTATTTTTTTTTATTTTAATTCACATATACAATATAAGTATATATATATAAGATTGTTGAAACTTTTTAAATATTATCTGTATATATATACCATACACATTTTTTTTTCATTATATACAATTTTTTTTTATATATATATTCTTTGCTTAAATTTTAGGTTCATTATTTCCAAAAAAAAAAAATGTATCGATCTCATTTATTTATTGAAATATAACATTTTTCATAGAATTAACGTAGTCTTCAAGTCTGTATACAAATTTTGTCTATTTTTTTTTCTATATATAGAACGATAAATGAGTTCTATATATTTACAAAACGAAACAAAAAAAAAACATGGTAAATTTAGATTTTTAGACAGTTTTCACATAATCTATAGATTATATGTACTTTGCCAAAGTATGGAGTGTATTATTGATTTTCTTTAAAATCTTGTTAATCTATATTTTCTAACATATACATAAATATATACATTATAGAGCATATAATTCATAATGTATATTTATATATATGTATATTTAGAAACAATTTTATCCAACATTTGTCCAACATTTATAACCATTATACATATATATATATAGATATTGCATAATGTTCCAAATATCCCGTACAAATGTATATACATTATACAGAAATTTGAATAATAAAATTATAATACTTATAACAATCTATATATATATACAAATAATATACAGAGTATAGAGGATATATTTATATAAAACAATGTAAATTGTATCTATATAAAACAGTATATATAATTTTATTAAAGTGAGTGTAACACTTTATAAATTTAATACAATATACTTAATATGATGTATATTTATACATATAAATAAATAAAATTATAGCAAAACAATGTAATAGAATTATTTTGCATATTTTGCAAAGGGATGGATGCGAGAAAACAATTCAGATAATCATAAAAAATACATCAGACATTATTATTGATATTCAATTAAAACTGAATTTCTTCGATTGAGAAATAAGTTAGATTCTTATTTTGGTGTTTAAAGAATCAAATCGATAATTGTATTATAAATTAAACAAAAAATTAAACTTTAAAGCTTCAATCTTAAACTCATAAATTTGGCCTAGAAGACATAGACGTACTTTTTCAAAAAGCATATCGTTTGAGTATTGAGACGTAACAGAAATTATTTACCATTTTAATTAGGAAAAATAATGACAGCTCTATGCGGTCGCAACAACCACGATAATATCAACAAATCTATTTTTCGTCTCTGCCACATTTATACATATACTTTTAAAATGCATTATATATACATACAATACATTTAATAATGTATATTTATATATAGAATTATATGCAAGAAATAAATTCTAAATATATATGTATATATAAAATAAAACAAAAACAATTACAAATTAAATAACAACAAATTTATTCGGTCATTATTGTATAACAATGTACTATATATATATAATAATATAATATATACAATACAATTATTATATTGTAAAATCTTAAATTTGGTTAATTTTATAACAAATATTATATTTATACAATACAATGGAAGAATATATAGAAAATATATATCTATATAGAATTATAGTAACAAATTGAAGAAAAAAGTATATATATAGAAAGTAGAGAAAGTTTATTATATAAATATAAATAATATGCGAATATATATTATAATAAAGATAGAATATACGAATATGATGGTAAATTTTCCATATGGATTATAAGAAAAGTTTTCATTTTCTTTCTCAATTTTGTTATATATATAAAATAACGCAATTGTATATATAAAAATAAATATTTAAATATATAATTATTATTATTATTATTATTATTATTGTTTTTAATGATAAATTGAATTAGTTTTATTTTAATTGCGGCCAAGTAAAATTTTAAAGTGGTTATATACGTAGAGAATTAAATTTTTATAATTATAATAAAGATGATGAAGTAAAACTATATATTATTGATAACATCACGGTTCTGTTTTCAGAATATTAAAGGTTAAACTATCATTAAAATACAATGATTTATTAAATATTTAAATCTATAATGCGAGATACGGTAATGGAATTGTTTGTTTCTCGAAATTATTAATTGACTTTTCTGAAATCATCTATGAAAGATTCTTTTGCTTTGATTCTTTATCGCTATATCAAAAATGAAATGATCGTAGTGAATTTTATATTTAAGTTTTGTCGTAAACATGAAAGTCAAATAAAACGGAAATGGTTTCATGAATTATTAGATAAATATTTGTAACATTTATAATATATGCGGCTATAAACATTTTTTTACATTTTAAATCCATCTATCTATATTTATATAAATAAAAAAACGGAATCTTATATATTATAATAATAAGCATTCAAATAAATGTGTATGTCGGTATATAGAGTATATTAGATTTAATTTAATACCACCTCCTTATATATGAGATAATGTAATGCAAAGATCTTTTATACATATATATACCATTTATATAAACATTTGTGTATTTATGTGTCTGTTTGCGTATTTACTTATACTACAAATAGAAACATTAAAAATTCATAACACGAATAATAGTTAGTTTCTTTCTTGTTTTTTTTTTTATTTTTATTTTCTTCTTTTCTTATTCTTTAAATTTATTCTAAAGGAGTAAACGCAAATCATTTTTCACAAATCTATTTTGTATTTTATAATAATAATATATGTATAGTATATAAGAAAGAAAATTCTTTAAATTTTTCCTTCCGTTTTATTTCTTTCTTTTATTTTATTTTATTCTTTATATATATTCAACGTATCACAATTCCTTATATTTAATTTTATCTCATACCATATATGTATATTATATATATACGATAAGACGCTCATATATAGCCATTTATGCACAACATTTTCTTTGTGCCTAATGTGAATATAAAAGGAAAAATTCATTTATCAAAAAACTGCTGAATATTTTCTGATTACAATATATAGGGGTAAAGAAAAAAAAAACGTTTGATATAAATAGATTGTATACAGCTAATAATTGCATTAATTACGATATATAATTATTTCATTTGCAATTTTTTATTGCAATATGCCCTAGCATTTCCGCAGTAATAACAACTCAATATATGCCCAAATTGCAAAATAAACGATATATATGATCAAAATATAACCCTTAGGATTGAAATGCTCAGAATAAGAATACAGCAATATTTAAAACTTCAATTTATATAAAAAAAAATTTCGATAAATCTATATTTAGTAAACATTTTGCATATATTTTACACATGAATTTTCCTTTTTTTGTAAATGTTATAAGACATTTTAGATATATACAAAGTTTCACAAACAAAAAACTGATATCTCTCTGGCTGTATTTGATATATAGAATTATATATTTTATATGGAATACATAAATTTCAAAAAAAAAAAATAAAAACATATATCTATGAATATATACACATATGGATATGGATATACATTAGAGTAAATAAAATATTGTTCATGTATCCATCCCTATATATCTATATACAATATTCGAAATTCGTTATATATATTGCTATACAGCTTTAAAAGTTACATTTTTCAGTTTATTTTTAAATACATGTGCACATATTTTCAACTAAATTATATATACATGAAGCAGATATACAATGTCTAAAATGTATTTCTATATTCTAAAATATCAGAATATAAATTTATATGGACATGGTCGTCGTATATATTAAGTATACCTTTGCGTTCTGCATATATATAATAACTATATAGCACTGTACATATATGTATAATCGTATAACATAACATGAATTTGTTTAAATAATAAAGTGACTTGAGAAAATTAACTATACACATTTGTCAGAGGATAAAAAAAAAATCGTATTTTAATTACAAAAATTGTTTTATATATAGTATCTATATATATAATCTGAAATATACGTTGTCGAGAATTATGTATGGATTTAGAATTTAAACATAAATACATATTAAATATATGTACATATATATAGAATATAATTAAAGCCAATTTAAATTGTGTACAAATCAGTTTTAACAGGATTTGCAAAAAATCCAATTCAATTATCAACATTTTGATTTAATATTCTTCAATGGAATCTTTCTTAACGCTATATTACTTTTAAAATTATACATATCTGGTTTAGTCCTTGCGTATATGCCTTTTAAATACTTGTTTATATTTTCACAAACATTCACTCTGTGAAAATTCTTAAATTGTTTTTTTTTAGAATATTTAGTAATTTATTATATCAACACAAATAAATAAATACATAAAACCTTAACAACCAACGATTTGATTAACTATATATGTATATATTGATAAATAAGAAACTATTTTTGTTAACAAAATAAAGTATGTATATAAGATTTTATAATATAAAATACTAATGATAGAAATGTATTCATTGTTATATTGCACTATATGAATTGAAATGTGTATATTATAGAAATGGAATGTTATACATATAGAAATGGTAAACACTTTATAAGAACTACACAATATAAAGTTTCATTTGTATATTTATACAATAAAATAATTAAATTTAAAATCTTTCAACATATTTTAGATTTAGATGTTTTGGCATACACCGCAAATGAATGAATGAATTTACCTTCAATGAATCTATGATGATGTTGTAAAATATATAACAAAACGAGTGCATACAAAACCTAAAAACGAAATACACACAATATAAAAAAAGCAGAAAACTCACAAACAAAAGCAATACATCAAAAGTATTATATTTACCTTTATATAAATGTGCAGATTGTATATTATATTGTAAAACGTATAAAATAAAGTATAGAAAAAAAAATGTAATATGCGGAATATACGATATTATAAAATAATTTAATTTTCATTGTTTGAAGTGCTGTAAGAAGGAAAAAAAAAATGAAAAATGTACCTCTCTTGTTCATTTATATACATGCATATATATTATGATTTTTCTCTATTGTGGTATTTATTATTATTTTCTGGTAAATTAAAAAAGAAATCGTTTTTTTTTCCATTAATTTAAATATTCCTAATTGCATTATTATACCATATATATGTAAAACATATAATTTATTTATCATCATATTAAATTTTATTAAATATTTTTATTTAAAATTTCAATACATGTGTATAGAGATAGATAGATGATAATTTTATGACATACATATATACCGCGTATAAATACAGATATATTAAATGGAATTTTTTAATGTGATTTATAAACGTTATCTATACTATATATATATATATATATAGGATCATATATACATATATCAATATAGAATGCGATAATAAAATGATGAACTTTTATATGTATATAGAAGATTTTATAATAACTAACAAACAAAAAATCTCATATAAACAAAATATTATCACGAAGAATTTATGAGATTTATATAATAATAATAATAATAAAAAAATGAATAAATAATAACATCGTTCGTATATATCGTTTATATTTAAAATGTTTATTAAATGTCTAGTCAAGTTATGGTATATTAAAAATTTTTTAATGTCAATTTTCATAATCGCAGCGGGTCTTTTTATCTTTTTTGTATAATACAGTGTTGTATTAAATATTTTATATATATATATCATCATATAAACTCATGCAATAATTGTTGAATAAAATGAAAATACATAAAAAATCTATATGTATATGGTTTTGCGTTAAAGAAATCGATTATTTTGATTGTATTATGAACATATAGATAGAATAAAAAAATGTGATTATAAAATTAAAAAATTTTCGATTAAAAAGAAATTAATTAATATTAAAATTCAATATTAGGGAAAAAAATATCAATTTAAATGACTCTTTGCAGTAATTTTTCTGTAGCGCGGGTTTGATAAAAATTACATATACTTTTCTATTTTCAAACGCCCAAAGAATCTTTTTTGAAATATACAAATTCTACAAACCCATTCGTTTTCGACTATGATCATAAAACGACATACAATTTGAATAGATTACATTTGAATCATAATACTTTTTTTTTCGATTCGGTTTCAATATGAATTTTAAAAGGGAATTAATTCATGAATTTACGATAACTATTTTTTTTATTTGGTACATTTTACATTATCAGCAAGGTTCAAATACTCTGTTTGTATAAGTGACGATATAAAATTTGTATTGATCTATATAAGCCATATAAATATAAAACGATGCTTATTTTCACATCATTCGTTAATGTAAAAATCTATAATATTGAAAAAAAAATAAACTCCAATTGAATATATACAAAATATATCCTGTCAATTTACCACTCTATACGCTTTACAGCACTGTATTTATTAATTTTTTTTATTAAATTCAAATATAGTATTTCTTATACAATAAATCATACAAGTGTCAATTTATGATTTTAATATTAAAATTGAACTTAACTATATATATATGTCGAGTATTTTATACTTTCACAATATAAAAATATGTACATTTAGATATGTAAATCGATTTATGTTGTATATCATCATTAAAACTTTATTATTTTACAATAATAAGTCTGCAAAGTTCTTTACGATTTATATATAATCCATTATGATGATAATATATAAAGTATTATATAGTCATTTGTGATGTACACATATATATGATTGTGAATAAGAAATCAAAGTGAATGTCATCATATAATAAACGATTTTGAAAGTAATCTATTTAATATATCTATATATATATATATATATTTTCGAGTATAATATTCATTCATATCATAAGAATTTATATACAACATTCTTAATTTTCTAATGTATAATAGCATTTCAAATTACATTTGACATTTTATATATCTATAGTATAGATATAGTTATATAAGATTTATGCAGCATTGGTTTAAGATATATGTTAAAATATATTATACAGGTTTGTATTGTTAAAATCATACGCAATTGTTGATTTAAGACTATTAAATTATTAAAAAACAAAAAAATTAAACCCGGAATTTAAAAACATCTAAACAAAAAAAAAGGTTTTAAATCTCTTTGATATTTAATCTTATTATATACAATAGAATTTGTTATTTTTTTCTGAATCACCTGAATTATGAATATCATTTTATTTTTTTTTCTAAATACTCTCCCTTACTTTTACCTAACTTAATATATACATGTAATGTTTATACCTAAAATAAATATTTCATCAACACCACCCATCAAATTCAAAAAAAAAAAATACAAAATGTTTCTTGTCACCCAGACGATTTAATGAAAAGGAAGAATTTCTGTATAGATATACGCATTATATAGTAAAAATATATCATCTTTCTTTAAAAGTTTGTCACACCTATATTTTAAATTTATAATTTTAACGAAATTAGTTTAAATCTTCTTTGATAAACAAAAAAAAGGTAAATTAACTCATTTTAAATTATATTTATAAAGGTCATTTTTTATATTTTTTTTAAAATTTAAATTTATATTTACCTGGTATATAAAAAGAATAAGAAAAAAATTAGATTTTTGTTTTAATTTAGATTTTATTTTTTTTTAATACCAAAGGTTTTCTTATATGAAAATAAAAAACAAGAATATAATATATAAGGTTCAAATCATAAATTTAATTTCATTATATTTTTATGGTAAATATAGATAAAAGGATAATTTAAGAGAAAAGAAAAAACAAAGCTTTACTTTTATAAATAAAAATAAAAACAAACACAAAATTTTTGTTTTTTTACAATCAAGGAAAATCAAGATGCTATCGTTAGCATGAATTTACAATAAGGTTTTTTTTTTACAATTATCTGTATGAAAAGTTTTAATATTTAGTCTGCAATATTGAGTTGTAAAAAGTAAAAAATTAGTTTTCATTCAACTAATTATATAAATATTAGGTAACATTTTGCTTTCAATTTCACAAAGTTTTTGCAAAGTTTTCCAAAATTCAAATGCTTTCTATATATGTAATAAAATCATTAAAATATAATTTAATCGAATATAAATTTATTAAAAAAAAAAAATTAACAAACTTATTGCAATTCAATTCATTTTCGATACCACATTTGAAGTGTTTTTGTTTTTTTTATTTTACGTTGTAATAGTAAAAATGTGTATAGCAATGCTTCGGCTGATGGTGGACATCCGGGTACATAAAAATCAACGGGTACAATACGATCAACACCACGAACAACCGAATACGAATAATGATAATAACCACCACCATTTGCACAACTACCCATTGAAATAACCCAACGTGGTTCAGGCATTTGATCATATACTTTACGTAATGCCGGTGCCATTTTATTTGTTAATGTTCCCGCTACAATCATAACATCCGATTGACGTGGTGATGCACGAAATACAATACCAAAACGATCCATATCATAACGAGGTGCAGCCATATGCATCATTTCAACGGCACAACATGCTAAACCAAAAGTCATTGGCCACAATGATCCTTTACGACCCCAATTTAATAGATCATCAAGACGGGCCAATACCCATTCAACTTTTGTATCTTGATTATGGCCAAATGGTGAATATGGTTTTTTTGGTATTGGATTGTTTTGGTGTTGTTGATGTTGTTGATGTTTTTGTTTACTTGATGTTGATTTATTGTCTTGTAGATTATCAACTCGTGGTAATGTTTTTTGATATCTTTTTATGATTAACATTTTTCTTATTGTTAACATTCGTTTCAATAACATTTTTTTCGTTTGTTAAATAAATTTTATTCAATAAACTTTACAACATAAAAAATATGTAATCTGTTTATGACAATAAATATTCAATGCAATAAACTACTATGATGGTATTGAATACTAATAGTTTTATAATGAATTGAATGGTGGAAAATATATAAAATAAATAAAAGATAATAAACTGAGTTAAAATTGTTTGTTGTATGATAGCAAAGTAGATAATTTTTGTGACGATAAAGTGATCTTTTCAATATACGACTCTTAAAATGCTAAAGTACCAGTGGGTGTGTGACAGAGTTATATCGTTAATACAGCAATTTCAAGATCTTTTAATTTCTTGATTGTACGTTGAAGTATACATTTGGAGGATGATGTATAAGAAATCTAACACCCTTTATCATACAGCAATAAATTAACTAAACTTTACATGATCTTTCACATATTTATAGCAACAAATTTACTTAATTAACAAATAAATATTAATTTTTATTGTATAACAATACCGCATTAAGTTTACAAAATCTTATTCAATGTTATTCTAGCGTATTTGTAACTATAAAGTAAATTCAAAACTAATATATAATTGTATATAATTTAAAATTAATTTTCAAGGTAAAATATATATTTTCTTGAATGAAAAAATGAAAACAATGTACAATACTTTTTAATTTATATATACATTTTGAACTTGTACATTCGAATGAATACGTTGATAAACTAAAGTTTTATTTTATTATATTCTGTGGATATATATTTATTATGTTTTTTTATACCACAAGCCAAATATGCCAAATACAAATATAATATATATTAAAAATATATATATATGTATATAAAAGAAATAAGTTATGTATATATAAATAAAGATTTTCCCGTACATATAACAATATTAATTCAATGAAATTACCATAAATTTTCCATTAGTCTTGTTGAGAATTAAGGTTCATTACTTTTAAGAAAATCTCACCATATATAGATATATATAAAAGTACAATAAATAAATATATATATAAAGAAATATAAATGTGTACATTTACAGCCGCCGCACATTTGCTGTATATATTTATAATTTATTTATATCAAAAGAATTTGTACTCTATTATATATGGATATGAAATATTTGAAAACTATATATATACGTACAAATATACAGAAGAAAAGTATATCTGTTCATATTCATTGTATATTATACATACATATAGCTTTTAATATAAAATTGAAAAACTTTAAAATACTAATTTATTGCTGTGAAAGAAATTTATTACATTTCATTCACCATATATAGAAATCCGTATGTTTAATAATAACATGATAAAATAAAATTATTTTCTATATATACATATATATAACTCGCTGTTGTTATACCCTGGTAAAATTTATAATATATAGAAAATTTGGATATATATGAATGTTGTATTTCGCATATTTAATTTATATAAAAAAATTTTGTTTTTTTTGTTATTTTATACTGACTGAAATTGTAATAATAACATCCCGGGCAAACGATGCAAGCTATATCGTGATCTGGGACCTCTGAAAAGCTGAGAACACGCATTTCCCGCTATATAGACAAGATTATCGAAATTTCCGAACGAATTCAAGACTTTGGTCCTCCTATGGACTGAAATAATCATGTGTTTCGTATAACTAAATATATTTATATATAGAAAAAACAACGCGCACGATGAGATAAGGCTAATTCCATTTTTTTTTTTGTTAAATTCTATATATCTATTTATTTATTTATTTATTTATTTATTTACATCGCATGTAATAGTACAAATAATATGTATAACAATTTTGTGTACGAAAAGCAAATGAACGAAATGAACAAATGAAAGAAAATGTTGACATTTACAACAATACGACATAGATAAATCTTTTGACATAAATCCTTTTTACATAGTATGTACGTACATATATATTTTGTTTTGTTTATAAGACAATTGTATATGAAAATACATACCATATATAAAATATTTATATTATTCTCAATGCGAATTTTATATAAATAAAGTAAAATAAAAGACTTTAAAATATTTAATATTGAATCATATTAAACAAGACAATTTAGATATAAAAAATAAATAATAATAATAATAATATAACAATGTCTTTGTTTACATATTTATAAATATATTAATATCAGCAGAAATATTTTTTCAGTTTATATTATTAAAATTTGATATATTTGTTATATCTATATACAATATTATTAATATACCTTCCGTATATATTAAATACACCTATATTCGTGTTGACTAAAATTATATGTAAAATGTTCTTTTATTGGCAAAATAAAGAAAAGAAAAACAATCCCTGGGTAATTTTATTTTCATTCGCGATACTCCCCACAAAAATTATATATATAATTAAATACAAATGAATTATAAAAGAGTAAAATTTCAATTTAAACATCAAACAAGTATAATTTATAAAAGCTCATGAATAAATATACATTGTAGATTAAGTTTGATGGGGTTTCATTTTTGGGATAAATCCTTAAACTTGTGAAAAACTAAATGAGCCAATAAAGTTGCTAAAAAAAGGACAGAAATAGAATTCAATACAAATACTCTTTAAAATACAAAACTATCTCAATATAGTGTATTGAAGAATAAAACTTTTCTGAACGTGATTGTATATATAAAGAAAAATTTAAAAACTTTGGAGATGCCATTCCCCAATTACTATATATAAATTGTTTAGAAATCTGAAATTATTATTGTTTATATTTTTTTTTTTATTATTTATAACTTTATTTACGTCCAATAAAATATAATATAATATAATAGAGGTTAGACCATTTTATTTATAGCTTATAATTTATTATTTGTATATACAATATATATTTATATAAATCCTCTTGATACATCCCTCGTTAGATATTATCCCTTCAAATCTATCTGTATACAGATATTTAATTAATCGTAAATATATACATATACATATTAAATGTGATAGTCTTTTATATATAAATGAAAAATATAGCCTATAAAAGGAAATACTTTATATATGGATATCTGAATGCTTATATAACTATACACAATCATGCTTATATATGGTAAATCATAGACTTATGATTTAAGATTGAATATACAATATAATATTTATTATCATGAAAATTTTATATACACATTTTTCGCATGTGTCATTAATTGAAGTTAGTTTTTCTTTTATTATATGCATATTGTATATATATGATATAGTTAGTCAGTCATTAATCAATAATATATACAATATATATGTATTTATAAAAAGATTGTTGATAGAACGCAGAAATTAAAGAATATGTGCGTATAATAAAGAAAATCAAATGATTACAATATTATTTATATATGGTATATGAATGAATATATACACTTCAACTGAAATTATGTATATTTGTTGACAGATATTAATGATTATTAAATGTATATATATATAAATATTATATTATTATCCGTTTGTATATATTATATATTATATGGAATTTTATTCATTGTCAGTCGTCGATGTTGTTATAAATCGAAATTGTATAATAATTGATTTAAAGAAAAAAAATTTCAAAATATGGAATAAGTTGCGAAAGATTTTATCATGTTTATATTGGTTTTTTATTATTTCTAATCAATGATCTTTTTTTTAAAACGCATCCGACGACTAATAAGACAATTATAAATATCTATTAAACAAGGAAATTGTCTGTCCGGAATGAAACAATCTTATCCTTTCCATAATGAAAATATTTACTGAAACGAATATTCATTTTCTATATTAATAAATACCCCATAATATTTTTGAAATTTCTTCGTTCAATGAACTTCATAAAAACATTCAGCTTTTTAACCGTGGAAAGTCTATATTAAAAAAAAATGAAAATGATAATAAAAGTAAATGTTCTGCAATATCTTGTCATACCTTGCTTGGGTTCATGCTTGGTTAAAATTCTAATAAGAGTCATATTTATATATACGATAAAAATTGAAAACATTCTATATATAGAGTATAAATGTTTTTAAATTACCATATAAAAGCCATACTTCAAATCCTCATTGCTTTTATAGTATTTAGAGATAAACACATGCATTATATCATTTAAATATATATGAATTTGAATTTGAAAACAAAACAACGTAAAGAACCAAAAAAAAAAAAAAATGAAGATATATGAAAAAACTTTAAAAATATTATTTATATATATTATGATGACTATATTATTATTTTATATTATAATATATATACATAAAACAATAGCAAAACAAATATAGAATATTATTTATATATGGGTATATAGAGTCAAACGAAATAGAATCATCATATATGATGCAATGTATTTATATTATATACCACTATATATGCCATATTATCATACACGATTATGAATATATATATGTAGATGGTAAAAAAAAAATAAAATACAATAAAATTATTTATATTTCTTTTTTGTTATCGTCATCAAACACCAAGCACACAAAAAAAAAAAAATTACATTCTTTTAAAAAAAAAAAATAAAACTTTTTATCCAAAATTTTTTTTTTTTTTGTTTCTCTCCATTTGTTAAATACTCGCGTGATAACGTCGCACATGGGACCGGGAAAACTTTATTATCCGCACACGGTTTATTTTTTTTTATATACACAAACACATGGATTTATTTTTTCATTTTTTTATTTCTTTCTATTTGTATGACATTGCCTCCTGAACATTTACAAAGTACCTACCACATATATGTATAAAAATATAAATATATTTGGTTTTTTTTTTGTTTTTTTTTGGGGAAAATTATATAACCGCTTTTTGTTATATTTTTATATCATCCTGGAAGAACCATTCGAGTCAACAAATATCATAATATGCATTTGTAATAATAATATTCTATAAATATATATCTGTGCTATCCCCCATAATATATACAATATATAAAAATGATATATTCAACATAAATGTTATATAGAGGTATATTTTGGTATTATATTTGGAGGTATATCCTCAAAAAAAAATTATATGTATGCGAAGACCATCAAAGCATCTCGAGTATATCTTTTATTTTGTGCAAAAATGAACCTAATATCTCATATGTATATTGTATAGTTATATAAAAAATATAAAAATACCAGCATAACAAAAAAAATTTAAATAAATGTTTGTTTTGAATTCAATTTTTTTTTTCGTTCTTTCCTATTTAAATGTACTCTGCGTACACTACCGATGGAATAATTTTGGTAAAAGTGTTGTTATAATTCGTAACACTTAATTGTATTTTTTAGATCTCCCATTAAACAGAAAGTCCATAAAGATACCTGAATATTTTCATTAGAAATATTCACCGGAACTATAGAGATTGAAAAACTTTGTGAACATCTTAAAACCTTTCTAAATATTAATAGATTAATTTCTAATCTAATCTTTCTATTCTATTATTTCTGATCTATGTACATATCTTATATTTATGCAAAAAAACAACCCCATAAAAACTTTCATTCCCAATGGTCTGTATATTCTTATAATATCATATATGCGAATCTACTGCTATATATATAAACGGTGAAGTGTTGCTCTTCTCGGCATATATTATATTTTGTATTATTGTTATAAATATATCCTTATGAATTTAAACATACACTATATTTATATGTATATATAAATAAAATAAATATATATACTACACATACATTCATTATACAAAAGAACCACAAAAGTAGAAAAGATATGTCGGTCGTCCATGCGACATAAATTTAAAATGTTTTATATATTATTTTATTTTATATATTGTAATATTTATTTTATGCTATATAAATATACAGAAAATTATGATATGTGTGAAAAAGATATGTGTGAAAAATATGCAAAATTTAAGCATAAGAATTCTGTCATACATATGGTTCAGGTATTGTATATGTTGTATATAAATAAAATGGTTAAATGTTAAATCTACGGATGTGTGTATATAAATGGGATTTATATATAGTGATTTTAATATGCGTTTTGGGGATATATATATGGAATTATTATTATGGCATATAATAATATAAAATGATCATGCTTAAAATATATATATAGTTAAATGAAATGTTCTATATTTATATTTTCAAATGTATGTCATGTAAATTTTTTTTTGTAGAATCAATGTTAAACTAATTATACAGATACATATATTACAATTCTTTTTGCTGCTAATATGGAGAAGTTCGAATGACCTAAATAAATTACACCAATCATAAATACATAGTTCTATATAGTTACCGTAACCTATAGGCTAGAACATGAGAAATGCAAAATTTTGAAAGAATCTTTATTTTTTAGAACTTTATTTTTTGAATGTTATGATATTTTATTCTTTTTGTTTTGTAAAACACTCCACGGTTCATAAGGTTTTATATAAATATTAAATATATACACAATCTTATTCAAAAGTTGTGTGTTATTAAACATAATCAAAAAATTTTTTTTTATTTAACATTTTGAACTCGTTATAAATATCAATAAATAACATTTTATATATAATCTAAATAATTTAATTTATGTTACGAAAGTTAATGAAATATTTACAAGGTGCTATGAATATATATGATTGTACATTGATTTGGTTCATTGGGCTTAGAATCCAGGGGGTTTTCGTTGCTGAAATTTAATCTTGAGTGCTGAACTTTTATTAAATCGACATCAATCCTATTTTTGAATAAAAAATAAATATCTTAAAGAGTGACACAATATATAAGTAGTTTAACCTATGTTCATTATCATTATCAAAATTGAAATACATATATACAATAAATAATGATGTTATTATAAAATATTCGAATAACTTAAAGTATACTTAACACTCTGTGAAAAATCTATATATATATATTAAAGATAAATTTCATTTTGATAAAAATATTTGTATATGGATTCAATCTTATAACAATAAATACAGAAGGAAAAAAAACGTATACTCTGTCATCGCATTCATAAGATATATATAAAGTTTAATAAACCATTTTATTTATATATATTTATATTGATAATATCGCAATATTATACATATACATATACAAGGTATTATTATATATTTATTTGTTTATCGCAGTAAATATTGAAGTTATTAAATTTTGCCGAAATATTCTAAATATTGTATATCTGTATAATATGAACAACGTAAAAATGAAGAAAAAAAATTGAATATCAATATACTATATACGGATGGAAAATAAATATATATACAGAATGGAAAGAGAAATACGATCCTATAAATAAATAATGATGAACTCTTGATTTAAGATTGAGGGACATTTCACTTCATTCTGTTTCTAGTAAAATTTTATGATCTATTAGCGGTTTTATCTATAATTCAATTTTTATCTGTATTAAAATTGTTTTTAACCCTAACGCTTTTGTTCTATAATAAAACTGACTTTCTTTATTATTCTTTAACCAGTCTGTGAAATACAAATTGTATTTTACTGTGTATTATTATTGAAAGTATATTATGTACAAACACTAAAAGGATCTGCCGTCAGGTCATCATGCATATATCTATGTAATAACAAAATGGGCATTTAAATATATAGGAATAAGTTTTTATTAATATTTTTATAGAATGATAAAAATAATAATCATAATATTTATAGTATATGCGTATATATAATAAAAGAATTAAAATGAAATTTATAGATTATTATTATATTTTCATTTTTGTTATATTTATATATATAGAAAACAAATAAACAAGATACATAATATTCATATTATTACTATTTTTTATTGTATTAAAATTTTCTTCATATAATAATTCTTTTTATATTAACAAAATATTATTTATCTATATATATATATATATTGTTATTTGTTTATTATAATATCGATTTTTCGAATATTTTTATTAATAATTTATATATCTATAATGTTATAAGAAAAAAAACAATTGTTTTAATATATTAAAAACATAAAATAGATATATCTTTTATTCCTCTATCCTCACTTTGCTTAATTGTGTATACAATTATTAAAAACACTCAAACTGATTGCAAAATATTCAAATGCGAATATTGAATCAATAATAAGATAATGCGAATGTGAATATCTACTAATATCGATTAATTTTACTGTAAATGTACATTTCATTTACTATATTTCTATATTTCTATTATATCTATATACATATTTTATTATCGTATGAATGAACATTTGAAACGACATTTATAATTATAGTTTTATATTAAGTCTCTTATTATATTATATACTAAAAGTACTAATTGAAATGAACGCATCATAGTATATGTAAATTACAGATATGTAATGTAATAAGTATATGTTCCTGTAATTTTAATGCATGTATAGTATATACGACCGACAGAGTGTTAATGTGTAAAATAATAACTATATATGGATATAAATCTACTATGCAAAAATCTACTATACAATTTTGTACTTAGTTTTATATACTGTTTTTTTAATTGTCTATATATACTTTTTATACAAATAAAATTAAATTAACTTACAGTGAAAAAATTGATTGTACATAAAAAAAAAAACTATACACTTTTTATCTATCAGATCTATTCAGATTTATTTACGTTTTTTACTTGATTGGATTTACCTACCCGGCTTCAGAAACGAACGCAATGGGAATTATTAAGTAAAACAAACTATAGTTAAACAAAAAAACTCCAATTTTGTTTCCACGATTGTTTTAATAAAAAAAAAATACATTTACTAAATCGGTCCGATTAGTTTTGCCAATAAACACTCAGGAGGATCAGTTAAAGCTTAAATTAAAATCCTTTTATTAATTTCGTATTAATTTTAAAAAAGAAAACCTAAATTTGTTTATAGAATTGATATTGTTTCTGCTGAATATAATTCTGTTTTAGCTTTTGTTTCAACATGAAAACACGTATAATACGAAATGTTAATGTATAATCAGACACTATATATAAAACATATACTATATATAGAAAGAAAAAAAACGCCCTTGTATTACCGCTAATTATATTCAATTATAGTTTCCCTCATGTTATACAGACTTTTGTTTTAAATTAGAAAAATATTTTAACAAAAGACATTGATTTCTTTTCTTTTCTATTTTGTATTTCGTTTTAAATACAATTATATCAATTTTCTCAATAAATATATTTTTCGTTATAGAATTGCTGCAATATTTTTCCAACAAAAGCAAACCGTATAAGAAAAGTTTCATTGTAAATGAACAAACAAAAAAATAAGAAGTTCAAAATCGATATATAAAACTGATTTAGATATTATTATTTATTTTTCACCATAGAGTTCGTGTGGATAGACACCGGGAAAATATTTTGGTATTAAAAATATTTGAACTGCGGTGACTACAATGGATTAGAATATTTATAACAAAAAGTTTTACTAATAACTGCATATGCAAAACCTTTGAACTCCAGGTTGTTAGTTTATAAATTTTTATTTTTTGGATATGAGTTAATATATTTGTATATTAACCCCCAAAATATAGTTAATATTAAGAAAGGTATTTTGTATAACAAATATAGTTAATCAATCTTATAATATTTATTCATTGTGTCGCAGTAAATGAAAATATTATTTTCATTTTTTTCCGAATTTATATCCGCGGATTACACAAATAAAATGAATCGATTTCGGGTAAAGGTAAAGAAAAATAAATATGGAAATAAGCTTAATTATTGATGGAGTATATATTATATAAATAAATAAATAAATAAATAAATAAATATATATATGAATGCGTCACGAAACCTTAACATCGAAACATATTTGAGGTAAAAGAGGTTTTATATATATCCTTTTAACATATTACATATATATAGAGAGCTATAGATATTAAAGAAAAATAGACATGAAAAAATATATGTGCAAGCATACAAACATAATATATATATAGAAATTCATTCAAGTGTTACATATAACATATACTATATATAGGATAAAATTTATTTACTTCTATTGACACGCAAATACATAATGAACTGTAAGAGAATTTATTTAGAAATGATTAGTTCAATATATATATATATATATATATATATTTATGTTTATAAGAAGTTCAAATACCCAAGTATTGTATCAATCGATATATACACAAAATATATATAAACATATTTATTATATTCATATATACGTACCAAACAAAACAACCTTATATATATCTAAATATATGTCTTGTTAAAATAAATTGAGATGATCGATTTATGTTTACGTATATAAAATTGATGGTTTTATTAAGGATTTACCGCATATTACATATATTTTATTGAACATATATTGTATTAAAGGAAGAAAATAAAAGGTATATATATATATATATATGAATTGCCCTTCAAAATATTTTCATGTTTAACTAATAATCGAAAAATATTTCTTGAGTAGGTCTTCTCTTATACTGATATATATATAGAATGTAATATATATATAATATATGATATGTATATACATATAATATATTATTTACATGTATATATACAAAATCGGTTATTTAATTTCAGAAAGAATTCATATGTATATTATAGAAATATAGTCATATAATATATTTATCGATAATATACGTACATATGCATTGAATCGAATTAATTGAAAATTGGTTAAATTTTTGTTGAATGCAGTATTATTTTTATGATATAAAATTTTAATTAGCAATTAAAGAAAATCTTCTTTTTTTTTTTGTTCGTTTTATATTTCTTTGTCAGAATTTTTCTAATTATCATATATTTAAAATATAAGATCATAATATACAAGTTTTTTATTATAACTCGTCGTATACTATATATAAAAAATATTCTTTTTCTTGGAATTTTAATACATTGACTCGCGATACCATAACTTTATCTATTTTACAAATCATTTATGTATATGATGAAAAAAAAACTTTAAACATATTTGATAATTTATGAAGAAAAAAGATTTAAAGAATTTTTTGTGAGCTGCGCGATTGTATATAAAAATATATATATATGCGAATATCTAAATTAGATAAGTTTATTAAAATGCGCGATATAGATAAATATACATCTTTATATATAGAAAAAATTTAACTTTGTTTATAAAACTCTTGTAAAATTTTACATATGCGGAATATTAATTTAAATGTTTTTGATACTTTTTGATATATACATCTAAATAAAAATTTTTATATATATCATATATATTATAAACACTACCGATGAAAAGTATTTGATCATGATTTATTCATTTGGATTTGAATTATGGTGAAGATTATCCAGTTCTAATGTAGAAATTTATCTATACATATTCTACAACCATGTCTCTAATCTAATAAGTAAAAATTTTCATTCAAAACTTATATATTTAAATTGAACAAAATTTTTTTATTTTATTGACAATATACATTCAATCGGTAGTGTCATCATCTGATGTATATAAATAAATATATTTATATATATATATCAAATTATATATTTAATTTTGTTTGAAAGTAAATAAAATAAGATATAAAAAATGTATACAAACGCAATACTTTCTTCTTTTTTTTTTCTTTTTTATATGTCATATATGGAAAAGTTATATAGAAAATAAAAAAACGAAAATGATTCAAAATATCTTATGGTTTTATTTTCTATTCTGTACAATGTATATTATAAATATAAAAAAAACAGACAGATTCCTATAGATAATGATATATACTTAAAGTGCTATCAAATATATAGAAATTTATTTTGGTCTTTAAGAACATTTTTGTCTTAATAACAAAAACAATTACTTGATTTTTTTTTCTGTTTTTATTATATTGTGTATGTATTTCTATATATATATAAAAATATAATAAAAAAAAGAAAGTATTATCTTTATATTTTGTTGTGTGTTTTGAGATATATATAGATGTTAGGTAGAATTAGAGATATAAACATGTATAATGATATAGATTTTTTTTTATATACAACATAAATAAATATTTGTAATTTTTTTTAGTTTAGAAGAAAGATCAACGTAAAGATTATATTTTAAATGTAAATATATATGAACAAAACAAAATAATAATATTTTCCAGACAAAAAACTTTGGATATAAGAATTTTATCAAAATATGATATACAAATACACATATTTCAGCGTATATAGCAGATATACGGTTTGATGTCATTATCTCAAAATGTCTAACAAGAATAAACTCTTTATTATGTTCAATTAAAATTTGGGAAATAATCTGTAATATAGATTTTGTTTTATTTATTGAAAAATATTTCTATATTGTATTTATAACATTTTGTATTCTGTATATAGAAATGTTTTTTCTTAAAGATTTTGTATGAATATTTTTACGTTGTCTATGGTATTTTTATCATTTCAATTATTAATTCCAATAATAAGTTTATATCCAAAAGAATACAAAATCAGAAAAAAGGTGAAAGTATAAAATATATTCATGTCATTTTTTATTGACTGTTTAGTTTACGCTAATACAATATTTTGTTTTTTTTTATATCCTCGTATTTTAATAATATACTAAAAAAAAACAAAACAATTTAAAACAATTTCCATTTATATGCATGAAAATATTATTATAAAAACTTTTCTTATATTATGAATTATTTCGTCTGCGTCAGCATAATATAAAATAACTTTTCTTTTTGTTAATCATATACTATATGTTGCGTTGCTATATCACTATAAAACACTAAAACTAACAATATATATAATAAGCAAAAAGTGCGTATATAATATTAAGTATATAAACAAAAATTAAAGCTATATATATAATAAAAACAGGAAAATTACAAAAACAAAATTTAATCAATTCTTGTCACGACAAAATACCTAAATTGTTTCTTCTATTTTTAGAATTCTTTTGTTTTTGTTTTATTATAGTTTGATTGTTGTATTTTTGTTGTTGTTGTTGTTGTTCTTTATTCAAGTTTTACCTTTTATAATAGGTATATGTTTTTCCTGATGTATATATATATTCTTATATATTTTCATCAACAATTACACAATCATTTGATGTTATTCCATTGTGATGCTTTATGTATGTTTTTATATCTTATATTATGTTAGTATCTTATTTCTTATATGTATATCTAAAAAAATATTAGTTGTACTGGGTTGATATTTTCTTCCAAGCTATCAGATATCCATAATAATGATCCTTATAGTCTAATTAATAAGACCTCCTTTTTATATATATATATTTTATTAACATTTTGTTTGATATATTTGAATTTCATCATATACCAATGTATAAAACAATAAATAGTCATATATATTTTTGCATGAAGGCTTATCTTCAATATTTATAGTAAGGATATAAAATTTCAATAGTTTGCATTGATAAATTTAATGAAAATTCTGACCAAGTCTCTGGTCAATACGGAACAGATATAAAAGTATATATAAACTATATTGTGGTGATCACAATAAAACACAAATTTTCATCATATTATATCTCGGCATTATTATAAAATTTATACTCTTAAAAATACACAATATTTATGTTTTTCATTCATGATGTATATACATGATGTGTATAACAACGATGATTTTGCTAGTATTGTTCTCTATAGAAAATTCTATTGTATATACATAAAATGATATGTTATACGGTTATACATATATAAAAGTACAATTGGAACGACATTCAATTTTTCTTTTAAGAATAGATATATATACTATTACATTTATATAAGAATAAAATAAATTTTATTAAATTTCTTTATAATATATTGATTTTCATCAAAAAAAAAAAAAGAAAAGATGTAATTTTTCAATACTTTTGACTTAGAGTATGTCGTATATGTATGTAAAGGTTTTTCTTATTTTTACTATTTACTATACTATTATATTTATATTGTATATTTCCTATATATATATAAAAGAAATTTTTCATTGCAGGTCAATTTTTTTTTTCTATTATTGAGACATATAAATTTCTGTTTTTATAATAAATAAATAGTGTAAAATAAATTTGCAGCATTAGATAGAAGGCAGGAAATATTTATATAAAAAATAAATTCATTTATACAATCGATTAAAAATTAGCAAATTATCTTTGTACAATAAATTTTAAAGTCGTGAACTCATTGACAGTTTGTTTAAAGTCTAGGATATATGCAGAAAATATTTTTTTATCAAATAGTAAATTCATGAAAAGATTTGCAAATTTTTCTATATACATATATTCAAGATACGATATAAATTTTCATGTAATTCTTAATATTCAATTCATATAGAAAATGTTCATCTTGACCTAATATAACCGCGTATATAAAAACGTTATCGTAATAAATATACAGGTCAATTATTTTATACTTCCATTATTAAATATACAAATATGCAAATGTTTAAATCGGATGGGTGACATTTCCATATAGACATTTTGGAGAGCTAAACAAATTCTTGTTTTTTTTTTGTTTTTAAATTACAGGAAATATGTAATTCTGATATAAATACTTAACTATTTTATTTTTTAAGAAATAGTTATATAAATATACTTATGATCTATATATACATTTGCTATTTATACATATATATGGTGCATATAAATATTTATTTTATAATACTTATATATAGGAATACTTACAAAATTTTATATATGTATATACATTACAAATTTATATTATAAGGATGTGTAGATTTTATATAAATATTCTATATAGTATATATTTATAAATCTCTAAATACACATCATCCATTGTGCTATATATATATACATATATACAAAAGGAAATGCATTAAAGTTCAACGTATATATATATATACAGAAATCTATATATTTATTATGTATAATGTTTAAAAAATATATTTTATTCGTAAAATGGAATACCTATATCCTAAACACTATATATATAAATCCATATATAATTCTTTATATGGTATTATATAGTAAACAAAAGCATTTAAACAATATAATGTTTAAGAATTTTTATTTATTTATTTTGAGAATTGATATGTATATATATTTATTTATCAGCAAGTATTATATATAAATTGCTTATGATTATGTATATAAAAAATAGTTCAAGCAATTTAGATTATTTATAACTTTTTATATGATTTATGCATTAATAGAATTCATATAAAGGTATATATTTAAACGTATATATATATGGATCAAACTTGATGTAAGAAGAATTAATTCAGGAAAGTATAATCTAAATATATATGATAAAAGGTATAAAAACATAAATGCGTCTTGGTAACAGGAAATTTGATCATTATTTATATAATTAAACGGGTTTACATAAATTTTATTATAGAGTTATCTGATATTATTTGAGGAAGTACTCTGCGGTGAAGTTATTGTAAAAATTAAAATCGTATATTGATTGTATTTTCCATAAATGTTATAACATTCATATATATATATTTAATATATACAATTAAAAATTAATTAAACGTTTATTATTTAAAAATAAAAATGATAACCAATTGATGTGCATTTATATATATATATAAAAAACTAAATTCGATTTAATTATATTTTGTGTTTTTATATATATAATAATTATGTTTTTATATAAATTTTGGAACGCATAATCCAATTGAAATGATAATAATATATATTGTTAAATATAGTATTGTTAAAAAAATTATACAATACAGAATTAGGAATGGAAATTATATTAACCAATGATTTTTAATAAAACATTTGATTCTCACAATTACAATTAATTTACAACATAACCATATATATAAATATAAATTGTGATTAAGCTTTTTAAAAATAAAGTCTGTTGATTATATGTATACATATTTGAAATGATTATGGATATATTTGAATTCATTTACACAAATATAATAATAAATATATGACAATAATTAAAAATAAAATTAATAACATTTAATTTAAAAACATATAGTGATATGAAAACAAAAAAAAATCCCGCAAAATTTGTTCAAATTGAACAGATAATATTTTATTTAATATCATTATATATATTTTAATACATATGTTTGTTTGATTTGAATATTCAAATCACGCGCTCTCATATAAGCCTTTTATCCTTTTATGTATCAACATTTATATATATATATATATATATAATTATAAATCTATCTAAAATTATATTATGTATATATTTTTACCAAAAATAAAATTAATAATAAAATATTAACTTTAAATATATTTTAATATATATAAAGGGGTGAATGTAAAAAATATACAAAGATTTTGGTTTTGTCATTTCATATACCTCACACTTATCTGTTTATTTAACTCATATCAAAGATTTTGTCGTTATACAAACTACTAAAAACTCTTTCAGAGCTGATTAATTACATAGTTTTTAAGTTTATTGGAAAATTTTCTTATGTCTGCTTTCGGAATTACGACATTTCATTTTTATCTAAATCAATGGTTTTTTTTTTGCATTGTTACATTTCATCAAGCACTTAGAATCAAAATTCTTTACCCTCACTCTAAAATTATGAGTTTTTCAATAATGTTAAATAGTTACATACACTTATTGGAAAAAAAACAATATGAACTTGAATTTTTATCGCATTCAATTCAATTCCTTATAACTCAAAAATCGCTCAAACTCAAAAATGCTTAAAAAATCGCAACACCCTTTAG
The DNA here is from genome assembly GCA_958336335.1 of Dilophus febrilis. Classification (NCBI taxonomy): domain Eukaryota; kingdom Metazoa; phylum Arthropoda; class Insecta; order Diptera; family Bibionidae; genus Dilophus; species Dilophus febrilis. The sequence goes on along the minus strand of OY284470.1, from coordinate 6,373,149 downwards.
TTATCCATATATAGAAAAACGTATATCTATATTTCAATAATTATAAATACACTCAGGTAAACATCATATATGAATATAAATACAACATATACACACACAATTTAATGTTTATTACAATTAAAATGAATTAACTCTATATATACATAGTATAATTTTAAATTAATTTAAAATATAAATGGAAATCAGTTTCATTATTTTGTTTATTATGCGTTTTATATTAAATGTATATATATATATATGTATTTAGATACAGTATGTTTTTCGTTTCGTGTCATTATCACAAATTAAAAATACTAACAATAAGTTACTTTTTTAAGAATCCTTTTCTATAAATCAATAACGGGAACTTTTACCGAAACAAAAATAAAAATATTAAAATACTGTCAAAAAGGACCTTAACTCGTTATCATCCCAGTGATAACTTCAGAACTCATTGGAACTCATTGGAGTTTCCCCAGGAATAAAGGTTGTTTTTAATCTATTTGAGGTATGATTGGATGTGACACACCCCTTAAATTTTTTTAATATATGTATAATTATTTATTTTTTTGTTTCACATTTTCTATTCTATATCCAAAAGTCATTGAAATTTTTTAATTTTTATTTTTTTTTGTATAATATTATACTAATTACATACATTTATTATATAGTTTTATATTTATACATTGGTAACTGAGAACATGTGTATTATAAATATAATTATAGTTTAAAATTTAAATATATATATATATGTATAAGTATATGTATGTATAGACATCATTTGTACTGCAACATGTTTGTAAATCGTGGTGGTACAACAACATATATTATAAAATATTTTATGTTAAATATTTTATTCGTATATATGTATATACATATGTATAGTGGAAAAAGTTTTCAATTTAATTGTAACAAAAAAGTTTTAATTAAAATCATATTTATATTGTATAGGGATATATACAAAATATATATATAAACGTTTCGAAATTGCTAATGAAAAAGAAATGAATAGGATCCTTATTTTTACATACATACGTAGTATATATACATACATTAGAATACATATTATATCCGCATATATGCATTACTCTTACTTTCATACATCTATATGGTATATATGAATAAAAAACAAAGTATTATACAAAACTAAATATAATATGTATATATAATCAAATATAATATATCTTTAAGTGCAACCAGCAAATAACTATATATATATATATTTTTAAATGCATATCTTCAACGATATATTTGCGTATTTTTATATATAACAAACATATAAAAGTATTAATATACAATTTAACTATATAAAAGAAAAAAAAAAGAAGAAAAGAACTGAACATTTTAAAATTACATTTTTTATTTATCTTTTCTTTCCATTTTTTTATAATTTTCTTCTTTTTTTTTTTGAAAAAAGAAACTTTTTCAAATAATTTACATATGCGGTATGTCTGGGGCTTGTTTTATTATATCATATTATATATGTTATTATTGTTGTAAAAAAAAAATCTCTCATATATTAAATTTATAAAATATATAAAATAGTGAAAAGATATTATTATAAAGTCTATGATGTGTAATAAAATAAAATAAAAATGGAAAATCGGAAAAATGAGCAAAAGAAAATCGGAAAAATGGGCATCTATATATATATATATATATATATATATAGATTTTATTCCTGTTTAAAGTGAATGTGCATATTTTGTGCAATTGAATCAATTGGGTATATAGCTTTAATATTATTTATTCTTATATAGATATTTGTATATAGATTTATATGTAGTGTAATATAAACAGATAAATAGAAATAAAGAAAAACTATACTTGACAACTTTTTCAATAACTTTCATTTTATTATTATGTATTTGAAAATTAATTATCTCATACTGTACAAATATATAGTCGATTATATGATTACATCGAATAAGGTTCATTATATGGAAATAAAAATCAAACAATAAAATATATTACATAGGCAATCAATGTATATATTCTACATTTCAATAAGTATTTGAATTGTATTTTTATTATATTTCACAAAAGGAAATTCTCAGCCATTTAACCATCATGACAAAGTTTTCAAAAAGGAATTATCATCTATAATTATAGTAATAGCTCATAAAACATTTAAATTTAAGCTTTTAAGATAAGAATTTTAATAAAAGTCTTACCAATTTCTAAATATATTAATTCCTTTATTTTTACTTTATATATTACAATATAATACTTTAATATAAAATCCGTTTATTATGAAATTTTGTTTTATCATCCAATTGTAAATATAAAATAAAATATATTATGATATTTGGTTTGACACAATAAAATTACAAAAAATTTTATGTCAAAAGATTACAATCTCATGATATATATAAAAATATAGAATATATTTAATGTAATGAGTCACACATTTTCATGTATGTATATAGATGCAACAATTTACAATGATTTTATAAATCTGTGACAGCAGAAGCATTGTATTATATATATCAACATTTCCAATGTCGCCATCATTTCCTATATATATATATGTATGCTCTATTCTATATATCTATAGAAATACTATACATTTCTTTTTATCATATGAATTTTATACATTACATATGTAGAACATTTATATATATATATATATATATAAAATGTATATAGAGATTCAAGGATTATTGCATGACATTTCCGTTTAATATTGTATTTATATTGTATAGTACATGCTGCTTATCTAATACATATTTTCATATACACATGTAATACAATGTATACATTTTCTATATATCCTCGGTACATTCATATACATCAATTTATATTTATACATATACAATATATATGGTAGATAAATGATTTCATATATATAAATTAAATTAAATTTATTTCTATTATATCTAAATGAAATATATATGACTATTATTTAAGATTTTAAATATTGTTTTTTTTTTATATATAATTTCATTATACACACTTTTAATTACAAAATATTCATATTGACATAATTTTATACATTTATTAATTTGGAAGGAAGAACAGGTATATTGGCATAACCATCAGGACAAAAGGATAAGTTGATTATAGTATATAGTGAAATGATATATAATTTTTTAATATTATAATCAAAAGTGTCAGTAAACTTTTAGTGGTTTTGTAATGAAGCAAAGTATATGTTTTAACATTTTACAAAACTTTAAATTGATCGTAAGAATTTCATTGAATTCTTTCACAATTCTTAAAATTGAAACGATTATTTTTCACAATATATTGATAGTAATTTTTGCAAAAATATTATATCATCAACGTTTATCATGACATTTTTATTTTAGAACCCTATATATATATAAAAAAACATTTTCCTTTATTATTTTATATTAAATTATGCAAAAACTGAATATTTTATTATAAGTACATATATTAAAAAGCAAATAATATGATTAAAAATAAAAACCACAATTGAATTATAAATTCTTTGAAAATATGAAAAGAATTTCATTTTTATATATTGATATATTTTAAAAAAGTATAATTTAAAAGATGATATCCACACCATATATAATTATCTCTGTAAAAATACATATCTTTATATTATATATATTAGGTAATAAGGTAAATAAAAAGTTATATAATAACTCTATATTTATCCAAAATGTTATTCGTAATATAAAAATGGAATGTATATATATATTAGAGTGGTTTTTTTTTGTTCGAAGATTTTAAATCGCTTTGTATCATCGGCCGCACCCCCCAATTTTTTTTATTTGGTGAAATCATGAATATTGGTAAAATTTGGGGTAGGTAAGTTGAGGGGAAGTGGACCCACCGAGGGGTTAAAGTTGAAAAATTCAGTGTTTTTAAGCAGATTTTCGCGCTTAAAGCGTTAACGGGTGACATTAGCGGGTTAACATGTATGGTGGACTTAACTAAAATGAAACAGGGAAACTTTTTCTCATAGACACTTACCCCCTAAATCATCCCCTTAATACCCCTCCCATACAAAATTCATTCACATAATTTGCAATATATTTTTAACATTATAAGGGTTAAAAATTGACATTAAAGGGTTAACATGTATGAAGAGCCCCCACTATTATTGAATGCCTAAACTTTTCTTAGAACATACTATGGACCTAAATCATCCCCTTAAGGCATCCCCCATACGAATTTCCGATTTTTCACACAAAATTAGTATATTTTGGTGTATTATATGAAAATACATTAAGAAACACCTAAATCTCATATGATATTTAAAAAATGCACATTGATGATATAAAAATTTAAATAATTATGAAATTAGTATTTAATTTTGTTATTTATTTATTTCAAAGACATAAAATACTAATATACAATAATTTAATAATTATAAGACGACTTGGTGGTGCCGTTGATAAAGCATCCAACCCAATTGCGGGTGGTCACGAGTTCAAATCCTAGCCGGAAAATTTTTTCTGTGCTTTTTATGATTTGAATTCATGAACTAAGTCACACCATTTATTCATTGGGATCAAATTAATGAATATCTTTGGTATATTGTGTCGGACGCAGCCAAAGATTAACAACGTCTACACACACATACTCGCAATTATATATGAAAGTATATAACAAATACTCGTCATCATTATTAAAATTACATTAATAATTAATATCTGCTATCTGATTTTTATTCTTCGTATGAACTACATCGTAATCATAATGCGAATCAAATGATTCAGTCTCGCCAGAAGATGATTTCTTGAATTAACAAAGATTTAGATTCAATATCTAATTGGGGAAGGATAAACTTAGTAGAATTTAGGCATGTTTGTTCTCAAACAAACGATCCATAAATGTTGACCCAATACTTATGCATATAATACAATTATTCCACAATCTAATGACCTATTAACTTTGGGAATGTCTTTGTCAAACAACTTTTCATGGAGTAATAATATAATAATTGCAGCTAAAAAAGCGGCTAGTCGCATTGGATTTTTAAGAAGATCGAAAGAATTTCTCAATTCAGAAAATTTAGCATTAGTTTATAGGTCTTTTATAAGACCACTTATAAAAGACCTATAAACGAGAGTAAAATTCCTACATATGGGCTGGTCCACCAATTACTACACTGCAGTTTAGTGACAGGATCCAAAAAATACACGCAATTTCGCTGATTAAAAATGAAACAATAACAAATTCCATTGAACCATTGGATCATAGCCGATCAGTAGCTTCATTGTGCACATTTTATAGGTATTATTACCATGAATGCTCTAATGAAATTTTAAAGCATAGTGCAGAATTAAAAACTAATGTTTATCTTTAAATGTTACTCTTTTAACATTGTTGTCTAACAAAAAGCTATTACAAGAATTATAAGTCATGATTAAAACATCAAGTGGATTGAATCGGCCATAATTAATGTAATTAAATTAATATATTTTTAAGTCTATATATAATTGTTAGTCATTTTTGTTTGCTAGTTGGATATTTTGCTTCGTAATCCTTAACCACTTTTCATGTGAATTGCTTATTGCAATAATTATTAAATTATTGTATATTAGTATTTTACGTCTTTGAAATAAATAAATAACGAAATTAAATACTAATAGTATTTCATTTCATAATTATTTAAATTTTTATATAATAAATGTGCATTTTTTAAATATCATATGAGATTTAGGTGTTTCTTAATGTATTTTCATATAATACACCAAAATATACTAATTTTGTGTGAAAAATCGGAAATTCGTATGGGGGATGCCTTAAGGGGATGATTTAGGTCCATAGTATGTTCTAAGAAAAGTTTAGCCATTCAATAATAATGGGGGCTCTTCATACATGTTAACCCTTTAATGTCAATTTTTAACCCTTATAATGTTAAAAATATATTGCAAATTATGTGAATGAATTTTGTATGGGAGGGGTATTAAGGGGATGATTTAGGGGGTAAGTGTCTATGAGAAAAAGTTTCCCTGTTTCATTTTAGTTAAGTCCACCATACATGTTAACCCGCTAATGTCATCCGTTAACGCTTTAAGCGCGAAAATCTGCTTAAAAACACTGAATTTTTCAACTTTAACCCCTCGGTGGGTCCACTTCCCCTCAACTTACCTACCCCAAATTTTACCAATATTCATGATTTCACCAAATAAAAAAAATTGGGGGGTGCGACCAGCCAAATTCCAGAATTTATAAAAAAAAACCACTCTAATATATATATATACATATAAAATAAATATTTGTGTGATATAAGAATATACATACTCTCTATAACTAAAGTATATTTGATTATATTATAGTTCAATCTGTTACAAACTATTTGTATAAGAAAAAAGAAGTAATATATTAAATGCATAAAGTTATAAATATCTTTTTTATTATCTATACTATATATATATATACACTTCATATCTCTCTATATATAATATGTGTATTAATTTTTATATAACTAATTTAAAAGTAATAAAATTACTCAAGACTAAAACTATATACTATATATCATGATGCGAATAGGGTGAACAGACAGACATTCTATTAGTGATGACACGTGAGACTAATAAAAGATTTATGCTTTTTTTTAAAAAAAAAAAAAAATAATGGTGAATATGAAATTTGTTATACTATTTATACCATGAAAGTAATTCACGTCTATATAGACTGGAAAAATTCAACGGGGAAAAATCATTTGAAAAATTCAATATAAATATATGGGATTATTTTAACTTAATTACAATACAAAAACATTTACATGTTCACACTCCACCCATAATAACATTCTTAACTTAACGACAGGACGAACGCCATAAGGAAATATATAATTAAAATTGACTTCAAATCCCCAATTTATATATCAAGGAATATTAATATATACAGATTAGAACTTAGAATATTATTAAGATATATTTATCCGTCATATAATTTATGTATATATTATATATACAATAGAATATATATACATATAACTTATAGTAAGATGCAATATACTTTTCTATATTTTATATAATATTATAACCAATTTCTTATATATAAATTAAAAGTCAGACACATTTATCTTATATGCACAATTTATATTTTATATTATAAGTATTTCTAAATATGTATGAAACTTTTCGGGTTGTATATTAATAAATATTTTACTTAATTTCTATATTTATATGAAAGTATATTTGCAAAGAGAACAGTGTCATTGTTTTTTGTTTTGTATTACTCGATAGGAAAACCATAGAAATTCAATTTTGTTAAATTTATTATGCATTTATTGGGTTTTCAATTCATAAAAACGTATTTGACATGATATACTCTATAAAAAATCATATTACATTTTGAAAATAGCAAAATTGCCATTCAAAGATGACCAGAATCGTTTTATTGATGTTAAGGTAATATACCGTCTTTAACAGGCGAAAATACATAGTTTTACTTCTATGGACATATGTATGATACCGATAAATATTAAATATGTATATGGAAACGAATTCAAGGATTTCAATTTTCATATTAAAATAATATTTAATAATATTATAAAACCTACATCTACTTTTACCATATATAATTAAAATGAAATTACATTTTTTATATATAGTTCACGTATATTGTTATCATTTTAGAAGTTAAATTTATAAATAATAAAATTCTTAATATTTAATGTAATTATTAACAGACATCATGTCATATAAATATAATAATAATAAGAAAATAAAATAAATACAATTTCGAATTTATATATATAATATATACGGTTTAATCTATCACAATCAGAAGGATCATAACACCTATAAATGTATAAGCTAGCAAACAAATACACAAAAACAAAAAAAAAAATAAAAATAAAATGATTACAATAAAAATGAATTCCAAAAGGTGTGTTTTTCTCATAAATGGTATATTGAAACTTTGTGTGTGTTTTTTTTTCATTTATATATCAGACAAAAACTGAAGAAAAGAAAATTTCATTTAATTCTGTCTAAATGGATATTATTTGTTGATATTCTATATATTATATATAGAGGTGTATATTTTTTTTTCTTTATTTATTTACTTGGCATCATGTTCGTATGGTATGTTAGTTATATCGTTATATGTATAGTATATACAGGGTGTCCCAGTACAGGGTGCCAACCCGAAACAGGCAGGTTCTACACCTCATTTCCAATCAAACATTGTATGGCGACCCCATGTCTATCTCCCTTGGTTTTCGAGCTATCCCGAAAAAACGATTTCGTTGAAGTTCAGGGTAGTACGTGGATGTTATTTAACATATCTCAGCAACCACTTATCGGAATCCAATAATTATAACCTTGTTGGAAAGGTATTTTAACTATCTATAACTGTTTCTAATAACACAAACATCGGCGACAACCCGTTTTCATGCTATAGCTGGTCAAACACAAGAAATTTCAACGGCCTCAAATATTTTTGTTATTTTGCAAGCCGAGAACTATAGAACTTTTATGTTTATCAACTGTCGGTTTTTAGAAAAACTTCTTGGATGTTTTAGCTTTAATTTGATGTACAAACTTTTAAAATATGTAAACGCGTTCTAGAGATATAACGAAAATAATACTGAAATATGACGAAAATAATGCAAATTTTTCAAAAATTTAAAACATATTTATTAAATTAAATTTAAATCTTTATTACAAAAATTGCTCAAAATGGTGTCCATTATGTGATCGACATATTCGACACCGTTTTAATACTGCCCTAGTAGCCGATCGAATTTGATTCGGATTATTTTTTAAAACTTTAAACGCATTATTAATGCCATTCATTAAATCTTCCCTGGTATGAACTGGTGTTTTATAAACCATGTCTTTATAAACCCCCCATAGATAAAAATCTAATGGTGTGAGGTCTGGCGACCGTGGTGGCCATTTAATGGGGCCATTTCTTCCAATCCATCTTTGACCGAATGTGTCATTTAAGTGTTCTCTTACACTTCGTGCAAAATGTGGGGGTGCACCGTCATGTTGAAAATGAATGAATCGCAAATCAGTTAAATTAACATCATCGAGTAAATCGAATAACCCATTTCCCAAAAAAACTAAATATGAATCTGAATCCAGTCACCCAAATAGAAACTATGAACCAATTAATTGATTTCCAATCTTTCCTGCCCACACATTGACTGCTATTCGTTCCTGAAATGCGTGCTGCCGAACTGAATGCCGGTTTTCCTTTAACCAATGATGATTATTTTTAGTATTAAATATCCCTTCACGTGTGAACATTGCTTCATCCGTATATAAAATTTGATTTAATATCCTGGGATCTTGTTCATAACAACGAATCACCCAATCACAAAAAGTTATTCGGGGGACGTAGTTTATTTCTTTAAGTGCTTGAATTTTTTGCAAATGATAAGGATGTAAACCAGCAGCCTTCATTGCACGCCAAGCATAGTTTTTACTTACACCAATTTGGATGGCTTCTTTTGAAATTTATTTTTTACTGTTTTTTACCGTTTCAAACTTCCAAATTATTCTTTATAAAACAAACTTAATTTTCTAATGAATATTAAACGTAAAACAATGTAACCTACAAATGCCGAAGAGATGTAGCATAAAAAACAAAAGAATTGAATGAATTTATGAGGGTAATAGATTTAACTGTTTTTATTTCTAAGTAACCATTGAATTAATTGCAATCCCTTGAACTTATGTTACCTAGATAACGCGATAACAACAGAACATTGAACTTTGCAATGTAATAAATGTGTTTTAAATTTTTGAAAAATTTGCATTATTTTCGTCATATTTCAATATTATTTTCGTCATATCTCTAAGACGAGTTGACATATTTTAAAAGTTTGTACATCAAATTAAAGCTAAAACATCCAAGAAGTTTTTCTAAAAACCGACAGTTGATAAACATAAAAATTCTATAGTTCTCGGCTTGCAAAATAACAAAAATATTTGAGGCAGTTGAAATTTCTTGTGTTTGACCAGCTATAGCATGAAAACGGGTTGTCGCCGATGTTTGTGTTATTCGAAAGAGTTAAAGATAGTTAAAATACCTTTCCAACAAGGTTATAATTATTGGATTCCGATAAGTGGTTGCTGAGATATGGTAAATAACATCTACGTACTACCTTGAACTTCAACGAAATCGTTTTTTCGGGCTAGCTCGAAAACCAAGAGAGATAGACATGGGGTCGCCATACATTTTTTGATTGGAAATGAGGTGTAGAACCTGCCTGTTTCGGGTTGGCACCCTGTACTGGGACACCCTGTATATAAGATTGTTTTTGCTGAAAAGAATTATTGTAATGTTTTATTTTTATTTTCTTGATATTTCGTTTTTATATTTTCACTTGCACATATTTATTTTTTTATATATACTATAACTATACTATAAGATAATGTATATGAAATATTTTCTTTAACATTTCCTTTATATATATATATGCTATATATATATGGACATTAAGGAAAAAATTGTTATATATATACAAATACATTATAAGGTTCATATAGATGGCAATTTATACAAATATATATGTCATTTCATTATATATGTGACACTAAAAGTTTAATTTTTTTTTATTTCTCATGTATATAATATAATTTTGATGAAAATGAAATAAAAAAAAAACTTTCAAAGTATAATAATCATAAATAAAATATGAATTTTAAAATTGTTATATTTTAAAAGGTGTTCACTTTTATAACTTCAAAGATCTCCATAAAGGACTTTGATGATAGTTGATGATTGTTAAATATTATGTCCTATACGAAGGACATTAAAAAATATCAGTATATTAAACAAAAGCTATATATAGGGTTATATTACCCAATATAGAAAGAATTTATATATTTAAAATAAATGTTATTATATAAGGGAAAAATTTAACGTTATTTTTATATCTATTTAATGACAATTAAATCGGGAACGATTTCCTATATTAATCTAACTCTGTTTATTGTATTTTATATATATATAAAAATAAATATTTCATGTATTTATTTCATATAATAGTTGAAAATGTATAGTCTTGGGATTAATATTCACGCAGGTAAATGTATATATATGTATATATAATGATATATCTTCTATATATATATTTATTATAAGAATAAAAACTTTATATATATATATAAAAGAAACGAAAAGAAAGAATTTATACTTTCACATAAATGATTTATTTAATGCATGAGAAAAAGCTATAAGCCTTTCCATTAACTTTGATGTTGATTCGTTCGTATCGTATATATGAATGTTATACACTAACTCTATATATATGTATATGATAACTTATACATGTACATTTTGATATACACAAAGTAAAAGTAATATTTTTTCATTATGTTTGGAATTAAAATATATATTTTATTCCATTATATTATATAAAAACAACTTGGTATATAATATAATAACTATATATATATATTCGCAACTATAACAGCGAATAAGTATACATATATATATTTATTTATATATACAGTAATGGTATTGTATATATAGTTATAATAAACAAACTATACCTATTAGTATATATATATAGATATAGAAATAAATTTATCAAATGCATTACACATGTCCGAGATACGTGTATTACTTTATTTTTATTATTTTTATTATTATTATTATGTGTATGTGTTAATGTTTCTAAAAATAGATCTGCTAGAACCATCACATAATTTATATATATATATATAAGAAAATAGCCAAGTAAATAGCTATATGTTATATATGAAATTAAATGAAATTATCTAAAACAATTTTGAAACGTTTCTACTTTCTCCTAGATATATATAAATAAATATATTGGGTGCACATAAAACGTCTATTATTTTTTTATAAAATAAACAATTTGGTTTATAGAGAGAAAAAAAAAGTTTAGACACAAATTGTTAAAGAAGCACAAATGATTATAATTTAGAAAACTTCAAATCTAATGAATATACTGCGAGATAATGGCGACTGACGAATGGTGAAAATTGTTCAAGATACGTTTTGTGATCGTCATCATTTTCACGTTTGTTATACCATAAAAATAATAAAAGTTATATATAAATATTTTTACCTTTTACATATAAATGAATATCATCTTATCATAGTATGCCACTTTTGTTAGGTATGTTTTCAATCATGTATTATGAAATTAAAAAAAAATCTGTATACTAACCTAAAAGGAAAATAAAAGAAAAATAAGAAAGAATTAATGAAGATTGTAAATTTTATTTTAATAGAAATCAAAAATTTATTTACTATATATATTAGAATAGAATTGATAGAATACATCTAAATATATATTTACCTGTTTCAAGAAAATTGAATAAATTATCCTGTCTTTGTCTACGAAAAAATCCATTCATTTCTTGCAAAACAATAAAAAATTTCTTTCATATTACCTGAAAATTGAAACAAAATAATTTACATTACTATAAATGCATAATATTTTTATTTTATTTACACAAGAGCTATCGACAAACATTAACATATTTAAAAATAATTAAATTTGACATTTTAGGCATATACAAAGGGAGATAAAAGGGATAATGAACGTTAATGTAAATATATATAGAAGTACAATATTATTGTTTTACTGTACCATAGAACCGAAAAGTTGGAGATATTTTAACTGATTATCGTATACAGATAAAATGAAAGTAACGTTGAATTAAACTCAATCAGGTCGGACGGGATGGCTTATATGTAAAAATTCGAATTTATCATTAATCAAATAACTATATTGGTTTATCCAACAAAGAATCAAAACTTCTTCTCTTTTTTTTCATAATAAAAAAAATTAATCCAATAAATTTGTTTGAAGTTAAAATTGTGTTCTATATAAAATGAAAGTAACAGATATTCTTGTCTTGAATTGCGATTAATATATATAAGTTGAATTACGTGTGAGTACCTCTCACTATTTCTATATGATTCATTAATTAACAGATATAATCTATACTATACATATATATATACATGTATTTAGAGATAAACAATTTAACGGGAAAATTCTAATAAAATAAAACTTTTACAAAATATTAAAATATTTATTTAAGGATATATATACATAATAAGGTATATATTATATTATATAAAATATATATTCTATATCTTACACAGCATAATTCTAATCAAAATATTTATCTAATCGTTTACGTATATTATAATAATATTTGTAGCTTTTCGTATTTTGTTAAATATAAGTATATAAGTATACAATATATAAATTATACACACATCATTTGAACTTTTTGCATTAATTCTTATACATTATAATGAATACCTATATATAAATACATAAAGTGTTATACGTGTAAATATATTTATATATCCAATTTATATATTTGTGCCATGTCATTCACATCCCAAAAGGTTAACCTTAAAACATGCAAACTCTATTTATTTTAGCAAAAAAAAAAAAAAATAATACATTTAATGTAGAAATCCTATTTAGGTTTATTTAATTAATTTAGTTTATATATATTCATGCTTTTTTTTCGCACACACACAAAACAAAAAAAAAAAGAAACTCTTTTGTATATAAACACCCACCCATATGTTTATAATATTATGTATAGAAATCCTATACAGATTTTTCTTTTTTTATTGTATATATTTTTTGTTTTTTAAAGGCTTTTTCTTTTTTGTTTTTTTTTCTATTTATTTTTACATGTTATATCATAAATAAAAAAAGAATTTATATATATATATATATATATATATATATATATTAATAAATTAAACCAAGTTTTTATCGAAAGGATAAAAAAAAAATTTTGTGAATGATATATATATATAACTGTATTATATATAAAAGGATATTTGTTTATAAAAAAAAAGTCACATGCAAAAAAAAAATGCTTTTTCCTTTTTCTCGTTTTTTTTTTATTTCTTTTGCGCTGTATATCTGCAAAATATTTATATAAATATATATATATTTTTTTTTAAACCTTTGAATATTTTATCTAAATTTTAAAATAACACATAATCCTTATGTATTTACAAATATATATTATACTCTATATATAAAGGCATTTATTATACAAATAATATCACTTTTTGGCTAAATCATATATATTGGATGAGGATTTATATCTATACATATATAATATTTTATTTATTTTATTGTGCGTATTTAATATACTTTAAATATATAATACGTACATAATAAAAACATAATACTTAAATTAATTATTTAATGAAGTTTAAATATTTTATTTAAAATCATCCCCTAATAAACGTTTATCAAATACCTGCGTAAATACTAATAATAATAATCTTCTATATATGGTATATAAATTATATATAGATAGATTTGTTAAGAAAATAGAAAAGTAAATAAGGAAAAAACCAATTTAGAAATTACACACTATACAAATATTATTAGATTTTAATTACATATTCATGTATATATCTATTTATATTTATACCTTTATAAATAATCTATATAATATATATATATATATAGATATATGAAGATGTATTTTGAAAACTCTTTAAAATAATCTTTAAATAATTGCTATATATAGTTTTTTTTTTCTGTGAATATATACGTATTATATATAAGCATATTATATTAAAGCCCGCGTATTTTACTTTTCCTAATTTATCTTTTATATATCAAGTATATAAAATATTTTCTATATATATATGTCGAAAACAACAACATCCATAAATAAATATTTAATGAGAATAAATTTTACGCATATAAAGCATGTATTTATTATATATATATATATATAGGGATATTTGCATAACACATAATTTCTTCAATGAGCAAATTATACCAAAAATATGTATAACTTATAACTTTTGCATATAATCATGTATTGTATAATGTATGCAGAGTCGTATGAGTTAGAGTTTAAATATGGGGTTTTTCCCATTTTCTACTTGAAATATTTTCATATATTCTAATAAATTTATTATTATATGTCATATCCTTCCATATATATAAATATATAAGATCGACTTGAATTCGAAACATTTAGAAATTATCTTTTATAAAATAAAATTTTAAGCATAATATACACTTTGATATAAACAAAAATATTTTTATTAGAATTTCTATAAGTAAATGGTATTTGCGGCGGGTATATACCATATATAAAAAGTCTGATCCTGTTTTGTATATCACATGATTAATATTATATATTGTATTTTATATACATAAATATTTTTATAAATATAAACGCGTAAAGAAAATATAATCATATATATATAATATATATAAAGTTTATATTTATATATACAAATTATAATTTTTTTTTTTTTTTTGTTAAAGGATATTTCCCCAATAATAATTATATGCATTAAGTATAATTCGCAATTAATCCGTCATCAAAACAGCATGACTTTACAGAATTTTATTTTTGTAAAATTTATTATCATACAATAAATATATATATGAAATGGTTAACTTTTTTTTTTATTTATACATTAACAATTCAAATATAATATATTGTGTATATATTAAACCAAAAATGAATCATCATTTTTTTTATGTAAGATATATTTATTTGAATAAATGCGTAATATAATTAAATATATGTAAAAGGATATGACGAGATGATAATTTTATATATATGATAATCCCTTTCCAAAAAAAATATTGAAATATTTTTATAAAAGAGTTGACCGGCGATAATCAACGTTATATTATGGTGAAGATAATAAAATGTATTAAAAGACAGAAAATGAAAATTAATTACAGAATAAAAAATGAAAAAAAAAGGAAAAAAGTTATATGCGATTATGTATATATATAGTTAATGCTTTGCATATATGATAAATATTGCATGAATGATGCAGATTCGTTCAATGAAGCTTTTTATTTAATTTTTAAATTTAATGAAAAAACGTATAATAAATTCACGTGTGAAAGGGTGAAAGTATTATGATCAGAAATAATTTACATTTGAATTTTCATCCAACTTTTATAAAATATCAAAAATTTCAATTTAATTGGTAATATAGAAACAGAACGAGAGATATCTCTGATAATGTCTCTTGGATTTGTATAGAAAAGTGATACAGAGAAGTTGTGAAATATAAGGATGAAATTCTTCCTGTCAATGTAATTTTTCACATTTGCGGTACCCAAAATTTCCAAAGAATGATTCATTAATGTATAATCATGCAATTACCGCATGTAATTCAGCTCGCGGATTCTATAATCATCTGAAAAGCATTTTTATGTACTTGAATACAGATCTTTACATAGAAATATCAATAGGTTGCACCGTCATCGTACAGTCTATCTTGCCCAAAACTGTATAAATAAATTAAGTATATATAAAAATGTCTAAATAAATAATTGCATTTATACAATTTATATATAAAATATATGTATATATAATATTTAATTATGACCATCAATTTATCAGCAAGTTATTAAACATTTAGATATACATATACATATATATTTTCTTTTGACCATTGTTATATATATTTATAATATATCTGAATGGTTATATTTGCTCCACACTCTTATATGCATTATTCCACCATATCCACACACATTTACAATAAATAATAATTTATATTTTCTGCATGGAACATATGTTATTAACTTTTTTTTTCGTTTCTTTTGATTTATTATCTATATATGTATATAACATACGTACACCATTTTAATACAACAAAAATTATAAGCGCGCATAAATGAACAGGATTGAATATAAATGATATTAAACGTGAATATAATAAATTGTATTGCTCCGTTTAACTTATTATTACATTATTTTTCAAGCACTTAATAAACTATGCGGCCATTTGTATATATAGACAATATATCCATATCTATATATATACACATACATATCACATTAATATATAAACATAAACATTATATATAAATAAAATTAATTGAATAACTATATATATATATATATATATATTGGATGATGAGGATAATAATAACAGCGGCGATGATGATGATGATGGTACTGAATACAAATTTAGTCTAGACAACTTTTTATTATACATATATGTGTGCGTGTGTGTAAAGCTTTATCATTAAAGATCATATGGCGTATACATGTGTATAGTCCATGAAGAATGTCCTTAAATATATAGGAAATATTTTCCTATATAAAAAACTTTTAATTCATAAAATAATTATCTATTATCTCATATAATGAATCATTATGAAATCAAATTAATTATGCCATTTATAGATATATAAGAAAATTGTTATAATTATTTATAATAAACTTTACAAACACTCCAACAAGCATTAATTTTTCAATTTTTTGTTTTTTATTTGCCATTTGGCATTTATTTATATATACATATATAAATAGCATTTTTTATATGAGTTTTTTTTGAAAATAATACATGAACGCTGATATACTATACAAAACTAATATGTATAATTGTATATATAGTAAATAAATAAAACAAAATTAAAGAAAATATATTCTCTGTTGACAGATTTTATTGATGATCCTGTATATATCGTACAATTGTTTACGACAATGTTTTGTCTTTCCATTCATTTCCATATATACATATATAATTGTGTGCATAACTAACAATATTATATTTAGGACAAAATAAAGGACAATATATAAAGTACATTTATTTATATTTGATAAAATGAGTTTAGTCCTTTTTTCATTACATGTATATATAATAGATATACCTAATTATATATACATTTGAATTTGGAAATATATATAAGTATGTAGATCTATTTTCATTAGTAACCCATGGAGAGTATTGAAATTTTAATTAATGACCGCTAAAAAAAAAAAAAAATAAATAAACAAACAAAAAAAAAATGGAAAATTATAAATAGCTTTTTCCGTTCAACTTTTTCAGCACGTTTAAAATATATATAGATTTTTAGGTATATATATTTACATTTTTGTTTACATATTCAACGCGTACGTATATACTTAACATAATAATAATAATAATGAATAAATAACCATATATATATAGATGATTAGAAGGATAATGACACAAA
Source organism: Dilophus febrilis (assembly GCA_958336335.1). Lineage (NCBI taxonomy): Eukaryota > Metazoa > Arthropoda > Insecta > Diptera > Bibionidae > Dilophus > Dilophus febrilis. The sequence continues at coordinate 6,355,283 of OY284470.1, read as the reverse complement.
CTGTGTGAGTGAACGGAATTTTATTTTTATTTTTGTTTTTTGTTATAAATAAATGCTGAAATTTATTTTCATTATATATCCATTATCTATATATAGTATTATATGATAGTATATACATAAAAAAAAATATGGAACCGTAGTTAACATATATATATAGTTTTTAAAATGCTTAAAACCTCAAATTAATTAATATTGTTAACGTTACTTAATATAGGCTCACTGTAATCTAATTTATGTTGAAATACACTTAAAAATAATATTACCATTTAAAGATTTTTTTAATATCTTGAAGTGAGAATTAAAATTTGTTTATCGTTTAAAAAAAACCTAGTCTAGTATTGTGTCAGATAATCATAATATTTTTTAAGTGTTTTATAATTCTTATATTTCAAGGAATATTCTGCGAACAGAAAGTTTTTCGTATATTTTATGAAGTAGCATAAAAGGAAGTGATATATTGGTATGGATAAATCGGGTCATTTTTTACTATGCTGATGGTATAAAAATTGTCAGAAAACATAGAAACTCAATGCGTAATCCTCACTTTTATTTAAATATTTATTTGGGGAAACGAAAACATAAGGCATTTAGTCGACATATCCATTTTTACATATCAAACATATCTCAGCTCAAAATAATAGATAAAAAATACAAATGTATATTGCGTTATCTATATAACATAGTAAATTTTAGAAGACAAACAGATAATTATACAATAATAATAATCTTATATCTTATATATACAGATACCAATAATAATAATAATAATGATAATATAATGTTTTTTTTTCCATATATTTTATTATTAAGAATTATATACCAATAAAAATAAAAAGGATAATGCATTTACGTATAACAAGCACATACCCGTATATAATATCATATAATGTAAATAATAATAATAATCTATATATATTTCATATGGTGATAAGCAATATAGAAAATTCATTAACACACATATATTTTCTCGTGAATATATCCAAAAGGAAAAACATAACACAATATAGTATTCTATATTATATATAAGATAATACTCCATATGTCATTGCCATTATATATATATATTCTATTTCCATTTTAGTATTTCCATGCGCATTTTATCATATAAATATTTTTCACAACATTTCATTTTTTCCATATATAGACTTCGCATAATATGAATATATACTATATGAAAATGAAGGAGAATTGGAAAAGCATTCGCATATATATTAATTTCTATATATATATATTTCATTGCACTGGTATGTTTCTCCTTTATAGTATAAATTATAGCACTTATACAGATAAATTCAAACAAATCTATTGTGTGTATAGTTCGTGGCAAATGTTGTCCTATCCGATATTATTAACATACATTTATAACCGGAGGAAAATTTCGTACACACACACACACACACATTAAAGAAAATATTTCATGTGTAAATATAAATCGTATATGTGCATATACTAATAACATATATATGAATTATAGATTACATTTTTCATGTGTGATTTCGTCTGGATTGGATTATAGATTTTTTCCGGGTTTTTTTTTTTTTAGTCTATGTAATAAGTAACATGTTCAATTACATATATAATAAATATATACAATTATAAATATAGGTTTGTATAACGTATATACCATAATCTATAAAGGTGTGAGTTTATTCGGATACTTAATACTAATATATTTTCATATATATGCATATTGAAATGCAGTTTTTTTTAAGGGATGTTATTAAAAAGAAAAACAAATTTGGATTACATGGTAATTTCACGTATTTTTACAACATTAATGTATCCAATTACATTTCGTATAGTTGATCTGATTGTTAAGCACACACTTTTTAATTTTTAGGATTCAATCAAATCACAATATTCGTACTGTAAATTACTAGAATACAAATTTTATTGTATATACGATCTTCTTTAAGATATATCTATAAATAAAAAAAACCTAATCAATTTAATATTAATTAAATAGGATATCCATCAAGATTTATCAATTAATTGGTAAAGCCATCATCGTATAGATTGACGTTTGTAAATGTTTTGTACCCCGATATATACATTAATTATACAATATAATTATTTCAAATGAAATAATGTATATATGATGATGATGATGATGATGAAAGCTCACAATCAAAGGTATATTGTTTAATGTTTATTTCATTATATTTTACCCTATATAATGATATAATATAACTTTTGCTTACTCCCAAAAAATATTTATTCGGTAAATTTAACAAATAAATTTTATTTTTACACATGTAAAAACAACTAAATTATTAACTTTAATATTATAATCAACAACAGATTGTCAGAAAATTTTCCTTTTATACTAAATAATATAATAATAATAATAATCATTCCGTGTTACAACTTGATTCTATAATATATAGTATATATATACGTGAATTTTTCCTTTTATATATATATACGCAATTGAATGTTATACTTAATTTTACTTGCTCGTTGCTCGTTGTACATAGGAACTGTATAAAATATTTTCTATATACCTATATTTTATATATGCCAAAGGTATAAAGAGTTATGTGTATCTGGTATAAATATATATACATATACAGATCAAGGTAGATATAAGTATATATATATAGGAGGTTATATATGTAAATATATGTATATGATACAGAAAAGGGTGAATCGTTTTAAAATATTATAATAAATATTTTGCATATACCTAAAAATTTTTAATATAATATTTCAAGTATTTATAAGGTTGGCATTTCAAAAACATACGATTAATTCATTTTTTTTTTTGGCAGAATTGATTTGTATTTCTTATGTTATTAACATATCGATTAAATAATTTTCATACAAAATAAAATTAACATAATCAAATGTTTCATTAAAATAAATCACTCTGTATCTATGGTATATATAAACAAAAAATGGTATTATTGTGCGTATTACCGTATCACAGAAAGCATATTGCCTCAAGTTATACAGACACAAAATATATATATAGTATATATACTACACATATTTCATTCATTTATACATAAATGTAATAAAATAAATGATTCTTTAGAAAATTGTTTATTTAATGTACCGTCTTATTCATATATGTTATACCATATATATATATATTTATTTATTTATTTTCTTTTTAAAGAAACAGTTTTCCTTTATTATATACAACAGGGTGAATGAAAGTAAACGTTCAATTCTTATATACAACAATCATTAAATTATATAACTAATTGACCTAATTCAAAAATGTAACTCGATAACTTTTTATTAACACATTTTCAAATAACAATTTATTAATAAAAAAAATGTATTGCCAATATAAGGGCATTTGCTGTTCTTCACCCTACTCTGGATGGATATATTTACAATGGGTTTTTTTTATTTGGTTTCTTCTATTATCAGAAAATGTTACTTTCATCATTGTATCGCTGTGCTATATCTTTCTGTAATTATATGTATCGGATGTGTTTCTTTTTTTTTTTTTTTGATATCCATATCATTCCATTCAAATACAAATAAACTTATATATAGGTAAAAGAAGGTAACTATATATATATGTACATAAAAATGGAATGTGGCGGAAATGGTAATTCTTTTAGTAAATATTTATTTACTATATATTTAAAAGGGGTTGACTATATCACACATTATTATAACATTCATATATAGAAAATAATTTATCTAAATATGTATATGTAACATTCCTATATATTCATATATAAAAGCAATAAACATAAATACAGAACAGATGTATATGACGTAAAATTTTAAGAAAAATAAATAAAAGTAAATAAATATATATAGTATTTGTTGTGGAAAACCAAATTCTTATATATATCTTTTTGGCGTATATACATTTCGATATATATAGATAACCAACAATATTGTGAATGTATCTTCTTATACTATGTATACATAAGATATATACAATTTATTTTCCTTGTTTGAGTGATGTAATAAAAGTTCAATTTTACTCGATTAAGATCCATTAAATGTAATGATTTGGAAAGTTTTTTTTTTTTTGTGTATATGCGGATGGATATATACAAATGATGTTAAGAGTATTTTGTATCTTACGTACATATTGGCATAACAATCACAATAAAAAAAACCCCCACTTTCCATTAATAATCCAAAGACCGAACAATTACAATTTAATATACAAGTATATATATGTTATTCATATGTAAGTTTTGGATACACAATTATAATTGGTTTTTTTTCTTATATATTTATTGAAGGATCATATATAATTTGTCCGACTGGCGATATACTGGTATACATATTTTTAGGTGGATTCATAGCAGATCATACTTTATATATATTTGGTAGAAAAAGTTCTCGGTTGGAGACAAAAAGTTCTCGGGTGGGTTCTGTAGAGTTCTGAGGAAAAAATTAGCAACAATTGCCTCCAATCTTTCAACCATTCAACCCACAAGGTTTTATTTTTATATTTAAAATTTAATTTGATGGTAATAAATTCCACAGGAAAAAAATCATATAAGTTTTATGTTATTGTATTAAAAAACCTTTAATTTCACATTTCATAAACACCACTCTATAAATTTACAACTATCCTATCCTTGTTTTGTGTGTTATTATTTTGAAATGTGTTTATTTACGTTTTGTGTTTGTGTTTGTCTTATATGGTGTGTATATAATTTAAGGATGAAATAAAAAAAAAAGAAGATAACAAGCCTCCCTATATAATTTTACTATTATTATATTATTATTATTGAAATTGTTTATTCACATCAATATATACCAATAAAAAAAGTTAAAAGTTTACACATAAACATATCAATACAATTTACCAATTTTCCAATTCATTTGCAAAAATGTATTTTATTTAAAAGCATAAAATTATATGGAAAAAAATCTCAATGTGTTTCAAAAGATCATTTATAAAAAATAACAAAAATTATACTAAAACATATTATTAGTTTTTATAACTCTTTTTATTTATCTGTAAAATTGAACTAATCCAATAATCAATAAATATTTTGATATATTTGTTTTGAAAATTAGGAAAAAAAATGGATTTATATTTAATATTCACGAGGACATTTTTTATAAATGTGACCATATTGGTATGTCTTTTGACGATTTCGATTAATAGAAATACTATTAATATTCGTTCTTCGACTGATGTTTCTTTCAATATTCGTATCCTTTTGTTTATAATATTTACCTTCAGAATCATAAGTATCATAACTTTTATTATTATAATTTTTACTAATAAATTTTTGAATTTGATTATTTGAGTATTTCAATGATCGTTCAATTATAGGTAATTCAAATTGATTGCGAATTGATGATATTAAAATTGTGTTTTGTAGTTGTTTTACAATTTGATTTGTCATATTGAATTTTGAAGAAAACAGATTTTGTAAATAAACGAAAACAATTTTGAAAACTTAAAATGTTTTTGATTTTTATATTTTAAATTGTATGTTTGTTCCTGAAAATATCATTTTATTATAACATATTTTTTTTATAAATTATTTAAATAGAATATAACAAAAAAGTCAATGTAATTGATGATTGGAAATTTTTTTTTAATTTTAAAATAACTGGGAAATATATTTGTAAATAGAAATTATACAAAAAATATAGAGTAGAATTTTGATGTTTTATATTATAGATAACGTTCTAATCTATAAAAAGTTGGATGCGATTAAAGTTTATATCTAAGTATTGCTTCAAAAGCTCTTAATATTCCATAAATATATTGAAAACTTTTTTATTCAAATGTATTTGTAGAAAAATGCAAAAAGCAATTTTATTTGACATTTTCCCGCATTCAATTCCTTTTATGTGGAAGATTTTCTAATGGTATTTTTTAATGGTATTGTTCTCTATATACAAAATAACATCTATATATATTATTCATTACATTTGATTCATTTATGTATTTGCAATTATACAAAACACTATTTGCTAATAAATTATTAAAGATGTTTAAGCAAATAATAAATATGATTTCTATATTACATTATTAAAAAGCCCGTTTTCGTTTCTTTTTTGCGTATATTGCAAAACAGAATAAGATTTTCCATTTTTATGTGTTATATACATTTGCATATTATATTTTCTTCAAAATTTTTTATATTTGTTTTATGAAAAATGAACAATGACAAATATTTAAAAAAGATAATGAATTTCATGAATTTTAAATTTACTGGCGCGGTTAATAACAACAACAGTTTTTAATATATTAAATAATTTATATGGATATATAGAATATAGCAAGAAACATATATATAAGAAGCATATGAAATTCATATTTTGTTTTTTTTTTTTTTTTGTAAACGAAATATCCTTTTTATGATAGAAATAAATTTTATTATTATTATGTATGTGTATTTTTATATGATTTCTATTTTTTATTCTTTAATATTTTCGCTTGAATTTTTCCTCTATTTCGTGTTGTTATCGTATATCGCGAGCATTGCTTTGTATATATATATACATTATATTGTTTCCTTTAATATATATACAATACATACATTTATATATACAGACCGGAGGGCTAACAATAAATGAAATTTATTATTGTTATATCTATATATAAGTATGTATATATATATTTTATATATACTTTATTTTTTGTTGAAAAAAAAAATAATTTTTTTTTTAAAGATACTCAAGCTATAGTATAAAATATCGCGCGCGTATGCTTTATAATACTAAAAAGAAAAAATTTTAATTAATAATATATTTATCCAAATTATATTATGTTTATTTTTTCTTTTTCTTTAATCCAATATGTACTGAAGATAATAATAATATCAAATGAAAAAAAAAAAATTAAACAGTTACGTATTCATTAAATTATTTATATTTCATTAGTGCGGTTAATTATCTAATGGTGTATATTTTCACAAAAAACAAAAAAAAATGAACATCTCTCAAAGGTGTTTATAATTTAATTAATATACGATGATAATTGTTATATTTTTTGGAACAGGAACATTTTAACAAGGTATATACAAAACAAAACATGAGACATGAGAGATATTATTCTGCCGATCCGACGATGCGAGGAGTATTGTCATATTTAATTTACAGATCACAGAGGAATTTTTATAAAATATTTGATGCATATTTGGGGAATTACATTCACATAAAAATATAATAAAATAGTAGACAATAGTCGCGATTACATCCTAAATTTATAAATGTTTAAAAAGGTGTTTTAAAAACCAAAAAAAAAAAAAATAGAGGACCAAATTGATGGGTAATGAAGAGCAATTACACTTTGAAGAATATGAATCCTTAACGTTATAGAAAACTAAACACTTATTCCTATTTATAAAATGTTTTTCGTAATATAAAATTGCTTCATTACGAAAAATTTACACACAATATAAATGTAATATAATAACTATATATAAAAAGATGGTTTCATAATATTTGATTCACTTTTATGGTACCGTATATATATATGTATAATGGGTCTCTTGGGATACATATTCCTATATATACAAACAAACAAACATGTACCTGCGATGTATACAGCAATGCATGTATACGTTAACATTATTGTTAAAGGGAACTTCATATTGAAGACTATTATTTACATATAATAATATGAGATATGAAAATACTCCGCGCGTATATAAAAATAAATATATATGTAGTTAATATAAAAGAAATAATAATAGTATCTACTTATTGCAATACAGTGTATCTTTATACCCATATATTGTATATGCTTATAAATTTACATTTATATTATGCACACATTACTCGAAACGGTATGCATAAGGAGGACGATAAAGTATATTTTTCATTTTCATATACATATAACTATATATATGCATACCAACCACCACACATATTATAATCTATTTATGTACAATCACCGTTAAATGTTTAACCAAATAATTGAGATACATTTGATTGTTATAAATTTAACTTAACAAATGATAAAGGCATTCTTTCTATATTGTATTTTGAAGATAGAAGGAATGCCTTTATCATTTGAATTTGATTTGGATATATATATACGATTTCATAGAGTTTTCATGATCAAAACGCCGTTTCACAGCTTTGATTTTATGTTACTTTTAAAATTGACTTGAAAATTGGAATATTTCTTGAATTATTTTGTTAGTCAATGCGATACTATATACAACACCCAAATCCGGGGCAATTTTATTTTAGTTTGGAGTCATTTCACCATGCTATGGCCCATAAAAACGATTTATTGTTACTGACGATCACTGTCTATATAATTGCATATATATTCACAATTGCAAAATTTTCCATTGTATTCCTTGAATAAGGTCTATGCAAATACCATTACATTACATTTTCTATATTTAAAAACTGATATATAGTTGTGTATAAACGCTTATATGGCAGAGGAGGAATATGCATATTTTACTCGATTTTTGTTGTGGGAAATCTGTTGCATTGTATATAGATTGGCAATGTAATGGCACAGTATACACATATGATATTCACGTGTTCAAACAAATAAATAAATTTCATATACATATATACATTTTTATATAACTTCTATAAATAAATAAATAAAAAAAAAACCCATAAATAAATATAAATAAAAATAAAATGTCTGTATATAACAATTGGTTTTTCTTTTTTTTGTCGCTCCCTATAATGCAATAAAATTTGATGTCAATAAATGGTGTTGTTTTGCAATCGATTTTTATTTTTAACTATATTAACTATATACACATATCGATATATATATATATACCGTACAAGTTGATTATTTATCAACATAAATTTTACATACAATATAAGAATCGAGGAAAAAAATTAATTACGTAGTCAATTTATTGGAAACGATTAATTATGTATTTTGAATTTGTTATATATGGTATATAAATCCATTTTCATCATTAATTCATTATTGTATATATTCACATTACATATGCATTTCATTGTATTTATATCTATATCGATAAATCATTAAAAAAAATAAAGTAAAAATAAAAAATAAAATCTACTGAAAATATACGATTGGGTTTTTTTGTTTGTGTCTTCTTTGTGTGTGTGTGTTAAGTAGAGACATTTAGACAAACAAATATAAACTTTTCGATTAAATAATGTTATTTCAAACATCGTTACCCATCAATGCACATCATCTGAAATAGTTTTAAATCTTATTTTCTATATATATAGTGTATACATACATTTACTTGTTATGTTACTTTACGATATCTAATATATATATATATATATAATATGAAAATATATGCATTTAATACTATATATTTTATATATATAAACTGTCTTTGATATAACCATATAACATATATTATATAAATGTATACAAATATAGTTATAGTAACAGATGAACATTTAGTGAAAATCTTCTCACTTTATAAGAAACTTTATTTACATATATAGTAAAGTATATAAATACACTGCATATATCCTTATATGTTATATATATATAGATGTAGAGCTTAATATAAAATGAATTGAAAATATATTTGTATAAACTTTTCATGTCAATAATCTTTATATATTATTTTTTATGTTTATAAATGTATATATGCTTATATACACAGGAAGATTTTGTTGTGTCTTATAATCATTTGATATAAATTGGATTTTGCATAATGATTTACAATAATTTATATACCGAAATCATATCCAATACTATATTTATGTATTGATTGGAATGCGCGTTTCAATCCAGTTATAACCACTGAAATTGAATATTATTATTGGGCAGTGTCAAACATTTTAACTTAGAAAGTAAAAAACTAAAAATCCCTCATAAACAATGTGTTAGAATACTTTTCCATGGCCCTATATCCATGGATTCTTTTCTAATTTTATATTTAAAGTTGATCAGAAGCGAGATTATATTCTATTGGCATAGTATTTATTTTATATTGAATTTGTAAGAAGGAATCATTTTTATACAAAATAAAAAAAACAATCAGTGAAATTTTTCGTGTCTACTGAATCAATGAAATGATATTTTTTTCTTCAAAAGGGTTACATTATATTATTATAAGTCTAATGAATCATCAAAATTCGTTTCGAAACAATAACTGAATTGTATATAATATAATAGTAAAGAAGACCCGCATTCAAGGATCAATCACATGAACACTCTGTATAGATCTATGTTTAATTGCATATATGTAAATCTATATGCGTGTATGTCATGATGTTGTCGTAAAAATAAAATTTTGTGCCACATATTAATGCGACAGACAAAGTGCTTTGTAAATTATTCAAGCGTTTCCATTTATATATATAATACACATGTATATATAAATGCAGACACTTCCGTCTATAATATATTTAATGAATATATATATATATATGAGATGAGATATACGTGTACGAGTACGTGTATATTTTTATATTATTCACTTGTATGTAAAATATTCATTGAATTTTCCATCATCAGGGACATATTATATCGATTATTATTTTATATAAGTTTAACTTGAATGAAGGAGAAGAGATCATATCGCGATCAAAAGGAAACGATTTATATATGTTTATAAATGTATAATAAATTCTTATAATTAAATATATATTTATTCATATTCATCTTTATGTGATCCATTTTTATTTATTTTGTATTATATTAATAAATTTTGTTCTTCTACAAAATGTGAATTTTTATTTATATTAACAATGCAAGTTAATTGTCTGTAAAGGCCTAGAACTTTGGAGGATTTTAAGTAATAAAAAACTGTTGGTAGAACTTTGATGGAGATTAAGTGATGACGTTGACATTTCAAATGGTGTGGTATTTAATTTTTAATGGAGTTCTTTCATTGAGAATGGCAAAGTACAAATATCTAATAATTGTAACAGTCACAACATGGTCTTCATAGTTTTTATAAACAGTTTTTATTCAGTACCCACAAATTATGTTTATCACGACAAAAATTCTGTATACAACAATTTTAATTTATAAATAAACCCATAAACTTTAATCAAAAGTAACAACCATATGATTAAACAAACCATTTCCATAAATTACAAAAGGTTAAGCTTTATTTATTTTTTTTTCATTTTAGATATAATAATTTATTAAATATACACAACACCCAATTGATATATAGGGTTCTCAAATTCATAACGCATGTTGATATTTATAAGGAAAAATATCATTTTTTGTATGCGATATGTGATAATATATAGAAAATGTATATCAAGCACGTATCTTTTATATGTATATATATATAACTTGAACTTTGTTATTTTTGTTTTATGGATTCATATCGAAAAATATTTCCTTAAACTTTCTTTTATATATATTTATTATTATTATATATTTATATATTTTTAAGAGGTTTTTATATTTATTAATAATAATATATATAAATATTTAGATGTATATTTTATTATTATATGGTGGGTGTTTAATATCATCATCTTATGAAAATATGATCTTTATACAAAATATTTCTTTATATACAATATATATCTTGGCTATAATTTACTAAATTCTTTGATATTATAGATATGTATTTTGTCATGAATTACATAAATTCGCATGATACAGCTAAATTTATGAGTTTATAGTCTTAAAGATACAAATAATATACGAATAATGCTATACAGTCGAGTTATACACCCATTCACATATACTTTTATACTGATTTAGTTAAGTAGAAAATTAACAAAATTTTGTTAGATAATATAAAATAGGAAAAACCTAATTGAGGTATATTTGTATATATATAGAGAATACATTAATGTATGTATATCCATTCGCTTTATATATTTATTTAGCATATCTATATACAATATTGATAAAGTTATATACAGCAATATCTGTTTTATATACTATACTACATTATTCAGGATATTATATACATACAATACATATACCTATCGTATATATCCTATTTATATATACGCATATACTTCAAAAGTATTTCATAAAATATAATTTGTATAAATATTTTCCAAATTATTAATTTTAGGTTTTATAATGTTTTTATTTTACATCCATTTGTTTATATATATATACCCATCCAGTAAATTAAATTAGTAAAATATAATAATATGCATGTATGTATATAACATTTAACCCTTTTATTGAATCATATCATATTTAAATTAGAGTGTACTTGAAATATATTACATAACTTTTAAATATAGAATAACATAAATATGTATATATATAATATAATATATGCAAATGGTATATATGCGAATAGAACAATATAATAAAAATAGAATTAGATTATGGTTAGTTTTATAGAGTTATTCAATTAAAAAATAATAAATATTTATTTATACATATATGTATATATAGGTACATAATACAAAAAAACAAAGTAAATAATACAAAATTGAAATTACTAAATTAACATATGTGGATAATAAGGGGTATTTAATTTGATCGTGTGGATCTTTGTGGATATGAAACCTATCCGCACAGGTAGCATTGTAAAAAAATTTAATATTTTTGTAAGTTTCATTTACCGATAAATATTTTAATATTATGTTTGTTTAACAGTGAAATGTAGCAAGGACAAGGAATCGTGACGAAAGTTCACATAAACCTTTGACATACCAAAATTCATTGTTACTTGCGAAATCGCTATTTGATTTATGTATATACTTTCAGTGAAAATTAATTAATAATATATTCACTAAATTGCACGAAAAAACAAACTCATAATTGTGATATTCAGCCCCAGGTTTCTTTTTTTCAATTTTCTTTAAATAATTTGAAAATTTAATCAATTTCTAATATTTCCTTGAAGAAAATGTGAAAATCGCTCCATTGGTTTTAACGGATATAGCCGATATATTCCATTTAATATCTGTGGTGAAAATTCTAATTTGTGATATTGTAAAAGTGAACACCAAAATGGAAAAACACATTTTATAAAGTACATCAAAAATGAAACAAATTTTTACGTACACTTCCAATACATAAAATAAGGACAATAAAGTGCAATTTAGTGTATAGATCGCGCGCGCGTCTTTTGTTTATTTGCTGTTGTTGTGCATTTCCATTCATAATGTGTTGTATATACGTACTGAATTATTATAGTTGCAAAAACTTTTCATAATTAAAATAAAATATATGACCGCATTTATTTATTTTATTTTTTCATTTACTTTTGCGCGTATATATATTTACAGAAATATTTCTAAACTTTTTCAACTTTTGTATTATATATACATATAATATATATGGTATGGGATATTAATGTGTATATAGGGATACAACTAACTATATATATAAATATAGTATTTATTTGTGTGTTTTTATTTATTTATTTTATTTATTTACATTTGTGTATTACGAACAATTAACTTTAAACTTAAAGCTATTACAATATATATATATTTATTTTTTTTTTGTTTATAACAAGATATTTATGAAAAACAATTCCTTTTGTATATATTTATAAAATGTGTTTTTATTTATATATATATATATATATATATATCTTTATATACATATAGAGAAAAACAAATGATTTATTATAGCAATAAATTGCAATTTAGATAATCTTTCTCGTTTTTATTATATATATACAACATGTATATAAAGGTGTTTATTTATTTCCGTCAGTTTTGATAAGCGATAAATGAAATAATTCCTTTGTATTATATATAATATTATTCTTATCATGAACTATTATATGATTAAAAACTTTTTATTATGTATTATAGTACTATATATATAGGAACGTAAAAAGATATAATATAAACAAAAACTTATATATAGTATAAAGGTATAAAACATATACAAAATATGTGTGCATTGTATTATATAAAGATTAATTATGTTGAAATTTCAATTTTCCTTATTTATATATATACCAAATATATGATTATTAAACCATAATATCTTAATAAGTTAACTATTTACAATTAGTTTATGTGCACCGCATATATATAAATAAATATAGAGATAAATTCAAAACTATATAGATGTGAAAGATTTACCAAAACATATATTTAACATCATATTTGATATATATAGATATATTATATTTCATTTTAATATAAAGAAAGTAAGATAACTATACATATTTATTTGTAAAAGCTTTAGAATATGGCAAGCAACAATAATAGAGAAAAAAAAACACATTTAAATGCTATTTTAATTCATTGATTTCTTTTTTCAACTTATACCAAGATTTACTATATATAGAAAAAAACAAACTATATTGAAAATATTTTTAATAAAATTTTCCACATGAATAAATTTGAAATATGTTTTCCAATTTTTGTCGCTAGATAATACATATAAAACTTTTCGATCAGACAAACATAATCCATATATTATTATTACACCATTACCATATATAAATGCAAATGCGTCTATTATAAACACATTTTATTAAAAAACATTTTTACATATCGAAATATTTACCATTTTATTTTATTATATATTTATATATATGATATATGATATATAAAGAGTAAAAGTCAACGAGCTGATATTCGATTTTATTATTATTTCATTTGATAATATATAAAAATGATATTTGAAATCAGACACCCCCAAAGACAATAATATACATTTTTATTTATATATATGCTATTCAACACTTTACATAAAAATAGGAATGTGTTTTTTGTGTTTTAAGAAAAGGAAACAAAAAAAAACAACAATCATTTATGGGCAGAGTGGGATATCGGTAATTGTGGTAACAAAAATAAAAGATATGAGTTTGGAGATTCATTCGGTATATAAAAAGATGGTATGTCTTTAAAATGTTTTATTTGTTATCCATAATAAACCTTTAACATTATCCCTTTTGATGCATTTGATGCAAAAATTGTCCTTTTTTATATGGATTTAAATAAATAAATATAAATATAAATTTATTTATGCATATTTCTGCATTAAGTTTTGTTAGTATATTATAGAAGACTCCCTCTCACTTCGATATTTTTACAGATAAGATAATAAGATAAATGTCCACGGTAAAATTATCATTTATTAAATTTTAAAAACTTCATTTTAATTGAACGTCTGTTAAAATAATATATCTCGGTATATTATGAAAAAAAATGAAAAAATTTATGAGCTTTTCTGTTGAAATTTTCCATATAAAAATTATATATATGTATAATATTTCTTTAAAACATAATAAAATAAAGTTTTATATTTACGTGATTTTATGTAGCATATTGTATAGGTTTTTCTATATACAAATAAGAACCATATATGAGCAATAAATATTATTTGAAAAAATTGATATAAAAATAATACTCAATTTTGCGTTAACAAAATCTTTTTCATGCATATTGCATATGGTTTTTTTTTTTGTTTTTGTGTGAAAGAAATTTTTCCAATTTTGTACAAATTTCAAAAAATGTATATTACAAGATATGAATCCCATATGGATAATTATAAATTTCATATAGCTATTTATATATATTATATATATATATATTCGGTTTCTTGTTATATGTATATAATGGGTAAAAATACTAATTAAAGTGAACTTTTAAATAATATTTTTCTTCATCTATATATTATGCACTAGAGAAAATAAACTTTATAAATATAATCATCGAAAATTATGATTTCCTTTTCATATATTAACTTAACAACATGATCATCATCATCATCATCATCAACATGATTATTATTATTATTATACTCATCATCATATAGGTAGAATAATATGTATATATAAATGGGAATCATCGCACCCCTTTTGAATTATATATATATGTTTTACAAAATGCATATATATATAACTTTTGTATATTAGAACATTTGTATTACAGATAAAATTATATAAGTTTTCATCCATATTTACCAATTATTTTTCTGTATAGTTATTATAACCTTATTTAATATATACAATTGTATATAGTAAAATGTTAACCATATATAATTTGAAATCTTCATATATGTATTTTCAGTATATTATTATATTGTATATATTGATTTTCAATTAATATGAAAATATGTTTCGTTTTTGTACTGAAATTTTATACATAGAAAACTTATTTATTGAACAATTAAAATTTATTTTATTTCCAGTGAAAAATAAGCATAATGGAATGGATAAAAACAAGTAAACAGAAATGTTTTAGCAATTTGTGTGATTCTTTATATCGAAAAAGTGTAACTAAAAAACAAAACCAGTCAAACTTGCAAAATTATATTGAATTGTCTTTTGATCAAAATACTATTGATAAAGTACTGAACTTTTCATTTATACTTTACCACGGTTAATATGATTATCTAAAAGTGATTTTGTTATAAGCTTATATAAGTGCGAATTGTTTTTATTATCCACTTTTTTTTTACAAAATATATACTTTATCATATGAATACTATTTGTATTTCAATTAAATAAATTCAAAGGAAAAGTAAAAATTTAAGAATAAACTTTGATTTTCTTTTCTCATCATAAAAACACAGAAATATTTATTTATTTAAAATTGTATAAAACTTATAAATCATAACAAAAATAAATTAAAGAAAAAACAACTCAAATGACAATTGAAATGTATATATAGCAATGAAAACTCTTAACAATAAAAACTCTTAATTTATTACACTTAATTAAACAGCATTTAAAACAAATTTTCCGCACCTCTATTTGTATGTTCAAAAACCATCATATTTATAATTAAAATTAAAACTATTCTTTATTTTTTTGCTTCTTATATAATGACCAAAACATTTACAATGACTTAATATAATTATACTGTTCTATATATATATATATATAAATTTGTCCTTAATATTGTTGAATGAACATACAAAATTAACAAAAAAAAAAACAATAGAAAAAACTTTCATTATCTCATAATTATTATCTCCATTCCATACATATACATATAAATAAGCACATGGTGTACCTTAATGAATAGAAAACTATAGATATGTATATACATTTCGAAATTTGGAATAATTATATATATACATATTTTATAAAATGATAATTATAAATGTCCGCATACACATCCTGCATATGGGATATATATATATATAGATATGTAAAATGTTTCCCATTGAAAATATAGTTAAAGTTTTAAAACAAACTTTATACTATCCTTTCTATTGTCATCCATATCAAGAAATAATTATTATTTTCTTCCTATTATATATTATATATATATATGTATAATGTATATAATATCTATCATAAATTTATAGTAAATATACATAATATATATATATATATTTAAATATAATAATGCATTTGATATTTAGGTAAACACCTCCCCATTTCAAATATACATATCATATATTATTTATAACAAATATCGCTCTCTATATATATATAGTTTATTTTAAACAATATTTTACCTCATTCATTCAAATAATACTTAAATTCGTATAAAATTTTCCAAAAAACATATTTTATGTGTATGTCGTCAGCAAGAGAAAAAGGACATAAAATAAGTGTTTTTGTTTGTTCTTTGTTCTAATATATATATAGTATACATTAAAAAAATTGTAAATAAAATTTAAGAAATTGAATTTATATACAATTTAATGATGGTTTAAAAAAATAAATATATTTCCTATATTTATACCATTTATTATTATATATGGATAATTGTTAAAATTCTATTACATGCGGTTCTTATATATAAAGATTTATTTTTTCCTTAAGAGATTCATTTTTTTTTTTTTGCTTTTGCTTTTTATTTTTTCAAATAATCGTTTATCAAAAAGATATATATATTTTGTGTATAGAATGCATTGTATATGTACAGATATTTTTAACAAACGTTTTTCATTTATTTTTTATTTATATATAGATAGATATATATGGAGCTCACCGCCACACATATTATTCTTATACCACTTACACAGTTTTCTATTGAATTTATGTATATATATATAGTATTATTTAGTATATATATATATATGGATATATAATCCTTTTATGATATACTGTAATCCGAAAAGCAGTACCAAAAGGTCGTATATATGTATCAGAAATTCTGTAATGGTCTATATTTTACATTTTTTATAACGCTGAAATGGTGTGATATAATTTTTTCAAATCATATATCTATATATACAGAATTGTTATTCTATACTTATAAGCGTATGTTGATACATATATAATATATATATATAAATGTTTTATATACGAATTTGTGATTGATAGCATTGAACCAAAAATTGAACCCAAAAACATATATCCCTTTATATATTATATATATATGTAGTTGATAGATGTATTTATTCATATATATTTTGAAAAATAATGTGTATACAATCTAAAAATCGTATAGATTTAGTTTTTTTTTTTTTATTTTAAGAGACAACAATAAATATATTTGAAATTTTGATTTATACTTTTCAAATAAAATAAAAGTATAAATTTATTATTTTGATATATATACACAGCTATACAGACAGAGATACTATATAGAATATTTTATTAGAATCTAAAATGTATATCCTTCTATAGTTCTAAACATATAGATGGATGTACCTAAAAATATATTTAGATAATAAATGAAAAAACATTTGAAAAGAGTACAAACGAATCAAAATTTATTCATATAGTGTATATACACACAACGTATATATATATAGTATTCTTTAACAAAATACAATTTATATATACTTTTGATTTATCTATACAATCGAAAATACAAGAAAAAAACGTATTTAATAATTTATGAATTTTTTTGTTTTTTGCCTATAAAAAATATACTTTATTTTTATCTATATATAGAAAAAGAAATATTAATTTTTAATTATTTTGCAATGTTAAATTCTTGAAAATGTTTATGAAGCATATTGAAAGATATTTACTTATTCAAGATCAACTTTAAAATTTAACATTACATGACAGACAATATAACATACTAATAAATTATTATATACCAATAATCAATCATGATCAAATGATCAACTAATAATGATTAAGTATTGGTTTATTAAATATCGCATTAGACATTTTGACAGTTTATAAAGATGGAGTATTCATTTTTTCTTATTTACTATTACAACTCTGGCAATTGGTTATACGACCGTATGACAAAAATATGCAGATCCTGAAAACATAAAACATATTTTATGTCTTTAGTAGGATGGGTTCGCAACCAAGATCCAAAAATATTGGTTTTTTAACAACCACAGCACAGATTAACATTCGGACGATTTGAATTCATAAGATTATACAAAATCTTCCGGAAAATCGCATTTTCGAAAATCTAAAATCGTATGTGAAAATATGTACCATTTCTGTTCATGTATCATAATCTTCTTGTTTTACAAATTTTCACATAAAACTTTTAGAAAAACCGTCCAACCTTAAGAGCCAATTAAAATTGTAGTAAAAACCAAAGTAATTTTTGGGAAAATTGCAAATGTGAGAAAAAAAAACTATTTTGTATGATGCCTGACAATTGAATTAAAACTTAAATGAACAATTCATATCATACATAGTTAATAACTAAAACACATGATTTTTAAGTAAAACTATAAGGATAAAATATTTCTTTTCCTCATTGGAAATCATCATGTTAGATAAAGTTACACACATATACGCTTTTATTATTATTATTATTATTATACAAATAATTAATATTTTATTATTATTATACAAATAATTAAATCTCTTTGTTATTTTATGCGTTTATGTGTAAAAAAATTTTAATGGCTCAAAGTTATTTAAAAAATAATTGAAATATTTCTTAAATTATATATATATATAATATATATATATATGTTGCATGAAATGTATATACGACGACGATATATACGATGATATCCACATATAATAAACTTGAATATATATGTATGTATATATGGTAAAAGAAAACCTATTGCATTTAGCAATGTATATATATTTTTGTACATATAAAATCTATAATATATATTATATATATAAAATGTATGTATTCCGAATGCACACGGAAGGAAACAGAACATTTTTCAAAATTAATATCCTTATAAAATAATGTAAAATTTATAACCATGTATATATATATTTCTTTTACATTTTATATATCATATATATATATATATATAGGAATATATTATAATATATAAATGATAAATATGCATATATGTATATATTTATATATTATATATATAATATTTAGCATCGAAATAATATATGTATATATATGGAACTTATTCACTATAAAATGTAACTATATATACTCAAGCATATAAATAGAATTTTATAGTCATATTTGTATATTCTATAAACAGAGTGAATATACTGAAAAAATCAACTATGTATATTAATATAATATATAGATTATCTAATTCTTTTCAAAATCTTCTTCGATGTCTTTAAAATAGTTAAGCACTTTGAATTAAGTTTTTTAGTTAAGTTCCTCAAAGAAGTTAAGCTTTTAAAGAAACCAGTTCATAGAATTTAAACAATTTTTCATAGAATTTTGGAGGCGTAATACATGATTTCGCGGTTATATCGACAATCAGTCAAATCACTCTGTATTCTATACATGGCATTTCAAATGTAAGATTTCAAATGAATATATTGTTTATGTATATATTCTATATATATTACGAATATAGTGTTATCATAAAGTATTAACACATTCACCGCATGCAATATATGTAAAAAATTATAAATATTCCATTCATATAATATTCGTTTGCTGATGTTTAGGTCTACGACTAAAATATATATATTTTTCCCATTCATATATGAAAGTCATATAACGTTTTGAATACACTACCTATATATAATTTTGTATATACTATATATGATATATATTTGTAAATTGTAAATATAACACATATATTATATGTTTTATATGTAAAATAAAATATATCTAATGTAATATTTGTAAGTTTGACAGCTTATACTATAAATTTGAAAACTCCATTTGTTGTTTATACTTATATATATATATATATATATATTTATTTATGTTAATTCTCCATAGTCAGTATCTGTATATACTTACTTACACCAATATAATTTGTAATAAACCATCAAAATAATAATATTCATTTTCATATATGGTATACTATATATACTATGAAAATATACGAAATTTCAGTAAAATTTCAATTTTAATAATAGCAATAGTTAAATTTTATTTATAAGTTAAATTGTATTTTTAAATGTATATAGATTTTCCTTTTATATGGTGACAAAAATTATATATATTTGAAATATTTACGAAAATAAATATGGACTACAAAATTCTATATGTAATAAATTATTTAAAATTAATAATTATATGAACTATTTCTAATTTTATAACAAAAAATCAATATATATATATAAAACATCACATATGTATATAATATCGATTTGTTCAAATAAACCACCCCCATAAATATTCTTCCAATATACATATATGTACATATTTATATATACCAAAAAATGGTTTATAAATTGTAATAATCAATAAACTTAAAGTTCTTTATTTTATTCAATATATAGAATATATTATTTATATACAATATTGAACCAATTCTCTATAAATATATATATGATTTTATATATATATGTACAGTAAAATATATAGATTTATCTGAAACATTCACGCTTGATTACATATTAATACAACTTTTGAGAATACATTTTATATATATTTATATATTAGATTCCTGTTGTATATATGTATTTAAATGTATGTGTATTTACTATATTTATTTATTTAAAAAGGTATATATATAAAATTTATTGCATTTTTAATGTTTATATACCATATATATTTTATAAGAATTTATTTATTTAGATATATTGTATACTATATATATACTTTAAATAAACGATTTGTATTTGTATATTTATTTGAAATATTTATCTTTAAAAGAAATGATTGATATTACAATTTTTCTTTATGAAAACATATAATAATATATGCGGTTGTGTAATATATGCATATACACAAAAGGTTTACTATATAAATGTATAAATTTATCATTAATATATATCTTCTATATCTATCTTTCTAGCTATATATGCTAAAATATTCAAATGAAATGGTTGAAAAATGTGGAAGAAACAAATAGTACTTTTGGGGCTACACAATATGATATTATATATCTTCGTAAAACATTTATAAGAAATATTTTGAATATAGTCCCAACTCCTTAAAAGCAATAATTTATGTAATCAATATATAAGGTCCTAAACCAAAAACAGAAGGATTATTATAGGACCCCTAAAGATATATAAATCGTAAAAATCTTGACAAAGTCTCGATTCTAAATCAATTATCGCAATAAAAAACTATACGAAAACTATTCCAATATCATTATTTTTAATTGTTATGCAAAAAAAAACCATTTAAAAATTTGCTTTCATTTTGGAATGAATCTATTCATTAAGATTTTTACGACTGATATTAAAATATCAGTATAAATACGCATTCAAAGTACAATAAATGTGGTATTGCGTAATTTTTGGTAAATTACATTACAATTTAATCTCATAATTTATGGATACATTATAATTTACAACACGTGTGAGTATATTTTTTTTTTTACTATTATACGCCTCTTCGTTACATTTTATATATTTTTTTGTATATATCCTAATATAAAAATCTGCAAGTTAATATATTTATATATATATATAATAATTATATAATTCATCAATCCCATAATTTTATATAAACATTTTTTTTTATTTAATTAATTAATGAAAATGTAGAAAATCATACAAAAAAAAATGTTTTATTTTTATAATATACAATTTGCAAAATCACATAATATTTATAATACAATTATTTATATATAAATTATATTAATCTACTTCCCATATTTATGTATGGTATATATAATAAATAATTGTGATGAGATGGGTAATATAATATATTGTATATATATACAATATATGTTGCGGAATTGAATCTGTTATATATAATGAGAGGAAAAAAAAAATCATACAATTTTCATCATTAATTTTATATTATTATATACGTATATATAGTACATATGTATATTGCATATATGCATATCGTATATGTGATTTTCTCAAAACAGAATAATCATTCTTCAAAGCATATTATCTTTTACTTTTTATATAACGCATTTTAGTTGTTATATATATACGCGAAAGTATACATAGAATCTATATAGTATATTATATATATATGAATGAATATTTATTTAATATACTATATATATAAATGATGTATATGAATGAATTTTTACATATAAATATATACAACACAACAATAAACCCATATATATATATATACAATATGAATATTTGTATGGTAAAGTATATATAAATTAAATATGAGATATATCGTGAAAATATCATGCTGACATGTTGACAGTACTTCCACAAGGGTTGTGATCCATTGAGATTGATTAATATTGTATATCCGCGTATATATGTATACTGTGGTAATAAATGTAAACATATATCATATATATTTACCCACATATGTCTATAATAATAATAATAATAATACTAATAATAACAATAATAATGATTACAATATATTCAAAAGAGGAAAAAAAACAGAAAATTAGTTTCAATTTCATTTGATTGAAATTTTTACAATTTATATTATATATGTAATACACAAAAGCGCAATTACAAAAAAAATGATTTTTATCATTAATTTAATATTAAAATAATGAAGGATAAAATTATTTAACAAAAAAAAAATCAAAATAAATATATTATATACATTCCGATCACATGGCAAATAGATGCCATACGATGTTATATATAATAAACATAAAAGCTTTTATAAATAATATAGGGCCTGCTCATATATGATATAAATAACAGAGGTCTATAAGAAATTGGAAAAACTTTTATAGAATACGATTTTTGAAGACCTATTATGTATGATGATCTTTTCCATTGGTTTTTGATCCATTGGCCGCATAACTCAAAAATGAATGATGAATCTAGCTGGAACCAAGATAATCCGATTCAGCGCCCTTTAATCTATAAGTATGCAAATTTTCAGCCAGCTGCATCCATTGATTTTATTTTTTTTTTCATTTATGCATATTCCAACTTTCCTCACTTCCTATTCTATTTTACTTTTTAGTTATTTATATATATTTTACGAATTTATATATGCATAAATGTATATAAATTACGTTGCATATATTCCATTCTATATAATGGAATATAATAATATATATATATATGATACAATACAGGTATATATATATTTCAGCTTGTATAGTCATAAAATACCGGTAATTACCCAATATATATATACATATATGGGTATACACCATCGTATCATATACTGTATATATCTATATATTTATAGAAATATGTATAGTATGAGTTGTTGTGTCACCTGATACCTGATATTTAGTGTATATCTTAATTAAGCAGCTTATTGCACTTATATTATATATAGATTTTTGCTTTAAAATTATACAAAAAAAACTGGCAAATTTACATATATATACGTATAGATATGCATGACATTATACAATGCAGAAAATGTAAATATTCACCAGACATATTTTATATTTACAGCACCATTTACCACCATGCATATATTATATATATATATATATTTTATTTATGCAAATGCAACAAATTACGATAATTATAACATAACATCAACAACAATAGCATTTTGATATAGCCGCACACAAAATAGAAAAATTTGCGATTATTTTGTGATATCACTTTAGTATATGTATATACAGGTAAATCTGTACTTATATAAATATTACCTTAAACAAATAAGGCAATTATATTATACACGTAAAGTTTGAATTGAACGATACAATTTGAGTTGACATAATTCATTGGTATATATATACTTAGAATTCATAAACTTTAACTTATGCGATAGAAAACCGATTGAAAAATGTATATTTAAAATGATAATAATTCAATTCAATTAAGAAATTAAAATGTTTTCTAATTGAATAGAAATGTGTTTATATAGATGAATGTTATTCTTGTATAGTATAGTAGATACCAAATAATCAGATTTTGAATTATATATGATATAAATTCTCATTTATTACATTTATATTCCATATACATAAACATTATTATTGTTATATACAATTAATAGTGTTTGCAATTTTCGATGGTTTATTTTCTATAACCGATTTCAATATTTTGTTTATAAGTAAAATTAAAGACAATATTTATGTTATAAAAATTCTATATATTGTATAATGACCGGAAATCATAAATATATACTTCTATATACAAAAGAAAATTTCAAGTATATTCTGTATATATATATATATAAATATATAGGTTGTGTTTTTATGCGTTCACTCAATCTACAACAAACTATATGTATATATATTGAACATTATATCCAGGAAATATTAAATTGTATATATATATATGTATATATAGGACATGTAAATATGTATGGAAGTATAAACGCAAAACAGCCATATACTTATTATGTCTACATATACATGGTATAGTTTATATATATATATATTCTTAGCTTTGCATATAAAAATATATATAACATATATATAACAATATTGTGAAATATTGTATATGCAATATTGACCATATATAACAATTAATTATTCAATACAAAAAGGAAACTTCTAATTTATATACATATTGTTTTCAACAATGTTGTAATTATACGTTTTTCATTATATATGTTGGTCGGTCATTTATTAGGGTTCTAAATATACAGGATGTATTATTATAAAAAATCAATGTTAATTCTATTGTAATCATACGCAGAATTGTGCGGTAAACAAAAAATAGTCGCAAAAGATACGAACATGGAAATAAATATGGAAGAATAGAAATATATACATGGAATATAACATAAGGCACGGTTGTTATAAGGGAATGAATGTCTACAAAAGTATAAAACTGAAGACGGATACACACATTTTATAAGAATAATAGTATATAGGATAGAAGTTAGATATAAGATCATAAATTTTTAATTTTCAAAGTTATATTTAAAAAAAAAATCGCCACTCTTAAGCTGATACTTAGAAAAGTAACCTGTATATGGAAAATGTTGTTATATATATTCATTAAAATATATAGGTTTGCTTGCAAATACATGCATATGTATATGACGCATAACATAAACATATATATATATATACGATATATTAATCTAAAGCTCTTCAGATTGGTCTTTCATCCACAATTCAAATATTACATACATAATTTGATACATTATTTATATACATATATATATAGATAGATGTATTAATTTATATTATATAAATATATCTAGCACTCTATAATCAGTGGTTATAGTATAAGTGCGGTATAAGATGACCATTTTTATAAAGACTATAAAGCTATATAATTTTAGCAGATATCAACCGTAGAAGTAGATTATTCTTCTGATATAAAACGATTTTTTTAAGCCCATACATATTTCATATGTTATTAAATATGCATGAGACAAGGTTATATTTAAACGATCACACACTTTATATTATTTTAATTGTTAATAATAATAATAATTAATTTGTCTTAAGAAAGTATATATGTTAAACTATAACAAGACATTTATCAATATATTGTGATTGATTCATTTGAACACCTTAATTATTTATTACATTTTATATATACATATATGTAACATATATATATTTGCAATAAGATCTAACCCATATAATTGTATGTTTTATTGTAATACTTTACAACATTGTTATATACGTTGTTTGTTGTTCACTTCAATATATATATATATATATATATATATATATATATATAGTGTAAGTACGTATATGTTTGATTACGAATGATGGAATTTACGAATACCATAATCAAATGAAAATCACATAAAATACCAAACAAAATGTTTTCTGTTAAATCTGAATTATTATATATGATATTGATTTAAGAAAATATTAAGAAAATATATCATTTGTAATTTGTGGAAAATTTGCCTTCTCAAATGAATATGACATAAAACACAATTTAATTTCATGCTATAAATAAAGCTATATCAGATTATATACGAATCAATTTGAATGGTTTGATGATCCTTTCGCTAAACTAAATCCAGATCGAAATTTATCAAAGATTGTATAAATAATAAGAATGTATAAAGAATTTAATTACCAAATCAATATTGTTAAATGCTTTCTATATATATATATAATAGCGATGATATGTACTGATAAATATATCATCCAAAATTGTAGTCAAAACATGAATAATGGTTATAGATTGATCGAATCGTAAACGTATCATAAATTTGTCAATCAAATAAAATACCGCAGTATATAAAATTTGAACTATAAAATCTAAATATGAAAAAATAAGATTGTATATTAAGAAAAGACAGATATATAATTAACTTAATTGAATTTTAGATCATATATATAAAAAATTGATTTGTTCGACAATCAATATTAATAAAAATAATCCTATTATACTTTTGAAATTAATCAATATGAGTGAGTATGTATTGTTATTATAAAATACAAATTCGAAACGCACATTTCCCTATATGTATTTTATTTTATTTTTCCTTTTTTTTTTTTTGAGATAATCTACATCTAATTTTCAATTATTCTTTCTTACATTTTCATATTATATATATTATGTATAATAAAACACGCAGTATATTTAAATTTGATGAAAATTTAGTTATCATCGAAAGGTTACCTATTTTAGGTTGTTCTATTATACGTATAATACATTTACAAACATATATTTCGGTATTTATTTCCTTTCACTTATACCTTTAACTTTATGTATTTCGAATGTAAATAAATTTTAAAATCCATGAGTTTATTTTATATATAAAAACATATTAGTCCTATATATAGACTATAGAAAGGATATATATATATATATATATATATATTTATATCTCAAACGATACCTTAATATAAATCTATATTTATTTATCCATATATATATAAGTATAAATATATTTATGTAGTTAAATACCATATGCATATATAGATATAGATAGATAGATATATTTGATGTAAATAAAAGGTATATTAAATTTGCATATAAATCTACAAACAAAAGGAACAAAAATGTATAAACATTTTATTTAACAAACCCAATGTGTTTTTTTCATCCTATATATATATATATATATATATATAGAAACGTTGTTTGATCAAAAGAATTAAAGATTTATCTAATTTCTTTGTAATTATACATAAATAGGGGTATGCTGACTTAATATTTTATATATATATATATAATATGTAATATACTGAATAAAGTATATATATATACTTTGAATTCTGTTGAATAACTAGTAAAAGATATGTATATACTTACATTTCGGGGGGTTTAAAAATTAAGTATGGTGTAAAAAGTTGATATTTATATAGATATAAAAATCTTTAAATTTTTGTGTCTGTATAAATGCGCGTATATACAATGAGATTCTAAAAGGTACCAACCTAAAAGTTGATTCCAGTGATGAATTCCAAATTGAAATTATTCTTTTTTGTTTATTTAATTTAGACCTTTCGAAAATCGAGATGTATACCCTTTGGAATATATCATGCAAATACATTTAATTGTCAAAGAAATCTAATGATAAAAAAACAGTTTATCTGATAAGACTATAGTCGCAATTAAACCATCCGTTCTATAATATATACATGGATGATACCTTTTAGAGCACCCCGTATAATAAAGTAATTTGCAAATAAATTTCAACTGCCTATCTATATACGCATATATATGATTATTATCTTTATTTCGTTTATTTGTACAAAATGGAAATTTCAATAAAATAATAATATTAGTTTTGATTTTCTTTTACATATTAGCGAGTACGCAAAAAAATACCTGATTTATATGAAATATTATTTGATATTGATGTATAAATCGTATAAATTTCTATTTCGATATCGTTAAACCCAAGTTATATAATATACATTTATATATATATTGTACAACAAAAAATAACTAAAAGAATTTCAATTGTTTTTGTTTGTATATAACATTAATATGTGGCAAGCAAAAATAAAAACTATAAAAGAAAAACGATTTTCCACCTACATATAAAATTTAGGTTATTTGGTATATATAAATAAATTAAATCAATCAAATATAATTAAAAGGTATTATTGCACCTTAATTTTTTTTATGTTTTGTACAAAAAAAAATCTATACACAATGTTTATGTGAATCTCGTTAGTTTACATAACGAGAATGATTTACCACAATTTTGTTAACAAAATTTGTTATTTCAATTATTTGACCATTTTTACATCCAATAGTGACGTTGAAATTAAACTATTAATATAGCGGAATTCCATGAAATATATATACAAAAACCATACATAATTTTATTTTAAGACAAAAATCGGGCATAATTATTCGTTTAAACATCTAAATGTATCTTGTATTCCAAAAAAAAAAACAAAAATCTATTACATATCAAATGGATGTTATTATAAAAAAAAAACCAAAAAAATAAAATATAGTTTTTCCTTATATAAACCTATTTGTGTATTTGAAAAAGAAAAAAACACAAGGGAAAAAAGAAAACTCAATTTTTTTTTGTTTCTATTTAATATTACAGATAGTATTTTATTTTTTTATTTGATTCTTCTTCTTCTTGTTATTATTATTATTATTATTATTATTATTATTATTATATATAAATAACTAACTACGTGCTTATATCTTTCTTCATATTTATTTTTTGTTTGTTTTATTTTTTGTTATTTTTCCTGGTTGTTTGCGAAATGATGTATATATAAAGAAAGATAGATCATCAAGTATAAGAGAAAAATCAAAAAGCCGATATAAAACCTCTATATATCTATATATATATTTCTACAATTATTTTTATCGTATTCGAGTCTCAACACACAAAGTTATTTATATATATATATATGAATAAATTGATCCATTTATATATATATAAATGTGTATATATAGTTATAAAATATGTGTTATAAGTCCTTTTTATCTGTATTGTACCAATTTTACAAAAAAAAAATCAATCTTTCAGATTCAACTCTGGGTGGGTTTTTCTATGTCAAACTGTCGGATTTCACATTGAATGAATATATATATACGCAGTTCACATTTACTATATACAGTACAGTGTAAATATAAACAAAAAAATAAACACTACCGCAATATAATTTAAATAAAATTCTCAATAGAAAAAAATTTAAATAAAAATACAATATAAATAATAAATTTTAAAAATATCAATAGAAAAATTTCTTTAGTTTTCAATGAAATTTTTAATGATGGTTTGTATACCACCGCAAACTTTTTCAATCAACTGTGAATATATACGAGCAACAACAAAAAAAAACAAACATTCATATATATCTGTCTGTACTGAATGTTTACAAAATATATAAGATAATGATTTATTCCACACATCTATAATACACCTATATATAAAATATAAATATATATCATTCATGATTTTTTCTATGTATATTGTATATATATAAAAAAAAACAGTTGAATATATAGCCGAGGAAAATGAAATGTAATTTGGGAAAAGCAATTATGAATATATACATAGATAAATAAAGAAAATTCGATTAATTTTTTTTTTTAAACATATACTACTTTTTGATATTCCTTTCAATTCAATATACATATACATTTTCTATTCGGTTTTTCTTTTTTTCGTTTTTTTTTGGCTTTCTCTTATCAATTAATATTATCTTATATTATTTCGTCGAATCTTCACAATTCGTTTAAAAATATTTCGAAATGGTAATACAAAAATATAAAAATTTATTAGGAAATCCTATATATATATTTAACAATTATTTTCTTTTATAAATTGATGATATTAAAAGGGGCAACGATTGATTATTATTTTTTAATTTAACTATAATATATTAGATAGATTTGTCGATAATTTTTATTATACCTGACTGTATTTATGTAAAGAAAAATGATTTTAAAGTTTTTAGTGTTATAAGATACAGATAAGAAAAAAAAATGTGGATACAAACAACAAGGACTTAGTCACCTGATAAAATCGTGATATTTTGCTATATAGTCTAATCTGCGACAAATATATACCATATATAAGAAAAATGATATTTCCTCTGTTAGAATGATGATTATAATATAAATGAAAATTATATACATACAGATCAATATCTATAAATATTATAAAAGAAAATAGGATAGGATAATAATCCACAGACAATATACTATATAAGGAAGGATATTTATTTTAAGGACATTTATATATAGATATATATATGTATGTAGTATATTTTTACATTTCACATTTTCTATATATCGCGGGAATACTTTTATAGTTATAGTTTGATGTGTACTTATTTTTTATATACATAGTTTTATATTTATCTATAGCAGTATAGCCAGCGAATGATATATTAAGGTGTGTGTGTGTGTGTGTGTATGTGATGTTATATCATTATAAAACAGATATACAATGCGATCTTCTTACACACATACGTCATATTTATCTTATGCGATTAAAGTGTACTTTGTTGTAAAATACCAAAAGCAGATTAAGGTTAATCCTGTTATACGTTGGTGTGATATTCTTCTTCTTATTCTTCATTTTATTATTATATCATATGTGAGTAGAATAATAAAATAGAAATATTTATATATATATATATATATTATATATATATATATATGATATATTATACAAAAGTATAGTATTATCATATATCGTATATATTTTCAAAATGTTTGTATATTAAAAACGGAATATTTATATCATAGTTTATCATATTTTCATCCCATATACTTATATGGAACGAACGTTGTGATGTTAAAAGAAAAACAAAACTAAATGTAGATGAAAAATAAAATCTATATATATATATATAAGTTGTTGTATTTATTATAAATAACCATTCTAATGTTAATAATTCGGCATTGTATTTTTTTGATATTAAGAGAAATGAATAAAAGTATATGGTGAAAAGAAAAGTGTGATATATACTTTTCTAAATTATTTTGATAAATAATATATAAACTATATTTAGAAATAATACTCTAATAACTATATGTAGAAAACAATATATAATTAAGTACGCACTAAAAAATATACAATACGATATAATATAGATGCGGGGAGAAATAATAAAAACAATCACAATTATGATGTAGAGTTATACAAAATCATTAGTAAAATTAATAAATTTGTATGGTTAATAAAATGGTTAAGATTTTCCATAAAAAAAGAACAAAAATTTTCATTATTTATTTCAGTTATATAAATATTCGAAAATTAACCGAAAACACAAAACATATTTTATGCATTCAGTAGGATTCGAACCCACGACCCCAAAATTTCGTTAGAATTTTAGGTTGGCATTTTTAACATTTACACCGCAGAGTTATCAGTTATATTCAGAAGCATTTTATTATATATATATGAATATATTTAAACCATCAAAATCTGTATACGAATTTCTCTATATGCATACATAAGCGAACAGAATAATAGAAAAAGTTCCCAAATCATATTTCAATATATATAGCGACGAATTCAAAATAAGACGATATACCCTACATCGAGTATATGTAGGTCAAGTGAAACCGTTAAATTGAACAAGAACAAAAATAAAAATTTTTTTCATTTCATCATATAACTTCTTCTTTTTTTATTTTAAATGTTCTTTTTTTATATTCTATACTTTTTTATTCAAAACAGAATGAAATATATAAAAAAAAAAATCTAAATAAAATCTGTTTTTCATTAAACCTTTTAATCCTATATATACTTATAATAATCATATAAATGAATTTTATCTCTAAAAAAAAATTAAAAATATAAACCGCATATAATAAATATAATAAGAATAATAATAATACAAGTAGAATTATGCATATCATTAAGGGATAAATTAATGTATATAAAAGTAAATTTTATTATATATATAAGAGTATATAGAATAAAGGTTATATTATATAATATACACATAGACATACACATTAAATGATGATATTCGGTGAGAAACCACATAATAGAAAAGTATTTTTTATTATTAAATATATAATTGTTGACCTCATATTGAAATGAAAAAGTATAAATGTATATATAGATTATAAGGAAAATTTTCAATAAAAGAAAAGAAATATGTAAATGAAAAAAAACAACTGCTATGCATTGAATCGCGGAATATATACAATATATTTTGGTTGAATGTAAGATCATAATACAAAATTATAATGTGACCAAATTTACACAAATTATTCCAATATAAGAATTTTAAAAATGATGAATTTGATCTCATTTGATTTAAAAATTTGTTTAATTCAATTAAACTTGAATAATTTAAAATTCTATCCTAAATCCTATGGTCACACTATCGAAAATATATATAACTATAAAAAATGTTAAACTTTAATTTTTATGTGTTATATTTTCTAAAATGAATTATACTTGTATATGCTTTAATATATATACAGGGTGAGTTTTTTAACGTGAGACAATGGAATATCTCGGAAACTACGCGTTTTTAAGAAAAATGTTTCAGACAAAAGTTGTTCAGTGGCTAGGGGGACATAAGATGGTTGTGTGTTTTGACCTTGAGTCAAGGTCACATAGGAGATATGACGCAAAACATACTTTTTTTAAATGGCAACCCCTATTTATCGATACGGATTCTTATTCTACATCAAAAAATAAGACCATTTTGTATCCGAACATTTTTTGATTAAACCCCAAATTTGGTCGTAAACTTGATTTGAATTTAGTCAAAAAAAAATTTATTTAATCATTTTAATTAAATATAAATTCATAATATGTCCTGATGTGTTAACATTTAAATATTTAACATTTAAAGGAACATGTTATGCATTATTAAATTAACCGTTATTGGGTTAAATGGTCAAAGTTATTATTAACTAACCGAAAGTTATTATTAACAGGCCGAAATTAAAATTATGTCATTATTTGAACCTATATGGGAAGAGATCATGTTAGACACAGCTTTAGATTTTTTTTATGGGAATACCTCAGAGCAAAGATTTACCAAGAAAGCTCAGAGAAGAGAAACCAGAAAATATGAAGAAGCCCATTAGAAATGCTTGCATTTCAGTAGATCCGGAAACGGTATTACACTCAATCGATGGTTTCATTATAAGAACAATGAAATGTTTGGAAGTTAATGGTCACCACTTTTTAACATTTATTCCAATAATGGTTAATTTAATAATGCATAACATGTTCCTTTAAATATTAACACACCATGACAAATTATAAATTTATATTTAATTAAAATCATTAAAATAATTTTTATTTTTACTAATGTAGTTTTCTATTGGCACAAAATATCAATCTTTTTTTGATCTATTGTAGATCAATTTTCATTTTCGATTAGGTTAAAAAATCTATCTATTTTTTGATCTTGATCAATTTTATGAAATCCCGATTTTATGAAAGTTTTACCCCAACACTTTTTATCTATAATAGTTATCAGTTTAGTATTTATTTTTGTTTTGATTTCTTTTATTGGTGAAATTTTTTTTGATTTCTCTTTTTCATGTTCGATTGAAAGGCAAAAATCTGAAATGTCAGATCAGATTTAATAAAAGTCAAACGAAAACCACATAAGTTCAAATCAAGTTTACGACCAAATTTGGGGTTTAATCAAAAAATGTTCGGATACAAAATGGTCTTATTTTTTGATGTAGAATAAGAATCCGTATCGATAAATAGGGGTTGCCATTTAAAAAAAGTATGTTTTGCGTCATATCTCCTATGTGACCTTGACTCAAGGTCAAAACACACAACCATCTTATGTCCCCCTAGCCACTGAACAACTTTTGTCTGAAACATTTTTCTTAAAAACGCGTAGTTTCCGAGATATTCCATTGTCTCACGTTAAAAAACTCACCCTGTATATGGTATATACACAGTTTCAATATATAAGCCAAGGGATCATAAAATATACATTAAAAACAATACGATATTCGCAGTCAAAGTGTATATATACTTTTTAGTATATAAAATTTTATATAAAAAAATATATATAATATAATAATGCATATAAATAAATATACAAAAAAAAAATTGTTAACATTATTATAAATTTTTTTTTTTACATTAAATACATTTTTTGTTTTGTCTATGCGCTTACTTTTATATCAACAACTTTAACTATAAAACCCTTACACTATATATAATTTTACTTTATATATATATAAGAAGGACGGATGGGATATAGATATAGTTACTATATATTCTGGTTGGTTTTTCTATATTCATCTGCGTATGGAAAGATTGTTATCTATACACCAATATGATTATATATAGAAATAGATTATGACTATATAAAGTAAATGTATATTAAAAGTATATATGTTAAATAAATTGTAATTCATTAATTTTTTTTTTCCATTTATACATATATATATATGAATAGAATGGATATAGAAATATATATTATAGTTAAAAGATATCATATATATAGATATATAAAAAAAATGAACATTTTTAATGGATTTTGTTATACACAGTTTTATCTAAATTTAATTATCTACCACAAGGATATAAAGGACCGAGTATACATATAGACATAGAGTAGTGTATCAACGAAAGTGTATAATTACAGTAAAATTCTTACCAAGGAAAAAGGACACTTCTTTAACTTCTAACTGGAAAAAAAATCATTTTTCAAGCATAAATACATCTTTTCCATACATTCCAATTATGTGCTTAACAAACAAATTGTAACAAAATCAGCATATGTATTAGAACCAGTTAAATAACAATATGGGGCAGCGCCACTATCGCACATATAAATTAAATCTTAAAGGATTAGACGCATGGCAATTGATTATAAAACGTAAAACTCAAAAAAAAAAGTATACGCAACGACAAAACGAATTGAAAAACAACGAGAAAAGAAAGTTTAGACCTACCTCCAGATGTGTTTATTATTTAACTGATTAAAACATATTAAATGTCCACTAAACAGATATAATTTCATTTATTTTTTTTTCATACAAAAAGCTGTCCTGCTTTTTTTAAAGGACATTCGAACAAATTTCTTACAACCGAACAACATATACGTATATTTTTAAGAATATATAGAGGCAAGTCACCATATATACAAGAAATAGTTTGTATGTTAATCAACCATGAATAATATTCCAAAAAAAAAACAAAACCATAATATATTTTTGTATTATATTTTTATATATAGAATTTTCTTATAATCTATTGTTCTGCCTCATATTATCTATATATATATCCAATATATATACAATTTTTTTTTTTTTTGTTCATAAGTTGAAAATTTCAGTCTCCTAAATATATATATAATATATATAATCGTTCGCATTGTACATTGTATATATATATATATATATATATATGTGACAAAGCGCAGTCAACCAATGTAATTTAAAAATACTTGATATACAGATACCCTTCCGGCTATAAATCTTAAAGAAAAATATTTAAAAAAAAAGAAAAAAAATTGTCTATCTTAATTTTTTTTCTTCTTTTTTAATAAAAACTTTATAATATTTTTTTTTAGTTGTACATATAAGTATATATAGTAAAATTTACAATGACATATTTTTTATATGTTGTTATTTTAAGTAATATCATATTTTTACTTTATTTAAATTCGTATTGCGTGTATATACTATAAAAAGAACTTTTAAAATATACAATATACGTATATCTAGTATATATATACTATACATAGAGCATCAAATACTATATCGTATACATATGTCGATTTAAAAAGTCATTTATATATTTATATTCATGCCCACATATATATATATATATACTGGAGTAGATATACAACTGCGGTTGCTGTTGTTATTATGATATAAAAGCAAAATAAAAAGTTTATTGTAATACATTAAATATTAACATATATCTAGAATTT
Organism: Dilophus febrilis; assembly: GCA_958336335.1. Classification (NCBI taxonomy): domain Eukaryota; kingdom Metazoa; phylum Arthropoda; class Insecta; order Diptera; family Bibionidae; genus Dilophus; species Dilophus febrilis. The sequence continues at coordinate 6,318,631 of OY284470.1, read as the reverse complement.
TTTAAAATTATATATATATATATATAATCTGTATAAATCTAAATAAGATTTCACATCATTTGACAAATGAAAAATAATATAATAGAAGAATGGAAAGATAATAAGTCTTGATCGATTCTGAAGGAGAAGTAAAAATTTTGCAAATATGATTTCGGAAGAAATTGTTATTGTTGAACAAAAATTCGGTTTCATTTATATAAATTACACGTACTTGCGGACCTTCGCATTTGAATAACTTCTATTATACATTGAATTATGTTCAATGATATCTTATTATTTCAATTAATTTTTAGTTTGTTTTTTTTTTTTCAATTTTCAGTTTTGTTGATGAAAAGCATCCATATATTAGAAAATTTATAAAAGTTATCAAAATCTTAGCAAAATCGTATTTCTTCATCAAAATTGTAATGAAAAGAATTTCTTCATCAAATTCTGTAATGAATATCGTTAGAGGATTGTAATGAATTTCCCTAGATAATTGTACTTAATTCCCCGAGAGAAAATTTTCCTTTAAACAATTGTAATGAATTTAATCAGAAAATTGTAGGAAATTTTCCGATATAAAATTGCCTTAGAAAATTATACCAAAAATACAAATAAAATTGTAATAAATTTCCTCAGAAAATCGTAATGGATTTCCTTAGAAAATTGACGGGAATTTCTCTACAATTTCATTGGGATATTTAAAGAATTTCCTCTCGGTAGGTACTATTATTTAATAGTTTAGCAAATGTGATCTATATAGAATAGATCTCTAAAACCATCCTTTATATAATGGGACAGCAGATCATTGCATTTATACTACCTTACGCGGGGTTTTTCAAATGCATATAAATATGAATTTCTAAATATTTCTGATAATAACATATAAATATAAAATCAAATAAAATACGTAATGTTTTAGTATTATAAAAATGATATACATATTTATATATGCAGTATGATTTCAATATGAATATATAAACATATATGAAATACGACATAATAAGAATTTAATTCTAATCATAATAATAATAATAGTACATTACATTATAATTTTAACAATTCATTTATAAAAGGAAATTTAAATCTATACATTTATAATATATATCATAAATATAATATTCAACATGGAATAATAATAATAATAATCATCATTTTATATTATGTACATCATTATATATGTAATATATAAATTATATATGAGAACGAGCAATATGAATCTATGTATACATCATACACCTCAAAATTTACATATGTATATATAAATGTGTATTTAAAATTATATATAATAACAATTCTATATATATATAATAAATATACGATTCTTATATAGTTATTCGTATGCATATGCACGAACAAATATGTGTGTATATGTAATGTACATATATATATATATATTTAAATGAAGAATTACAAATTTTAATTAAATTAATGCAAAAATAAAGGGTTTTATAACAAATTAAGTCAAAAATAATTCCACAAATTTATATGGAATAATAATATATACATATATTCATTCATTCATTCATTTCATTCATATATATAAATATATTTTAAAAATAATTATTCATTCGCATAGTGTATACATTTTATTATATATAATTATATACATATATATTGTATTTTATACCAAAAACCATATTTACATCATATTTAATGTAATGTAATTTAATTTTGGTAAAAAAAAAATTAATATGTACGAGTATTCATACGCATATATGATATTTATACATATATATATATTTAACATCATTAAAATTATATTCTACATTATAAATTTCTTTTAAATGTATAATAGTATATGCATATGGCATGCATCTATTCTATATATAAATATATGGGGTGTACGTGCAACCAACTGTTACTAATTATAAGAAAATATTTAATTTATACTATTATTTTATATAAGATTTTGATGATGTATATACCAACTATCTATATGATAGATATATCTATACAGACGTCTATATATGGGATATTTGGATAAAAAATATATATACCGCAATTGCCTGTAAGTATAAGAACACAAATAAATCGAATGAACAAAAAAAAAATGTTAATGGCAATTTGATTAAGTTCATTTGTATAAATAAACGGTGATGATTTTTTTGTTTGTGGTGAAAATTATTTAATTATATAAATTAAAGCCTTTAAAACAATTCAAACTCTAATATTTTTTTAAAGTGATCATTTATATATTATGTATATCAAAAAGTATATAGGGTTATTTAAAATATGTAAATGAATCAAATCAAACATAGAAGAAACCTTAAACATATATAAAATATCATATTATATATAAAAAAACAAAAAAAAAATTGAAAGAAAAGATCCTTAATTTTTGTTTACAAAATAAATGTTATTAATAAAATCAACTTTATATGTATATAATATACTTATATAAAAACATAAATAAAGGTTCATTGATTTTAAATTTCATTATATCAGACATCACATTCACATTTGAATTATAAATAAAATATATTTTTGAATGTTTTTAATTATATTAGATTTCATTATACCATCTAGGACAATCAAATACAACTATCACTACTAAACCTACAAATATTTCGGATCGGGCTGAAAATTGGCATACTTATAGATTAAGGGGCGCTGAATCCGAATATCAAATAGATTCATCCATTGGGTTTTGAATTATGGCAAAGATTTCCCAAAATAACTATCCGGTTATCTCTCAACTCATCGGACATCAGATATATTAATTGATATTAAAATTAACTATTCTCAATAGTGTACGATTCAAAATTCATAATTTTGTTTGTTTGTGTTTTTTTTTTCTTCTTAAATTAATTTTCTAATTGAAAATTTAACCACAAAATAAACAATTTTAAATTAAATTTTAAATATACTTTTATATTTATAATACAGTATACAGTATAGTGTAAAAGCAATAGGTAAAAGGATATATGTATATATTTTTTTGTATTTTTTACGCATAACTAAATGTAATAAAAATGTTTGTACATATATAAACTTATTTGATATTTATATATGTATATATTTTATTGAAAATGTATATTTATATACCATATATAGATAAAGTTTACTTATTTAATATATATAGCTTCATATTTGTAATTTTGTATATAGAAAATAAAAATAACACCTGTATAATTCAATAATTCATGAATATATATATATATACGAATGTATATTATATAAAGTAAATATATACAGAAAAACAAAATCAATTAAAGAACTTTATTATTAAATTGTTCCTTTTTATATATCATACATTTATTTTACAGAAATATACTCTTGAAAAAATTAAAATATACATATAGATTTTGTACATATATACATATTACATATCTTTATAGATACTATAAAAAAACATACATATGTATGTTTAATTTACTATATTTTCATCATTCAACACTCCAACCAAGGGAGGTCCGTAAAAAAATTTCACGATGTTATCACACTCGAAGTGATATTCTGCGAAAGGCACACGTCAAATAGTATAGCTATAAATAATGGAAACTAATCATCAAGGGGGATGCTATTGCTACCTATTAAATCTTCCGGAAAATTTTGTCCCAGAGTCTAAAAACAAAATAAAATATATAGTTAGCAAAAATGAAATAAAATTTTAACTACACTTTTTAGAAAATCTGCTATATCTATTCAAACAATGAGGGCGATTTTCAAATTCTCTTCTATGAAATAATAATGAAAAGAAAATGAAAATTTGAGAAAAACTACAACTACAGTCATAGTTTTATTAGAAAAATTTTAAATTCAGAAAAATCGGCAAGTTTCCGGAAAATTTCATAGGCAGCATCCCTTGATTTTTTCCCATAAATTAACAAATTAGACTTTTAACTTTCGCAGAATATTTCCTCGGTTTAACGCACTATCATCCATTTAATTTCACGGACCGCCCTGGATTCCAAAACACTCATCGCACATACAAAAGTGAATCCATATATATAAATGAGCGTATTTTACCTTATATATTTTTTGAAAATTTTCACTATATATAAATAACATACGTCAGCAGATATATGTATATTCAAAAAGGTATATGACATTTTATATGTAGTATATATATGCTTTATATTTCTCATGCGAATGAGTTATTTTCTATTTGATAACTAAATTTATTTAATGTTTATATATGTATAACTACATATACATATTTGTTTATTTAGATATAGTGTAAAATGATAAAATTTATTTGCCTTATTCGAATATATATATATATATATACAACACATTTGATGTTACACATATCTTATAATATTATATATGTACGTACATATATATGTTATGTATTTCGTATATGCGAACTTTATTTTTATTACACTAAACCATTTAATATATCTACATCTACTATATATATAGAAAATATATCCTTCTATATCTACTATATATATTCCTTTATTATTATATATTAGATATAATGGGTTATAATAAAAAATTTATTTTTATTATAAAGTATTTGTTGGGGTTCATTCAATGCGTCTGCAGCCATTTAATATATATAAGAAAATTATAACTTGACGACGAATAGATGCTGATGATGATGTTGATGATGATGTTTATATACTTTATATATATATTTAATTAATGATTTCATTAAGTTAGTGTGTTAAATAATCTTCATTTTAATTAATTTTTCAAGTTATATTCAAAATTTTGTTTCTTATTATATGTTTTTATATGAAACTTTATCATATACTAACTCGTGTATATGTAAAAATTCGTGCAGTATGTGAAATATTATAACAAGTTTTTTTTTTTTATTTATTTAATTTTATAATAATATATATGGTATATATCAAATGATAAAATTCAAAAGTTTATAAATTAAATTCAAGGTTTTACTAATAAATAAAATTATATACGTATTTTTTATATAAAAATTATATCGTTCTAATTAATATTAAGAAATTTCTAAACAATTCATTTGAAGTTTTTTTGAATATGGAAATTTAATGAAAAATATTTTTATTGGAAAATTTTTTCGAATTTCATCATATAGTCGTCTCTTCAATCAAAGAAGGTAATTTTATGAGATATATCTCGATTTATCGATTGACTAAATTAAGTTTTGGATATGGAGGAGGTAGATTTTTTTAATAAGGTTTTAACTGATTTTGTTACACGACAAGCAATAAAATTCCGAGGTTTTATAGGTGTTTTAACCGATTTGGTCGTAGTAACAAACAATTGAACAAAAATAAAAAAAGGTTTTCCTTTTAAAAACGATTTTATGAAAACCTCTATGATCCGTATTATTATATAGTAGGTACGCGAAACAACAAACACAATTTAAATGTTAAAAAATGTTTATATTATAATAATTACATAAATAAAATGTATTAAATTTTGATGTATTTTTCACATTTATAGTTAGTTTATAAATAATAATAATGAAAAAGAAAATCCATTAAACTTTTCGTAAATAATATATAGGTTATTATTATTATTATTAGTTTTTCCAATATCTAAATAGAAAGAAACCAATTTAATAATAAACAAACAAACAAAAAAAAACACGATAAATATTTACTCAGCAGCACAACATACATATAAATATTCATTAGAAAAATTAAAACTAATATTTTAAAATTAATTTTTATTTCATTTGGTTTTTTTGTTTTCTTTTACTTTGTTTTTTTTTTTTACTGTCTGCATGTTGTGTGAATTAAAAAATAACAAACTTTATATACTTATTATTATATGTATATACCTGGTGTTAGTTTAATGTAAATTTTTACTATAAATTTCTATATAACTATACTCTCTACTTTCTTTTTCTTATTAAAAGAAAAGTTCTTTTTTTTTATACAAAATATATATAAAAAATTAATGATATTTATTTAAAATATATAGAGATGTCTATAGTACAATATACAATATATATATAAAGTAGAATTTCGCACAGATTGTGTTTGAAAAGAAAACTTTATATATACATGTCTATATATAAAAAAAAAAATAATATACTTGAACATATTTTTCTTTTTTTTTTATTATGAAAAGTAAAACATAAAATTTATATAGATATATAGGACAAAAAAAAATCAATGATTGTGACTTTAATTTTGTGGGTATTCTTTATATATATATATATATATGCAGTGCGACAATTCAAACGAGGAAATGTAACAAAAAAAATTTGTGTGTAATGATAAACTTTTTTTTTTCTTTTATTCTATTTTCACCTTTTTTTTTTTTTTTTTTTAAATAATATATTATTGATTATAATTCCAATTATAGAATTAGCTTCTCCGTATATATATAGAAAGTTTTTTTTTTATATAGATGAATCGTTGGGGTTTTTTTTGTTTTGAAAATGTGAACACCAACGTTTGATATATTAGTTACTATATATCGAATTGATATATTTTATATTGGTTTCATAAAGTATATTATATTCGGTTTGTGTTATAAAGTTTAAGTTTATTCAATATGGTAAAAAAAAATAAAGTTTTTTTATTTTTCGTTGTCAAATGAGAATTAATTCATACTATATATATATTCTTTATGTCCTTCTTATATATACAATCAAATTCTATTATAAAATATAGTATGAATGATAAGGCACATTTTTTATCTATATGAATATATGTTTTTTTTTATTATATATTTTTATATAGGTGATGTAAAAAGTAAAAAGTTTCAATTTTATAAAATGCAAATCATCTTCGCAATATATATATATATATATAATGGGTAAAAAAAAAAACTTTAATCTAACTGCGTATATATAGTATACTATAATATGGACATTTTTAAATTCAATTAATTATAGGTAGAAATTGTTTTTCACACATTTATCGTGTATATATTTCTATAATAAAGGATAATCCAAATATAATACCTTAACAAATTCTTTTCTGAAAAGAGTACATATGTATATAAAAAAATGAGTTTACAACGTTGAATGACGCGTATATATATTCATCAGATATATAGATAGAAAATATATAGATATTGTCATTAAGGCTGCCGTTTTTCATTTTTTCTATCAAAGTAAAATATACCATTTCAAAATAGAACCAACTATTTTGAGTACCATTGAATTAGCGCAGTTTTCAGCAATAATTTATGAATATCTTCTTCTTTTTTCTGGAAAACATAGTACATTTTTTTAAGAGGTAGTATACGGAATTGTGTCAATGTTGAAATAGGTATTAAAAATACTATAAGATTGTAGTAAAAGGGAAGTTCTGTACATAGAATAGTATTTGATATATAGATCCCATTACCCGAACATTCTTTCATCGATCGAGGTAATTGAAGCTTTGAAACAAAGTATTTGGTGATTAATCACATACGGTTGATCGTACGACAAATTACAGACACCGCGTAAAAACAACAAATTATGAAAAACCAATAATCAAATCGTCGTTTCTATATAGGCGAAAATTATATTAGATTTGCTTGGATGGATTCAAAAAACATAAAAACAATTTTCGTCTATACCTTCCGTTATACGATAACTTGAGGATAATAAATCTTAACCCATCCATTTTCAGAAAATTCCATACAAAATTCGAAAAGAGCTTAATCCCAAAACAAAAACTCTATACAGCAATTATTAACACAGTCATATATACCATATGAAATCAGCAACCAAAAATATAGAAATTGTTCATCTAACCGCGGATAATTGTCGCACGCAAATGAATTGAATAACTCATATATAGAAATCTATATCTTTTTTGGAAAACAATTATGCGGTACACTAACATAATATTGATTATAAATTTTTATTTTTTGAATAATTTTTATATATACTATTTCAAAAAAAAAAAAAATAAATGATATATACCGATATATTTAATGCACGATATATATATAAATTATAAACGTGTATATACATTCGTTAAACACAAAATCGATTTCAATGGAATTGCAACCAATATGTATATATTGATTGGTATATTGTATACAATATATTTATTTTTATATCAATAAAGTTAAACAATATTCTTCTTTTTTTTTTAAACAAATAATTTTTGCAAATTTTCCACTGATTTGAATTCGGATATATGTTTTCATAAATTTGTATACATTATAAATAGGTATAAATGGTAGAGTCATAATATAATGCATATAGTTTTATAGATTGTAAATTCAAATATCTATGATATTTGAAAATGTATATATATATAAATGTTATACATTTGTTTAAAGATATATATATATATATACAGATATGTAAATAAATAAATAAATGTACGCATTCAAATGCATTCATATATAAATAAATATTTATATCATTTATTATATATGTTTATATAAGAAATTGATTTATATATATTTTGATTTTATACATTTTAAAATACCATCTACATATTAAATAAAATATATACTGATCATATTAAATATATCTATATATAGTATTAAAATTCAACCAATTCGATATATTCAAATATAATTTCACCTAAAGCTAATTTCAATTACAATTTTATCATACAAAAAACATTTATATATTATTAAATATATTATTTTGTTGATTAATTCTTTATTGAGTATAATATATATATGGTATATGGTATATAGGCAAATATATATTGATAAAAAATAAAAGTTATATGTATTGAAAAAGTTATACAAAATTGATTGAAGACTAAATATATCGCATATAACAATATACACACTATCATATATGCAATCAACAAAAATATATACACATGCGGTTAGTATTTGGATATGCAATTCCCCAATATATCGAAAATCATATTGGTATATAAATTTGAATTTAGTGAAATTTTTATTTTTAAATCAATCATAATGGAAAATTTAAAATACCATATTTAGAAAATTTAATGCGGTTTATATCAACAATATATGTTCAAAACTATATACAGATATGAATTGTGCGAGTATATATAGATAAAATAAAGTAGATATAAATTCTAAAATTCAACACATTTATAAATATGTATATGATATTAACATTATATAGAGTTAGATTTTTTGCTGTATGATAAAATAAAACAGACAATTCTAAATTCAGAGAAAAAAAAACGGTATGTGGTTGTGTAAGGTGCGAATTCTACCGTAGACATGAAATAGTTTTTTTCTATTTTTGTATATGAATTTTTACGAAAAGTTACATATTTTTTCCCATCCGATGTGTAGAAGAATATTGTTCGATACCCAAACAGCCAAATATTACTTAGGTAATAAAATTACCGACTCAACACCATTCCTCCAGTTCATTGTTAGAGGAATTACCCATTGGCATGATTCATTCATTTCCTCTGGATTACATGCATTTAATTTGTCTGGTGGTTATGAAAAAACTGATGTTGTTCTGGGTAAAGGGAACGAGTGATAAATCAACAAAATTTTCAGCGAATGACATTAAAGTGGTGTATGAAAAGCTAGAGAATTGTAGCAAATGCCAACCGAAAGATTTCTACCGAAGTATAAGAACGTTAGACGTTTTGTCATTTTGAAAGGCAATTAACTTGTTTATAGAGCCCCGTGCCCCAATTATACATTGTGCATCCGTAGTTTTACCCTTATATAGATATATAGAATAGGTAGAAATTATCTTTCGCTTTAAAGAAATTATCGCAGAGAAACCTGATATTTAGAATTTGAATATATTGAATCAAAATTTACGTAATTTTTATCATCCCTTAACATTTCCACCGTCCTCTATAATGTTTAATATATAAAAAAAATCACACACGTAGTAAAATGCGATAAATAAATATTTAAAAATTTTCATTACAACCAACAATTTGGTTTTATCGTCCAACAACAACAGTATTCTGTTGTTAGTTTCTTCTTAATTTCTATATGGTTATAAAAATTCGTAAAATGCATATATTTACAAAATTGAAATTGTCTTGACCTACACCACAATATATGTTTTAAAGGATGTATACAAATCCTTAAAGTGTTCCGGCTTTATTGTTCTTATTTATATTCAGCATAAAATGTACACATCTAAAAGTATACTTTCCGCTTTTTTCGATTATCCTTCTTTTTTTTTTTTTTTTTTTTTTGGTTTTGTTAAGTTTTTACAGTTTTTACTTTTAAATTGTAAATATATACATACCGCATATAACATATATTATAATGTTGAATAAAAACGAATTACTCTTACGAATTCTCTATATATGTATATATATCCGCATATAACGATTAGTGGTATAAAACTGAGAAGGAAGATAAAAAAGAAGTAATAGCTTGATTTATAATTTATACAAGCTTTTAAGCAAACACAATAAATATAAAGATTCTTTAGCAAAAATAACAAAAAAAAACCAACTTATTTATATATATATATTTTTAAAACGCCATATAATCTTTTAGTTTAATAGTTGTGGGTGTGTGGAATGAATGTACGGCGGAGGATAAAATATATACACATAATGAAACAACTTAAAACCACAATTTTCCCAGATATATATATATAAACAATACTCGAACATTTTGTAATTATTATACTTATATACATATATTAGAAAATGTTTATATATACCAAACAAAAAAGTAAAATATAAGAGTATAATAATTTTATGTTTTAAAATTATCACAGACAATAATAGATTTTAAAGTTATTTCTTTTACACATATAGATATATAAGCGGTCATGTTAATTATGCAATAATTTTTTTTATGTAAATTTTGACACATAATAATATAGAGTTTTATTCTTATGTTTTTGCATTAATTTTTACCACATAAAATAAGTTTGTTTTATTTTTTATTCTTTTTTGTTTTTTTTTTTCTTATACACACGTTAATGTTCTAAAAAAAAAAGCATATTATAAGAACTATTATATATATATACGTATACACTTATAATGGTAAGAGTTTTCTTTAAATAATAAAATGAAAATTTATTACGTGTACATTTAGGATAATACGAATAATAATAATAATAATAATAATAGTATAGTAATAAAAATAAAGAAAAAAAACCAAGACGATAAAAGTTTTTATAGTTTTTTAATTTTTCAATTTTACACTTTTAATGGTAAAATATATATTTATAATGTATATATAGAAATGTATATGTTCTTGTGCGGTATATATAGTTCATTATATATGAACAATGATTATTGGAAAAACTCTATGTATAAAGTGATTGTAATTTTTTTTAATTTAATATATACTACACATAAAATTGTGATAATTTACGATCCTAATAATAAATATATATCTATTTTATTATATCGCATGGTAAAAATTTCAATCTTATTTTTATTTTGTTTTGTTGTTATGTGGGAAAAAAGCAATTTTTCCTATGTAAGTATAAGGTGAGATAAATAATTTTTCTAAAAATTTTGGAAGCATAAATTATACGGAAGTTTTAGGAATAGCCGCAATTTTGAATGTCACGTTAGAGAAGTCCGGTTGATGGACGCCAAAACCAATTGTATTAAGGAAACTAATATCAATTATGTACCTACCTAACAATGACCTAAATATATATATTAATTAATTATTACAATCTTTGATCTATAATACATCTTTTTATTAACAAATTGAAATGTCGCATGTATATATAATTTCAATTTATACTAATATAATAAAATTCAATCAAATTAATATAATGACAAAATAAGTGAATTTAATATCATATTTAGTTAGATAAAAGATAAAATGTTACAAATTTAATAATAAGGTTTCAAAAATCTATTTCAAAATAAATTGTTATTAAATCAATTTTTCCTGTTTAAACGCAACTATACATGGAAAATATATATTATATAGGAAATTTCAACAATTTCATGCGTTATTACGCATTTTATAAAATGTGTTTTATTTTGTTCTTATTTATATATATATATATAATAAATAAATAAATATATTGAGTGTAGATAAAGCATATATACGTATAAGCTATCAAAATGAATATGAATAAAAAAAAAACATTTCCTTGAACTTATCACAAAACGAATCAAGTTGATTTTCATTTTGACAATGATAAATTGACTGAATATTACTTAAGGATTATATACCGCAAAAAAAAAGAGAAAAGGAAACGAAATCCCAAACAATAGACTTTTTTTTTTTTATATATCATTCAATATATATATATTTAAAGAATATAATAAAAAAAATAAATAAATATGCATACATGAAATATTTCTATATGGAATTTTGGTTTTTTTTTCGAGTTTTCTATAGTATCTAAAAGGTTATATGTACTATAAAAAGGCTAGACATTTATAAATATATAAATTTCTCAAGATTTTCATGTATATATACGTTTTACTTACGCAAGATGTGAAATTGGAATGGATAAGTATTTATTTATATATATATAGATTAATATAATATGGCGTCTATCTATATATTATATATATATTGTGAGCCGAAAAGATACAAAATTCGCTTTATATTATACAATTCCTATGTACAATAAATGTATTAATGAAAATGTTTAAAAAAAAAATCAATTTAATTTATATATATATATATTATAATTCGTATCTAAATATGTGTGTAAAATATTTAAACATCATGTATTTACATTTTATTTTAATTATTTAAATTGTAATCTAAAACAAAACATATATATATATAAAGTATATTTATAAAAAAAAAATAAAAGCACATAATAATATGAATATATATTGTATTATTTATAAAACAACAGAGCAATAAATGTTTATATTTCTTATGCATATACATATATATAGTAGAATAAATAAACCCATCACAACAACGGATATGTGCTTTTACAAAAAAAAAAAAAAAACATCATATAGAAATCTTATATATCGGTATATATAACTTAAAAGATAAATATATAAAAAATAATCTTATAAAATCTTGATAATAATAAGATAAATGTAGATTATATTATCGCAAATTCCTTCATATATTTATATATATATACAGAAAATGGAAAAAATTTAATCGATTTTTTCCTCTTTTTTTCTGTTTTTGTACAATTCTACAATATTAGATATATATATATATATATTTAATGTTAAATTAGGTCAAATTCAAGTGCTATAATGTTTTTTAATATATATAGATCTTTATCATCGCATATATGAGCGCATATAGTGTATGGTATATATACGACTAAAAGAAGTATTTTGAAATGTACACACGCTTACACCCAACAACATCTACAGAAACAACAGATATATTATATAGATATATTTATATTATCACTTGACACATATATTCTTTGTGTTTATATAGACATGAGAAATTATTCGTATCATCATCCACAATTATATTAGAAAATATATATATAATATATATATATTATAGAATAGGTACATATTTGAATATGGAATTTTGACAAAAAAAAAATGAAAACGAAATTATTTCAAGTACAGTATATATATGCGAGCATAAATTTGCATATATATAATTTTAAAACACACTTTGTTATATATATATATATATGTCTATATAGACTGTGTACACACAACAAACACGCAGCAATTGAGTTTAGTATATATAGTTTTAGACACTTATTATATTTGAACATTAATTCATTTATTATATTATGTCATATCAACCATTTCTCATCATCATTTTCTCATTTCATTTGAATTTGAATTGGGTTATAGGAATGCAGTTCTTTTTTTTTTATTGTATTATGTACTATAACGAGTTATTCATATAAAAGCATTTATAAACTAAAGTTCTTTATATATATATAAAAGAAATTTTGTATATAATAATCCTATATAAAGGAAATTTTGTAAAATTATTAAATTTTATGAAGGAAATTTTTTGTATAATTTTCTAAAGGAAATTCTGTAAAAATTTTTTAAGGAATTTTTATATGATTTTCAAATGAAATTCTCGATAACTTTTCCGAGACATTTCTGTATAATTTTACGATGAAATATTTGGTAAAGGAAATTTGGTATAATTTTCTGAGGAAAATGTGCATAATTTGTTAAAGAAAATTCGGTATAATTTTCTAAAGGAAATTCGGTAAACATTTCAAAAGGAAATTTTCCACAATTTTCGGAGGGATTTCTATAAAATTTTATGGGGAAATTCCGTTTAATTTTCAATAGGAAATTCTATAAAAGTTTATTGGGAAATTTGACATAATTTTCGGAGGAAATTCCATATGATTTTCTGAGGTAATTGTGTATAGTTTTCTAAGCAATATTCTGGATAATTTACTTACCCCAATTCTGTATAATTTTCTAAAGGAAATTCTATTTAATTTGCATGGAAAAATTTGTATCTTTATATGAAATTCAAATTCTAAAGTAACAGAAAAACAGAAATACATTTTTTTTTTGTCCATTTTGTAAATATACGCATACCATTATGAATGCGAAAATCGAAAATCGCCCCATCAACTTAAAAACATTTATTCATCTCTGTATATATTATATTCCAAATATTTGGGGCGTTGTGTAAATTGAATTTATATATTATATAATAAAATTGTTTAAATAAAAAAAAAACACAAATCATTTCAAATTAATAAATGATAAAATATATTTTTATTATGATATATAATGTAAAATTTATCAACTTTTATCAAATTAATATTACACACACAGAGAGCAGTATATATGGTATATGGAAAAATGGAATTCTATAGTTTTTTATATACTGTCTATATCAATATATATAAATTTTCCTTCTATATATATATTTATAAAATTTGTGAAAATTTGTATATTACATAATTTACTTTAAATGTTTTTATACATACATATAACTATAAATAAATGGATATATAACTATATATATATATATAGATATAAATAGATACTAACCGAGAAAATATAAAATTGTTCAAATTTACATACAAATAGAGAAAAACAGAATGATGTGGTAATTTTTTTTTTTGCCATTATATTACATACAAAAATTTTCAGTGGCGCAAGAACGTGAAAAAATTTGATTTGATGACCCAAACGACATTATATGAAAGGATCAAATGAAACAAACAAAAAGCATTTTTCTGAATATGCAATTTTATAAAATTAAAAATGTTTGTAATTACGGCGATATAGTGATTGTCATCATATGGAAACTGTAACCAAAAATGGGATTGTCGTATATGGTACGAAACATGAGACAAGCTTGCATAGATACATGTTTTGGAAAAATTGGTGGAAAACCTTTCTAAAAAAAAATGATGCGATTTCAAGTGTTTCTTTTGTGAAAAATCAGAAGTTATAATTGAATGTTCAAATGATGCAAAAGAAGAATGAAGATTGGCTTTAACTCAATTTCTATTTTCGGGCAAATCTATTTTTTGTTCAACCTTTCAATATATCCTGTATCGTTTGACCTAAAATCCTGCAGTTCAAACATTCTTTCACACCCCCATCATCACTGAACAATTTTTTTGTTGTTGTAATATATGTACAATTTAAATATATGTAATGTATGTATATAAATTTTAGATGTAAACGAAAAAGATTCAAAACGAATTATATGGAAATAGTTTTTTTTTTTATTTTGTTTAAAATGTTATATACATATGTATATGAAAACTTATATAATATAAATTTACATATAAGTTTATTTAATTATATACATTAAATCAAGCATCGTACCACATATTTATCTATATTTTATATTTATATATATTTATGTTTTGTTGGTTGGTCAAAGAGAAAATTGTTCAGCAATCATTTTATATTACTATCTATATATATATACAATATAAATATATAAGATTTTTGAATATATTGCTGGTTAACCAACATCTATCTATATCTTTTCTATAATATATACAATACATATTTTACATATTTGTATATATTAGATTTAAGAAAATTGAATTTGATATATTTATCACAAATTCTATTCGTATATGTGAACGAGATTCTTATATGGATGAAGTGAATGAGAATTCAGCTTGAAAATCATTAAGAATGTATATAGAACTTTAATAAACAAATCAAAATTCAAACAAAACACACAAAAATGTTCCCATATTTTAATTCGCAACTATCTCATACTTTCATTTAAATTATTGTCAAAAAATGGTTTTTTGTTTTCATTTCAATATATAAAGAATCTTGAACATCTTTTTTATATAGTTTTTACAAAAAAAAAATAATAAAAAAAACTATATATCAATATGAAGAACACAAAATGAAACAAATTATAAAATATATATCATTATATTAAAAAGGTAAATATTAATATATATATATTGTAATACATATAAGAAAGGAAAATGCATATAATATATATTTGTATTATGTTGACATTTTCCTCTGTATAGGTTAAATGAAAAATGCAATAAAATATATATATGTTATTATATAGAAAAAAGAAACTTTATTTTATTTTTTCTCTTATTATTTTACTAAAATAAACTGTTTATACACTTAATAGAAAAAATATTCGACGATGTATAACACAGAATATAACAAAAGGGTATTATAAAATTTTGGATTCAAAGTCTCTTTTAGATCATTTTCATTTAGAGAAAATGCAACATTATTCGGGTAAAGATAAGGATTTTTAAAATTCGAGGATGAAGATCCATAATTTGTTTGTTTTAATAATAAGTTCGGTATGCCAAAACAAAAGAGTCATCGTACCGAAACTTTTTTTTTACTAAATGTATATAAATACATATATACAAAAATGAACCAATTTTTATCCACATTTATATATATCTATATATAGAGAAGTTTTAAAATATATAATAAAAATTTAAAAAAATATATAGTATAACTTCTTAAATTTTTTTCTCGTTTTATTATTAAAATATATATTTATATTATGTATTTACTAAACCGTAAGTTTTACTTTTAATATAAATATAAATATATATATAGTTTTAAATATTAATTTATTTAATGGATTTATATTTTTATTTTACTTTCCTTTTAGATATAAATATGAAGAAATAGTGAATTTTTTTATATATACTATGGTGTTTTTTTATAAGGAAAATAGTTGCGTTGTATTGCTGGATGGGTGTTTGAACATTATATATATATGGATATATATAGAATATAAAACATTCAATTTGGAAATATTTTTTTTTCTTTTATATTTTATATATATATATAAAGAAATATGCTGTAAATTCATATAATTTCTTATTATTATATATAGTACATTAGGATTTAACTAAAACTTTTACATATATACATTTATTTACATTTACTTAAATTATAATATGGACAAAGTTTGAAAACCATTTCCTTTTTCTAAATATATTGTGTATTGTCTCTTGTATATTTTATATGATGATTTTACAGGTATTTTATTTAATAAAAATAACTTTTTCGTATTACAAGAAAATTACAAGAAAATTATTTACTATATGTAAATTATTATTATTATTAATAAATTATTTAGAAAAGTTCTCGCGGATACTAATTGAATGGTATAGTTTTATTTATATATTATATATTGGTATAATAATAACATATAGAGAGATGAAAAAGGAAATGTAAATATTTTTTAACGATGAAAAATCAAAAACTTGTATTAAATTCAATCAAATTGTGGAATTCTCGCTTTTTGGTTTCTGTATCGCTTCATATATTATAGAAGATAACCAATCATTTTGGTTTTTTGATTTTTTTTTAAATTAAATATCAGAAAAACAAGTTACAACTTATAGGTCTTTGCCTTAATAGCTAAAAATATTATTGTTATTAATTTTGTTGATTTTTTAGATCACATGATTTTTAACTTTTGCAGTTGCAGTAGAAAATTGATAATGAATTAAGTCAATTAACTATAAATCATTATTTTCTCCTTCGCATTTAATTTGAAAATGATTTTTAGATAATCGCCAGATGATTTTCATATATAATAATTTTCAGAGATATAAAAAATAGATAAATTAAATAAATATATACAAAATTAAATTCACCGTAAAAAAAAATTCACTGAAATTGTTTAATATAGCATTACATTATTTTAACAAAAATTGATTAGATTTTCATATTTTCATATATTTATATACATACAAAAACCCAATTACATACACATTAACTTTAACAAATAATTTCCTAATTATAATTTTATATATATTTATTCTAAATATAGAGAGTATATGTCATTTATATATACATTATAATTATTACATATACAATGTATAAAAAAAAAAAGGTAATCACACTCCTTGAAAACAAAACAAAAAAAAAACAGTAGAAAAGTATCAAAATTCATATAGTTACAGTCAGTTTCAAAAATATATTCGTAATTTAATATATTTTTTGCTGAAGAAGAAAAGGTTAATAAATTCGCATGGAATGACTTCAAATAAAAATACTTCAGGGGGTGCGGATTCTTTAAGAATTGCTTTGTTTTGACTTGCCAAAACGGTAAAATATATTTGGAAACACAACGAATTTGCGATACTAACTTAAAAATTGCTGAACGATAATTAAATTGTTGATTTAGTGTACTTATATATAGATGATGTGATATTAAGACCAATTATTATAATACGGTACAACGCACACACACACAGCGTTAAACCAAAACGAAACGAAAAAAAAAAAACAAAAACTTAATTAAAATAAATATATTCTTAATAACTTATTTATTTTTATTATCATAAGAATATTTATATTTATATATATACAATAATACACCCACCGACGAGCATATCCGTATTTATATACGTAAATAATTTGATTTGTTTTCATATATAAGTGTGTATACATTTATACAAAACACACGCTAAAAATGAATTCATAATAAGAAAATCTTATCACGCATTTCATCAAACATATATAAATAAATACTTATAGAATTATGTATAAAAAAGGTATATATACATTTATAAATTGTGTATTTTAGGATTTCTGAAATAAAGGATATACATATATATATAAGAATTCTATATATATTAATAATAATATTTGGGTTTAATTTTGTATATAAATAAAATATCTTAATTTTACCTCATCATTTACATTTATAATTGCGTATAATTCAACGCAAAACGGAAAATGTATCAAAAAATATTAAATTGAATACAGCTCACACACTCTAATATCTATATAGCTAACACCGGAAATCAAAATTATATATTTAATATTATAGAATACCTTTATATATATATTGGGGATGATGAAAAGAAGACAAAATTATCGCGTATATACAAGAAAAATATAAAATTATTACACAATATATTATTATTAAATCGGAAAATATTTCAATGAATATACAATCAATTAGTATTGGTTTTCCGTTTTTTTTTACGATAAAGAAAATATATGTATCAAATCACAAAATCTATTTTAATATTAATATTATCGTAAATGCTTTAAACGCAGTATTGAATTGTGGTATATGATGAAGGATTTTTTCTGAACTCAATCACAACAATCCTTTCAACTCCACTTTATTATATATAAATTAAAATCTATAATAAGATCATACTTTCATTAAATATATATATATCATACACTTCCACACAAACCCCGAACGCACTTCAAATAAAATACATATATTTTTGATATATTTATATCTGCTATAAAGTATTTGGTATATTTGACTATATACTATATATAATAAATAACATTAAAATTACTTAAAATATATACACGTATATAGGATTTCTATTTACATACATTATATATATACAAATTGTTAATTAGAAAATAAATGAAAGTAATTAAATTCATTTAAATATTCGACTGTATATATATAATTAGTAAAAATACATTTTGAGATTCTTTTAATATATACCTATACCTACACATTTAATTGAACATATTTAATTTTAATTTAGTAAAAAGAAGGTATATTTTATTTATAGATATATTAAAAATTATATTTATACAATAGACCAATAAAATAGAAAAAGAAGGTGTGGATAGCTGCGGCTAACAGAGGGAAGGATGGTTTAAATTTATCGCCAATTAAAAACTCTATATATACAATTTTTAATGGAAAAAATCATTTGATATTTTTCAATTTCATTCTCAAAAACATCTTTGGATGTCTATTTGGGGAGTGTGTATGAGAGCTTCTGTGGATTAGATCAGAAAAATGTGCACACACAAACTTTTTCCATTTTTTTCATAATCAGAAAACATAAATTCGTTGGAAAACGTTTGATATCGCAGAGTGACAGCGTACGGATCAGAAAGAAACATTTTCCCACACAAATATTTGTTGACTATCGAAAAGATCTTTTCGGAAATACAATTTAATTGAATCATTATTAAAATGTATATATGATTTGTTATATATAGAACAGAAAAACTAACGATTTTTTCGAATGCTCGCCTGTCGAATTTCTATTTTCTTTACACAAAAGATTTCTATTTGGAAATGTCTGTTAGAATACAATTTCTATTAGAAAATCTATCATAAAAACGCAAAACAATAACACCCATTTTTGCAACCTTTAAGCATAAATCCTAAAAAATACTGCGTATGATTTACCTAAAAACATAAATCACAAATTTTAATGACAAATTCATTAAAAATATATCCATAACAAATTGTGTGTGTTTTTTTTATTTCACAATATGCATGTATATATAAATAATTTGATACTTCAAAATTATCCGAATAAATTGAATGAAAAGAAAAAAATAATTCAAATTCTTTAAATTTTTACCATTTTGTACAAATTTTGTATCACTGCTACGTTATACATATATCAAAAATATAGAAATTCTATTCATCATCATACAGATTTTCTCATTCATTCATCTATCTATCTATCTATCTATCTATCTATCCATATGATATATAAAACAATTTTACAAGTACCCATTTACAAATTATTCAAAATTAAATTATTATTTTTTTTATTATATGTATATTGTATTTAGAATTTTAATATCACTTTCTTTCATAAGTTTTTTTTTTTTTTTTCTGTTTTCAACAATGTTCATTTTGTTCCATGATTGTGTTATAGCTATACCTATATATGTATA
Organism: Dilophus febrilis; assembly: GCA_958336335.1. Lineage (NCBI taxonomy): Eukaryota > Metazoa > Arthropoda > Insecta > Diptera > Bibionidae > Dilophus > Dilophus febrilis. The sequence continues at coordinate 6,297,818 of OY284470.1, read as the reverse complement.
TATAAAGTCAATCTCCACGGAAATATATCTTTTCAGAAGTAAAATACATAAACTTTTCATCAAGTATTTATATATAATAATATATACATCATTACAATCATCAACTATTACATCATTATTTTTTTTTAAATTTTATGAAAAAAAAAAAAAACTCCAACTCGTCGTCGTCTTCGTTCAGTGTATTTTATATACATATGCATATAGATAATAAATTTTACGATGTAATATTTATATTTTCTTTTAAATAACATTTAAATTAAATTCAAATAAGATTTCAATTAGAATTAGGGTGCATAAAAAAAAAAAAATAAAAATAATAAATAAAATATCTTCTTATCATATCAAAAAGCTCGAAAGTATAAAGCAGATAATAAAAAATAATAAAAAAAGGGAAAAAAGAAACATCCCAAAAACACACGTAACGATAATAATTCCAACAACCAAACAACAACAACAACAACAATTTTGTTTGTGAATATAAACCTTAATTATATTAAAATGAGAAAAAAAAAAAAATAGAAAAGTTTTTCTTTCTTTTTTTTTTTTGTATGTTGTTTATATTTAAAAAAAATAAAACATTTTCTATTAAAGCAAAATAAAAAATTAAATAAAATAAAAGAAAAATTCAACAACATAAACATCAACAACAACTATAATATATAGGGAAAAAAAAAACAACATAAAAAACGGTAACCTTATATTCAATTTCAATATATCCCAACAAAATGACATGACAGTGCGCGGTGATGAGGACGACGACGAGGATGAAAACGACGAGGACGACACAAACGAATGATAACAATAATATATACATGAGATTAATACATTGAACTTTTTTTTTAACTAAATTCCTTCATAATTTATGTAAATTTAAGTTTTTCAATTTTCAATTTAATTTTATCAATTTTTTTTCTATTTACAGTATTTTATTTATGTGTTTTATTTATTTATATTACATTCGTTAGGTAATAACTCTCTGACAATGAGTTAATATTATAGATATTGTATGTAAGGAGTACGAAAAATCAAAAGTAAAAATAATATAAAAAATTTGTTTTATTTATGTTATGTACCATCGTCATCCTCATCGCGCAATATATGACAATACAAAAACATTAACGTGATTACCTTTTTCCAAAAAAAAAAAAAAAAAAGGAAAATTATTTTGAGGAGGGCGGCAAAAAACTTTCAGAAAAATATTATATGAAATTTCTTTTTCTTCTTAAATACTTTTTTTTTTTTAAATATTCCGTCTATTATACAATTTTTTAATATAAAAATAAAAAAACTTTGTGTCCCTGCAATATTTATTAATATTATTGTTCCATTGTTGTATATCTGTATATATAGATTATTGACAGATAGGTAGATTTATTTATTCCGTAAAAAATCAAAAAAAAAAAGATATGAATTGAATGTTTATAAGAATTTATTATATGGGTTAATATTTAAATTAGGATATGTACTGTTGCTCTATATAATATAATGAAAAATCTTTTACAAAATGACCCATAAATAAGGAAAATAAATAATCGGATTGCTTCTTATCCGCAATATACTAGAAATATTAATAGAAAAAACTTTACTTAAACTAAATTAATAAGCCTAAATTGCTCTATAACAAATATATATATACAAAAAAAATATATATATATAAAGAATGAAATAAATTTAATGTTTTTATGTGTATTATATAGTTAGATTAGAATAATAATAAATGCGAATAAAAAAAAAAGGATTTTATTATATAGATAGACCTTTGAATGTGCGATTCTGATATTTTTCATATATAAGAAAAGGATAATGAATTTTTTCTTTTTAAATTAAATGTATTAGTTATAATGATTTTATTGACCAATATAATTTTCTTTTTTCGGTTAGTTCTTTTAATATAAAATGCGAATAATAAATTTAAATTTTTTTAACATGAATTTTATCATATACACAGTGCGACAATTTTATTATTTCTTTTATAGTTTTCTCTATCGTCTGTAAAAATTTCATTGCATTTGATTGACAAATAAAAAAGTTATGATATTTCTTGTGAAACAATATTTTAATTGAAGTAGAAATTTTAACATGGAACAAAGAGCGCAGTCATTAAATTCAACGCAAAGCTTGCGATAAATCTGCAACAGAAACGTTCAAATCGATGCATCAAGTTAATGCGGCGATAATTGTATGGGTAGAACACAAGTTTTTCAGTGGTATAAACGTTTCGTGGATATGGCTAAAACATAGGCTAAAAAAACAAGAAAAGTTCCATCGAAAATCAAGACAATGCTCGTAACATTTTTCGATAGCAAGGGAATTATATCCATAAAGAATTTGTTCCAACTGGTCAAACTGGTCAGTGTCGCTTATTATATCGAAGTTTTGAAGCGTTTGATGGGCAGGATCCATCGTATTCTACCTGAATATCGTGAATCAGATACTTGGTGTTTGTTACACGATAATGCACCGAATCACAATTCACTTATTGTTCGTCAGCGTTTGGCTTGAAATCAAGTCTGTGTGTTAAATCATCCACCGTATTCACCAAATTTACCACCATGTGACTTCTCCTTGTTCCCAAAACTTAAAATGAAATGTAAAGGATATGTTTTTTTGAGGATATTGAAACCATTCAAACAGCATCTATACACGCGCACTCGAGGCAATACCACAAAATGAGCTGGAACACGCATTTGAATCATTATTAAATCGATGTAACAGTTGTATTGAATCAGGAGGAGAATATTTTTGAATAAATAAAATAAAAAAGTGGATACGAGTAGATAAGAGTAGTTTTTTTCTATGCTGAACCACTCGTTTTGCTTTATAGTAAGTTATATTTTGTCATAGAAAAATCTATTCTTTTCTATAATCTTTACCTGTACTTCTGGTATTCGAATGGGAATCGCAAATATAATATATGGATACATTTATTGGTAATGAAGATCTAAGATACACTCCTAGAAAAAGGATACGTTCTCCAACAAGTTGTTGAACATTAGTTACGTTCCCTTCGATTACCAGGAGTAGGTAAGAGGAGGTAAGAGTGGTTTAGAGTAGAAAAAAATAGATTTTTCTACACCGTACTATAGCAAAAAGTAGTTTGGAGAAGATCTACCCTTTTCTATTTTTATTTTTATTTTTGTATTTGAATTTTCACACAGAGTTATATATTTTCCCGTGTTATTGGCTAATTCCGGACACCATAAAAGCAACACAAATTATGAAACCAACAACAGCGAACGCTGTTGTGAATTGGACGCTAAAATCAATCGATTATAGCCAAAAAATAGATAGAAATGTTTTTATATATATCAAAACACTTTGAGTGTTTGGTATACAATAAAATTAGTAAATGTGGCTGTACGGGAATAGATTTCTTATTATTTGATTCATTATTTGTAGGGAAGCAACAAAACGATTATCTCTAAATATACATCTTATATATGAAACAAAGAGGAGCGACATTTCTTATAACTATCAACATTTGAACTTGTTTTAAAAATGGTTTAATATTTATATTCAAATAGTATGTATATTGTTAAAAGAAATAGTATAATGGTGAATTTTAAGAATAACAATCGCGCACGTATATATATAAAAAATTTTTACATAACAAAAAACCATATATCTATAAAATCTGATCCATTATCAAAATATATAATATATGAATATCGTATTTTTCGTTTATCTATAATCATCGCACATATATAATATAATACATATCCAACCCATATTCTATTTCGCAGGCAGGCAGTTATAGTTCGCTATATATCTATAAATCGAAAAATATATATATCTTTATCATTTATTTATTTTTTTTATCTATCTATACGCATATAAAAATGTATTCACATTTAAATTACATTCATATATTATAATATATATAAAACGGAGAGGATATAGGATTAATAGAAAAATTATGTAAAACGCCATCCATGTAAAAGGCGATCCTGTATGTAATGCGAAGGATATACACATACTGTATCAAGTATTGATATGGCCGCATATATAATAAAGAGTAATTTAAATTTTCCAAAGCAAAAAATGAAAAGGATTCAAAATACTAAATAACTATAAAATATTATCTATATCGTATATAGTATATATATTTGAATAAAACTTTTTTTTGTATTTTTTTTTTCTTCATTTATATATACCCATCCCATAAATTAATTTAACCATTTTGTAGCGTAAGTGCCGATATATATATATATATATATATATGGAAATTATGGCAATATCGTCTATATATCCAATATATATATATATATGCTTTTTTTATTTAGAGAAGAAAAAAAATTAATTTATTATTATTGTTTGTTTGGTATTTTGTTGTTGGTTTATCAACGTTGTTGAATATATATATATATATTACTTGCAATATTACTTTCCGGCAAAACTATATAAGAATTGTTATGGTTTTTTTTTTTTTGCTTTCTTCTAAATATCTTCTATACTGGTTTTCATCACTTATATGTTAGTTTATATATTAGCATGGAAATTGGTTTGTTGGCTTGTATTTATAAATATTATTAAGGTCATATTATAAATGAGTTTTTTTCTTTGGGTAAATAAATGGAAATGTTGTATAGATATGAGATAAGGATATGAAGAGTACAAAATAAAAGGATTCTTTGCGGAATATTATATGAATGCCATTTAGAGGCATTTCTTTTTCAAGGAAGATTAAATAACTAATTTTCATATATATAAAATGATGTACAATAGTAATTCATCTTAATTCCCGCAGAAAGATCCTTGGATTTGATGTATGCCGGAATGGAAGGAAGACGTGAGGGATCAGAAAAAAATGTCCAGTAATGTAATTTTTCACATTTGATAACCGCAAATACAATATCTTAAATACAAATTGTCGCGGTTAAAGAGTGTCTATTAATAAATAATTATTTCGCTTATATATAAATCAGTATATATAGGTAAGTTATGATTTTGTTTAAAATATATAAATACTTTAGAACATTTCAATAAAAAACAAACATTTGTAATTTATTTGCGAGTTTTTAAAAAGAGTGTGATTTTTTATAGCTAAACCAACACCGCACATAAAACATATATAAATATAGAAACATACATATATGGATTCGACACATTTTATCCTTTTATTTTCCGAAATATTTATACCTCTACCGCATATACCGTATATATACAAACATTTAATGGGACATATTTATTTTATACAAAAGCTAAAAAGGATATTTTACAATTGAAAATCTTCTTCAAATATAGATTATTTTTTTTTTATTTTATTTTAAATTATTATATTCCTCTATCTATATATGTAATGTATATGTATTATGAATTGTTATCTTTTTGTTTTTGTGATTCTGTAAACTAAAATTCTCTGACAAAACTTTGGGATCGTGGGTTCGTCCTTCTTCTGAAGTTTTTCTTTTGAATTCATTCTTTTGAAGTCCTTCTTCTAAAGTCCTTCTTTTGAAGCATTTCTTCTAAAGTCTTTCTTGTGAAGTCCTTCTTCTGAAGTCTTTCTTATCTATATATGTTTTATGAATTGTTATCCTTTTGTTTTGTGACTCGGAAAAACTAAAATTCTATGACAAAATTTTGGGATCGTTGGTTCGTCTTTCTTCTGAAGTCTTTCTTTTGAAGTCATTCCTTTGAAGTCCTTCTTCTAAAGTCCTTCTTTTGAAGCATTGCTTCTAAAGTTTTTCTGGTGAAGTCCTTCTTCTGAAGTCTTTCTTCTAAAATCCTACTTCTGAAGCCTTTCTTCGAAAGTCTTTCTTTTGAAGTCCTTTTGAAGTCCTTTTGAAGTCACAAAATATATTTAGCGGTTATTTTCGAATCTGAATTTTCTCAACATAGAATCGTATGTTTTCCCTTGTTGGTTGGTGGTCATACGGACGAGAAACCGTATAAGCAACGAACAGTTGGACTTCTGATTTTGGCGGCTAAAAACCAATCGTTGGTGGGTATAATCTTTTGTATCAGTGGTACAAACAAGAAAGAACCCAAAAACACAGAAAAAACTTAAATTATATTTTTATTTTTTATATTATTTTATGTCTTTCCTTACATATCCATAATAATTTTTCTATATATCTACATTTGTCAGCAATTCCAATAATTTTTCCACCACCACCACCGCATATATAAACCGCATATTGACTCTTGTTATAGTTTTAACAACATAAAATATATATAGTAAACCAATATACAATTTTTCTTCCGTATATATATACATACCGAATTTATCGGTAAAAATACAGATATATCTATATTTATATTTGGATCGGTAACTGCCATCAAGTGGGCTATAAATAAATGTTTCTGATTATTTTACAAAACATATATATATATATATACATTGTGTGTTTAACTTTATATATATATATATATACCAAATACCATATAAGATTATACATTTTCCTATATATTGGTTTTTTTTTTTAAAAAGTACTTTTGGTGTGTACATACAACATAACTAAAACGACGTGTTTATAAGTGGAAATGGTTTATTTATTTGAATTATTTCAGGATAATATCTTATATAAAATATATGAAATAAAGCAATACCAAAAAAAAAACGAAGAATATGTGTGTGTGTTCTGTGTTGTGTATATATACTCGTAATACGTTAAAATATAAATAATGTGAAACAATATATTTTCTACGAAAATGTATTTTATTTTTTCGTTTCTTTATAAATCTATATATTTATGTATATTGTACTAAAAAGTTTCTTTTTAAGTGTAAGTATCTTATATGAGAAATATATATAAAAGATATATGCAATGCAATAATATAACATCAGACACACCATTAAGTCACTTGGGATTTTAAATTTATCTATATATATATAAAATATAGACGGTGGTGAAATGAAAATTTCTTTTTAATTCTATTTCTACTATTATTATTATATTCTTATCTTTGTACAACAAAATACAATATAAAACTACATTTCGTTACAAATATGTTTATGTATTGTATATTGAATAAATTGTAGTTTTATATAAGTCATATAAATTAAAAATTGAGATATTCATTCAATTATACGGACAAATTTGACAAATTATTTGAGATGATTTTGATCATATAGTCATAGTATATATATATATAGATCGGATACCTTCATCCCTCTTAATTTCTTATGAAAATTCAAAGGAATTATTCGAAAAATAATTCGTTTTGTTTCTAACCGTAATTCTTTGGAAATTTTTTTAATATTGACCATGTATTATAGATTGATCATGCATTAGATTCCAAGTTAATATAGTAAATAATTTGGATATGTATCGTTAAGTTTGAAATGTGACTATAGATTATAGTTAGATATTATCAAGAATTGGAATGTAAAAAACTATCAGGTCAGGAAAATAGAGTTTAAATAGAACGACATATAGAATCAGATACGTGAATAATGGAATTACTATAAAATCACTGAATGAATGTGTAATGAAAATGTAAATTTGAAGAGATTGGAAATGTTGTGAATTGCAAATGAGGACGTCAAAAAACCGCAGAAATGGTTGAATCAGCCAAACTAAACCGCAATCAGGTAGGAATTCAGCCATAATTCAGAAGATTTTCGGAGTTTCGAAACCGTCAAAAGCAAAAAATAAAACAATAAGATATTTTACCTTTTTTCAAAATAATTAAATGGCACATGATTTACATATAAACATTGATTATTGAAAATCGATGAACATACAACAAAATTTGTATTGCACCACGCATTGTAGTGTACAGTTTCCTGTAAAACGTATGATGGTGAGAAGGCATAAAAAAAAACATACACACAAAGTCATTATATATACCATCAAAAAACACAAAACCATAATGTGTTCGATCTCAAGCATCAAATAAACTTATTATATCTGCTTTTATATATCAAAGAAAATTTCTCCAAATGAAAATCAAGTAATCATAATTGACGTTGTATACGCAGATATATCATATGGATCTTAATTATCATCATATAGCTATATATAGAAGTATCGACTGTGATATTAAAAGCAATACAAGCATTTAAAAAAAAAATCCAATTTTGGCGAAGCAAATATACTGTGGGAAAGAATGCGAAATGCTAGGATTTTGTAAAAAATGTACAAAATGGGACGGAAATCTATTGAAGATTGCCTCGGCGAAATCTCGGCGTCAATTCAATGAGTGTCATTCTATTTTCCATATAGCTTATAGGAAAGGAATTTAATGAAAGGAATAAAAAATTATTTCCTATATTGTCGTCCGACCGATGAGGTTCCCCTCCTCTTATGGGACCGTATATTTTGATATCTTACAACGTAGATCTTAGATTAGGAAGGATTAAAAGGTGCTCACCCAACAATTTCATAAGTAGAGATATTTTTTGTTCGTTTAGCACCCGTAAAATCTCGGAATTCTATATGAAAAAGTGTATATCACACGATTATAGCGAACATTTTTTAACCCAAAAATATGTCAATGCAATCAATAGAGTGAATAATCATTCAATAAGCTAAATAAATGAAATGGAATTGATCATAAAATTAAAATTGTTATATTATAACATGAATCGTTCGTTGCTAACGAATTGTATATATAAATGCTAAAATGTCATATAGGTCATTGGTTTTTTGCATTAAATTATCGGAAAATGATCTTACATATTTCCTTAACTATAACATATATGGATATAAATATTTTTATTCTTACTGTTCTATTCACAGCGCCGTATGCCAAATGGGAATATTTCAGAATATAGAAAACACGATTTTTTGTTCGTTAAATTAATGAAAAATGTTATCTAAATATTGATATATCCTATAACGAATTCGTTTGAAAACGTATATGTCATTCGTTTTGGATGTTTTGGAAGATAAGAATTTTTATTTATCTTAACGGATATATATTGAACGATTTCTGACATATAAGGAATTCCGAAAAGCCGTTGATTGATTTTTCCTCTGATTTCAGGGAGTCGAATACGCGAGTCCCTGATTATTTATAATGTTAACAACAATATAACAATATCATATTTATATTTATTTCACATATACCAATATTTTATTTCTATAAATTATTGTAATAAATATATACATTATATTATAGAGTTTATATGTACTTTATTATATTATTTATATATATGTTATATATGAGATATATAACCACAAACATATTTATATATTTATATATATAATATAAATTTATGATAATATATTTTTACATATATAAACACACACACACACACGTTCTTTTTATGCCAACAAACTAAAGGATTTTATTTAATCCTTTTTTCATGCATTAAACGAATATATACATTATTATAGAGACACTTTATATAGAGTTAGTTATATTGGTTATATCGTTATATATATGTGAAAGAGATTCATATAACGTTATAAGAAGACGTCGTTATAAAAAAAAAAGTCATATATAAATATAATAGAAGTTTTTTATTATATGTTGATTTTATTTTAAAATGTTTTTATTCTTTTTTTGGAAATTTATTCTAATAAATAGGGTGATGATTGGTTAATAACATTTTAAACGTCCTCGTTAAAATACAAAAAAAAAAAAAGAAATCATCAAATATATATCAACAAAACAATAATATACATATAAAAAAAAATAATAATAAACAAACAAACAAACAAACATATAATAAAAACAGAAATTGCATTATGAAAACTCTAACGTTATTTGAATATGAATTTATAGAAAATACTACTCATACAAATTATTTTTGGTCATAATTCGCATAAATCGCTTGATGATGAATCTAGCTGAAAATTTTTGTATACTTATGGATTAAACCAAGATAATCGGATTCAGCCCCGCTAATATCTATAAGTATACATGCAATAATGTTCAGCTAGCTAAAAATATAACGACTATACCGACCATCTACATTTAAATTTTCCAAATCTTATATATATTTTATTCGTCGTGTCGTATTACATTTAAATAATTTAAATTTAATGACATTGTAATTAGGGGATGTTTTTTTTTTTTTACTATCATCGCGTATAGAAAACTATTTATATAATAGAATAAATGTTTTACGATGAGAAAATACTCGTATTTATAGATAGAGATATACGGAGAATATTTATATATGTGCTAGATATTTGTATATTTAAATCGAAAGACAAACAGAACAAAAAAAACAGAATAAAGGGTTTATAAAAGTTTTAAATAAAATTAAAGTTTTTCCTATATAGATATATATATAGATATAGGATTTGTATATGATATATACTTAAAGGTCTGCGAACAAAATCGTCGTCTTGGTTTTTTTTTTGAATAATTTGTATTCTGTCTAGTGATTTTTTAAGACTACGTATTGTTTTATATATGCGTATAATGTAAATGTTTGTAAGTAATGAATAAATTATATAAAATCCAAATTATTTCAAACAAAACATTAATTTTTAACGTTTAGCCACCCGGGGCACATACAAACTCATATATATATAACATCAAAATTAAAATAATAATTCATATAACCGCTTAGTACGTAAATTTTTAAAATATATATTTTAAATGTGTGTTTTAATAATTTTTATATTTTTTTGTGTGTTTTCGTGTCTCATTTCAATTGTTATACGAAAATTATATATATTTTATTATGCCTAAAAGGCATTTTGTTATCGATCATAGAAGCAATTATAATAAATAAAATTTAGTTTTCAAAAACTAAAATACTATTATAAATAAAATTTGTTCTACTCACCCCCTTGAAAAAAATCTTCATTTGTTTATTTCCAACATTCACGAAAAATCGTCGATATGATGCTGAAAACATCTTGAATATGAAATTTTCATTTAATCTGCTGAATAGAAATTTTATGGAACATCAAAGGGCGATGATGATGATGATGATGATGAAGATCAACATCACCTTTTTTATTGTTCTGCTGAAATTAATTAATTCATATAAGATGTTATTTGTTAGTAAATGATGTTGATTTTAGAAATATTAATATTATTAATATTATAGAGAATTGAAAAAGGTTAGTAAAAAAAAAATATATATCTAAATGATAATAATAAATAAATTAACATTTCTTTTTTCTATTTATTTTCATTATTTATTATAAATATACAAAAAAAAAAAATGTTAACGTGAGACGTAAACGTAAAAAATAAATAATTAAAATATCAGGCACACTTTACCTCCCTTAATTCGTTGTTCCATTTTTGATGATGATTTAATAACAATTTGATATAAAAAAAATATTTCCTTAATTAAATATAAACTTAATATTATCTGAGTATATATATATTCTACTATTCATGCGTTTTCTACCACTTAATAATATATATTTAACAACTACACTTCCATTCCGTCATCCGAACGTTGTCCTTCTTTTTTCAATTTTAATTCAGCATCTAATTTTGGTGTTTCGGTACGCGTATGCCATACTAAAACATCTTTACATAAATTTGCTAATGGTTGTAAATCACGTACAACCGTTAAATGTCGTAATATTTCACTTTCTTGATAGCCACGATGTATTTCATAATTAAATTTAGCTTCTGGATGTTCCAATAGCAATGTTGTACTTATTGCAAATCCAGCCATATCAATGGGAAATGGACGTTCCGGTCTCCATACACTATTAAAACCAATTATTTCATTGTCATCGGTTAACACCGGTTTTTCTACCATTAAACCACCAACCAAACCAACAGGCCATACACCAACTTTACCCGTTTTTATTTTAGCCATTTCCCGAAACAATTCTAAACTATAAACATTATCGTCATCCATAAAATAGACCACCGATGCCAATTGTGAATGTTCATTTTTCAATTGATTACGTATCCATGCTAAACCTAAATTACGTTGTTCAACACCACGTGGTTTACTCCAATTTGGATCCTATAATAATATAATAAAAAAAAAATGTTTGCTTTAAGATTTGCTTTATAGAATATCATATATTTATTCATCATTATACCTTTTCTTTTAATTTATAATCGGCCGGTGTTTTTGCTGACAATAATGTACTACGTTTATTTAATTGTGAACGTTGTAAAAGTGATTCAACCAAATGGGATTTTTCTAAAGCATCTTCAACGATGATCCAATGAAGATTTGGTACAAGCATTACCGTATGTGCTAATCTAAAATTGTAATAATAAGCAAAAAGTAAGACAATCAATATATAAATGTGTTTCAAATTTGAATAGTTTAAAAAACAATTCGTCGGCGATTGATCGGGATTGAAGTATATCATCTGTAATGAGCAATTTTTATAGATTTATAAAATTCGGCACGGAATAATCTCATTACTTATTTAGTTAATTGAAATTTTGGAAGTATTTACTATATATAGCAATGGGAAATAATTATACGTGGCAACTACAAAACAAAAGTAGTGCAATCAAAAGATCATGCTATTATCTGATAATCTAATACACGGACGCAAAAGAAATAACTATACAAAGATTCCCATTTTTCAATGGACAAAGGAAAAACTTCCATAATCGGTAGTTTTTAAATCAAAAACAATTAAATTTAATCAAATTTTAAATCAACAGATAGTTGAAAAACAAAAAACAAAACACAAAAAAAACAATAAGCGGCGTTTTTTGAGTGAAATTAAAAATAGAAATTTTTTTTTTTTTTATTGATAAATGATCCATAAATTATCTATTTAATATAATTAATTCAAGATTGAAATTAAAATATGATAAATATTTAAAAGTGATATCATTTTTTTTAAAAAAAAAAGTGGTAAATTAAACAAAAACAAAAAACAAAAATACCTTGTTAATTCCGCTTTTTGTACAGGTCTTGCATACGTTGGTGTTATTGCATATATTATTACTGGTAAATTATTACTATTATCATTGTTGTTATCATTTAAATCATTGCTGTTATTATTATTATTATTAATTGTTACACATTTATTATTTATTGTAAATATAATTAATAATACAAAAATTATTATTATAATTATAATTAAATTTTTTTGTTTTATTCGAATTTCACTCATCATTTTTTATCAATTCATAAATAAAAAATAAATGAAAAATGACATGACATATTATTACTTTTTGTTTTGTCGCCGAAACAACAATATATACGGAAAAATGAATTATTTTTAACGATTTCGGCTGAATTCATTTAATTTTTTTCAATTCAATTCAAATAATGCGGTAAATTTAAATGTAAAAATTAAATTGTTTTTTTTTTTTAATATTTCTTACACAAATTATAATTAGTAATTATAATATTCTAATAATATAATTAGTGTATAAAAAAAAAATCTATATAATAGATTATATTAAACATAATATTAACAGTATTAATTTTATTTTAATTTTATGTGTTTTTTTTTTTACGAAAATATGTATTAAAATATAAAAAAAAATTCATATAGCAGCTACATATATACTTTTGTTTGTTTGTTTGTTTGGGATTTCATTTGGAAGTTTTATTTATCATTAACATATATAAAAAAAAAAAAAGAAAAAAAAAGTTATAATAATAATAATAGTAGTAGAAAAAGTTACTTAATTATTATTGTCATCGATTACATTTTTTTTCGAACACTTTAAAATCGATACGGATGATGGTAAATGATTTGTCATATGATCACGTAATTGATGTGGTTTTACAAATTTTTTACCACAAACCGAACAGGTAATTGGTTTCTTAAGATAATGTACAACATTTCGATGATGAAATAATGCTGTATATCGTTGAAAATTTTCACCACACATTTGACAATGAAATGGTTTTTCACCGGTATGCAATGTTTCGTGTTCCTTTAGCGTAACCGCCCGATTAAATGCTTTGTTACAGATACGACATTGATGGGGTCGTGATACATGCGTTTTTTTATGAGTTTTTAATGAATACATTGTGTAAAATTGTTTGTCACACACATCGCAATTGAATGTGGTTTGTGAGGAATCCATTAAATGGGATTTATTTATATGATTTTTAAGTACCGATGGTCTTGTAAATGATTTCGAACAATATTGACATGGATGCGGTAAATGTGGCATATGTGTACGATAACGATGTGACACCAATTGCGAATACAATTGAAATTCTTCATCGCATATACGACACTTGTGTAAATGTTCACCGGTATGCAATGTACGATGTTCCTTTAATTTTGTTGGACGTGAAAAACTACGATCACATAAATCACATTGAAATGGTTGAAGATACGATGAGGAATTTAACGACGATGATGATGATGATGATGTTGTTGACGATGGATTTTGATGATTATTATTGTGTTGCTGTTGTTGGTTTTGTTGTTGTTGTTGTTCTTGTTGCGGTTGTTGCAGTTGTTGCGGCTGTTGTTGTTGTTGTTGTTGTTGTTGTTGTTGTTGTTGTTGTTGTTTTTCACATTTACAGTAACCTGTTAAATGTATAGCCAATGCTGTTTGTGTTAAAAAACTATTACCACATTGTGCACATTTTATACTACCACAAATATGATGTTCATATAGATGTTCAATAATTTGTTGTTGCATAGAATAAAAATCACCACATAATGTGCATGCATAGGAAAATTGTGTTTCACCACGTTTTTTTACCATGCGCATATTTTGTATTATTATACGATTTAAATCAATTGGATTAAATACATCATTTTTATATGAATTTTTTTTTTGGCTTGAACTTGTTGCTGTTGATGTTGTTGTTGGGGGTGTTGTTGCTTTTGTCGTTGTTGTTGTTGTTGTTGATGGTATTGGCGTTGTCGCAAACGATGACGATGATGATGATCCAATTGTCGTCCTCGTCCTTTGTTTTTTTAACACACTTCTATTATTTCGAGATTTATTTATTATGGAATTTGACGTTTCTGGTACTGCTACGGGTGGTGAACTATAAAATGCGTTCAATAACAATTGGGAGACATGATTATCTAATGTTTGTACCAATGGATGTTTTGGAAATTCTCCCTCTTTGATTAATAAATGTTTTACATGATCTAACACAATATTATGATAATTTATAATGTGATACATAAAATGATCAACCGTTGAAAATGGAACACCACATAAATTACATTTATAATCTAATTGTTTATCATTGCGAATGTTTTCTGTTTCTGTTTCTACTTCCTCTACAGAGTCTGATGATTCTGATTCTATTTCCAATTTTGTTATTTTATTATTTTGTTGTGTTGTATTGTTTATAGTTGTTTGTTCTGGTTTTGGTAAATCACCATTATCTTCATCATCATCATCATCATCATCATCATCATCATCATCATAATCATCATCATCATGTTCAACTTTTGGTATCAAACATTTCGACGCTTGTTGTTGTTGTGGTAAATAATTTTTTTTAATTTGATTACTTTGAAATTCTTCAATTTTTAATTGTTTTCCTATTATTTTTTTATTGGTACGTTGACGTTGATAATTTTCATTTTCATCATCATCATCATCGTCATCATCATCATCATCATATTGTTGCTGTTGTTTTCGTTTTCCTATTGATAAATTCATTAATACATAGTCAGTTGCTGGTGTTGCTGTTGTTGTTGTTGTTGTTGTTGTTGTTGGACAATGTTGATTATTGTCGCAATCCGATTCAGAATTTTCAATTAATAATTCAGGTTCAATTTTAATATAATTATTCATTTTATTTACATAATTAATTTCTGAGGTTTATATATTCGAGTATATATTTATCATAAATCAAAAAAAAAAAAAACCTATTTATTCAATGTTCCAATTAATAAAACAAAAAAAAAACAAATTAAAATTAAAAAAATTAAATACAAAAAAACAAAAAAAAAATAAATGGAACTTATTATTTTCTTTTTTTACTTTTTGACATATTTTTTAATGCTGTTGCGTTAAAAAAAAAAAAAAAAACTTTCACAACAAAAAAAATCGACGAGAAAGCACAAATTGGTAAAGAAGTGCAAAAATTAAATTGCACTTGCACTTGCACTGCTGTTGCTTCTGCGCGCAAATACATTCATTTTTGTGTAGAGAAAATTTGTTTTTTTTTTTTTTGTTGTTGAATTTGTAATGAACAATAAACGCAATTCATTTTTGGTTTGGACGTAATTTTTACAGTTTTTTATTGAGATATATGAATTTGATGCGAATTAAAATAACACTTAGCGATTAAATGGAATAAAAATAGTATAAAAATTTACGAATTGTTTATATATATCTATTAAAATTAAAAGTAATGGATTTTGTAAAGAATTCGAGATTCGTTACCGTGTTTATTTTTTATGTTTTATGTTGTTTACAATTACTTTTTTTAAGGCCATTGAAAACGATATAAAAAATGTAAATATAACGCATTCAAATAATCACACAGAGAGAGCGAAAATAAGTACATGCGGTGCATTAAAATAAACAATAACAAAACAATTAATTTGTTATCAATTTTTTTTTTTTTTTAATTGCCACCTTATTTATAAATGTAAATACGTGACGTAACACAAATTATTTGCTTTATCTCATTAATCTAATTAATATTTTATTATTGTTAATAAAAAAAAAATAGCAAATATTATTGATAATATAAAATTGTGTAATAAAAATAAATTATTTTTTTTATAAAATGTGCACAGAGTGGTGAAGTGGAGGTGATTGTTAAAATCCCCGCAAAATAACCTTCAAAAAAAAAGAAAAGAAAAATCGACAAATGTCATAATAAAAAATTAATTTTCTTCTATAGTTTATTTTTATATTTATTTTTTTTTTTCCATTAATTAATTAAATAAAAATATTTATTAATAATAATCATTGTTAAGAGTGAAAACGTAATTAGAAAAATGTCTGCAGTTTCACGTTTACAAAAAATTTCCAATTTATTTACTACAACAACAGTAATAAGGTAAAGAATAAGAGAAAATGAAAATCCGTTTTTCTATCAAAATGAAAATCCCAACCAAAACCCATAAATAATAAAATACCATATAAGAATAATAATAATAATAATAAAAATTGAAAATTTAAAAAAAAAAATAGAACATTAACCACAAGTCAAATACGTGATGCATCTGGTGGCGGTGGCGGTGGTGGTGGTTCCGTAGGTGGATCTGAATCATGGTTAAGTAAATTATTGGTACGAAAAATTGAACCGACAAAAGAACCGCATAGTCGTATGTTAAGTGATAAGGAAATTATTTATGCCTTACATACACATAATGTTCGTCCAGATGCTATTGCAAAATATTTGAAAAATTAGTAAGTGTTTTTTGTTTGTTTGTTTGTTTGTGACTTAGTTAATCCAAATAATTAAATAATCTGTAACTTATTGGCAAAAAAAAAAAATAATATATATATATATACAGTAAACAAACAACTGATATTATTGAATCGAAAAAAGAAACAATTTCTTGTGAATTGGTTGCATCTTGGACCGTACAAGTTGGTGATCTTGATCAATGTTTACATTTATGGCGTTATACAGGCGGTTTTGAAAAAGTCGATTTGGCAAAAGATGAATTATGGAATGATGAAGTGAGATTTTAGAATAAAAAATACGATTTAGTAATAATTATTGGTTTTTAATTGGGTTTTTTTTTTTTTACTTTTATTTGTATATTATTACATAGGAATATGTTAGTTTAGTAAAAGAACGTTCATCGTATTTAAGATCACGTCATTTACAATATTTATTAGCGTTTAGCTATTGGCCACAAATGAAATTACGTGAAGGTGGTCATATTTATGAAATGCGTTCGTATCGTTTGAAACCGGGCACAATGATTGAATGGGGTAATAATTGGGCACGTGCCATTAATTTTCGACAAAATAATGATGAAGCATTTGCTGGTTTCTTTTCACAAATTGGACGACTTTATAATGTTCATCATATTTGGTGTAAGTATATTATATATATATATATTACGCGGTATTTGCCTTTTCCTAACAAATTTTTTAATCTCATGGAAAAAATTCACAAATTTTATAGGTTATAAATCATTACAAGAACGTAAGGAGACACGTGAGGCGGCATGGCGTTCACCCGGTTGGGATGAATGTGTTGCCTATACCGTTCCATTAATACGTGAAATGCATTGTCGTGTTTTGGCACCAACTGAATTTTCACCAACTCAATAAATATTCATCATAATATAACAAAAATCATAATATTACGATTTTCCAACAATTAAAACCGCAATATCCATTTAAAAAACAATATTAACTTAAAATCATTTTATTTACATTCAAAAAATAAATTGGATAAAAAATTTTCATAATATATAAAATAAAGAGTGAATCAATAATTTGATTAATAAAATTTTGTCTAAATTAGTAGTAAAAAATATGGCTAGTCACACCGGAATTTAACTAAAATAATTTGAAAAGTGTTTTTTTTTTTTTATTAAAAAATTGTATTTTTTTACTTTGGATAAAATTCAAGTGCTGCTAATTTACTAATTTATATTGTTGCATTTTGATATTAAAAGGCATTTAAAGCAGTTTGAGGGGGTTTTTTGTTTGAAGTTAATTAATTTATTTTTTTTTTGTAGTGAATTTAGGCATATAATAATAATAATAATGAAAAAATGGCATTTATGTTTATTAATCATCAAAAAAAAATATATAATTTTTGTAAATATTTTCTATATATATATAGAAATATAGAAATTTAATTAAATTACGTATTATATAATTAATTAATAAAAAAAAAAATTTCAATATAAATATATTTTATTTTTATCTACAAATAGACAAATTGTTTTGTTTTTTTCTATACACTTTCAATAAAACTGTCTAAAAATGAATTTTTATTAATTAATTTTGTTGTTGCAATAATAAATTCAACATTATCTTGTTGGGATAAAAAACGAAGTGCAGATATTTCGGCAAATGTACATCCGCCAATGAAAAACACTAAAATAACACGTCGGTTATCAGATTGTTCGGATAATTCACTTGTAATTGAAACACGTCGAAAATGACCAGCGGATCCAATACCCCCATCATTATTATTATTACTACTACTATTATTATTATAATTTACTTGATAATCTTCAAATGTTGGTCCTGGTATACAACTGATAACATCCGATAATGCTTGCCATCCGAGTGGCTTTAAAATATTCTCAATGATACGTATCGATAATGGTGCATAAAATGTATGTACATAACTAATATCAGTTGGTGTAATTTCAGCAACATTTTCCACTGTTAAATTTAATGTTTTACGTAGTACCGCATAGGTACGCGTACCCGTTTGTATTTTAATTAAACCGGCACGTTCTAAATTACCAATTGTTAATAAACATTGTATACCATAAACCTGACACAATTCTCGTTTATAATAATCTAAAATTTTCTGTTTTATTCCCGTACCGGCAATACTTTGCATACAAATTAAACGTAAAACAGTTTTTAATGGGGCATGCTTGGCCAGAAGATCTTCAATGAATGCACTTGCTTTATCTGTATCAGCACACACTAGAAATTCTTGTTCACAATCCAATTCATCGAGAAATTCATTTGAATCTGTATAATCTTTTATCATTTCAGCAATTGTTGTGTGCAAAGCCAATAATTGTTTATTTGCTAATATTTGCGGTAAGCGTTCAACAAATTTTTTCATATCCTGTACCGATTTATCACCATGACGTTCTTGTAATTCTAAACTGACTTTTTTCGCATGTCTTGATAATATCTGACCAACAGCAATAAAATTCTTATCACGTAATTCATTAAATATTTCATCATTTGAATTTAATATAACGGATTTCTTTTCCGATGATGACATACCCTGTAATGTATCATCCGATTTTGTAAATCGTTCCGGTGGAAAATGTGCCGTTGATTGATTTATACCAAATTGTTCATCTGTCAAAGGGGTAATTATAATTTTTGTTCTGTATAATTCTGTACGATATTTTGTGTTATTTATGCTTACCAATTAATCCTTCATATGTTAATTGAGTGGTTAATACACTCATTAAATCAATTGAACGATCAATTAATACCAATTGATCAATTGCACCCTTTTCACCATTTACAATTGCCGGTAGTCCATCTTCTTTACCCATCATTTTGGCTAATTCCCATACTTTTTGTGCTGATGCTCCTTTACCGTAAATTTTCGGTATACGCCCATAAAATTTTTGTAATGTTACTAATGCAGATGCCGCCAAATGCAAACATGTTGGATCACCATCAATAAATAATTCTCTATAATTTATCGTAAAAATCACTACTTATTTATATTATATTAATCATAAAATTGCTGTATAATAAATCACTAACCGATAACTATCTTTTAATTCCATTGATAGTAGGTCATTATCAACGAGAAACATTTCACAATTGAATGCACCAATATTTGTAAAACTTCCATAAACACCTTTCATTTTTAAATGTTGTTCGCATAGCATTGATAATTTTGGTAAAAAAAATAAATGAAATTCTTTTGGATTAATTTTACGCCTTTTTTTATCTTCATTTAATACGTTATCGGAAATTGCATCCATTAATTTTAAATGCGGGCGTGTTATGAAAATAATATGTTTTACATCGATGTCGGGCAATGGACCCGAACGTAACGGTACCATTGTTATAACATTACGTTCCTTTAACATTGTATACTTGGTAACCAATCCAACGGGACCAGATAATGAATCATCCCAGACAATTGCCTTTTGTTTTTTTGCAAAAGAAACAGAAATTGAATTAAATTATTATTATTATGATTAAGGAAATTAACCATATATTTTAGTATTTATATATATACTTTTGTTCCTTCACATTTTTCCAATATTGTAAATAATTCTTTGCTTGCCGCTTCTTTTAATAAACCAATATTTACACGAGATCCACCCGTTAATTGGGTAAACATATTTTTTTTTAATTAATATTTAATTACTTTTAATTATACTATTTTAAAAATATTAATTATTTTAAAAAAAACATTAGAAATAAAAAAACACACACAAACACAAACAATGTTTTTGTTATTATTATTTTATGACATCTGTTTGTTTTTTTTTTATTTATAGTTTTTGATAACATTAGAACAAGATAAAGATATTATTTTATTTTGTATACCATAACATTAGAATAAATGAGATAAACCTATTTTTTAATCATATTTAAAAAAAAAATATTCAGTGTCGTAGATATTTTTTCAAATAAAAAATATGTTTTAGTTTAATTTCTCACCGCTAGGTTGTGTTTATCCAGCGGATAGATAAAATAGTAAAAGATAGCTGGGCCAACATTACGCAACGGTGAATTTTTAAGTGTACACGAATTTTAAAGTAGATTTTTGTGTATTTTTTCACCGAAAAATATTGAGTGAGTTTGAGAATTTATTGAAAATTATCTTATAATTTGTATGCAATATAAAAAAATATGACATAAAAACTCAGCGAAAATGAATTCATTCGTTGCGTTGAGAATAAATTAACAATAACGGTTTTTATTTATTTTTTTTAGTGTAAATTGAAGACGCAAAGTTAATTATTATAGAAAAATATACAATATGAAAATATAATTAAACTCCAATCAAAACAAATCTAATGACGCCATTTGTTTTGAAAATAATATATTGTTCATCTTTCCCTTGCACTTGATTCAAAAAAATGTTTCTTATCGCGCGTATGCTCTTATCTTACACGCATAAACTAACGTCATTTTCTATAGGGTTGTTCACATTGCATAAAATAATAACCAAATAACAACCAACACTGAACACAAACATTTCCATCTAACTCTTTTATTCCATTGCCAATTCGCATATACCATTAAATTAATCACATAATATATTACTAACCCTTTTACTACATATTGGTTATTTGCCCCCTCCCCCCCCCCACTGAAAAATTTCCTATATGCAAAACGAAAACATTTCTCCAACCCATTCAAAAAAAAAAAAACTTACACAATCGTAGCGTAGTAAAAAAAAAAAATTCATTTTACATTTTTTATTTTACAAAAAAAA
Source organism: Dilophus febrilis (assembly GCA_958336335.1). Classification (NCBI taxonomy): domain Eukaryota; kingdom Metazoa; phylum Arthropoda; class Insecta; order Diptera; family Bibionidae; genus Dilophus; species Dilophus febrilis. Next base: position 6,275,941 of record OY284470.1, on the reverse strand, counting down.
AAAAAAATGAAGAAAATTCTTCGATGCATTTTAATTAATTAAATAAAAAAATCATCGGAGTTTAATCTTTTTTTTTTTTTTTTTTTTTTTGGTTGTGTGTCCTTCGGGAAACCATAGGGTATTTATTTCCTATCCATAAATTATATTAGACGACATTACAAATATTAAATTCCAAATTAAAAAAAAAAAAATCATAATAAATATTTGAAGAAAAAAAAAACAATTTAATTTCAACGCCCTTTTAAATTCGTTTTTCTGTGCAAAAAATTTTTTGTGGTTGGTGGTCAGAAAGAAAGAGTAGAAAATTAAATGCCAAAAACAACAACAACAACAGAATAAATGCGAGTTTTTTGAATTCGTGTACGTTCGTCGTTCGTTTTGTTGTGTATGCGTGCGTTCCGCGACGGTACGGTTTACGGTATTATAATTTTTTTTTTTTATTTTAAATAAAAAATAAACCAAAATGTGTGTGCGTGCGGTGCATATAAAAAGAAAAAAATAAATAAGAAAATTTCTGTTCTGTTTTTATTTGCGGTTTTAAATTTTATATTTACTATTTTATTTTTTTTTAATAAATTAAATAAATGTTATTAAAAATTAAATGGAATTGATAAATCGGTATTTTAATAATAATAATAATAATAATAAATTACTGATTAAAATAATAAAAAAGAAAAAAAAGTGGTATGTGCTACTGTCTGACAACAATAAAAGAAAAACAAAAAACAACAACAACAACGGGAACAACAACGACGACGACGACGTCGATAACATCAAATACAACAATAACAGAAACAACAACAACAACAACGGGAACCACAACGAAGAATCAGAAGAAGAAGAAAAAGACGACGACGGCGACGACGACGACAAAAAATAAAAAATACTCGTTGCGGAGATTTTTATTTTTTTTTTTATATTTTTTAATATAAATCGCCATTTTGAAAGAAGGTTATTTTTTTTATTTTTTTTTAATTTTTATTTAAATGGTTATTATTATAATAATGAATTAATTTTTTGTTTTTTATTTATTTATATATATTAATTAAAATTCTATTAATAACTATATATATATATATATATATTTGTAATTAAAATAAATATTAAAAACCGTGGATAATGTAATCCAAAAACGAAAAAAAAAATGTTTGTATGTTTTGTGTGTGTACATTGAAAAAAAAAGAAAAAAAAAAAAATTCAGTTATCAAAAAAATGTAAATGGTAAAAAAATGCAATATTTCTTAAGGTAATTATCACAAAAACCAAAAAAAAAAAAAAAAAACATCTGTTCCTTAAAAAAAAAAAAAGGTTCCAAAAATGGTTTTGTTTTTTTTTTATCGTTGATAAATTTTATATTAATAAATACATATCCAAGGTGAATAGAAAAAAAAAAAACAGAAAAGATTTTCTTCACCAGACAATTAAATCCTACCAATTTATACCAAATCGCATAATAATGAAGAAAAAAAAATGTGAATTTAATTATAATTTGTAGTGTTATCAAAGAAAAGAAAAAAAAAGAAAAAAATTCGTGTCGTTGATTATGAAAAAAAAAAACAACAACTACCTCTTCATCATCATTCATTTCGCATTGTTGTGGCAATTTTGCATTCCTCATGTTTTTTTTTTTTTTTTGTGTTAATTCTTCGTGTTTCTGTGTGTGATTAATTTAAAAACAATTTTTTTTTTCTTTATTTTGATCCATCATTTTCCATTCAGTTTGTCGGTGTGTGGATATCGCCCAAACATAAATTTATAATGGCTTTTTTTTTATCATAAAATTTTTATTTATTTTTTTTTGTTTGTGATAACAGAATTTTTTATACATTCACAAAAATTTTTGCACATGCAATTTGTTTTTGTTTTCTCTTATATTGTGTCCGCAGTGATAAAAAAAAGCAAAAAATTTAAAAGCGTTAAATTAAAGAAATATGTGAAAATGTATTATTATTGATTTCGTTGTTTTTGCTACTGGAAATTTTCATTTTCATAATTGTGAATGTGTGGTAATAATAAATTAAATTAAAAAACAGAATCTCCAATCTCCAGAATGTTTGTTGGATGAAAAAAAAAAAAGTTAAATTTCAATTTAACATAAATTTTTTCCTTGTTGTCTATAGATAGATAGACTAGACTAGACAAAAGAGTTCATATCCTTGTTTTATGTTACCTGCCTTTTTTCTTTTTTTTTTTTTTATTATTATCGTTCACCTTTGACTTTGATATGTTTTTTTATTTTTTAAATTGTTTTTTCTTTAAATTTTATACAATATCCCCGTAAATAAACCGAAGAATATATTATATTAGAAAATCAATATAGTAATTGTTATTATGTTAAAATATAAAGAAAATCTATATTTAAAAATAAATATAATAAAAATTATGCATAATATTTCAGTATAAATATTTTTTTTTGTTTTATTGGGTTTGCCAAATCATGGTCATATTTTTTTTTTCTATTATATGATAAATCAAAATTGATTTTTGTTTTCCAATCAATTATATATTTTATATTATATTATAAAAGAAAACATTCCTAATGGATTAATCAATTCATTACCACCGGTATATATATATATAGTTATTATTTTAAAATATATTATATTGTATTGTTTCCGGAAAAATTCGCGGTGATGTAATCAAAATTTGCACAACAGAATTCCGCAAATAAAAATAATAATAATAATTCCACAATCGTATATTATTTATATTTATCAATTTACTCTCTGTTTCTGTTTTTTTTTTCGGGTATTTATTATTGATTTTGTATATCCTTTTTGTAAAAACAAAATTTGTATCTCATCGTTTTATCTATAGATATATTTGAAAAAATGCAGGTCAATATATTATTTCTTTATTGTTTATCATATAGTTTTTTTGTGGTTGACCCCACCCTACCTACCAACCTACCTACCAACACACATTTCTATAAAATGAGATATTAAATTAAATGCAATTTTCATATATTTCCTAATTTTATTGAAATTTCTAATCGATTTTCCCCGGGGGTAGAAATATAATATTTGATTGCTAAATGAAATGTTTAAAAAATCGGATTGTATTTGAAAGGATATGAGTACGGAATATTTGAAAGATCAAATGAATAATTTATGAGTGTATGAGACAATTAACAGAAGGAATAAGTCTAAGGGGCTATGCAAAATTTAGATTTAAAGTTAGTATCCAAGGCTTTGTTTATCAAGGGTCAGTTTCATGCTTTTACACTTTCAAAAAGTATCTATATCCATAATAAACCATTTGAATGCCAAAGGCCGAAAGGTAATTGATTTTCATTTTAAATTATTGCATATCAAAAAATTATTATTTAAAATCAAATTGTTGTTATGCGAAATGTTTTTTTATTCTATTTTTAAATCTATGACCATTTAAGTACACGTATATTTACTAAATAAATGACTAATTAATTAATTAATATTATTCTATTTTAATCTTTTCGATTGTCACAAAAAAAAAAAAACCATATTTAATCGAAATCATGGCTGAAGTACAGTTTAGCGGACCTTGAGCAAGGACATTGGGGATACCTGCAATCGAAAGCCTATGTTGCACAGACAAAATAACCGTTATAATTTTTTGGCGGTCACCCCTGCCGTTTGGAAAATTCAGTTAACCCTTTGCAGACCGGTTCCACCTAAAAAAATGTAAAAAACCACATTTTCCCATCCCCTGACCCCTATATAACTCCGATTTCTTCCGGGGTTGTTTTAAATGAAAGACAATGAAAATACCTTTATTTTGAATATTTACTTTTGAAAATCGCCCGTCAGGTTGCGTCACAAATCAGTCTGTAATGGTTATAATGGTAATGGTTATTTTGTCGGTGCAACATAGGCTTTCGATTGCGGGTATCCCCAATGTCCTAGCTCAAGGTCCGCTAAACTGTATATTCACCTAAATCATTTGTGTATGATTTTTAATTTTAAAATGAAATATATACATTTTATGATGTAATTTTAATCTATTTTTTAATATTTAAAATGACTATCAAATTAACAAAATATAAAATACTTAACAAAAAAAAATTCTTTTTCTTTTTCTTTTCACAGGATTTTTTTTACATTTTATCCATCAAATAAAATCAAAACAATTGCAACTATTGCAATAATTTAAAATTATATTACGCATTCATTCAATCATAAGAAGATAAGATTATATTCCGGTACGGCACAACAAAACCAAAATTATCGATTAGATAAAATCACAATCACCACACAAATTATATATTGGTGGAGAAGATATTTTTGAGAAATGCCTTAGCTATATTTTATTCTTTTGTATTTTATATACAAAACTAAAATTTGTATATATATATATATGAAGAAATAAAAAAAAACAATTAAATATTATAGCAATATATAAGAGAAAAACATCCACCTAATAATTTTTTTAGGATAATTTAATTTCACAACATTTATTTAAGTAAAAAAAAAATATAATTAAAATAAAAGTTAGACGAAAAAGTAATATTATAAAACAACAACAAGACGCTGACGTCTGCACGCGGATTAAAAGAGAAAAATTTAAGAGTATTGTAACAATTTTTTTTTTTTATCAAGTAAAATATTTTTTTTATATATACAATAGAAAAGAAAATATAAATTAACGATAATAAAAAAAAAAAAAACAACGCGCCGCAAACAATTTTTTTATAGAAACAAAATTTTACCAATTATTTTTAAAACCAAATAAAACAATAAAATTCCCTGATCGTGGTGGGAAACAAAAAAAAATTGATAAACAACAACATATTTTTTTAGTAAAATTTAGTAAAAAAAATTAAAGTAGGAATAAAACAAAAAAAAGAAAGAGAATTCAATTATTTATAAAAAAAAAATAAAATAAAATAAAAAATAATTACCAAAATGCCATCGATAAGACCAGGTAGTCTTAAAGATCCCGAAATTGCTGAATTATTTAATAAACATGATCCCGAATTGATATTCGATGATTTACGGGAAATTGGTCATGGATCATTTGGAGCTGTATATTATGCTAGATGTAATTTAACCAAAGAAATTGTTGCCATTAAAAAAATGTCCTATATGGGAAAACAAAGTCTTGAGAAATGGCAAGATATATTGAAAGAGATACGTTTTTTACGTCAATTAACACATCCGAATGCTATCGAATATAAAGGTTGTTATTTACGTGAGAGTACCGCATGGTTGGTTATGGAATATTGTGTTGGATCGGCTTCCGATATCATTGAGGTGCATAAGCGACCGTTACGCGAAGAGGAAATTTCAGCAATATGCGATGATGTACTAAATGGGCTATGTTATTTACATAGTTTAGGACGAATCCATAGAGACATTAAGGCTGGTAATATTCTATTGACGGAATTCGGTATTGTAAAATTGGCTGATTTTGGTAGTGCTGCAATAAAATGTCCGGCAAATAGTTTTGTCGGCACACCCTATTGGATGGCACCCGAAGTTATATTGGCCATGGACGAAGGTCAATATGATGGTAAAGTTGATGTATGGTCATTGGGTATTACGTGCATTGAATTAGCCGAACGTAAACCACCGTATTTCAATATGAATGCAATGTCAGCCCTTTATCATATTGCACAAAATGATGCACCGTCATTACAGGTGAGTTGGTTTGAATTCTCTCTATTATTTTAACACTATATTTCAAACATACACATACACATTATTGCCTGTATAATTATATCACCTTCTGTAGTGAATGTTCTCCACATCATATGGAATACAAATGGATAATAATTCTTTAACTACATAGCAAATACCTTATTAATGTAATAAGATTTTGTTAATGTAAAATTTTTATTTGGTGGGCATTAAAAATAGTAAGGTCAGAACCATAATTTAACAATGTTTTACTAATCTACAGGGAAAATTTAATACAGAATTCGGAATGAATGGGATCTGCCAAAAAAAAAAAACCCCGGTCTTGGTAAAATTGTCTGAATGCTGAATACGATACGATAAATGGTAAGGTATTTGTGTATTTTTCGATGGAAGAAACCCTTCTTACAAATCATTAACGAATATAATCTCTGAACAATTCTATACTCTATAATACGAACGAATCTCCCAATATAAAGAGAACAAACACACACAAAATTTGAAAATTTAATTTGCTAAAGACATTATAGATAATTATTTTCCTTTTTTCATTTCAGTCTCAAGAATGGTCAGATGTATTCCGAAATTTCGTTGAGACATGCTTAAATAAATCACCCGTTGAACGGCCAACATCAGCAAAATTATTAAATCATTATTTTGTGAAAAGACCACGTTCTGCAAATGTTTTAATAGCATTAATTGCAAGGTATAATAATAAAAATGAATTCATAATCATTAATTTATTGAGATTTTATATTGAAATGTATAATAAATATGCTGTTTTTTTGTTTTTTTTTTCTTTTTGACATTCTAGAACGAAAGCTGCTGTACGTGAATTGGATAATTTAAATTATAGAAAAATGAAAAAAATTCTAATGGTTGATTCTTGTGAGACTGAAAGTGCTATTGGTGATTCCGAAGATACACCCGATGAGCATACGGGTGGTGATAGTAGTAAAAGTAATAGTATTACATCTGAACATTCATTACAATCAATTGGTATATCGGCAACAAGTAGTCAAAGTTCTTCAAGTAATTCAATACCACCAGCATTAAATCAACATCATCAACAACAACAACAACAACAACAACAACAGCATCATCAACAACAACCACATCATCATCATCATCATCATCATCATCAGTTGCATCAACATCATCAACCTCAACAATTACAATATCAACAACAACAGCAGCAACAGCAACAGCTGCAACAACAACAACAACAACAACCACAACAATCCCATCAAATTTCACATGGAGGAGGAGGAGGAGGAGGAGGAGGTGGTATGTCAAGGAATTCATCAAGAAATCGTGGTATTGCATCTGGTAGTGGTGGCGGTAGTGGTGTTGGTGGTGGTAGTTCTAGTTCAAGTACATCAATACAAATGATGCATCATAATATGAATAATAATAATAATAATAATAATATTAGTAGTAGTAATAGTATTCAAGCAAGTAGTAGTAGTAATAGTAATACATCATTAAATACAAATCAACTTCAATCACATTATCATAATAATGTACAACATCAGGCTGTGGTAAATGCTGTTACAGAACATGGTGGTAGTAATTTTGCAACAATACGAACAACAAGTATTGTTACAAAACAACAAAAAGAACATATGCAGGTAAAATTTAGACACTTTCAGGATTGAATTTGATTGTTTGTGAATTTGACATTTTTATATTCTAAACAATAATTACAGGAAGAAATGCATGAACAAATGTCTGGTTATAAACGAATGCGACGTGAACATCAAGCATCATTACTGAAATTAGAAGAAAAATGTAAAGTTGAAATGGATAATCATAAGACAACATTGGACAAAGAATATGATTTATTGTTACATAATTTTACAAGGGACATTGAACGATTAGCTGTAAGTATTTATTTTGATTATAAAAATTTTTCAATAGTCGTTGTTTTTTCTACTTAATATTTTATCATTTCGGTATGGTATTATAGATAAAACATCAACAGGAAGTTGAACGACGTATGAAACAAAATAATGGTGCCGAAAAGAAATTACATAAAGAAATATCAATGAAACAGGAGGGTGATCGTAAAGCATTTGATTTACATCGAAAAAAAGAATACAAAGCGAATAAGGAAAAATGGAAACGTGAATTGTCAATGGACGATTCAACGCCAAAACGTCAACGTGACGCAACATTACAATCACAAAAGGATAATTTAAAACAAGCCGAAGCCCAAGAGGAACAACGTCTGTTACGTGTTCAAAAAAATTACATTGAATTGGAAATGCGAAAATTTAAACGAAGAAAAATGTTAATGTTACACGATTTAGAAAATCAATTGTTACGTGATGTAAGGACGATTTTAATTATATCTGCTGTTGAATTAAAGAATTAATGAATGACATTTTCCCATTTTTTGAATTGAATAGGAATTAAGTAAAAAACAACAACAATTAGAGCAAGCCCATGGGATGCTTTTAAAACATCATGAAAAAACACAAGAATTAGAATATCGACAACAAAAAAGTGTACATAATTTACGTGAAGAACAAATAACAAAACAACATGCAACGGAATTACAAAATCAAAAAGATTATATGGAACGAGTTGAAAAGGAATTATTACGAAAGCATGCACTTGAGCTGAAACAACAACCAAAGAGCTTAAAGGTAATTGTTGATTTATTCTCCATTATTCTTATTATTATTTAAATTAACATAAATTTTAAAATTTTATTTGAAATACAGCAAAAAGAATTACAAATACGTAAACAATTTCGTGATACGTGTAAAACACAAACTAGACAATATAAGGCATTAAAAGCGCAAATATTACAAACAACACGGAAAGAGGACCAAAAAGCTGTGATAAAAAAATTGAAAGAAGAACAACATCGTAAATTATCGTTATTAGGAGATCAGGTAAAAAAAAAATCCCTCGCAATCAATTTTTTTTTGAATAAAACAAGAGAAAGACAATCTAAATATTTAATATTTTTTTTTTTATTAAAGTATGAACAAACAATTGCTGATATGTTACAAAAACAAAGTCTTCGTTTAGATGAAAGTCAAGAAATTGAATGTCAACAATTAAAGGATCGTTTACAATATGAATTGGAAATTTTGATGGCATATCAAAGTAAAAATCGTATGCAAGCACAAGCACAACGTGATCGTGAACGTAAAGAATTAGAAGAACGTGTTAGTGTTAGACGGGCATTATTAGAGAGTAAGGTAAGAGTAAGGATCAATCGCGTTTGTTTTTTTTTTGTTTGTTAATGCATAAATAAATTATAGTTTGTTTAACCCGGTAATTAACATATTTCGTTTGTATTTTTTTTTTTCTTTCGTTAAATATCACCACAGATGGAAGCTGAATTACAACAATTCAATAATGAACGAGCGGAGCGAATACGAATATTACATGATAAACATGAAAAAGAATTAGAAGGTTTTGATAGTGAATCGACAAGGATGGGATTTAGGTATGATGAATTTGATGATTCGCTTTCTCCTGATTCGTTAATTATTGATTGAATTCGATAAAGAATTTTAGTTAATGGTTTTTTAAAGGGGAAATTTTCGCAATTTTCAACGCTATTTTTAAAGCAATTTTCCTATATTTCTCTTGATTACTAACTGAACTGAACTGTTAGAAGAAGATTCACAAGACCAAATGCTGAATTTCTAGTATCATTACATTTTTATTTCTTTATATTCTTTGAATCTGTTTTGCTTATTAAAATAAAATCAAATTTGTAATTTGTAATTGTATAATTAATAAATTTCAAAATTAATTTCCATTTCAGTGCTCTTGCATTAGCGGAAGCATCAAAAGAAACGTATCCGGATGAAGAGGGCAGCCTGTCCGGTTCCATGATTAGTTTAGCCCATAGTAATAGTTCAACAAGTTTTCCTGCCGGTTCACTTTAGCAGCAACAACAACAACAACAACAACAACAACAAGAAATTCATACAAATTGGAAAATGCATGATCATCAAATGATGACGATGGCAATTGTGGTGAAAACCACCATGACGAATTCTGCTACTACTACAACTACTACGGCAATGAGCACGAGCTCGATGACACCAATGACGACAATTACGACAAACGATCGTATCAACTCAATGATAACATCCTCTTCATCATCATCATCATCGATTACATCATTATTAAGATCCTTATCATCGAAATCGTCTTCTTCATCGTCGTCGTCTGCCGCTTCTTCTTCTTCTTCTTCTTCTTCAGTATCGACGACCTGTTCTCTATCGACTTCACCTCCAACACCATTTTTCAATGTAAATTTTTCATTTTCCCCCCAATAAAAAAAAAAAAAAACAACAATAACAATAATTTAATTTTAATAAAATAATAAAAATTAAACAAAAAAAAAAAACAAAAACAAAATTAACTAAAATAATTAATTAATTAATTAAATAATAAAAAATCATTTATTATTATTATATATCATTATTTATATTTATAAAATATATTATTTTATTATTATTTTTATTATTTTTTTTTTCGTTTTAATTATTTTTTTTAGTCTAAAATTTTTCAAATATATATAATATTTAATAATTAATTAAACAATAATAAAATAATAATAAATAATTAAAAAAAAATAGTTATATTTAATTAAAAAACAATAAAAAAAAAATTATGTTTAATTTTAATAATAATAATAATAATAATAATAAAAAAAAAAAATACATTTTATGATTAATTTAAAATATTATTTATTTATTTTTATTTTTTTATTATTTGTTTTATTTTTATTTTTTATTACACATTTTACACAAAAAACAAAACAAAATAATCCCAAAATCATTTAAAATTAATATGTACCAGAAAATTAAAAAACTCCTGCAGCGACGGACGACCGATGGGGAGGCCGCCACGGCCGCCGCCGCCGTTCACATCATCATCAAAATTTCATCATAAAAAAATTAAATAATTATATAAATAATAGATTATTTAATTAAAAAAAATTAAACAATAATAATAATAATAACAAATAATAATAATTAAAAATAAATAATAAAATATTTAAAAAAAAAATCAGTTTTAGTTGTTTTATTATTAATTTTTTTTTTTAAATAAAAGAATTGAATTTTTTCCGTTTCTCTCCACACAATCTGTCTTAATTTTAATATTTAATTACTTTTTTTAATTATTTATTTTAAGTTATTATTATTTAATTATTATTTTTTTTTGTTAAAGTGACTAAAACCCCTCCCCCCGGCTGCGATATATTCGAATCAGACCATTCCTGGGCCCCCATTTCGTACCTCCGATTTACACCTACTCAATTTGCCACTCAGATGTCCCCGATTGCTCATCGAATATAGTGTACCTCGTTTATCTCAAGCATCTCCTTGAAGGGTATCCTGCGAGCTGGGAAGGGTGACCGGTCACCCCCGCATCCGTATGCTCTGTAAAGCCGGACATTTGCACACAATGTGTGCAGCCGTTTCCTCATCCTCTAGACAGAGTCTGCATGTATCATCTGTAAGAATTTTCATCCCCACAAGATGATGTCTGAAGGCTCCATGCCCTGATGCCCTTATGTGAGTGCCACCAGTTTCCTGAGAGTTCCTGACTGTCCTCCAAGCCAAGAACCTCCCGATTGGTGTTTCCTACTCTCAGCCCAAGTGTCATCCTGAACTGTCTGAGTCCTTTTACTTCCTTCCATCTTTTCTGATCCGAACGGAAATGGCCCAATTCTCTCACCGTACTTCTGCAGTGTACGGCTCCGGTCCAATGAAATTATTGGTCGTTCCGCAATTTTGCCAAAGCGTCCGCCCTTTCGTTCCCGTCGATTCCACTATGCCCCCTGACCCAAACCAGCAGTGTGACCGCATTCTGTGTCGTACACCCTTTAAGCCTGTGAGCACGTTCCGCAGTGCCAGGGATGAATCAAACATCCCACCAAACGTCATACACCTTACCAGTTCCGATTGCAATCATAAGGCAAAAAGGAGTTCCTTCCCGCACACCCCGTTGCCCAGCGTCCATGGTCCAGTGCATGAATTAGGCGACCATCGTCTCCGCCTGGTATATACTGAGGCATAACTCTGGGGAGTTATGGGGGGGACTCTGGGGAGTTATGCCTCAGTATACCAAGAACTGTACAATTCCATTTCTTCTATGAAAATCCTCTAAAAATCCTCTTCGATTTGCTAAAACACGAAATTGATGAAAATAAAAAATAGGTTGATAAAAACATTTGAATTGTTTGAACTGTCAGATAAACACCCATGTTTATCTGACCTGAGTTCAAACCAAGTGCCATCGAGTAGTATTACCCGGCCCCTAAGCTGCCATTTTTCCGTTAGATCCGTTCGTGAAGATTTTTATCGTTTCCGACGACCCCACTATTCAGGAAGTGATCAGTCATCTATGAGTACTATTATTATGGTACCTATTTCCTGTACCATAACGCGACTCTCTTAATCCCATCCATAATTGCATGTCCAGTTCCTTTATACTCCCTTGACACAAGAGTCAGGATCCTTCTGTGCCCATAAATGGTGCCTTTATGGTATTTTTTTTTTTTTTGTTAATTTACTAAACAACAATTTTTTTTTTTTTGCTTTGTTATCATAAACTCATTAAATCATGTCATTGTTTTAAAGCCTCTTTAAAGTTTCTCTCGTCACCGCGCGATAACAAAAATCAATTATAAAATTAAAAAATTGTGAAAAAACATTCCGTTTTAAGGGATTAATTAAATATTTGTTTTTTTTTTTTATTTCATTATGTAATTAAAAATGTTTTAATCAACATATTTTTTTTTTTTCATCATCAATTTCGTGTTTTTTTTGCAAATCGAAGAGGATTTTTAGAGGATTTTCATTGAAGAAATGAAATTGTACGGTTCTTGATCGGTAGATTCCATTTAATAATTAAGAGAAAAATCCAAAAATTGGGTATTGGCAAAGCAAAATCGCATCATTAATTAAGGAATTTAAGGTAAAATTTTACGGAATGAGCTTTGGTACATCTTAAATAAGGTTCTGCCCGTCATCCAGGAAAATCTTAATGATCTAAAATAAAAAGAACCTTAACATTTAGGATATTTAATGCTGTTTAAAACAAAACCAGGAATGAACAATGAAAATAACAAAAAAAAAAGAATTAATTTTTATTTATTTATATATTATTTATTATATTTTTTTTACTAATTAAATTTAATCACTAGAAAAAATCAATTAAATATTTTATTTTATCTCCATTTGTTTGTTTTTTTTTTCTATAAAATATCTACAATTTTTTTACTTTAATATCTACAATTAATTTAATTTTTAAAATGAAAAATATATTTTTTATATTTTACAAAAATCATTTTGGAGATTTTAATTTTTTGTTCATCTTCTTCTTTATCATTGAGTCTGTTTTTATTAAAATACTATTTAATTATGGTTTTTTTTTTTACAATTTCATTAACTTTTTTTTTTTTTATAAACAAAAAAAGAAAATATAGAAAAAACACGACAATTTTTGGGGCGACGTTGATTTTTATTTATTTTATTCATTTATTTTTTTAATATATAGTTTAAAAAATAGAAATATAAATAATTCATTTTTAAGTCAATTTTATATTTTTTTTAAATTATTATAAAGGAAAAAAATTAAACGTAACACTGAAAAATGATAGAGCACGTTAAAAAATAATTAAATATATAAATTTTAAACAAAATAAGTATATAAAAAAAAATAAACATTAAAAATAATAATAATAATGTGAAAAAATAATTAAATGTTTGAGGGAAAAAATTTTTGTTTATATGAAAAAAAAAATTAATTTAGAATTTAGATAATGGAATTGTTTTGTTTTTATTTAATTATTATTTAACTTTTTAATTCCTTTTTTTTTTTATTTTTTTAACACCAACAAAAGATAACATTAAAATTATTATTATTTTAATGATTTTTTATATAATTTGTTTCAAATATTTCCAATTCATTTGTTATATAATTGGCTTTATTTCGTAATAATTTAATTTGTTTTTGATTTGTTTCTAAGGTGGTTAAACCACTTTCAATTTGTTTTAATTCATCGTTCATATCAGTTGTTGCCGTATCAACAACACGACATAATCTTGCAAATGTACTTGAAAGTTCTCTATTAAATTGAAAAAAAAAAACAGAAAAATTATTTAATTATTTAAAACTGTATTATTCATTACTAGAACTTTGATGCACTTACTGTTGAACTTGATGACTACAATTTGCTGATGTTAAATCAACAATTAATTTTAATTTTCTCGTTGCATGTCGTACATATTGATTTTTAAATGTACGTTCTTTGGCCGTATTTGTCCATGATAAACGTTCATAGAAATAAACGCATCCGTACAAAGCACCAACACCGACCAAAACACGCCATCCAATTGTTTTCAGAAGCTTTTGTGTTAGTGGTAATAGAAAACATTAGATTAAATCCAATCATAATATTAGAAATTTTTTGCAAAAATACTTACAAATCCAGCGACAAGTAAACCACCAACAGTTCCCTGGGATCCAATTGATGCCATTGCAATACGTGAAATAACCGATAATTGTTCATGGGTAATACCCGTTTGTGGTAAAATATACATTTGTGAATCATGTTCATCGTTAATTGGTGACAATAAATGTGGTATCTATAGGTAAATTAGAATTATATAAAGAAAGAGATTTGCAATTTATTTAAGGTAAACTTTAAATTAAGAAATGCTGTCAAGAAAAAACATCCAGGTAAAGATAAACGGGACTTAAATTTTCATCATCAATCAACGACTCATGAAAATTTTAATATAAAACGATGTGCTATGCTGTAATATATTCAAATTCCTCCTAAAAAAAAAGAACCCCATTGGATTTGTATGTGGAAGGACCTCCTGGATGTGATCAGAAAATGATATAAAATTCTTTCTATGCTTCATTAAACCTCCAAAATTAATTGAACAAAAAACAGAACAAAAGACATCATCCACTTGGATTTCTATATGGAGACTCCTCCTTGATGATATTGAATCGGAAACAAACTTACATGAACATTATTTCCATTTTGTCTGTGTTGTTGTTGTTGTTGCTGCTGCTGCTGCTGTTGTGCAATTCCATCTTTTGATGTTAACCCACCTTTTAATTTACCTTTACCGGTAAAACGTTGAATCATTGCCGTTATACCCCATGAAAAACGAAATTCTAATTCTTCTTGAAAATCTGAACATAAATTTTGACAATTTAATGTGTAAAACATTTCGAATGGCTGAGAACGTGATAAAATCTTTTGTGTTTGTAAAACAATTTTATCGGATGGTATTAGGGCATGCATTCGATCTGAATAAAAATTAAAAATATTAAAAATAAATAATTAAAATTAAAATATTATTATTATTAATATTATTACTAGGAATTTTACCAGTCATTTCACGTTGTGCCGTTTCAACGTTCATTGCCAATGCCGTTGATAAACGAGCCCGTAAATTTGATCCCAAACCATTTTCAACATGTGCATTTATTTCTTTTTTATATACATTTAATACCAATGGTTCCGTATGAAATGGTAAACTAAATTCATCAACTAAAACATTTAAACGCCATATTTCTTCATTCAATGCTTTCGATACCTTTTGTTCAACTTCCTCCACCATATTATGAATTTTTAATTTCATTTCTCTGGTGACGGCCATCAATTGATTTTCCGTATTTGTTATACGATCGGTCAGCATTTTTTTTTGTTCAATTTTTTGATTACGAATAGCACCGGCACGTTCAAATATACCATCCAACATGTATCGCATATCACTGAAAAAAAAACATAATATTTTATTATTTTATATAAATAAAACTAAACCCATCACAAACCCCTGCCCCCAAGAATAATGATAATAAAAACTTACCCAGCAATTGTTTTACCCCTTGAACTATGTTGTTCAAATTTTGTTTTAACAGCACTCTTTGAAATACACTCTTCAAATTTCCGTTCAAAATCTTGAAATTCAAAATAACGATTTTGAAAACCTTCGGCTAATGCACCCGCATGAGCCGGTTGTCCTTCAGATTCTTTTATGCGACCCTAAAAAAATTGTAATGACAATGACCAGAGTTTATATAAAATATAACAATAGTTCTTTACCTGTAATGTTTCACGTGCCGATACAAAAAATACTCGTTCTTCAGCCTCTTTCGTTGTATTCACTTTTAATTCTTTTACCAGAAAATCAACGCAACGTTCCTGGTGTTGAGCTTTGACCTAAACCAAATAATAATAAAAAAAAAAAAAACATATCAAATGTTTAATAAAAAATCTAACAAAACATATTAAAAATAAATGAATTTCAATGTTTAGAAATGTAAATCAATCCTTACAAATAATAATTAATTTTTATAATCTAATTTAAAAAAAAAATATTTACACACAAAACACAAACCTTTCCTAAATCCTTCTTTATATATATATTATTGTGATTGATAAGTAAATTAGCAATATAAAATACGTTAATAGTTTTCAAATTAAAATATCTACTACTGAATTAAAAAAACAGGGGGAGACGAGAGAAAAACTACGTTTAAAACAAATACAACGGAAATTCTACAGAGGAAAATACACAAATAATATATAATACAAGTTTTAAATTTACCGATTCTTGAAATTCCGGTTCACTTGCCGATGCATCCCAACGATTATTCAATATGAATATATTTGGTTTTGATAGCCGCTTTGATACTTCATGAAAAAATGATTTTTCCGCTAGGGTCATTGTTGATTCAGCATTTAATACCAATACAAAAACATCGGCATTCAAACAATGATTATCAATCCAATCGTTTAAATTCGGTGATACATCAACACCGGGCGAATCAACAAATACAACATCATCACGTAATAAACTACAACGTTCACGTGGCCAAAATATTCGTATTAATGCACTTTCATTTAATTTCTCCTGACACAATGCATTTGCCAATTGTTTAATGCTCTGAAAATGGGGGGGGGGAGTTTTGTTTTATTAAAAAATCACAATTGATCTATGGAAATCTTCTAAATACTTACGACAACATTTAATTTTTCATCAGAATCCTCTTTGACCAAATACGCTTCTTTGCCATCGATACCCTCCACTTGACAAAAACAATTTGTTGTATGTCCAATACCACTTGGTAATATTTTTTCACGTAACATTGCATTTATTACGGAACTTTTACCATTTGAGGTACGACCAAAAAATGCCACTTTCATATGATCGCGACACAATACCTCACGTATCCCAGCCACTTTATTCACATAACTATGAAATTGTTCACATTCTTCTTTATCAATCATTTTTATTTCACCGGGATAATCTGAAAAAAAAAAGAAAAAGATAAATATGAAATATATTGAAAACGTAGTGAATAAAATTTGTTATGGATTTTTGAATTTTACCATTAATAAAATGTGCTGTTTCACAAACATATTCTTCAATTTCACCAAAAATATCATTAATTTTCCTTTTTGCCTTAACAAATATCTGCAATGGTGATACATCATTTGTTGCATTATGTAAATTCCGTGAAGATGTTGATAGTGAATCGGTTAATGCATTTGCATTATTATTATTATATGAAGTTGATGAATTATTGGCATTTGACGATGTCCCATTTCCAGTTACCATAGAAATTGTGCGATTCAAATAGGCCGCCATTAGTTTTTTAAGAAAAACAACAACAACAAATAAATATAAAAAATATATGTAATTGTTTTTATGTGATTTTGCTTTCTGATCTTTTTGTGTTGTTTTATTAATTTTTTTTTATATTAATCAAATTAAAAAAATTAATTTTTATTTTCTGTGCTTTGTTGATTTAATTTTTTTTTGCTTTTTTTTGCTTTTTTATAGCTATACAATTTATTTTTTTTAAAAAATCAGGATAATAAACTGAAATAAATAAAAAAAAATAAATAAAATAAATATAAAATAATAAATAAATTATAAAAATCAGACAGAAAAATCTACGCTAAAATCAATGGAGGGAAAACTTTAAAAGTGCGAATAGCCAAATTTAAATAAAATGATGAAAATTCCTCGAAATTCATACAATTTTTTTTTTTTTTCAATTTCTTTACGTTTCCAAGAATTGAAATGCATTCCACAAAAAATCCACAAAAACACACACACACGTGACGAAAAGTTTTTTACATTTACAAAACAACAACAAAATATAGTGTTTTTTTTTTGGTTTTTTGTATATTTTTTCTTATGTGCTATTTTAAATTTTTAAAATGAAATCTATTTTTATAATTATAATAATTTTTTTAATTTAATGAAAAAGCAGTACAAAAAAAAAAAAAAAGAAAAGAAGATTTATAAAAACAATTTCATTTGTTCGATGACGTTTTTTTTTTTTTTTTTTAATGGATTTATATACAAATAAAAAAAAAAGAAAAGAATTTATTTTTACGCCGTGCATTTGCGAATTTCTTTGACATCATTTAAAAAAAAAAACAAAATAAAAATAACAAAAACAATTTGATAAAACAAAAAAAAAACAATAATTAATTTAATCCTTTATGAAAAGATTAAAATTAAATTAAATTAAAAAAAAAAAGAAAATTATTTTTACCTGTTTATTATCGGACATTATTTTTTTTTATTTTTTATTTCGTAATATATATACAATTATTATTTATAATAAAAGTTTTATTTAATTTTAGATAACATACAAATTTTAAATGAAATATTTAATTAATTATTTAATTATTATCTAAGCATTTTCCTTTAATTTAATTTTGTTTTGTTATTATAAAAAAAAAAATAATTAAGAAAAAATGAAAGGAAAAATTTAAAAAAAAAATTATGATGTAACAAAAAATAAATAAAAGCACCAATCAATCAATAAAAAAAAATTAAAAAAATTGAACTGAAAAAAAAAAAATCTTTATTTTGCGACTTTGCGTGTGAAAATGTCAATATTTAACGCAACGTTGCCAATATTTTTCAAGATAAAAAAAAATGTACTAAAATTAACGAAATAAAAAAAAAATAATCGGCAATGCAGTTTATAAACAAAAAAAATTATTTATTAAATTTATTTTATTGATATTTATAATTTATAACGTTTTTTTTAAAAAAAAATAATATATATTCCGCTATTATAACTTCAAATTAGGATAATTTTTATGGATAAATTGAGATTATTTTATAAACTGTATTTAAAAATATACCATGGAATAAATTCATTACGAGTTTTTTTTTTCATTTGTGCGTCACCCATTTTAAAAATCATTTCTATTTATTAAAAATCATCTCTTTCTTTTCCGTTATCTATAAAAAAAAAAATTACAATAAAGTAAAAGCAGGACGACAATAAGTAAAAAAAAAAAATGCAAATTAGCACTTTATAATTTATTCACAAATGTTGAATTAATTATCAGCATCATTATTCTTTTGTTTTTTATCGCTACACTACACCACTATAATTACTACAAGTCCGCCATTATCAATTACCATCATCATCATCAGTAATTAAAAAATTTCTCAACAGGTAAAAGGTGTATTAAAGAAAACTATCAAAATGAATAACAAATTTGGTAAAAATATAAAATTATTAATTGTTTATTATTTATTAAAAAAAAAATATTCATCCTTAAAATATTAAAAATACGTACGTATTAAAAAACGTTTATTGTGTTAAATAAATATAAAAAAAAATCTTTTGGTAAGTAATAAAAATTAGGCAGTTTTTTTTTCTTTTTGTTGTTGTTGTTGTTTCTTGTTTGATTAAAAAAAAAAGTCTAATCAATACACGTTTTTTGTTGTTTGTGTTTTTTTTTACCCCATTAATTTTTATAATATAATTTTGTTAATTTGTGTAAATTTCTATAAATAAAATCAAAAATTATTAAACAATAATTAGAGAAATGGATGAAAAATATTCAATTTCGTAAAGTTCCGATACATTTCGGTGCAAAAAAAAAAAACAAAATGGCTGTAAATTTTGGCGGCTTCTTTTTTTTTTTATTCCTTTTTTATTAAACATATTTTGTATAATAAATAATTTCTTATTTTTTTTTACTGTATTTATGCAATTTAGGCATTTGGTGGCGGATTTTGTATAAAACAATACAAATATAAAAAAAAAAAAAAAAAAAAAAAGAAAAATTTATTGTAAAAAAAAGTATGCACAAAAATAAAGGCCATTATTTAATGGGTGATTTACTTTGTCAAAATTATTCAGAGTATAAAAAAAATTTAAGACATTGCAATATAAAACGTAAAAAATTTCATGATCTTTTCAAAGAAGCACGTTTCCAATTAAAAAATATACCCGTTGTTTTGTTAGAGTCAACACTACCAAACAGAATACCAATGGAAAATCAATCAGAATCAATTGATAATGAAAACATGGCGGAAAGTGTACATGAAAATAGTAATATATGTATTGATTTGGTTAATGATAATGATCATGCAGTAGTTGTTGTTGATTCTTTAAATACCACAACAGAACTTATAACGGAAAATGAATTGAATGCAACAGTAGTAGCAGCAGCAGCAGCAGCAGAAGCACCAGTAGTAGACGTAGTATTAAATGAAGCCGAACAAGAACAGTTACCTGTAGCAGGTAACACTGTTTTGGACATGCCAAGCTTAAGTCCAATCATTGATAAATCATCCAGGAACATTCTCAAAGTGGCATTAGCATGTACGGAGGAGAAATGTATAGAGAATGTTCCGCTAGCCGTGGATGATGATTCATCAATGGTGGTGTTAATACAATCAAATGAACCGGATTCAGAAATTACGGTACAATTACATATAACCGATTGTATTTTATCATCAAATAAAATAATGGAAAATGACGGTGGAACAAATTCAATAGTAGAATTGCCAATTGCAACATCGCTTACACCACCACCAGAAACATCACCACCACTATCATCAGCCGAAATGTCATCAATAATACCACCAGCATCGATATCAATACCACCACCACCACCACCAGCACCAGAAACATTACCATTATCACCAGAAACATCACCACTATCATCAGCAGCAACAACAACAACAACAACATCAATACCACCAACAGAAACTTTACAAATAACATCAGAAACATCATTATCACATCCACCGGAAACATCACTAATGTCACCAAAAACATCATCAATACCACCACCAGAATTATTACCAATATCATCAGAAACCTCATCAATACTACAACCGGAAATATTACCACAATCACCAGAAACATCACTATCATCATACAATAATTTTAGCTTAACTGAATGTAATATTACAGAACAGCAACTGACTGAATCTAAATTAATAAACCAGAATACGATTAAATCAATGATGATGCCGTCATCAATTGTAAATTTACCCGCAAACAACGTAAGTTTACCATCAAAATCTAATAAACGTTGTGGTGGTGGCATTAATAAAGTAAAACTACCAAAGGGTTTATTCTTAAGAAATTCATTAAAGAAACAAAAAATTTTAAAAAAGAAGACAATATCAATGAAATTCCTAAAACCCAATGCAAATTCTAATGTATTGTATATTAACTGTAACTTAAAAAATAGAATTAAACGAAATCGTCGCGATACGAAATCATTAGATAAATGGATTTTAGAAAAGTTTTATTTGAATAAAACCATAAAGGGACTCGTAGTGGATGATCATCATAATCACGATGATGATGATGATGATTACGGCAATAATACAAATAATCATTTAGATGATTTTTATTGGATCGCAATGAATGATGAACATACACAGAAATTACTTGGAGAGCTTCGACAACGAAAATTGTTATATTCAACGAAAAAAATTAATGATATTTCATTGAATATTACCATTCCAAAAGGTGTGATTATAATTTATTTATTTTTTTGCTTTGTTTTTTTGTAGGATTTTTATGATTTTTTGTCTACTTACTGACATTCTGAATACATTAGATAT
Organism: Dilophus febrilis; assembly: GCA_958336335.1. NCBI lineage: Eukaryota > Metazoa > Arthropoda > Insecta > Diptera > Bibionidae > Dilophus > Dilophus febrilis. The sequence continues at coordinate 6,254,409 of OY284470.1, read as the reverse complement.
AAATAAATAAATAATTTAATTAAGTAGGCTTTAATTATTTGTTAAATTATTGTTGACATTTTCAAACATTTGTTTTTAATGCTGCTACATCTCAATACAAATAACAAATAAATTTCCAAACCTTTTTTTTTTTGCAGTATCGATGCCTTCACATGCAACATTGAACGAATCAAATTCATCTAAATCACCTGCAAATGAAATTGCATCACCGTTACGATCATCACCAGCATCGTCTTCATTATCGTCACCGTCACCGAATAAGTTAATTGAAACGCTTGAAAAACGTTTTAAAAAATCATCAATTCAAGTTGAAAATTGTCCAATTTCATATATTAAAACAAGACAATCATTAAAAAAATTTCAGGCAATATGCAATGAACATCCAATTCCAAAAAAAATTTCACAACACCGGAGACCATCACTTCCGGTAACGTGTATACAAAGAAACAGTTTTCCAACAACTGCATATAATTTTAATCGTGGTGAATTACCATTTATAAAACGATTACCAAATAATACAAATGTACAAGGACAACAACCACCGAATAATAACAATAATAATAATTACGAAACATTTATTTCAAAAGTTGATAATAAATTAGATGGTAAGATTATTTTAAAAATGCAAAGAATACGAACAACATCAAACATTGAAAATCCTGGAATGGCATTGAAAAGTTCTGCAGGACCATTGATAAACGATGATAATAATAATAATAATAAAACGATTAATCCAATAAGAAAACGAGGACGAAGACCAAACCAAACAAAGAAAAAAGTACCGCAACGTAAACCACCACAAAAACGAAAACAAAAAATACAAAATCCATTAAATTCTGTTGTTGATCAACAAAAATTACCATACATTGGAAAACCATCAATTACACAATTGAAAATACAAAATAGTACAAATGAATATCTCAATGCCTTTGAAACGTTATCGACAACAACTACTTTAACATCATCCGAAATATTTAATTCGCCAAGAGATGAGGATATCGACGACGACCACGACCACGACCAAGACGACGACGACGACGACGACGAAGAAGATGTTAATGTTGTTCACGAAGATAATAATGGCAATGCTACAGAAATTTTAATACCTTCAGATGTTGTAAGTAAAATAAATATAATTTATTTTGAAAAAATAATAAAAACATTTTTGTTTTAACATTTTAGGAAGATACTGCACATGAATTGGCCAGATTTATTGAAACAGATTCGGATGTTTTGTTAGAAACAATAAATAAAAATTCTTCAAATGATCAAAATCAATCTCAATACTGGTATAATGGTATTAATATTAATAATAATGATAGTTATAAATCAAATTCTGATTTAATAAATCATAACACATTAACAACACAAATATTGTCACCGGCCACTCCATCATCAACCCAACGACCAACAAGTGTATCTGATTTAAATATATCGACACCAGTTTTATCGTCATCATCATCATCGTCGTCGTCGTCGTCTTCATCAGCTTCCTCATCATCATCATCATCATCTTCATCTTCATTATCATCGTCCTCATCATCAACTTCATCATCGTCATTATCGTTATCAAACATATCTGTAGAAAATTCACTTCACGTACCGAATTCCCATGTTAAAAATGTACCACTTCAACATTCACCAACGTATAATTTTAATGAATTACAAGATGTATTGAATTATCAAAATGATGCATTAGATTTATCGAAAAAAATATCGAATGATATAGTATTAGATTTAACCGTAAATAAATCCCGTATTGATGATAATGAAATTTACCATAGTAATTCGGAATTGTTACGAAAACCGTCCGTAATATCTGATTTCAACAAATACCCTATTAATAATAATACAAATACTAATAACCTAAATAAATTCGATGGTATAAAACCGATGAATCCATCTGTTGGCGCTGTTCAACGTTCCGCTGCTCCAGTTATGTTTCGACGAGGTAGTTTAAATTATGATAGATATCAACAAAACCTTGATAAAAATCATTTTATAAAACCACCAACATTGAATACATATAAATTACAGCAACCCCACCAGTATGAACAATATCAAATATCAAATCATTACAATAATCGGGAAACGGGAAACATTGTAGAAACTTCAATTAATCATAATAATAATAATAATAACAACAACAACAACAACAACTACTGTTCGCCGACAACCTCTCAATCGGATGCAGCAATACTAATGAATAAACAACCGTTATTATTACAAGAAACGGTTAATCAATCACAAATAGATTACAATGATAGAGATATCTCTATGGCAAATGTCGATGTTGATGTACAAATGAAAACGAAACGAATACAAATAAATAATGATTATGACAACAATAACCATTGTAGTAGTAATACAGATTGTACCGTTGGTAATGTTGGTACAAAACGATTTAAAATGGATACACATTTTCTAAAAACACAAATTTCATCACAAACATTACGCAATGCAATACGATCAATTTCAATAATTGACAATCAACCATCTGAAAATTATATTCATAACCGTAATCATAATATAATGGAACAGCATCAATCTGAACAGCATCAACATCAACGAAAACAACATCCGTCGATAGAAGAAAATTTACCATGCAAAAAAGTAACAACAACAACCGCAACAACAACAACAACAGCAACATTACAAAAAAGTAAAATATTTAATATACATTTACCACCGACTAGGAATTTTACAGAAAATTCAATTCAAGAAAATCAACAATTACCTGTATTATCTCATGACCGATTATCACGCGATACAGCAATGCAGCAAAAACAAAAATCGGAAAATCTAATTAATCAACAATTAAATACAAATATATTTCATCGTCCAACGGCAATGGTAGTGGACGTAGATGAACAAATGAAACACAGTCAAAATCAAAAATCCCGTGAATTTTCAATTATTCCAAAGAATAACAATAATAATAATAATAATAATAATAGTAATCGAAATAACATTGAACATGAAGATCATGATAATGATTTTGCTGATGTACTATCAATATTTGGATCGTGTGGGTAAGTTTTTTTTTCTCCTCTACTGTCTTATTCTTTTGTTCAATCGGTCGTAACATATATATTATTTTTTTTTATTTATTTATAGATCTCAATCACCAATAATTGATCATCAAATTTTATCACCCCAAAATGATGACGTTGATGACGATAATAATAATAATAATAATAACGAAATGATTAATATTAATAATAATAATAATAATAATATGAATTTAGAAGAAAAATCGAATCGAAATGATGTTGTTGACCACCATCAAAGAATGTCACAAATAAAATGTCCAAAAGAATCACTACAAAATGTAAATAAATTAAATCAATCAGAATTACAATCACGGGAATCATCATCACCACAAACATTACCACCATTATTACCAAAAACGATAACACCTTTATTATCACAATCCATAATAAAATCGATGCGACGAAAATCAGAAATCAAAAACGTTAACCAACAACCGGTTCCATTAATGCATTTACAATTTCCACCACCACTACCGCCACTACCACCACCATTAGAGATTCAGAGACCTCCACCTCCGCCACCACTTACACCAGCACCACCATCAAATTTAATAACAAAATCAAAAACATTTGATACAAAATTTAAAATACCAAAATTAATAAAACTGTTGACAAATGATAATGATAATAGCAATGATAATGATAATGATAATGATAACGATAATAATACTAATGATACTAAGGAATCAAATGTAAATTTACAAAATCATCAAACAACATCATCATCACAAAGGTGGTTGAACAATTTCAATAAAAATCTAAATCAATTTGGAAATGTAATAATTCAACAACAACAACAACAAAAACGTAATTTAAATTCGATACCATCATTAATACCGACAGCAGCAGCTGCGACTTCCACATCATCTGCATCAACATTAATAACAAATTGTAGTAATAATTTACAAGTGATTGGTGTTCCATTGTTTGCCAGCGATCAACATCATAATAATAAATCTTCTCAATCATCAGAATTGAATACCGAACAAAAAATGCGTAAACATATTTTATTAATATATGGTAATTTATGTTTTAGTTATTTACGTGACAATTGTGAATATGGTAGTTGTAAATATTCACATAAATTATTACCGGCATCGTCAATTCATACAAAATTATTGGCATTAAATACGTATATGTTACAAAAAGCCTATGAATTCATTTTACGTAATAATAAATTATTTAAACCGTATTTTCCAACATTTTGTCAATTGTTTAGCGAACGTAATGAAAGCACCCAAATGCTACGGATGATTGAACATTGTGAAGAACGTAATATTGTTGAATTTTTTCCCTTAATAATAACAGCCATAATGAAATGTAACAATTATTCACGCCTTAAGGCAATCAAATTATTTATGAGTAAACGGAAAATAAATACAGTTGAAGCCATTGACAATATCATTGGGATTATATTAAAAGATGGAAATCGTGAAATTATCGAATGTTTTACATATTTTCTATATGTCGTTGCAATTGCACCCGATTATTCATATACAATTGATGCAATTAATCAATTATTAAAATTTGTTAATGATAATGTAAATGTGGATCAAAATGCAGATGATGCAGAGGATGTCAAAGCATCAGCCACCACCAGCAATAACATCACCAACAACAAAATTGTTATTGATAATAATAATAATAATAATGATGAAACAACAATGCATTCAATAAAATTATCATTAACCGTTTTATTGAAAATGAAACCAAAGGATTTGATGAAAATCGAATCAAATCTATTGGGTTTATTTATTATAAAAATACAATCATTAAATGGATTTTCAAATGAATTAAAAATGATATGTGAAAAAATTTCATCAATTGCCGAATAAATCCGAAAATTTTATAATTTCAATTATTTTTCAATTATAGTAATAGTAATTAAAATAAAAAGTTTTTTTAAACCTAAAAGATAAAAACAAATGTTTGAAACATTAAATTATTATAATTAATATTTTGTGTATTATTTTTTTTTATTTAATTCTTCTCATCTACCAAAATGAAGTTTAATTTATTGAATTTTTTATTATTATTTTTTTTTTTTTTTTATTGATAATTTTAATTTTTTTTTTATATTTGATACATAAAAATACAAAAAAAACAAAAAATAATGAATTTTTATTTATAATACATAATAATAATAATAATTATAATAATAATAATGAAAATGAAACCAATAAAATAAAAAAAATCTTAATAATAATATAGTTAATAATTAATAAATAATAAAATTTAATACGAATATTGAAATGAAAAATTGCAATATGAAAATGATATTGCTTAATTAATTATTGGGCGATTATCAATCATATTTTTTATCATTATTGATCATGACAAAGTCCGTTCACACGAGCCAGATTAATAATTTTTCCATAAAAAATAATTGATGATTTAAGAATAAAAACAAAATGAATTCAATGAATTTTTTAAATTGTGTAAGTAAAAATATTAGATAATTTCATTATATACTTTGATATTTTACATGTCCGCCCGTACCACCTGTCTGAATTGCTTCGTATTTCGTACAGGCTTGAGTAGTCTTTTCCAATCAAATGCGGTTACCTAATCTTGGGGTATCTATATGATTTATTGAAATACTGGTAATCTGTTTCACAAATGCCATAAATGGGGATCGCTTTTATTCTGGAAATTTGTCTTTGATAACAGTTTTTTTTTATATCCGAAATGTAATCGGAAATTATAAATGGTTTTTCATTCTGAGGTTTAATTAACATACCTTCTGCAAGTTCCATATCATTGAATGTGGTTATAGTAGCCAATATTACCGATTCTTAAGAAGGAATCCTGAAAGTCCGAATGTTTTTAACGGATTTAAATCCCTTATTTTAAAATATGAGTATCATAATATCAGACATTTTGGAAATCGGACTGTGTTTGACTATGATAGAATTGTTTAGTCTGTTTTGATCAAATCGGTTATCTACTCTTGGGCTATCTAGAAATATTCACATCGTCGTCACATCTTTCAACAATATCTTCCATTCTAGTTGCATTTGAAATGGTTATTATTCCATATATGAAATCCATTGAGATATTATTTTAAGGGGATACGTTCAGATAGTTTAATTATTCAATGTCTTAACAAATCTCCATGTATAGATGAATCTTTGAGTTGCCCCCATCAGGAATATAACACAGGATATCCGTTCGATAGTCTTAAAATTCACATATTTTTTTTTATAATAATAAATTTTATTAATTTATTTATTTGTTTGTTTTATATTCCATTTTTAGAACAAACCATTAAAGATACGATCAAGAAAAAAAAATCAAAATCGAATCAAAAAATGTATGATCTAATATCGCTCATCTTTGGATCATCGAATCATTTGGATGAAGTTGAATGGAGCTTTTGCTGAAAAACAAATGGTGAGTACTTTGATTTTTATTATACAAAATACATAAAAATTACGACGAATATTTTATGATTTTTATTATACCTTCAATTACACAACATTAATTTATATACAATTACGTGTATATTTGATTGAAACACGAAAATTTAACCTTTATGGGATTTAATTTAATAATTTTAAATTGCTTAAATTAAAATTATAAGATATTTGGGAAATGTTAAATTGTTAAACGATTATGGGCATTTTTGTGTCTAAATCATTTACTATATTCAATTTTGTTATATTATTTATCGATACGCTGCTCGATCATAAATAAATAATATATATATATATATTGAAAAAGAATTATGCTTTTTGAAATTCTTGCTGGCACACATCCGATTTTATGTGCAAATATTTTTATTTATTATATTATGGGTGATAGATTGCATATTTTTTTTTTTAGATATTTGCATTTATCTATGATTTCTCTCATATATTGGATCTGCTGTGTAATAATAAATAAATAATACAAAACACAATATTCAATATATGTGTATAAGTTTATATAGTAAATTTTTTTTATACTTTACTTTAAAATAGTTTTTATATAACCAATAATTTTTATATATGAAGAAGAATATAAGTAGAAGAAAAAAAAAACAAAAAAAAAATTGTAGAAAAGATATAAAAATTATCTACTATAAAATTTCTGTCACGAAAAGTTAAATCGTGATTTGATAGCATGATGATTATTTTTCTTTTATCGCATATATAGATACAAAGTTCAAAGCTTTTATATTTTTTTTTATATATATATGTATAGTTGTAATGTTGAGATGTGGTTTTTTTTGGTTGTTTTGTTATTATTGTTATATTATATTATTGCTTATTAGGTATAAAAGTTAACTTTATTTTAACCAAATCGTCTTTATCATCTTTCTAATGATCAGAAATTCGTAAATATTGTTGTTTGTGATGAATGGAAAGCTCTTATCCCAAGTTTATTGCCAAGTTCTCCCAAAATACATTTATTTTAATCCGAAAAACTACAATCCTAAATGACTCTGACATTCCTCTAAAAACTTAAATTTTCCATGGATTTGTCATATATGAAATAGTTTTTTCTTAAGTAATCTACCTGATAAAAATACCTATATAATAAAAAAAAACGAAGTAATTTTTTTCTTTACCTTGCATATGCATGTAACATTTCTATACCTCATCTTATATAAAAAAAATGCTCAATTATATATTTTCGTAATTTTATATATATATATAGGAGGTGGATAAAAAAAAATTAACAGAATGTGTCAAATATATATATATTAACTACCTAATACAATGTGTTAAGTTGTGATGTAAATATAATAGTTGCAATAAAACAATTAACTTAACAAGAATGTTGAGATCATAAATTTTAATCCTATACATAACTAACTATATATTGAAGACGATGATTACTTTCCCTGTATATATATATATATATGGAAAATTTTAAACAACGTACGGTGGCGATAATGTATGGTTGGCAGTTATTATATTAATCGCACTCTGTTAAAGTTATACATTTTTTTTTACTTTATTATATATAGATTGGTATATCAAATTATGACTACGGTCAATTTGTAATATTTTTGATATTATACTTGTACAATATTTGAATATTTATTCAATTATATATTTCAATTATAAATATTTGATGAGGTGAAATAAAAAATAATCTTATACTGATCCTTTACCACATCATCAAATATGTATATAAAGATGTACACAGTGCGACAATTAATATTCCGGACTCAAATCATATCTCAATATAACCAGTGGGACGATCTATGTGATGTGATGGAAACGTGCGTTTTGAAGCTTGATATTTTCTCTATCGTCTGTAAAAATTTCATTGCATTTCGTTGACAAATAAAAAAGTTATGATATATTTCTTGTGAAACAATATTTTAATTGAAGTAGAAATTTTAACATGGAACAAAGAGAGCAGTCATTAAATTCAACGCAAAGCTTGCGGTAAATCTGCAACAGAAACGTTCAAATCGATGCAGCAAGTTAATGCAGCGATAATTGTATGGGTGGAACACAAGTTTTTGAGTGGTATAAACGATTCGTGGATGGCTCGGTAGCAAGGGAATTATATCCATAAAGAATTCGTTCCAACTGGTCAAACAGCCAGTGGTGCATATTATATCAAAGTTTTGAAGCGTTTGATGGTCAGGATTCGTCGTATTCGACCTGAATATCGTGAATCAGATAGTTGGTGTTTGTTACACGATAATGCACCGAATCACACATCACTTATTGTTCGTCAGTTTTTGGCTCGAAATCAAGTCTGTGTGTGTTAAATCATCCATCGTATTCACCTGATTTAGCACCATGTGAATTCTCCTTGTTCCCAAAACTTAAAATGAAATGGAAAGGATGTTTTTTTACGGATATTGAAATCATTCAAACATCATCTACATGCGCACTACTATAGAGGCAATACCACAAAATGAGCTAGAACACGCATTTGAATCATTATTAAATCGATGTAACAGAGTTGTATTGAATCAGGAGGAGAATATTTTGAATAAATTAATAAAAAAAATTTCAAAAATCGTGTTTTTAATGTATTTCCTATAGGACCAGTCCGGAATATTAATTGTCGCACTGTACATATATATATAGAATTGAATATCCCTCTTTTAGTTTTTTTGTTTCGTTCTGATTTTCATTTGGGTTAATTTATCTTGATGGCATGCACACAATGTTGATCATAAAATATAAATCAGAAGTGTCGATTCTCAAAATTTAAACAAATTCATAATCAATTGAACACTGCATCGTATTATATCGTATCATCGCACCGTATCATATTGATATTAATGTTTTTTTTTTATATTTCACCAAATCCATAGTGATCGCGATTCTTCTCTTCTATAATAGATCTAATTTACCTATATATATATATGGAAAACCATTATGGTATAAATTAATCATATATCAACAAAAAAAATCTACGTTTATTTATCATATACATATTTTTAAATAATTTATGGAAAATTTTATTGAAAATGTTGACGGGATTTCCACTTATAAAATGCAATATTGTATTATATTTATATGACAGTATATATATAATTTGTTTGGAACTGAATTAAAAAATTAAAAAAAAATATGTATATATTGAAATGGAACATATTATTAAATTTTATTATATGCATTATTCACATACATATCTACAACAGAAAATTGTAATTTTTAAGCAGAAGATTTATTCGTACTTGAAAGTTTTTTTATTTTTTTCGTTTTTTTTTTTCTATATATTTACGAGAGTATTGAAAAATTTATAATGGCATTTAAAGTTTCATTTAATGCATATGTAATTATATTTTTTTTTTGTGTGATTTTATTTCTTATAAATAATATTATTATTATTATTGGCCAATATTGAGTAATAAATATAATTAAATTGTATTTTTAAAGTAAATGTGAGGATTTAAATTGCAAATTTAATTGAAATTCAATTATTGTAATCATCAAAATACTGTTGCGAATATCAATTTTTGTTTTTGTTAAATTGTTTTTATTCGGTAATCTTATTTTTCGCAGTTAAGTGGCGTTTAGATTACAGAGATTTTCACTGATTGTAAAACTATTCTAAAACTTTTCAAAGGGGTTTGAGGTCTCTTCATATAGATTCCTGTATATGAGATCCCTTCATATATTGATTCCTAAATTTCGTCATATTGATCTTATGAATACTGATAAAGAAACTGATCAACCGACGATTATATTTTAATTGATTTTAGCCAAAAAAACACATTAGATTAAAATTTTATATGTTAAACAATCAAATTAGTTACGGTGTTAATTTTTTTATATAAAAAAAACAACCATTCAAAACTTATCGAATTAATTACATTATATACTATACAGACAAAATTCTTGTATAATACTCAATATATATTTATGCGATATATTAACCATCTATAGAAATTTACAATATTATTTATTATAATGAAAAACAAAAAAAAACAACGATAAAACGTTATAGAAGTAGTTTAATTACCATGAAATTTATTATTGTGTATATATACAATATGGAAAGAAAAAAAAATCAAAATATATTATTTTGTAGCTTAAAAATCATAAAAATGATTAATTATTTTTTAAACAAACCGAAATATTTTTCGTTATTGCATTTATTATTATTATTATTATTACACCAATTGTTTATTTTTTTGTGATTATTACAATTTCTTTTATATGACTTTAATCGTATAACAATAAGTATTATAAAGGGAATTAACAATAAGCATTACGATTAATTTAATTGTATATATCTATATATAAATATTTTCATGCGCGCGGTAGATTATAGATTTGTCCATTATATATATATTGACTTGGATTATGTAAATTTTTTTATATAGAAAATAACAATTTATTAGTGCGTTAATCGATGGTAATCGTATATTTGATAATTTTTATTGCATTATTATTATTATTATTATATGTAATAGATTTAACTTTTTTGGTTTTACATCATATTTTAAGTGAGTTTAATTCAAGAATCCTTCAATAATTTGTTTTGTTTATTTATTTATATGTTTTAATTGTTTAAGCGGTTCATTGTTTAATGACACAATAAAATAAAAGAGAATTAACGCATTGATTACAAAAAAAAGAAAAGATATTACATTCTTTTGTTTTGTTAACTATAATAAATATAACACATAAAAAAAATTTAAAAATCATTAAAAATTAGACTTTTGTGATTACCGCATTACGTTTAGTTTTTCGCAATAATTAACAAATTTTAAAATTTATTATTATTATTTGTACCATTCCAAAATGGTAAAATAAATAAAAATGAATTGTAAATCATTGAATATATTTGTTAAGTAACTGATGTTCGTTTATTTTATCTTTACATTTACTTGATCTATGGCAATCTAACAAAAACATTTCAGTAGTTTTTTTTTTCGAAATCGAAAATTATATGAAAATGAATATTAACTTGGGGAAATCTGAATTTCAGCAAGTCAACTAATGACAAATGCATTTTTTCATGTAACTGAAAAATTTTGTCCGTCGATACTTTTTTTTTTTTTAGAAATTCAATTGATTTTAAAAAGCCTTATGAATGAGCTCACCGATGATGGAAATTTAAATAAGTTTTTAAATTGATTTGTAACAAAAAAAAATGTATTTATAAAAATTTACATAAAATTGAACTGTTTTTATTTATCATATTGTCCAGTAATAAAAATTTCCCTTAAAAATTGCGTGCCCTCCAAAAAAATCCCTTTAAATTCTACGAAAATGTTTCCGATATATCATTCAACTTTTCCGCATCAAAAATCTTGGCATTCATGAAATTGCAGACATCCAGTATAAAAAAAAAATAAAATAGATCAAATGAGTGCTGGTATAGACGTATAAAAGATTGCTAGACCGATGAATGGATTTAGACCATTCATTATATATAGATTAAAATTACTCGCATATATATAATCTGTATATAGTTATAAATTTATGAAGTCTATCATGCACAAAACCATGTATTTATTTATATATATATAAATACTAATTATACAAATTCAAATTTATGCATAAATAACATTATATATAGAAATTAATTTTAATAGTGCATATAAAATTACATTTCTATATATATACAGAGTGCATATTTTTTTTACATAAAATGCGTATATATTTCGTTAAAACTTTGCGTTACCTTGACTTAAAAATATATTTTTATGTGTATATATCTATATAGAGATTGTATGTTGTGACTTATTTTTTTTAACATGAACTATATGGGGGAAATAAATTGATTGGAAAACTCCCGCATTCCGTATTTATTTTCTTTTATTTATTTAAAAATCAAAATTGGGTTAATTATTTTGACAAAAATGTTTAAAATTTCACCTTTTTTTGTTTTGGTTTTAAAGGTCCTATATAGGATTTTGATGAATAACTTTCCATATCGTTAATATAATCTTATCGATCTATCCGAAAATGATTTTACTATAATCAAATTTGTTTTTTTTTTGTATAATTTTTTCCATGAATCTTTTTCGGTGTGGTAGCACGCGAACATTATAACAATTTTATTGTTTAACATAATTTTTGGTAAATTTATGGATTTTATTAATCACTTTTAGTTAATTTTTTATAAAGGAAGTAATTAAACAATAAAGTACGTGAATTAAAGTTGATAATTGATTCAAAAAGAATCATATCTATATATTAAAAACAAACCTTGAATTCATCCATTTATATATATAAATAAATAGAAATATAAATATTTAATTTCAATTATTAAATGTTAATATATTTAATTTCAATTATGTACAAAATATCATATTCATATATACTAATAGAAATCTAATATACCTTATTATAATACTCTATATATAAAATTCGCATTATTATAAAGTTTATATTAATATATTATACAATTTATAGGCACAATAAACAAACATATATATATATATATATATATATATATATATATAATAAATACAAAATTACAATATCTTACATGGTCGTTTTATCTTTTTAAATTACCACCACAATATAAGAATATAAATGTACGCGCTATTAAAAATCATAATAATAATAAAAATAATAATAATAATAAATGATATTATAACTAAACATTTTAATCACGCATATATAGTTTATAATATGTTATAATACCTGATACGTCTACAAAATTTTAATGTTTCATATATTATATTTTCTTGTCATATACCGATTACAATTACAATTATTAATTACAATATAGTTGTTTTGCTTTATTTATACCATCCCCGCAAACATTTGGAAGATAAATCGGCGATACGATATCGCGGCGATATCGCGAGGAAGATAAAAAGAAGTTATTTATATCGCCAATTTATCGTTGTTTTAACAGTTGAGCGATATTGTATGGAAGATAAAAATGCGATACGATGGCGATACGCTTTGACGATAAAAAGAAAATACAGAGCCACATTTATCTTCTATTTCTCTTCCAGCCCATAAAATGACGATAATATATTATTATTTATTGCTTGCCTATCTTCTTGATGATAAATCCGCGATAAATATATCGTCTTTTTGTCTTCCTCGCGATAAGTATGTAAATAATTATAACAGTTTAAATGGAACAGCGAATGAATAAAGAAGAAATATTAACAATTTTTAATTTTTATAATTTTCAGGATTGAGCTTTCACAGGATTTCACAGCATTAAGCTTCCATTGATATTCCTTTAGAATATTCTAATCTATATATCGCATTAGTATCCCCAATTTATCTTCCTGGCGATATCGCATTTGTATCGCCAATTTATCTTCCTCGCGATATCGTCAATTTATCTTCCAGATGTATCGCGGAAGAGTCCCATTCTCTATACGTAGGGAGTAACGTACGCGATAAAAATGCGATATCTTTGGCGATAAATTTATCGCCTAGGCGAATCGTCTGCAGTACTACCAGCGATAAGAAATGTTTGTGGGGATCATATATATATATTTTAGACGCCACACAAATCTTTTATATATATATATATATGATCCATTATTCAATTTCATTATCGTATTTCATTAATTATTTACTATGTGATGGGATATTATATTACATTTTATTTTTTTTTTGTAATATGAAATTGATAATTAAACGTATTATTATATAGTATTATAGATGATTTTATGATTTAAGGAATAGTTTTTAAGAAGATTTTTCTATTTGTCTTCTTTCATTCATTGCTTCAGATGCTTTTAAATTTTTCTATTTATTTTAAATTGTTATAATTGTGATTTTTCCTTTTGTGATTTCCAAATGCTAATAAAGAATCGTGTTTTATTTTTTTGGACAAAAAAAACCATTCAAAATATACTTATACATTATACAAAAGGATTCTTAATGGAAATTCAGCAGAAATTGTTTAGAATTTTTATAGATCTTTTTTTGGTGATTAATTTAATTTATATATAAAAAGTGGCGGACATGAAAATATTTGTCCTGATTACCGGAACGTTAGGATATTCTAAAAGAAATGTGTGCTTAAAAAACAACATTAATAATTCTAATAATAATTCTTTTGATCCAAAGTGTGGATTTCCAAAATTTTCTTCATTGAAACATCAGAAATAGATTGAATTTTTAAATCATGTATAAAATAAAAAATGCAAATTGAAGAAAAACTTTAGCTGTAATTTGAAAAATTCAATTTTCCCGAAAATTTTATTCAAAAAAAATTTTTTTTTTCCTTTTTTTGATTAATTTTTTTCAATGCCTTTTCAGAATATCCTATCATTTTGGTTATCTGAACGAATTTACTCATTATTTTGATATAATTTAATCGTAATAAGGAACGCCGCAATCCTTTGGTTAAAAATTATTAAATTAACTTAAAAATAAATATAAAGGAGAGTGAAATAGTGAAAATTAATTATATAAATTAAAATGTATTTTTTCTATACTTGTTATATCCGACGCGACTTTAAAAAATATTAAATAATTAAATATATTTTCTTATACAAATATATAAATGATGATAAACAGAAAACAGATAATATATTAAATAAGAAAACTAAAAAGCAAACATACATATCCTTGACTTACATTAGATTTTAATCATTCAATTTTATTTAACAACTAAATATTATATAACTAAATAATATTTATATTAATATTTATCATATATTTAATTTATATTATTTATAATTGCAAACTCACTAAACCTCACAGGCGTATCTGGGTTTTGTTCACTCTGTTCAGTGAACCACCTGCTAAAAATATTGATAAATAATTAAGAAAATACAGATTTTAATATTTTACTTAATTTTTTTGATGAATAAAATAATATTAAGTGTCCCAAAAAATTTGCAGCGCTGATTATTTTTATCAGTAAAAAATATAAGAGATAATATTCTTTAGGTTCATTTTAAATAATGAACACAATGGTATATATATCATATATATAAAGAAACGTCGCATAAAAGAAAAACAAAAACGAAAAAATACATACACCTTTAATCTATATATACTCTTTCTTTCGTGCATTTTTTTAATCGCACTCCCATAGTGTTCACAATTTTAAATGAACCAAAAAATATTGTTGTTATACATAGTTGTTTAATTGTATATGGCAAATACATTTATATTTTCCGAAAATGCGAGGTATACGAATATACAAATAATACAAATACTATTTTAATTTTCGTTCACTATAAATTGTGAACAATAATACAAATGCTTGTTTCTTTTTTCTTATATATGCTGTATGGTTGTTTGTATGCTGTATTTTTTATCATTCAAATCTCGCATACTCATATACTGCCTGCTGCGGTGTATATAATCATAGAAAATATATAAATATTTTTTTTTTTTTATTTTTCTCATTTCTATATATGGCATATTGGCATATATATGAATAAAAATAGATATTATTTACTATATAATGTTCACTTATAGAAATGAACCTTTCATATAAAATTATATGCGATCTTTTTACATTCTTTCGTAAATGCTTGTTATGCGTACTTCATTATTTTTCCAAACATTTCATTTTTCTAATTAAAATTTCTAGTTTTTTTTTTTTTTTTTTGTTCTTTATCAGTTTTTAAAGTGAACAAGTACCCTTGGAGGTTCAGATCCGCCGCTGCTAAACCTATATATATTATCTATATATATATATATATATATAGTTGCATGTACAATAAGTCATAAAATATATATGGTATATGATAGTTAAAATTACATTGAATTATAATATTGCATTTCCAGTATTTAATATAAAAATAAATAAATATAATAATTATATTTAGCGATGTATTGCCTATGAATAAATTGTTTTTTATCTTAAAATGAAATGTGTCTTAAAGTTACACACACACACACACAATATCTGACACTTAACCGACTAAAAATATAATTTATGTACATATGAACAGATATGATATATGATCTAACAACATTTAATACTTGCTATTTTTTTTTACCTGTATAATATTAAAAAATAACAAACTCGATATATGCAAATTTAATAAAATAATTCACACACTTTTTTAGGAAAAATGCATTCATATATGCATTTTTGTTTTATACAAAACAAAAATATACTTATTTATTCCACATATTGATATTTGTATATATATAGATTTTTAAAATTGATAAAATTATTTTAACACTTAACGCTTTTAAATATACATATAATTTCTGATATGCGGTAATGTACAAAAAAAAAAATGTAAATAAATAATTATGATTTATAATTTACGAGATATAAAAATGTTATTTTATATTAAATTGATTGTAATATAACTATATATATATATATATACGGCGTGAAATTTACTAGATTATATTTAAATCTATTTAGATAATTATACATATAAAATATATTCATGAGGAAGTTAGTAAAACGCGGGCGCTTACTAGAATATTTGCTTCAATAGAAAATTGTTCAATAATTCAATTAGAAAAATCGAAATAATATACTGCAATAAATTTAAATCATTAAATTGCCCATAAGAAAAATATTCATTTTAAGGTATTTTTGCCAATGGAATTTTCCACAAAATAATCAACTAACAAATATATGATTATTTATAATATATATGAGTTATGAATTGACATAATTTCTATATATTTATATGTATTGTTAAAATACAACATAGGAAAAAAAAACCAATTGTATATAACGAAATTTAATTAAATATTATACGAATAATTTATTATTCACTCGATTTATACTTTTTATTATTAATTAATTTCAAAAACAAAAATATATACAATAGATAAATTTTATCAACAATATATATAAAGGGTGATTTTTTAAAAGCTATAGGAAAGGTTTTCAAAAAAAAACACATAACATTCAGAAAAATGTATGAAATCTTTATTTGAATCGATATAGTACGGTCCATATAATTTAATGTTTGAAGATTATTTCAAGCAAATGTTGACTGCGCCTCAAATCGTCCATCCGCTTAGTTCAATTTTGGGATACTCTTTCCAACATTCAAATAAATGCTTCAATGCTGTCTTCCAATGCGTCAATTGAAGCGGACTTGTCTGTATATAGACATGAGCTTTAACTAGCTAACCCCACAAAAAATAGTCTAAAGGCGTTAAATCGCACGATTTGGGTGGCCAATTGACCGGTCCCGAACGTGAAATAAAATGTTCACCGAACTCGCCTCTCAATAAGTCCATTGTTGCGCGTGCTGTGCGGCATATGGCACTGTCTTGTTGAAACCACATGTCATGCAAGTCAAGCTCTTGAATTTTGGGCAAAAAAAAGTTGCATATCATCTCACGGTAGCGCTCACCATTCACAGTTACGTTACGATTCGCATCAACTTTGAAGAAGTACGGTCGAATGATGCCACCAGCCCATAAACCGCACCAAACTGTGACTTTTTCTGGATGCATTGGTAGCTGTTGCAATGCTTCTGGCTGATATTCACTCCAAAATCGACAATTCTGCTTATTTACGTACCCATTGAGCCAAAAATGGGCTTCGTCGTTGAACACAATTTCGTCGCGATGAACTTTCTTAACAGAGCACGCATTTTGATAATAAAATCCAATAATTTGCAAGCGTTGTTCGTTTGTAAGACCATTCATGGTTAAATTATAGACCAAACTGTACTGAAGATGTTTGACAGTGAAACAAAACACGAAACGTGCGTCAGCTGTTTAAACCAGTGTTGCCAAAAATACAATAGCTAAAAAATCACCCTTTATATATTATAACAAAATATATGGTTTTTGTTGGCTGATATCCGAGCACCTTTAGTCATATTTGTGATAATCCCTAAATATGATATATAGTTATTTGATGTATTATAATGAAAAGAAACGCAAAGTATATACACGTTTATATATACAATACAAATTTTCATATTATTTTATTTGTTTTATTATAAATCAAATAATTATTTATCAATAATCATAATAATAATAAAAGTTCAATCAATCATTACCTTAAGGTGCATTTTTTTTGTATTATCACAGGTACACACCACGTACATATAAGATAATTTATACACAATCACACGGTATATATTAGTTTTATTTATACGAAAATACTTAAATAAATACAATTTTCGCTTACAACCGACAATCGGTTTTAGTGTCCTATACAACAGACGTCTGTTGTTGGTTGCTTTTAACGGTGTTGATAATTAGCCGTGAACGACCAAAAGGATGGAAAAATATTCAACTTTGTGTGTGAAAATTCAGATTGAAAAATAATCGAAAAACACATTTTATACCGCCGGTATAGGATTCGTATACCCTCGACCCCAAAACTTTTATGATAATTTAATAGGTAAACATTTTTATCAACTACACCATAGAGTGTAGTTTCGTACGCATATTCAGAAAATACTTATTTATGTATAAAACAAAACAAAAAATACGAAAAAGGTGTAATTTATTATTCTTTGTTATTATTCAATAATTAATAGTTTATTTATTTTTTTTATTTTTGTATATATCGGGATTTATAAACGTATATAGAAATCATCTATAAATATAATTTTTTTCAATATTATAATATTTGTTTTGGACTTTAGTTATACGCAGACAGGGCAGATATATTTTTTTCTTTAATCACATACAATTCATCGTATAATCGCATTTACGAATTGCTGTCATAACACAATAGAGTTATTCAAAAGAATCCTTAAAAATGAAAGGAATTTATTGAGTGTTGGTCAATTGGTCACCGCACGGTAGGATGTCAACTGATTAATGTTATTTATTTTCAATGGTTTAGTTATAAGTGAACGATACTTCCATGATTTTATGCGACAAGGATTATCTGAACCCCATTTATGATATTTCAACGATTGTGTTGGACAGAATATATTGAAAGGAAATTCTGTTATTGGAAATTCTTTAAATAACATCTCAAAATAAAATTGTAAACTATAACTGAATCTCTGCTTTACACTGGGACATATTCGTCATATATATATAATAATTAGTAAAAGTAAAATATTATACCAGAAATGTGTGCGTTCACATGCATCGAAACATAATTTAAGAAAAATATTACCGAAATATATGGTTTATGAATTGAACAAAACAATAACAGATGATAAATAAAATTAACATTCTCAGATATAATAACCTAAAAATATTTCTATATAACATCACATTATATTCATATGTTAATTAATTATGTAAATTTAATATACTAATTATGTATGCGTTTGCATATATCAATAATAATAATAATAATAAAATTAATAATTATGCATTTACGCGTACATATGTATTAACAAAATTATACCTTTCATTTTATCAACAATTTTCCATATTTACGCATTCAGTCAAGTTGTTTTACTATACACAACATTTTTGTTTTGTTTTTTTTTTTCATAAATTCAATTATAAAAAATTAATACATGTATTATGGATGGATTTTTGTTTTTTATTGTGTATGGACGATTCGAGTCAGTAAATTTTCATTCATTTACTATAATATTGAAATTATATATATATATAGATAAAACTAGTTTAAATTAGTATACCGTTGAAATTAGGTTATTAAAAAGTTTTCTATTTATGCAACAAAATAACACATTTAGTGATGATGTTTAGTGTTATAGATTAAAAAAAAAAGAAAGAAAGGTTCTCTGTGCAGGGCTCATGATTTAACCCATATTTTATCTCAAAATCCGAAAGGATAAATTTTGAAGTCGTGATGCAAAGAATTGAAAATGACACAGAGAATTTGATTCATTCGCGTGAAGCTTAACAAAAATATGTATCATAGATTTTCGGCAATCATTATTCAAAATTTAAAAGCAAACATTTTTAGTTTAAAATGTTTAATGATTGCGTAAAAATAAGGTAATGAGTTTTGATGGTGAAGCAACCCTTTCTACAATTTTCAATCTATTTATCAAATTTTTTAATCCTCATTTCTATTCCCAACATAATTTTCAAACCATAATTAAAATTTTCGCAATTATACCCGTGCTCTATTGATCCAATCTCTACAAATTCTGTATCCTATATGCTGCATTTTCATAACTATATACGAATAACTGAAACGTTATATATTTATATATAATTATATAATATTCTATTAAAAATTTTAATTTTTTTTTGGTTATTTTTATATATATATATAAAGTGTTGTTGAGCTTTAAAATTAGGCATGCATATAAAATTTAAACGCATTTATTACAATTAGATAATTTTCACATGTTTTTACAAAAAGAAAATTAAATATTGTAATTGAATTTGTTTGGTCAATTAAACTTTGTGTTACATATTAATATGAAATTTTTTAAATTTATATATATATATATAGCTAATGTGTGTGTATGTTTATTATAAAATGTTTCAATTTTATATAATTAATTTTGAATATTATAATGTGGAGATTATCGAGATAATATGATTGTTATGTAGTTTTTTTTTTGTTTTTTTATTGAGTGATGAATGAATAAAAAAAAAACTTTAATAATGTTTACATAACAAAATCGCTCTAGTTATGTATATAGTATCACTTTTTTTTTTTCGTTTTAAGTTAATGTGTACGCTTATTTAATTTGATTTAGTGTAAACATATAAATAAAAAAAATAAAACTGCATATACAAATTGCGGATGTATTTATATGGTTAATGAATACGAAATGTGTGTGTATTAAATGTGCTGCGACTCTGTATTATTATATTTTAAGCTATATAGATGTTTATTTTGTAAAATATATTAATATTTATTTTCTGGGTATGGTCAATGGATCAAAAACCAATGCATGCATCTGGCTGAAAATAAATTCGGATTCAGCGTCCCCTAATCTATAAGTATGCAAATTATCAGTCAGATTCATCCATTGATTTTGGAGTTATTAAAGATTTTCCAAAAAAAAAAAATGACTACCATCTAATTTAATCGAACATAACTTTCACTACGATTCATAAATGTTTTTTTTTGCCATAACTCCCATAAACCAATGGATGAATCTGGCTGAAAATGTATACATGCTTATGTTTTAAGGGGTGCTGAATCCGAATAAATTGGTGGCATGCAAATTTTCAGTCAGATTCATCTATTGTTTCTTGGAGTTATTAAACATTTTTCCAAAATAACTATACCATATCTTTTGAAAAACAAAAAGGCAGTTATTCTTAAATGTCTGCGTTTGAAATGAGAAATGATTCTAAGTTATGTATAGTCTCTGTAGTTTTACCAGAAAAGTTTTTCCGAAGGTGAACCGAAATTATTATACTGAATGAGCGCAGTTATTCTATTATTTTAACCAGAATCGATTCTGTTTTAATCGTAAACATTTCTGTAGTGTTAGGGAAATAATTCATGTTAAAGGCATTTTTCTGTATGAGTAAATGCTCTGCTATTTAGCAGAAATATAACATCCCTTTTTCTATATATAAATAATCTTTAAAATCCATAAATATGATTCTTGATTGTTTATATTTCTTGAATAATTAAAAGTTTAAAGAAAATGTAACAAAAAAGATCTCATATTTTATATAATATATATACATCTGCTGATGATGATAAAACCACAACCGCACAGTTAATATATAATTATAACAATTTAAAACTTATATATAAGAAAAAATTAAATAAAGACAACCTTCACAATTTCATTTTTTTCTTATTGAATTTAATCGTTATATATATAAGAAGATAACGAGATATATTCATTTAAAAAAAAAAATGTATATATACGAAATAATTCAATTTAAAACCTATATGTGATAAAATGTATATATGGTTACCGCAATATTGGCATTGCTTTCTGAAATTGCATATATATTATAAATTCAATATATAGTTATTAAAAAAAAAAAAAATTTCATCACCTATTTCAGTTGGTATTTAAATTTCATTATTCAATATAACAAGAAATTTATATAGAGGAGAGTTTTAAGATTTTCAATGGTCGGTAATCAATAAATTAAATTCTGGTCATTATTTTCGCTTTTTTAGAATGACACGAAATTGTTTGTATAATATTTAGGGTAAAGAAAGATCAAGGGCAACATTTTCCATTCACCATCTATCATATCTCCTAAAAAAAAAATCCTATCTCACATCTTTGTTTATATCTAAAAAAAAAACAATATTGCTATATGACAATTTATCCCGATTTGATTTGATATCTTACGCCATCGCATACAAAGAAATATATACTAAAAAAATCTACTAAATATTGATTTCACATTGACTTGATTTATTTATTTGTTGTATAACATTAATAAATATACATATATACTTTCGGTCTATATATTTTAATTTTAAGTTTTTTTTTTTGCAATCAATCAAAATTTTATATCAATTGTATTTAATTTTTGTTTATTTAAAAAAATTTTTTTGAAATATTATTATTCAACAATTCAGTTTTATATCTTTATTGGTATATATATCAATAAAAATGTAATATACTAAATGATATACAAATTTGTTTTGCGTTGGTATATATAATTTTGTTTAATTATGAATAAAGTTGTTATATATATGGTATATAGAATTGTTATATAAATATTTCGGATTGATTTGCATACGCAACAAAAAAAAAATGATAAAAATTATGACAAATTAAAAACGCTTTCAATTTGACCGAAGTCAAAGATAACATCAATGTTATTTTTTATATATACATTTTATTTGTATATTATTTTGTTTTATTACTATATAATTTTTTGTGTTCATAATAATAAATTATGTGTGATGCGATAGTTTCAGTTATAGATTTGAATCTAAAACAAATTTGGTATGATGTAAATAATTTGTTTTTACAAAAATGCTTTTTGTTTTTTTGTTACTCGATCCGGATTGATGGGCGTGAATAAGTCGCTTAATTTAACTAGTATTTTTGATTTATTTTTTATATATTCAAAAATACGATTCTTGTTTTATGACA
Organism: Dilophus febrilis; assembly: GCA_958336335.1. Lineage (NCBI taxonomy): Eukaryota > Metazoa > Arthropoda > Insecta > Diptera > Bibionidae > Dilophus > Dilophus febrilis. The sequence goes on along the minus strand of OY284470.1, from coordinate 6,231,090 downwards.
TGAGAATATTTGAATATTTGGAAATAGCCATTTTAGTGAATGCATTGGAATTTTCACGATTTAAACGATCTCCTTTAGATGTGAAGAATAACATCAATAAATTTAAAGACATTTCAAATAATGACGACCAACGTGTCTTTGCGTTTAGTTACATTATTTTTCTATTTATGGATTATACAAAATTTTTGCTTAAAAAAAACCAATGAAAATCTACAAACCATTGTGTAAAATTCCTATATTATAAAACTTAACATTTTGAAATGGAATTAAAAGAATATATAAGCTTTACTCAAAATAAAACCCATTATCATTATTTTAATTACAATTGCATCTAATTTTATTTTATTTTTTAATTACCAAAATACAAATATCTAAATTTCTCATGAACTATATTTGTTTTAATTAATACAATTGAAAATATATACAACCTATATATAGATACAGCTATCCAAATTATCCATTTGTTTTTACTTATATACAACCTCACATTCATAACCAATAATATTGTACAATCAAAATATTCATAAATGAAAGTTTATTTTTATTTTTTTTTTAATTATTGCTGCAGTACATTTCAAAAAAAAAAAAAACAAAAAACGAAATTCAAATAAACTTTGCCAATCTATAAAATTAATAATAACAATAAATGAAAAATCACATAATACAAATAAAAAAATCGATATATTTTTAAGATAAAAAGTATTTATTTGCTATTTTAAACCATTAAAAAATATTATTATTTATTGTATATATATAGTTATATGATAAAAATCAATATACTTCCTCTTTAATTTTATGTTGCTGAATTTAGTAGTATTTTAGATATTAATTTCATAAACGCGCGCGCTATCTATTTAATTTTACATATAAATACATATTATGAATAATTTTAACAAAAAAAAAACCCACTTTTATATATACAATATATTCATTTATCTGCTCATATATATTATTAAATATCACATAAAATTAGTGAATAATAAAAAAAGAAAAATATATCCATCAATATTAATTATTATGAAATATATACCATATTTGATTTAATAAAAATAAACTGTATATACATATGCAAAATATTAAAAGATGAAATATTAACAAAAATATTATATAAGAACTTTCTCATAACAAAGTCAATAGGTCATAATTTATTTTATATTATTATTATTATTGCGATGGTGTGTATTTATAAAAAAAAAAATTTATTTTTATTGAATAGATTTATAAAAAAAAACATTTTCAGTATGAAATTCATGACTTAAAGGTGATATTTAAAAATAATTATACAAACCAAAAGGAAATAAAATTTGTGTATCGCATTTTTGAAATGCATCCTCAATTATTATGATATATATGCATGCATATAATAACGAAATAATTATTATTTAATTGCCGCCATTGCAAAATGAATAAATCATACCCACATTTATAGACATGGCATGTATCATGTAATAATTATTTTAACTCTTATTATTTATATACATAAAATTCATTATATCGCCAATTTTAATTATATTCCTCTTTTTTGTATTTTGTAAATATATATGATTCATTCAAATTGATATAAGCATTTTTTTAAGTTTTTTTTTGTATGACGATGAAAATGCACATTTGAATATATAATTTACAAATCATCACATAACAAAAAATATTGTTGGCCTATTAACCCCTTCAGACCCCCGGATACGCGATTGTGTTATCTATAAATAAAATACGAATGCATTTTCTTATTTTCAGCATATTTGGGTTTTTAAAACTGAAAATGAGTCGTTAGGGGTTTTGTATATTTTTTCCTTAAGTTATAATAAAGGTATATAGTTAGTATTAGAATAGTTAGAATAATTAGTAAAATTTATTGATTCAATAATAATATGTTTGAAAAAACATCATTGCGGCTTTACAAATAACTTCACAATTTTTTCACATTCTCCTTTTTTTTTTGTCCGATCTGAAAGAGTTAAAAATGTATAATAATAAAACACATATTTATGCAATTCTCAAATGAATAGAAAAATTATGTTTTGATTTTTCGCGGATATAAATTATAATTAAATAAATTTTTTTAATAAACTATAAAAATTAAAATTTGATTAAGTTCATTGATCGCACATTTTGAGTAAAAATGAGATTAATCTATTTTTTGTTTTTTGTTATAGTATGATTCGCAATGAATTTATTAATTTAATTTTTAATTAATATAGAAAATTTACACATCACAGATGGTTATATATAATAAAATGTTTATAAATTATTGTTCGGTGATGCTAAAAACTCACGCAGATTTTTTTTTAAAATAAAAATATTATTTTAATTAAAAAATATACTTTTTTTTTTTTTGGGGGGATTTTTTGATTTTTCTAAAATCGGCTATTAGATTTTTCGTTTTTTATGTCCAACATCCTTCTGTTACATAATTTATTTAGTTTATAGTACCTCAAAATTTTGTTCGAATATTATATTTTCGGTTTTGAATGTTATTCCGCCGATAAAATTAAACGATCATCTCCCAATTCGTTGGTTTTTTTGGAAATATTGCAGGAATTAAAAAAAAACTAGAATATTTTATTGCAAAATCCCATGTGAAATTCAAAAAATTATATGGTACAAAATTGCTTTAGTATAATAAAACCGTTTATATATTATTCAATTAACTCTCTATATATAATTAAATTCGTTTTTATCTAACAATAAATAAATTATATATAATTAAATATTTTACTTATAAATTTTATGTTATTTTTCTTCAATTGTTTTAATTTTTTATCTTATATATACCTTTCTCTAAATATGTCATCAACTTTGTATGGTAATTTCTCATAAAAAAAATTGTAATTTTTCATAAAAAAAAATTGTAATTTCCCATAAACACCACCATCAATTTTTTTTTTTTTTTTTTTAAATATAATTTCGCATAATATTATTTTTATTAAATTTTAATTTAAATATCATTAAAATTATATTTTTATAAATATGTTTGTGTCCACTCCATAAGCATTAAACCAAAAAAAAAAAAAAAAAAAAAACGATGACAATTTCTCTAATCTAAATTCATTTATTTTTTTTTTTTTTTGGTTTTATTTACGCACCACGGTCTAATGATAATAACATCATCGCCTATATAATGATCATCATATATATATATATATATTGATATTGATGTTGATTACATATAAACTAAAAAGAAAAAAAAATTAATTATAAAATCAAAACAGACCATAAATGGTGAATACAATTTTTTTATTATTATTCAGAAAAATATTTAATATTATATAAATTTCATTTCATTTCGTTTTTTTATATTTTCATCATTTTTTTTCATTTTTGTCTTACATAATTTAAAATAATATATTAATTTATATCCAAAAATAAGTAAAACAAAAACGTAAATTGGAAAGGAGCGGATAATTAAATTGTATGTATATATAAATTATTATTTTGTTGTTAAAATTAAATTAATTACCAAAAAAGGTTAATGATTTTGTTATCTTGCGTGTGTGGTTTGGCATGTAATTGCAAACTGTTTTCAAAGACATATTGAAATTTTTTTTTATTATATTTCAATGGATTTATCCACTTTTCTGGATTTTGCATAAGAAAACCTTTCCTAAAACTTGTTCTATAGATTCAAATATGTATGTATGGTGGAGGAAAATGGAAAATTAAATTAACTAATAAATTATATTTTAATAATAATAATTGAAATTATATAATACATATAAAAAATAATAATAATAAAACAATAATTATTTTGGTTCCTATACATGATATTGATGATATGTATTTATTTCGTCGGTATACAGATGAGATTGTTTTAAGCGTAACTAATTGTTAATTTATTTGGTATATGTATATACGCACATATGATAATTAAAATTTTAAATAAAAAAAAATAATAAAAGTAGTTTTTACTTATTCTTCCTCTTTACATATGGTATATGTGATTTTATGATTAATTTAACTAATTGTTTTTTTTTTATAATTAGGTATTTTGTTTATTAATTAACAAGTGTTGGTCTTTTTTTGTTTCATTAAAATTATTAAAATATATATAAAAATGGTATTAAAAAAAATTAAAAAATGTATATATAGACATTGTAATTTATAATTCAATTTTTAGGAGGTTTTATAACGAAAATAAATCGTATACTTGAATTATATAATTTATTTTATAATTATTATTATACAAATTTTTTGGGTGGTTATTAAAGAAACTGTATATATTATATATAGAAGAAGCTTTCAATGGTATATATCCTGAATGGAATATATAATTAAACCCATTGACAGCATATTAATATATGGTCAATGAATTTTCAGAGGTTTAATATTTTAAAAAAAAATTAATTGGAAACAAATAATTAATTAGAAATTTAACTTTTATTTCGCAGAATATACATTAAAAATTCACATCAACAATATATATTTTCTTATTTATCATCAACTTTTCACTCATTATATATATTCTAGTTTTTAAGTGAAAATCCAATGGGAATATAATAAACTTTTACAAATGTCACAATATAATATGAAAAAATAAAATTAAAAGATTATTTTAATATTAAATTGCATATTGGAAATGTATATGTTATGCGATAATTATTTACTTATATATTACAATATAACATATACCGCCTTATTACTATGCTTGTTTTTTATTTTTATCATAAATATTCATATATTGATTTATTTTTTATAACATTTCAGTATATATGGATAAAAAATACATATATATATATCATTTTAAATTAGAAAATTACTATATACATTAATTATAATTATAAATAATTATAATATATTATTGATAATGTTGAAAAGAAATCGTTAAAATAATTGATATTTTTTAGATAAATGCTGTTGCATTTTCTCATATTTTTTTTTTACTTCTTCAATTGACCTTGAAAGTCATTAACACATTTTATCAATAAATTATTTTTTCCACATATTTGTTAATAATATATATATATATATATTGAAAGTTATACATTTTTCATCATACCATTTCTATTTGGTACAGGGTGATAGCAGCAAAAAAATGATCGCTATAGACACTCAGATATATTTTTTTTTTCATTGCCTCTGCAAAAACGACCAAGAAAGTCACTATGTAGAATATTCGATTTGAGATTTTGTCGTTTTAAAATCATTTACCAATGACAATTTTTAATACAAATATTAACCTGTGTTCTAACCTTCCAGTTTTTATTGGTTTCTTAATCGCAAATCTTTCTATTGTTGTTCAGAAGTTTTATTCGCTTCGATTTAATACAATATTTTTATAGCATAATTGTTTTCTATGAACCACCAGGTAAACATACTTACAATATAAGATATAGTGTTTAAAAAATATTTTAGTTTCTATATTATCTATAATATGTACACAATTGTTATTATATATATATATATAATTTTTCAAGTATTTTAAAAATATTTTCGCATTTTACCGTGTTTATATTTATTTTTGTTATTATAACATCTATAAAATCCAATTTATATGTTATGTTATAGTATTCCAATTATTTGCCATTCATCAGCACAATACAATACAATACAATATATGGTTGGTCATCATATGATTAAATATAAAGCAAAATATATATATATAGATAAATTTACACATTAAAATAACAATCTTAAGATCTATATATATATAAATTGTTATTCTCAAGATCTCTATGATAACATTAAATCAATGTTATATAAAATTTGATTGTTATTTTAATATATATATATAATAAATTTACCTTACATTTTAATAGCATATCATTTTATAGAGGAGGTTAATTAAACTACAAATAATCATAATAAATATATAACAAGTACATTTTAGATATTAGATATTATATGATTTTTTGGTTTTACTTCAAAAATATACTAATAATAATAATAATAATAAAGAACTAGGTTAAGAAATATAAATAAAATGATTTTATATTCATTTATTTAAATGATAATGTGAATATTTTTAATATGTATATAGTTGTTTTGAAAGCCAACTAACTACTTACTTATATATATATATATTAATAAAATAAACATAAAATACGTATTTCAATCCTATATATATATATATAAAATTACATATATACAAATTTATTTTTAAGATTATAATAATGAACCTGTTAATTTCAACAACACAAAATATTTTATATATATGTGCAATGGATTAAATTTTCAATTGAATTGTGCATATATAAATATGTTTTAATTGTATAAATGTTTGTTTTAATCCACTTTATTAGAGAAATACTATATATGCTATATAATATTATATTTATTATTATTATTATTATTATGTTGTTCGCCAATTAATTGAATTATTTTAATGTCTTAATACTATACGGTATAAATATTTATTCAAACATTGAATAAGAAATTATATATTTATATAGAATTTTGTATATAGGTACCTACCTGAAAAACTTCAATTTTACAAAATTTATATATATTATACCTAATAATGCATAATATCATATGTTATTTAAAACGCTTCTGTATAAATACCTAAATATAAAGATATATGTATATATACGTTTGGTGAGAGGTAATTCGTTATATATTCACTACATTATTTTACTTTTATATAGATCGATATTGATTTGAAAGTGTTTATGTGTGCAATTTATTATCATACACAGTGCGACAATTTATATTTCGGACTGGTCCTAAGAAATACATTAAAAACACGATTTTTGAATTTTTTTTTTTTTTATTTTTTCAAAATATTTTCCTCCTGATTCAATACAACTCTGTTACATCGATTTAATAATGATTCAAATGCGTGTTCCAGCTCATTTTGTGGTATTGCCTCTAGTGCGCGCATGTAGATGCTGTTTGAATGGTTTCAATATCCTCAAAAAAACATCCTTTCCATTTCATTTTAAGTTTTGGGAACAAGGAGAAGTCACATGGCGCTAAATCAGGTGAATACGGTGGATGATTTAACACACAGACTTGATTTCGAGCCAAAAACTGACGAACAATAAGTGAAGTGTAACTTGGTGCATTATCGTGTAACAAACACCAACTATCTGATTCACGATATTCAGGTCGAATACCACGAATCCTGCCAATCAAACTCTTCAAAACTTCGATATAATATGCGCCACTGATTGTTTGACCAGTTGGAACGAATTCTTTATGGATAATTCCCTTGCTACCGAAGAATATCACTATAGCATTGTCTTGATTTTCGATGGAACTTTTCTTGTTTTCGTGTTTTAGCCATATCCACGAAACGTTTATACCACTCAAAAACTTGTGTTCTACCGATATTTTAATTATCGCCATTAACTGGCTGCATCGATTTGAACGTTTTTGTTGCAGATTTACCACGCTTTACGTTGAATTTAATGATTGCACTTTCCATGTTAAAATTTTTACTTCAATTAAAATATTGTTTCATAAGAAATGTCATAACTTTTTTATTTGTGAACCAAATGTAATAAAATTTTTACAGACGATAGAGAAAATATCAAGCTTCAAAACGCTTGTACGATCACATATAATAGATCGTCCCACTGGTTATATTGAGATATGTTTTGAGTCCGGAATATTAATTGTCGCACTGTGTATATGAACTTATCTATATAATATTTTTATTTTTCCCGTGGTAATGATCTAACCGGGAAAATGTAAAATGGTCTGTAAACTCTTCAATTCTATCCCATACATGATGTAAGTCTTACAATCCACGTTTATTCGATTATTATTAATTTAAATTTATCATAAATTTTACAATTTAAAACTTGAAATGTGATGAATTGCAATATTATATATAGGTTGATTAAATATTAACATGTTAAAATTAACAAGGTAACAAATTGTTTTTACAAACTATTCGGATTAATGTTTTCTTATTTAAAAAAAAAACTAAGGTATAATAATAATTATTTATAATATACATTGTTATTTATGTTATCGATGAAATGAAATGTAATTATAAATATTTATATATTTTAATCTAATATTTCTTTATATACAAACAGTTTAAGAAAAAAAAATTAATCCTCATTTGTTTTCTATATATAGATTTAATGTAATGTAACATGAATTTATTTAATTTAAATATATAAGTATATACAAATTAAAAAAAAAATTAATTAATAATTATTAAAAAACAATTGTATAAATATATATAACGATATCTAAACAAACAACACATCGATATATGATATTTATTATATTATTAATATATACCTGCATTTTTTTTTTTTTTATTTAAATCAACAATGCACGTATATTTTTTTTTCTTCGATATATTATATATAAAATAAATATTGACCAATCATTCATTTATCATATTATATTTATATTTATATTGAGACGGTGACAATAATATAATAATATTTATATATAGTTTAATATATATAGATATTTGTATAATAGATATATCAATTATTTATACATTAAAAATAAAATGTTTTTTTTTTTGTATTTCATGGGTGTAATAAATAAGACACAAAAAAAAAATTCTTATACTCCAGATATCGTATTTCTTATTTATATAAACTTGACTATATTTAATATATATATGCATATATATGTGACTTGACGTAAATTATTTAAGAAAAAATATATAATTATATTTGTTATAGAAATTATTAATTTTCTCAGAATGACATTTATTTATTTATTTATCTATTGAATAAATTTTTTTTTCTGTAATCTTGATAATAGAGAATTTTTTTTTTTTTATGTAAAATAATATTATACTGTGATATTTACTTTTATCACGTGTAGTGAACACTTTTATCATTTTAACACTTCAAATGGATGGTTATCTATAATTTTTTTTTCATATAAAGTCTATCGTAAGATAACTTTTAGTTATAGGGAATGTCAAAAGCGTTCCAATCATTGTTGATGGACATGCGGCGGTTTAAAGGTTCTCCGAATCCATTAAAACCTTAAATTTTTAATTTGAATTCCAATAATGTTGTAAGTTATGACGGTATTTTTCAGTCAGGACAAATAAACCGTAAAACTTACAATATCGTACAGAACCCATCCCCATAGTAAAAAATAGCTTGATAAAAACTTTCTAAACTAAATTAAACGCTTACGAGTTTAATAAAAAAAATAAAACCCCTTCTCTATGAATAAAAATATTCTGAAAATAAATTATTAAACAATCAATCTAAAGAAGACTATATCCGCCGAAAGAACTTTAAATATTCTCATTTTATTGTTTATATTTCTTCGTCTGAATTGACTCCACTATATGCAATATGATGCATTATTTTTAATTGCTATATAAATTAATTGAAAAACAAATATAAAATAATAATAATAATATAAGATAAACATCATCTTCTTGAAATAACTAAAATTATTTTGTAGATGATTGCGAATATAAAAAATAATTGTTTTTCATATATTAGTTTCAATTAAATTTGTATATAAATATATTCTTAAACACGGAAATATCATTAAAAAAAATATAATTTATAACAAATTAACAATGAAAATGTTTTATTTATTTTTTCGTTTGTTTTTCATTTTTTCAACAAAAGAAATTGAAAGAGTTTAAGACAGATTTATTATTTTATATATTATTATAATATACCTGTAATAATAATAATAATAATATATATTTTATAAATCTTTCCTTTATTGTTTTAATATTATTATTAGTATTACCTGTATATATAATATGAATTAACTTTATCACACATTTAGTATAAATTATAAGTTGCACCACACAGAAAAAAAAAACACACCTTTATTTTATAATATACATATACTTTCACATTGCATCTATCTCTCTGTGTTGTTTTGTCTATTTAAAATATAGATATAGAATTGATTAGCATAGCATCATAATATAATACTATTATTATTATTATTATTATACGACGTGCTTATGCAATAAAAAAAAATGTATTAATTTGCAAAATTGAAATTAAGATGTTACATACAAAATATAAAACAATCACTTTCATTTTAAATATTATTTTATTATATTATATTATATATATCGTGTTATATATACAAAAAAAAAAAAATAATGGGAATTTAATGATAAAAACTAAAATCTAATATAACCATTATTTTAAATATATATCTATATATAAAAACAATATTGCAATAATAACTTTCATAAAAAAACATAATATTATCAAAATTAAAAAGTAAAATCAATTTTTTGACATTGAAAATATTCCATAACATATTTTTTTTCTTTTTAATTCTAATTAGGTGAATGTTTTTTTTTATCGCAAAATAATGTCTCTTGGTATCTTGGTATCTAAAACAATAATAATAAACATATTGGAAATAAACATAAATTTTAAAATATTTATTATATGTTCTAATTTGTATGATAAATAACGAAAAAATTAGCATTTAATAAATGTATATTACCTTTCACGGCTTTTTATATGATTCAAGTATCATCTTTTCTTCTCATACTGTTTACTGTTTATCACACAATTCATCCATTTCACCCATAACAATGACCACTTTTAAATCGTGTAAAACCACTTTATAAGCATCAGTTTTCAGATAGAACATAAATTATCGCATCATACCGCAGCTTCAACTAACATTCAACATTCACTCGATTTATAAATAATATGAATGATCATATCAATATTTGATTTTTTTTCAACAAAGTGTATATATAAAATAAACAATATGTATCAATTCACAGACCTACATATACGTATATGAATTTAATTTATTTTATAACGCTATAAAAATAAAAATAATTTCAATATTATTCAATGGTTAAAGTTCACTAGAACAAATTCTTATATAATTTAAAAAAATATATGGTTAGAATTTATTATTAACTTCTTTTTTGTTATTTCTATATTATAAACATATTGTATATATAGTAATGATTTTTTCAAACCATGCCATGAGAATGAAAAATGCAATATCTTATATCTATAATCAAATATAAATCAAGTTGATTGAAATATTAAATTGCATTTTGTATATGTATAATATTTTCAATAACCTCAAAAAAAATGTATATATATACACAGTGCGACAATTAATATTCCGGACTCAAACCATATCTCAATAACCAGTGGGACCTGGGACGATCTATGTGATCGAACAAGCTTGATATTTTCTCCATCGTTTGTAAAAATGTCGTCTGTAAAAAAATTGCATTTGGTTGACAAATAAAAAAGTTATGACATTTCTTGTGAAACAATATTTTAGGTGAAGTAGAAATTTTAACATGGAACAAAGAGCAATCAACGCAAAGCTTGGTAAATTTGCAACAGAAACGTTCAAATCGATGCAGCAAATTAATGACGATAATTGTATCCATAAAGAATTCGTTTCAACTGGTCAAACAGTCAGTGGCGCATATTATATCGAAGTTTTGAAGCGTTTGGTGGGCAGGATTCGTCGTATTCAACCTGAATATCGTGAATCAGATGGTTGGTGCTTGTTACACGATAATGCACCTAATCACACTTCACTTATTGTTGTCAGTTTTTGACTCAAGATCAAGTATGTGTGTTAAATCATCCACCATATTCACCTGATTTAGAACTATGTGACTTCTCCTTGTTCCCAAAACTTAAAATGAAATTGGAATGATGTTTTTTTGATGATTTGAAACCATTCAAACAGCATCTACACGCGCATTAGAGGCAATACCACAAAATGAGCTTGGAACACGCATTTGAATCATTATTAAATCGATGTAACAGTTGTATTGAATCAGGAGGAGAATATTTTGAATAAATAAAATAAAAAAATTTCCAAAATCGTGTTTTAATGTATTTCCTAGGACCAGTCCGGAATATTAATTGTCGCACTGTGTATATCTATACAGCTAAATAAAATATAATATCGAACTTTTTCTATATATACCTCAAATATAAAATAATATGGAAAATAATCTATTGAATTATAGTATAATTATTATTATAGAATAATCAAAAAAAAAAAACATCAATCAAAAATCGTTTAAAAACATTCAATTACAATCAATATATTTGTAAATATTTTTTTCTGATAATTGTCATTTTTTTTAATATGGAAAAAAGTTATTTATTTTTTTTTTCGTAACTAACGACAGTCAAAATTAAATAGCAAATTTCTCATTGTTTTTCATAAAATATTTACTGAAAAATGCAAACAATTATTTGTTTTTCAAATTATTTTATAGATATAGTCTATACACATTTTATTGAACATACACTTTGCGATAATGTTAATGTACTTTGTAGTTTAATGGTATTTTAACATTGTTTTTTTTTTTTGCATGTTTATTAACTTTCAATTTTTAATCAAATTTTAACACCTTCAGTTCGTTAAATTTCTTCGTGCCATTATTTTTATTATTTTATATAAATCGTGCAAAAAAATCTAACGTCAATTTTTTTTTATGCATTTTATACTATCGCTTTTATTTTAGACTTACAATTACACACACAAACAATTTTACAAAAAAAAAAAAAGGTTAATTTAAAAAATGTATTTACGTGTTTATATATTCATCATAATATATGACGTGATGACGATGTTAGATGACTAATTAATATATATACAAATAATATCAATTATTTATCTATTATAACATATATAGAATAAATTTAAAAAATCCTTCACCTAAATGAAGAATTCAGAAAATAAATAAACGCATCTAAATATATATTTATAATTATTATTTATTAAAGGAGTATATTGCTTTTTTTTTTTTTCTTAATTAGAGTTAAAATGCATCAATATTATAATATTATAAATGAAAACAATTAAAGGTAATAAATTTTATTTTGTCATATTCTATAGAAAAAATCATCACTTATTAAATCAGATAATGAATAGAAAAAATAGAAAAAGAAATCTACGATCACAAAAACTGATTAAATATTTTATTAATTAAATTTTTTTTTTTTTAATTGTTTTGTTTATTCATTAAATTAATTATTAGCACGTTCAATTCAATTTGAAGAGTCTCTATATGCATGCATGATGTATCGTCTACAATTTCAATGTCTATATTCTTTTTTTTTGTTTGCCGAATATGTATTTTTAATGTGCATATATAATTAATAATTTATTATAATTTTTTTAAATAAAAAATAAAAAAAAACAATTGAAATGGTGATTAACAAAAACAAAACGTGGTATACCAAAAAAAAAAAAGTTAATCAAATAATCCAATTATGTCATAATAGATTATTTAGCTTAGGAGGTTGAAGTAATATCAATTCCGATTTTTATTAGGTGGATGAGTCTTTAGATTGGATGAAATTATCAATTAATGAATGAGTCTTTAGATCGGATGAAATGATTAATTTAAATAATTGATAGTCATAAGAAGGGTGAAATATTACCTCTGCGGCAAACTGTTCCATAATCTTGATGTTCTTGGGAAAAATGTGAATTTCCAAATCTGTTGTTTACTATAATATTTGTTGTTCTTTTTTTTTTTTTCATTATAATCAATTTCACAAATTGTTTATCTATATTATATAACATCCGTGATCTTCTGCTGGTATTCTATAAATTGTATTATATATTTATATCATACCTTTTGGTATAAATAAATTATATTATAAATGGAAAATGTATTGTATTTAATATGAAAAAAAATATAATTTATGATTACACTTTAATTTTTATATATATATATATATATATATATATATATATATATATATATATATACATTTAATTGGAATAGAACAACTGCGATAAGATATGTTTGAATATTTATTACTATATACTTATATGTATATATAGATAAAAAAAAATATGATAATTGTTGATATTTTAAGGTGCACGTCTGTTATCAATACAATACAATCCTTATAAATAAAATTAATTAATTGATTATTATTCATGCGAAAAAAAAAACAAGATATGCAACTTTTCATATCTAGGTCAATACGAATTATATAGCAATATAGCCATTGATTTGGTTAAATATATGTTCGCGAAAAGAAAAATATGTTTATTAAATGTTCTTATAAAAAACTGATTCAATTACTTTATATTTTCATTAAATGTACTTTTGACACCTTTTCACACATTTACAAAAAAAAACCCATCCACAGAGAATTAAACCTAATAGAATTCTAATCAGGACAAATTGAGATGGAATATCCGAATTGAATTATTGTATACATTATTATGAAAATGATATAAAATAATTAACATTAAAAATTTGATTTATAATATTTTTTCACATGGAATTATATTTTGTTGTCAACATTAAATTTTTTTTCACGTTAAATAAAAAACACCCTTTATTATGTATGTATATATAAAAGAATATAGCAACAAGATGTATCTACCATTGCCATACCATATCGTATCGTATATACAAAAACGTAAATTGCCGATGAAAAATTTTCTTTTATGTCCGAGCCGCCGAGCGTAGTATGTATACAAAAAATTTTCTCTTAACACTAACATTTTCCAGGGAAAAATATACTGGAAAATTTTTATCTCTAAATTTGTATTTGCATTTATATATGTATACAAAAACCTCGACAAAAACAGAAATCGTATATTTTATTTTCATAGTATAGAGAAAAAATTTTTACAATCGAATTTATCGAACAGATTTGCTTTTGTGTTTATCTGCTGCTAATACACAATATACAAATGCATGAGTAAAAATGGTTTTTCATACAAAAAAAAAAAAAAAGAAAAGAAAGAAAATCAACAACAACAACAATATCTTACATATACACATAAATATAAAAATCATTTGACTTTGACTTCAACATCAACATCAACGATCAACGAACACAAACTGCAAAAGTTGTTTTGATGTTTTTTGTTTTTATTTATTATTTTTAGTTAGTTAGTTGCCGGCTTTTGAAAAAGTTGTACGTGGGGCTGTATATTTGTTCGTATTTTTCTTTTAATAAATATATTTATCGTATCTCGTTAAAAATAAAATAAAAAAATCTTGTATTTTTTAATTTAATTCATAAAATCAAGTAAATTTTAATATCAATAGAAAAATTGTTTAAAAATTTCTTTTTATCGACTAAAAATAATAATAATAATAATAAATATTTATTCGATTGATTTAACGATATATATATATGTATTGAATTATATATTAAAGTGATAATAAATATTTTTCTATTTTTGTTTGTGAATATTTTTATTTATATATATCATTGTTGTAATTGTATATATAGAAATTTAATTAAAGATAACAGAAAAATATTAATTTCATTGAAAATATAATATATATGGTGTGTTAAAAATAATGAATGAATATTATTGATTAAAAAAAATATATATATATATATGTGTTAAGTTGTTTTTAAAGTGAGATTACTGCGTGTGTATCCATTCTTAAACTATATATTATAGTGATTTTAATTCGTTTAATATCTTTTAACAAAAAATTATTTTAATATATTTATTTTGTATTGTATTGTATTGAAATATAAAAAAAAAAATACAAAATTAAAGGTTAAAAAATAATAAAATAAGTGAATGGTTTTTTTTTGTCTATATCGAAATGAAATTATATTAAAAAAAATTATTCAAGAAATATTACATATTATACTGCTAATTTATAATATTTATAATATAGAAAGGTTAGTTAGTTTTTATTTTTTTTTTTCAAATTATTCATTTTTATATAAAAATTTTTGTTTTATTATCTAGACAAAAGTATATTCTGATCATATAAAAATTTGTTTTTTTTTTTCAATTGCCGCCTGGCACATTTTTTTTTTGTTCAATATATTTGAAATAATAATAAATATATATGATTATATATATCAATTGATGAAAACACGTGAGAATCAAAAATTATTTTCGTTTATTTGTTGAATATCCACTATATTTATTTATTATATTTTTCATAATATCATCGCTATGTGTGTGTATTCAAAAAATATCGACATAAAAAGTAACTTTTTATTTCTAGATTTTTATATTGTATAGTTGTGATGATGAGCAACCTGAAACCGGTTAAAAGAATTGTGTTTTATTTTTTAGTTTTAGTTTTTTTTTGTATATTTTATTTCTGCAAAAATTAATTTCTTATATATTCTATCTATATGCCATCATCATCCCATGCATATACATATATATAAAATATTTCGATTTCATATGTGATATATTAGAAATTCAAAAACAAAAAAACAAAAAAAAAACTATAAAATTACATTTTATGAAACGTAATTCCTAATTATGCTAAATAAATTCTCATAAAAAAAAATATTGTATATATGTTTCTATTATATACATTATTTTTGTTTCATTTTTTACGTTATAAATTGTAATTAAAAATGTTTATTTTCGTAAAAAAAAATAATTTCATTTAAAATAATAAAATATCTACGGAACATATAGCATCATAAATCAAATTTTTAATTATTTTTCATTTTCTCTCATATAATAATAAATAAAAAAAAAAATCGCATATAAAATGTATATATACATACATTAATACATTTAAATGCATATATAATCTTCAAAACAAAACGATATTTAAAAGAAGAAGAAGAAAAAAAAATGATTATATTAATTATATACAAAATTTAATGGGTCGTCCTTATGGGATGACATAAAAAAAATGAAATAAAGATAATAATTTCATAACACAACAAACATTAAAACAATTATTATTATTTTCATTATAATAATAATATGGTTTATATATTATTTCATTTAAAAAAGTCTCAGTCTCAGTGTACAGCGAGGTACAGTACAGTACAGCGAAGTTTATGCATCCACAGAATCTACCTCATTGCGTGCGATTATCATTAGTGTGTGTATGTGTTTGTTTTTGATTGATGAATGCCTTAACAAAGAACATGGATTGTTTATTTATTATTCTCGGTATTTGATATCGCATCATAATTTAGTCACCATTCAATTCAATGGGATATACGTAATTGATACATATAACTTTTAAAAGAATGTATTTTTGAGGCAATACAAAGCTTAACAAAAAAAAATGTATCGCTACATTATCGCCGATATAGGATTTATATAGACGTATTAAATCGTTATGTCATCTAAGATAATCATTTCTTTCTCTAACGTATATACACATTTATACTTGAATGTAATCTAATTGGTGGTCAACAACTTAATTTCAGTTACTTAATGATAACACGACGAAGAAAATGATGATATATTTAATAACCATAATTAAAATATATTCAAACTTGTTCAAACAGATAATTAGAATTAATTTAAATATATAAACCATTTAATTACACCACAACGTTTTCTGTTTTGTATTATTTCATTTATGATTTTACTAACCACTTGTTTCTTATACATTTCATTATAAGCATATAGTATTTTAAAAAAAATTTCATAATTATTCCCTTTATTAATCCATTTCATTCCCAAATAATGATTATTTTAGTCACCACAACAATTTGTCTTTAATTGCACCACATAAAAACAATCTTGATCAATCATTTCATTTAATCTATTTTTTTTTTAAAAAACAGTTTCATTATTTTATAATGTACTCTTCTCTATATATATACAGGAATCTCATTGACAAATACAAAACAAATTCTAATATATAGTAAAACAAAATGTATATTTATCTATAAGTGATTATGAATTGATATATACGTTTTTTTGTTTTTTTTTTTTTTACAGATAACACATTCGATTATAATAATTTTCAATTAGAAATAACAAATATCCAACAATTTTTGTATATACCGCAAATAAATACCGCACTTCAATAATAACCTTTTGCATGAAAATAATTAAATAATGTGACGATGATAATAATTTTTTTTTTTATATTATCATCGCATTTATATACAATTCGAGAAAATTTGTTATATTATATTATTAAAGAAAATTCTGTTTACGCATTTATTATTTTTATTCTTTTCATTCGCATGTATAAAAATATAAATATTTTAATAAAATATATAAAGCAAATATTTCAAGAGAAATGTATATCTTGATTATCCCTATATATACAATATGATGTTGGTTGGTGGTTCGTTTGGTACTTATACGAAAGTATAAACATATATATATATACATATTTGATTAACGATATGGATTAGAATATGAAATTGTATTACATATATCTTAAGTATTTTTCTAATAGTATTAAATAAATTTATTTATTTATTTATTTTTTTTTTTTATTATTTCGGTTTATTATACAATAATGAATGAACGCAGAAAAAAAAACAGCAAACACATTAATAAATTACAAATAATTTTTCATCTTGACAGGATAGAATTAAAAAAAAAAATAACAGCACAACATGAAATGTATATCCATTTACAAAATAAAAAGAAAATATAGGTGGTACTTTTAACATTTATACCTATATACATACCTCTATATATGTTTGTTGTCGTTGTAATAACAACATAATTTAATTTACCTATATTTATTATATAAGTATAAAATAAACTAATCGAAATTAATTTTGAAGTTTTTTTTTACATATATATATATAGATGTATTATAAGGTTATAAGGTTATATACATATTCAATTTAAATATATGTTTTTTATAGATAAAATGATAAAATAATTCTATTCCAGCATTAATCTATAGGGTTGATTGTTATTATTATTATTATAAAAATTGAAAGAACTCAAAGCCTTTATATAATAGAATTGTAATTTGAATCGGTTCTTATATTTGCCGATTAATATTATTACATTATAATTCATCCCTTTTTAAAATGCTATGCTATTTTTGAAAATAATATATTTTTTCCCCTATTTTAATAATTTAATAAATGACTAATAAGTTAGAGTTTTTCTTGTCGTCTAAACGTTTTATAATATGATGCGATTAGATGTGGAAAATTTTAATTTGATATTAATTGAAACAATTTATTAGTTGACATTTATACTGTGTTATAGTGATACTACCAGAATAGAAATGTATTAAAACACTCCCCGGAGGGGGGTTCGGCTTTCATCTTTCCTATGCGAGATTAGTGTAGAGAATTCCGATTTGGATGCTAGTCGACGGCTTCATATTTATTTTTCTCGATGTATTCAACCAAGATATAATACATTTAGTAATTTTACTGACATTTTCTTCTTTTTTTTTTGCAAAAATAACATAAATCTTTCCGATTTTGAATCCAATATTTGTTAAAAAAAATGGATAACATGAAAATTGTATAAAAATAGTAACGAAAATAGATGTCAAAACAATACAATTTAATAATCAATATATAATTTCCCATAAATATCCCATAAATATCTTGTATATTTGCTATAGAGTTAAACTTGATTAAAAAAATAAACCCACTCCCATTATAAATATAATAACGAATTTTAATTATTAAAATATACTTACACAGCTGCTATTATAGATATATATCGCATGTAATATTTTTGGAGTGATCATGAAATTTGAGATTTTTTTGTGGTTTTTTTTTCTTTTTTTTTTGGTTTCATCATATATTATTGACATTGTGTCAGTGAGTTGAATTTCAGTTAATTGATTTTTATGTACCTATATATATTACAAAAAAAAAAATATTAAAATATTAAATTTCATATGCAGATGGTAAAAAATTAAAATGGTGTAATAAGTCATCGTGCGTATATATGTAAATTTGTTATATAATAATATTTTGGTCGGTCTATATATATATTCGGTGGTGCACTCAAAATTAAAAAACAATTTTTTGGACGACGGTTATACTAAAACAGCTAATAATTTATCAATATATATATTACACTGGTGATATATAAATGTATTGTAATGAATTCTCTGTTATCATTTCGTCCGTCCTTGTCAATATATTTATTTATTTTTTTTTTATTTAATTTATTACACATTTTTTTTCTATAAGGTATTATCTATAGTATATATTTGGATATAAACCAAATACCAAATCATATGCTGCTGCTTGTATAAAATATCATCATAGCTATATATGGACAAATAAATTGACTATACCCAAAAATAACGAAATGAAATACCCATAATATTATAACGTATATATAGAAAAATATAACATACATATACTAAAAAAAAATAAAAAAATACCTCACTATAGCGCTACATATAAATATATAATATTCATATAATATCTTATAATAATATGTATATTTTTTTTTATTTTTCCTATACTTAAAATAAACAAAAATTGATTTATGTTAGTTATTTGCCTATAAAAATGTTTGGGTAATATATGACTGATTTGTATAAGATTGTATAACAGTTGCTGTTGTGTTTTGGGTGCCCGTTTTTATTTTTTTTTTTCAATATGAAATAAATTCTTACGTATATATGAAACAAGGTTTGTTTTTCTATCGACTGGTTATAATGATGTAAAAAAAATCCTTTTTTTTTTATTCTATTTTTATTTTCTATTCCCGCATATATAAATATTTACATCAGGAGGTCCTAATAAAAAAAAATTTTTGTTTTTATATCTATATATGAAAATATCAAATAGTAAAGTATATGATATGATATGATATTTTTATGATATAGGAAAAAAATTATATATGAAGTGTTTTATGTTTTTTTTTTCTGTACTATACATGCATAGAACAAAAAAAAAAGCAGTATAAGAAATTACAACATAACTGAAATTGTAAAATATGTATTATTTTTTTTTTTAAATGAAAAAATAAAAACCAAAAGAATCTATAGAACAAGGGAAAAAAATGGTTTATAACAATTTTTTTTTTTTATTTTTGATTTTTATGTATACTTTGTAAGTTATTTTATCCAGGCATTCATAAAAGCATCATATTATCAATATTATATAGACAAAAAAAAGTCACTGTTTATGTTTTCCGAAAAAAAAATATACACAGACAGACAATGTCTTTTTTAGTGATATTACTTGGGCATCTCCATCGTGTGTGAACTCTTCTATAAATATATATAATGGAAAAAGTAATTGTTTTTTTTCTGAATATTAATCATGGGTTTATTGATATAATATCAAAATCTCTGTAATAATAGATAAAATCTATTCTAAAAATATATACGCTTATGAATCTTTAGATAAAATCTTAAAATTTGAGGAAAATACAATAATTAAAATGCCATCAATTCTATATTTATTTTATAAATATTAAAATAACTTTTATCCATAATATTTAAAGAAAACAATAATATTATTAAAAAAAAAATTTCGAATTCAAAACAATAAGAAATCTTACATAATTTTTTGATAGGACTTCTTTTTTTTTTATTAATTTATATAGTATTTGTTTGTTTTTTGTGATAAAAAGTTTTACGTTCTCATATAATATTCTCGTATATTATTTATAGGATAAGTGGAAAAAATTGATTGTTAAAAAATATAGAAAGTGGGTCCTTTTTGTTTTTTGTATACTTTAATACTAACTAATAACAATAAATAAAATTCCTTTTGTTTTTATATACAAACAGAAATATTTGTCTTATATAGTATATATAAAATAATTCTATTTGATCACGTAATCTTTTTGTCATTATGCATTCCATTATTTTTTAATAAGTGAACGATAATGATGATAATAATAATAATAATATATTTATTATTATGATAAATTTTGGTCTTCTTATCCCTTTTCTTTTTGTGTTTTGAAAACAACAAATAATATACTTACTATATGGTATATGGTTGGATATAGAATATAAATATATATAACTATATATGCGGATAAAGAAAGAAAGGCTTGTTGTGTGCTTTGAAATACTTTTTATATAGATATAATAAACGCGCTATAGTTGAGGGTTATAATTTATTTTAATTATTGTTTATGTCATAATTTTTTAACACAATAATAAATTATTTTAAAAAAGATGTATATATCGTTAAGAAGACTGTTTTATTCTCACAACTTATATAATAATCATAATAATAATAATAATCATTATGAACAATGAAAATTGAATATAATTATTTATATGCTATATATATATATATATTTATACGCATAACAATATATACAAGTGTTAGTTATATCAGTTATATATGAAATTGTTTTATGTTTTTCTATTTGTATTAACAATTATCGTACAGCAATTAATTGTGTATTTTACCACATTGTACATATATATATATATATAGGCATATGTATTTTTGGTTTTCAAATATGATGATTATTTTATAGATTTATGCTGAGTAATAATAAAAAAAACAAAACGTTAGTAATATAAATTTGATGGTGTTTCATTTGTGTGAGGTATTCCAGATGTCATAATTAATAGTTCACTTAATAATGTATAATCATATTTTTTATATTCAATACAAAAATTACTAGATAGATAAATCTATATACAAATATTGATATATGGAAAGATATATCGATAGATAAGTGGAAAGATATGAGGTCCAACTGAAAAATACCTCTCATTGAATTCATAGTTTTTTTTGTATCTTACCACAGGCCATTGATCCATAACAGTTTGCATCGTTCGATCAGACCAATTTCCGTTTGAATACTATTAAATTCTATTCAATATATTATTGAATTCGATTTTAAAATCATACTTTTATTTGATATATTTAATGGAAAAAACTATATAAAATTGTGACTAAACTAAACGAGATTATATAATATAGTTAAAAACGACACTATATAAATCTAATAATAAATGAAATTAGATACTTTTATTTGGTACACAAAAAAAAGATCATTAAGTTTTCTCCAAAGATATAGAAAAAAAAAAAACATGTAATTTCTTTCAAGATTAAGAAAAAAAAAAAAAAACTTTTAAAATAACATGCCACAAAATAAAAAAAAAATTTAAAACTATATGGTTGACATATGCTGAACTTTTTATTTTTATACAGTCTATTAAACACACATGAAAATATATTAAGGTTGTTTATTTTGGTTTTTGTCACCTCTGAATAATAATTAAAAAAATTTGTATATATATATACGAGATGTGTGTTTGACTGATGTGTTTTTTGTTTTTTTTTTCTAAATGGATATTTAATTTTCATCAACAAAATTTGAAAGGTAACGCTTAATAAATTAAAAGAAATTATTAAAATTAATCATATTTTTTTTTTCTCTCATATATGCCATACCATAACCATATTATAGTTTAACTATGGATTGATGAAAAAAGGAAATGGCAAATCACTTGTTATATTTTTTTTTATAATTTGAATACATTCATTTATTTTAAATGATATGAAAATAGAATTAAAATTTTTTTTTACTTAAGGCAATTTAAAAACAAATAAATCATCTACCTGCTGTATATGTATCTGATTATATATTATGTAAATAATTTCAATGTTTTTTTGTAAATCTATAGATATATTTTAAATGAAAAGTTCTTTTTTAAAAAAAAAAAAAAAACTTAAACTTTTTCACATGTAATGTAAATGTAAATAGTTTTAAAAATTGTTAATTCCTTTTGTATTTTCTATATATATCATCTAATTCGACGATAATATTTTATTTACATTTTATATAAAAAAATAATATATTAGTTTCATGATTCATAAAATATACTTTTGCAATATATTTGCAAAAAAATAAAAAACCTATATCTTTATCATATATTGTAGTTATCTATTTTTTTCTTCATAATCTTAATTAAAGCCTTTTAATTTGTTATTAAAAAAGTGTATAACTATATAACAGAAAAACAAAACAAATAAATACAATTCTTAAGCCTTCTTGAGCTTTATAAAATTATATCATTTCTTTTTATTTTAAAAATAATCTTGGTGTTTTTCATTAACGTTAAATGTTTCTATATATATATATGGAATATGGATTAAACAAAAACTGACCACCTGAAAGCTGACATTGCAGTATTATTTTGCATAATCACACAGAGAAGAAATACACGTCATATAATTTTCGTCATACATCAAAAAAATATCAAAAGTGCGATTATGAAAAATATAAATGTAGATTCATTTGGTTTTTTCCACTTCGAAATTATCTATATACTACGGTGATATAATAAAAAATATAAATAAAATATCGATTGTTTTAGGACCTCCCATATATAACAATAATGGTAAAATAATAAATATTTTAATGGATTAATTATGACTAATTTTTGTTCAATATATCTATAAATAGATATAAATTTTTTTTTTGTAATTATTTATATTTTTGCCACATAATTTCTCAGCTATGTGCAGGTAAACAAATATATATTTATTCTGACTTGTTTGCCATATTCAATCAAAAAAAAAAAAAAAAAAAAAAAAAAAAAAACCCCTGATATAAACTCAAACGAATTTTATTAATAGAAATATTTATTATTTTTTTTATTGTTATCTTATTTTATTTTATATGTGCGATAACAAAAGCAAATACCAATATATAATTTTTTTTATAAATAAATGTGTTTTATTTATTTATTGTATTTAATTTATATATTGAACAAAATAATATTTTAAGTACATTTCAGGTTTATGAATTTATTATGATTTTATTGTTTATAAAAAAAAAAAAAAAAAATTAGTTGTTTATCTTTAACGTATTTTTAAACTATAAAAACTATATTTTGGTATTTAAAAAAAAAAAAACTGATAGGATTATCATTTCATTTATAACATATAAGTAATCAAATATTTTGATTGATGCCCCCGCCCGCCCGCTTATATGTCTGACAAAATTTTATATAAATAGATAATTTGTTTTTTTTTTTGTTTTTTATAAATAAACATTTCAGTTCAGGTGAGAATTTATTCTAGATATACTATATGTAAATTTTGTTATAAAATTGATTGCATGGGGGGTTTTTTTTACCGAAAAAGCGGTTACAATTTTTAGATTTTTACCCTAAGAATAAGAATCGTTTCTCGTGTGTTAGAATTGCATTGAAAATGTGTAACTTTTTAACATCTGTCAATATAGCAATACATAAAAAATAACATCATATAACAAACACACTCCAAAAGATACAGTCATTTTTTTTTCGTTTCTTATTTAAATTATATAATTCATAGTGTTTATACTAAATGATTATTTTTGCTAATAATATATTCAAATGTGTAACCTTAAAAATATTCTCTTCGTATTATATGTTTATTTAATGATTGAAATGATCTACCAACAAATGGTATTTATTTATTCATATACCATATATTTATGTTACATTTGTTCTTTATACATGTGATATATAATAATACATTTGAAGTATATGAAGAATTATTTTTTACAATTATTTGTCTAGAGTGTGTGTATATGAAAATGTACATATTTGCAATAAAAATTTACTCTGTAAAATAAATATTATATATATATAGATGGATTGGAGATAAACGTATTTAACTAACACACATAATGATTGAAAAATTTTGTTTTTTTTTAAATGTTTTTACTTTAATAATAATAATAATAATAATAATTCGGAAAATATGATATTTGTTTATATAATATTAAAATTATTCAATTGTGTTAGTCAAATATTTCACATTTATATATGCTTATACTTGCAATAAAATGTGATTTGTTCAATGGTAGAATTTATTTTCAAGCATCACAATATAAAAGTAAACTTGTGTAAATGCTTCTTTGCATAAAAATATTCAAATTTGTTGACTCTATATTGAACATTCCACAATATAAGTACATAACATTCATAATGATTCGTTTTTGATTGAATTTAAGATACTTTTGATAACTTTTATGACTTAACCCTCATAAGTTAAAAAATCCCTCATAAGTCAACCGCATGGTTAAAAATTTTGAATAAGTAAAATATAGTTTGGAAGTGGAATTACAGAAAGATGTTGCGTGAAAATTTTCCGAATATTTAGTCTAACTAATCGAATCCGATGATAATATTAAAATATATACAGATGACAATTTTAATTAAATTTTATTTTATTTGCACCGAAGATCTAAATACATTTTTATATACACACAACTTTCACTTATAAACTAACTATAAAGAAAATAAATTTTATGACATTCCAAGTCTTTGCAAAAAATTATAATAAAATAAACATAAAATCAAATAATAATAATAATAATTTTAATTTATTGTTTTAATATTACATATATTAATTTTTAAAATTATTTTATATTTTCAGGTAAGATGTCAATTTGATTTAATTTTTATATATATTCATCATAAAATATAATCATCTCTCAATGTAAGTTAATCATTTAAATTTTTTTTAAATATTTCTATTTTTATTACTATATATATACGGACAATTTTAATATACTTTACAAATTTGAATTAAGTTGAATTAAGTTTAAACAAAGTTAAATTATTGTGAGATAAAAATAAACTCCCATGTACTAGATTTTTTTTTTTTTACGAGTTTAAATCCCATTAAGAAATTACATAATTCTACAATATTTTATAGTTACAAAAATACGTTAATTATTTTACAAATAAATCACTATAAACAATATAATAATGCTTATTTAATCAAGAATATCTAATGTGAATGCAAAATTTATAGACATTATTGATGTTTAAAAAAAAAAATAAATCATATACATATATAAATTCCAATAAATTATATATGGGTTTTTTTTTATAAATACATATAGCCTTGTATTCAAATTGAATCATTTTTTTTTTCTTATAAAATATTACAATAGATTTTTAGAATAACAAAAAAAACTAAAAAAATAAAGAGTATAAAAGAGTTGTTAAAATTAATTTATAATGATCTGAATTTTAAATTAAATTGAACTTTAACATTAAATCACATCTACATCATTTATACTATATATATATATATATAGCGAACGTGTATATTTGCGCAATTAATAATACATTTTTGTTTATACGAAATTGAAATTCATATATACATTCTCTTCTTATTTGAATAAAAAAAAAATTTCTTTCTATATCGGTACAATATTTTATTTATTTATTTATTTATTTACCTGTGTATATATAAATAAATAGAATATTTATTGATATATATATGTACATTTAATGCTTTTTTATTATTTTGAATTTTACATAAATATTTTAAAGGTATATATATATTTGAAATTGAATAACAATATATATAATATGAAAATTTTGATTATATGTTTTTTTTGCAAATTTTGTTTTCGATGCGGTGGTATACAAGCACTTTAGGAAAATAAAAAAAAAAACATTAGACCATATCTCCTATATATATATGAATAACATTATTTTCATCTTAATATCAATATCATTTTATATACATTAATAATACCCAATATTAGTATAATGTTTATATAAAAAAAAATAAAAAAATAAAGCTTATAAACAATTTTGAAATCCTTACTGTGTGTCCGTGTGTGTGTGTGTGTTTGTTCGTTGTACTTTTATATAATAATTTACCATTCTTATATTTTTAGCATTTTATCCTTCATATTCATATAAAAAATATCCTTTGTATATACAAGCAAAAAAAAAAAAAACAAGTAAATGTTATTCAAGAATCTATACCTTATTTTTTTTATCCTAATCTCATATATATATATAAATTTTAATATTTAATATCCATTTCATATAAAATGTAATAATTTTACAATAAAGATTTTTTTTTCTTATGTTATATATATCTTAAAAATCTATCTGTACATTTTACATATTCATAAAATGGGGGTATATTTTTTTTTTTTTGGTAAGAAAAGAATATTTAATTCATGTACCGAGCATTTTTTCTATTTCTTAAAGAATTACTTTAATATAAAATATTTTATTATCATTATGCAGAAATATAAGTTTTTTTTATATATATCTATAAATTTTTCGCTATACAACCAACAATCTGGTTTTAGCGTCCAACAACAGCCTTCTGTTGTTAGTTTCTTAATAATTTGTGTCTTTTATGGTGTCGGTAATTAGCCGTACGACCAACCGCAAGCGGAAAATACAACTCTGTGTTAAAATTCAGATTCGAAAAATAACCGAAAACACAAAACATATTTTATGCATTCAGTAGGATTCGAACCCACGACCCCAAAATTTCGTTAGAGAATTTTAGGTTGGCATTTTTAACATTTACACCACAGTGTTATATCTCTCTATGTAATGCAATATGTAAAATGGACCAAAATATGGATATTCTACATCTGAAAGTTTTTTTTTCTTCTTACAATCTTAAATCTTTTCCGCTCGATATCCATTTATGTAATTGAAAACATACGCAGTATATATAGTTATGTATTTTTTTTAATATTTTCACATTCAATATTATACTATATAGAAATCGATTTGATTATATTTTAAATATAAAATAGATGAATGTTTTCTAGAAAAAAAAAAAGAAAAAAAACCTCTTCAGGATATTATTTTTCCACTTCCTCATATAATCGCAAAGTATGTTTTCGTATTATTATAGTATAGTTTTACTTTTTTTTTTTGACTACTATAGTGTCTTTGAAGATGTTTTCATATGGTTATAGTTATAGACAAACAAGAATTGATACTTTGGTTGTCATCAGATCTGTGTAAATACGTTGGATAGAAAGCATATACCATGTCGATGCACTGAGAATGGATTATAAGATTTTTTCTTTTCAATCTCAATATATTCAAAGAATATATAAGTTAATCAACTGAATATCAGTCAGTTTTTCATGAATATATATTCAGTTAACTTTATGCGAAAAATTTATTGTTTAAAATACACTTTTACTATAACAGAACTAAATGAATTGAAGCGAAAAGATTCTATAAAATTTATTACATTATATTTAAATAAATCACTTTATATACGAATATGTTTTTTGAAAACTTTTTTTTTTAATTTGTTATATTAAAAACTATTTCACATTTTCACATCATATTCTGTTGCGTATATATATAAATAAAATGTTAACAATTTAAAAAAATAAAAGCATTTATATAACGCTTGTATATAGTAATAAATATATATATATATTATAAGTGAAATTTATCTGTTATGATGACGATGGTTATGGTATTTTATTCGTAAAGAATGTGGCAGAAAAATAACAACAAAATTTCCCTGTTTGATTATTTTTAATTATGTATACATTGAAGGTGAAAATAATTAGAGCAGATCATATATTTTTTAAATATAAAACTATATTATTGAAGAACTATTAATGTAAACATAAAAAAAAAAATTATTTAGTTTATAAAAGTATTTTCATGCTTCAATCAAATGTTGTTATACTATACTACAAATAACCATATATAAATTATTATTATTTAATATAATTATAATATTTATATTGAAAAGTAATACAAAAAAATTAAATAAAAATATATTTTTTTTACGTTAATTTTTATCTTTATATTTATATATTTATATATCTTTTTTAAACGAAATACAATATATTTTTTGACCAAAATTATATAATATATTAACTCGTGAAATAATAATAATAATATTTTTAGTGAATTACTTTGTAATTATGTGAAAAATGGAAATGTGTTAAATGCATATATATATATTAATTTATATGTCAATTTGGCAATAAAATTGAATTGTAAATTTTATACCTCGCATGTGGGTTCAAAATTAATAAATATAAATTAAATTTTATTGCATTGCATATATATTCTCAATTTATCAGTTACATTTATTTATATTTTCATATAATTGTCATATGATAATATTGTAAATTTTGTCATTTTATTATTACTACATTTTATATAATTTATATTATAAATTTCATAATGACAAAATTTAATTATTTACCTGTAAATTAATTTATATATTAGAGATTTTTAAAAATAATTTTGGCCATGTTATTTGTATATGCATTTTTTGTTTTTAGCGATATTTTTTTTTGTATATACAATTATTGGCCCTCAAAAATTTTTTTATGTTAAAATATTGAACAAAAATTTATGACATTTTATAATAATTGAAATTAAAGCATATCATTTTTTCATTGTTTGTTTTATTATTGAATGTTGTGCAAATAAATAAAATTTGCAACGTAATCGTTTTATATAAATATTATAAATTACCAATTTCGAATCGTAAAATGTTTATAGACCTTCCAAAATCAATAATTGAAAATAATCTCTTTGGAATTTGGATATACTTATCTATAAATTCAAAGGAGACTAAGATTCCGCAGAATATGATTCTTAATTCATATGCCTCTGTGGTGTAATTGAAAAAAATGCCAAACAATAGAATTTTTACAAAACTTTGGAGTCGTTGGTTCGAATACTGCTCTCTCCTTCGCTATTATATCGAAAACCATATAATTAAGTTGTAATTTTACAAAATTAAATCATATTGTTAATTATTTCATGTATACCTAACAATACAAAATAATCCATATTTATGTTTTAATATTCTTATAATGGAAATGGAAATTTTTTGTATTAAATCCACTTATGAAAAGAATTAGAATTTTCTATATCGAATATTAAATATACATGATAATAAATAAATAATAATAGTGGAAAAACGACAATGAATGAAAAATAATACCAAAAAATTAAATTGTTTGTTGTTTTTTTTTTTTTACTTTACCATGGCTTATTGTTCAATAGTTTTTTTTTTTTTTTTACCATATCCATTGAATATCGCACAACAATATATAAGAATAGTTTTATTTTCTATGCATCATCATAGACATAATAATAATAATAAAGGAAATTTTCACTGAATGTTCACCAAATACTAATAATAATAATACTTTTACACTTTTAATGCTCCACATTTCTTTTTTATTTATTTATTTATTTATTTATTCTTTTAAATAAATAATATACCATTCAATTGAAAGGCATTCACAAAAAAAAAAAAAAAAAAATAAAAATGGAATAAATTTAAATTCAGAATCATATATATATATATATAATAATATGATGAAAAATAAAGCCTATATATATATATTTTATTTGTATAGTCGCAGTCAGTGAATTATATATTTGTAGAATGGTATTTATTCATATATATATATATATATATTATTATTACCATTATCACATAAATATGAAATAGTTTTGTAGTAGGTACACATATAAATAAACAAACAGTTGCCAACCTTTTTTTTTGATTTTCATTTGTATAACTCAATTTGAACCATCTATAATACGGTAAAGTAGGTATTATTAAATATATATTTATATATAACAATAATCAAAATAATAATAATAATAATAATAATAATGAAAAAAGGATCATCTCATCCCTAAAAAATTTCTTTTTGTAATTTTGATTGTATGATATTTGATTTTTTTTCTGCTTTCATATATGAATATTAAATTGAATTTATTATTAAATGATTTTTTTGCTTTTTTGCTTTGTTATAATATGGTTCAGTTTAGTTCCGCAGATGGACTTTTGATTTACTAACAAAAAAAAATCCAATCACGTTGTATTTGGTTTCATAATTTTTTGGTTTTTTTTTTGTGGTTTCAGTAATTAGCCTATAGTACCAATTGACCGCAGGGAAAAAAGATGTGATTTTCAGTTACTAAAATAACAGAAGAAATTTGTTTCATTTCTTTAGTATATAATACGAACGACCTTTGAAATTCTGATTAGAATATTTAGTTAAATGTTTTTAACATTTAAAACTCTAAAATATACCCACGAACTTTTCAGTAGTACATATATAGATCTAACTAATCACTCTTTACCCCTATATAGATTGAGGTATATTATATATAATATATAAATACAATCAATTATTAACAACCCCAACGAACCTTTTTAAAACACCAACGTCTATTTGATTATATGCTCTAGACTAGAATATAATGTCATTGTCACAATTCTACAAAAGTTTTTTTCTTCCAAAATACGTACTATACAAAATATACATTTGTTATATATATTATATGTCGTCTCGACTGACAATTGAAAAAGGTAATCAACATGTGATGTATTATATTGAAAATATATAGAATCATTTTTGGTGTATATATTTACATATATAGAAATTAAGACATTTATATAAAATTAGGTTTTGACATTCACATATATTAAATTAACAATCTGTGCGTATTATGTAAAATGTAGAATAGAATAGAATAGTATTTTAATGAATAATTTATGAGTTAAAAATATTTGAATTATATATAAAAGACACGCACATGTTCAAGAATGTAAATATATTTAAATGTACGTACATACATAAATATAATTGAATTATAAAATTCAGCTATAATTTAATTATATACAATATACATATATAAACCAGATACCTGCATGATAGATGAAAAATTATCCGTACTGTAGGGAAAATATTTGCAATATATATATTCATAAATTTAACAAATTCTATTGTATTTTTTAGGGGGTGATAAAATTTCCCATCCCTATGGTATCAATTACATTTCTATAATAAATTGTATTGAATATGGTCAATTTTTAAAACTAAATTTTATTTTAATCGTATTGTAAAATTTTATAATCTTCCTCATTGTCAGTATATTTTTAATATTAAACTGCTCTTATATATTTCATATAACTTTCAACCATTGCCGCCTAAAAATGGTATCCGCATCTCTATATATATTTATATATGTTTTCGAACTTTATCGTTATATGTTCAACTTTATCGTTATTTGAATAAACTGTGGATATGTAAATGAAAGCATTTTTTTTTTGTATGTGTATAAGCAAAGTAAACGTACATTTTTGACATATATAACATTTTTCTAATATTTACAATTTTTTTTTTCGAATATAAACAGTAATCGACAGAATGTATATTTACGCAAAGTATATATATATATGTTTGTATGTTATCTATACCATGGTTAACATAAAATACATATTGGTTATTTATGTATGCAGCATACAAAAAAAGAAAAACGAAGCAAATATTTTGACAACAAAATCAACAACTTGTTGTATACGAAACTTATTATTATTATATATATATATATTATATTTACCTATTTACATATCTATATATCGAAATGTACAATGTAATTTTACAATTGCTATATAGATATATGCAGCAGTAACACTGTTTTTATATAAAAATTACAATTGTGCAATTTGGTACAGACACAATTCATATATATATATATATATATATTTACATTTTGTAACAGATACATGACCAACAAAGTTTAAAACTTAATACAGTTAAACATTTCGAAGCAAGCAAAATAAATTTATCTCATTTTTGTCCTATAAATAATTAATATAAAAATGTTTCTAAATCATATTAAAAATATCCCAAACCCAATTACCCAGATATTAAAAAATTCTAACCAATTTTTGTGATTAGATTATTCAGTTATATATAAATATGTTTTTATTTCATCATTTTAAGCAAAGAACGTATTCCGATTACGAGGTTCAACTGTATACAAATACATTTTATATAATGTTTAGAAAACTTCAAATATATGAAATATGCTTAAAATAAATATATATATAAGAAGGATTTTAAATAATAAATTTGAGATTTTAAAGCGAGATCATAATCGGATTGATCAGATTTAGTCAGACATTGTATAAAATCGTTTTGTTTTTTTTTTTTGTAAATAAAAATGTGATGATTGAAATTTATCAAAAAAAAAGAAATCTTTTAACATAATACCACATATATTTTTTCATATAAACAATTCACAATTATAATCCACATTATTGGATTTGTTTGTTTAATAACGATGTTGAAAATACGGATCTCAATACCACCGTGTACCAGTGTGAATTCTTTCCGTATTATATATTTCTTTTGTTGACTTGTCTCTTTCAATTCTATTCATTAAAATAAAATTCTATATTTGTCAAAAAATATTTTAAATTTAGATATTTAAGGAATCTGCAAATATAGCAAAAACAGAAAAAAAAAACGAAAAGACAAAATTAAAACCATTATTTATGCATATATACATTTCTATTTATGATGAAATATCTTTTTAAAGATGATGGTGATCCTTTGAGAGATGATATTATTCCAAAATATAAGTACATATATACAAAAATATGTAATTTTTTTAGATACAGA
The DNA here is from genome assembly GCA_958336335.1 of Dilophus febrilis. Taxonomy (NCBI): domain Eukaryota; kingdom Metazoa; phylum Arthropoda; class Insecta; order Diptera; family Bibionidae; genus Dilophus; species Dilophus febrilis. The sequence continues at coordinate 6,197,343 of OY284470.1, read as the reverse complement.
TTATAAATATTTGCATATTAAAATGCGTATATATATTTATATAACAAACCATAAAATATTATGAATATAATATGAAGAATGAAAAAAAAACTATACTCCTACTACTATATAAGTATGATATACATTATTTTATTTTTAATTTAACTGAATGTTTTGTTTGTGTCTATATATATACAACGATTATTATTATTATGGATTCATATTTTCCCCACATATGATTTATTCTGTATTCATTTATCTTAAATGTTTTTTATATCATAATATCTCATCTAATACATTAAACAATATATAAAATAAAAAACATATCATCTATATATTATTATCATATATATGTTATATATATATTGTAAGCTTTCAACAAAATGAAATATATATCTCTTGTTGAAGATATACTAAATATATTTGTATGGTGGATTGGGATTTTGTTTTATTTTTTTTTTTTTTTCATTAGGAATTTAACGTTGTATATAAATCTATTTGTTTTTGGTTTGTAAAAATGTAATAACGAAAGTGAAAAATACACCAAGTATGTATATAAATGAATGGTTATACAAATCTATATGTAATATAACACTTCGTTCAATAATGTGTGTGACTAATTAATTAAAACACATTTTTTTGCCAAAATTCGTTTTTATTCATCAAGATAGTCCCCTTTTAGGGAGATACAATCATTCCAACGCTTTTCCAATCTTTCGATACCGCCTTTGTAAAACGATTTTTCTTTGCCTTCAAAATAGGCGTTAGTTTCGGCGATTACTTCATCATTTGAGCCAAATCTCTTACCACGGAGCATCCTTTTGAGGTCTGCGAAGAGCCAGTAGTGGGGGGGGGGCTAAATCTGGAGAATACGGTGGATGGGGAAGCAATTCAAAGCCCAATTCGTTCAATTTTGCCATCGTTTTCATTGATTTGTGACACGGTGCATTGTCTTGGTGGAACAACACTTTTTTCTTCGCCATATGAGGCCGTTTCTTTGCGATTTCGACTTTCAAACGCTCCAATAACGCTATATAATAGTCGCTGTTGATGGTCTGCCCCTTCTGGAGATAGTCGATGAATATTATTCCATGCGCATCCCAAAATACAGACGACATAACCTTGCCAGCCAACTGCTGCGTCTTTGGTCGCTTTGGGCGGCTTTCGCCGGCTGCATGCCACTCAGCAGACTGCCGATTTGACTCTGGAGTGAAATGGTGGATCCATGTTTCATCCATTGTGATGTACCGTCGCAAAAACTCCGACTTATTGCGCGTAAACATGTCCAAACAGCTCTTTGAATCATCGGTTCGTTGTTGTTTTTGCTCCGGTGTGAGCAAACGCGGCACCCATTTGGAACACACCTTTTTCATACCCAAATGTTCGTGTATTATGGTTTGTACACTGCCTGCTGATATCTTCAGAATGTCAGCAATCTCCCTCACTTTCACTTTACGGTTGGACATAATGATTTTCAGTGTTTTTTCAACGTTTTCCGGAATAACAGCGTCATTTGGCCTTCCAGTAGATGGAATGTCATCGGTGTCTGTACGACCACGTTTGAATTCGGCATACCAATAACAAATGCTTCTTTTTGATGGAGCAGAGTCCGAGTAATGTTTTTCAAGCCATTCCTGGCATTGAACAGTATTTTTTTTCATTAAAAAACAATGATAAATCAGCACACGGAATTGCTTTGAATTCATTTTTTTTTAAAACACAAAAATAGCGTCACTTATAGCACTGTAACTTGTAAACAAATGATCTGATTAACATATGATGTTGACAGTAAGCCTAAAAAGGTTGCCAAATGCGAAAAAAAATATTGATTTAGTTCTAGGGACGCCATCTATGTGTCAGTCACACACATTATTGAACGAAGTGTTACACTCATTTAAAAATCAGACTATTAATAATTTATTATGTATATTATATAAACATGAATTCTATCGTTCATCACATCTCTAGACCGAAATTAACAGCGAAAAAAAAAAAAAATAAAAAACAAACAAAAATGAAAAGAATCCATTGAAATATATATTTTGTTTTAAAATTCTTTCGTATAAAAAAATGTATAGATATGTTTTGTTTTAAATACACCCTCTTTATATAAATGCGCCTTTATAATTATCCAGACAGATAAGCATTACATTTTTCAATTTATATATAGACATATATGTATGTTGGTTGGTTGGTATGTTTATTAAACTGAAACGTCTATCTATATGTTGAAATAATCAATGTGTATAATTTTTATGTATAATATGTAAAATATATATTACATTGTAAAACTTTTAAAGGTGATTTGTATACGAATTTGTCTATAGTTTTAACATTCCTTTTTATTCATAATGATTTTATACGAAGTTTTTACATAATTTTTAGATCAGTACAATTATAACTTAAGCAACAATTATATATTCTATTAAATAAAATTTGTTTAAACATAAAACAACCGACTTCTATTGATTATTTCCCCCATATATTTCACATTGAACAGAACTCAATTTTAATGGAATTTAATTATGTAAATATTTTTTAAAACAAAACAATAATCAATATTATTGTTTCTGAATACGCAAAAAATAAAAATAAAAATCAATTAATAGAAAAAAAATTAATTAGGCTTATCCATTAAACCATATATATGTAGGAAAACTTATTTTTTAAGGTTTCATAAATCGAAAAAAAAAACTACTTGATTTAAATAAAATTGTGAACTTCTTTATTTCATGGTTAATTTACGACTCTTCATTTTTTTCATAATTCATATAATACATAATTCAATATAATATTCATATATCCAATATATAATTTAACATACAGTTTTCAACATAATTCATTTTACTTTAACAATAGGTATACATTTTAACTTAGTATTATAATCATAAATAATTGTTATAAATACAGTGAATCCCACACTCGGCCATTCTGAAACTATTCATCTGCCTCAGATGACAGAGCTGATTCATCATTATCATCAACTGTTACCCAACCTTTCATATAGTCGGCTGCTGTTGACGTGATTGCCGGTCCCTCGTGATTGCCGATCTTCTGCACATCGTATCGATCATTTCGCTTAATTTTTATTACCTCATAAGGTCCTAAAAACTTCGCATAAAGTTTTTGTCCCGGTCCAAATTGGGTACGCTTGATCGCCACCAGGTCATGCAATCTGTATTTGCGACTTACCTTTCTGTTTTTATTGTATTGCTTAATGTTTTCCTCTTGTATTTTTGCAATTTGTTGTTTCGCAGACTGTCGCATTTCACGTCGATCATTTTCGAATTGTTCAATAATCGCTTGATCTAACATTTCCGCCAGTTTTATATCCTGTTTTAAAAACATTTTAACACCTACCAGTAATTCAAACGGTGTTTTGTTTGTACTCCTGGTCACCGTTGAATTCATAAATTGTTGCAGTCGATTTACATGCTTAAACCACTGTAATGGATCATCCACAGAGAGACGACCCAGTGCGTTTACAATTATAGCATTCACTCTTTCTACTTGTCCATTTGAACGAGGAACACCGGTTGTCGAATGCACTAATTGTATGCCATGTTCTTTGCAGAATTCTTTAAATTCGTTCGATGTGAAAGCTGTGCCCTTATCGGCTATGATGCGATGAGGATTTCCAAATATATCCTGTAACAGTTGCAACTTTTTGAGTACCTCTTCCGTTGTAGTTGATTTCACCGGAAATATCCACGAGAACTTTGAAAATCCATCCACTACAACCAATAAATATTTATAGTTCTTATTCGTCGCAGGCAGTGGACCTAAATGGTCAATATGGAAAGTATGCAATGGAACATCGTACTTTTCAATTGGATTTAACAGTCCCTCCTGCTTTCCACTTTTCCTTGCAACCAATATACAATTAATACAATTTGATATAATTTTTTCAATTTTATGGTGTAAACCTTCGATATAATATTCTTGCCGTATTGCGTCTTCCACCTTGCTAACGCCGACGTGTCCCCTATCATGCACATCCTTTATTATTTCTTTTTGCATACTCCTTGGAATCACTAACAAATAATTACCCATGACCATGCGATATAGTATATCTCCTCGTAAAATAAAGTCTTTATAATTACCCTGTTGTAATAATTTTATGATCGCATCACATTCGGTGTCGTTTCGTTGGCACTTCTTAACTCTTTGTAATAATCCACTTTCAACCTGCATAATGTTTCGACTTAGTGCGTCCACATGTCGCATTGAGCTGCCTGCACGGTGATGCACTGAACAATCATACTCACCTAAAATTAATGCCCATCTGGCTATTTTTGTACACAAATCTTTTTTTTTCATTGTCATTTCAAACGCCTTGCAATCGGTAAATATTTTAAATTTTATTCCTAATAAATATACTCTAAATTTTTTCAGAGCACGAATAACGGCCAATACCTCCAACTCGTAACTTGAATATTTCATTTCGGCATCTGTTGTTTTAAAGCTGGCGTAAAATACCGGATGCAATTTGTTATCATCGTGCATTTGGAGTAGACATGCACCATATCCAAATTTACTTGCATCAGTGTGAACCTCTGTATGCAACTTCGGATTATACAATTTCAACACCGGTTCTTCACATAACATGTTAACTAATGTACGGAAAGAAACTCGCTCCTCCACACCAAAATCAAACCCATTATCTTTTTTTGTCAAATCACTTAATGGTTTTGCAATGATAGAGTAATTTGGTATAAATTTTCTAAAATATCCGGTTAAACCCAAAAATCTCTGAATTTGTTTTAGATTTCGAGGTTCCGGAAAATGTCTTACTGATTCCGTCTTAGCTATAGATGGTTTTATTGAATTGTTTTCGATAACATATCCAAGAAATTCAATACTATTTTTAAAAAATCTGCATTTCGGCCAATTAATTATTAGACCGCTGCTTTCAGCAATGATCATTACCTTTTCCAAAATAACCAAATTTTGTTGTACCGTCATTGTAGGTATGATCAGATCATCAATATATACTGAAATATCGCCATTTATGATCAATTCTTGAAATATAGTATTGATATAGCGTTGGAATACCGCTGGTGAGTTACATAACCCAAAAGGAACTTTTTTAAATTGGAAGTGCCCATTTGAAGTTACGAACGCGGTATATTTTCTACTTTCGGGTTGGATATCCACGTGAAAAAATCCGTTCTTTAAATCTAGAGTTGTAAAAATATTAGCTTCATACAAACCTTCTACAATGTCTTCGATCAGTGGCAACGGATATCTGTCCTTTATCATTTTCATGTTCAACTTTCTGTAATCAATGCACAGTCTTCGAGTACCATCTTTCTTTGAAACCAACACAACTGGGCTTGCGTACTCCGAATTACTTTGTTCTATAATACCTTCTGATAACCATTGTTTCACTTGCTCATTTATAATTTGCTTTTCCTTCAACGCAAATCTTCTCGGACTTTGATGTACTGGAATTTCATCACTTAATATAATTTTCATGTCAATGCAGGAATTCACGGGTCTTTTTGGATTATAGTTTTGAATTAATTGATTTATAAATAAACGTGATTTATTATCTGGAATTTGTTTGACGTTATCCAGTTCATTATCTAGCACCAACGCCATAACATCCATGTCGTTTAGAAAATTAGTGTCCAACACTTCCTGCTTTTTGACCTTATTTATAGAAACTCTGCCTCGGTTTATAATTAGCTCAGCATCACATAAAATATCTTTACCAATAATCATGTCCTGACTCAAATACGTATCTGCAACAACATGACAATTAATATAAAATTCATCATTATTAATTATTACCTGTGCATTGAATACTCCTTTTGATTTTTTCATGACTTTTCCAAAGCCTGACAAACAAACATTTGACTCCCGTAAACTTGATACATCGCTTAACTTATTATATACTGTCTCCCGTATTAATGTGATGTCACTGCCAGTGTCTATTAAAGCGTTAATTGGGCTACCGCAACACATTACCTCTGCATGCATATCAATGGCGTTAATTTCGTTTACCTCTCGATATTGTTTTTTGTTATTATCGGTACAATCCTTGGCTAAATGCCCAAAACTGTTGCATTTAAAACAACGTGTTCCCCTATCTTTAAACGGACAGCTACCAGCTGAATGACGTTTATCACCACAATTGTAGCATCTTCTTATCACCGTCTGTTGTTGTTGGGGTGTGTAGCTTTGTTTTTGAGAAGCACCAGCATATTGTTGTGTTTTCTTACCTACTTCAGGATGTTTGGTTGTTCTTTGCATTTTGATTTGTTCATATACCCGATATTGTTGTTTTAATTCCGAAAAATCTCGTGCTTCGTAGAGTACCATTTTCTGATTCGGATCATCGGGTATTCCTGCAATAATATATGCTAAAAGTGACGGCTCATCCACCTTACCTTTATTTCCTATCTGCCGCATACTAAACATGTACTCCAAAAACGATTCGGATGGCAATTTCTTCCTCTTACTTAATGACTGATGTACTTCTATACTTGTAGACGTGTCATCGAATTCCGTTTCCAATGTCTTCTTTAAAAATGCGTAACTGTGCACCTCTTTTGCGGACTCGATAGCAAGTTTGGCTGCACCCTTCAATAAACGCCTTAGATACAAATATTTTTGTACCTCGGTCCATTCACAAACGCCTGCAATATCTTCAAATTGTTTAATAAAATCTTTTGCATTCTTACCTCCCTCACCACTAAACGTTTCCAACGAATCTTCCACGTCTCGAAAACTATAACCAGCCATACTTACAGGATTACCAACGATATTGATCTTGTTTTCAGATTTTGGTGAATTTACTATAAAGTCACTATTTATAAAATCTTTCGAACACCCTGGATCGATAGTACCTTCCGCACAATCCTCGAAACTTTTGTTAGGTGATGTTCCAAATAATTCTTGCTGCATATAATTATTTAATCTTTCGAGTAATTCTGATTTTTTATAATAAAATGTAGATAACCCCTTTTCTCTTAATATCTGCTGCAACTCCTTGGTTTTCAAATTATTTATGTCCATATATAAAATACAATATAATAATATTCTATACGCGATAAAAATAATTGCCAAACGCGATATATAACAAAATATAATAATTATAATATTTATGTTTTTTTTTTCTTTTCATATACTGATATAAATGATAGTGTCATATGGTCATATACAATTTATAATCAATATAAACTTTTTTTTTTTTCCACTTTATTATAATTATTCGCGAATATACTCTCGAATATTTGAAAAGATTAAAATTTCATATAGCGGTATGCAATGTATAAAATTTATTCAATTCAAATATCAATCAATTTAACCGTAACTTTTTTTTCAATTCATATATTGCACATATGTTATACAATAGTTTCTTCTTTTCAATTTATTTAAAATTATTTCTTATATGATTTTTAATATAATCAATTAATCAAATATTCTTTAAATTTTTTAACGTCTTAAAACAATTAATGTTCAATTCAAATCTTACAAGTTTTTTTTTTTTTTTTTTAAAAAAAATCAATTCAATAGTTTATATTTAATTCTTAATATTCTTATAATCGTTTAACTTCTTAATGTTGAATACACTTCGTAACACTTCTTAATAATTGACAATCCGTAAAACTTCTTAATTCAACACAATTACATTATACTGCTTAATACGACTTAAATCTTCTTCACGCCTTAACACTTCTTTATTATTATATATACTTCTTTAATATAATAACTATTTATTAATATTCTTATTTCACAATTTTTTAAATATCACCATATTACTTCATATTATTTTATTCTTGAGCAATCCCACCTCTGACACCATGTAGGAAAACTTATTTTTTAAGGTTTCATAAATCGAAAAAAAAAACTACTTGATTTAAATAAAATTGTGAACTTCTTTATTTCATGGTTAATTTACGACTCTTCATTTTTTTCATAATTCATATAATACATAATTCAATATAATATTCATATATCCAATATATAATTTAACATACAGTTTTCAACATAATTCATTTTACTTTAACAATAGGTATACATTTTAACTTAGTATTATAATCATAAATAATTGTTATAAATACAGTGAATCCCACATATATATATATATATATATTCAAAATCTTAAAATCATATAAGACTTTCTTAAAATGTTTTTTTTTTAAATAAAATGAAGGCTCTTCAAAAATACATATACCTTCCTACGTGTATAAACTAAACATATATAGTAAGTGCCAATATAATAATTATTATAACAACACACACACACAATAATATAATTGACCAAAATAGGATAAATCAATTAGATATATGAACGCAAAACTCTCAAGTATGTATAACACATAATAAAAACAAAAAACATTGTATAGATATATTCAATAAAAATAAAAACATACAAATAATAAACACTTTTTATAGTGCTTATTATTTTGTATTTATATTGTATTACTATTTTTATTGTTGTTGTTGTCATGTTCAAAATGTAAATTAACACTTTAGATATTAATCATTATAATTAATAACAAAAAAAAAAAAAAACAAAAATATAAATAATACTATAATAACTATAGTACTTTTATATGTGGATATATTATTAATAGTTGTTAACCTCTCATCTACATAAAGTATTTGTTGTTATGCTGTATATATAATTATTCATATATTTAGATAATATGTTTAAGATTACAATAAAATATTAACAAAATTACACACGTAAAAATTAATAATTGGAAATTAAATAAACAAAATTTGTAAGTACTTAAAAAAAATTCATTTAACAAAAATATCAATTATTGTCGTTTATACCAAAAAAAACATATCTAACAATTAAAAATATTTCAACAACAATTTACCTTTCACGATTTATTTACCGTCGTCGTATTTTCTATATCGTATATTTATGAAAAACCAAATTACCTTTTTATATATCATTTCCTTTACCACCCTTAAGGGTATTTTTTTACCATACAATTTATTATAAATTTTACTTTTATGTATACTGCCATACTGCTGAGATATTGTTATAAGTATTTAAATTTTTTGTTAACACATAGTATAATAATTCTTTTTTTTTTTTCCTTCTTTCGTTTAAAATTTAATATTAATTTTTTTCTAATCACTTTAAAATATAATATACAAAAGGCATGGACAACACTATAAGCTTATACATATATAAAAATACTTTAATAATAATGTTTTGTGGTTCATTATTCATTTGGAAATATAAACATAGAAATATAGAAGAAAAAACCCCATGTATTTTTTAGAATATATACAATATACATACACCATTTGAGTACTTCATCAATATAAAATATGTATATATATATATATAGTTTTACAGGACATGGTAACATTCTATATATTAGAAAATGGATATATTCATTAGATACATGTTACCCATAGGCATGGTATATTATCCATAGACATAGGCAAATAAGAGTAAAGAAAGAAAGAAAAAATCCAATAAAAAAAAAATAAATCTAAAATGAAAAGGAAATAGATTTTTCTTGGCAAGTAATTAGCATTTCCCATCACGTTAAAATATATATTTTATCGTTCTTTTATACTTATACAATATATACATACAGTATTGTCTTGAAATAACAAGTGATGAATCTGTATATAAATATCGTAATTTAGATAATTCGTTAAAGGATATTGAGATGTTCAAATAAAAATGATATTTTTTCATCAAATTTTTTTTGTAATAAAAGTTATATATCCAAAAACTAATTGAGTTCTGCGAAAAGAGTTGATGATTCATTTTTCATATTGTGGAATCATTACTGTTGAAAATCCATAAAAATAAGGCTGATTTTATTTCACATATGCTTTTATATAACATAACACTCTGCGGCTATAGTCTTTTTTATAGTCTTATATTTCTTGAATTTTTTTTTTATTTATCTTTATATAGTTACATTTAGATATCAAATATACATTTTCCATGTCTCCTTACTACATATAAATATTTTCTTGTATATCTAAAATGTATGATAATATAAACTAAAATAACTTTAACTCTCAAATATATTTATATACCTATATATATATATATACATACACTTTTCTATATACATTTTTGTAATGAAATGTAAAAATTCTGTTAAATGTACATTTTATGAAGTAATGTTTATGTAGTACAATAATAAAATTTTTCAGACCTTTCTATATACATATATATTGAGAATCTGTTACATATGTGGAAATAAGTCATGTTCATTATTTTACCACCATGAATTTAAATTCAAGAAATACATACATAAATATATGTATTGTATAGAAGAAAAAAAAATAAATAAATAAATAAATATACAAAATACAATATGTAAAATTTATTTAAAGATGAGATTGAGATACAACACCACATAAAACATCACATTCATATATAGATAGATGTATGTACTTTGTTTTGGTTATGTTATTCCTTCATCAAAAGAAACATAAAACAACGAATATAATATATACAAAACCTCATATAACAATTTATTTATTAGATCTTTTATATATATATGGATTTTGTTATTATTTGACAGAATTCTTTTTTCTTCTAATTTTTCATCTACGTTATATTATTGTATAAAGTTATGTTAGAAGAAAGACTCCTTCGAATTCTAATCGTTGATATGTTGTTAATGAAGAGAAAAATAATATTAAAATATACCGATTTCTTTGAATAGAAAATCGTTAGTTAATAATTTTTTGTAACTTTAATGAAATGATGTAAAGTTATATTCATGTATATAATGTATCAAAATTCTGAGAAAAGGTAAACCAAGAAACATTATTACAACAGAGAACGATTCATCATCATTTTCAATATCAATTATAATAAATATTTAACTATATCATATTAATATACGAAATAAAAGTGTATGTTTTTTTTTTCACCAATTCTTCATTTTCATTAATATAAGAAAGACACTGGGATTAGTACCTTATAATATATAATATATATTTTTTCCGTATTTTTTCTATATACACTTACGCATAACATTAAGATTAAAATCTTTGAAAAATGTTATATATATATATATCGTATGTATGCATTGCAATATTTTACCATATTATTATATATATATATATAGGTATGAGGTGGTGTGAATTTTGTATTGTTTTATTTCATTGAATAAGATTGATGCAAAACAAAATATATATACATTTAGATAATGTGATTTAAATGACTTATATAATATACATTTATATACAAAACAGTATATAAACTTTCATCATAAATTTTTTTGTATATATGCGTATAATTATGAGGAAATGAAGTGGAAAATCTATTTCTTTTTTCTTTATTGAATATTTTTAAATTGAAATTATGCTACTATATTTACACAAACAAACACACACACAGTTTATCAATTTGAACTTGTACAAGATGCTGATATCCCGGAAAAATGTCTTAAAAACAATGTTTTGCAATTTATAAAATTATCATAATTTATCAGCGTTTCTTTAACAGGGTTCGATAACATCCCGCATGTTTATTTGAATGATTTTACAAATTATGGTAAATATTGAGGAATTTTTTTTTCTGAATGTTAATTTAACTCCACTCCTCTTGAAATTTTTACTGTTTTGATCATAAAACTCATTGGGAAAACAATCTGTCTTTTCAATGTTATTTAGAATTGGAGGTTGAACATATTTACTGTTCTGATGTCTAGTGGAAACCCAACGTCAAAAGGATGATAAATAAAATAAAAGAATGTTTTGTATAAAATTATTTGTTCTATATTTTTAATTTATTAAATTGGTTCATTTAAAAAATTCATTTACGCAATTGAACAATTTTTATGTGTTCATAATAAGCAAATAAAATCAAAACTTTGTTGTTTTTATTTTTATTTTTTTTTTATTGCTTATGTTATTTATTTACATTTGTATATATTTGATTTAGATTACTCGAGTTCTATATATTCTATGATACTATATATACATTTTATGAACTACATAAACATTTTGATATTTTGTATGTTATTTAAGCAAATTATTTTATTATTTTTTACAATTAGATAATATACCATTTAATTTAAAATGTTATTAAAATGTTGGTGATAAAATTTATTATATACAGACATGTAGTAAACAAAATACAATTATTTGTTTTAATAATTGACATTATTATTTTTATTTGTATTTGTACGATTATGGGTTAGTTTTTCTTTTGAGGTAGTTATTAAGGAAAACTGTCGATTGAGAATGGCTTAACTTTTAATTGCAGGAAAATTTGAAATCCGGTTGATTAAAACCTTAAATTTTTTTTTACCTGTCCTCGTGAGTATTTTGGAATTTCTTAATATAATTTTTGCGAATTTTTGATAAATTAAAAACTTATTTTGTATATACGAATATTATTTGATATTCTTATTGCAAAACAGTCGCTTTTAGTTACACTTTCAAAAAATGTTGTACTATGTATATAAAAACACAGACATATGTTATGTATAATATTTTATTAAGGACACTTTCTATTTCGGAAATCCAGATATACATTTTTTTTTTCGATCAAGGTTAATCCATAATAAATAAATGTGATAAATTGTTACAATTGTAAATGTATATTTAATATATTTTCTATTTTATATGCAATAAAATGTGTGTGTACGACTATAATTATATACTAAAAAGTGCTTTCAAAACATTATGTATATTTCTTTATTAAAATCCATATATAATTGCATTGTACCATATATACATAATAAAATTGCATTCTATATATCATTTAAAATATTGCATTTTTTTTTTACATTTAATTTATAATTTATATATGTCTTATATAAATAATAAATAGTCTAATAATTGACTGAATGAACTAAATGGGTTTTGCACAAGAAAAATGTACTGAATGAATTATTTGTTTAACAGACCGACAATCTTAAAAAAAAAAAAATAACAAATATGTTACAATAGATTAATAATGATTTTATTATATATTATATTCTATATATAGAAAATGTATATGCTTTTTAATTTTCAACTTTTGCATGTTTTATTTGTTAATTAATCTTTCTTTTCCATATATGTTGTATGTAATGTAGTAGAGTAGATATGATTAATAATAAAATAACATTACTAGAAAAATAAAAAAAATGAGTAATTTCATTTAATTTAATAATGAAATTAACATTTATTAACAGTCACATTAATAAATATATATATTTATTGACATAACATAATTTTTTTTTATTGAATTTGAATGTAAATCTAAAGTGTATACTTAATAAATTACTTACTGTGTATATGCTTTACATATATTCAATATTCATACACATAAGAATAAAAATAATTTAAATGAAAACAAAAAAAAATTGTTTCATTTCACGGCCCAATGACTCATTTAAAAAAAAAACAACACAATTTTTAAGTTTTTTTTTTTATATTAAGAAATAAATCTCATTATAGACATTTTTTTTTTATTGTATATCTGCATGCATATATATCTTATTATTGTTAATTCACTTTATGTTTAGGTTTACACGATATATGTAGTATATACAATATATAAGAATTGAACCTGCATGGGTTCAATAATTCTTATATAAATATAATACACATATATGGAAAAATTTCAATTTAAATCATGACAATTGTAAAAAATTCTATATATATATATATTTAAATAAAAAAATTTATATTCCAATTGTTTTGCTTTTTTTTTTTTCATTCATGTTTTTGCAATCCTATATTTTTGGATGAATTCTAAATATACAGAGAAACTGTTAATTTTAATTTATTTTAATTTTTTGGATGTATATAAAAATATATAATACATTTTTTTTTCTTTTAATTTGTACAATGATAAATTGGTATATATATATATATAAAAAAGTAGATATTATGTCTTACGGTCTTACATACCATAAAAATAGTTTATTATTATTATTTATCTATATTTTAAACATTTACTAAAACATGCAAATTTAGTTTTATTTAAAAATGAATTTAATACAAAATATTTTTCCCGCAGTAATGTTTAGTCATTCCGTTTTCAATGTATTTTGCAATCGAAAGATTTAATTACATTTTTTTTTATATCTGGTAATACACCTTCGATTCTGTTTTTGATTTTTTGTTTGATTCTTTTCGTCGAAATGCAAAAACTTAGGTACGTGCACAAATAAATATATTTATTTTTTTTTCTTATTAAACCATCATATATGGCTCTATCCCATATATTTAAAGCTCTATGCCTAACACTGTTTTATCGTTTTATGTCGATTTAATAAATTTCAATATGAGTTTTAACTAATTATAAATTGAGAATTTGTTGATTTGCAACGTAATATTTAAGTTGTTTAGGTCATATACTTAAAAAATGTCTAATTTTAATGTACACTTGTTCAAAAATTTTGTTGTGGTAATTTTATTGATATTTAATTTTTAATATAGTTTCAAAGCGTCATATCATATCGAATAGGTATAGATACAATATTTATTTTTTTTATTAATCAGAGTATAGATCAGATATCTATCAAACACATATAACCAAATTCATTGACCTACCCTTTTTATTTATTTATTTTTCGATATTATAAAATTAAAAATATTTCCAATAATAATATTTACGTACTTAATATATATGCAAATTTATATGATTTTAGAATGTTTTCGTTATATATATATATATATATATATATATATATATATATATATATAATAAATATTATGTATAATATACAATTCATAAATGCTAAACCAAAATAAAAAAGCTCATGAAAAAAATAAAAATATGTATTAATTTAAATTTCGTATCCACACACACACACACACACAATAGTATGATATTATATAGACACAAAATAATATGAAATTTTGTATCATGATTTGTAAGAAATTGGTTTTTAAAAAGGAACACTATCTAATATATACATAATAATATATAAGAAGTGATTGTTATCTATATTTCTTTTTCTTTTTTTTTTGTACATGCATATTGTTTTTTTTTTCTATTATTATTATTAAACCACTCGAGTATTAGATTGTTTAGTGAATTTTTTTCGTGGTGGAAAATTCGGAATAATATAAAAAATTATAGGGAATTGAATTAAAACTGAGAGTAATATTCCATTCTAAGAATTGGACTATCCAATCTGAATCGATATACAAAAAATTAGGTTTTCTTTTTGGTATACTTACCAAAAACTGTGATTGTAAGGTTATCAGCGACCGCTTTGGAGTGTATTGGTTTACGAATTACACCAAATTCAAATTCCCTCAAATTTTCAAATAACTATCTAACAATTCTGTTTTGATTTTAATATTTATTAATAAATATAAACTTATATTATTTTTGCATTTTAATAAGTAATCCCCATTTAAAGGACTATCGAATATCATTTTTGTAAATTCACAATCAATTATATCCATTTTCACTTATAACAAAAGGGATTAATATATAAAAAATGCTTTCAATTTATTTTATCTATATAGTAATTATAGTAATTTATCATCATAATGATATCAAAAACATATATCAATGATTCACTTCTTTAGTAATATGGTATATAGCGAAAAATTCACCAAAAATCTATACACAGTATAGTATTTGAAATTATGAAAACATTTATAGTTATATTACATTACATCAAGGTATATTATATTTCCTTTGCCTTTTTAATAACGAATACGAATGGTAAAAAAAAATTAAAAGGTTATAGATTATTTTTGATATGTATATATAAATACATAAATATATTTATAATCTGTTCTACATTTACCAAAATATTAATATTTTTTTATTTTTTTTTTTTCGATGCAAATCAAATATTTGACAGCCGTTTTTTTTTTATATTTTGATTTTTTTTTTTTGCTTTGTTATATACACTCTTTATAATAAATAAATATATATATATAACAACATTTTAACGATACCAAACCAACTAAAAAGAAACATTCAGTTTGAGTTTGAAATTGTATAATTATATATAGAGTGTATTTATGTGTAAATGGTAAATATAAATGGTATTTTTTTTTTGAACAATTGCGATAATGAAAGTGTTATTTTTATTTTTCATAAACTGTGTATAGCTGCTATTATACAGAGAATTTAAAAATATAATAATAATAATAATAATTTCGTTAATTGTTGTATTTTTTTTATATATATAGTATATAAATCAAATTCAAAAGTATATGCAATTACTTTATATAAATACTTATAATAAAAAATTGTATTTTTTTTTATTTTAAATGAAAATGAATGTGATGTGGGTGGGTGTTTACTTTACTTTAACTTATTTCTATATTATGTATACATGTATTGTATATAATATACCTTTGGTATGCAGCAGCTCTACTGGAAAAGTTATATATATATATATTCATAAATATATAGTACAATTCATTGCTCATAAATATACGAATTTTTATGTTGTAACAGTTTTGAATATATAATAATAATAATAATAATAACAACAGAAAAGTTATAAAGATTATAAATATATATATAAAATGTAAAGTTAGTTTTGTTTTATACCTTTAAAATTTTATTATATTTGTCTGAATAATTTTTATTGTTTTTGTTAAATTATGTGTTGTTGTGTGTTACACATTAAATATAAATATATATATATATATATATCTAAAAAAAAGGGTTACCTTTTCTTATACCGTCAGTATACTTAGTTTATTATATAAAAACATTTTTTGTATATTATATGAGTAAGTTTATTAATTTTTAGTTTTTTTTTATTGTAATGAAGTAAGATATTTTTATATATATAGGAATTCTTGTAAATTTAATGAGTAATTATCTGTTGTGCGTATTTATATATTTATTATTATGACCTCAATTGAAAACCTTAATTTTTTACTGTTTATCTTTTTGAATACAATTTTATATTGTTGTATTTTCTGAATAATTATATTATTTTTATTATTGTGCGATATGTCATATACTAAATTGAATGAATTCGGATGAAAAATCTGAATTATATATGATAATTGATTTGGGTGTAATAATTGTGAAATTGATGTTGATGAATAATAATATAGATAAATGGTAAAAAATTTTATTAAATATACAAATAGATAAATGATCAATAATAATACAAGAAAATATGAATTGATTCATCATGATTTCGCGATTAATGATGAGCAATTCGAAAAAAATACGTTTAATAAGGGAGAAGATATAAATGGATTTATAGTTTTTAAAGCTTATAATAACCAATCGTTTTTAAAATGCATTTGAATTCTATTTGAAATATTTTGAATACTGTAACAAGATTTATTTACTTCGAAACTTTAAAGGTTATGCAGTTATAACGAAAATATTAAAATTTATTATAGATATTATTAAAATTTTCGTTATATAAATAAACATAAATAAAAAATACATTTTAGTTACAGGTATTTTTTTTTATATGTATATTATAATTTAATTATCATATTCATAAAATAATATTTAAAACAAAAACACATTTATTGCATGTTTTATAATACCGCAAAATATACCAAATTAAAAACTTTGTATATATACAGATACGTGATAATATTTAGCGTGCAAATATAATATTCTTTTTATTATTGTATACAATTTAAAAACAAAAACCAAAACAAACATATAAAATGAAACCAATAATTATATATATTAATAATTATATATTATATAAGAAAACACTAAATCGCATTCAAGCAGTACATCTTTTCTTAACCACTTCAAACACATTTATGATATAAATATGATGAGGAATGCAAAATTGTTTCTTTTACAGTTTTTTTTTAAGTAATACCGCTTGGTCAACAATCATTTATGAGCGCAGTCGATATTTTTTTAAATCGTTTAAATCTCCTTATAGGGTTTTAAATCGTAATCAAATCAAAAGAGGAATTTCATGAAAGGGATTTTTAGTTGGTTAGTTGGATTTTTTTTAAATGTATCTGAATTATTCCAAAGATGGTTAAGATAAGTTTCATGGGGTTCAATAACGCATTAGAAATTGTCATCAGATTAAAAATATAATCAATCAGATTTCACCTACACTAGATTATTACAATAAATAGTAATACAAAGATCCACTTAGGTAAAGGCAAATATACAAGTAATATTTTCATATGAGAAATATTTAATAAAAATATAATTTATACTATTTGTTTTATAAAGTATAAAAAAAACAATATCTTTTTTTTTTTCAAATATAAACTGTTTTGTTATATAATTAATTTTTAATAAAATTTGCATGCAATATTAATTATAATAGTTTATTAAATTAAACAACAATGTAAAAACTTTAAATATATATAAAGTATATTATCTATATTCGTGTATGTATAATTCGGTATATAAATATTTGTTTAAACTATATTTATATTTGTATATTTAGGATAAAAATAATTAAATATTACTAAATCAGTTTTTAGATTCACAACAAAATAATATATGTATTTTATATGAAATATTAAAATATAAATATAATATATACAACTGCGATAAAGTTATAAATTTTACTTGTGTTGAGTTGTAACATATATTTATATAGGTTTTGTAATAAAACACCCACAAAAAGCAATGTAATTAACTTAAAACTTAAAATTGCATAAATATATATATACATATAATAAATAAAACTTTAATCAATTCACTTTTTAGTTTTTATTTTTTTTTGCAATATATTATCTGTATATAGACTTGAACATTTTGTATTTCTCTGCTGAATATATTCTGTATATATATGATCTATATTTATATGACTCTTTACTGAATATATTATAATGAATTGGAATATATAGATTTTTCCATATCATATAAATATAGATAAAAAGTTGTACTTTACTCTAATATGCACACGTATATATATGATATATATAGAATATTATATGTATCGATTTAAATATTAATAGATCCATATATAGATATGTATATATTTACTACATATAGATTTTTCTGTTATGTTCTCTATATATGTTATATATATATATATATATACATCGCTCGCCGTATATATTTGTTACAATATTTCCTCGCAATTATACATAGATTTGCATATTTCAATTGTAAATGATTTTATATTTTACCTGCACTAAAAGCAATAAGATATTTATGGCGTAAATAAAATTATTTATATAATTTTAAATAAATAATTTTTTTTTAATCCAAATTGAATGATAGATTATATATAGTTAGTTATATAATGTGGATAATATTATATACAAAGTCAATTTTATCACTAAATTTTATTTATATATTCATATAATATATTATTGTATATTGTGATTGTAAACAATTTTAGTATGTCTGTATATATTATATTTTAAATCCAATTAAACCAATTTTACAGTAGTTATATATTCTATATATTATATTATATAGCGAAATGCATTTATTTACCTGTATATATAAATTTTAATTAAAATTCCTTTTTGTTCAAAATATTTTAAATTTATCATATATGCATATATTTACAAAATTAACAATTTATGTATTAATAGAAAACAAAGCAAAAATATAAATAATTTTTCATGGATATGTTATCTATAGTTTGTTGTTGTAAAATTGTAATATTATATGTATATAAGGTGGTGATACAGACAATTAGTTAATTGTGATTTAACACATACTAATAATATGATTATTGATTTATAGATAAATTGATTTAAACAAGAATTTATTGGACAACATTTTTCTCTTACCCAATAAAGCGATCAATGGTATTAAAATCATGTCTGGCTGATGGTTGATATAGGTTGGGAAACGCGTAACGTTTATAAACGCATATTGTTAAAGAATATATTTATTGATAATGTTTCTGGTAAAATTATAAAGAACAAAATCAGTCATAAAACCACTGGACGGCTATGCGCGGTTTCTTGTACCTTTAATTAATTTGTCTGATATGAAAATTACAAACGATTCTATGCAGTAATATTTGTTTAATCACATGAAAACCTTAAATAATAATCTATATACCGCACCAATTAAATAAGAATATTTTATTTAAAAACTTCATTAAATTTCATAAAAAAAAATGTTTCTTTATACTTCTACTTTGTATGTGATATGCTCTTTTATAAGTTTTTTTTTTTTTATATTTTTAAAAAACTTTTAATACAATTAGATTTTATATAAAGTAAGGATTTACACAGTACTATAATAAAATTATGATTTCTTGTTCTGGTAATGGGGTGTGGTGAGAATGGAGTTTGGAATTTTTATAATATTTCTTATTTTGAAGAGATTCTGGGAGTTTTGTCCCACATATAAAATTGCTATAAATAGTTTTCCAATTATATTATCCTTTATACTGCAAAAAATCACATAAAGTAAAAAAAAATTATTTTGTCTGATTCACTTTTATAATACCTTATTAGAATTATATATATCTTAATAAACAGAATACATTTTACCACATTAGCAAATCTATTTTAAAAAGGTAAATGTAATGGAAAAAATATTATTATATGAGACAAATTAATGTTAAGACTTATCAATTATATATCTATATAAATGTGCGAGTTCATGAATGTTAATTAAAATTTAATTTTGTTGTGCTTTTATTATTTTTCCAAACAATTTTATTTTATTTGTGATATGTATATATAGTTTTTTTTTTTTTAATTTCACAAATGACAATGACATTTTTTTTTAATATATCTATATATATATATACATAAATACCTTTAATGGTAGCGAGATGTTAGACATTTCATTTTAACTTTTGTATATAGATACTTCTTATTCAAGATTATGCCATTTCAACAACACAAATATTAATATTATACATTGTACATATAGAAGGTACTATCAGTAGTACAGTTATTCATAAAATATAAATAAAGAAAAAAAAAATTATATGAAATGAACATATAAAAGCTATTATTCATATAATATACAAAATAAATATATTTTAAAAGTGGAAAATAAATAGATGTAGCCATTTATTTGTTATATATATATATATATATATATATAGATAGATGCATTTATACTCTTGTGTTCTTTTATATATAATATAAAGTTTTATAATTAAGTTTATTTTATTTTAATATAACTTTTTAAACTTTATATCTGCAGTATATATATATATATATATTTGATATTTGAAATTGAATATAAAAGGAATAAATTTTCATGATTTGTATATACAAAAAAAAAAAAAAATTTCTAGTGATTTACAAATAAAGTATATGTTATTAATTATTTAATATTTTATATATAACTATCATTCCTATAATTACATTATCCATCTTATTATGATTGGATGCATATTGCAGAAAAATAAAAAACATAACTCTTCGTCACATTCCGCATTTATAATCATTTTCAAATTGTTGCATATATTAAAAAAATAGAATTTATTTGCTATTCTATACTGTCGACTGATTTTATTTAAAAACTTTAAAAATTTCATTTTAAAAAAAAAATCATCCCTTTTATACAATTCGATGGTATATATTTTATTGATTTACTGTGGGTTATTGATTCACTATATTCTATATGTGGATGAATATAAAAAAAATGTTTT
Source organism: Dilophus febrilis (assembly GCA_958336335.1). Classification (NCBI taxonomy): domain Eukaryota; kingdom Metazoa; phylum Arthropoda; class Insecta; order Diptera; family Bibionidae; genus Dilophus; species Dilophus febrilis. The sequence goes on along the minus strand of OY284470.1, from coordinate 6,175,903 downwards.
TTTTTTTAATTTAATTAAATAAAGTATAAGTATATAACAAATTCAGTTTTATTATTTGTTGAATTTAATATAAATATATACATATATATATATGTGGAAAATACAAACTTTTGATTTACTAAAATTTCATTTTTATATATAGTTTTATTTTTAAAAGATGAAGTGAAAAAAATAAAATCTATATAGTACCATAATACACATGTTCATGATCATGTACTTTACTGTACATAAAAATAATAAATTAATTTTTCGCTATACAACCAACAATCTGGTTTTAGCGTCCAACAACAGCCTTCTGTTGTTAGTTACTTAATTTGTGGATTTTACGGTGTCGGTAATTAGCCGTACGACCAACCGCAAGCGGAATATACAACTCTGTGTTAAAATTCAGATTCGAAAAATAACCGAAAACACAAAACATATTTTATGCATTCAGTAGGATTCGAACCCACGACCCCAAAATTTCGTTAGAATTTTAAGTTGGCATTTTTAACATTTACACCACAGAGTGTGTACATGGTGGATCCAAAACATCCAAATAAAAGAATAACAAAACGTTTTTAAATGATGTTATTCGCTTGTAAATAAATATATATATATTATAATCTCTATATCTATGTTCTGTATATTTTAAATATAGTGTAAATTAAATATATTATACGACTGATATAAATGTATTAAAAAAATGAAAGAAATTTACATTGTTTTATAAATGGTTATGTCTTCATATATTGTAAAATATATATACAGAAACATGTAATTATGTATGTATAATTGTATATGAATATATATATAGACAAAAAGCAAAACGAATGTATATATTATCATCTATATAGTATATATTCTGATAAAATAACATTTCCCATATATAAAACAATTTAAAAAGTTTTTAATTAATTCCATTTATATATGCAAACAATAATATATATAGATAAATACATTAAAGTTAAACCGCATAAATATCCATATATATACATATATAGTATAGTATCGTATAAAATACAAAATGTTTTATTATGTATAGAGTATATTGTAATCAAAAATGTTATTTTATGAATTATTATCAAAATCCGTAAAACATGTAATTTAGAAATTAAAATTTATTAATATATTTATATTAAACATATACGTACACATAAACTAGCAATATATATATATAATAAATTATGTAGAAATTGTAATTTTTTTTTGTTACAATCACTGATACTGATAATACATATATTATATATTCATACTGAACGATTATATACTCAATTATAAAGAATATGATAATCTAAAAAAACAAACACAATTGATTATATCGCTTTGCGTGTATTAAGTATTCAATACTGCCATTGTAGTTGTTTAATTTGTAAATTAATAATTATTTGTATATATATACAGAGTGGTTTCGTCCACTGATTGGTAATTCAAAGTAATTACCAGTTTTAAGGAAAATATCAAATGAAAATATGAATCATAAAAATCTAAAACAGAATCAATAAATAAAAATAGATTCGATTTTAACAATTATGAAAATTTTAAAGGTTTAAGTTTTCTAGCAACTTTAAGTCATATCCTTTGTTAGAACATTAACATAAAACATAAAAGAGATTTGATTCAAGTCAATAAACAAATCAACCAAAAATATTTCATGTATTTATTATTGGTTTACTCGTTGTTCTATGAAGGTATGATGGAATTTTCACGCCGTTATGGATATTCTGCATGATTATTAAGGTAAACTATATATGCATCGAGTATCAACCAATAATTAAATTATATTTTTCTCTTAATATAATTTCTTAGAATTTCCTATAATTTCTACGTGTTTATATATATAAGATCAAATCAAATATATATTTCCATACAGTATATTGAAATATATTATGGAATTTTTTTTGTTTATTATAAATATATGTAGTATGTGTGTTATATAAGAAAAATTATATTTTTTTATTGAAAGATAAATCGTGATCAATATTCATAATATCGAATTTTATATTCATATAATAAAACTTTGTTAAATAACACACACACATATATATAAGAATTTATTAATCCTTAAACAAACCGTATGTTTATTTTTTTTACTATATGCATATGAAAATATAATATATTGAATCACATTGATGGAAATACTATAGAAGAAGAAGATGTTTTGATATGTATCTATTTTAATAATCTATAATGCTATAATAATAATAATAATATAGTAATATTATATTGTAATAATAAATATATTATTTGTTATATGATACAAAAGATTCGTATTAGTAAGACTATATATCTGTACATATTATAGTATGTACACATCACGTATTTTTCTAATGAATTCTATAAACAACAGAAATGCCTGCCTTTTCGATTACAATGTTACGATGAGTTGTCTATATTGTATATAAATAATATAATGACTTATACCTTTACTCTCTATACATACGATGCTAAAACTATATATCGATATATAAACAATCTAACGAACCATATAGAAAAATATGACATTAACATGATTCAAACAAAAATATATTATACAAAATAACCAATAATATAGACAGCATATATAGCAATAGCAATTACAATTACAATAATAATAATAATACTGTATACATATATATAAATAATTTTATTTTTGTTCTTCCTTCATCACATATATAGATTCATAATTTATATATTATTATACTTATTATTATTATTATTATTATTATTATGAATATGATAAATGATAAAAAAATTAATTTTGACATATGCATAATTACATTTGTATCGAAATTATTATGTATTATTTTAATTTGAAAATGTATTTATATAGTAGAATTTTTTTCTGTTTATAGATTTCTCAATTGAGGAATGAATGAATTGATGAATCGATAATGATATGCTCATATATAGTTTTGTTTTTTTCATATGTATAGCAAAAAAAAATAATGTATACGGAAACGTTAATGAAACTTATATACACGTATATATTGTTATGAATGATAAGTAAAAGATATTATAATTATTGATAAAAAAAAAAATAAAAATAACCCTGTCAAAATGATTATGATGCCGTACATCAATAATTTATCGAATTTTCCTAAAAGATTGATTGTTTTTTGCACCTCATTATATATATAAAATCATCTAACATATAAAATAATAATGATAGAAAATAAACAAAAACATTCAAATCAAAATATTCTGAATACTTAATATACGATTAATTGATTATTTCTTTTTTTTTTGTTTTTTAATTTCCAGGTAATTTTTTGTTTTTATCATTCATTCACATATACAAAAATAATTTGTTATTCGATGTGCAAAATTCCTGGAAAATATAAAAAAAATCAAAAATCTTTTGGTATGTATTAAATTTTGATTAATTAAATTTTTATTAAATCTATTTTTTTGAATTTTCCAAGAAAATTGAATATTTTTGCAATTGAATAAAATCAACAAATAAATTCGCATAATAAATACTCCAAAAAAATTTTTGAAAGAGATAACAAAATTATTCGTAAAATCAAATTGATCGCATTATTGTGGAATGGAATATAGCTGCTTATCTAAAATGATTGTATGCACGCAATATTAATTTTAATTAGTAAATCCAACATAAAATCTATAATAATAAAAAAAAACATTTCCAGATATAGCATATAACAAAAATAATCTTTCTCATTAAAAATTAAATATTTAAATAAAAATGAAATCTTACAATAAATCTTTTTAAATATGCACACCAAAAATACACATGATTTTATTTGATAAAAAAATTTTTATCTGATCCGTTTAAATGCCAATGAAAATTTTATAATACGATGCGGTGTTTCTCTTCCTTAATCTAAAGCTTTTACTTTTATGTGATAAACGTAATATAATTTTTTTTGCACAAATAATGTACAACATTATACAAATTAATTACAAGTAATTTTAAAACATCTGTGCGACGACACAATTCACAATGTATATATTAATTTTATTATGTATATATGTATATTTGCATTGTAATTGTATTCACATACGGTATAACAATTATACTCGTGTAATTTATTAATATACAAATTCAATGTATATATATATATATATATATATAGAAATCTGTATATAGCAAAGTATATCCTCCGTATAACTATTCATATAAGTATTATAAATCTCTTTGACACATATATAAATGTTCAAATTTGTTGTCATCTGCGTTAAAGCTTATCAAAAAATTATCATCAAAACAATTTTAACACGTTTATTTTTCTATATATATTCAATAATTTGTTTATATATATGACAATTAATGTACATGTGCTTAAGTATAAGTAAGTAAAAAAAAAACAACTATCAAAAACCATAATCATAACCATAATTTGCATATTATTATATTATCGCATCATATTCATTTATGCACAACTACTTTCAAAAAGGAAAAGTTTTTTTTAATAAATAAATGAATTAAATATAAACGTATAGTGCGGTGATTAACACAGCAAAATATACGTTGATATATGAATATGTAATATTATATAATATACTTTTGTTATATAATTCGCGAAACCACAAACAAAAATATATGTTTTTCAATATTATACGATATGTCAGTGATTTACACAGAATTTTTACTGTATTTGTTTTAAGACGGTTCCAACAAGCAGCGTTGAACGTTTCTTAATTATTAAAAAGCATCACACCGTTTTGAAACTTAATTTACATACATCATACAATTTTCAGCTTCTTCCAATCATACCACATGATTTAAAAATCTTCGGCCTGTTTTTTTCTATGTATCTTAAAAATCCTTAAAAAAATTTCTCATGTCCCGTGTAAATATATGATTGAAATGTGTCTGATGGTTATATGATGTTTTAAAAAAAAAAAATATATAAAATTTACAGAGGATATATCAAATTACATATCTCTTGAAAACATAACTTTATATTTAAAGAAAATTTGACTGAAATGAGATTATATAATTTATTTTATTATGGTTTTGTGTTGTTAATAGATGATGAGTATTTTTAAGTCATTAAAAATAATAATAATAATATCTTTTCATCTTATGTATGATACATTCAATGTTTTAATATTTTTCTATTTTTATTATTTGCTGTATGGAATGGTTATGATGCAATGGTTATATATATATATATATATTTATTATCATTATTGTTATACATATAAATTCGTATATAGATGAAAGTTTATACAGTACAGATACTCTTGTATATGTTATTATTACTCTTCTATATACATTGTGGTATATATATTTTATTACAGAATATCAAGTGTATACTTTAAAATATATAAAATTGTTTCATTTCATATGTGAAGAATCAAAATCATATAATTTCAAGAATCATAAAATTACATAAAGTGTTCACTAAACACATTGAGTTGGCTTAAATACAAACCAAATTTAAAGGAGACAAATCCTTTCTGAATTATCATCTGAGTGAATTCTACTTAAAAATTGTATCTTAATTTCAATGGGAAGTTCATTAAACATATACATGAATTCGAAGTTGATTTTCATGGGTTTTAAATAAATATTATACTATAAAATATATTTAAACATCAAGATGCCATTTCCTATATATATATATATGAATCATTTATTCGCATTCAAGTGATATAAATTGAATATACCACATAAAATGAAATTATGAAAATTCGCATAGATAAAACCATAAAATTTGAGTGTATATTAAAAATAATTTATTGTTTATTAAGCGAAATTGCTTAAATCCTATTGTTGATAAAATAAATAGATGGTTTTTGTCAAGTTTTAACTATAATATATGCTATATATATATATATAAATATCCTTAAATTGGACAATTCAAAAGTATTATATATAGAATTGTATATATATTTAATATAATTTTACATCTTCATTCAATTAAATCCATTCTATTCGTCGCTCTTCAGTATAAAAAATTTAAAAGTATTTAAACATTGAGATAATCAAAAAAAAAATCTGTATATTAACATTGTAAAAGAAATATTATGTGAAAGGCGAATGTTGTTAAATAATAAATGTATCAAATATCAACAAAAAAAAAAAAGAGTTCCAATAAATATATATATATATATTATAATATCATGTAACAATATGATGAGTTACCATTCTAAAAAAAAAAGGTATCCCTTTACTACTCTATATATAGTTGGTATACTTGAACAAAAAATTAATTTTTAACGATTTTAATTGACATATTCTTTATACAAAGTATTATGTTTTTTATTTTGTTACGTACGTTCACATCTCATCATCTTAAAAAAAAATGTACAATCATATTTTTTTATTTGCGAAAAAATAAAAATGAATTTATAAAAAAACGTCGGCTTTCCTTTGAAAATGAAGGTAACAATCCAAAATTGAGTTCAAATTACATATGGTTTTCATTACACGGCATATAAAAAAGGATGAATTAAACATCAGAAATGGTTATATCTTTTGATAGAAGGAAGTTTTGCAAAACAAAATTAAGTTCGTTGTAAAAAAAAATGTTGACACCCATCCATTGAAGTAATTCAACTGATTGTGAGAATATTTAAATCTAAAACCTTAATAATAATTTTTTAATCATCAGATATTAAAGATGTGATGCAACAGCTACTATAATAATAATAATATACAATTGTTGATAAATAATATATTTCAATGTTTCTATAAAGAAACAGTTTAGGTTATTCACGGTGAATATAATCCTTATATACAATTTTTTTTTATGACAAATAAAATCTTTTATTCTAAAAATAAATATATATAATATAGTATTACAAAATAATGCGTTTATTATAATACACATATATAAATAAAACCTTATAATGCGTATAAATTCTAACGAAATTATGACGGAAATAATCATTTATTATAACCACAACATTTTGAAATTTATTTTTTTTAGAGAATGACTTAACATCATTTGAAATAATAATAATAATATATACAAAACACAAATGAAAGAAATAAATAAAATATAATTTTCTATATTTAAAAACAATAATATATATAGGAACATTTTCAATGTAGTGTAATATTTTGTGTTTTTTTTTTTATTTTGAATAGTGCATTTCAGTTATTTAATAATGCTATTTTTAATATTTTGCATAAATTTCGTATATCCAACAACACAAACACACTTTGTGTCTTTTATATGTTAAAATTCATTTAAAAAAAAAAAACAAATGCAAAAATAAACCACAAAATTTGTTAAAACACATCGCATATAATATATTTATATATATTTTTAAATTATTCTGCAACCCAACAACAAAAGATTACATCACACATTGAATATACAAAAAAAAAAAAAAACAACCATATAATAATTATAATTTTTAGTTGTTCTCAAATTCTATAGTTTATATAATATATATAATATACAGGTCATTTGGTATACAAAATACCTTTATTTATTCCCATAACGAATTATATTATTTGTGTTAATTTTTCAAAAAAATAGTTCTTTTACATAAATCAAATTTTGTAATCTATATTTTAAGGTCATTTTATTATTTATGGATAAATAATTTTCAATAAATTTCATTTCCAAAATTTATCTATTCATAAAATTATTTATTTGGTATTTTCAAATCTGGTAATCCATTAACTTTATCATAAATTTCACTGGGTTTTTCTGGGAATAATCTCCGCACCGATGTAAAATCAGTAAATATTTGAAGATTGTGCAATTCTATTCAACAAAAGTAATCCTATTTTTTTTTTTAAAGTCATGCACTCTGTACATGGTGCTATGATGATTTATTATTATTATTATATAAATATAACAACATTCATATATCTACAATATTTATGATATGACCATTATATATTTGAGAAGTCAACAGACTTTATTCGCATGTATGAAAACCTACGTGAATGTAGAATTGTTGGTGAATTGTACAAAACAAAATAAATAAATATAATTTCAAGCAAATTAAATTGTATATATAAAATATGAAAGAAGTTTTTTTATTAAAACAAGAATATGGAAAAAAAAACATTTTGTATATAAAATCTATATATAGAATATTTTCTTTGCAGCACAAAACTTTATATTTATATTTGAAATGTGTGTGAAGAAAATATATAAGAATCAAATATATAAATATATAAAATTTTGTTCACACATTCATTTTCCATACCACAAACATATATATTTAGTATATTGTGTTGTTGTGTTGTTGATTATCTTATTGTTCTTTTTTTTTTAAAGTTTACATAATTATAATAATTTTAAATTGTAATAATATACATATAATTGTACAATCATTAAAATTATCTGATATAATTTGCTTTTATATGTTAGATTAATTATATATGTATATGGTAGATAACGTGTTTGGTTGTATAAAATAAATTAATTAATTGTTGAAGTATATTATATAATGACAATATTTTAAGATTTCCGTTTCTTTTTTATATATATATAATACATATATATATATATATGAATAAATTCGCAACGTTGAAGTTGACTTGAATAGTGTAGATATATTTTTGGTTTTTTGTCAATACAATTAGCATATACAACGTTTTGTAATTTCTAAGACCTCGCGTTAGATAAGATCAAAAATTAATACAAAATAAAACTTTTGATGTCGTTTTGATTGGTAAGATTTTTTTTTTAATTATCACCTGTAAATTTTACATTCGAATTTTTTTTTTTTTTAAATAACCCCAATTATTGAAAAGTATTTGATATTCAAAATATCTGAAATAATTCGAATATATATCGATCGAACGTAGTTTATAATATTAAAGAAAAAACCAACAAACATTTATTATGTTGTAATTCCTGATTTGTATATCTAGTTAGAGTTATATATACTCTATATTTGTTATATGTATATATCTTCTTGAAATCATTTGTAGTCAATGACAAAATTAAGTGTTCAAAAAAATTTGATAAAACCTCGTTTCGCTGCGATTAATATTTTAATCCATTATAGAGGGTGAATAATGCTTTGGTCGGTTTTACTTTACATCATAAAATTACATTTCTTTGCTTACCACTTTCTTTCATGTTTTTTAACGTTTAATGAATATTTAAAAATAAAAATTATGTAATCATTAATCAGAGAAAATAATTCGGTCTGTCACTACTTGAAATATATTTGTATATTGTCACTGACTGTACGTTTGAAACAGATACATATAATTTCAATTGTTGCAAGGTCGTCAGCATTTTGTCGTGATTAAGTATTCTGAATTTCAATTAAATAAATATATGTATATATTGTATAATTTATAATATATTTATTTTTTTTTGCTAACTTGTTTCTTGTATAGTTATATCTGTGTTGTTTTTTTTTTTAAATTCTTGCAATTTAAATGTCGCCATTATTTTCTATATATATATATAATAACAATAATATGTTGATTATCATTGTGTTTTCTGGTTGCACGATATATAAACATATATAATAGAAATAGATAGAAAAATATTTATATGCTTTGCTTACTATATCTTCTATACAATATATTATAATAATGGTATTGCTATGTTGCTACTATATATACGATATAGTTCTTATATGTGATGAGAATATAATGTTTATTTATTATTTCATTGGCAACAATAGAAAGTCATTCTTTTTTAAATTGTAATTATTAATATTATTTTATAAATGTTTATATGTATGGATTATGGTATTATTCATATAGCATTTCAAATTTGCTTTTTCTTTTTCCATTTTATTATTATTGTGCTTATTCTGTTTATTTTGTATATATATACAAAAGAATTTTTATAGTTGCAATTGATAATGGTCGATGCATATATATACAAATATGTAATGGATTATAAAATTAAATTAGCTTATTGTATTTCAATTTTTTTTTAGATAAATCCGATTGATATTAAACAATATATACATTTTTCAATCATAACATTATATCATTGAACCATATAGGAACTTTTATACTATTATAATTGATCTGACTGTTAAAAAGTTGATTTAGCTATGTATAGTGAATTGTATTTGATTTTAATCCATATAGAAAAATGACTATGAACCACTCAGTATCATTATATAGGCTTAAATTATATATTTATATATATAAATATCAATTTTTTTTATAGCTTAGTAAATATAAAACATTTACAGTTTATTTATAATAACTCATTTTTACTATATATGCTATTATTTATATAACATTTTAATTACAATTTATAGCTTATATGAAATATGTAAAAAAAAAAAAATCTAATATAATTAATGTCTTTATAAAGCGATTACGATCGTGTGTGTAATAAAGTGATTAATATTTAATAATTTAACTAAATTTTTATTACAACTATGTTGTATATATTGTATATAGGTATAAATAAATTGTTCTTATTCATACAGAATAATCTAAACTAAATCTTATCACCTTTATATATTATCATCATATAGATATTTTATTTATATAAATTATATATATACATATAGGTATATAACATAACGTACAATTTTGTCACATTTATAAATTCGTATATATAAACTTGTTACATTTATATATATATATATATATCTATATCTATATCTAAACGAATAGTTCGTACATCGTACACATAACTATATAAAATAACATAAATATTGAACTTGACATTAAATTTATGATGAACTGGTTTCTATTTATAGATTTTTCTTTTTTACTTCTTATTATACTATATTAATCCAATATAGTATATAATATACCTGTTCGTTTCCATTTGCCAATGTAAATATATAGAAATTAAATGTGTATATATTGAAAAATAAAATGTTTAATTTTTACTTGAATTTTTAAAATATTTTTAATATTATTTATTTATAGATAATCTCCCATCGGTATGTGTGTAATTGATATACATTTAAATGTTATTCAAGATATAATAATCAATGTCTTTATGTATGTTTTTATAGTCAAAATTGTGGATGTATTCAGGATTTCTTTCTTCGATTTTTGTTAACAAACAGATTTGAACTTTTTGGGATATTTCTCGTTTTGTAAGAGTTGTTAAAACAGATCATAAAGATATTGAGTTTGAAGGGTAAATTAAACAAATATAGTCTTAAGGATATGTCCGGTTAAAGATAATTTTTATAGAAGACAGATTTTCTAATTCTAAAGTTGACCTGAATTTCAACCAAATGTATATAGATACTTTGAATAAATAGACTGAAAAGTTTTAGTTCTTAAGCGGTAGAAATACAGAAACCCTATAGTATTTATATGTACTTACCGGCCAATTATATAAATTAAATATCGATTGGTAATTTTTGTTAAAAAAAAACAAGTTCTTTTACCTCATAATTTTTTTTTTTAAGTTTCTGTTCTTGTGCTTGTTTGAAAAAACATTGAAAAAATCTAACTGTGGTATGTCAAATGTATAAAATATATTACAATAATATATAGGCAATTCAAATCAAATACATATAAACTAAAGCATAAATATCTATAAATAAATGTATATGAATGAATGTACCATTATAAATATCAATTTAATAGCCTTAAGGTTAAAAATTCTGCACATAAGGTTAGATTTATTTATATATATATATTTTCGCAATATTATGATATTATATACGTTCTTGTTTGTATTTTTTATATATTATACATAAATACATTTTGTACCGTATATTATATGGATTTTCATTTGTTTAAGTAAAAAATAAATGTAAATATTTATTCATCTATGTACCACGCATATAATATATATATGCATAATATAATTGTTATACATATTAAAATAATGTTGCATTTTCCGTATTATAGATTTATCTATATAATAATAATAATATGCACCTTTATATTCACCTCTCTCTATACATACAATATATAAAGATTGTTATATAGATAGAAATGTGTATGCAACGAATTGTATAAAATAAAAGGTATATAAAGGTATAAATTGAAAAATATCAAATGGCTAATCGTGGCGACAGAAGTATATAATAAAATAAAAAATAAATATATAATATGATAATATGCAAAGCAAAATGTGAATAAGAAATAAACAAATTTACATACATTCATATATGCATATATATATAGAATAGAATTTATATTATATAAAAAATAAATAATATAATATGACGCAACGATGAGAATTTTCTATATATTACATTCAAATTCAATATAGAATAATAATAATAATAATAAAAATAAATAGTAAACATACATTTATATATATATATATATATATATATATATATATATATATATATATATATATATATATATAGATAGATAGATAGATATAGAGAAAGGTTCAAACACCTTTCAATTCAGGTTCTTCACATTAATAGATATATGGAGATGATTTTTATTTTTTCTATTTGTTTTTCTTATACATATATATATATATATATATAGATTTTTTTCTTAATATCACGTATAGTTTAAGTACTTTTTTTTTTTTACAGTATATTTTCTTATAATATATACGATGAACTTTACATGCCATCATATCAAATTGAATAATACATCTCTAATATTTGCATTACACATTGCGTTTTTTTCTTCTTTTATCTTAATTCTTCTTCTCTTCTTCATAATTTACCGCATATATACAATAACAATCTATATATGGATATTATTATTTGTACTTATATATCAAAGTTAGTGGTCAGTATTTATTTATATACATATTTATTTTTTTCTGTTCGTATATTTATCTTTTATATGTTTTGTATTTCATATATGATGAAAAATGCGATGTGTTTTTAAAATAAAAAAAAATAAGATATATAGACAGCAGATGGATAGTTTTATCTTACAGAGATTATATCTATAAATGTATCGATAATAATACAATAAGAAGGTGTAGTAGGTCTTCAATGTATACCATATATTCATGATTATTATATTATGTATATTATCAAGTGATTTGGAAAATACTCTTCATTGTATGTGCGGTAATCGGGACAGTTATTTTTATGATTTTTTTTTTTTTTTCATATATATTATAATATAGAAATGATGAAAAAGTTTTATATATATATGCAATGAATAATAAAAGTATGAGAAATAATTGACAGTTTTGTTAATCGTACGCGCATATAATTTAAAGAAAAAAAAATTAAATTTTCTCATAGGTATATTAATAAAAAAATAAGAAACAAAGAACATGTAAATCTGTTCTATGCTATAGAGTGGATGTAACTTAATACAATAATGCTCTGGGTAACAAACAATACACATTTTTGATCATATAAATTCTTGATTATATACGAAAATTACTATAAAACATGAATGTTATACACGCAATGTATATACTTTGTACTGTATATAAATATAATTTCATATTTTCTTGAAAGATTGGTAAATGAATTCCATCAGGTTTAAAAAAAGAAGGGGCCGGAAATTTTCCTTAACCGCAATCAATCGGTATTAAAATTAATATTCCTTTTTGATCGGTATATAAATATAGTTAATTTTACCTTCTTTTTGCTATACAAATTCAATTTCATTATCAATTTTTACCTGAGTATAAAGAAATCAACGGTAAGATAAATATTCAATTTGTTGATTGCGGTTTTTCCAACATTAATGTTTATTTAAATGGTCACCTGTTATACCATATACATACATTTTCTGACGTATTTTATTAGTATTTTCAATTAGTATATAATTTTTAATGAAATATCATCAATTAAGAATATTTTAAACATATATATGTATATTGACTTTGCTAGATTCTATTAAACGAATTACGGTAAATTCAAATATCTTTTCGCGCATATACCATCAATATATTTAAATCATAATTAATTATCATATTTCTTTTATACAATACAAAACATTCACTACTTACTATATTACATTAACATATACAAATATTATATATTATATATTCACGATCTTTAATATATTTAAATTGCGGGAATGCGGGATATCGAAGATTATTTAAATTAATATTTACATAATCGAATTTGCGAGATATTCATATAAATAATAATAATAATATTAATATTATACAGACAGACATACAGATTTAATCATATAATAATTTATACATAAAGCGATTTTTTTTCTCAATGTCATAGAAATTATTTTTATTATTACAATATATAATTAAATTGAAAAAAAAAAAATTAACTTTAATACAAATCATACACCGTCGCCATCGTCTTACAAATACGGAAAATATTTCTTGTTTCTATAAATATAAATAAATAAATGATTTAATTAGAAATATGTTTATTATTCATTTAAACACCGGTCGGGTATATGATCAATTGATCATTTATATAATTACGCATATATACACCATATAATAATATATAAGACAATTTTATATGATTGAAATAAATTTATTTTCAAACAAATCACGCATTCAACTGATGAATGTTAATGTTAAATATATGATTTGATGTTTTTATATGTATATATACAATAATAGAAAAATATGAATAATTAATTGTTTTGTTCTATATATATTTTTAAAATAATAAATATAAATTGTTAAATAATTTGTAATAAAATATAAATAGTGCGGTTTACACTCTATATATATATTGTATATAAATAAACAAGCAAATTTGTTATGTATTTATAGTTTATGTACAGATTTATTCTATGAACAATTCAGATAGTTCATTCAATCCAATAAATTATTTTAATTTAACAATGTATATTATGTAATATGGTAATATACATTTGGTAATATTTATTCGAATTAATAAATATCACATTATTCATTCATAATATAAAATAATAAATAATAAAATTGGAATTTACAAAATTGTGAATGTGTTAAACAATTTTTCAATTGGATTTTGTTTTGATCGCGTATACCAAGTATATTTAGATATATTTTACCTCACCCATTGTATTTTGACTTTTTTGAACCTCATCATTAAATAATAACTATCTATGTATATAATTTATATTCAATTCAACAGGGTTTCAAAAACTATTTTCTATCTTAGGAAAATATCTCATATTTTAAATAAATTATTTCCAAATTATTGTGAATGAAATGTACCTAATCGAAATTTACGTTTTTTTGTTCAGCGTTTTTAAATCAATATTTAAACCAAATTGAAGTGGAATAAAATTGTTTATATTTTACATTTTAATTGAGTATATAAAAAGTAAATTTGTTAATGATAAAATATACAATTTTATTACTATAAATAGTCTTTATTATTTCAACCTAATTTTAAAATATTACCATATCAAAATATTCAACCAAAAAAAAAAATGTTTAAAATATTCATATATAAATTGTTGTATATATTATACACATGTCAAATAATATATGGATGCATTCAATTAAAAATATTTTATAAACATTTTCATAATATAACCAAACCACACACAAACACATTAATTAACCAAATTATTCCGTTATCAAAGTTAAAAAATAAAAAAACAAATTAATACATACAACATAATTTATTTTAATTATCACTTTACAAATTATATATTGATATGATGACAAAAATATCAGATTATAAACAAGTTTTTTCATTGCATCTTTTACGATAATTATTCAAATGTGTTATAAAACCATAATAACTACTTATATGTAAATATATATTATTCTGACTACTACTACTACTACGACAAAAATCATGTTAATAAAAATAACCAAACCAAACCCCACAATATTTATTTTTAACACATATCGAATGCAGATTTACCTTTATTTAACCATCGCACATATCACGCACCAACATCATCGGTCTATATCTATGATGCGTATATATATTTACATATTTATTACGTATACGTAGGTATAAAATATTATGTGTACTTGAAGAAAAAAAAAAACATCAAAAGTGGGTCCAATTCCAAATCCAATTCATTCATATATAGATATAGAAGTAAATAAAATCAAAAATAAGAAGACGAAGAAGAAAAAAAAAAATTTTTCATCTAAATAACTGTTAAATTCTCTTAACCTCTGATGGTAAACAAAAATTATTTAATATATATAATATACGTTTAATGATGATGACATGACATAAGAAGAATATACTACTTGTGAATGGGTATTACAGGTATAAGAGTTTTTTTTTGAGGTTTCAAATCAAAAATGGTAAATATATAAACTATGTGGTATAAAATTTGTATATACAAAATGTAAAACAAAAATTGATCCAGCCTACATTTTTGTCTGTAAATTGTTTTTCAACGCATTAACATTAAATGTATTATTTTTGTTTTTTGAAAATATACAAGTACAGTAAAAAGAAAAAGGTAAACTCTTTATAGTAATGCATCATACGGAATTTGTTTATATAATATCAATAAATATATAGGTTTATATTTGAAAATATCCATATTATGTATATATAAGAAATAATATCTATAAAAAATGTTAAAATTTCTACTTGTCATAGCTCATTAGCTCAAATGGTAGTAATATTTGAATTCAAATGAATAAAATGTGTTCTACATTATATTAAATATTATTATCATCATCATCTTTACCTATATATATATATATATCTTATAACATGATTCATTATACTATCTTATATTATAAATCTCATCATTATACGAAATAATTTACCCACTGCTGCTATTTATTATATGATATAATTGCGTCCACAATTTTTTTTATTTTTTTTTAACCTAATTTTATTCAATTTTAATTTTTACGCTTATAAAATTTAAAGAAATAAATGAATGAATACAATAAAAAAAATTAATATTTATTTGGTTTTTTTTTTTATTTTATTGTATATTACAGGTTGTAATTGCTGTTACGTTACCGACGCGACTAACATTCAAGATATACAATTACAATAAGGTGGCAATTTTATTATGTATACATTATGATTATGTGATGAACATTAAAGAGTTTTTTTTTATATTTTGCTTAGATTGATTGCATTTTTAAGGTGAGTTGATTTTTGTTAAATTTTTTTTTTTATTATTCATTATTTAATAATTTTTTTTTTTATATTTCTGAATTTCTGTTGGCCTATAAATTTTAAGTATATATACACTTATATTTTTTATGGTATAATTTTAGATAGATAAAGTCAAGTTTTAATCGATAAATTATATTTCCACATATTTATAATGCGTTAATTCTCATTGTTATGGTTTATTAACCATTATGTATATATATAGTAAATGTAGATATATATAATATATATGTAGCTTATCCTTTTTTTCACCTTCTTTATAGATAACCATCCTTATGTTTGTATATTATATGCCAAAGGTGTATAATAAACCTATTTAAAATTCTTATATCGTATAGATATCGGTTTGTTGTAATATATATATATATATATGTTTATAGGGTTTTCCAAAAAATCCACGGAACTATTCAATAATTCTTGATAAGAAAACAATGTGTTTAAAAAATCTTAAAAATAAAAAATATGTATCGAATGATTTTCTATGATAATAGTTTTCAAAAGCGTTTAATATTTGTTTTTGTTTGTTCAATACTTAGTTCACCAAGGCATCCAATTTCTAATAAAACCTCTATACGTTATAACATTCAACGGGGATTTTTTGGAAATCCTTTTATATCTATAAAAAAATTTTTTTAAATATGGTTATATACGATTTTATATCCATATAGAATTGGTTGGCTGTTTGGTTGGTTGGTTCTTGGTTGACTGCGCGGTCGGTACATGACATGTATAGTATATAAAAGAATGAACTTAAATATAAAATGATAAATGTTTAAGAACCATGCAAACGGATGTGATAAATTCATTTATCTATTCCATTCCTTATATATATGTACATATATAGAGGGTTACTTCTTTTATTTTATTTTTTTTTTCTTTTATTTCTATAAATTATATTGAAAACATATTAAAGAATCGTAAAATAATATATGTATATACGTACAGGTTAAACTAAAAATTGAAAAAGAATATGTGAATTGTATATAGTTTTTTTTTCTCATGAAAAAGGATATTATAGTAATTTATACAATTTTAATTTGGATTTGATTTGTTGAAATATTTTAATAGCTTTTTTGTGTTGTTTTTGTTAATGTATATAATATGCTTAGCATTCATATGAGTATCTGTTTAACAAATAAAAAACTTATACGAAATTGTCTGATTTGATGGGGCAAATAAGGTATGAGACAGCTCACCCCTCACAATCTTCACGTCGACATATGAATGTCAAAAAAATATTTTCGACTTCAAAATAGGATTTTTTGTTCTTTATTTTACATAAAACCTCCCTTCTAAGTTTTTTTTTGTTTTGTTTAAATAGTTAATTTGTGAAATGGAATTTTAAAACAAAAATAATTTTTATTAAAACTTACGTGATAACTTCGTATAATTTGTGTAATCGCTATAGTTTATAATATTTCATAACGTTCATATTCCAACAAACTAATACACAATTGTTTATCATCAATTCAATTGTAAATTTTACCATATTAAAAACATTTTAATTATTTGCATAGAATTACGACAGTTTTTCATCATAATATATATATATATATGCAACGAAATGCTAATATAAAAAAAATTAATAACATTTCTAAATTAAATAATATATATTTATTTATTTATGGTATATATATAAAAAATAAATGGTGTACCATTAATAAAAATTTATATTTAGCGCATATACTACAAAAATAAAAATATTAAAAAAATTTGTATTATGCACCACCATATAATAAATGATGCATAATTATTAATTTTCATATAAAATCTAAATAAATTATATGTATTTACGTTTTTTTTTTTTGTAAGAATTTATGTAAGTGCACATACTCTATATATATATATATATATAATATGATAGCAGCTGTTCACTTCACTTGTACTTTATGTGTAAATAAAATATTGTATGTATAAAAATACAATATTTTAATGAAATCTTTTAAAAATACTTTGTGTTTTTATAAAAAAAATAAATAATGTTTCTATATAACAAAAAAATCGAAATATTATTATAAAATGAATGTGATAAATCAAATGTATTATAGATATATCGTATAGTTATATATTACATATATGATGCATCATAATAATTTTTTTTAAATATATATCCACTATAAAGATGAATAAGAGAAAATTTCTGTATAAGCGAATATAATACACATATCTAGTCGAGTCGGTATAGAGGATAGAGTTGGTGTTGGAGTTTTATAAATATATATATATATATCATCATTTGTTTTTGTTTTTTTTTTCTTTTTCATTTTACACTTTATAATTAATGTTTATTTAAATTTAAAACAACAGTGAAATTATTATTCGTATTATAGGTAATTATTTATTTATTGTTTTTTTTATTTTTTTATTTTTTTTATATATATTTTTTTTATTTTTATATAAAACATCCGTTTATGAAACAATTTAAATAGAGAGATTCCGTAACAACTCTTGACTTTCTTTCAATAAATTTTAAAAAAAAAAACAATATGTTTTTTTTTATAATTATTAGGTAGCTAATTTAATTTTTGTTGATTATGAAAGATTTATAAAATCTTCTTTTAAAATGATATGCATTGCGTTTATCTGACAATAAAAATGAGATTTTTCATTAGTTTTCCACTGTAAAACCATACGAAGATTGATCGACTTAAGTCACATTTACTTTTGGTTTTAAGAAGTTTTTGTATTTAAAACAATCCAAACTTTTTTTTATCAAAATTCTATACCATTTTCAATGTATTTTATCAATTATGCCTTCATAATTCATTAAACATAACAGTTAATAATCATATTGGGTCAAATAAATGACTTTCACCTTAAAATATATAAAAACTAATTAACGATAATTATTTTTAATGTAGTGCAGTTTTGTATTAGTTTTAAATTGCGTGTATAAAGTTCCCAGTTCCCATCTCATTTTAAAATTTATTTAAAAAAAAAACCACTGATATTTCGAGCTTATTAAGTTATTAAACAAATAACATGAGCATCATCATCTTATTTCTATTTTTAATGCACGCGCTATTATTATAAATAATATACTATATGTAACAGAGGTATATATAAATGAAAATATTTTTATTTATTTGATTCTCTGTTTTTTTTATGTCAATTTTTATGTTGACTATCTATACCGCATATATTTTTTTTTAATTGTAATCGATATAATTTTTAATATACCAATCGAAATAATTTTATAACATCTGGCTGGGCCGTCCGTCAATTTAATTTATCTACATATATAGAGAAAATTTAATTTAATTAAAAAAAAACCAAAATTTTCTAAAAATAAATTCAATAAACTTTACCGTAAATTATAAATAATTTTTCGTATAAAATTTCTCAACGTTTTATAAATATTTTGTTATTCTTTTATTAATATATCAACAATTCATACCATGGTAGCCACATATAAATAAATACCTTCGAATGTGAATTTAAAAAAAGAAAAGAAAAAAAAAATTTGTGTTATAATTTATGTCTATGAAAGATGAGGTAATGAATTAATTAAAAAAGCTATATATATATATATATTAAATTATAATTGTGTGTTAATTTATGTATATTAGCGCGCGATTTTCAAGTCTCATATTTTTATTTTATTTTTTTTCACTGACTAATTAATGAAAAAAATATTGTACTTAAATATAAATTATTCTTTATTCAAAATACGGTACCTTGCAATTTTTTATTTTTTTTTTTTTTTGGTTAATGAACAAAAAAATTCAATATAATAAATAGAAAAACAATAAAAAAAAAAAAAAATTACGGAATAAAAACTAAAAAAACAATCAGATTTTTTTTTTTTTTTTATTCTTATATAAATATTTATATACAGTAAGATCTTTACCGATAATATATTTTATTTATATACATATATAGAGTTCAATTCATCTCATATTTTATATTGACTTTCTTATAACTTCTTATATATGGACATCTATATATATATGAATATGAATAAAGAAAGTTTAAGTAAGTTTTTTTTTTCTATTACTCGCTATACAATCTATTTATCATTTATTTGTTTAACATATAATTTTCTTATTGTTTATAAAATAAATTATTTATTATGCGTTGTATATTTTAAAAAGGTCATTCGATTAAATTGTGCGATATTTATATATTCAAAATTATAAAATGCCATTTAACGAGTATTTAATAATAATAAGATAAAATTAAAAAAAAAGCAACACTACGACGACTATAAAATTCATTCCACAAATGCCAATTACCGAAAATAGATTGTGTTTCTATTCCCCGTTCAAATACGCGACGCATTCAGTATTTATTTATTAATAAATATATAGAAAACGGAGAAGAAGAAGAAGAAGAAAAAAAATCATCAGATAAATGTTACTAATTATAAATATTTGTTGTTTTTAATGGTGATTTTATGTGAGTGACACATTATATATATTATTTTTCTTTTCAATGAAATCTATACATTCATTCATTTAAAATTATACAATCCATTTTCAAATGCAGATAAATGCAATAAAACCATATACAAATGTATATATATGATAAATAGATATTCATATCGTCGTATATAAACTGTATAATTTGTGTTGTTAAATAAATGCTGTATTTTAATTTCAAAAAAAAAAAAACTGTACAAGTTAATTCACACAACAAATCATTGACTTTCTTTACGCATATTTTGAAATAGAGAAATATATATATATATATATACGATGTTTAAATAAATATATGTATATAAAAACGAGATTAACAAAGATTTTTTTATTTTAAAATACCATAGAATTTCTATATACATTTATACTTAAATACTGATCATAATTAATTCATGCATGCATTTGAAGAATGTGTTTTTGTTTTATATTCATTTGTATATAAAACTATATTAGAATATCGCAGTGTATAGTGAGTGACCCGTTATTTATATATAATAAAAAAATACTGAATTTTTTGTTTTAAAGAAAATCCATTATTACATTTGATTTTTATCTGTTTTTTTTTTTTTTTGTATATATAAACCTTCTTGGACATTAACATTAATTTATGTTGTTTGTATATACATATTGCATTTAGGTGATTTAGGATAGATCAAAAATATATATTGAAATTAATTCCTATATACAGATTTGTTTGTATGATCAAATCAAATCATTTATACAAACAAAATGCTGCGTAATCCATTGCATTATTTAAATGTCGTTTTATATAATAGCTATATTTATACTAAAAATAGATTATTTTCATATGTTTACGTTAAAAAACAGGCACTAATTCCTGTGCTACAATATGTAAAAATACCATATTCTTATTATTTAAATTAAAAGAAAATATATGAGGAAAAATAAATGAAAAATATATAATATATAAATTCATTCATTTATTTATTGATTAATCACACTTACAAATAATTTGGTTTATAGAAAATAGCGAATTATTTGTTTATGTGATTTACAAATCAGATTAAGATATTTCTATATCTTTAGCGATGTAATTAAATAAAACACCTCAATTTCATTAATAATTCTTAACAAAAAAAAAAATATGAATAATTTTCAAATGTAATAATTTAATTATATATAATTTTGCTAAATTAATAGCGTTCCAACATAGTCATATGTTTTAAATATATATAAAAATGTGTTAAAATATTTTCAAAAATGCATTTACCTAATATTTCCTAATGTATTATATATATAACAAATAAAATATTATAATTAATTATAATTAAAGAGATTTGAAAGTATCTATATTTACAATAAAAACCTTGTTCATTCGTTTATTGTAATAACACCAAATACATTGTATAATAAAAATAATGAACTATTTCAAAATTCCATAAAATATGACATTGAAAACGAAAAAAAAAAAAAATCTAGTATAATTTTATAAATTGCATTATTTCAATTATGCACACTTTTTTTTTATTGTTTTGTGTTCACTAAATAAATTAAAATTTTATATATAAAATATATATAGCATTTCCTTTATATATATATATATATATGTAAGTGTTTTATTTTATAAATATTAGATTTATATAACAAATAAAAAAATATACAAAATTAAGAAACTTTCATATATTTTTTAGGATAAGTAAACATTATTAAAAATATAAAATAAATATAGTACCTACATTAAAATGTAATTGAATCTCTTTGTTTATATATTTCAATTAAACTAAATTTTCAATGATCTTGACATTTTGTTTAATTAATTTTTGTTCTATTTTTATTCATTTATAAATAATATTACATTAAATTTTTTTTTAATAATAATATGGTAATAAAACCATTTTGTTATATAACAAATTGCTAGACAGAGCTTTATTTCCATTAAATATACAACATAAATACATTTCTATTTCATATATATACAGACAGATACAATCATATATTTGTTTGTTTGATATTTGATCAAAAATAAAATTTATAATCCTCTTATTTTTTTTTATTCGTATATATTTTTTTATATGTATATAATAAAATGTACATGTTAAAATTCTTTAAAAATGAATAATTTATAAAACATAATATTATATTATATATATACAAATAAAGATTATGTCAAATTTATAGATTAATTTACATATATATATAGAAACAAATTCAACAGGGTAAAATATTCTAATTTTTATGTATAATAATATATATTTTCTTGTCAAAAAATTTATCTATAAATTGATGAATTAATAATCACATCAATTTGACGACAATGCTGACAAAAAATATAATATTTTATTTTGTAAATTAAATGAATTATAAAATGATCATTTTCAAGACTGTCAACGTTCAAATAATATATACGTGATTAATTTTTTTTATTTATTAAATGCGGCATGGATATATTAACAATAACACACACACACACACAACCCTTTTAAAAAATAGATATCTATAAATATTATAATTGTTTATAAAATATGAATTCTTTTAACCACACATAGAGTATCCGTGCAATGTACTATTAAAGCAGTTAAAAAATATTCAATAAAATTACACTCATATAGAATAAGAATTGAAATAAAAAAAAAAAATAAATTGCAATAAATCAGATGTGTTTAAAATTTTCCTGCAATAATAAAGGAAGTTAAGATTCATATATAAATATATATTGTTTTGAATTTCAAGTATGTAAAGTTTTATTCTATTATTATATATACATAGTACGGCAGTACGTACCTACTGTTGTATATGCAAAATAGATATAAGGCGTTTATCATATTTTCCATATATAGACATGACGATTTAAGTATATATATACGATATCTAACATTGTATTTTTTTAATAATAATGTCTATACACACTGTACATAGTTGATTTTTCTATATTCTATGCAATACAGGTATATAAAATAAAAATTATAAAATCAAAATAGATTTATAGTTCATTGACACGCTGATATCATAATATTATGAATGGGATGCGTATACTGAATAAAATTTGAATACGAAAACGGACAAAATCGTAAATTTTGAAATTTGCATATAAAATAAATAATTTAAAAAAAATATATCTACCTATATGGTAAAATGTAAAAATTATAGTGTTATGGTAATAAACACATTGAGTCTATATAAATCAAAAGATATATTATATGTGCAAAAAACTGGATGATAATAAAATATATATACCAACTATAATACTAATGTAAATAATAATAGTGACCAAAAAAAAATCCCGCAGTACCATAAATTCTTGAAGACTAACAAACAAATTTGGTATAGTTAATAAATTGAAGCAAAAAAACGGATTTCCAAAACAAAAAAGAATATCTAAAGTACCTTTCTCAATTGCACAAAAATCAACCATTTTCTTAATTAATAATAACTTGATCAATCCAATTGTTTTTAAATGCTGAAAAAAAAAATTATACTCTACAACTTATTGTCTGTTTGTATAATTATTTTGTCTATTTGATGGTATATTTTAAAATACATTTATTACATAATATACAGAAACTTATACAAAATGATTTTTTTTTGTTAAATGCCTATCATCATCAAATCGAAACCTATTGAAGATTTTTTTTAATAATCTTTTTCAATGTATAACACAAACAATAAGAAATTTATTGATTTTTTTTACACCACCATATAATATAAAATAAACAAATATATATAATATATTTCAACATTGTACTTTTTATAAACACATATCAGATATATATTTAATGTTTACTTTATACTACTATATACCATAACGCAATCACTGCAATGTATATTCATGTAAAATGTATGTATATACATAAACGTAGTAGTTTAATCGTATATATAACGTGATGATAATTGTAATATTACCATAGATTTGCTGTTGATAAGTTGACCGCATCAATTTAAAAAAAAAAATTGTATTTGAATAATTATATAAGAGCATATATATATTGAAAAGAAAAATGAATTAATTAATCGTTATCATAATCGTTAAGGTTCTGGTTTAGTTAATCAATATTAAAAAGTAGAATATCCGCAATTTATATTATCTATTGCAGAAAGTATATCAGTTATATGTATATAGAACATTCAATATTCTATAATAAAATTGAATGAAATTTATTATATTGATTTCAATCTTTTAAACTTTATCCATAACCATTACTTTTTTTATAATAAATAACAAATAAACTAGAAAATTTAACTGTTTAATAATTGAAAATATTAGGTTGTCGAAAAAGTATTGATAATTTTTATAAATAGATGTCATTATAATTGAATATTTCAAGTAGTACTAATCTGATCAGGTAACACTAACATATGTTCCAAAGATGACATTTCGCAGATAAAAAAAAATAATTAAATTTGTTTAGTCATTTAAAAGTTGTAGTGCATTAAAGATGAGCGAAATTAGTGAAAAAATTCGATACATTTTACAATTTTATTATGAAAAAGATGAAAATGCAACGCAGGCAAATGAACAAATTTGTGCAGTTTACGGTGAAGGAACTTTATCAAAATTAACAGCCTATAGATGGTTTGCTCGATTTCGTTCCGGTAATTTTGATGTCAAAGATGCACCTCGTTCTGGTCGACCAATCACTGAAAAAGTCGATGAAATCATATCAAAAATTGAAGAAAATCGACACGTAAGCAGACATGATATCGCTAAAGAACTAAACATCCATCACCAAACAGTTTTAAACCATTTGACCAAGGCTGGATACAAGAAAAGGCTCGATGTTTGGGTACCACATGAATTAACACAAAACAATTTAATGAACCGAATTTCCATTTGCGAAACGCTGTTTAAAAGGAACGAAATCGAGTTATTTTTAAAGCGAATGATTACAGGTGATGAAAAATGGATCACATACGATAATAATTGTGGTCCAAGAAGGGTGAAGCTCCTAAAACAGTAGCAAAACCTGGATTAACACCAAGAAAGGTAATGCTGTCTGTTTGGTGGGATTGGAAAGGAATTATGAATTACTAGCACCCGGTCAAACCATTGATTCCGATCTCTATTGTCAACAATTAACAAGATTGAAGCACGAGATTAAAAAAAAACGTCCAGAATTAATCAATCGAAAGGGTGTTGTGTTCCATCATGACAACGCCAGACCACACACATCTTTGGTGACTCGGCAGAAACTGAGAGAGTTTGGCTGAGAAGTTTTAATGCATCCACCATATACCCCGGACCTTGCACCTTCAGATTATCATTTGTTCCGGTCTCTGCAGAACTCCCTTAATGGTTTAAAATTAAATTCCGCAGAGGACTGCAAAATGCACTTGGATCAGTTTTTTGCCCAGAAAACACAGAAGTTCTACAGTGATGGAATAATGTCTTTACCAGAAAAATGGCAAAGGGTCATCAATCAAAACGGCGCATATTAGGTTTAATAAAGTTCATTTGAAATATATAAAAAAATCGTGTGAATTTTGTAAAAAAAATTATCAATACTTTTTAGACAACCTAATATAATGTAAGTTTTTTATTAACGTATATATAGTTTTTAATTAACATCATTTTTTTTAGATTATTATTTATTATGCATATATGTAAAATATTTATATGTTCATTTTGTTGTATGTACGTACATACATTTATTATTTATATAATTACATGTGAATATATATGCAAATGACCGTTTGAGTACCATTACAAAATATATATACTTAAAGTTTAAAATGTTTATATGTATATATATATATATATATATATATATATATATATAGAGAACATTTTCCAATTAAATATGTCTAATATTCGTAATTTATTAAATTAAAAAAAAAACTAAAAAACTGGAAATCACAGTTATATGAACATATACACCTTTTTTTTCTTCATCTCTATGCATAGAGTTACCATTTATGTAGAGGATCATCTTTAGAAAAAAAAAAGTAACTAAAATAAACAAGATAAATAATTGATTTTTTTTTTCTTTCTTGTGTTTCTTTTTTGTATATATAAACAAATAATGTTTTTTATGAGCTGGTATTATATGTATTTAAGTACTAAAAATTGTATATATATATATATATTATACAAATATCAGATTTTAGTTAATGAATGTAATTTATAGACGCAGACAGAGTGTTTTTGAAAATTTAATAATATATATAATAATAATCTTCAAAATTTTATAACAATAAATGGTTCATATTCTTCTTCTTCTTCGTCATCATCACCAATTCACTTCTATGAATATACCGTTCATTAACCTAATGTAATTTAAAATTGTGATGCTAAAACTTTTCTAAAACTCTTATCAACTTTAATCCAGACAAACGAACAAACAATAATTTCGGATATTAGTCTCAATATTAGTTAATTTTTTATGAAGTATCTAACACATATTAAAACAAATATTTGAAAAAATTGTCCCTTAAATCGCTATGATCCCTATAATAAGCAAATTTGTTCTTTGATAAATCTTTCATTGTGTTTGAAAACATCTTGTCATCTTGTTTTCTACGTTATAGAATTCTTTCTGCTATATACATATATAATTATACTCCATACGAATGAATAAATAATTAAAAATTATGGGCTGAACTTTTTCAATTAAAACGTACTATTTGATAACGAAATAATATTCTAAATATTGAAATAAAAATAGATTCTGTATTATATACGATAGATGATAGATCCAAATGTTACTTATACATATATACGAATACAATTAGATATTGAAAATATTCACTTAAAATATATAGTAATTGAAATTAACGATTATTTGTTTTTTTTCGTATACATTTTTTAGTATGAGAAACGTATATATTTTTCTTTACATACATAGTTACAAAATAAAATAAAAAAGTTCAAGTTTATTTTATTGAAATTTATGGATTAATTTTTGATGATAGCTTTTTTTTTTGTATATATTATGCTATTATAAAATAAAGTACAAATTCATGTATTTGATTGCTATATATGCAAAAGTGCATTTCGAAATAAGTATTTTATTCTGAATTCATTTCACACCATATATAATTCACCAAATGTAATGCTATTTGTTTATGTAAATAGTAGTAGATAGTTCAATTTGCAAACAATCAATAGTCAGTCAATTGATAATAAATAAATGGTTTATTTTTCTTCTATAATTATTTGTATTTGAAGTTTTTTTTTAATAATTTGTAATTGAATATGTTTGTTATAAGTATCCAGGACATTCACGAAGTTAAAATATTCGTAGACTATTCGTCTTGGCTTTGAATTCATATTGGAATAGTTTTCTATAATATATAAAAAATCGTCATTTTGAGAATATTTCGAACTCGCGACGGTATTAGAAATGAAATTTCTAAATTAAATACAATTTTTTTTTTAATATAAACCCAACGAATTCATTAACCTATTGTAAACTCATCCAATTCCTATTGCGGCGAATTCAAATGAATCTCTAATTTTCCAATTTTCAAATGAAATATATACATATTAATATTTAAATATAACCATTCGATTTTATTTAAATTTCACATTTTATAACCCGTATCAATAACATTGTATTTATTTAAGTGGAATGCGATTAAAATAATAAAAATTAGTGTTTTTTGTACATATAATCCCAATTCATTTATATACAAAAATGCATATATTTATAAGTATAAATATAGTTTTAATAAAATTTTATTTAAATAATAAGAAAAAAAAACACCAAATTAAATATCTCTTCAGAAGCAGCAGCTCATCGAATATTATTTTATTTTTTATAAAATCGAACATTATAAAAATTAACACCATAATTTATTTATGCAAGAATATTCAATATATATACATATTTGGTTTAGATATACATATAATAAAAAATATTAATACTGTAAATTATGTATTTAACATAAAGTGCATTATAAATTTATATTTTATTCATATATATATATTAGTTTAAAAAAAATTATGTTGAAATATTGTATAATCATAAATTCCTTTATATAAATAAATAAATATACCTACTACTATATTACATATATATTTATATAAATTTACAAGCCATATACAAAAAAAAAAAATTGTAAAGGCGTTTCATTTTACAGGTTTTTTTACAAACTATGTCTTATAATAAATAAATATGCAAATGAGAGTGCATTCTATAAAAGTATCTTCAGCAGATGAAAAAAAAAAAAAAAATAAAAAATACAACAGTTGTACAATAACATTGTGTATAAAAAAAAATAAAGAAATGTTTTAATAAAAAATTATGTGTATTTAATCACAACGTAATATATATTATTATAATTAAATATCATATATTAAAAATATATATATATATATATATATAATATTACATATTTTATTAAAAAATATTTATCCTCTTCATTTATAATAAATTATATATTAAATATAAAATACAGACATTTGTAAAGAAAATAAATTAAACATATTTCATGTTATTATAATTCTTTTTTTTTTTTTTTTTTTGTCATCAAGTATTACATAATAATTTGTTATTTCACCACGAAGACACACCGATTTTTATACACATATATATATAAAATTAAATGAAAGAAAATATATACGTACAACAATCTTAACAAATTATTACAAAAAAAAACGAAGAAATAATCAAAAAATTTATCATTACGACATTATGAATAACAATTTATTAACTATTTTTTTTATATTATTATAATATTTAATATCTTATTGCCATAATACCTGTAATATTAACGCATTCTCATCATTTTATATTTCCGTTTTCACCAGGTATTTTAATATATAGTATCGCAATTTATATATTTAGAGATTTCTTGAACTATTCTCATATCCATTATGACCACCTACAATTAGCTATATATTTTGTTTTATCCATCCACCATCCAAATTTGAAAATGAAAGTTTTTTCCAATACACAATAAATTTTTTGAAGAAGAATTTTTTCAGTGTTTTCTTTGCCCCTTTACACAAAACTTTGTTTTCTCATTGCGAGTCTACCTAAATTACATAATATGATCTTAAAAACCAATTTATTTTAATTAATCTTTTGAACAACGAGAAAAAGCATTATGTTGATTCGTCATTTCTCCCGTTTATCCATTCGAATATATTAAACATTAAATGTAAAGTATTTTTTCTTCCTCAATTTTCGTATATTTTTCGATTATCTTTCAATATTTGTCGATGAACCACAAAAAAAAAATAAATACTTCCTTATAACTATATAAAATTCCATGAAATTTAATTACATTGCAAAAAAAATCAATCACCTGCTCGTGTATTTACTAATAATATATAGTTTATTTATTAATAAAATATTCGAATTATCATGACTTAACAAAATAATTTTTGATAAAATATAATGAATGGGAGGATATAAAGATAATATATAGATAAAATAATGGTGAATAATTTTTATATTCTATAAATCAATTGTATAATAAATTCCTCCTCTCCTAAATCATATTAAAGATATCTATATACATGTAATATTTATGCTTTTTTTTTTTTTAATACGTACATCTCTAAAAATAAATATATATATATATTTTATTTTTTTTTCGTAAAAGATTACAAGATTCAAAGATTATTAATGAACATTTATTTCATTATATATTCTTAAAAGTGTATAAAGTATTATAATATATATATATATATATATATACATGAACATTGAACATGTATAATATATATATTTAACAACAGGTACCCAATTGATTATTCATTAATCGTGCAACCATTATATATATTATATTTGTAATTTATATATAAAAAAAAAACCACGTACATGTATAATATTTTGTTACTTTTATTGAAAATATTTTGCGTGTTTCAAACTCATTATAAATCATCATTTGTCTAAATATAATTATATTTTAGTTTGTATATGTACAATTTGGTTGTTGTTGTTATTGTTTCTATAAACATTAATACATTGTTGTTTTTAATTTATTATTACATGTATATAGGGTCTGTGGTATATTCTTCGTCGTTCGGCAACAAAACACGTAAATTTTTGCATTTGTATTATATTATTGTATATATAAATATAATATGAATTTTATAAATATATATATCTATGGTATTTTATTTATGGAAGTGATACCATATAATAATATATTATTTGGAAAATCCAATTTAATGACGTGTTTTTTGTTTTTAATTAGAAGATTCGCCGAAAAAGTTTCAATATAATTTTATGTCATTGGTTATACAAAATGTCTATATTTTGAAAAAAAGACCTTAACTCTTTTAATATATATTATATTAGAACAACATATAAAATTTGATCCATAATTTTCATATTTAAATCATACATTTTTAAATTAAAAAATATACACCTTGACATTGTGACTTTACATGAATTTTTTATATCATCACCGATATATTATATATAACTATATATATTGCAAAGAACATTGAATCATATTTCTAAATATAGAATTGATAGAATCTTTATCTAATATAAAGACAATAGAAAATAAAAAAAAATTTAATTGCTTATTTATGCTAAAAAAAAAAAATATGAACATTAAAATATTTATGCATAAAATAAAAAATTGATTATTATTATCATAAAATAAACATTAAGAATTAAAAAAAAAAAAAAAGCTTTAAGTATATTTTCAAAGTCGAGATAGAAGTAAAAATAATGATTTTTTTTCTTGAATATTATTTTAATAATAATAATAAAAAGAAGGAAGTAAAATGAATGAATAAAGATATGTGTAAGATTTATTTGTTTTTTGTCATCATCGTGGCCGCACACATTATCAATTTTGATGAAAACCTCACAAAAAATAACAACAAAAATAAAGTGTATTTTAAACTTGAAAATCTTTTCTTTTTTTTTTATTGATTATTATCTGAATGAATATATTATATTTTTTATATAAACATATATTAATAAAATGCGCCTTGACCGTAAAATTTGAATGAAAATTTTGTATGGTAAAAAAAAAATACAAATACTTATCAAAAAGAAAAAAAAACGCACAAATAAACACGACACACCTATAATCTTTTCTTATTCCAATATCTTTTTTTTGCCAATTTTCAAATTTTATTGTTTTAAAACAATTTGCAAATATATTTTTTTCTTTTAACAATATGAATAATATATAATTGATTTATCTAAATATCAAAAAAAAAAACACAAAAATGCGGTAGTTATAAGTTTATATATGTATATACATAATTGATTGAATTGACAAAAGATTCATATTAGTTTATTTATTTAATATATCCACTTTTAATGACATACATACATAATTTTATTATATATAAATTTATTATAATAAAAGTATTTTATTATTTACTTTTGCTTTCATTTTATATACATATAGAAGAGTGCATGACGACGATGGATAGAAATTATATCCTTTATTAACCAAATATTTCTATAGATATTTTTTATAAAAAAAATAAAATTGGTCAAGTGTGACAGAAAGTCATCCAATTAATCCTATTTAATTAGAAAACTGATTATCTACCATATTAATATGAAATTTCCTTAAAACATTTCTTTCAAATTTTCTTTTTGCCAACGTAACTAATTTACGGGTGTCAAACGATCGATAAACAAAAGAACTTTATGTTCATATAGTCAAATTCACATAATATAGAAGACCAGTGACCAAACCAGGGACACCAAATCAAATTACCATTTTGTTTATCATAACCTTAATGAGAAAATCAATACAATTTTTCAATCAACATATTTCAAGTTCAATCAATCTATAGCTCAAAATATTGATCATGTTTTTAAAATTATATGAAGACATCCTTAATAAAAAAAACACAAAAATCACACAATTTATTTTAACATCATCTTCATTTTCTTCCTCGTCTACTTCTTTTCAAATCTAACAAACAATTATCTATTCATAAATTTATTCAATAATATTTATACAATAACTCATCTCATATCTCATTTATATATAGAAAATACTTGAGAAATATATAGCATATCATTTATAATCACACATTACAATTATTATTATTGTATAATATCACATTCACCAAAATCAAAATATATACTTGAATTAAAAATGTATATATTTCAAAAAAAACAAACGTATATTAGTTCATATCTGAAGATATATCAAAATTCAACAATCAAACAAACTCTAAAAAAAAATATCAAGGATAGGTTAAAATTTAAATCATTCATGAACCTCATATAATATATATGTCTTAAGAGTGTATATTTTTTTATATAATTATACTACAGACCAAATTAATATACGTTTTTTTTCTATATATATATATATATTTAAAATTTCATAAATGCAAACTTTTTTGTGTGCATTGACTATATACAAGCTTGATTTTTTTTCTCTATAAATAAATATAATTGCTTAACACATCAAAATATTTAATTCCAATTAATTTGAATATATAAAAAAAATTATATTTCAAACAAAAAAAAAAGACGAGTTTTCAATCAATTTCTGTTTTTTTTTATTATTATATTTTGTATACGATTATGTTAATTATAATATAGTATATTAAATTTAAATTTATAGATGAACATAATTATAAGTTAAAAAAAATATACATACATATAAGATGATGATCATCATATATCGTATCATGTTAATGTTATTTAGACATAGTACTTATATAAAAACTTATATGGTAATATTATAATATGTTTACAGTATGGGCTAATTGTATCATGTTTTATATAAAAATGTTTTCTAATTGGTTTGTATTTTTTCCCATCATTTCATTTTTTTTTTAATATCTGTTTAGTATTTCATCTCTTTTATTATACCATACATGTTTTGATTCATCAATTGATAAAAAAAGATAAGTTATGCATCTCACATCTATATGGATGAGCTATAGTTTTATGTAATTATATTTGATATATTTATATATACATCTCAAAACAACTTTTTAATGATGTCACATACTGTTTAATTATTTATTTTTATTTAAACAAATCATTCGTATAATATGATTATCATGAAAATTAACATACACACACAAATCACACACTATATAAAATGATGACCTTCTTAAATTATTATTAAGTAAAAACAAAAAAAAACCTTAAAGCAAATTTCTATCGATATTCTTTATTTATATAGCAAATATCTCTTTATGTATTTGAACCTTTTTTACTATCTATACACATAGTTATTATAACACATCAAACGTGTAAATATACTTACATTTAAACACTTCTTCAAGAAAAAAATATTAAAACCAAAAATTTCCGGATACATTAAAATTATAATTAAATTTAAATTACGTAATATTGAAAAAAAGCCGCAGTGATTAAGCCACCAAAATATTTGTAAATAAAAGAATTCCTTATTTTATATTCTTTTTAATATATAAATCGTTTCTTTAA
This sequence comes from Dilophus febrilis, assembly GCA_958336335.1. NCBI lineage: Eukaryota > Metazoa > Arthropoda > Insecta > Diptera > Bibionidae > Dilophus > Dilophus febrilis. The sequence goes on along the minus strand of OY284470.1, from coordinate 6,141,369 downwards.
TTTTTGCTCTATGAGAAAATTGTGAAAGCAATTTTTATATTGTAAGTCACAGTTTTCAGCAAACATTCCTTTTGACTAAATTTTCCAGTGTGCAGGCAATTCGCAGACGAATATATATAATTAATTTGGCTTTTATACTTAAATAATTGTTTTGGCATTTTTTCGTTAATGTAAAGAGTTTACTTCATTTGAAGTTTACGAGAAACTTTGTCAACAAAAATCCCATGAAGTTAGTTTTTACATCTTGAACAATTGATTCATCAAACCCATTTTGGATTATGAATTGTTCTCTAATCAAACATTTATATTCCTTATATAAAAACGTTATGATGTGTTATATCAATACACATATTTTATTTATACGCACAAATACAGATTATAAAATTTTTTTTTGTTAATATTCACATTTACTGAAATAATAATAATAAAATGTAATCCTTATATATTTGAGATTGTCTGGTTAAATCAACAACTATATATATATATATAGTAATAATAATAATAATTAAAAAATGTATTTCCCTAATCTTGTCATGTTGTTGCTGTTGTCGCATATGGTGAATGAAAGAACAATTGGTATTTTGTTTAAAAAAAATAAATCCTATACTACATATGTACAAGTGAAGGAAAAAAAAAATGTGACAAGTTAAAATAACAAAATCTGGTTCTCATGTGTATATATAATTATCATTATGTCATTACTTAAAGATATACGGTCGACTGAACAAAAAAATTAAATTAAGGTAGTTTTTTTACAAATTTTACAGTTTTTTTTTTTTTTGCTTTCCACATTAAGTGTTATTATAATAATTATGAATTTATTCTTTGAAAAATTAACAACAAAAAATGAAAAGCATCATTTTCACATGCTAATGAAACATGTCTTATTAAAAAAAATAATAAAATTAAAATAATAAACATTTCTGTTGTGTGTTTGCATTATAATTGAATTGAAAAACATTGTTTTTTTTTTTTTAATTTATCATATAATGTAAGCGATGGATTTTAGTTGATAAATAGTAATGGTATAGATAATATTATATAGATATACATACTTATAGTAAATCATCTATATTAAGACATTTGAACTTAATCCACTTGACCACTTCTATCTATTATTATTATTTATCTATCTTGAAATTTCTATATCAATGTTAATTTTAAATCACTTTCTTTTTTTTAAAAGTTTTATTTTTTCAAATTAATAATTGGTTTTTACAAGGATTTCTTTCACGTGCTTATATAAACAACAGATATATTGTTAATTAAGTTTTTAATTCTATATTAGATGAATGGATGCGTATATGAAAATCATTCATAATTTCTAATTCATACGATTTCTATGAAAATCTTAAACAATTTTCCGTTTTTCCACTTTCTATATTTAGAAAATCATAACCATCAAAATAATATATGTTTAATTATTCTCATTTTCAGTAATTTCAAAATTAATTAAACCCAATTTATTTCTGTTTTGTATATTACGATATATTACGATTATTTAATCTAATTTTTTTTGTGTTTTATTTTTCTCATTACAGGTAAGTGTGCCAATAGACGTTTTCGTTTCTCTATATACCATATAATTTTCGTTGTTTGAACATTTTCCGGTAAATATACAATTAAATTTATAATTATATGATTTTATACTGAATATACTATATGAAAAATTTTAAGCATTCATAAATAATACATCTGTTGTTATTATTAGAACAATCATCGAATTCATATTCATTTGTTTTAATAATACTCGTAATAATAACAAAGTTATTCAAATGATGAAAATATAGAATTCGCAATTTTAATCTCAATTATATATTTATTATTTTCAAATCGTTAAAAAAATGAATCTATAAATAAAAAAAAACCCCTTGACCTAAACCCATAAAATAAATATAATGTAAAATTTTTTAAGTCTATAAATAATTTAAAAGTTTAAACCAATTGTCTTTAACGTCTTTAAATTTAACTACAAAACTTTAATTTTTTATCAAAATGCTGTTTGATTTAAAATAACGTAATTATTCAAATAACTATAACACAAAATTCATTTATATTTTAATCAATTTTCAAAGTCCATTTGTTTATATATAGCCAGAAACGATATTTTGATATTTTTCCAATGCATTATTCAATCTTTCCATATTACAATATATGATTTAAAACTATATAATATATTCACTGGGTTTACTAAATTATTTTTCTTTATATTCATTCATTTATTCATATCAATTGAAAATATTTAATTAATTGAAATCATTTAAATAAAAAAAACTAATTTTTTTTTAATTACAATATTTTGATTTAAATCTTTTCCATATCATCATCTTGTGATGAATGTTATGATGAAAATTTAATATATATCAATACGCATATATATATAGACGTCGTCTATATTATAATATATATACCAATCTATATACTAAATCAATTATGTATATATAAATAAATAAAAAAAAATCTAAAGATACGCATATCAGTAAATAAAAAAAAAATAATATTTTATTTTTATTTTCATCAATAAAAAATTATATACAAACTTAAAACAATTCAGTATTATTATATTGATATAGCTCTATACACCATTTGTTGTGGTGGCGCGTATATTTCATATATATATATATATATATATACAGATTATGTTGTATATCAACAACGCTTATATTCAAATATACAAAACATTCAATTTGATTAATTTTTTTTTTATTTATTCGTTGTGTGATTTTTTTTTTAATGTTTTTTACTATTGTCAAAAAAAAAAATAGAAATAAATATCGTGATAAAATGGACATTTTAAAATATAATTAATGATTTTTTGTGTTTGAACGAAATAGAAAAGAAGAAAAAAACGCGATATTTTCTTTCTTATTTTTAATTTAGTAAATTGTTCGTTTCGTATTTAAAATAAAATATATTGTATATATAATAATAAATTTGGTAGTGTAATTTTGCATCGTGTTTAATGTAATTAATTAATTTTTGTGTTTTTTTGTGGTTTGAAAATATTTTAAATATAATCAATTACAAATAATCTATCTATAAATATGCGTAAGCATTGGCAATTACTTTGTATATATAGTGAAATTTATGTATAATCTTTTGAATTAATTTGAATTTTTAATGCAATCATTAATTTTACCATATATTTATATAAAACGAGATGTAATTTAAATTCAATTATAAAAGAACATATACAAATAATTATATATGTTGTTTGTATTAATTTTATTTCAATATTTCATATCAGATTCATATTAATTTTGTGTGTGTTGGTTTTTTTTTTTTACTAATCTATTTTATAATATAAACAATTTAATACGAAACTGCACAATACAAATAAAATCAAATAATATTAATAAAACTGTGAACTTTTTTCTATTTAAATTAACAATATCGTGGATGGATAATTTATTATTAGTAGAAGTGGTTATGTGTTTTTATAAAATTTCTCATATGTGGACATTATAATTTCATAAAGCTTTTTTTTTTAACAATTTTTTAAGTGATGTTAATTAAATGTTTAAATAGAAAATTAAAAAAAAATAATAACCTTGCCATTTTGATTAACGCTATCTATTTGTGTACATTCAAATGGTAAAAGATTCTGTATAATTTTTTTTTTGTTAATTTTGGAAATATTTAAGAGGTATGAAATAATCAGATATATAATTTTATTATTATTATTATGGTATTGTAACGAAACGCGAATCATATTGCGGAATCAGTACAAAGTTTTTGTATGCAACAAAATATATATAGATATAAATATAATGCTATAAAAAAATTGTTTTTCTATTAATTAATTTTGTTGTTTTTATGTTATTTTTTTAATAATCAACGTAACTGACCATCAATAATGTTTCTATATGTATGTGATAATTAGTTTTTTTTTTTTTATTATTTATATTGTCATAAATTATAAAAACCTTTGTCACAAATCTCTATATATATAATAATTTTTTGGTGTCCCCAATATATTAATAATTAAATTTTAGCAAATTCACCATTTGATGATGTCGATTTTGGTATATATATTCGCGATTGATAGATTGGTATAGATTGTTTATATTGATAATGATTATCGTATAGTAAAATAAATCATTGCAATAAAAAAAATGGTTTTCTTTGATATAGTTTTGCAAAAATTAAGTAAATATCACCACAAACATTCTGATTTCTATATAAATATACTCGAATATTGTAAATTATAACTCTGTGGTGTAAATGTTAAAAATGCCAACCTAAATATTCTAACGATATTTTGGGGTCGTGGGTTCGAATTCTACTGAATGCATAAAATATGTTTTGTGTTTTTTGGTTATTTTTCGAATCTGAATTTTAACACAGAGTTGTATTTTCCGCTTGCGGTTGGTCGTACGGCTAATTATCGACACCGTAAAAGCCACAATAAATTAAGAAACTAACAACAGAAGGCTGTTGTTGGACGCTAAAACCAGATTGTTGGTTGTATAGCGAAAAATTAATTTTATTATTTTTTATTGTTAATTAATGTATTATTAATATGTTATTGTTATCGGCTAATCCGTCTGTCAAAATGAAAAATAGAAATTTTACTCAATCAAGTTTTAAAATTATTTTGGTTTTTGGTTTATATATAATAAAATATTTCAGGATCGATCGCATATAATTTCTGCGTAAAATTTAATAGATTAGAAATTTTTAGATGTCTTGATGTTCAGTTTATTCCTTTCGGAATAGGTAATTCAATTAATTCAATACCTTCCTAAATGTTTATAATAGAAAATAATTTAATTTTGATCTAATTTGATTTTGATTTTGATTAAAACACCGAATCTATTATTTTTCCACAAAATACTTTTACTATACTATTATTCTGTATATACTTTTACTATATTAATTAATTGATTATTAAAATAACGTGCATTTAAATAACAATAATTATTATTATGTTATATATATTATAAGTATTGATGAATGAAAGTACACCCATCATATCAGAGTATACCATACTATCTAAATTCTATATAATAACATGAAAATTATTAAAATTATTTATTATTCAAATCGTGTTTTACTTTTATTTTATTTTTTGTTTGACTATAGATATGAAATGGAATTCATTTATATACAATGAAGTTTTTTTTTTTATCCATTATTCTAATGGATGTATATTTAATAATATTTACGATGGTATTGCGATAAGTTAACCATAAAAATGGTTTGTGGTTTGTTTTTTTTTTTATAAGAACTATGCAGAATTTTTTACATAATAAAAAAGGGAAATACCAAGTGGAATAAAGATCTTACTTTGGTTTGAACGCATCAAAATAGTTGTTAAAATAAAAGCATTTGATATTTAACAAACATTCTGGGAGGTTGATTTTTAAAATATGAAAAATTATTGGAGACATGTGAATTTATTACAAATATTCCAAGTTTTTTTTTTTGGTAAAACATTTCTATATTTATCGTAATTTTTGAAACTTCCATCCAACCATCGCATATTTACTTCATATATAATATATAGAAATAAATGGAAATTTATCACGTTTTAATGATAAACTTATAGACTTTTAAATAAAAAAATATATTAAAGATTCCTTTCTCAACAAATATATAACATGACAGAAGATATTATATATATATAGAAAATCTTACAAATAATATAATGATTGTGTGTATATAGCAAGATATATAAATATTATTAGAGAAATGAATAAACCATTCTTTTTTTTTAGATGAAAATAAAAATATTTTGCAAAAAGAATTTGAATTTTAGAGGTGAAATATGCAAAAAAAAGAGAAATGTATAAGTTTTACGTTTACATATTCTTTTTTTATTATCTATATGCATATATAGGAAACTATATCATGATTAACGTGAGATGAGACATTGGTATATTATCGCTTCCATATATAACAAACGGAACATATATAAATATATGAATACAATAAAAGATTCACATAATATTATAATACATATTTTTGCATGACATTTAATTTATGAATTTTCTGAAGAGTTCATATTTTGTGAGATATATAAAAACATTTCTTTTTCCATATACCTCCATATACATAAAACATTCAAATTATATTTTTCGTTTGATTTTATCTATATTTTCTATACATAAATAATTTTAAATTTTATTTATACATATTAAAAAAAAAAAAAAAAAAAAGAAGGTTTTCTGAACTTTATTATTATTATACATTGAAATTTTAAATAAATATCTATATTTTTTGCATTGTCTGCATTTGATTTGTGTTTTGTGTGGTTTTTTTTTATGAACAGATTTATATTGGATTTTGTGGTATATAACATTTTGAATATTTTTATATATATACATAAATACATTTAATTTTTTAACATTAAATTTTTTTTATTAAATTCAATTTAAATATTGAAAATGATTGAATTCTTTTTTCTTCATTAATTTGATTGAAGTATTTCAATTATTTTATACAACCGCAAATATAATTTCGTGCAGTGCGTATCCATTGCATTTATATTATTTAAATATATGAAAAAAAAATTAAAATAATATTTATTCAATGGAAATTGTTTTTTTTTTGAGTTTTATAATTTTTCCGGAGTGAATATAAAAAAAAAATTATATAATAAATCAGATATAGCATATCAAAAAATTCACATATTTATACCTTTGTCATGTGGTCATATATATAAATATTTTATATTCGAATGGACTTATCTCGGCATATAAAATAACCCTTACGCGTATATAAACAAATAATATATGGATATATAGATATGGAAAATGTTCTGTCAATCGATGTATATATCAACTCTATTTGAATATATTTAAAAAAAAAAAACAAAAAAAATTCAAAATAATAATTCAATTTATATTTTCGTTGGATCATCACATCAAATATGATTGAAGCGATATATGTACAATTGGTACAATACAACCCGATTATGGCATATATGAGATTGTTCTTTATGTGTAGAAAAATCACTATTTGATATGTCTATCAAAACCATTGATATTTCACATCCAGTTTAGATAATTGATTTAATATTTCAAATATTGAAAAATGTATTTCACACAGAAAACAATATTCCATTAACTTTTCTGATTTTAAATCAACAAAATCCTCTCATCACCTTATCAGTGTATTATAAAAGCATCATCCCTTTTATCATCCCATCCCTTTGATCAACCAGCAGCTGCGTTTTTCATTTCATGATGACTACAATTTATTTTCTAATTAAATACAATATATGAATATTGAGAACAGATTATATGAAAACATAAGCTAAGCTTATGAATAAAAAGAAAGTAAAAAAAAACCCTGATTGGAAATGTGTATATAAAGATATTGTAAAATACATAATGTGAATATAATTTTTTTTTCTGATTAACCACTTTAATATATATTATATACTAATATTGTTATCACTTAATTCATTTAAGTTTTTTTTTGCTTGTTGTTGTTATGTTATGTGATACTATACCATATTTTATATTACTAATTTACTATAATCGTCGTTGCATAAATATAGATATAATAATTAAACGAATATATAGATATCATATCGCTGATCGTATATATGGATATATGCAATAGTCTTTTGTGTTACATATATATATATGTATATATAGCAAATTACAACATCTGTTATGATGATATATTTATAATTCTTACACAATTTGATTTTTGTATTGTGTCATTGTTTCGATATAAATAGATATACTAATATTTACATTCGATTTTCTGTACAGGTACTTATATTGATATGATTGTCAATTTACATTATATATCAAAGCCATTTTATCGTAATCAACTTATATTCTGTGATAAGACATATATTTATATAGGTAACATTCAATCCTATATATAGATGATATTATTATACCTGCGGGGTGTTTGATAAGTATAAGGTATCCAGAACAATGAAAACGCCTTTGAACAAATTGTACCTGACGTTCCCCATAAGTTCTTCCGCTGACATTTTTCTGAATGAGTTTATATAATCAAATATATGAAATTCATAATTACAATATTGTATATAAAATAATAATAAAAAATTAATTAATTTTTTTAAATTTGTATTTATATACAACAGTCGCACACAAAAAAAAAGTGTTAAGCGTTTTTATTTTAATCACTATATATATATATATATCATATATTATTATAAAATGTATGTATATATTATAGCATATGTGATACTTCCTTTAAAATAAATAAAAACAAAATTTTAATTATCTCGCCAATCTTCCAATGTACATAAACAAACATATATGTATAAATAAATTGATGATAAAAAAAAAAAATATTGCAAAAAAAAAAAAAATTATAAATTCGTATATAAAAACACAGAAAATAAATCAACATTGTTTTGATGAAGGTTAATTTAATATAATAACTATATAATACATATAAATAAATGTTGATATGTTTTGGATTTTTTGTGTGTGCAATTAACGTATGAGAGTGCTTATAAAAATGCGGTGTGTTATCCGCGTATACACGCAATTGAAATCGAAAAATATATAAATGATTTTATTTTAACACGTATATATATTAATTAATTCTATATATATGCATGATGCATGATGCATTCGTTTTCATTTTCATAATATGTAATCGCAAAAATGTTAAAAAAAAAAATCCCAAAATAAATATTAAATCAATGAGGGTTTTTTTATTTAATTTTACTTTTAAAATACTATATCGAAGTTGTAATTCACTGAATGAAAATTAAGTGAAAAATTAATTATTTATTTATAATTATTTAAACAGCTATAATACAAATAATTTTATTTTCAATATTGCATTTTGAATGGAATGTGGCCAGCCAGGTGATATAAATCTCCAAACATTTTCTGGTTGAATTAAAACTACTTAAATTCGCAATATTAGATTACTATAAATTTATATGAAGCAATAAACGCGTCAATGAATCTCAGCCAATGATATAGTAAAAAATATTTGCGTTATTTAACTTATTTTAACGATATGATGTTAATTTTTTAATTAATATCATATTAAAACCATTTTTAGAAGGCAGTATAAAACTAAGGACAATTATTAAGAGTTAAAAATAAATAAAAAATGTGTTTTGCCGGTCGTATGATTCACATATTTGAAGTACCTTGCGTTGTTATTTTCAAAAAACAACAAAAACAAAAACCAATAAATATTGTATTTATATTTATTCATTTCATATATACAATATATAGAATTATATATATATATAGATATGATGATATACAAATATTATTTTGATGAATGCAATTTGCATGTTTAATCAATTATTAATTTTATTCACGAATTTTTATTTATTTATACATTGCCGTTTTTTTTACGTGCATATAATAACAAAGTTAAATAAAAAAAAAATTATTTATATATCAAGCGAAGTATAAGTAAGCAAGCAATAGAAGTTATATATTATAGAATTATGTTCAATAACAAATAGATAAATAAAAAAAAATACGAACTGCGCGTCGTTGAAGGTGATGCTTAATTTAAATTTTATTATAACGATAAGCTCAAAATATGTATATAATATTGTTTGTCCTTTTATGTGTGTATGGATAGAAACATTTTTTTTAATTTCAATATAAAAATTTGAATAATCAATAAAATCAAATGGACAAATAAATGTATTGGTAATGAAAAAAATGAATATATTAATATATATACATATATATGTGGATATTTTGTCTACCGTCTTCATCATATCATTGTATCGTAGATCTTTTATAGGTGTTTACATTTTCTCATATTTTGAATCACCAATGGAATATAGAATAGAATTATTTTCATTAAATGCAAAAATTACAAGTACTGGACAGAAAACAGAAAAGAAAGATCTAATGTTTTGTTGATCATTGGAAGGTAAATCCCAAATTTTAAGGTTTTAAAGTGATTATAGCGTCAAATATCGTTAATTTTCAATACAAAACCACCTGATAATAACTTTAAAACGTTTTCGATATGGGATTGAAAATGAATATAATATGTTAATACATTTCCAAATATTTGGTTTGTTATTCATTCATCTGTATATAAATAGTGATCTTTTTTTTCAGGAAAACAATTTCGTTGTCAAAACGTGGTTTTAGATTGTGTTAAAGATATTAATGCAATGTTGCAATAAAGCACATAAAACCTTACCGTATACACCTATATATAATAAATTTAATTACGTTTATTGTTGAATTTAATGATTTATTGTCATTATTTAATGCTGCAAAAATGAAAGTAAAATCATATTTTAATCAATTGTAACAACAAAAAAAAAAACAGCAATATATTTATTACAACTTTGAATGTAAAAAAATTGCATTCATTATAATTTAACATATGTAAAAAATTATATTTATTTTTTTTTAATAAATATATAGAAATCCATTCAATTTGTAATGTATATATATTAAATAAGTTTATTATGATATCATATATTCAATATATAACTCTGTGGTGTAAATGTTAAAAATGCCAACCTAAAATTCTAACGATATTTTGGGGTCGTGGGTTCGAATCCTACGGAATGCATAAAATATGTTTTGTGTTTTCGGTTATTTCGAATGAATCTGAATTTTAACACAGAGTTGTATATTCCGCTTGCGGTTGGTCGTACGGCTAATTACCGACACCGTAAAAGACACAAATTAAGAAACTAACAATAGAAGGCTGTTGTTGGACGCTAAAACCAGATTGTTGGTTGTATAGCGAAAAATTCATTCATTCATTCATTCATATTCAAATAAAATTTTTTTGCTTTGAAATGCTTTGCAATACGCGGGATTTATCTGTTTATATGCATATGTATTATTATATGGAACTATATATATGTAATATCATTTCATTCTCGAATGGTGTGTGCGGTGATGTTTTAATCTATATACATTAAATAAACATTATCGTAGTTTTATTATTATGGATTTTTTATTTCAATAATAATAATAATAATATTGTTTGTTTAACATTATATAGTTTATGGTCGCGCGTATATAACATAACATTATGAATATTAAAAACATTTTTAGATATAAAGGTGATATGGTTTTTTGCAAAAAAATTTCATTACACAACAAGTTATAATTTATATATACCATAGAGCATAGAGGTGATAGAGCTGTTCTAGATTTAATATCTAAATTGTAATAAACATAAATTGATTAATTAATATATAACCGGGATTATTACACAAAGAAAAATCAGTAATTATAAATATAATATCTATGTATGTATAAAAAGGTGTTGTTAATTGTGGTGATAGATATCATATATAACATATAGAATCAATTTTTTTCACTTTTATATGTCATTTATATCACATAAAAATATATATAATTTATAATAATATATAAAAGATATAATCAATTTAATTGTTTGATGATGAAATACTGAATTATTATTCAATTATCACATATCGTCACATACATAGAGATTATAAATAAAAAATAAGTTTTTGATCAATTTTTTGTTGTTAAGGTTTAACGATCAGCAATTCCCTTGGTCTATGATCATCAAACAATAAATCATGAAACATTTGTTTTTCTATTAAATTCCAATTTGATTATGATTCCGAACCAAAACATTATATAAACTATTGTTTATATATTGATCAAATTTTCAAGAATAAACCAAATTCTAAAGATATTTAATATATTATACAATAACTTCACATTTCCCAAAACACGGATAACATTTTTCTATATATATATAAACTAATAATATGTAATGGTTTTTTTCATTTGAATACGACATTTCTGGTTGCATAAATTTTCATTTCATTTCACAAAATCTCTTTTTTCGTTTATTTTTTTTTAAATAAATATTTTTTGCATTTGCATGTATATTATATATTATATGTAAAACAAAAGTTAATATAATTTTTGTGAAGGTCATATGCAAATATTTTATTTCATAAATAGCACCTTTATACATATAATATATAAAAATAAAAAAATAAAATAATAACATATAAAAAAATGTATGCATAGATTTCAAATAATATATTCAAAAAAAAAAAATAATAAACAAATAAGCGGAAATGTTAGTTCCTTTTATACAAATTTTTGTATAATATATTTTTTAATTTCATTTTTTTATATTCATTTATTAAAAACTCTTTTTAATATCATACACGTCAGTATATATATATATATATATATGCGAACGAGAATGTAATGTATATTAAACATCATTATATTATGATATGAATGGTATATATTTACCTGTACAGGTACGTGTTATTACATATAAATGTTAAATGTACAATTTAAATTTTCGGAATAGAACATTATTATATGGAATATAAAATAATAGGTATATATATATATGAATGAGGATGAGATTAAGATTACGCAGAGCAGAAGTATATATAAAAACGATAAAACTCATATAAATACACATGTTATAAATATAAATATGATATTCACGCAGGTGATTTCAAAAACACGTACTCTATATAATTTTTACAATTTAATATTATATTATATATATGTATTCATATGTGTGATGATGACGACTGCTTTATTTTTTTTTTGTAAAATATATACTTTAATATGCAAAATAAAAAATGTATATATAATTAATACCTCTAATATTACATCTAAAAAAATAAATTATAATAGATATTAACCCTTTGTATTCAAATCATTATTGTACTATAGCATTTAGCAGGCAACGGATTTTTGTTCTATTTTAATATACTTATATTTGATGTCTATTGAAACGTTTTATTTAACATTTCGTTCTTCATTTCATTTCATTCAATCGCACAAGTTTCTAACACTTTTAAATTCTTAATCAAAACCAAAGGGATCTCGTTTATTAAAGAATCTGCAATATAACTCATTCGTTCAATATATTTAGAATTAAAAACTTCTTCATTGGTGCTTTTAATATTTCAACAAAAAACATAGATCTCAAAAGTGAACGAAACAAATTAAGTGTATCAATATTTCAATATAATGGCAATGTCATCGATTCTTTTAAAGACAAATTTCGATGATTCATCGATTTTTCTTTTCTATGAATCAATTTTGTAAATTCATGTAGTTATTTTTGGATTGTAAAGGGTTAATTTTAAATGAATATTATATACAAATTACATATTTATTTTACATAAGTACTTAATAATATTTTCAAAAAACATTTCAGTTGATGATTTCAATATAGAGATTATACTAATATGCATATATTATATATAATACACATAATCATATATATGGTATTATATAGATTGTATCATTTATGCTAATAGGCTCATAAATGTATATACCATATTTATATATATAAATAAGTCATAATTAATAATAAATTCCATATCTGACAATTTAAACTGACGGAATGTGTTTTAATTTTTACATTTTGTAAATCACATAACAATTGAAATATTAGCATACAACAAAAAAAAAGGGCTTTTGGTGCATCAAAACCATCACGAACTAATTATTATTTAATTTGTCACTTTTTTCACATCATAAGTTTTGTAATAATTTTTTTTTTGTCATGATATTTTCTATATTGGAAATCAATTAGAGCATAATTCATGAATTTGTGCAGATAACTTAATCAAAAAACCTGGAATTGGTAGAAAAAATCCTGAAGTTTCTCTTATGACAATGAATATTTTAAAAATTCATCGTCTTAATAACTATAGTTTGCGTGGTTGTCCAATGATTCCGCCATATACTATGAAATTGATTTTTTTTTTTTTTGGGTAATTTTTGGTAGAGGTAACAAATTATCTTTAGATCTTGTTATCATATGTCTTGATGATCTTCATGATCTTATAGATGATATATATTTAACTGATTTAACGCCGTATATTAATAATATTTATACAATGTAAATTATAAAAATAAAAAAAATAATAAACCCCACACATTTAAAAATATAAATTTATAATAAAATAAAATAAAATATATAAAATATAAAAGAAAAGTAATCACCTCTTCTGTTTGTGTATTTTTTGTTATTGTAAAAAAAAAAGAAAAAGTGAAATTAATAATAAATAAATGTCAATTGATGTAACACAAATGCACTTTTTTTTACTGTATTTTATAAATAAATAATATTGTATATATAAAAAAAACATTCCTCGATCCACGTTGGATATCCAATAAAAAAATTTAATAATATGTAATAATGTCATGATGCAACAAAGAAGAGATGTGAATTTTTTACAATAATCAAAAACACAGACAATATACAAAAAATGCGACGATATATAAATATAATACATATACATATGATATAATGTATATGATAATTAATATATTTATAAATTCAAGATTCAAGATTATATCATCATTTATATTAAAATATAAAACAAGATTCTTATAAAAAAAAAATTAATGATTTTTTTGAAATAATTTATGTTATTTTTGTATTTTTAAGTGTAGGTATTTAAGTTGAAATCTACATATTTGGAATTTTCTCTGTCTAAACACCAAAAATATATTTTTATTTTTCTAAAACAAATGAAAAGTTTCATAATTAATTTTTAATTTTTTTTTTTTATTATCTCTATTACAGAATATCATATAATTTAACTGCAGTAAAATACATATTTTATGATAATCATCGAAAACCAGCAAAAAAAAAAGAAAAAAGGAGTTGTGTGTGTGTATGGATGCGTAAATGTGTATATAGCAGCATCAAACGATTGATTCGAAATCACGATTAAATTTTAATTATAATAAATAAAATATAACAAAAAAAAAAAAAAAAAATAAAACAAATATGAAATTTATTACGAAAATGAGACATTCAAGATTATTACTACGAATAATATTTGCATTAGGTGTATGGTCATTTGTATTACTTGGTCTATTTAAATTACACGTTAGTAATGTTGTATTACAAAATCCCGTTGAAATACCATTAAGTGGACGTTTTCTATTACAAAAAGATAATAAATATATGGAAGCGACATCAACGACAACCGATCGAATGCCATACGATATTTTAATTGATAATCGACAAGGTAAGTTGTTGTATAAGATATTTGAAATTTTAATTTAAAAACTCTGTACCTGAAATGACCACCAACCACCACCAATAATACAATATTTTTTTTCAAAAACTAATTGTTTTTCTATATCTGTTCGCAGGTATGGACGATGAACAATTGGTACGTGATGTTGAATCACGTATACCATCGTTACCGATTGCCTATTGGAGTAAATATAAAAATTTTGCTCAAAAATCAAAATCAACGGAAACCTGTGCCAAATATCCGTCAATATTTGATTTAGAATTTAATAATATCTATTGGCAAACGCTGCGTACAACAAACGGAACCTTTCAATTGTTCGGTGCCTATTATGATATACGTAAAGAAAATCGTTTAGGCCCGGCCGTTCGTATACTGGGTATGATTGATCGCATTGAACCAAAAGTGAAAACATTTTGTCAATTTTGGTTTAATGGCCAAAAGGAACCGTACATTGTGAAAACATTTGAATACAAATACATTTGGTTTAATAAATGGGGTAATTATAAACAGGGAATTTATCAACCGTATTTAATTGCATGTCAAATACCAAAACCATTTCATGGTATTGTACCGGCATCCGTATCAATTGTCGAAAAGGAATGTGATACGGCTACGAATAATTTACGGGTAATTTATAATCGTCCGGAAGATGATAAGAAAAAAGGATTTGCTGTTTGTGTAAAAGGTTTAGATTTTCTGTATGATGATTTATCGGTGCGACTCGTTGAATGGATTGAATTATTAAATATTTTAGGAGCTGATAAAATTTATTTCTATGAATTACAAGTACATCCGAATATATCGAAAATTTTAAAACATTATGAAGCCGAAGGTAAAGTACAGGTAACACCGTTAACATTATCCGGTGGCCAACCGAATGTACCCGGTTTTCAACATTTATATTTAACCAAAAAAACTAATCATAAACGACAAAATGAAATTATTCCGTATAATGATTGTTTATATAAAAATATGTACATGTATGAATTTATAACGTTGTTGGACATCGACGAGGTAATTATGCCGAAAAATGATTTGACATGGCATGAACTTATGGAACGTGTATTACCGAAAGCGCTTAAAGTACGTAACAGTACGTATCCCAGTTATAATGTACGTAATGTTTATTTTTTGGATGAACATCAACATGAACACGGTTGGTATAAAGATATACCAAAATATTTGCATATGTTACAGCATGTTCATCGTGCACAAAATTATACAAAACCAAATCAATATATAAAATGTTTTCATAATCCCGAACGTGTTTTAACGTTACACAATCATTTTCCATTATCGTGTTTGGGCGGTTCATGTCAATCGTTTCCGATATCAACGGACGACGCCCAATTACAGCATTATCGTGCGGATTGTGTTAAAACATTGAAAAAAAGTTGTGATGATTTTCGTGAACATTCTGTAATGGATCCAACTGTTTGGCGATTCAAAGATGAATTAGTTTCAAGATCTGTAAAAACATTAGAAAAATTAGGATTTTTTCGAAGTAATACTGTTGGACCTGGTAACGGTGGTGGCATTAACACCGCCGGTGGTGTCGGCGGCAGTAGTAGTAGTAGTAGTCCAAATAAAAATGTAAACGTTGAACGGTGATTATGGGATTTTTAAATGAAAATCTTTCATTTAGTTACTATATTATTAAATTATATTTTTATTTTATATAGCAAATAACACAATTCTTTTTTTTTTGTTTTTTTTGTGGAATTGGTGAGTGTGGACACTTAAAAAATGATTTTTAAAAAACATCTGATACTAAAATTATTATTATTGATATTATGTAAACTAAAACAACCATTTAAAAATAAATGTGTGTACCATTTTTAATGTGATCTGTTTTTAATTTTAATTTATACTTAAAATATTATATTTTTTTTTGTTTAATTTGTAATTTTATTTAAAAAAATAAAACTCTCCTGAATTTGCTTGGTTGCTTTACTTTACATTTTATCACTGAATTTATTATTATTATTATTATTATTACAATAATTCATTAGTTTTTTTTTTTTTTAACTTATTGACATCTATTTCAAATTTTGTTTTTAAATGTAAATGACACAAGTGATATTTATAGTATTAAAGAAAAATTGGGGAAAATTACTAATGAAACTTAATAATAATAATAATAATAATAATAATAATAATAATAATGATAATGATAATGATAATGATAATGATAATGATAATGATAATGATAATGATAATCATATATGATGATTAATTTGTGTGTTTTCCTTTTTAAACAGATTTTGATTATATTTAATTTTTTTTCTTCTGATTGTTAAAAAAATGAATCTATTTAGTTTCAACTATACTTCTTTAGCAGAACAGTATTTTATTTTATTTTTTGTAATAAATATAATTGGGTTATATTTTATTCAATATATAATAATGGTTTATGGTATCATCTTTTTTTTTTTTAAGTTTAAAAATAAGCATTTTTGTAGTTATATCTTTTTTTTTTTATTATTTATTATTAGATATTACAATTATATATATATATATATATATATATATATATAAAAATATTGAAATCAGTGCATTTTGTGATTTTTGAATTTTTGATATAGAAAATATCAACTGTATTCAATATTTGTATTTTTTATTTGTAATTTGTAACTATACTAAATAATTATAATCTTAAATATTGAATAATATATTTTATTTCAATAATTGATTAATTGAAAATGTTTAGTCATATTCGTACTTAAACGTACATTAAACTTTCATTAATTATAATTAATTTACTTTTGAAAAGTAGTATATTTTCACGAAAATGTGTCTATAACTGGACATTTCTGTAAGATAATTTCTGGACCGAACTTTAGAATTTTAATTGTATATGTCAAATATTTTTATAAATTCTAATTTTGATTGAATAAAGACATTCAATAAGATATTAACTTCTACGATGAATTCTAAAATCAATTGCAATATTCAATTCTAAATAATTCTGGCTACTTCACATATTTAGAAATCTATGATTCTAGATCGAATCATATCTGTAATAGTATTACAGATAGAAATCTTGTAAAATAACCACAAAACACAAAAATTGTTTCTATTATTCTACAACTTTAATGTATTGTAATATGTCAAAAACAAAAAATATATAATTTATTATTAATTAAAATGAATTCACATTAAATTATAAATAAATATAAAAATCAAATTACAAATATATATATTATTAAAAATGATAATATCAATCACTTTCTAACCGACAATAATAAATAAACGCATAATAAAAATATAAAAATAAAAATTTACGTACACAAAAAATAACAGAAAATCTATCATAAAAAAAATTCATAGATTTACAAAAAATAATTTACTATTTATAAATTAAAAAAAGAAGAAATTAATAAGAAAATATTAAAAAAATAAAAAATTAAATCTATGTTTTTGATAAAAAAAAAAGTTTATATAAAAAAAAAAAAAAAGATTTATTAAGACTGAATTGATTATTTATTTTATTTTATAATAATAATAATAAAAAAATAAATATAATTAAATATATATTATAAAAGAAAAAAAAAAAACAAAGTCAAAAATAAAACAAAAAATAAATGAATTACAAAATTTTTTTAATTAATAATTTAAATTACAATTTTCTGTTGTTTTTTTTTTTTGAATTAGTTGTAAATAATATTTTTAAGTATTATAGTGTATATTACAATTATAAGAAAAGTTTACTATTAATTTTTAAGAGATTTAATTAAATTTTTATATATGATAAAAAAAGAAAATAGAAATATATGAAATGATAAAAATTAATTTTATAAATACAGGATTCTAAAATATGTATATATAAAATAAATACTATATAAATATATTATTTAAGAATTTAGAGTTATATATATATATATTGCCAATAAAAACAGTCATATATTATTATTAAATTAAAAATTATTTTTGTTTTTATTTATTCATTTAAAATTATATATACCTTGAGTTACTTAATTTTTCTAATAATGATAATAATTGTTTGAATCAACTTTTCCCGTTAAAAAAAAACAAAAACCAGAAAACTGCATCGGAGAATATAAAAACTCGCACCGGAGAATATCACTCAATTATTATTGTTTCAGGTTATCAATCAAGTTTTTAAACAGTTATCAACAACTCGTGTTCAAAAAAAAAAAAACCAACAAATTTGATGAAAATTACACCGAAATTAAAACGAAAAAGAGTGCATTTTGAGTATTTTATATCAGGCGATCATAACATGAATGTATACAATTTTAAAAATATTTATTTGAAAAAATATTTCTTCAATAAAATTTTCATAGTATATATTAAATAAAATTTTGAATAAAGTTGTTTTATGAATTCTGCGATCCTAATCAAAAACCGAAAAAAGCCCAACAAATTTGATGAAATTTACACCGAAATCCATCAAAAACTTGCTTATTTTGAGAATTTAATACCAGGCGATCATAACATGAATGAATACAATTTTAAAAATATTTATTTAACAAAACTTTCATAGTATTTATAAATTGAAATTTTTAAATGTTCTGTATTATGAATTCTGCAATCCTAATCAAAAACCAAATAAAAATCCAACAAATTTGATGAAAATTACACCGAAATCCATCAAAAACTTGCTTATTTTGAGTATTTTATATCAGGGGATCATAACATGAATGAATACAATTTTAAAAATATTTATTTAACAAAACTTTCATAGTATTTATAAATTGAAATTTTTAAATGTTCTGTATTATGAATTCTGCGATCCTAATCAAAAACCCGATAAAAACCCAACAAATTTGATGAAAATTACACCGAAATCCATCAAAAAATTGTGCATTTTGAGATTTTTATACCAGGCGATCATAACACGAATGAATACAAATTTAAAAATTTAACAAAACTTTCATAGTATTTTATTTAATAAAATTTTCAAATATTCTGTATTATGAATTCTGCGATCCTAATCAAAAACCCGATAAAAACCAACAAATTTGATGAAAATTACACCGAAATTCATCAAAAAATTGTGCATTTTGAAATTTTTATATCAGGCGATCATAACATGAATGTATACAATTTTAAAAATATTTATTTGAAAAAATATTTCTTCAATAAAATTTTCATAGTATATATTAAATAAAATTTTGAATAAAGTTGTTTTATGAATTCTGCGATCCTAATCAAAAACCGAAAAAAGCCCAACAAATTTGATGAAATTTACACCGAAATCCATCAAAAACTTGCTTATTTTGAGAATTTAATACCAGGCGATCATAACATGAATGAATACAATTTTAAAAATATTTATTTAACAAAACTTTCATAGTATTTATAAATTGAAATTTTTAAATGTTCTGTATTATGAATTCTGCAATCCTAATCAAAAACCAAATAAAAATCCAACAAATTTGATGAAAATTACACCGAAATCCATCAAAAACTTGCTTATTTTGAGTATTTTATATCAGGGGATCATAACATGAATGAATACAATTTTAAAAATATTTATTTAACAAAACTTTCATAGTATTTATAAATTGAAATTTTTAAATGTTCTGTATTATGAATTCTGCGATCCTAATCAAAAACCCGATAAAAACCCAACAAATTTGATGAAAATTACACCGAAATCCATCAAAAAATTGTGCATTTTGAGATTTTTATACCAGGCGATCATAACACGAATGAATACAAATTTAAAAATTTAACAAAACTTTCATAGTATTTTATTTAATAAAATTTTCAAATATTCTGTATTATGAATTCTGCGATCCTAATCAAAAACCCGATAAAAACCAACAAATTTGATGAAAATTACACCGAAATTCATCAAAAAATTGTGCATTTTGAAATTTTTATATCAGGCGATCATAACATGAATGTATACAATTTTAAAAATATTTATTTGAAAAAATATTTCTTCAATAAAATTTTCATAGTATATATTAAATAAAATTTTGAATAAAGTTGTTTTATGAATTCTGCGATCCTAATCAAAAACCGAAAAAAGCCCAACAAATTTGATGAAATTTACACCGAAATCCATCAAAAACTTGCTTATTTTGAGAATTTAATACCAGGCGATCATAACATGAATGAATACAATTTTAAAAATATTTATTTAACAAAACTTTCATAGTATTTATAAATTGAAATTTTTAAATGTTCTGTATTATGAATTCTGCAATCCTAATCAAAAACCAAATAAAAATCCAACAAATTTGATGAAAATTACACCGAAATCCATCAAAAACTTGCTTATTTTGAGTATTTTATATCAGGGGATCATAACATGAATGAATACAATTTTAAAAATATTTATTTAACAAAACTTTCATAGTATTTATAAATTGAAATTTTTAAATGTTCTGTATTATGAATTCTGCGATCCTAATCAAAAACCCGATAAAAACCCAACAAATTTGATGAAAATTACACCGAAATCCATCAAAAAATTGTGCATTTTGAGATTTTTATACCAGGCGATCATAACACGAATGAATACAAATTTAAAAATTTAACAAAACTTTCATAGTATTTTATTTAATAAAATTTTCAAATATTCTGTATTATGAATTCTGCGATCCTAATCAAAAACCCGATAAAAACCAACAAATTTGATGAAAATTACACCGAAATTCATCAAAAAATTGTGCATTTTGAAATTTTTATATCAGGCGATCATAACATGAATGTATACAATTTTAAAAATATTTATTTGAAAAAATATTTCTTCAATAAAATTTTCATAGTATATATTAAATAAAATTTTGAATAAAGTTGTTTTATGAATTCTGCGATCCTAATCAAAAACCGAAAAAAGCCCAACAAATTTGATGAAATTTACACCGAAATCCATCAAAAACTTGCTTATTTTGAGAATTTAATACCAGGCGATCATAACATGAATGAATACAATTTTAAAAATATTTATTTAACAAAACTTTCATAGTATTTATAAATTGAAATTTTTAAATGTTCTGTATTATGAATTCTGCAATCCTAATCAAAAACCAAATAAAAATCCAACAAATTTGATGAAAATTACACCGAAATCCATCAAAAACTTGCTTATTTTGAGTATTTTATATCAGGGGATCATAACATGAATGAATACAATTTTAAAAATATTTATTTAACAAAACTTTCATAGTATTTATAAATTGAAATTTTTAAATGTTCTGTATTATGAATTCTGCGATCCTAATCAAAAACCCGATAAAAACCCAACAAATTTGATGAAAATTACACCGAAATCCATCAAAAAATTGTGCATTTTGAAATTTTTATATCAGGCGATCATAACATGAATGAATACAATTTTAAAAATATTTATTTAACAAAAATTTTCAAATATTCTGGGTTATGAATTCTGTGATCCTAATCAAAAACCAAACAAAAAACCAACAAATTTGATGAAAATTACACCGAAATCCATCAAAAAATTGTGCATTTTGAGATTTTTATACCAGGCGATCATAACACGAATGAATACAAATTTAAAAATTTAACAAAACTTTCATAGTATTTTATTTAATAAAATTTTCAAATATTCTGTATTATGAATTCTGCGATCCTAATCAAAAACCCGATAAAAACCAACAAATTTGATGAAAATTACACCGAAATTCATCAAAAAATTGTGCATTTTGAAATTTTTATATCAGGCGATCATAACATGAATGAATACAATTTTAAATATATTTATTTGATACAATATTTCTTTAATGAAATTCTCATAGTATTTATAAAATAAAATTTTGAATAAAGTTGTTTTATGAAGTCTGCAATCCTAATCAAAAACCCGATAAAAACCAACAAATTTGATGAAAATTACACCGAAATTCATCAATAAAATTGCTTATTTTGAGATTTTTATACCAGGCGTTCTTAACATGAATGAATACAATTTTAAAAATATTTAACAAAACTTTCATAGTAGTTTATTTAATAAAATTTTCAAATATTCTGTATTATGAGTTCTGCTATCCTAATCAAAAACCAACAAATTTGATGAAATTTACACCGAAATTCGTCAAAAATTGCTTATTTTGAGATTTTTTCTATCAGGCGATCATAACACGAATGAATACAAATTTAAAAATATTTATTTAACAAAAATTTTCAAACATTCTGGGTTATGAATTCTGCGATCCTAATCAAAAACCAAATAAAAATCCAACAAATTTGATGAAATTTACATCGAAATTCATCAAAAACTTGCTTATTTTGAGTATTTTATATCAGGCGATCATAACATGAATCAATACATTTTTAAAAATATTTAACAAAACTTTCATTGTAGTTTATTTAATAAAATTTTCAAATATTCTGGATTATGAATTCTGCAATCCTAATGAAACAACGAAAAAAACGCAACAAATTTGATGAAAATTACACCGAAATTCATCAAAAAATTGCTTATTTTGAGATTTTTATACCAGGGATCATAACATGAATGAATACAAATTGAAAAATATTTAATAACATTTTCATAGTATTTATAAAATGAAATTTTCAAATATTCTGTATTATGAATTCTGCAATCCTAATTAAAATTTATTTTGTACGCCTTCTCGTTGATGATGAATCAAAAATAAATTTCATAATATATTTACTGATAATTGAATTTGTTAATTTTAAATTTATGATTGGTTTGCGCGGTTAAAAAATTATAATTACATAAATAAAATTAAATCTATTTCTATATTTTTTATTATATAATACCACTTTTAATATTTTTTTTTCTTTTATTAAAAATGCATACAAAGCCCTTTAAAAATATATTCTTATTTTAAATAAAGTAAAATTAAAATTATATAACTATATAATTTTTAATCGTAACATGGTAACATATAAAATAATTATGCATTTATTTAAACAAAAAGGTACTTATATATAAATAAATTATTATTATATACATACAATATAACCTGATTAAGGAAAAGTAAATGGATCACAATATCTTATTAAATATAATTATTTATTTATTATTATTAATTTAAAATATACAAAAGAAAAAATAAACCAATGATCGTTATTAATGCGATCTCTGTATGATGATGAAATTTATATAAAAAGATGTTATGGAAATAGTTAAGAATTGATTATTTGTACCATTATTATTATTATTAATAAATGACCATTGCAAAAATCGAATATACAATTATGAATAAAAACCTTATAAATAACAAACAACGAACATGAAAAAACTAATCTTTAATTTTATATAAAAAAAAATATATAACTTTTTTTATATATTATTTAAAATCTCTTAATAAATAAATTAAATAAATTGAAATGATTTCATTTGAATAATGATTGATGTGAATGTTTTATGAATGTGTGTAGCCTAAAAACAAAAAATTGCAATTTATGCAATTATAATACCCAATTTAATTATAATATTTAAATGAAAAATTTTTATTAAAATCTTTCATTTGTCACACGAATCATTGCATATATTTACAATTAATTGAATTTTATTATTACTTAATATATAAATATTACATCTAAATTTTTGGGATAATTAATTATTTTTTAATTTAAAAATATCCTAATAAATAATTACAATTAAATATTATTATTATTATTATTATTATTACCATTAATAATAAAACTACTTTTTGCTGTTCGTTCACGAAAAACATGTTTACGTGTACTGCCTGTAATTGGTAAGCTTACGGTTAGTGCAGATTCATAACCACTTGGTTGTTTTGATAAAATATCAGCACCACACGGTAACGAATAGATACATTTTGATATCTGTAAAAATATTTTTGATAAAATAGAAAATATAGATAAATGTTTTTTCAGCTTTTCCAAACATATAGAATAGAATTTTCCGATGAATTTTCATTTATTTTGTGTATACTGCATATATAATAAATTTAAGCTTATATGAATTAACTGTATATGTTTATGTATATATTTAAAGTTTTATATATAAGCTCAAATGCTCAAATATCCGGGAAATTAATGCGGAAATTGTAATTTATTATTCATTGATTTGTGTTTTTACATATATATTTTTATAAAGGAATAGAATATTGGTTTTATGTAACTAAACCCGCATCGTATCATTTAAACACATATTTTGGATGGTTATGTGATCTAATAAACGCAAAACCAAAGAAAATTCGTTATATAATAGCTGATTCTTTCGCAGGTAACGGAAATAATTTATCATAATTGGAACCTTTAAATTTCTCTTCTTATATATAAACGAATTTTTCCTTTTTGATTGAATTATTGACATTTGAAACTATATTTTAGGGTAATTAATCAAACAAAAATATTTAAATGGTTATTAATTCCTCATATCTTTTATACCTTTAAAAATGAGTAATTTTGGTAAATCATGTAAAAAACAAAAAGTCGTCACCTTCGTATAAAATAAAAACCCTATGAAGCTAAACCAACCAATAAAATATAATATATTCTGTATAATGATTTAAATTTATTTATGTCACCCTACACCTCGCAAAAAATCTAACGTTACATTTGAGTGCCAATTAAGACTACATATTTATAATGTAATTATTATATCAACATTATAAAGTGTCTCTCTCTATATATATATACATGTAATTACAAAATTATCCATCAATGTGTAATTTTAAAGATAATAGGTTTTGATTAAACTATATAATATAAATAAATATCGCATCGCATCGCCTATAATTATTACATGTATATATGTAATTATTATAAATCGATAGATAAATCATTTAATATATAGTGTTGTTATTATATATTATGACAAATATTATGCAAAAATATATAAATAGTTATATAGATCAAAAGATATATATATACCTGTTGTTTAAATGATGCCGTTGTCAATGTATATAATATTGGATTTAAAGCTGAATTAACTGGAAGTACTAATACAGCCAACCATGCATAAAGTGCCGGTGAAATTATAACACCTATAAATAAATATGTATGATGAATGAATATTTTTTTTTAAATTACAATTTATCACAATAAAATAATATATAATGTTAAATGACAATTACATGAATATATATACAGATAAAAAAACTTTGCAAAGATGCAATCATTAATTCATTATATGAAACTGCATTATTTATATATTATTTTTGTTTACCTCAACATTTTGTTTATAAAAGTTTCTTATCCAATATATTATAATATAAAAGGATATTTAGAAATATCTCTAAATAGATTATCCGAACTTATATATACATACATATTATTATATCTTCGCTATGGTACATGTAAACAATTCATTTTTTGAATTTATACTATAACTTATTATTTATGTATATATATATATGATGATAGATAATAAACAATGTAATTGTTATATTGCATTACAAAATAAAAGTTTCTTTTATATAATAAATATATAAAAGCATATCAACAATAAACGTATATAAATAATATATATTTTATGACAAAATATGAATGAAATGTAACATAATAATATTAATATCGCATACGAATGTTTTAAAACAAAATAAGATATATATTATAAAGGATTTAAATTGAATTTTTACTTATATTGTTATACAGAAAGGAGTTAACAAATCTTAAAGGATATGACGTTCAATTGCAAATAATGTAGGTAAACAATTAATATGCCAATCTATAAAATTAAATAGTTTACTCCGAGAGGATTAATCAACTATGAATTGTTTATAATCAATCTTTTGACAACGTACATGAAGGACCTTCTTGTGTGAATTAAAAATCGATAATTATAGCTTTCCAAAATAAAATGTTCTCCATTAATTCTAATATTTCCTTATATATATATAACAGATTTTAAATTAATTTTAGCATAAATTTATCAAATAATTCGTATAATGATCAAAATTAAATCAGGATTTTCGTTTAAAAATCAAAAATCAGCTTTATTTAGCTAGATTTTGCTATAATAATAAAACATAATATCCAATTATTTGTTCTGAAATAACAGACAATTTTTTAATCCACTCTTAAAAAATATCAAACCGCAACAAACCACAAAAAAAAAAAAAAAAACAAAACAAACCCAATCCATCAACAAATATACAAAATTAAATATTTATTAATATTATAAATAAATAAATAAAACCAAAATGTATATATATGTAGATATATTTTAAAGATTTTATTATCAAATAAAATAAAATATTAAAATATATTTTTTACGATTATATACAATGAATACGGAATAAAATACTTTTCGATATTCAAAATATCTATATATAATTTTGTTTTTTTTTTTTTGGTTTACTATTGTATGAATGACGCGATGATGGTGTGGTGTAACTAAACCACATATATATTCTATATATTGTTGATTTTAGATTTAGCATATTCAGATTATAACTCTGTGGTGTAAATGTTAAAAATGCCAACCTAAAATTCTAACGGAATTTTGAGGTCGTGGGTTCGAATCCTACTGAATGCATAAAATATGTTTTGTGTTTTCGGTTATTTTTCGAATCTGAATTTTAACGCAGAGTTGTATATTCCGCTTGCGGTTGGTCGTACGGCTAATTACCGACACCGTAAAAGACACAAATTAAGTAACTAACAACAGAAGGCTGTTGTTGGACGCTAAAACCAGATTGTTGGTTGTATAGCGAAAAATTTATTATTTTTTTATATTCAGATTTGTATATATATTTTTATTTTTTTTTTATATTATATTTGTATTATTTATGTGCATTAAGTGTGTAAAGTGAGATATGGTGAATAGGCTTATAATATAAACATTTACATTTTATAGCAAAAAAAAAACTATGAAAATTGTTTTTATATAACACATACTCTTCTATTATAGTTATATGCATATACACAAATTTATAAAAATTCTATTGATTATTTATAGAATACATTTCCTATATATTGTTATCTGATTGAATATATCCAAATGGATATATTGAAATAATTTATACATTTATATAGAATGTTAAATAGAACAAAAAAAAACTTACCGCATAATGCACAAACTTTAACAATAATTACTGGTAACCAACAGGAACAATCAGTTGCAACAATTATTGCAAATCTATTATTTAAAAAAAAAAAAAACAGCAATAAAATGACTTCCGTATATAATAAAATTTTGCAATATCTACAATAAAATGTTCATAAAAAAAAAACTATACAAACATCTCAAAAATAAACAAATATCTATCTATAATCTGTATATAAATATCTACAATATATATAAAATGAAAGAT
Organism: Dilophus febrilis; assembly: GCA_958336335.1. Taxonomy (NCBI): domain Eukaryota; kingdom Metazoa; phylum Arthropoda; class Insecta; order Diptera; family Bibionidae; genus Dilophus; species Dilophus febrilis. The sequence continues at coordinate 6,113,202 of OY284470.1, read as the reverse complement.
TCGCATTTCAAAATATTTATCTAACAAATTAAATATTAGTATTATTTTTATTATTATTATTATTATATACATTTATTTATATATTCATCTTTTATATATACAATATTATATAAAAAACTATTTTCATCTTTTGTATAATTTTAATTAAGTGTATCTTTAAATTTCATTATTTATAGTTTATGTTTATACAAATCGCTATATATATATAACTTTTATGCAAATCAAATAATAATCTATTCTATATACAATATACATATATATATTACCTTGTAGCTACAACATTTTCTCGTCCACTTAGTGTACTCCGCATTCCTTCACCAGAACCACGTATTGCTTGTAACATTCTTAAATATGATATAACAATAAAAAATAATGATGCTGCATTTATTAAAATAAACATTGTTGCAGAATATTCCCAACCCTATATATATATATATATATACCGTGCAGTGGTATATATACAAATGAAAAAGAAAAATTAAATTATAAATATAACTTTTATTAAATGATTATTAAATTGTTTATAAACTATAAATAAAATTTTTGTTTTATAAATATTTTTTAGTATAATTATACAATTGAGAAAAATCAGACTAAATGCAATGCAAATGTTATAAAATTTTATATACCTGGTTTGATTATCTTTCGATAGGTATATTTAAAGGTCAAATTTTTGGATTCTTAATGGATTTGAATATCTCTGTGATGACGCTAAATTTCATTTTTTATAAGGCTATTTTGTGTCTAAACAGACAGAATTGCTAGAATCTATACCCTTCATTAAATTACACACAAATAAAATATCTGAAAACTTTGGATTATTTCCGAGATTCCGAAGTATAGTCGTTTTAAAGAAATTTCCAGTCCACTACTTGAACAGAACAGATAATCTACGCAGTGCCTTTTGGAATATCAATTGAAATGATAAAACTCTCGTCCAATATTGAACCAGTCAAAACTCTCGTCCAATATTGAACCTGATCATCGATGGACTGTCTTGTTATTAATATCACGTAACATTTTCAAAATTTCGAATTTTCTCAATTCTAAGCCTGCAATCGGTCCAAAGGAAAACCTCTTCTAATATTAAACATAGATCATTTAGATTTTATTACAAACTTAATTTTCGACGATTTGTTAATTGAACATCCAAAAAAAGGACTTATAACAGTGTTTAGAAATACAAATTTATAACTATATTTTATATACCTTAGCAAATGGTTCATGAATATGTATCGATAAACAAACGCCATTTGTTCCATAAAAATGTTCACCAAAATATTTATCGGTTGATAATGGTGATGCAGCCGCTAATCCAGCCGTTCCCCATAAAATTACCAATCGTGATATTGCTCTATATATATTTAAAAAAATGAGGCATAAGGAATAATTGAAAATATTGCCGCATATACATATAAAAGAAAAAAACTGATAAAACCATAAAATTCATTATATTTATACCTACCTTAATTTACTTGATGTTTTTGGTTGTAATGGTCGTGTAACCGATATCAAACGATCCCATGTAACTAATGTTAATAAATATGTTGATGATTGACAACTTAAAGTACTTAAAAATCCTATAGAATATTCAACAAACAAAAACTATTTTTTAGTTTTAAATACAGTTTATAAATATACCATATTAGAGATTAGAATTATATACGGTTGAATAACATAAAGGGTTATAGTTTTCATATGAAATATACCACAAATATATTTTACAACAAAATAACAAAATAAAGCAATTATTTGATAACGTCAATTCTGAAAATCAAATTTTTTTGATTTTTATAATCAAAAAGTGATATTATGTTTAAGAAATGTTTTTATATATAGTAACTTTAACCTCAAAGATATATATCTTCTTTTTTTTGAATATAAAACGATATATAAACAATAATGTATAAAAAAAAAATAACCAAAAATAACACTCTCTATTTATGAACATAGAACATATATATATATATATATATATATATAGTATATAGAAAAAGCTGCTTTATTGAATTATTTTTTTTTTCCATTTCAGATGCGGAAATAACAAATAAAAAATCAACATCTCTATATCTAATATAATATTTTTTTTGTATATCTATCTATATACTATATCCTACTATATCCTATAAATATAAATGTATATATATATATTTACCACATAAAGCACATATTGAACTATGCCGCCAATCTTCATCATATAATATATATTTTCCTCTGTGAATTGAATTTGGGAATTAAACGATTTTTTGTTTTGTATTAATAATAAATATACATATATACAAAAACAATATATAAAGAAAATCAAATTATATATTTATTTATTTATACATATAAATTATTTATATGAACTTATGTTATATATACTATATACTATATACCTGTATGTAATATCAGCCGTTGCTATAATGGCTAAATAAATTCCCATTAATAAATCACTGGCTGCCAAATGTCGTAAATATAATGAATGTTCAATATGACCCTGGGTACGTTTTGTACTTCCAATAAGGCGACCCAATAATACAACAATATTTCCAATAATTGCAATTGATGCCATAATCCAAACGCTATTGTATAATAGAACAAATATATTGATTGATGTCAAATATTTAAATGAAATTGTTATAATGTTATAAATAAATTACATTATTATAATCGTTTTCGTGATAGTGATTTATTCAGAAGACATTAAAAACTGAATGGGTTCAAGTTGATTCACAAAAAAATTACTGTAAATTATCACAAATATAAGAGTTCTACCTTTCTACCCACTGAATAGCTCTGATTTGTATAATTAATTAAATTAAAATTATGTCTTTCTTAAACACAGATATGTTCAAATTTATAGTCTCAAGCAAAGAAATCTTATGATGAGTCGTGATGTGAAGTCACACAAGAGATACAAAAATACAAAATAAAATGAAAAAAAAACGAAAAGAAAAGTATTTTTTGGTACTCCATAAATCAAAAAGAAATCAAATTTTTCCTAATTCCTAATATGAATATGAATAAAACGTAAAAATTCTTTTATTCAGTTTATTATTTACCATATACATATATATATATATATATATATATATATATATATATATATATATATATATAAAATCAACTTAATATAACATACATAAATGCGTTGTTTATATGTTTACAAGGATTTCTACATGATATAACACATAAAAAACGTGATTCAAATTAATATAAAAAGATGAAAATGAAAATATATATGTAGGGCAAATATAATTATGAAAAAAAAAAAAAGTTCAAAGAGCAATATTTTTCTATTTAGCAAAAACAAATTTCAAAAAGACATTCATTCATTCATTCATTCATATTATATAGTAATAAAATTGAAAGTGCTATAATTTAAAATTATTGATATTCTTCGCACATCATTACAACATGCATATAAATTTAACAAAATATATATACTATATAGAAAAGGAAATTGAATAAAACGTTAGTTTATTATTTATTTATATAATTTTTCCCGATATATGTGTGTGTATGTCATTAACTACATCAAAAAATTATTATATTATTATATAAGAAATATTTATTCAGAAAATATAACATAATTTTTTTTTTTATAGATAATCGCATATAAAAGTTGAATATGCAAATACGCATATAGATAGAGGCCCCATAAGATGATTGATTACCCATCGGTATATTATTTGTTATATACATATATAAATATATATGGATGTTAACTTATTTCATACACACAAAAACAATTTTAAATAGATTAAAATTATTTGTAGCAAAAATAAAATGTTATGTTATTTTCGATATTAAAGAGCATAGGATCACAGCATATTCTACAAAATTATGAGATATCTTAAATGAAATGATGAACGCATAAAATTTTATAGTCGTAATAATATACATAAATAAATAATAATGTAATTAACTTATACATGATTTTACACTATATTTGATATAAAAAAGATCAATTTAAGAAAAGTATTTGTATACAAATTTAAGTTAAAGTTTTTTTTTTTTTGGTTTTTATTTAGTATATAAGGATTTAGAGTATATATACGCAGTAGACTCGCGATATAAGGAATCCTTGTATAAGAAAACTTTGAAATAGGAAACGCTTTCCAAAAATGTATGTATTATATCCGATTTAAATATAAGGAACGCTAAATCAATCAAAACTTCGATATAATAAGGAATAATTGGTGTATTTTATTTACTTACGTTTTTCAAAATAATTGCTTAATTTTTGAATATGAATTTAACCTCTTTTCCAACGTTTGATAGATATCTCGCTAGGTATTAAGCTATTTTACCGAAATCTCGTCCATATAAAAAAAATTCTAAATAGGAAATGACCCCGTTTGTTCCTTAATTCACGAGTCTACTGTATATCCTTTTGAACTATATTAGATAGATAAATATATGTATTTGTATATATATAACAAAAAACTTTATGAATTTGAATATAGACTTTATGATATTCAAGTTATTTTTACAATATATAATATATATAGTGAAATATTTATGATGTTACGACTTTGCGAGGGATGTGGTTATATATATATTATTAGGTTTAGTATTTATTGATTGATTGTTATGATAAATTACCAAAAAAAAAAAATATGTGTTAATAATGTTATCATGTATAATGAGGCAGTGTTGGTTTTTTTGTCATACCAAATATGTTTATGCTATTAAATATCTATCACAAACGTCAGAATATATCTAAATTAATGGAACGTGAAAATCTTAAAAATAATCCACATCCACGGATACCATAGATTTTGGTTTTTGTACGTGCGTAAAAGACATATTTGTTAATGAAAAACCGGGGGAACGTTTTTACTTGATGGACTTGAGTATGGAAAGTCTAGAAAAACCAAAAACCTGTGGAATCTGTGGATGCGGTGACCGCAGTGGATGTAACCAGAGAGAGATGATGTAATGAACCGTACCGTACTCTGAAAATTTAACATTTGAAAATCAATTATTGTTACAGTCCAATTTCTATACAGTTAATTACATGATGTTATTTATATTATATATATATGTAAAAACAAAAAATATTTAACATGTTTTTTTTTTTTCTGAACGATATACTCGTATGTTATAAAATATAAAACGGTCAGCTGCATCAATTTTATTAACACCCCACCAAGTACCCATAGCTTGTGTATATAAATTATATATCAATGATGAGATTTTTGTATAAATTTCAAAAATATTTGTTTGAAATTATGTTTTTGTTTATATGATGATGGTTTTAAAATATTTCATCAAAAAAAAAAAAAAAAATTAAATTTGTTTATATAAAATTTTTATATTGGCATATAATTTTAGATGAAATATAAACAAAAGTGTTTTTTTTTTTTTTTAATATATATTTTGATTTTTGTTTAAAATTTTTCTTTTATATGTATTAATATTATTTTCAATAACCGCAACATTTTTGCGGACATGGTAAATTATTATTATTGTAAAATGGTTATATATAAATTTATTTATAAATAAATATATTTATATATTTAAATTGTAATTAAAAATATAAATAATTATATATATATATATATATATATTATAAATTAGAAAATATTCTGAAATTGATAATATATTAATCATAAATTTTAAATCTACTTGAATATTCGCTTTAATTTGTATTGGAAAATGTAGAAAATTTATGTTAATTTTCAATATACATATGTATATTTATTTATTTAGTTATTTATTGTAAATATAACGTAAATATATATATTCATTTTTTTTAATGTCAAACTTTAATTGATTTAGTTTGCTATTAGTTTTTCAGATCATTCAATTTCAAAATATATAGGTATATTAAATATATAGGTATATTAAATATGCAATTGCCATAAATATATTTTTGAATTGGAATGCATTTAAATAATATCTATATATATATGGTATGGTGTGGAAATGGAAAATATTATATATAGTTGATGTTTAATTTTTATTCGCATTGCTTTTGTATAGATAACACAGCAAAAAAGTTTTAGTATTTTATATGGTAGGAATATTAACGGAAAACGATGTTGAAAACGTACCCTAATGAGTGTAATTTACTTGAAATTGGATTATATGGAAAATGAATTAAAAAAAAAAAGGATTTTCCCAGTGATTTCTTTTGAATGTTGTGAAAAGAATCTTTCATTTATCAAATTTTCGTAAAATTTAATACGAATACTAATGTCAATTTCGCAGTAATTCATAAAACGGATTAAAAATTAAAACAAATATCATCCATCATATAAATAAATCATATAAATCATATAAAGATTACATTAATATATCTGTGTAATAAGTTGTAAGTTATAAATTTCTCGGGGAAAACCAATTAGAAATTTCTTTTTTCCATAAATATACAAATAAACAAAATAATTTACTATTCCGTTTATCAATAAAATTTATATATTACAAAAAATATTATTTATATGTACAATATATTAGATTGACGAAACAGCACGCATCATAGAATCAGGTAAATTCTCATCACACCGCGCACAAATATATATTGTTTGTGTATATATGATTGAATAACAGAATAAAACCTCCTCATATAAAAACATTTTATCAATTCCGAAATGCAATAAAAAAATCAAATTGCACATATTTATATTAGAAAAAATAATCAAATAATTGTAAATACGCAGTTGATAAAATAAGTGGGTTTTTCATATGGTTTGATAAATATATATATAGGGAAGAAACACGTAAATTCTATTTGCATTTTCCTATTTTCCATATAAACTCGCCAAAATCCTTTTAATTTTTATTCTATTTCTATAGAAAATATACATGTCTAAAGATACTATCGAATTTTGAAATTATTTTATTTTGAAATTCAGGCAAAGAATTTCATTATAATAAAAATATACGATCAGTATTTATATATTTATTTACATAAAGTAGATAAAAAAAATTCCTTGCGTGGGGTCCTCCATATAATACTAGATAATTCAATAATTGAATGAATACAATTTGCTTCAATTAGGCATAACTTTTATTTATACCTATATATACTTATCATAAAGACATATAATTTTTATACACCGCAAATATTATTATTGTAATATTAATAATTTATCAATAAATTATATACCATACGTAAAAAAATGTATATCGCATGTATAAATAAATATATTTATTAGTCGCACAAGTAAATACCCAAAAAAAAAATATTTATTAATATATTATGTAACATTTTCCGTATATATGTACACAATAATATATACAGAAAAAAAAATCCTCTTAATTGAATATATTTACATCAATATATGACGAACAAATTTATCTATATATCTATATAAGGTGTTATTATAAATATAAATGTACAAAAAACAAAATGATTAGATAAAATCATTAGACAATTTTTTTTTTCCGATGTCATAACACACTTTTAAATGTTTTCATTATAGAATAGCGAGTATCATATATAGGCAGAAATATAATAATCTAATTGCAAACACATTTTATGTATATATATAGTATACGTAAACAATTAAATAAAAAAAAAAAAAAAAGGATACGGATCAATTAACTTTATTTACTTGATGTTGTTGCGATACATAAAATTTTTTAATTGATACGATTATTTGGCTATATATATATTGCAATATTTTATATATACGCATTGTACAACACCCAAACACGAATGCCAATGAGTTTATCTATATAAAAAAATCCCAATAATAATTGTTTAATGTCGCTAAAAACTACTTCCAAAACAGGTGTATTTATTTAATGTATGATATCGGCCTATTTGCAGACTCTCTCGATATGTATATATGAATTAAGTGAATTGAATTGCGTGTTATTGTGTAGTAAAACAAAAAAAAAAAAAGATTAATTTTTATTACACAATTTTATTTTGTAGAAGGGAACTGCATATATTTGGATTATATATAGTTAAGAAGTAGGTAAATAAATATATATATATAATAATGCAATTTAAATATTATAACTAATGGAATAATATATAAAACGGCATATAAAAACTCACCTTCCACGTAATATTATATTATCTAATAAATGTTTTGTGCTACTAATACCATCACCACGCGGTTCACAATTTCGTACATGCATTGCCGATTTACAAAATTTAAATGATGTAAAATATCTATGCGTCCAATATATGATGAAATAAATTTTTTATTAATAATAATTATACTATTATATTATTTATAACAATTATTAATATTTTAGGAAATTTTACTGATATGACATATTCAATTATAAATATAAATATGGATATAGTTTTATATATTAATAATGAAAGTGTCATCTATATATAAATTATATATACATGTTTATTTAATTAATTATATATAATTATTTAATCTTTCATATGGTGATTTTATGATAAAAATGTTTTTGTTATTTAATTAATAATATACGAAATCGCAGACAGAAATAAATAACTTTTATATATACACATTATATCTATATATATATATATAAATAATATAGTTAATCCAACCGTGATATAAACCTCTGCTCTATATATATACAAAGGTGTGACAATATGATAGCGGCTATATATTTTAGTAAAATATAATAATAATAATGTGTAAATAAATTTGCTGTTATTATATATAGTTACTATATAGAAATTATAATCACGAAACGATTTGCAAAGTGTCTACGGATTATTATTATATTAAACAAAAACCCTATCATCTAAAAATGATATTAATATTTAAATCAGAATATTATAAAATAACTAACTGAACAAATTAAAAAAAAATCTCATGGTAGAAAGAAAAGTTCCTTTGAAAATCAATAAATGCGAATATCCAAAGTTTTTTCTTGTCAAATAGCATATATAAATAAAAATTCATGACTTAAAAAAAGCCTACAAAAAAATGTAAATGTAATAATAAATAAATTAACTTACATGAATTCAAGTTTTGTTAAATTCTTCAATACCAAATAGTTTATCATTTCAAATTTATTACCAACCAAAAATCTACGAAATAAATTAACAAAAATAAGGGGAAATTATATGAATTTAAATATTTTCCACATATCTATTATCATTAAATGTATAGAAAATTGATAAGAGAAAATTTTGCCTTCCTATATAGTTCTTATTTAAATAAATATATAATAAATAAAATTATATATACAATTATATTTATTGATTTTTACTTACAATGATTTTAATTTTTCAATTCCTTGAAAACTCCCCAAATCAAATTGTTCAATTTCATTATTATTTAAATTTCTAGTCACGTACATTGTGTAAATGCACGCGTTCAAATAAAAATAAAAAATAATTGGTCATTTTATATTGTATATATATATAAAGAAATTTATAGGTGTAAAATATATAAAATGAAGAAGTAAAAATAAATATTATACTATATACTTACAATGCCATTAAATTTGTTAAACTCTTAAATGTATCATTTGAAATTATTTTTAATTTATTATCTGAAAGGAATCTTTTTTTTTTTTTTTTTTTGAGATTTTATTTAATCATTATATTATATATATTAGGTTTTATAGTTGAATTGATATATATTATATTGAAATTGATTATATGTTATAGAACCATGCATATGACAGAAGAAATCAATTTATAGATAAAAAATTCAAACAAAAACAAAAATTCACAATCAGATTAAGATGATTTATCTTACATTTTTTTTTGTATTTATATAAAAGAAGGATTTCAAATAAATGAATGATATTTATTACAAACTATTACCCATCAAATTATTTTTGGCCATAACTCGTAAACCAATGGATGCATCTGGCTGAAAAGAAGCAGCATACTTTTATATTAAGGGGCGCTAAATCCGCGATTATCTTGGTTGCAGTTAGATTCATCCATTGACTCTTGAGTTATTAAAGGTTTTCTTATTGATTATATTAATTTCTGTCATATGCATATGGTTAAAAATCAATGTTTTAAAATATTTTTTTTTTGTTTTTTTTTTTAATACATACAATGTATTAAGATTTTCAAGTTGTAATGCATTTTTTTCGATAAAATGAATACGATTTTCGGCTAATGATAAAACTTCTAATGATTCCATTGTTACCGGAAACATATCTCTATTTATTTCAATAATTTCATTATTCATTAAATATAATTTTTGTAAATGAACCAATGTTTTGAATACATTCGATGTAAATTGTACAATTCGATTTGACCGTAAATCTCTGTGAAAATAAAATATAAAATTAAATTATAGTAATGAAAACCAAATAACAATATTTTTTCACTTACAATATTACTAAAAAATCCAAATTCATAAATGAATGTCTATTTAAATGCCGTATTTGATTACCACTTAAATATCTGTGTGAATTAAAATAATGTATATACAATTAAATGAACTTTTTTAACAAAATAATAATTGCAAGAGTTTTATAATATTTCTAATCGATTCCTTATCTATATATTGTTTGGGAATCAAATATATGAAAGCGAATATGTCTACTGCGTCTATAAGCGAAATGAAATCTTTAAATCTTTTAGTTGCAGAACACGCATACAAAACTTTTTTACAATTTAACAATATACAAATTGAAATTAGTAATTCTATAGCAATATACATTTTTTCGCATCAATATTTTGTATAAAATATTGTGTGGGTTTTACCATTTTTTTTTAACAAAAACAAACTCAATTTCCAATTTGTATATTTACATTAATTTAAACAAAAAATTTCTTATATATTACATTTATTTAAAAATCAACAAACTCGATGGATGGATGGATGGAATAATTTCGAGATATTCCATAATGTACTTTACGATTCTTGTACAATTATTATAACTATAACTAACTAAAAAGCATAAAAAATACTTTTTTATTATTATAGATAATATTGAAATTACAAAACATAGTTTTACCATAATTCAAATTGATTTATATATTTTTTAACGCGTGAAAACATTATAATATAAATCAATTCAATAAAATAACAAATTTTTTTTTCATCATATTTTTATAGATATGTGAAAATTTTTTAAAAAATATTTTCTTAAAACTATATCAAACAAATGATATTTTTCTTTAGTTAAATATCAAAAATTCTAAATAACATTTGAAATTCTATTACTATTATTATTATTATTAATTTTTTTTGTTTATTTATTTTGTTTATGTGCGAGATCATAAAGATCATAAAAAAAAACTAACTAAATAAATATTTCAAAAAAAATAAATAATTTATGATTAAAATTTAAATTCAATTTATATCTCCATACAGACCATATATACATAAATTTTTTTTAAACAAAATACATATAAACAATCAGATAATTAGCAAAAATAAGCAGTAATTATTATTATTATTTTATAATTATATTATTAATGCTATATTATAAGTAAATCATTATAGATGGTACTTACAATTCAAACAATGTATTATTTTGTGGAAAAAATTCATCTGGTAATGTATTAATAAAATTTTGTTCTAAATGTCTGAGAAATAATGAAAAAAAAGTTGTTAATTTAACATAAAATTTTTGTGGTGCGGGTTTTTTAATTAATTATTAAATGTACAATATAATGTTTAACGTTTAAACTTACAAAACATACAATGTTATAATGTCCATTATATAAAATGCAAATGGTTCAATTATTTCAATTGAACAATGATTTAAAACTCTATATCGATCAATAGAAAATTAAAATATTTAAACATTATTTGATATTATGCGACAATTTATAATTAATTAAAACGATATGCACTTACAATGTATCTAAACTTATAACCATTTCTCCTAATGAATGGGAAAAATTTCTATTTATTATTGGAAAATAATTACCAGTTAAATCTCTGAAAAAAAAGATATTCATTAGAGTAATAACATTTTTATCTGCTCTTTAATGACTAAGAGATTCAATAATTCTAATCATACCACACCTTTGTGATAATTTACAATTTAAATACATCGTTAATTTTAATCCATTCACATTTTAATACTGTGTATGATATGATTAGAATTGTGAACAATAATTAAAAAAAAAAACACTCTTATAATTACAATAAAGCAATGTTTCCTTTTGGCAAATATTTTGGTAACTGCTGTAATTCTTTAAATTGACATAATAATTCATTATGTCTACATTCGCATGTTTTACTAGAATATGTTTCCCATACTAAAAATCATAATAGAAAAAAACAATGACTAAAAATATATAAATCTAATCGTTAATAGTAATAGTTATAGTTCATTTACTACAAGGCATTCCAATTAAATCATCTGATAGAGCTGCTGGATTTTTTCGAAATAAATGATCCCAAAAACTTCGCTCTGCTTTATTTTCTATATAATAAATAGTTATAATATGTTTAGAATAAATTTTATTTTATCATTTGATCATTCATCATTCAATTTGTATATATATACAAATATAATTTACCACAATTCCATTCATCTGATTGATCATCACAATCAACTTTACCATCACAATTATCTTTTTGTTCAATACATTGCATTGTTGAATTACATCTGAATTACAAAGTAAGAATTCCATAAAATATATTGGATTTTAATTATTTTTTTTTGTCTTTTTTATATAAAAATAAAAAAGATTGATATTTTATTTGTTTTGATTTGTAATACCTAAAATATCCTAAGGAACATGAAAAACTAGATTCAGTTGTAGTAACATTATTTGTTATTGCTGATGAACTAATAAATGGTGTCATTGTAAGTAATGTGGAATGAACTGAAAAAAAAAAACAATTAAAAATATCAATAACAATCTACCTTAAAAATGTAAGTCAAATGATAAGTTTTATTATGATAAAGTTTGTGAAAGAGTTTCATTCAGTATATAGTGCCATTATTGAATCTGAATAGGATTAACAAAATATATATACATGCTAATTTAAACATCAGAACGATTTTGTTAATAAAATCACCTTTATAGAACAATAATGCGGATTATAGGATCACAACACATAATAATAAAAGTGTGAAACGACGTACATTCAAGGGTGATTTATTTTTATATTCAAAGTTGATAAATGGATATATTTTTTTAAGAAATATCGGTGTTATTACAATTTATTATATATAACCATATAACATAACCATGAATGGAGACGCCACGATATGCTTATATATCATTTTGTTATGTATAGTTAAATTTCCATAAAATAGATAAAGTATAAATATTTGATTTTATATTTTTATCTTAAAAATTTTATATATATATATATATATCTATTTATCATTTCTATATCTATAATATATAATATATCAATGTTTTCATATTTTTGTACCAATATATATATATAATATTCAAATTATATAAATTTACTTATACATATATGATTACAAAAAACATGAGACTCGCATCTGCATATATAGGTATATATAAAAAGGATAAATCAAATAAAAAACTATAAAAACGCACACACATTTGTATAAGAAAATTTGTCTATATATATATATATAACAAAAACATTGAACGTGTCACGAATTTCAATATATAAAATATACAAAAGGATTTAAAAAAATAGTAAAAATGTTATGTATTTTGTGTAAACAAATATAAATCCTTAAATCCAATTTGGAAAAAAAAAAAAAATTACTATATACATATATATCCGGATATCATACTTAAATTTTACTATACCATTTTATTGCTTAACAAACATCCATAAATCTCAATGAAAAAAATTTTCCGGCTTTATATTCACGCAATTCACATATATTTCGTACGTACGTATATTTCGCAAATAATCTAAAAAAAGATTTTCTTAACTTTTAGGACGGTACTATTATATATCATAGTTTATTCTTATATAATTTGTATTATTATATTATATATCATGTGTGTTTATATACAATACTTTTATTTTTATATAGACTAAATAAAATGCATACATAAAATATTTTTTATGTTAAAAAAAAAACCAAAATTTTATGCAGTTCTATTTTATTATATGTGAATTTATCATTTTGTTCATTGCATGATTTCATTGCTTTGGTTATATTTAATTGATTTCCAATAAATATACTTAAAATTTATGTTGAAAATGAATTTCTATTGTCCATCAGAAGAAGGGTGGGAGCCGGCATTAAATTATCTAAAATCTTACTTACAAAAATCTATTTCGTAGGTGTAATGGTGTAGTAAAAATACTATAACTTGAGAACCCGTTGAGATAAAATAAAGTTCAGGCATTCATTCGATAGATAATTAAATTCTCTAAAAGATTTCCTACCAGAGTCAACAGGGGTGTAAAACAAATGCCATAGCAAAAATGTATAAATGTAAAAAATTGTAAGTTTAAACCAACTTTTTATATGGAGACCCATTAATATTCTTATAAATTCGGAAAATTCAATTTATTTTACTTTAAATTCACCCTTAAAATCTATACCATTTCTTGGGAAAATTCACCTTTAAAAATTGAAATGATTAAAGGTGGATTTTTACTAATTATAGTTTTAAAACAATTTCTTTTTTTTTTTATCATCTAAAACCATATGTACAAAATGTTTTATAGACCAAATCTGTATATAAATCGTGTATATATAGGTAGAATATGTGTAATAAAAGTGTTAGGTAAGATGATAATTGAGCAATAGGTCAACATATATATAAATATATATAGAAACAAATATATATATATAATATATTCAATCTGAATATATATATATATTATATAATACGTACGATTGATGTAAAATTTAAATATCCTAATCAAATAAATATAGTTTATAATATTTTTATTTATACTCTATATCATCAACATCGATATATATTTTATTTGTTTTTCTGCTCTTATACATATATTATATAAAATTAAGATCGCATCATCAAAAATTGTATATACGGGCGCATATATAAAGGAAATATCAAACACAAACCAAAAACTTTAATAACAAAATATCAAATAAAACAAAAGTATTTTTTATACATCTGTTTATATATATTATTATTATTGTATTATTGCCCTGTTGAATTACGTATATATGGTTAACAATATTCGGTAAACACTCATCAATAAATATATATATATAATAGTTATATAAATAACATACATATGTATATATATTCGCGTATATCTAAATTATACTTAAAAATTTAATATAAATAAATCAATATATAGAATATGCGTAAATTTTGATTCATCTGTTTTGTACTGCGGTTTATTACGTATAAATACACAGCTTTAAAGTAAAAAAAACATATCGTATAGTATCCATTCCATATGTGAATAAACATTAAATAAATTGATACTTTACTATAAATACCATACATACACCCACAAAAATCTATGCATATATAGTTTTTTTTTTTGCACATAAAATACATCATTTTTATGGTTAAATCAACATTTCCTCTTTCCATCACTATATATTTCACTATATTATTAAACACATATTTCTTTTACTATACACATCATTTCTTGTTATCATAGTATCATATATATTATATATATAGATAGATAAATGAAAATTGCTTGAAAAATAAATTCATCAATTTCCGGTATAATTTTCTTTTCAAGCATTTTTCATTCATATATTTGAAAAAATGAAGAATATTCTTTTTATATATATATATAGTACAAACAATCCTTAATTTGTTTAGTCTGCGCGTTCATTTATTATATATTAATAATCAAAATTCTATGCAAAAAGAAAAACATTCTAATTTTTGCAGACGATGCATAATTAAACAAATTCGCCGGTTTTGTGGAATCTAATATAAACATCCCCTTGAAAGATCCAATTTTCAATTCGATTGCAATGATAAAAGTTCTTTTCTCACTTTGTTAAAATTTTAATTTACCCAAAATGTTATATATTTTTCAATGAGAACTGTTTTTTTTTTTCGTTTCATTAAAGGATGTTAAAAATAAATTGAATTTGTACCAATAAATAAAATCCAAACGAACGCGGCGAATCGATATATATTATTGTTTTTATTATTTATTACATAAACCTTATATTTTTTTTTTGTTTCCAATTATATATACAAATCAAAATGATTGAATATATATTTATATTACGAGTATAAAAACGATTATTAAAACTCTATTTCCGCCGGAGGAGATTGTTATTTCGGTATTCCCGCGTATCAAAACATTTAAGAATATTCCCTTTGTATATTTGTTTTTCTATATACGTTTAGGAAAAACTATATAAACATATATATTAAAAAGTGTATGTATGATTCCTTATAACAATTTAAACAATCGATGAATTTTAATTGCATTCAATATTGTATATTGTAAATTGTTCATATATATATATATCTAAGTAGAATATTCTTATATATTTTATATGTATGTATATTATATATTTGCATATACAAAAAGAGAAAAAAAAGTGTGCATTCTTTATGTGTAATTGAATGAAGACGAGTATATATAATTTATATTTATGGAAAATTCTATATCCGTATTCACCCATTGTATAGAAAAATAATTTAAATGAATTCTTTTTATAATGATATCCTTTTCTATTTTTTTTTTAAATAATATACATATAATATTGTTTGTCACAAAACCGGGTACAAATAAGGAAGGGAATAACATTTATAAACAGCGAAATGCGATGATGCGATATTCAGTGAACAATTTTAAATGAAATTATAATTGAAATTATAGACCTCTTGCCTTTGAATATATAAACCGTGTTTTTTTTTTGTTTTTTTTTATATTTTATATATACAAATGTCAATTCTATATATTATATATATATACAATTATACACCCACCGCCTTAGAAAGGTGTCGTACAATAGAATTTTTTAAATTATTTGCATTTGGTTATTAATATTTTGCATTTAATATTCAATTGGTTATTTTCCCATACCGTAGTAAAAATAATTTTTTTTTAATTCATTAATTGTATGGTATGGATGGTGTCGTTTTATTTTTGTTTGATTATTACCAATACATTTTCTATTTGGCAATATATTCTTGTTGTGACTCTTTCTAAGGCACTGGGTGTATACATATAGTTAAATTAAATTAAACCGTTTTGTCTTAAATTATATAAGGTGATCTTATGGTTATTTATTATACTATTATATTTATATATGTATACAATATAATTATATACCAAAAAATATAAGAAAAACCAAATGGATTCCTAATTTATCGCATTTATGGTATTTAATTCTAAATATACAATATTATACTGTTTTGTTTTGTTAATTTTGTATGGTGTGTTATATATCATCTTTATACGATTGTATTTATATGTACGCGATTTGGCTATATATATGTAATGTATATCATTATCTTATTCGAAATTAGATTGAAATTTGCAACATAAGTTATTTCTATTAGTGAATTGTAACCGTAATAAGTTCAAAGATAAATTTAAACTGAAAAGCACTCAGAAAAAATAACCCAAATGTTTTCAAATTGCACTTTAGGTGGATGAAACTTTTTATATGTAGGATGAAATGCTTAATTTAAATGATTGATAGTCATAAGAATGGGGAAATACTCTATAGCTCTGGAAGACATTATTCCATATAATCTTTATGTTTGATGTTGGTAAAAAAATGAATTTCCAAATCTGTTGTTTCGAAAAAAGTTAATAGATACTATATGGATATGCTGTTCGAGAATTAAAATTGAATTAAAAGAGAAGTTAATATGCCAAGGAATTAATTTGAAAATTTCATTAGAACATAATTTATGGTGGTATTATATATTTATAAAATGTGCATAATGAATAGCTATACGTACACTGCGTACATCTATGATTCAATAATTCAATGGAATTTATGATACATTACAGAGAATTCAGTTAACGTGTGTTTTTTACAATCCTTATAATAATTCAATCAATTTATCAGCGCGCAATTATAAAATCCTTTCTTAAACACTTATTTACATATTAATAATAAATTCATTATATTAAAATATATAGAAAATTAATTGTAAATTCCAGCAGAATCCATATAAAATAATCATCAATATATATACAGAGATGTAAGGGCATATATTGTATATTTAATATACATACGTATACATAAATTAAAACAATATTCGAAAATATAATTAAAATATATATTTTATATATAAAATTCCTAAAATAAAACACATACCTATTCTAGAATACAATAATAATAATAGCAATAACAGCAAAACGATGGATTGAATTGATCCAATAAATTTAATCATTTTAATGATGCGCTATTATATTACATATATATATATATATTTATATATAATTAAAATATATATAAATTTAATAATTATTTTCATGAATACTGTATATAGGTTATTGGTATAATAAAGAAAAAATTTCACTTATTTTAATTAGAAAACAATTATTTTTTTCACATTTTTCAATTTCATGTTTCTCAACAACAAAACATACCGCACCACATATAATAATAATAAAAACATTTATACAATATTTCTTTAACTTTTTATTAATTTATTAATTTAATTTATATAATCACATTTTTTTATTAATTTATTTGTTTTTTTTTTTATAAATTAAAATTATCATTCACGGCGATTGGGAATATTCTTCTATATATATATATATAAATAATCCAAGTCTTCACACAATTTAGATGTTAAAAAAAAATTCTAAATACACTACTATATGTATAATAAAATAAATAATTAATGATCTATATATAAATGTGTCTGTCTTTATCTATAACAAAACTGTTATGTTTTTTATAATGAATTGATTTGTATTGAATAAAAAAAAAAAAATTAACAGCTTCAATATACTGTTTATTTATTTTACAAGGTGAGATCTATATATAAAATGTGAATTATCGAAAATGCGATCGATTTAGATTTAGATAAATATATAGATTTAATATTACATATGCGATTATAATTGAATTATAAAGAAAAAATTAACCATCAAAATGTCTATTATAAAATTAATTAAATGTGTACGTGTGATTGATCTATCTATATATATATATATATTACATTGATATATAATAACGCAAATTGATGATCAATGATAATTTTATGTGTGAATTTTCGATTATTTCGATTATTGATTATACATTATAAAAAAAAAATAGAAAAATATTATTTTCAATCAAATTCATTCATTGATAGATACGCCGTGTCGTGTTGTTTATCAAAAAATACGCATAAAAATAATTACACCACGTCGTTATATAATTAACCATGTGTAATTATTGTAAAATTTTCTTTAAATTATATTTATAATAATATATATATTTATTATAAACGACGACGTGCGTATAAAATAATGATGATGAACGTGTCATTGCATATATAATTTATATAATAATATATATGTGTATGTATAAATAACGTTTTTTTTTTTTTTAATTGTTTAAACCCTTTTTTCTTTTTTTTGTTCTTTTTATTTTGGGAAAAATATTTAAAAGTATTTATGACAACGCGTAAAATAATATTTTACCATAAATTATTAATTATATACGTATATATTTATTTACTTTATAGCATTATTATTAGTTCTATTATTATAGAGTCGCGCAGTATATATACGCGGTTTTGGAAAATAAAAATATCTGAAAAATATATGCACGGATAATTATTATGTTAAAAATACGCATTAATATTATTTATATATACTGTCTAATGGATATTCTATGCATGTATTTATATAAATAATAATATCTTATCAATTAGTGGAAAAAATCTACAATAGAAAATTCAAAATGTTTTATATAGGTACAGGAAAAATAATTTTGATTTGTAAAAACATTTTTTTTAACATATCTCTGTGTAAAATATCTAAAAAATTCATTCAAAAAGGAAATTATATTATAAAGGATGTATAAGAAATGTATTATCGAATAACGATAACAAAATAAATCACAGAGGGTATAATGGCTTAATGGAAGTGAAAATGGTGGATGCGGATAAATCTCCTTGTCGTATATAGGATTATTTACGTTGAAATGACGATTTATTTATTGAGCTATATCTTGCACTTATTTTGTCATTAAGTACCGCAGAACCCCTGAACCATTCTTCCTTATTCGTTTTTGTTTTGAACTCCAAATGCTTGAATTTTTTTCAATTATCTTTCAGAACGATGATTTTTCAATGAATATAAAGGGTGATTTTTTAGCTATTATCTTTTTGGCAACACTGCGGTTTAAACAGCTGACGCACGTTTCGTGTTTTATTTCACTGTCAAACATCTTTAGTTTGGTCTATATAATTTAACCATGAATCGTCTTACAAACGAACAACGCTTGCAAATTATTGAATTTTATTGTCAAAATGCGTGCTCTGTTAAGAAAGTTCATCGCGACGAAATTGTGTTCATCGCGACGAAGCTCATTTTTTGGCTCAATGGGTACGTAAATAAGCAGAATTGTCGATTTTGGAGTAAATATCAGCCAGAAGCATTGCAACAGCTACCAATGCATTCAGAAAAAGTCATAGTTTGGTGCGGTTTATGGGCTGGTGGCATCATTGGACCGTACTTCTTCAAAGATGATGCAAATCGTAACGTAACTGTGAATGGTGAGCGCTACCGTGAGATGATCCAACTTTTTATTTCCCAAAATGCAAGAACTTGACTTGCATGACATGTGCTTTCAACAAGACGGTGCCACATGCCGCACAGCACGCGCAACAATGGTCTTATTGAGAAGCGAGTTCGGTGAACATTTTATTTCACGTTCGGGACCGGTTAATTGGCCGCCTAGATCGTGCGATTTAACGCCTTTAGACTATTTTTTATGGGGCTATGTTAAAGCTCATGTCTATACAGATAAGCCCGTTTCAATTGACGCATTGGAGGACAACGCATTGAAGTAATTATTCGTGAGATACCGGCCGAAATGTTGGAAAGAGTATGCCAAAATTGGACTAAGCGGATGGACCATTTGAGGCACAGTCAAGGTCAACATTTGCATTAAATAATCTTCAAACATTAAATTATATGGACCGTACTATCGATGCAAATACAGATTTCTTGCATTTTTCTGAATGTTATGTGTTTTTTTTTTTTGAAAAATTTTCCTATAGCTTTTAAAAAATCACCCTTTACAACAAATTTATCATCCGATAACGATAACAAAATAAACCGCAAGGTAATTTCTTAATGAAAGTGAAAATGGCGGGATGGATAAATCTCCTTTTCGTATAGCAATATTTACGTTGAAATGAAGATCACGAAAATGACTGATGCATGCAAAAATCTTACACTTACACTTTGTCATTAAGTACCGCAGAACCCCTGAACCATTCTTCCTTATTCGTTTTTGTTTTGAACGGGAAAAGCTTGAATTTTTTTCAATTATCCTTCAGAACGATGATTTTTCAATGAATATATAAACAATATACTATAAAAAACTCATGAAAAGTATATATAGAAAAATATATAACAATAAAAGTACATAACATATTTTCATTTAATATTTTATTGTTTCGCTTTTCGTACCGGTAAATAAATGCGTATAATTTTTTTTTTTTTTTACAAAACAATATTCATTATATAGATAAGAGTATATATCAATTTGGATAATCTCATATAGCGCAGTTAATATATATACATATATGGTATTTTATATTAAATTACTTTCGCGAATGGTTTTATTTTAAATTAAAATAGACAAAAATAAAAAAAAAGGAATTCAACGACATTGTTCATTAAAAAAGTCTATTATTTTTATAGAAAAAATTATAAGATGCATTCATGCACACATAAAATATATTTGATGATGATTTATAATAATAATTAAGTATAAGAAGAAGATTTTTTTTTTATAATATCAACTATATATATGTAATTCTGTATTATATTTTTATATTTGCTATATATATCGTATATATATATAGGTTTACAATCAAAATTTTCTTTTGGATAAATATTAATTTCACTTATTGATTTGTTGAAAATTGATTGATTGATTGATTGATTAATCTTCCTTTTCATTTTCATATATACATATATGTAATATAAATAATACACTATATGACGATATATATACAATATATACAAGACTGACAAGCAGGTAGGTATATATTTTTATTAACAATTTTTTTTTTTTATCTTTAACATATGGCAAAATTCCAATTTAAACACATAATCAAAATTTAATTTCATCCGGAATAAATAGAATTATAATAAACTTAATTTAAAAAAGTTTAATTTTCTGTTTTATTATTAAATAAAACACTTTTTTTTTTTGTGTTTGATTTAACGCATTTTGATGTGTATACAATTTATTTTTATGTGTTCTTTTGCTTATGTGAATGCGATTGAGGGAATATTTATTTCAAAATAATTTTAAGGACGATTGGAATTTTTTTAATTAACCGAAAATATCAACTGATCTTATACGATGTTTCCTAGGAAAACTTTTAAAAACTATAATTTTTTTGCAGTTATATCTATTTTTGTTTATGTTTAATATCACTAGTATAGTAAAGATTATTTTTATTAATTTAACACAAATACATATTAATTATATTTAATTTATTAATTTAATAATAAATATTAACACAATATATCTATATTAACCATCAAGCTCACATACACACACTATATATTGTATTAAATAATTTATATTGTATTTGTTTTTTTTAAATTCAACAAAAAAAAAATGTTTTTTTATTATATATACAAATAATAAAGTATATAAACAATTTTTTTTTTTTTTATACTTTTATTATATTTAAATATATATATATTTATTATTTTTTTAATTCAAAATATCTTTAAATTTAAACCGAAATATATATTTTTATAGTTTGTAAAAAAAAAATAAATTTAAAATAATAAACAAAATCCGATATATATTATTTAAATAGTCAAATATTTTTATTTATATTCATTATTTTGTCTATTAAATTGTTCGTTCCCGTATAAAACACGAAATATTATTAAATATAAAAAAATAAACGCATCCATTTGATTGGAAAACTCTATTGATACTGAACAAAATAATATTAATATATACATATATTCGCAAGAAAATTGGTTTTGGTTTATTTACAAACCATTTATATATATATGATGAGGAAAAACGTATATATAGAATACAATTTCTTATTTTTTGCGTAAATATTCTCCTATATAATAAGCGCTATTATATATAGATAGAGGGTATATAAATATATAATATGATCTATTCAGATAGATAGCAAATAACATAATAATAATATTTGTAATATTTGTAAGCTTTTCCGATATATTTTTTTCATTTTTCATTTTTACTTATCTCGTTGCACAGGGTGTACCAACAATGTTCAATCCATTGAAATAATTCCTCATTCAGCTTTATATCGTAATACATTTGATTTCCTTAACCTGGGCTTCCGCTTATAAATACAGATCGAATTTCCCCAACCAAACATTGGTCGGTTGTGGTTTTTTTATCTAGATTTTGTGGTTTTTTATCTAAAGAATGTTATAACATCAAGGATCTAAATCGGAGAATCAATAGAACAGACAATTCTTGCTATTGTTATGCATAAAAATGAATACGAAGAGAAATTTATATGAAAATAAATGAAAATATGACAAATAAAAAATCTCCTGCATGTTTTCTAATTATTAATTTTTGTTTTATATAGAGATAATCAATTCGTTTTCCCAAAATTGTACCCTAAAGATAATTTCCAAAATCAACAGATCCAGAACCAAAGAATAAAGATAATGAAATTTAAATAAAATCATTTGGTAAGCCTCCACACCCCAAAATATAGTATAATATACCATAAACTAAAATACGGTAGGTTTAAATGGCTAAAAACCTATATGATTTCTTGTAATTTTAATCCGATATTTTAAATCTAACGATAAATCTATTCAAAAAAATATTTAAATTTAAATATAATAATTTAGATAATTTATTTTATAATATTTTTCATATAAATATATATAGTTTATCAATCAATATTAGACGATAAAATATCAATGTTTTTTTTTTATTATTAATGTAAAAAATTATTGATGTTTAACGAGCACATTATAATTATAAAATCAAAAAGCATCATAATCAAAAAAATATTAATGATTTTTAAAACATATATATTAATTTAAAAATAAACGGAAATATCAACAATTTTGTCATTGCACCCACTCTAGATCAAAAATTAATTAATTCAATAGGTGGAAAATAATTCATTTATTTACTCAGCCCGTAAATGTATAAACAATATATTTAAATATAAATAATTTTTAAATATTGTCGGATTAAATATCTTTATCGATTAATTTTCGTTGTCTTAAACGATCTTCTAATTGATCAATTCGATCATTTATTGATTTAATTGATTCTAACATTCGTGTATGTATATCATTATAATGTTGCATATTAATTTTTAAATTATCTTCAAATAAATCATTAAGATCGTCGATTTCCAATGTTTTATCAGAGAGTACCCGCAATTGATCACCAATATCTTCGGGAATATCACGAAAATAGTTAGCACTTAATGTTGGTTCAAGTGTTTTAATTTTTTCTAATGTTTCAAAATTTGCCGCTAATTCTGGTGCAACTGTATTCACATAAACCTCTTTTGCTTTTACATCATGCATTTCATTTACATAATTTGGATCCAATAATTGTTCCAATTCATCAACACGTTTTGTAACATTTGTAATTTTATCACGTCCACTCATTGCACTTGTAATCAAAGTATTTGCCGATAGAATGGCTTCAATTAAATCTTCACCTTTCAATGAACCGGTACTGTGATTATCACTATTTTTATTTGTTGCAATCGTTGTTGTTGTTGTTGTTGAAGTAGTTGTTGTTGTTACAGCTGCAGTATCACTGTTATTATTATTATTATTACCAATATTAATTGGTAATGGAATTGTACCTAACAATTCATTTAGATTGTCAATACGTTTCTCAATTGAATCTAATACTTCCATTATTTTTTTTTTTCGTTTTTCCTTTTTTTTAATTATAAACTAGAATTATAAAAATGGTAATAAAACAATTACTTTTGGGTGTTGCATTACAATTTTTTTTTTTTTTTGTATATAAAAAAACATTGTACTTACAATTTCTATTTTTTTCTTTTTGTTGTTTTCTTGGGGGTTCAAATTTTAAATCAAAAACCACTAAATTATTTTAATAAATAAATATTTTATATAATTAAAATCCGGAATATTTAATAAACAAATTAAATATATTTTTAAATAAATAAAAATTCTATTTCGCTATTGAATTTCTTTTCGTTCTGCCCAAAAAGATTGTTATTGATTTCTTTTTATTTTTATTTTTGTAAATAGAAAAAAAATGTAGTCATCAAAAGCGATGTTGCCGTATTTTTAAAAGGTATGTTTTCTATAAATGTTTACATTAAAAATTTTAATAGAATATAAATAAATTAAATCAAATTAATAGAATCCCCAAAAGATAATTGATTAATTTTTTAAATATAATATAAAATAAATAACTAAATATTTATGTGAATTTAGCAAATAAACACCAAATAAAATTGTTATTAAATTTTACCAAATAACAAAATTTTTCCGAAGCATTGATATTGAATGAGACAAACGGCAACGTGGAAAATGGTTGAAAAGCGAAAATGTATTGTCGTATAATGTCCAGAGAACCGAAAAGAAAACAAACTCAGAGAGTATTCTAAAATATTTTTAACGACAAACTTGCGATTTTATTTTAAATTTTATTTAAATAATATATAAATTATATAAACACACACAAAAAAAAATAAATAAAAACAATTTTTAAATGAATAAAAAGTATTAGAACACCGATTTATTAAAAATTGTATTATATATTTTGGAAAATTAATTAAAAGTTTTTTTATTATTATTTTATCTTTTCAATTAAATTATCTATTTATTTTATTGACAAAATGTCAAATTTAAATAAAAAATTTATATTACTCATTTGCTGTCAAGAGTTTTTCTTTTGTTTATATTTCCATTTTTTTTGTTTGTGATTTTTTTTTGTTATTATTTCTTTTGTCTCAAAACAATGGGAACAAATTTTTTTTTTTTTTTATTATTATAATAATAAATTAAAAGTTATTTAAAAATAAAATAAAAATTACTGTAATATTAATATGAATTAAAATATATATATATATGTTTAATATTTATTAAACCACGCGTTTAAATAGAATTTTTTAAATCAGTCAGTAATTATTTATCGTCATTCGTGAATGATTGATTTTTAAATATAATTTTTAATACACTTTTACTGTCTAAAAATTGTGTTTTAATTTTTGATATTCATTTTATTTAAAAATAAATAAAAAAAAAAAAAAAAAGTTAATAAAAAGTGTATATAATTTTTTAATTTAAATAAAATTAAATAGTATATAGTAATAATAATATTAAATAGCAGTGAATGTTATTTATTTTACATAAAAAAAATAAATCCTGAAAAGCTAAAATATAAATCATCAAAGGAATATAATATACCAAACCAACAAAAAAAAAAAAACAATGTCATTTCAAGAAAGTCCCACTCGAGAATCTATAACATTACTGAATGGAGTCCCAACAACAACCGCCACCATCACAACAGTCGCAATAGCCACAACAGGCGAAACAAAAAAGGATGAATCAATTGTGCGTGAATTCAGTTTGGGTAGCATCAATTCAAATGCTAGCCAAGAAGAACAGTATTTATATAGCGAACATTCCGTTGAATTATTGGTACGTATGGAACATTATATGGCAGAAAATCAATTGTGTGATGTTGTGCTTATAGCTGGAATTGATGGTGTACGGTAAGTTTTATATTTTATTATTTAACATTGACAATGAAACATTTTGTTCCCTTTTCACACCAAACACATATAAAACAAAAAGTTTTGTTTGCTATTTATTGTTGTAACCGTGTAACTGATCTTTCTAATAATAATAATAATAAAATAATACAACAAAAAGAAATATAAACAAAGATCTTTTGTGCTATAATTAGAACAAAAGATTATTTTATTTGATATTTATGCCTTGTATTATATTTATTTTAATATTCTGGCGCGTATAGTCGTATATATATATATATATATTAAATGAACCGCATCCATCGCAAATTTTAGTTTACATGAATGAAAATTCATGCATTAAAAAAAAAGAAAAACTAAAAATAATACAAATGACTCCTCTAATAATAATAATAATAATATACAAGACAAAGCAATAGACATATTAACAGACAATAACACAGGAAACATTATTTATCTATATATATATATATATATATATTCCACAATGTATCAGCTGCGTTCTGGGATGTCATTGACACATATTGGTATATATATGTATCATCTTAAAAACTTCTAATCTTCTTTGTTTTTATTTTGGTTGTCTGCATTTTTGCAAACAAAGATATATTATATATTATTTATTTAATAAATTAATTGATTATAGAATACCTGCACATCGCTTAGTTCTATCTGCATCCAGTGCATATTTTTCGGCTATGTTTACTGGCTCCTTGATAGAAACACAACAAAAGGAAATTACATTAGGTGGAGTAAAAGGAGACGTTCTACAATATTTAATAAAATATTGTTATTCAGGTATTTTAAAATGGCATTTAACATTATAATATTTATTTTTATTTTTAATCTGATGTATATTTTATTAGGACGAATTGATATACGAGAAAATAATGTTGAAAGTCTTTTAGCGGCTGCATCCCTATTCCAATTGAATACAATTGTATCGGCATGTAGTAATTTTTTAGCAAAACAGTTACATCCATCGAATTGCTTAGGTTTTGCTTTATTTGCCGAACAACAAAATTGTAAAACGCTATTGGAATTGGCAAAAGAATATACAGATACTAATTTTTTACAAGTTAGTTCAAATTCATCAAACTTGAATTAAGAATTATATACACAAAAATGTTAAATTACTAATAATTATTATTAATTTTTTGTTTTTTTTTTTTTTTTGTAAAAGGTATGTAAAAATGCAGAATTTTTTTTACTCGATGAAAAACAATTGGCAAACGTATTGAAAAGTGACTTTTTGAATGTGAAAAGTGAACAAGAGGTATTTCAGGCATTATTAGCATGGATACATCATGATTCAAATCGTAAAAAATATATCCCAGAATTATTGTCATTAATACGTTTACCTCTTATACAGCCAGCGGTAATTTGGTTTTTAAATAATTTTGTTATTACGATTTAATCCACTTTTGTGTCTATTTTATTTATTATAGTTTATTGCTGATCATGTTGAATCTGTATGTAATACAAGTGATTGTCAAAAATTGATATTGGAAGCATTAAAATGGCATGTATTACCGGAACGTCGTTCACAAAACGCAAATGATCGTACACGTCCACGACATTCGACAATTGGTCGATTGTTGGCCATCGGCGGTTTAGACGCTCAAAAAGGTGCAATTTGCATTGAAAGTTATTGTCCACGTTTAAATGTTTGGTCACTATTCAAACATATGTCAGTTAGACGTTTTCAGTATGGTGTTGCGTTAATCGAAGATAAATTAATATTTGTTGGTGGTCGTGATGGCTTAAAAACATTAAATAGTGTTGAATGTTTGGATTTGCAAACGTTGACGGTAACACCATTGGGTCCAATGAATACCCATCGTCATGGATTAAGTGTTGTCGTTTTAGAAGGACCATTATATGCTGTCGGTGGCCATGATGGTTGGACATATTTGAATACCGTTGAAAGGTTTGTCCTTATAGTTATATCGTTACAAAATTTGTGCTGAACTTTTGCTGAATGCAGAATGTTCCCTTTATTTAATATTTTTGAATAATTAATAAATAAATAAATTTAGATGGGATCCAATTGCACGTACATGGAGTAATGTTGCGCCAATGTCATCGATGCGTTCAACGGCCGCCGTTGCTGTTATGAATAAACGATTGTATGTGGTCGGTGGCCGTGATAGTAGTGGTTGTCATCGATCCGTTGAATGTTATGATCCACATACAAATAAATGGACATTACGTGCACCAATGAATAAACGTCGTGGTTCTGTTGCTGTAAGTGTATATATATATATATTATTAATATTATTAATTGCCATAAAATGTATTATTATCTGATGTTTCACATTTGGTACGGATTCACAACGAATGGGGTTGAATTTTTTAATTGTAAATTTGCCCATTATTAATAAATTTGTTATTTCTTTTATTTTTATACATCAAAAAGGTCGCTGCTCTCAATGGTTATTTGTATGCATTAGGTGGAAATGATAGTCCGGCAATTAATCCATATGTATGTCGTACCGAAACGGTTGAACGTTATGATCAACTAACAGATACATGGACATTAGTGAGTTTGTTTTTTTTTGTTCTTATATCAATTGTAAATCATAAAATTTCACATTACTTTGTTATTGTTTTTAATAATCCCAATTATTGATGGAATTGCATAATTATCATTTACATCTCATTGCATTGCATTCATTTTGATATTTCAATTAGATTGCATCGTTGAAATTGGGTCGTGATGCTATCGGTGCAGCATCATTTGGTGGTTCATTAATTGCCGTTGGTGGTTTTGATGGTGATAAATATCATAAAACTGTTGAACAATATAATCCTGAAACGCAAAAATGGACAAATTTAGCTCCATTAAATTTTTGTCGTTCCGGTTTCACTCTCATTGAAATACCAAATCATTTTCCAGAAACTCCAAGGGTTTAGTAATTTATGACTATATTTAAAAAAAAAAAAAATTGTTAACTTTTAATGCTTTTGTGTATTGATAAATGGTTTTTTTATATTAATTTGATTTATTTGTAGTTTTTTTTTTCTTTTTTTTAATATCGGAACCTATATGAATTTTGGTTTATATAATTTTATAATAAATTTTTTTTTAAATAATTGTGAGTGTATTTGATACTTTTAGGGGCAATGTAAAATAATATTGTAATTATTATAGAAAAAAAAATGATTTAAATGCAACTATACTAAATGATTAAATCAAAATTAAAATTAATTTTAGTTTTATTTTTTGCGTTATCCCAATATTTTAATGTATTTTATCTCTGCTTTATTATTATTTATTTATATTAATTTATTTAAATTAAGTTTTGATGTAAGTTAAAAAGTATTTTTTTTTAAAGTGTGTTTTTTTTTTTGTGTTTGCCGTGTGTTTTCAAATCACCGCCGCCGCCACCGCCGCGCTTTCAAATTAATAAAAGGTTTAAAGTGAATTTCAATTTAATAATTAATAAATTTTAACATACTCACGCTTTAAATATTATCAAAAAAAATTTTGCATGTAATTTAATATTGAAAAAAAAAAAAAAACAATTCTTTAAAACTCGAAGACAATAAAAATGTATTTTTTAATTTCATAGAAAAAAATATGGCAACCTGTACGACCAAATTTCAATCAAGGCCGAAACATGGAACTTATTGATTATTATATGTGATCTAATCAAATTAATTTTATTAAATAATTAAATTAAAATTAAAAATATATTTTTTTTATCGACTGTATAGGCAAAATTTTATAAACAACAGACTTAAAAAAACAAAAAGAAACTAAACTAAATTAAAAAAAAAAAAAAAAAAATATCGTACTGAAATAAAATTAAATAATTTTTGTTTTTTACGGCATTTTATTGATCTCTTTCGATTATTTTTTTAAATATACTCATTTATTTTTATTTTTTATTTTTTTTTTTAACTAAACAATAAGTTATTTAATTTATAAAAAAATTAATAAATACTCTATGATAATTAATTATTCGGAATAATAAAACAAAAATAAACAAATTTTAATTATATATAATTTGCTGCGAGTAGTGGGAATTTTAAAATAATTAATTAACCTATATATTATATAATATAATTATATTAAAACTTAGAATTAATTATATTAAATAACTTGCAAGACTAAATTATAATTATATATTTATCGAGAGTTTTTTTTTTTTTTTTTTGAAATAAATTTAGTTTTATATAAATACTATTTTTTTAATAAAGAATATTTTTTATTAAAAATTAATTAATTTTATTAAATACTTTATTGAACTTTTACGTCTGTCTGTCGTCTGTTGATTAAATAAGAACAGCTACTCTATAAATGTTAGCCTTTCTATGGT
Organism: Dilophus febrilis; assembly: GCA_958336335.1. NCBI lineage: Eukaryota > Metazoa > Arthropoda > Insecta > Diptera > Bibionidae > Dilophus > Dilophus febrilis. The sequence continues at coordinate 6,082,224 of OY284470.1, read as the reverse complement.
CTTTGATGATCCTTTGTTGATCATAATAAAAATCATGATCCTCCTTTAAAGTCTTTTTAATGATTAAATTTTTATAAAACAAAAAAAAAAACTAATTAAAAACTTTTTTTCTGTATTTAACAAACAAAAAACAAAAAAATGTTACAATAAAATAGTAATAATAGAATATATACATATTTAAAAATGTGAATTAAAAAAAATAAATATATCTTTTTCTTTAGAATTCTAATATAGAAAAAATGGCGATCATTAAAATACCAAAAAAATTAATTATTCACAAATCATTAAACATCATAAATAAATTCAAACAATAAATTCGTCAGTTTTTCGTCACATATTTATATTAAGTATAATAGTTATTAAATGTTTGTTATTAAACAACTAAAAAAAAAAATTTAATTTAAAATTAAATTATCTCCATTCCGCATTTGTTTTTTTTTTGTTCAATTAAAAAACGATAAACTTATAAAAGGTTTTGTTGGTTTTCTAATTTTTTATACACGTTTGAAGAGTCCATTTGGGTCCGTTTTGTTTTGTTTTTTTTTTTTTTTTTTTTGTATCAGAATAAATCGGGAATTGTTCGTTTTCCTTCTTGTAATTCTTTAGCCATCGTTAATAAATCATAATTAATAGTATCGGTTACGATTGAATCTTTCCTGTTTTGTTATTTTTAATAATATTGCGTGAGTATAAAATTGTCAAAAATAACAAAATATGCAATATGCAAATATATATATTTACTTATATTCCGGATGATTTGTAACAAATTTTCGAATCCATGATGCCGTTGTTAATACTTCACCAGATGCTCTACGTTTTATAAATTTTAAATATTTATCAATCGTAGAATATGTCTGAACATCAACATCCATTGTATCCAAATATTTACGAACCAATGGTATTAATCCAGGAAAATCATCCTATATAAAAATATAACACACAAAAAATTATTACATTATTATTAATAAAATATTTATATTATATTACAATTCCATTTATAATCTCATTGATGGTCATTAATTTATAATTATTTTCATGTGATTTTTCATTTTGATATTGATATTGATGATGATGTTGATGTTGATGTTGATGTTGATGATGTTGATGATATTGATCATTAGCATTATTTCTCATAATACATTCATAAATATTATTAATTGACGCATTATTATTATTATTTTGTACACTCGGAAATACATCCGAACGAAACCAAAAACGTTCATCGATGCATGCATTACGTGTTTGTGCTTTTACCATATTCGCATCTACCTTACTGATTGGCATTAGAAAATTCGTTTTAAATGATAACATGGTACGTGTCAATAATACCATAAAACAAACAATTGCAGCATTTTCAAAATCGGTGAATTGTAATTCACATGGACGAAATTCAACACGCCATCCAATGTCCGAATTCAATGATGGTGGTGGTTTAAAACGTAACGTTTGCCAATTTGTCGATTGTATTGATTCAAAATGTTGTGTTGTTTCCCAATCTTTTACAAATATATTATCTTTTAGTATTACCAATGGATCACGAATGAATAAATAGGCAATGTGTTGGGCCAATAGATGATCAACATTTGCTGTACGTAATCTTGTGTAAATTTCTTTATCATAATCAAATGGTACATCATTATAACTATGTATATAAAATAGGGAAAAATAGGTTTATTTATATTATTAATATATAATTGTTATATTGCGAACCTTTCACCATTTTCCGATAAATATGCATGAACCGTATCACAACGTGATTTTGGTATACGTAATTGATCCTCGTTGATCAATTTTAAATTACGTTCTTCACATGTACGACTGTCCAGTGATGCCGTCAATAAATCCCAACGTGAATCGACATCCGTTAGGTATCCCCGGAATATTGGTGATGCAGCTGTTAATGCTAACATTACCGGTGTTATCGGTAATAATTGATCAAAAAGTGTACGGGCTTCATTAATATCACTTGCCTATAGATGTTATAAAAAAATAAAATTTTTAATTCTTATATATCCTCTCTATCGCAATATATAAATCGCAAACTAATAATATGATAATAAATTATTATACTTGAAAAGTAACTTGTAAACAACAAGAACATCCACCAAATGCTAATGCATCCATATGAATTGTATCTGGTCGATCACCGGGACTATCAATAACTGGAATTTGTGTATGTTCATCTATAAATACTAAATATATATATACAAAATCATTAATACTTTGTAATATTTTGATTCATTTTGATCACTAACTTTTAACATTCATATCATGTGGTGCATTACGTCTACACAAACCATTACGGGTGAGTGCCAAAAAACGTGGATGACTTTGAAAAATTAACTCATCGGGAATGTATTGTGATTTAGCAATTGATTCAGGATCATTTGGTTTCGGCATATATTCCGGTTCGGTAAACATTGGCGTACCCAATCTTGGAAATGTTGTGATGGTCATTAATTTTTCATTGCTATGTAATAGATTAACGATATCATTACGACGTTCCCTCATTTTTCTTTCAATTGTACCCAATTCTTGAATGGTATGACCATATGGTTTTGCCGGTGTACCTTCTAACATAAATGCACCATATTCTGGTTGCCAAATTGAATTAATATTCAATTGTAAATTATCCAAAGTATCGAGTATTTCATGAGATCTCAACGATACCCGAACATTTCGTTGTTCGTCATTAAATTTAAGCAGTGCATATTCAATCTGTAATAGGTATATATATGGATGATTTATTTATTTACATATATATTAAATTATTAATTTAAATCAAAAGTGATTTGAACGAAAGGTTTCCGAACTTTACCTCATCACCCCATTTGAATTGATCATTTCGGCGATAACGATATTTTTTGTATAAATTTAGAAATTGTTCAATTCCATGATAACGAATATGTTTTGATAATTTTTTAGTGTCTTCCCAATTTAATGCAATACCATCTGTTAATAGTCCCATATTACGTGTTTTGTCGTTATATTATATAATTATTGTTTATTGACTTGTTCTCTCTATATAAGGATATAAATAAATGAATATTATTTATTTATTATTCATATGATGAATATTAATCAATAACTCGATTTATCTAATTGTTTTTGCTTATAATTACATAACGTTTTGATATTACTCTATACAATTTAAAATTAAATATGATTTTTTGTAAAACTATCGATCTGAAATTTATAAATACATTGTTTTAATAAGGATCAAAACAAATCAATATATTCTTTTATGTATAATTATATTTATTATACAATTAATATATTATGCAATTACGTACGTATAATTATATTGAGAGTTTTTATGATTTTTTTTTCATTTACAAAACAGGTTACAAAAAAACTTCGTTATATAATTAATATTTATAAGCGGTATTTTTATTACATTTATATAAAAAACAATAAATTTTATTTTATTCAAATCAAAACAGACGATTCAAATATTATTGTATAATTAATAGATGTTTTTTAAAGCGATGCAATTAATCAAGCAATTTTTAATTTAATTACAGGTAAAATACACAAATATTTTACGATTTAGGAAGGGTAGTAAACATTTTTTTTATTTATTAAACTCCATTTTAAAAGAATTAAAAACCATCGATAAGAAACAGCAGATGAGAATAAGATCTCTTGAAATAATAATTCATTGACTTTGTATTTGGGAATGCTAAGTGAAATGCTAATTAATGATCAGAATAAAAAAAAACGAAAATTTCAAACAAATTAAATGCAGAATGGCGCGGTTTCTTATACGAGGATATCTGATGGAAAAATATATAACTGCGTGATGGAGCAAATTAAGGAAAAATTTATTAAAAATTCTGAACTATATATGGGGTTTATAAATAATTTACTGATTTTATTAATCGAAATCAATCTATAGAAAATCTAGAATATGCACCCTCTCCATCTCTATACTATTATATAAAAACGGTTTAAGCCAATAACCATAATGAAAAAAAAATCAAAACGTGTCATATTATATAAAACGGAATATTGTAAATTTAATGACAAAATCCCCGCAATATAATAAATCTTAATTATATAGTAAAAAAAAATGAATTTTTACAAACCTATAAACAACAAAAAAAAAGTATTAATACAAATTTTAAAAAAACTATAAACACCACACACAAATATTAATTATTATATAAATATACAATGAAAATATAATATAAAAATTTTAATTATATATAACAGTAGATATTAAAATAAAATTTAAATTTAAATTAATATAATAATTATATGAAACAACAACAAAACACAAAACATATAAATATTTATTTACAATAAATAAACGAGGCACACACAACGAACTGACGAATTCCCTTTCAAGTACAAAAACGGACTAAAATCTTAGCATTTTCTAATCTGTTTTATATTTAATTTTTATATTATTTATTAATTAATTAATTAATTTTTTCTCTAAATATAAAATATAATTGAGAAAAATTTTACTATAATAATAATAATAATAATAATATGTATTAATGCTGTTAACGTCAGTGTATAAAATAAAATTAATAAATTAAAATTATTATGTTAATGAAGCGCATAACGTTTTTGCATAAATTTTATAGTATATATATATATATGAGTATTTATAGTGCAAATATATAAATCGTCATTCGGCGATCAGTATTCTATATAAATATTATAAAATCAAAAGAAATATTCTTAGGCTTGGCGTTTATAGTGATGTTAAGCATTTTGCGAATTAGAACCTTTTATAGAACATTATTACGACGGTGTTTACTATAACGCAGATGATTTAGGAATTTTCTACGAGTGGAAATTACCTTTATTTTTCTCTTTAATTTCATATTTTACTATAAAATGTTACAATTAACTATTTTTCAATAAATTTCTTATCTATAGATTTCTAAAGAAATGGATAAAAACCTGAAAATTGATACAATAAAAAATTCTATCATACACAAAAGTCATTTTCTTCCATTTTTCATCAAACCTTATATTAAGATCCAAATATTTTTCATCAAACCTCCATATAGATATATGAATGCGATCATATCTCCATATAATATATATGATCTCTTGGATTTCTATATAGAAATATATTTGTATTTTAACCTTTTGAATACCTTTTAATAATAATATTCAATATCATTTTTGGCTGGGATCTTATATTATATGAAAACTCAAACGTTTTATCAATTGTCATCGATTAATTTATTTTCATATATATAGATTATTACTCATTCCCATCATCATATATATATATATTAGGTTGTCGAAAAAGTATTGATAATTTTTATAAATAGATGTCATTATAATTGAATATTTCAAGTAGTACTAATCTGATCAGGTAACACTAACATATGTTCGAAAGATGACATTTCACTGAAAAAGTCTATGAAATCATATCAAAAATTGAAGAAAATCGAGACGTAAGATATCGCTAAAGAACTAAACATTCATCACCAAACAGTTTTAAACCATTTGACAAAGGCTGGATACAAGAAAAAGCTCGATGTTTGGGTACCACATGAATTAACACAAAACAATTTAATGAACCGAATTTCCATTTGCGAAACGCTGTTTAAAAGGAACGAAATCGAGTCATTTTTAAAGCGAATGATTACAGGTGATGAAAAATGAATCACATACACATAATAATGTACGAAAAAGATCGTGGTCCAAGAAGGGTGAAGCTCCTAAAACAGTAGCAAAACCTGGATTAACTCCAAGAAAGGTAATGCTGTCTGTTTGTTGGGATTGGAAAGGAATCGTTCATTATGAATTACTAGCACCCGGTCAAACCATTGATTCCGATCTCTATTGTCAACAATTAACAAGATTGAAGCACGAGATTAAAAAAAAACGTCCAGAATGAATCAATCGAAAGGGTGTTGTGTTCCATCATGACAACGCGAGACCACACACATCTATGATGACTCGGCAGAAACTGAGAGAGTTTGGCTGGGAAGTTTTAATGCATCCACCATATATAGCCCGGACCTTGCACCTTCAGATTATCATTTGTTCCGGTCTCTGCAGAACTCCCTTAATGGTTTAAAATTAAATTCCGCAGAGGACTGCAAAATGCACTTGGATCAGTTTTTTGCCCAGAAAACACAGAAGTTCTACAGTGATGGGATAATGTCTTTACCAGAAAAATGGCAAAGGGTCATCGATCAAAACGGCGCATATTTGGTTTAATAAAGTTCATTTGAAATATATAAAAAAATCGTTTGAATTTTGTAAAAAAAATTATCAATACTTTTTCGACAACCTAATATATATATATTTCATTTAATAGAGGATTCAATAATAACAATAATTGTCTATCAAGTTCTGTGCAATTAGTCACAAATAAATAATATATAATATGCGTACTCTGGTCTGGTCGTACTTATTATTTAAACACAACTTGTGACAGTCCTGCAACAATAAAATTTTAATTAATTATTATATAATAACATAATATAATATATAATAGATTCAATTATCATAATCAAATATTTATATATAAATTATTTATTGTTAATTTTCAATTTAAATATTAATATATACTAAATAATAAAATATATATTTATGATTAAATTAAAATATTTAATTAAATTAAAATATATGTATTTATTTATTTATTTTTACGTAATTAAATATATGAATATATATTTTATATAATTTTTGTTGTATCGCGCAGTCGATGATGATTCAGTCAGATCATTCATTCATTCATCAAAAAAAAAAAACAAAGAAAAAACAATAAGAAAACGTAGATCAAACTCCGTCAAACTCTAACTTGTCCACCTACACCTACAACACCTTATTTGATTTTCCATAATCCATTAATAAGGAAATTTTGTGTAATTTTCCTTTAGACTTTCAAATAATTTTCTGAAGGAAGTTTTGTATTGATTTCTTAAGCAAATTTTGTATCCTTTACTAATGAACTAATTTGCTAATTTGAATACTTTTCTAAGGGAAATTTTTAGATAATTTTCTAAAGGAAATTTTTTCTATATTTTTCTATAACCTTCTAAAGGAAATGTCCTTTAATTTCCTTAAGGGTATTTTTTTAAATTTTCTAAAGGATAGTTTAGATAATTTTCTAAAGGGAAATTTAGTTAATATTCTAAAGGATATTTTGTACAATTTTCTTAAGGAAATTTTAGATAATTTTCTTAAGGAAATTTTAGATAATTTTCTTAAGGAAATTTTAGATAATTTTCTTAAGGAAATTTTAGATAATTTTCTTAAGGAAATTTTAGATAATTTTCTTAAGGAAATTTTAGATAATTTTCTTAAGGAAATTTTAGATAATTTTCTTAAGGAAATTTTATATAATTTTCTAAAGGAAATTTTGTACAATTTTCTTAAGGAAATTCTGTATAATTTTCTTAAGGACATTCTGTATAATTTTCTTAAGGAAATTCTGTATAATTGACTAAAGGAAAATTTAGTTAATATTCTAAAGAACAAATTTTGTACAATTTCATAAAGGATATTTTGGATAATTTTCTAATTGGAAAATTTTGTAAAATTTTCTAAAGGAAGTCTAATTATTGTCTAATTTCCTATAACTTTGTAAAGGAAACTTGGTATATTTTTCTAAAGGGAATTTTACATGGATTTCTTCAGGAAAATTTGTATAATTTTTTTTAAAGGATCCTAAAGGAAATTTTGTCCAATTTTCATACATTTCATGATTTGCAAAACCAAACTATATAGACCATCTTTCTACACGACTAAAGAATGAATACATAAACAAAAACATATCTAATCGTTCAGTAAATGCCTCCAGTGTCTCTTCTAATCCGATTCTAATCCGATATATACTAATAAATTAGATAACTTCATTCCATGTTTTATAAATTTTCAATTTGTTAAATTAAAACACATTGAATATTTTCAATTTAATACCATTTATTTAAAAAAAAAATGAAAATAAATCCATATATATATATATATTAACTCTATACAACTTTATATATCCTATATATATATATATATATATATATAAATATTCTTGGTCAAAATTATATATTTAAGTACTTAATAAAATACTCATAAAAAAAAACAAATAAAATACTTTTCTCATAATATATTAAAAATATTATTCAATATTTAATCAAAATAAAAACAAATTTAGTGCATATACAATAATAATAATATTTTTTTATATAAAATTCTTTGTTTTTATAACAACTAAAAAAATTAAATACTTTTTTCAAAATTTTTATTTATCTCTTTATTTTACACATAAAATAAACACAATTATATAGATTTTTATTTATTTATTTATTTATTTATATATAAAATTTGCAATAAAAAAAATAAAATATTATATTAAATGCATTTTTCTGCGATTAACAAAAATCTGTATTATATTTTTATTTTTTTTATATACATAAACTTCTCTCATTCATTATATATATATATAAAAATATTCATAAGAAAATAAAAAAAAATAAAAAATATTGTCGTCGTCGTCGCCGTTCAATTATCATAAAACTTGTGAGCAAAAATAAATTACAAATTCTATTTAAAAATGAAAAAAATCTGGAGGGGAATGAGTTTTTTTTTTCTCTATAGATTTAAAACCAATAAAATATATTTAAAAAAAAAAAATAGAAAATCAAATAGAAAAGATAACAAATTTTGGATAAATTTAAATATAAAAAAAAAACTTTTTTCTGTTTTTTTAAAACTAATCCTACATCACAATACATTTATTATTTTTTTAATTATTTACTTTAAAAATATTAAATTAATAATTTGTTCGTTTTCAATTGTTTTTGATAAAGTGCACTTTATTTATTTCATCTTTAATTTTTCGATGTGGTTTTTATTTTACAATTAATAAAAATTATGTTTCTCTTTTTATTTATAAAATTTGTTCGATTTTTCACAAAATATATATACTTAAAAATTTTCAACAGAATACGCACTGTAGAATTTCCATCCCAATATTTAATATATGCAATTTTATATTAAAAAAAAGAAAAAAAAAAAGGAGAAAAATATATAATATATAAAAAATTAAGAACATTTATAAAAATATAATAATAAAATTTTAAATTATTAAAAAAAACACCACTTAAAAAAAAAAAATTAGAAGCAAAATATTCAAGAATTTAAATTTTTCTATAATTAACACAAAAAGATAAATGTTTGAAAATATCTTCTTCTTCTTCTTCTTCTTTTGTTTAACTACAACTATTTGGATGAGTTAAATGTTTTTGAATTGCCGATGGAATGTCATCCGATGTTTTTGAATTATAACCATGTGGTCCATGTAATTCTGGACATTGACGTACACCTTCTTGGATTTCTTTTGCCTTCACCAATATATCATAATTTATTGTATCCGTAACCACTGAATCTTTTCTGTAAAATAAATGATAAGATTATGATAATTAATTTTATGTCAAACTTTTTAAATGACTGGAGGGTCAATAAGAAATCTTCAGAATTTTTTTTGATTACTAAAAATTTGCTTACTTATATTCTGGATGATTAAGTACTTCTTGACGTATCCATGAGGCCATTGTTAGTAATTCACCGGATGCACGACGTTGTATAAATCGTAAATATTGTTGTATTGTACAATGGGTATCGGCATCAACGTCCATCGATTGTAAATAACTATTAATAAGTGGTACCAATCCTGGGAAATGATCCTATAAAAAGAAATAATAAATACATATATTTTTTAGTTTTTTACTTTACTTTATATTTATTTAATTTAAATTTAATTCAAATACTTACCGCTTTACCATTTATAATTTGATCAATAGTCATCAATTCACATGCATCATCGTCTGAGTCTTCGACAACATTATTATTACCATTATAGTTTTCATTATCGATCGTCAGACCATTATTTAATGTACTATTCGATTCGACGACGCCACCACTTTGTTGTTTCGTTGTCATTTGTTTTCCTCCGGTAATATTTTTACGAAACCAAAATAGATCCTGACGACATGCATTACGTTTTTGTGCCTTTTGCATATTCTCATCAACTTTACTGATTGGCATTAGAAAATTTAATTTATACGATAATATGACACGTGTCAATAATACAATAAAACAAACAATTGCTGCATTTTCAAAATCAGTTAATTGAATTTCACATGGACGAAATTCAACACGCCAACCAATCGTTGAATTCGGTGGCGGTGGTTTAAAACGCATTGTTTGCCAATTTGTCGATTGGATATTCTCAAAATGATCCGTATCTTCGGTATCATTTTGATGGACTTTTTCCGAAAATAATGATAATGAATCACGTATAAATAAATGAGCAACATGTTGTGCCAACAGATGATCAATATCACCGTTACGTAAACGTTGATAAATTTTTTCATCGTAAACTATCGGTACATCATTGTATTTTTCACCGGCTGGTGATAAATACGAATCAATTGAATCGTATCGTGATTTTGAAATACGAAATTGATTTTCTTTTAATGGTTTTAGACCGCGTTCTTCAAGTGTTCGACAATCAACCGATGCACTGATAACATTCCAACGACAATCGGATTCGGTTAGATAACCACGATAGGCCGGTGATGCAGCTGAAAATGCTAACATAATCGGACATAACGGTGATAGTTGATCATATAGGGTACGTGCTTCGGTTATATTACAAGCCTAAATTTTAAAATTGTAATTAATATATTTAATTTTTTTTTTTTTTTTTTATAAATGATGATTGTTTATTTATTTTTACTTGAAATGTTAATTGTAAACAACAGCAACCCATTCCAAAACCCATTGCATCTAAATGGACAACATCTGGTTTATCAGCTGGACTACCATCAACTGGTATTTTTGTATTTTCATCTTTAAAAACTTTTGAAATAAATATAATATGATTATTATTACCATTATGAATTTAAAAGATATATTTCAAAACAAAAATAAACCAACCTTGTAGATTTATATCAACATTACTGCCACGACGTAATCGTATATTACGTGTTAACGTTCGAAAACGTGGGTGTCCCGGATATGTTGCTTCATCGGGAAAATATTTTGAACGTGCTGCTGATTCTTCACTGTTTGGTGTCGTTGCGTATATGGGAAATGTACATTCCGGTGCACCTAAACGTGGAAAATTGGTAATTGACATTACCGTTTCATCGGCCGGCAATAAACTGGTAACCTCCTGACGACGATATCGCATATTTGCTTCGACCACATTAAAATGAGCCAAAAGACCACCGTACGGTTGACCGGGTGTTCCTTCAACCATATACGCACCGTATTCGGGACGCCATAATGATTTTACACCTATGAATTTATACGTTGTTTTTTAAATTAAAATAATCATAGTAAAAAAAGCTTGTTCTTTGTAAAATCCTCGACCAAGGAAACCAACACCGTTGATATTTATCATATTTTAATAGGATTTAACTTAATGATAACATTTTGCACACCTTCTTCTTCTTCTTCCTTCTAAATACAATTTACACATAAACGCATATATACATTTATAAAATACACATATATCAATTAACACAACAAGATATATGTAACAATTATACAAGAAGAGTGTCGTTTAGTTTAGTATAGTGCAAAATAAATAATGATAACAATACAATAAATATATTACAAACAAAAAAAAACACCTTTGCGTTTTTATCTATTTATTTATTTATTTTTCCTGTTAAGCGAATAAATCAATAAGAAATATATGTTTATTGTAATATATATATATATATAGATAAGTGTTCAAATTAATTATTGAAAATGATTCAATTATATGTGTATATACATTGAATGTCGATGGCAGATGATGGTAATTGATATCATAATTAAAGTTTTCGTTATATAAAGGTAATCATAATAAGTGTTCTGATGTAAAATTGCGAAATTTGCTGAAATTTGAATATTTAAGTTTGTACAATGGATTTGATTAACCAAACCGAAATTGTATTAAAACAAAAGTCAAGCCAAGTACTCAAAAACCATTAATTAAAAAATTATCATAACTGCATAGACGATATTAATTCGTATAGAGTAATCCAAATTCGAACGGTCAAAAATTATAATATTTACCTTTTGGATCAGCCGCTTCTTTTTCATTTAATTTCGTTAGAATTTCGTGAGCACGTAACGATACCTTGGCTGTTTTATTTACATCATCAAATTTTACTAAAATGTATTCAACCTAAATTTCATGGAAATCAAAAAAAAATGTATTAGAAAAATGATTAAAATAAATTAAAAACACGAGATAAAAATGGCAAAATACAAAAAAATGCAAACAAAATGATAAGATAATTAAATAATTAAAATATATGGGATTCAATTAAAATATTATATAGTGATCATAATATAATTATTATATAATATATTAAAAAAAAATAAAATAATACCTCATCACCCCATTTTAAAATATCACCTTGTCGATCACGTAATCTTTTATATAAATGTATAAATTGTTCAATACCATGATCACGTACATGTTTTGATAATTTTTTTGTTTCATCCCAACTCATTGGACTACCTTCCGATAATAAACCCATTTCGAATAATTTTTCTTTGGAATTTTGTGCTGAAATATTAAAATTTTTTTGAAATTTAGTGTTATTTAAAAATAATTTGATTGGGTCACAAACAAACAAACAAACAAATTTTAAAAGCGATGCAATTTTTTTAATCCCCCATATATTTTATTGCAAAGTCATAATTTTTTTGATTTAATAAAATTAATCTTTATATAGAAAACTCTAGATATAGCTTTAAAATTATCGGAGGGGGCCCAACCACACACACACACAGTATATGATGTCATTATTAATAAATCATTATATGAATTTTTTTATTATCTATTTTTTTTCTTTTTAATATATAAAAAAAACATTTTGATATCGTTTTGTATTGCTGGTTGCGATTATCAAATTTTTTCAAGATCCACTCAATAACCATAATGGTTTTTATCGATTGATTTCCCACAATACCAATTTTATTCACACACAGTAGTATGAAAATATCCAAAAATAAAAATATTTATCCTTTGTTTTTTGAATTAATACGTTTAAGTTAGTCAAATGTTTACCTTATTATAGTTTCAAAAATCATTAAAAGTATTATTTGAAAGGTTGCAATAATTACAATGGTATTATTCAACGGTCAGTTGCATTGATGAACTTTAAATATTTCGATAACAATTATTCAAACACATCAATGTTCAATATATAAGAAGTCAATTTATACCGATAGATTATATATCGCGTATTTAACGTAAAAATCGTTAAATTTTATCTGTTTTTTGTATTCATTTAAAGATAATATAAATTTCATTATCAATTATTATTAGAATGAGGGGACTTTAAAAGTATTGACCGCATATACTTATAATTATTTCAAATATATATATAATAGATAGATTTGACTATCGCATATTATATAATTATTATCATTTCGTATTAAATGATCACTTGAACGTGCCTTCCAATCGTTTGATTGTTAACCAAATCAGTTTTATAAACAATAATTCCTATATAAAGACGACAAACTTTTATTGCTTTTATTGTATAGATATTTCAAAAAAATGTTTTCACTCCAAAACCAATTTAAACTTTATGTTATTACAAAGTTTCCACATTCAAAAGCGTGACTTTGATATTGATTTGAATAAAAACATCTGTGAAAAAATTCATTTGACAAAATGCGTTAACCAACCCAAACATTCCTGATCAGAGAACGAGAGAGTTCCAATTGTTCTGAACATTTTCTAATACCATCAAAACTTAATCGATATTTCATTTAATCATTTTGATCCATATTTGTTTAAACGTTTTAAAGAACAATATCGCTGCTTCTTCATTATAGTCTTAAAATTACAAAAAAAAAATTTCAAGTAATCATCGAAAAATTTTCATTTTAACAACGATTTTCTTTTTTCGATTTTAATCATATTAAAATTTTAAGTTCCATCACAAAAATAGAAATAAATAATAAAAAAATTCGGTATGAGTTCATTAGAAGCAAGACGTGAAGAATTTCGTAAATATTTAGAACGTAATGGTGTCGTTGACAGTTTAACAAAAGCTCTGATAAAATTGTACGAAGAAAAGGATAAACCGGAAAATGCAATTGCATTTGTACGTCAGTATATGTGTGAAGAATGTCCAACTGAAAGAGATTTTCTATCTTTACAAGCCGATTTAGATAAGGCAAAAAATAAAATTTTACAATTACAACAGGAAATGCATCGATTTAAGGGAAATCTAAAACGTACACCCAGTCAAATAAAATCAATGTTAGAATTGGGTTTTGAAAAATTACGAAACAATGAATCTTGTAAATCTCTACTGCGGAAATATTTAACAAAAGAAATATTCGATGAATTGAAAACATTGGAAACGCCAAAATTTGGATCAACCCTTTTGGATTGTGTACAATCGGGATTCGAAAATCATGATTCAAATATTGGAATATATGCACCGGATGCCGATGCATATACAATATTTTCGAAAATTTTCAATCCAATAATTGAAGATTATCATAAAGGGTTTACGGCTGAACAGAAGCATCCAACGAGTAATTGGGGTGATCCATTAACATTAGAAAATTTAGATATTAATAATGAATTTATTATATCGACACGTGTTCGATGTGGTCGTTCTCTAACCGAATTTCCCTTTAATCCATGCATGACCGAACATCAATACACCGAACTAATGGAAAAAGTACGTACGGTATTTGAAAATTTAACCGATGAATATGCTGGAAAATTTTATCCGTTAAACGATATGACTAAAGATCATCAACAAAAATTAATCGATGAACATTTTCTATTTAAAGAAGGTGATCGTTTTTTAGAATCAGCACGTGCCATACGATTTTGGCCAGTTGGTCGTGCTATTTTCCATAATGATGCAAAAACATTTTTAATTTGGATTAACGAAGAAGATCATTTACGATTCATATCGATGGATGGTGGTGGTGATTTAGGACAAATTTATAAACGTTTAATGGATGGCGTTGAAAAATGTTCAGAAAAATTGGAATTTTCCCATCATGAACGCTTAGGTTGGTTAACATTTTGTCCAACCAATTTGGGTACAACAATACGTGCTTCCGTTCACATACGTTTACCAAAATTATCGGCTGACGCGACACGTTTAAATGAAATTGCCGAACAATATAATTTACAAGTACGTGGTTCACACGGTGAACATACAGAATCTGAAAGTGGTATTTACGATATTTCAAATAAACGACGTATGGGTTTAACCGAATACGAAGCTGTTAAGGAAATGCATGATGGTATATCAGAAATGATAAAAATGGAAAAAGAAATGTAAATAACAAATCGACGTTTGTTTGGATATTTTTTGATAATAGTAAACAAAAAACATATAATTAATAATAATAAATTTTTGATTTGTTTCCGCTGATTTCATTTGATGAAATTGTGTTTATCTGTGTATTTATATATCTTTTCAATCTTTCTATATATATTGAATTGAATAAATTTAATATATCTTTTTATATATACTTGTCTCTAATCTTGACCTGTTAATCAATAAACCGTTTACCATAAAATCAATTGATTTGTATCGTATACAGAAATAAAAAAATTATATAATCTATAAAATCTATCTATATATAAATAATAACCGGAAAAATCAAGAATATGACTGTTTTGTGTGGTTTTTTCTTATAATTTTCCTATATTTAATTAAAAAAAAACAAATCTTATCCTTTATTGATCTATATATCATCATATATAGAGATAAATCATAAAGATAAATTAAAATATAAAAATTTTTCAATCATCTTTTTTTATTATTGTTGATCTAATCGCAAGAGTTTGTTTATTTTTTTTTTTTTGATTGTTTATCAAAAGGATATAGAAATTCAAATTAATAAATTCTAAATATATTTGGGGTATTTTTTTAATTATAATTTACTATATTTTATAATATGATTTTTATCACTCGGATCAGATATTTATATTTTATTTTTATTATACAGATATATATATAAATATATATATATATATATAAATAATTTTTGATTTGATATGTAGAATTGAGATTGGGATTGTTGATGATAATATTGATAAAATCATATAATATTAATTTTATAATTAAAATTATATTTTTTAATATTTTTTGTGTTCGCTTTAGCATAAACGATTAGATTTTAAATAATTTATGGCGAAATATATATTAAAAAATATAATAAATAATTGTATTATACATTCTGTCAAATTTTCTGTACAATTTGAAATTAAACACAAACAACTTATCAATCATCTAAATTTATTATATCCCCTTAAAAATAGGCCCCTTCTGAGGCAATACACTTCTTCCAACGAACAATCCAATCATCGAAACACTTTTTAAAGCTATATTCCGGGATGGCCTTCAGTTCTCGTTGCGAATTAGTTTTGATGTCTTCAATGCTCTCAAAACGGGTTCCACGAAGTGGTAATTTTAGTTTCGGAAACAGGAAAAAGTCACACAGGGCCATATCTGGAGAGTACGGTGGTTGTTCGATGATATTTGTTGAATTTTTGTTCAAAAACTCGTTCACAATGATCGCTTTGTGCGCTGGTGCATTATCGTGGTGCAAAATCCAA
This sequence comes from Dilophus febrilis, assembly GCA_958336335.1. Taxonomy (NCBI): domain Eukaryota; kingdom Metazoa; phylum Arthropoda; class Insecta; order Diptera; family Bibionidae; genus Dilophus; species Dilophus febrilis. Next base: position 6,065,636 of record OY284470.1, on the reverse strand, counting down.
CTGTTGTTCCGCCACAAATCTGGTCTTTTGCGACGAACATTCTCTCTCAAACGCCTCATAACGCCAAGATAATATTCTTTATTGACGGTTTGGCCCACCGGTAAGAATTCCGAATGAACAACACCACGAATATCGAAGAACACGGTCAGCATCACCTTGATTTTCGATTTGCTTTGGCGCGGTTTTTTCGGTTTCGGCTCATTTTTGCGCGCGTCATTCCGACGATTGTTGACTTGTTTGCATGTCGTACTCGAAAACCCATGTCTCGTCACCATAGCATCATAACTATTCGATGAACGTTGGATCGGAATTTACGCGTTCAAGCATGTCTTCAGCCACCTTACTGCGATTCACTTTTTGAAGAAAATTCAGATCTTTTGGCACCAATCGTGCTGCGACTTTCCGCATACCCAAAACATCAACCAAAATATGATGAGCGGTCTCATGAGACATGTTCATTTCTTTTCTTGGGCTATCTCTCGCAAACTATAATGACGATTTTCGAGCACCATTTCCTTTATTTTTTGTAGACGTTTTCTTCAGTTGAAGAGGTCGAAGGCCGTCCTGAACGTGGCAAATCGTTCACTTCTTCTCGCCCCTCTTTGAACGATTTATACCAATCGTAAACTTGAGTTTTCGACATGGTTGAATCACCAAATGTTTTTTTTTTCAACATTTCCAACGTTTTGGCACAAGAAATTTCGTTTGAAACACCAAATTTCACACAAACTCTTTGTTCGATATTTTTATCCATAGTGAAAATCGCAACGCACACAAAAGGTTGACTTGTTCCTAACGACGCCGTGTAAACAAACTAAATGACACACAGCAATAACAATTGACAGAATAGTTGCTGACAGTTGTGCCAACCTGGGAAAAAAAAATGTTTTGAAATATTCTCAGCGGGCAAATTTAAAATGAGAATTTCCGAGTACTTATTTGACAGAAGTATCATGCATATAGAGTTGAATTATGGGATGTTAATGGCAAAAGTTTTCCTTATGGAAATTATAAAGAATTTCCTCTTGATAAATATACAGAATTTCCTCTAGATAAATGTACAGAATTTCCTCTAGAAATTTGTACAGAATTTCCTTTAGAAATTTGTACAGAATTTCCTTTAGAAATTTGTACAGAATTTCCTTTAGAAATTTGTACAGAATTTCCTTTAGAAATTTGTAAAAAATTTCCTTTAGAAATTTGTATAGAATTTCCTTTAGAAATTTGTACAGAATTTCCTTTAGAAATTTGTACAGAATTTCCTCTAGAAAATTATACAGAATTTCCTCTAGATAAATATACAGAAATTCCTCTCGATAAATATCCAAAATTTCCTTTAGAAAATTATACAGAAAATTTCCTCTAGAAAATTATACAGAAAATTTCCTCTAGAAATTTGTACAGAATTTCCTCTAGAGTCAGAATTCTACTTCTACTCTACAGAATTTCCTCGATGAATTTTTCCGTTTGTTTAGCTATATTTATTTTGTATTGAGATATATAGCAACCGGCACAATGTGTTTTGAAAAGCCCTGTATCGATTATTTTAAAAGCATTATAATAAATATGTATATTTCTAAATATCCGTAAAATGTACAATATAACAATTATTATAATGTTTTTGATAAAAATATATGAATCATTTTCTATACACCTTTTTCTAATCTCATAAAAAATGCCCTTATTTATAACCCCCCCGCGTTGTTTCCTAAAATATTTAATACACGTGTAAAACAATATGTATATATATAGAGATTAAAAATGACCACAACAAAAAAAAAATACACAATACGCAAACAATATCTAAGTATTTAATTATAAGAAGTATATAAATTAGTTTTTTAGGTAAATTTTCTATATGTATAATGAATAATAATTAATAATACAATTTATATAGCTATATAATTAATAATATAATTGATATATAAAATATCTATATACTTACTTCAAAAAATTTATAATTTAAAAGTTGATTCGTACAACTAAAAAAAAAAAAAAACAAACAAATCAAATGCACTTGAATATCTATAGGAAAAAATTCTCGTTATAATGAAATATTTCTATAATGACGTTTTATAAATTTTTGTGTATTTATAATAATATAAAAAATGTGTTTTTTTTTTCTTCTATATATCAATTGCTATATATTTATTATAATCACTTCCTTTTTCGTTTAGAATATTCGTAAACCAAAAAGAAAAATTTCCATACACACAAAAATTATTTGGTTAACTTTAAAAATTTGTTTTTAATATATACTCAAGTTTTATTTTATGTTTTTTTTTTTAAATTTAACTAATTTATTATTATTATTATTATTTTGTTATATTAAAAGTATTAATAATATTCACAGAAGAAAAAAACACCAAGCAACAAAAATTAAACTGAATTTTCCACCAAATTTTAATAAGTACTGATGCAAATTCCTTTATAAACTACAAGTTTTTATATCTTTTTTTTTTTTTTTTTTTGCTCTGTAATTGTATGTGTTTTCTATAATTATACCGACGAATTTGTATATATATATATAGTGTGTTTGTTGTTGTTGTTGTTGTTGTTGTTGTTGTTGTTATTGATGTTTTATGATCTTTGAATGTATTCCTAATTTTTTTTTTGTTTTTAATTATTTGTGTGTGCTTCGCAAATTATTATCGATTTGGTATTGGTGATTTTCCTTTGAATTAAATATAGTATTTTGTGTATTTACCACCGCACCCGACACACCACACTTAAAAAAAAAACAACTAAACAGTTGTTAACCATCACTTTTTAACTGAGAACTATATAATTATTATATATTGGTATATGTACAAATTTTCTAATCAATCATCAGCACAATTGTTGCTTTTTAATATATATATATATATACATAGGTATTCTTCCTCTGGATTGTATCATATATACAATATAATTGCTAAAATTTTACGTCGATCGACCTAAATATTTATATTATAAAACCATTATTAGTCGCCGTTGTTGTTGTTGTTTATATTAATATATTTGATTTGTTTATACTTTATATGCACACTCGCACTCACACTCCACAAAACTTTAATAATGCGAATGATATCATGAATAAATTATTGCGTAATATTTTGCAAATTCATATATATTTATAATGATATGGGCGATATCAAATAAAAAATACACTCAAATCAAACTAACAATTACAACAAAAACATTAAATAATTCTATATATATTAACAGAGTTAAAAAAACAAAACATAGGTCAGCGGCTCCGTCCGTCCGGCTGCCTATATATTATAAATAATAATAATAATAATAACAACAACAACGGCAACAAAAAAAAAACATCAATTTTATTTCAATAACTAGAATAACAACAACAACAATTTCACTACTACTGCTAAATTACCAATTTATTTTTTTTTTGTTGATTTTTGTTGATTTTTTTTACAATGTCATGCTTTTTCATCAAAAAATAATAAATTAATAACATAAAATATATAGAGATAGATAATGAAAAACTAAAAACCTGATTATTTATTTATTTTTTTCTTATGATGTCACAATGAAATTTTTAATTTTTTCTTTTTTTTTTTTTAATTCGAGAAAATGCTATTTATTTTTAATAATAATTTAATTTTTTAAATGATATTTATTTTTTATCGCACGCAGCCAAAACACAAACAAATAATAAATACTCATACCAATACCATAAAATAAAAAAAATGACAACAAAAAAAAAAACAAATATGTTTAGTTATAATTCGGAATGATGATGATGATCATGAATGCAATTGATAGCGTGATAGAGACAAATAATAATTGACAAATGGTTTAAAAATTATGAATTTTAATGTTGTTGTACGGTTTTTTTTTGGATTGGGTTTTGCATAAAAATCAATTATTAGGTTTTTTATTTGTTGGATATAAAATGGAAAATTATTGTAGTTGTTATTATCTTTTTTAAAATTTTTATCTTTTTATCTTATTGTTATAAATAGAATAATGAAGATTCATTTTTCTTATATATATATAAAAATATTTATTTGATTAAATAAAATAAATAAATAAGAATTTATTGTATTTTAATCAAACACGAAAACGGTTATGTATTTTATTTATATATTGTTATACTTTTGAAAATGTGTCATACACGGAAGCTATATTCAACTGTAAGTGGATTAAATTAAAGGTAAATTTTCTACTCCGCTTCCACTTCAAATATTTCATATATTTTGTTTGTTTCTTGCTATATCTAAAGGAATTTTAAAGATCTTTAATTGAATTTTTTTTTTAATATATATAGAGTTTCCGAAAAAGTTGTATTCCTATTTAAACTATCGGTACAATTTTTTTTCTTTAAAATTTCATGATTTATATAATCGCAATTTAATTTCAAAAGTAAGTTCATAGCCGGTCAAAATAATAACATATAATTTCATATGATGATGATGATGATGAGTATAACAACTTAAATAATAATAAAAAATTGCATTACAAATTCAAAAATGTAAAAACTATATTAAAATTTTTGCAAAATTAAATAAATATTTCTATTAATTAAATGATATAAATTAAAATATTCTCTATAGATATATATATAAGAATATCACAGAATATATACGTATATATAAGATGATGAATTGATTAATTTAACAATATAAAACAAAACAAATAACCCAATGTGAAAGACATATAAAAAAAAAAAATAAAATTCTTATATTTTTCAATTAATTAAATCAATCATCGCTCTCTCGCTATATAACAGAATAAAATAACAATTAAATATTATATATAATAAAGGTCATTTAATTTGAACCCTTGCATATCTATACAACATATAATTAACATGTATATATTAAACAGAGGTCGGTCCTAATCATTCTGATGACCGCGGTTGTGTTTTATATTATAAATTTTCACAATCATTGCCAGATTAAATATTAATTTATAAACATAAAACATCGACATGCGGTGATTCTTATTAACAAAAAATAAATCGGATTTGTATGTGCTATTGCAACCGTCGTTAGAACCAGCATTGAATTTAAATCATTTTTCTTGTATGATTAAATTTTTATGCAGAAATATTTTAATTTCAATTAAATTCGTGAATTTATAGAATAATAAATAAATTAAATATTTTATACATACCACACACTATATATATATATATATATAGGACATTTATGGGTTAATTTGAGCAAGACCCAATAAATATAATAAGTGACGTGAAACCAATAAACGTGAGATTTTTTTTTTTTTAAATTAATCATATGCAAAAATTATCAGTCATCAGTTTATAAATTATTATTATATGATTTGATTGAATTAACATTTTTTAGATTTGAATATTTTCTATTATGCAGTTAAACATAATTATGACTCTTGGAGGATTGAAAATGGAATGGAGCCTGTTGTTTATCAAATTAAGATATATTTTCTTAGATAAAACTTAAAAAAATATGATAAAACCGAAACATACGTATTTTTTAGCTTAATTTTCGTACTAATATACTATAATTTAAGCTAAAATCTTTGAATATCTTGTATTTAAAAAGAAATTCAAAATGAATACAAACACTTCATCATACATTTATCGTATTTTTAAAGTTACGTGCTTGCAATACTGTACATAACATTATAATAATGATATTAACAAATTCCACAAGGAGAAAAAAATAAAAAAAATAAATAGACAACAGTGGAAATTAATCATTAAACGAAGAACGAAAGAAAAGATCAGTATATATGTGGTATTTTCGTAGTAAAAAAGAGCATAAACATATTTTATTATAAGGTGTCGCCACAATTTATCATCTCTATTACACCCCCTCTCGTAATATTTTTGTACAAGTCGCAAACGAAATAAGGAGATTTTTTAACATAAAATTTTGTAACAAAATCGTATCATCATCATCATCATCAATTTTCTTCATGTTTAGCTTTTTACTTATATTTATTATTAAACAAAACAAATTATAGTTTGTCTTTTTCTATTATCACATTGAATTGTAATGATGATGATGATGATGATGATGATGATGATGATGATGTTGATGTTGATGATAATGATGATAAGCACACAACAAAAAAAAAAGTAAACAACAAAATAAACAAAAAATTAAATTGAAATACAAAAAATTAATATTACATATATTGATATTATTTATTTTATAACAAAATGGAAAATGAATTTTTTTTAGTCGCATTTTAAAGGTGATTTTGGTTAGATGTGCGTCGAAAATTTCGTGCGTTTTTGTTTTGTTTTGTTTTTTTTTTTTTTTTTCACAATATCTCTATACTATACTATATTTTATATTTTTTTTTAATCTAAATACTGTTTTGTTTGTTGATGTTTTTTTTTTATTAAAAATAAAATCAAAACTGTTTGGGTTTTGTGAAAAAAGGTGGTGATTGTGATTATAATTTGTTATTTAACTTTTCAATTTGTTAATAAAATATATTAAACAATCAAATATATGAGTATAAAGTTTTATTAGTATTATTATTATTATTATTATTATTATTTTATCTGATTTATTTATTTAAAATAAATAAAAAGAAATCGAATGCGAATATAAAACGCAACAACAATAATAAAAAGAAAAAAAAAAACAATAATTGAAACGGAAAAGATCACTATAAAAAAAGTGCGGTATGACGACGACGGTGGTGCGGTATTGGTGGTGCGGTATGGTGCGGTGTGCGGGAGAATATTTAAAAAAATTTTAAAAACGATAAATAACAAAAAAATAAATAAATTACGACGATTATTTTCACCACCAAAACAGATAAATAAATAAATTATGCGTGTGCGTTTTGTCTGCGTGCGTGTGTGTTTGTATTTTTTTTTTTCAATTTATATTTACAAAAAATAACAAAATTAAATAAATAAATATTTTGTTAAAAAATATATTAATAAAAAAAAATTAAAAAATTAAAAAATAAAGCAAAGAAATTAAATAATAATCGACATATATAAGAAAAAATAATTGCGATTTGTTAGATTTAGTGGTACAATAAATAATTTAATAAATTATTTTGTTTTTAAAAATTTTATTTAAAAATTTTGTTTTATTTTTTCTTTTGAAAACGTGTGTGTGTGTTTACGCACATTTTATATACTATATATTATTATTATTATTATTTATTTATTACGTGTATTTTGGTTTTAATAATAAAAATTAAAAAAACATTATATATTATTTTAAATTAAAAATTATTTATTAATGAAAATCACATGTAATTTGTTTATTATATGGATTATAAGTACCGAAAGAAATAGGATTTTTATTCAAAATCAAGATTGGAAATTTATAAATGGTAAGTAACAAAAACATAAACATTATATTTTATTTTAATGCGCATTTTATTTTATGTGTTTAGAAACTAGACAAAATTTATTTTGTATGCGCGCATGTTTAATGGTATGAGTGTAATTTTTCGTTTTTTTTTTTTTTAAATTAACTTTTTTTTAGATAGTAAACAAATATATTTTTATTTATTTATATAAAATGTATGAAATCATTTTGTGTAAAACATATTTAAATATATAATTTTTAATTAAATACAAACAAAAAAAAAAAAAACATTAAACCAAAAAAAGTATCAACTATAAAAGTACATACTTTACTTTGATTAGAAATTTAGGATTATTATTAAGCATTAAAAGCGTTGTTGTTGGTTTTGGTCGAACAGCGATATAAAATGAAATGAGACGTGGGTGTTGGAGTTGGAGTGTATGTGTGTGTGTGTGTGTTATGTTTGAGCTTTTTAAGCACTATACTATATACTAGACTTTAAGTGAATTAGAATGATTTTTGTTTTTATTTTAATTGAATGTTTAAATAATAAATCTTTGTTTTTAATCGTAGATTTTTTTTTTCTTTTTAAATTAATTGTTCGAAATTTAATTTACTTTGAAAATTTTATTTGATATTATTGTTGTTTAATTTTATACTAAACACGTACATTACGATTTAGAAAACAGAGGTTAACAACCTAAACGTAATTATTAGTTCATTTTATGTAAAGTTATGGATTGCCATCGAACATAACAAACACATTAAAATTGAAATATTTATACCATAAACGAATTTTCTGTAAAATATTTGTAAAATAAAATATGCAACAATTTTCTGTGGTGGTTATCAAACGCCATAGATGATATTTATTTCTCTAATAATAAAGAATTCCTATATCAAAGATATAACTGAATTGAATCTACTATAAGATTAATAAGACGTAAGACTGTACTGTGCATTACCAATTTCCTTTAAACTTTTAAGAATTTTAACGATGCTTAATATTCTCTTTCAAGATATTCTAATACACAAAAATTACGCTTAATTAATTAATGTAAAAATGTGTTACGCATAAACATATTTTTTTATGTTTCTATCCCTGCTGTAGACTGTCGTCGTCTGCTTCTTCTCTGTAATGTATTTTTCTTATGAATGATTTTCGTTGTACGGTATTTTATTTATTTTTTTTTTTAAATTTATTGTGTTTTTATGGTTTTTATATATTTGAATTAATATTTGGTTTTTTTTTGTTTTTCATTTTTACAAATCTCTATACTAAAAAAAATATCATAAAATGATGATTTGTTTGGTGAATTATGAGTGCGGTGTGTGTGTGTGTGTGTGTGTGCGTATTTATATCAATTTGTTTTGTAAACACAGAGCGAAGGTTCGCAATTCAAAAAATAATTATTTGTTGTTTATTTAATTGTATTTTGTATTTTTTTTTTATTATTTATTTATATATAATTTATTATTTGTTGTGTGAATATTTTCGTCTCGACTTTTCACTCATATGGGTATTTTATTAATAATTGTTATAACAACAAAAAATAACCCAAATAATAATTTAAAAAATGCGTCCTATGCTCGTATGTTTTCCTGTATTGTTTTTTTTTTAAATCGTTAATGATACACCAAATAAAAACATATAAAGTTTTACTGCCCCTGAGTTGTTAGTGCGGTATTCCTTAAAAAGAAAAAAAAAATAAATAAATAGACATACAAATAAAAAAAAAATTAAATAACATTTTTTTAGTAGAGTTTGTATTTATTTATCGCATTTTTTTTATTATTATTATTATTATTATTATATTGATATGTTGACGTTGTTGAGTGGCGGTGATTGAAGAAGGGAGGAGGTGAGAGAGAAAGAGATGAAGGAAAAAATTAAAAATACAAATCATGCACACTAACGCATATTCATATTGGAAAAAAAATTATATAAAATCATATATATATATATAAAAATCTATATATGAAATATGAATACAAATTAATGTGTATGCGTACGATACGCATTTTTTTGTTTATATATAGCTATATATATATATATATATATTTATGTAGATTATACACCCCGCTCAATTCAACGACGACGACGACGACAACGTCAAACATAATATAAAACAAGACAACATAATTTGGTATTATTTTTGATAATACCCCCAAAGAACAAGAAGTTTGTCCAACTCTAATCAACATTACCGGAAAAACAAAAAACATTTTGAAGAAATGTTTATATTTTCCTTTTTGATTTTTCTAACTGGTCTACCATAAATCTACCAAACGTTAAGTAATATAAAACAATGGATATTATTAGAATTTGCATAATTATTCATAAAAAAATAATAAATGTTCATTGGGTTTCAGTTATTGTTTTATTTTTAACTTTAATCAAACATAAAAAAAAAATTGAGAGACGGATAAACAGACATACTGTCGGTGGGTTGGGCGGACTAACGACAGGTTTCGTTTTTTTCTTCATCAACAACATCATATTCATATCATATTCATTCATTCAGTCGCATCGACGACGAGACTGATTTTTTTTTTTTTTTATTTGGTGTGTTTTTGTTAGCACTTTTTAGCAGACAGACAATTTTTAGAATTTTACTACACTAAACAACAAAACATTTTCTTTGCAGTCAGTATTTATTCGGATTTCACGTTATTAGTTCAGTCTTCAGTTACAGTTCATAATTCAAACGTATTGTGCGTGCGTATATAGTGTATTGTTTTGTAAAATATTTTTTACTATAAATTTATGTGTGTAAAATTTTGTTTGTTTTTAATATTATAATAATCTATATTCTATTCTAATATGTTTATATAGATTTTGAAAAAAAAAAAAAACAATTTACTTTATACAGTGTTTATTTTTAATTCTTGTGTTAAAAATTAATGAATTATACATTTTTTTTTTGGTTTAACTATACAATTATAATATAGTAAAAATTATATACAACAAAATAATTGTGTTTTTGTTAAATGTGTTAAAACTTTTAAATTTTGTGAATATAAATGTAATGCTAAAGCAAAATAAACGAAAAAAAAAAGTGGATTAATTAAAATTGTTTTGTATTTATGTTAAATTGAATTGATAATTATGTATATATAGATATGTAAAATTGTTTGTCTATGTGTTTGTGAATTTTTCCAATTATATATATATATATTTTGGGCGCCACTTTTTCTGTGTGTATTTACATGAAAAATGATGATAATAATAACAAAATCGTATTGCTACGCTCTATAGATATTTCAAACGATAAGAAAATATATTATATATTCATATATATATATATACAATTTCAAGAACAACAAAACGCAACCAATTATATATATATATATATAGTAGTAAAAAAAAAAAAGAAATATAAATAAAAACACCAACAACACCGCCGTCGTCTACAAACGTAAAAACAATAACAACAACCAAAACAACATCCATAATAACAATAAAATAAAAAATAAAAAAAAAAACATAATAATAATAATAATAATACACCACCATCATACCACCACACCACCTACCACCTACCGAACAACACCAAACGACCGATTGCGACGAAGGTACAAATGAATGTCTATAGATATTGAGATATTGATGATGATGATGATGATGATATTAATGGTGGTAGCGGCGGGACATACGATATAATGTTAATGATGACGACGATGGTATGATATTGGTGTGGAATTACGCACCTCTTAATAGAAGAATTGGCATCGCCACAAGCAAAAGTAGAAGCAGGAACATTATAAATAATAATAATAATAATAATAACAGCAGCATCATCGTCATCATATAAATCATTAAATAAAAATAAAAAAAAAAAAACGACCGCATAATAATATTGAAATTATAACAACAACAACAACAAAAAAACATAACAACAGCGAGAAAGTACACAAAACACCACCATCATCCATCCATGCATATATATACATATATATAAAATAACAAAATAAACCATATATATATATATATATATATGTATAAAATAGGGAATAAATAATCACATCACATCACATTTTAAGGTGAATGAACTCTACACAATTTTTGTTCCTTTTAGTAGTTAGTTTAGTATATAAAATATATAGTTTTTTTTTTTTTTTCGTTCATACGCCGCATTATTTTATTCGTATATAAACATTCGTAAGGTCTTTGCGTGTTTTTTTTTGTATATATGTTTTCATGTGTATGAATGTATGAATACATTTATGATCGAAAGCGTGTGTGTGTGTGTGTACATTGGTGCGTTTTTTGTTTTATTTAATTAAATTTATTTATACTATAGTGTTTTGTTTGGTGTTGGCCCTATAATCAAATATATATATATTTATAATTTATATGGTTCATTTAAGACGAACCAAATAAAAAAAAAATAGTTACAATACTGAATAAAATAATCAGACGTAAATTAATTTCCATTATTTTCCATTCAATATAAATATTTGATTGTTTTTTTTTTTTCAACGTAACGCGCGCGCTTCTTTCCTAAATATATATATATATTTTATCTGTTTATTTTTTTATAAACAAAAATGTTTACACACACACACACCCATGTGTGTATAAATTAATATATATAAAATGTATTAAATAAAATATATATATATATAGATGAGAAAATATATCGAGAACAACTACCAAAATATAAAACTTTGGAATTTTTAATAATATATAAATTAGAAGAAATATGAAAAAAAAAAACAACCATACACCAATACATACCCCAAATAATATTCATAGATAAAAAAAATTATGTTTTTTTTTCTATATATATATATATATATATACTATCATTTAATGTATATATAAAACAATCATCACGTCGTCATTGTCGTCATTCATTTACAAACGGCAGACTACAACCGCACGCATACATTCTCATGAATCGAATGAATTTATATATAAATAAATTTTTATTTGATATATATATATGCATGCTACGCCGATGAGTAAAATTTAAACTATCATCTTCATCATTAACGTCATCATTATAAAAAGTTAAAAAATACAAAAACAAAAAGCACACACACACAACATTTTATATGCCGTGTCTATCTCTTAAGTTTTGTTATTGTTGTAATTTATTGTGTGTGTTTTTTTTTCGTCTATTTTTTTTTTTTTTTTACTATACTACCACAAATTGTATTCAGACATTTTCCTATATATACATATATATATATATATTGTATGATTATATAAATAACCATATATATACTCAATAATATTATTGTTTACATTTTGTGTTGTTGGTTACACACATGTGCTGTTTGTCTCCCTATTATATTATATATGCATATATATATCTATATATATAAATATAGAAATTATGCGCATACGCATACGATTATATATAATATTTATATATATATATATATATATAAAAAAAAAAACAATAATAAATGTATATCAAAAGAATGTCAATCTGGCGCCGTCGTCTATACATAATTTTCTTTATATACACACATACTATTTTAGAGTATTATTATTTTTCACATATAAATTTTTTTTTTTATTTAAGGATTTTCTTCAATAATATTATTATTACCGCTTTTTTTTTTTATTATCCTTTTTTTTTTTTTTTTATTCGGTTACGGTCAATTTTTTTTATGAATTTTTTGTTTTTACTACCATAATAAATTGTGTTATTAGTTATTTTTCAGTTAAAGTAGTTTAATTATTTGTTTGAAAGATAATTTTCCTTACATTTTTTTCTAATAAAGTTATATGGTTTAACAAATATTTTTTTTTTTAATTTTTAAAGTGTTTTTTGTGTTTTATCTTGTGTTATGTGGCGGCACCTCACCAACCACAACCATTCATATCGTGTGTTATCTTGATGCTTAATCGGCACGTCTTCAAAATACTAACCATTTGGTATGTTTATAATATTTTGGGTGAAACCGTATTATTTATAACTGGGTGAATGTTGTGTGAAAAATTTGTTTGTGAATTTTTGTGGAAGTTAGAAAACTGTAGTTTATAAATAATTAACACCCAGCAAAATCTTAACCAAGGAAATTGGCAACATTTCTTTGGTTAATAGGGAATAATTATTAAAAGTAATAAGTTAATAATATTATATATATAGAAAATCCTATTAAGAAATCTATATACTTACTTCTTACTTCTGCGCGCCTACAACCTACAATTGGTTTTGGCGTCCATTAACAGCCTTCTCCAACCGGACCTATTTACCGCCAACGTCCGCCAGCCGGAAACGCCGAGGGCCCGAAGGTCCACTTCTACTTCGTCTTTCCACCTACCCCGCGGTCTTCCTACACTCCTAGATCCGCCCGGCTTACTGTCCAGGGGTGGCATTATGGGAGTCGATACCATCGTCTATCACCTATCGTCAAAAATTACGATAATCAATTATTTTGATATTATAGTAGTCGATTTTGTGGGTATCGATATTATTTGTATATCGTCTCCGTGGATATTGTTGTGGCAAATGATTTTCATATAGAAAAACAAAAAGTTTATTATTTCTATGAGAATGAGATTGAAAGTATTATTTTTATGAGAATTGCTTTTGTACTTTTTATGAATATTAAAATTGAATAAATGAACAAAAACAATAGAAAGCAATACAAACGACAATCGTAACGATAGCTACTACCCTATCGTCAAAAATTATCGTCTTAAACCGACGATATCGTCTGCCATAATTGCAAAAATGAAAAAATCGTATGTTTGACGACAATCGTCTATCGTAATCGAATGCGATAATTCCACCTCAGCATTTTTGACGGTATACGATCGCCATCCATTCGTACCACATGACCAAACCACCTCAGGCGACCGATCTTAATGAACCGAACGATGTCGGGTTCGGTATATAATTTATATAGCTCGAAATGGAACCACCTACGCCACCATCCCCTTTCTTTTGTCGGTCCAAAGATGAGGCGTAGTATATTCTTTTCGAACCCTCCACGTCACCGTTCGGTGGCTTGTGTCATGCACCACGTTTCAGAACCGTAGGTCACAATTGGTCGAATCAGTGTTTGATATAGCTTTAGTTTCAATGTTTTACTCAATGTCTTCCAGAAGAATATCTTTCGCAAACCGTAAAAGGCCTTGTTTCCCGAAGCAAGGGATCCGGGATTGAACTTCCTCCGCTATATCGTTTTCGCTGTTTATGCTGCTTCCAAGGTAGCTAAACCTGTCCGCCGTTTCATATTTGTTCTGACCAATTGATACGCTTTGATGTTGTGCCATAAACCTACTGTTCGTTGGTGCGATCATATACTTGGTTTTCTCCTCGTTTAACCTTAATCCCATTTCCGAAGCTTCACGTTCCAACAGTAAGAACCCTTCTTTAACGGCACCCATACTTCTACCCACCACGTCAATGTCATCGGCATAGCCGAGTAATTGAACAGATGACGTAAAAATAGTGCTGCTGGTGTTAATGGTCGTCCTCCTTATACATTTTTCCAATATAACATTGAAAAACAATGTAGCCAAAGGGTCCCCTTGCCGTACTCCGTCAATGAAGAAACCTATATACGTATCATCAATAAATATCTATTTTTTTAATATTTTTTTTGCAATTTTAAATCATTCATAACAATCATATCTTGATTATTATAATAAAACGCACAAACATAAATAAAGTATTATAAAATTAATGCGAATTTATATAAGTTGACATATATATCTTATAAGATATTCCAAAATAAAAAAAAAAAAACAAAACAAAACAAATGGTTTTAATCCCATTTGATCTCATTCATAAAATATCACACCTGCAAAATATCTATACATTGTATATATGTATCACTTTGTATATTTTTCGCATCAATGTGATGTGTTTTGTTTTTATTAATGAATGTTTTTGTTTTTTTTTTTTTGAAAGATATATATAGAACCAAAACATATCGATATAAGTACAGTTAAAACTCTGTAATCGGATCACGCATTCATGAAATTATATTCCAATTATGTATAGGTTATTTTTTATATAAAAGACTTATCAATTCATATTTACATATAACCTGTCCGTATATTCTGGGTTTCGAACATCAAATTATGGTTATAAATTTGTGTTCTGCTACCTCACAAGAGAAGCGAGTTTTAAACAGAGTCCGATTTTATCGATTCACATATAATTTATCCTTAACCAAGTCCTCATTTTATCTCTATGTATGTGAAAAACTGAATTAATTTTAAATTGTTTTCCATCCGCACTACTAAAACCTGATCATAAAATTACCTTTATCAATATACCAACCATTAATTTATAATTGTCCCACTTAAAAATCAAAACATAAACCATATATGACAGAAAAAAACCCGCAATGAAAATCAAATTTTTATTCAGTTAAATAAGAACCTAATATAAATATTGAACGACCCAATAATTATGAAAAATATAGATAGACATACATATATCATTTGAGATATATGTACATATAAAATAAATATATATATATATTGTATTTTGTACCGCAGCGTGACAATATGTGACGTTTTGGGTTTCTTCTAATAGAGATATAATACAAAAATAATATTATTGATAAACTATAAATAGTCGTTTTATTGGTATATAAGAAGAAAAAAAAAATGTGCCACAACAGAAATTTGATAACAAAAATTAATTTTTAATTTTTCTTTTTTTTTTTTTCTATATACAATCTTACCTATAAAGTGTTTTTATTTTGGTTTTAATATATTATATTTTTCGCTTGTTTTACAAAAAAAATAAATTACAAATCCAAATTCACACGTTTGCAAAATACTATAATTAATATTAAACAAAATAAAAGGTTTTTTTTTTTTTATTTTTAAGTACTCTCTCATACATATATATTGTTGACCATATCAAAAAAGATTGGTTTATGATGATATTTTATTATTTTATTTTATATACATATTTATTTTTTTTTGTATTGATTTGTTTTTTTTTTTATTTTTGGTAATAATTTATTGACTAAATTTTTTGCAACTGTTCGTATATAGAGGAGTATATATTATGTATTATTATAGATATATAAAATAAAAAAAAAATTTCTATTTATGGTTGATCTCATGATTTAAATTAAATAAAAAAAAAAAAAAATAAATAAATTAGGCGTTGTGTGTGCGATCGTCGTTGAGGTGACGGCGACGACGGCAAGGTGCGTGTTTGTGACTCGCGCTTTTATTTATTTATTTATTTATTTTTTTTTTGTCGTATTCTTTTCAGTTATTTTTATTATAAAAATTTTGTATTGTACATAATATAATTTTACTGATATAGATTTTCATCTGTCATGTGTTTTGTTGTATCTATTTTTAGGAATATTATTTGTTTTTGCAATTTATTTCTGATATTAAAATATATATATATACGATATTTATAAATGGAAAATAATTAACTATGTTATATTATATTTATATATATTATATATATATTATTTAATCATCATTTTTTATTTAATTATATTATATATATATATATAATTTATGGTAAAAATAGTAAAACAAATATTTGTCACACTTTTATATATATAAATATGTATAATGATTTTATATATCTTATATTATATATAATATGTGTGTGCGTGTCTGTTTGTTTTTGTTTTTTTGAAATTTTTTCTATTGGAAAATGTATAAATTTGATAAGATGGTATCATCGTTTATTTTTAAAGATTCATTACGCATTATAATTTCCAATAAATATTAAAAATTATACAAATATTTGATGAATTCTCATATATATATATATATATATATTATAAGCTCTTCATTCTATAATGTTTCACATTCAAAATAGTTTTAAGGTAAACAAAACGGTATATATAGACAGAGGTGTTGTTTCATCAATATATAGAGTTTTAGTCTCATTCCAAAAAGATTGAATTTAGTATATATGGATGATAATTACGACAAACGATGACAAACTCCAATATCTAAATCTTTCGATCAGTTATTCTGCCTAATAACTCTTGTATTCTACCCCCATTCTCTGTCTTGTATTTGTTTAAAATCTTCTATATGATCAGCACCCTGTATAAAGAATATAATAATATATTTTGTCAATTTTGAAAAATTACTTTTTTTTTTTTTTTGTGTAAATTATATATTAAGGAATAAACTAATAAATCATATATAGATAAATAAAATAAAAGGAATATATAACATATTTTTTGAAAGATTTTCTATTATATGAAAGGAAAAAAAAAAATTCACCCAAAAAACTATCTCTTGGTAATATATAAGGAAAATACGTAAAAATAATCAAAAAAAAATCAAATAAGTGTATTGATGACAACAATAAGATGAAAAATTAGAGATTTTGAATTCATATTATAAAGTATATATGAAAAACAAAATATATATATTTTTGTATATAGAGTTTTAAACCGGATGTATGTATGTATGGTTTTTTTTTTGTTCCTAACGAGATAGATTACTATATATATATAAAAAAAGGCAAAATAATGAAATAATGTCTCTAAACTATATTCATATTCGTTTTGGGTTAACAAAACAAAAAACAAAATTGCATTTAAATTATAAAAAGGTTCAGCCAATAAATACATATATACATATTATGTTTATTATTATTGGGTTATGTATTGATTTTTGGAAATCTATTTTTTTTTTTTTTCGAAATATGGGGTTTTTTTTTTTTGACTATTTGACAATATTTTAAAAATTATTGTTTATTACAATATATAAATACGTACGGCTTTTGGTACATAAATACCCAAAATAATACTCTCAAACTTTTATACATATATTTTGAACAATAAAATGCATATAACCTTTAAGGCGATATCAATTCTATTTGTTATGTTAATAATTTATAAGGATAATGATTTTTTTTGCCCATGTATATGTATACGATATATTACCCATTGTTATGATAATCACTTTATCCAATTTTCTTTTATATATATATATATAGTTCTTTTTTGTAATAAACATATCGCATGTGATTTATTCCATTGAATTGATACTTAATAAATGCGTGCCGGTAACACATTAGAATCTTTTCGAAAAAATTAAACATCTGTTAAACAAGTATACGTTTATGTTTAATGATCAATTTGGGATATCGTAACTAATAAAGTACATATTATAATTTGATCAGTATTTGTTTACAATTATAGTTTTAGTATAATAGGAATTGGTCACTCTATTTGCACAATAACCAACCGTACAAAGCAATTAACACACATTAAAAATATGTTATTTTGAATTAATATTTATGGACATAAATATCACCAATATATAGGTATAAATAAATGCGAAGGTCTTCTTAATGCTGCATGCATACCTTCATCGAATAACTGAATTTATTACTAAATTTATATCAATATAATATTTCAGTTATTTTTTTCGATTATTTAACTATATATATATATATCGCAATATGAATATTTTTGAAAGAGAAAATAAAAAAAAAATTGAAAAATAGTTCATCGCATAAATAAACAAAATAAATGATAACAAATTAAAAATACATTAAAAAAGCAGTAATCAAAAAAAAAAAAAAAAAAAAATTAACATGAATTGATAAGAATTTCAGAAAAAAATTTATATTTTTTTTTTTAATTAATTACAATAAATAAATAATCTATATATATATGTATGTAAGTAAACGTGAATATAATCATTATATATATTAGGTTGTCGAAAAAGTATTCATAATTTTTATAAATAGATGTCATTATAATTGAATATTTCAAGTAGTACTAATCTGATCAGGTAACACTAACATATGTTCCATCTTTCGAACATTTCGTAGATAAAAAAAAAAAAAAAATTATATTTGTTTAGTCATTTAAAAGTTGTAGTGCATTAAAGATGAGCGAAATTAGTGAAAAAATTCGATACATTTTACAATTTTATTAGGAAAAGGGTGAAAATGCAACGCAGGCACATGAACAAATTTGTGCAGTTTACGGTGAAGGAACTTTATCAAAATTAACAGCCTATATATAGATGGTTTGCTCGATTTCGTTCCGGTAATTTTGATGTCAAAGATCACCTCATCACCTCGTTCTGGTCGACCAATCACTGAAAAAGTCGATGAAATCATATCAAAAATTGAAGAAAATCGACACGTAAGCAGTCATGATATCGCTAAAGAACTAAACATCCATCACCAAACAGTTTTAAACCATTTGGGACAAAGGCTGGATACAAGAAAAAGCTCGATGTTTGGGTACCACATGAATTAACACACAAAACAATTTAATGAACCGAATTTCCATTTGCGAAACGCTGTTTAAAAGGAACGAAATCGAGTCATTTTTAAAGCGAATGATTACAGGTGATGAAAAATGGATCACATACGATAATAATGTACGAAAAAGATCGTGGTCCAAGAAGGGTGAAGCTCCTAAAACAGTAGCAAAACCTGGATTAACACCAAGAAAGGTAATGCTTCGGTCTGTTTGGTGGGATTGGAAAGGAATCGTTCATTATGAATTACTAGCACCCGGTCAAACCATTGATTCCGATCTCTATTGTCAACAATTAACAAGATTGAAGAACGAGATTAAAAAAAAAAACGTCCAGAATTAATCAATCGAAAGGGTGTTGTGTTCCATCATGACAACGCCAGACCGCTCACACATTTTTGATGACTCGGCAGAAACTGAGAGAGTTTGGCTGGGAAGTTTGAATGCATCCACCATATAGCCCGGACCTTACACCTTCAGATTATCATTTGTTCCGATCTCTGCAGAACTCCCTTAATGGTTTAAAATTAAATTCCACAGAATACTGCAAAATGCACTTGGATCAGTTTTTTGCCCAGAAAACACAGAAGTTCTACAGTGATGGGATAATGTCTTTACCAGAAAAATGGCAAAGGGTCATCGATCAAAACGGCGCATATTTGGTTTAATAAAGTTCATTTGAAGTATATAAAAAATTCGTTTGAATGTTTGTCAAAAAAATTATCAATACTTTTTCGACAACCTAATATATAAGACATATTTCTTTTCGTGCGTGATTCTCATTTTATGTTATTCTTTTGATATTTTTTTCTTCTAAATCAAGTTTTTTTTTTTTTTTTTTCAATTTATATAATTCATACTACCCAATTTTGGGTATATTCACTCGCATTACACACACACACACACACACACCATTCAATTTTCTATAGCGTTGATAAATTTATCACTACAAAAATATTTTCTGATTAAATGGAATTATTATATTGTAATTGTATAAATATGCGATACACTATAATACTTTTAATTCTAGGTATAAATAAAATAAATGGAGCCTGTCATCAATATTAATTTTTGTTTAATTATATTTAATAATATAATTCATTAAAACGTACGCGTCTTATATTATTTTATAATAACAAGTTAATAAAGTTTGTGTGTGTGTGTGTGTGCGTTTTTTTTTCATTGATAATTTTATTAAATACAATGAAGAAATGAAAAAAAAAAAACCTATATAATAAGATAACATAAAAATATAATTTTATTATCAATTCTATTAAGAATATATTGTTGTAATATATATGGTATTAATATGGAAAGACAGCTTGAAACTTTATGATTATTTTTATTTTATTTTATTATTGAAGAATTCCAATTGCAGTTGTTTTTATCCACAAATATGCATTTTTTAGATAAATTCATAGAATAGCTTATCTTAATTCTAAAGGAATTTAATGTATAATTTTTTTTTTTTTCAGATCCTTTATCAAACGATAATATTTGTGTTATGGAATTTTTCTATTAAAATATTCATTATAGTTTTAGATTATGTCTATATTTATGTTGATTCATAGCACATTGTAATAATTTTATGCATTGTTGTTTATTTTTAATAATATTTTGTTTCAACAGCTCTTTCAAAACTACTGTCCAAAAAATAAGGAAGAAAAAAAACGTCAATTTTTCAACCGCGAATCTCTCTACCATTCATATACTATTTTGATTGACGCAAATAATATTTTTATTGTATAATAATAATAATAAAAAAAACCATTTTTTTCTTAATGAATTTAATTAAACAAAAAAATAAACTATCTACTATTCAGAAAAACACATTCTTAAGTGGTTCTTGTTATATTGTTATATTATATATAATATCAATAATTGATAGTTTATTATTTGATGTTACCTTCATTTGAATTTTTCTATCTCTGTAAAAAAAAAAACAAAAAACAAAAAAATGTCTATTCACATATTGATATAAAACAAAAAAAAAAAAAAAAAAAAAAACACACATTCCAGAAATTAGATCATAACAAAAGATTAACAAACTGATTTAAACTGAATATATTTTTTTATTTTTTATTTTATTTATGTTACAATTTTTTTTATAGGTATTTTTTTTTTTTTTTTACAAATAATTCTATTGAAAAGTTTATTCGTATTTAAAGGAAAAATAATTAATTTTTTTTTGAAATTAATTTGAAAGTTTGAAAATAATAATACTTATTTTACCCAGATCATCAAAACCCACATACACGTCAACATTTATATCATATGATGTTTTTATTTTATTTTGATCGTTATCATTTATTAAATTTATTAATTACTCTGTTGTGGTATTGAATTGAATTGTTTGTGCGGGGTCGGGTAGCGCCACGTGCGATAAGAAAATTTTTCGATTATACCTCGATTTGATTCATGTCAAATTTTTATAAATTATTTAATTTAAATTAAGTTTTTTTTTTTTTTTTTATATATTTTTTGTTTGTTTGTTTGTTTGTATATATCATATATTATCGACGTCATATCATCGTCGTACGTTTGTGTTTGTTATGAACACAAATTCTCATATACAAAAAAAATGTTAATGATATAAAAAATAAAAATAGTGATTAAAAATATTGATATATAGAAAATATTTGTATATTGATATGATATGATATGATAGAAATACTATATAATAAAAATAATAATAGTATAAATTATAAAAGAAAACTGAGGATCCGCTATGATAAATATTATAGAGAAATATAACAACAAAAATTCGTACAAGGCAATTCTTAATCATTTCATTATTTTTATTATTATGGTATTATATTAAAATATATTTAATTTTATTATTATTATTATTATTATTATACTATTTTGAATTGAGGATATCCAATCGAATCCATTTGAAGTGTACGTACACACATTTTGTTTTTATATTAAAAAAACTAAAAAATATATATATATTTAACTTGATTGTGTCGTTTAGATCACAAATTTTTTGTTTGTGTTTGATTTTTTCCGAATATATTTTCTGTATGTGTATATTTTTATTATTATTATTATTATTATTATATTTTTAACTGATTATTTGTTTATTTGTTTGTTTATTTATTTTACGTTCATCAATTTTTTTTTGTATTTTTACTCGTAAATTGATATTATTTATAAATGATGTCATATCCATTGGAATGTTCGATGTTTTTTTTTATTCCGTACATGTAAATGTATTATATTTTATTATATATTATAAAATGTGAAATGAACATCATCAATTTTCGATAAAAACAAAAAAAAATCTCTAAAATATATTTCAAAATTTCAAATCTTTGAGAAAAATAACACAAAAATATTTATTTATTTATTTTTTGTTTTTATATTATTTGTATCTTAATTTTGTGTTTTTTTTTTCATTTATTGATTACCAAATTTATAATAATATAATGGTCAATAATTATAATGGGTTTATTTTTTTTTTTTATTATAGTTTGATTTGAAAATGATCTCTATATATATACGATTTTTGGGGGCGCTTTAGTGTAATTGTATTGTTAAATCATGTACACAATTTAAATAAGAAAATAATATAACTATATATAATGTAGATCAAATATGTTTTTATTTCTTTAAAAAATACAGTTTAAAATCATTGAAAAATTCGGTCATTTTTTTTTTCTTAACCGATAAGATAATAAATAAATGAGATGATAAATTATTATGTAAGGAGTATTTGATATTATGAGTGCGTATATATCAATTGGTCATATATATATATATATATAAATCAATCCATATTTTGGAAATTATTAAAAAAAAAAAATTATAACTTTATAGATTAGAATTTCTATTTGAATGGATAAACGTATAGAAAGAAGTTGCCGTCGTCATTACTTTATAAATAATAACCCAATTTTAATCAATTTTACAATTATATTAGAATAAATATTTTGATGATTGGTACATTTTAATGAATTTATTTATGGCTACAACTGGCTCCAGTATTTTGAATTTACTTTACGGAACTGTTTATTTTCTTTTACACATAAAATAAAAATAAAGCAATATATATAATGTTTAATTGAATTTCCCATTGATTATCTAAAACATTTCCCATCAGAGGTGTCTAATCTCACATTTTTGATCATTCACACATTTACTATAAAAATTTCTTTTCATAGATCTAAAATCGAAATTGTTCTGATAGTGGGGTGTGAGAAAGTTAAAATGGATTGAATTTTAATTTGTTTTTATGAAAATATATATTTTGCTTTATTGTTCTCTGATATGGGAATTTTAATTTGATCGTTGTGAAAAATTAATTATGTTTTTTTTTTTGAATATGAAGTTGTAACTACACATACAACAATAATAATAATAATAATCTAATCAATTTGGAATTGATTTAATCTTAATCATGTATATTGCGTTTTTTTTTATTCTGCATTAATATTAAAACAACTCTTTATTCATATATACAAGTACATATTAATTTTATCTACAATATATATATAAGAAAAAAATATATATCTTTATATTAAAATTCGAATCATATATATTCCATATATATAAGTAAAATATATAAATAATGCAATTAATCATTAAAATACAATGTTTATTATATGTTGCCGCATAATAATAATAATATTAATAATAGTAATAACAACAAAAAAATAACATGCAATTCCTTACATTGTAATTTATATATAATGTTCTTTTTTGTTTTTTTTTTTTTGTATATAAACCGAAAAAAAAACGAATACAACATTTTCTTATACAAAACAACTGAAACAAAGTTGTTGGAAAATAAAATACTAATAAGTATATATTGCAAAAACAATGCAAAAAAAAAAAAATTAAATAAATTAGAGTGCATTAAAGAAGAAATTAAATTATTCGATCGTTTTACAAGATATATTGAATCTTTTCAATTCTTCCCATTTCATTATTGCATTGCAGCATTTTGTGTTTTTTTTTATAATAACAACAACTCAAGTATATAAGTATAGAGGTACACAACACAACGTTTACACCTACAATTTCATGTTGTGATTGTGCATTGTGATTATTATTATTATTATAAAGTTAAAAAAAATAGTAAATAGTCATAAGGTATATTATTCTGATATATCTAAAGGTGTGCCTCGATCTCTTAAAGACTAACTAATATTATTTATATATATATGCATATAACTTGAGGCCATTTAGATAATCCGAGCAAGTCGACCTTATAATATATTTTATACATATTTTTTTTTTATACAACATTATCACTGGTAAACAAAAATAAAACCAGAATATACATTATACATATAGTAAAGAAATGTACAAAAAAAAAAACAAATGAAAAATAGATCTTTGAGACATTTTCATTAAATCACTTGAACACAACACGGCAAGTTATCGCAGCTATAAAAGTTTGATATAGTTCGAAATCGGAACAACAATTAATAATTATTAAATAATGTAATACAAATCAAAACAAAATAAAAAAAAAGGTTCAGAATCAAATGAATGAATGAATATTAAAAAAAAAAAAAAAAACCGAACCATTAATATTTTATATGAAATTTTTTTTCTTAAAATATATCCATCATTTGAGATGTTCCTCCTCTCCAATTTACTGTACTGTATCTTTTTACTATATTATATTTGTTTTTTTTATCTTTTTTTTTTTTTTATTTCTCTTAAGATAATTCAATCTCAATAAAATGAATGTTAAATTTGTTATTGCCAAATTTTTTTGTATAACATAATTTTGGATATATGATGACTATCAAAATGAAACGAGTTCTTTGCCTTTTATGTATAACTACATTTAAAAAAAAAACAACACAGATACGGACAAAAAAATTAACAAAATAATTATTTAAGCATAAATAAAAAAAAATCTATTTTCACTGTAAATTCATTTCAAAATATGTTTGATTCTATATCCTGTTAATATTCTGAACTATAATATGTGGGTTTTTGTTTAACAATAAATTGGCATGTGTTAGCTAGTCGATCACAAAATACTCCAAATCCCATAAACGTTTTTTGCAGTTTAGGGAGTTTAGTCTATTACAACCCCCCCGTAACCCAAAATTCCATAAACTATAATTTTGAATTGTTTGAAAAAAATATAAGTTACACAAATCTTTGTGTCGGTAGCTGTACAAAATAAAAAATCTATATACATAAATTTAACAAACATATTAAATATTTATTATGCCCATTTCATTTTTCCATTTTAATTCATAAATATTTGTAATATAATACAAGAAAAAAAAATTGATTACGGAAGGAAATTGTTTGACTATAAATCGTTGTAATTATATAGAATTGTCTATATTCACAAATGACAAAAAAAAAGGGTTCACAGTGAATAGAGGTGGATATACGCTTAAGGATTATAATGATTAATATATGCAGTATGTAAATTATAAATTTCATAACTAACGATCTTGATTCATATATAGTTTTGTACACGCATTGAAGTCAATTAATCTTATACTATTTATGTTTCATGACTGTTTAAAATATCTGATGAAAATATCAATATTTGCCAATTGAAATAAACTTTCTTTTCTCTTTTGCCTATCAGATATCATAATTATAAAATAATTATTTCAATCTTTTTTGCACATAGTTTTTCGGTATTTAAAATCACTGTCCAGGTCCACTACTGCGCGACTCTTTGAATGAAATTACAGTTTATAATAAATACATCAATAAAATAATCATTAATATATTTTCTTCTGTTTTTTTTTTTTTTTTTATTAATTTCCAAAACATTCCATTCTTTCTTTATGTGCTTCCTGTGAAAATAAAAAATAAAAAAACATTTCACCTTTTACTTTTAGCATTAAAATTTATAATATGCAAAATAAAATAAACTAATAAAGAATTAAAAAATAAATGGAAAATGGTAAAACTTGTTTTAAAAAATTCTCCGGTTTGTGTACGTACACGTGTATGTGTTTTTGTATTTTTTTTTTTTTTTTTAAATAAAAGCAAGTTCAATATTCAATTCGTATTCAATTCGCATATATATGGTAATATATAGTGGCGTATCCTGGTAATGTCCTAGTTGTCATATGACAACTTGATTTTTGCGAAAAAATCATATAAAAATTCAATATTTAAAAAAAAAATGTGTCCTGAAAATTTGCGAAAAGTTTTTTTAACTTCACGTACTATTCGATATAGAATTGATTTTAAATAGTTTTGTTAAAAATAAATGTTGACAACATTCTTCTTAACACATCATATAAAAAATCAAAAAGGCGATATATTTTAAAATTAACTACAATTTCATTTAGAACACCAACATACTTAATCAATAGGTCAATTTAGAAATGCTCAACTGGATTCAATTCACAAATAAATTATTATTTTTAATTTGCACTAAATATCATTAAAATGCAATATGAAATCTCCAAGTTGTTCAAAAACTAAATTAGCAACATGAATAAATAAAAATAAATGCTCGTATTGCAAAAATACTTTGTTAATTTTAAATGAGAATTATTTTATTATATATTTTCTTCTTTTACACTATATATTACTAATATATATATATATATATATAGATAAAGAACTTATATGAAAGATATAAATTAAGATCGTGTTCTGAAATTTAAGGTTTATGTATTTGTGTGTATGTTTTGTATAAAGTTGATATAAAAAGCTTTTTTTAAATAGAAAAAAATAAAATAAAAATTAAAGTTTTTTTAATAATAATATTATTAAATGTGTACACACATTCCTTTATAATGACAATAAAAAAAAAACTCTTTTTTTTTTTTTTTGTATTATTCTATACCATTCGTCTTTTGCAAAAAAAAAAAAAACATCACACAAACAACTAACTGATGCTGCTGCTGGTGGAACTAGAAAATAAGAAGAAGAAGAAGATGAACGATGAATAAATGAAGAAAGTACATTCCTTTTTATTCTTTGTATATATATATATATACAGTGTGAACTCTGTAATCAGTTCACCGCATTCAAGCAAAATTCCTTTTATTACAAGGTAGTCCGATTATGTATAACTTAAGTTCTTTATCTATCATTATATAATTTATTTTTCTTTATAGAAGCCCATTAAACTTACAATATTTTTCTTACCAAAAAACATTTTTCTATGAGTTTTCCTAAAACAAACATTATATGGTTAACTGATCCTATAACATAACATTCAACTGTATATAAACAACTTACAATTTTTTTTTTTAAATATATTTTCAAACATAAAATGATAAATATATGTTTTTTTTTCTTAATAATGTATTTAAAAAAAAAAAAAAGTCGTATCTTCTGTACACAATAAATAACATGCTCTATTCTTATTACGTATTTATATGTATATATATATAATATTAAAAATATATTTGTCCATATTCGTCTCGTCTCATTTATAATAATATAAGTTTTAAATATTTGAAAAGAATAAAAAAAAATTGTTTTAGAATTTGTTTTTTCTTTTTTATAAATACATTTTTTTTGTCATTTCATTTGTTTTGCGACCATCGCCGACATTTGTTTTACAATGTGTTTCGATTGCGGTCTTATAAATTAATTTTGGGGGATAGTTTTTTTTTATCGAAATGGTTTGATTTTTTTTTTTAAATATAATAGAAAATACTATCTATCGATAGTATTGTGATCTTTTTAAACTGTTAAAAAGAACTTCTTAATTTATTATAGAAAATCGTTCAGCTTGTGGTTCTTTTTGAATTTCTTTGGTTCTTTTTGGACTAAGGTAATGCAGTTGAACAACTTCATATCCGAATAATATATTAGAACCACCAATAATAATAAAACACATATAATAAGAATATTAAATTCAATTGCAAACTTTATCATAAACTATTTATTTTTTTCCCATAATTCTGGCTATATAAAGATTTTCAAATAATTTTAATAACATTTCGAATAATTCATTCATTTACATATAAGTACAACATCCTCAGCAGCATCATCGCATGCGATAATAATATAATAAAATTAAAATTAAAAAAAAACTATTATAATAAATAATCTTTTAAAAAACAAAATTTGTTTTCTTTTTTAAATATAAGAATAAATAAAATAGAATTCAAAATAGAAAAATTCTTTGAAAAAAAATAGTAGAACCGTAGAACATTATTTAAATTTATATTGATGGTTTTATTTTTTCTTTATATATTTTTAAATATAATTGTAAACATAATTGCAATTCTAGATGAAATCAATGTGTGGTCTCACATAAAATATATAATATTCAAATCATAAAATATAAAAATATTATATAATTCCCATATATATATATATATGTATATTTTTAACGAACTCTTGCTGTGAGAATTAAGAACAGAATGTGTACGTACCAAAAAAAAAAAAAAAAACCAAAATACAAAATAACAGATATTGATGAAATGGTAATTTTATTATAGATATTTATATATATATATGACCACTTGTACTCTCTACGTTGACTTCTTCTTCTTTATAGTATACCTGTGTATGCACAAAAAATGTATTCATTTCATTCCGCACACTAAATGATTATATATATATATATATATATATACCAATAGATCCAATCGTATTTGTATATAATCCACGGATATAATTAGCCTGTCATTATTATGTGTTGTTGTTTTTGACTATATGTATACCTGTGTATACTAAAAATCTTTGAGTTATTTTATGTGTTTCACTGTTTGTTGTAAATCATATATGAATATATATATATAGCAGCATTTTTTTTTTTTTTGCTTTGTTTTGATAATCTCGATTGATTATCTATTTAACTTTAAAACATTTTTATTTTCATATATATATATATATAATTATATATATATATACCGATGTATGATATACACATTTTGAATACATTAAAGAAAAAAAACATTTTTTTGTCTTTTATTCATAAGAATTTTAACGTTAATTTAATGACGCATATTGAATTATACTTTATTAACTATGTTCGTATATTATAGTTCTAATATACATCATATATATATAGTTTTTTTTTCGCAATCCTTGCATTTTGTAACTTTTTTTTTTATGGTTTTAATTTTATCTCTTTATATACAATATATATAGGTGATATGTTAGTAAAAAAAAATCTTTTTTTTGCTTTTATTATTTAATTAGAATGCGGAACTTTGATTATTATATGGTTAAGAAATAAATTTAATATATATATATATCTGTTGTCTGTGTATATTTTTGTAAATCGATGAACTTGCGGAATTATATAAATTATATAAATGTATATTGAAAATATATAAAGAAAAAAAATAATTTAATCTATAGTTTTACTAATCGAAAAAAAAAAATTGAATTTTTGGGGGATTTTTAAGTTCCCCCTGTTTTTTTTTTTTTTTTTTTTTTTTGGGAAATTCCTTAATATAAATATAAGATTAATAAAAAAAAAGAAACTATATTCAAAAAATGTAAATGTTTTCACACACCGCATTTTATATACTATAGAATCAATCGTATACTGATTATAATAATGAAATAAAAAAAAAAAAACAGTAAATTTTGCTCTATTCAATAATTTTTTATTTTCATATATTTTTTGGAAAGTTTTTTGGAGAAAGGTTCTGTGGAAATTCCTCTTTTTTTTTTTTTTTTTAGTAAAATTGAACATTGAACTTTCGGTTGTCGTTTGATTTATCACTTGATTTTCTACACCAATTTCGGTGGTATACTTTAAAGTTAAAAACTTGAATCAAATTTGAATAAACCGTTGTTGAATTTCGGTTGCATTTTCAATACCGCAGCCATTAAATTCAGCATTGTGTTTATAATGAAATATTATTGAATCCATTCATGTCAATGATCATGTTTTTCAACCACTATATTTCAATAAAATTTATTTATATAATATAAATTATTACATACTTTACCATATGATGTATATTTACAAAACCAACCAATTATTTGATATAATTTATATATTAATTTTATGATATCGTGAAGATTAAATTATGGTTAACAAAAAAAATAATAATATAAATATAGTATAAAACAGCTAATAAAAGAAAAGAAAAAAAAAACAGAAACATTTAAAAAAAAATTATAATAATAAACGTTTGATTCATTTAAATTAAGTTATTATAAAAATCCATACGCGTATATAAAATATTAGATTAAATATATGATGTGGTCAGTATACTATATAGAGGTATATTATTATTATATATATATATACCATAAATATATAAGAAGCTGCACGCATACATATTCATACATCATATATGCATACATACATATAAATTCAAACAATATATATTGAGATGAATCTGCGGAATTCCATAAAAATAACGAAGAAAACACGTTCATCATCATAACAAAAAAAAAACAATTTTAACCACATAAAGAAATTCACAAATGATGCTGCTGCTGCTGCTGCTACCATACAGAATAAGAAAAAAAAAATTGTTTATTTATTTTTTATTTTTTTCTTAAATACAAGATACAAATATATAATATAAACACGCTCGCTCACAACATCTCATCTTTAAGAAATAGCATAAACGTTAATATATATATATATATATATTATAGAAAAATTTATGTACAATTTATTATTAAACAAAGAAATGAAAAATGTTAATACCGTAATTGAATTTTTTCTTTTTTCAATTTAGATAATATATTATATATATATATATTGTATTGTAGTGTGTGATGTTGTTTTTCTTTTTAGTTTTAGATTTTTATTTAAAATAAGTGTAATTCCCCTTTCGTCGTCGTCGTCGTCCGCAAGATTGCAAGATTGAAAATAAATTAAATATTTTTTTTTAGGAAATGCCAATAGAATCTTATGATTATAGAGTTTTTACTGTGTGTTTTTGAATTTTTTCTTTATATAACACAACAAAATATTTATATATAAATTATTTTTTTTTGTTTTTGCTATTAAAAAATGTATATGAATATTGTACGTACATAGAGATAGACGCATACATTACCTGAATTACATTTGAAATTCAGGTAATTGCGGTAAATCTTTCTAAATTAAATAATTTTTACTTTCTTCATTATTTGGGTTGGCATATATACCAACAACATTATATGTATATTAATTTTTTTTTTTTTTTTTTATATATATATATGTACTTTCATTCAGTTGTTGCATATATGAAAAATTATGTATACTGAATAAATTTAGAGATTTTGGGTTTTTCTTTTGTTGCATATCTCTATTATAATATATTTGAAATGTATAACACTTAATTGTAAAGATGTATCCCGGTATGGTTATTGATCAGACAATTTAGATTTAGATAAATTGTTGTAAAAATGAAATGTGTTTGATGGATGATAATAATTATATTTTGTTAAATGATAATGTAAATTTTTTTGTTTATTAAATACAGACAAAATATTAATCTATTTTTTTTTTCTATTCGGTAGGTAAGTGATGAGAAAATTATGAAAAAATTATTGAATACAAGATAAAAGATAAAAGATAAAAGAATAATAAAAGGTAAATTATAACATATAATTAAATTTGAAATTGAAAAAAAAATTAATTTATAACTGATCTCAATAAGTGACAATAAAAATTATTATTTGAATTTATTCGGTTAAATTATTGATATTAAATATTTTTTTATTAGAATATGATAAGGATTTTCTCATGAATTCTGGTTGTTTCAAAAGTCACTCATCGCTAAACATTGAATGTTTTATTGAAAATTATTTCTGATGTAATTTCCATATTCCACAAAAATTCTAACGAATAAAAATAATGATCTCTTTCGAAAAACTTTTCTATGATTTTCACTTCAATATTCAATATAATTTTATCAATCTAACTTGGTGTTATTAAACAATAAACTTTAATGTTGTGTTCCTTAAAAACCCTATCTTTAATACATGAAATTTATTTTACCCAAACATTTTTTCGTATATCTTTCAGTTTAAAAAAAATTTGTTAATGATTAAAAATGAGTTTAAAATAACATTAAAATTTTAAAGGATAATCAACAATAAGATGATTTTTGTCAGCTTTACCACAATTCTTATAAACGATAAAAAAAAATGAATGTAGTAGTGAGTAAAATACAAAAAAATAAAATATTTCCGGAATTATTAAATTGAAAAACAATATCAATGTTTTGTGGTTTGCAAATTTTTCAATAATGAATATAAATCAACAATTACCATACGTAAAATTTAATATTTAATGGTATATATAAAATAAAAAGGAAATGCCACAACTTTTTCTGTTTTTTTTTTTTGTTATTTTTTTTTTTTAATATTACTTCTTTAATATTTTACTTGTTTTATTTTTTTTTTTTCAATTTGTTTGTGTTGATGTTAATTCATAACATTTTTAACGATAAAAATTAATATAATAACAAAATAAATGAATCATAATCGCATTTATATATTTTTCGTCATCGTTTTATTATATTTTTTTTGGTTTTGTCGCCAACGCCACACATCGTCATCATGTTATAATTTTCAGTTTATTTTGGTGATGGTGGTGGTGGTGGTGATGGTGATGGAAGTGGTTGATTATATATGACGACGGTAATCATTAACATCTAAAAATATAAAATTCAAAAACATCTTAAATGATTATTTAAAGTGTGTTTTTTTTTTATTTTATGGTCATATCCAAACAATGTATTATTTATTTGATTTTTTTTTAAATAATATTAGTTTTATTCATTAAAGAAAAAAACACAAAAATGATCAAATTTAATAATATATAGAAATGCATATAATAATAAATAAATATAATAATAATAATAATAATAATAATAGAAAAAAAGGCCTGAATATGGTGTGAATTTTGTTTTATTTACACTATTCATTAATATATGTATACAAATTTAATATCAACAATTTTTATTCTATATTTTTTTTTTTTTTATGTTTTTTCATTTATGATGAATGTTTAATTTATTTATTATTACGTGCTATGGTAAACAACACGATGGTTGTTAATGTGAAATGATTATAACATATATTCATCATTAAAAACTATAATAATAATAATAAAATGTATATATGCGAGAATATTTTTTTAAAAAATTCTTATTTTTATATTTAAAAGTTATAGAATAATATAGGACTAACTAACTATATTTCTATATATGTGTATATATAGTCACAGTCAGTCGTTAATTTATCTATTATAACATATATAGAAATATTATATATAGATATAGAAAATAGAAATAGTATATTATAAACAATATATGCTAATATATATATATATATAGAAGAAGAAATTTTTGTGTACTCATCATATATATATATGAAAAGATAAATCTATATATTATATTGTGTAAGTCGTCGTGGGCCTCACAAGATGTAAAAAAAATAAAATAAAATAGAATTAATGAATTGTTCTATTCTCACCAATATATATATAGAATTTTTATTTTCTATAAATTCATTCTTAGAATTATTACAAGTTTTTTTTTAATTTTTTTTCACTATTCTTTTGATCATAAAACATTTTTTTTTTATTATTATTATTATTTATTAAGAATGTACAATTGTAGATATATTACAGCCTTAGATATAGATCGTTGTTGATATAAATAATGCACGTGTATTTTGTTGGTTATTGTTTATTGTGTAAAGAAACGTGTGTGTGCAATATGATTTTATATTATTATATATATATATAAATGTTCTTGTGATAATTTAAATCATAATTTATTAGAGATGTTATTAAAAGTACCTTTTTTAATATAAATAAAAACAATTTTAATATATACCAGTATATATTGTATATGTTCATTATATTAATTCATTATTTTTCGTGTCAAACAACTTTTGGTGTGAAAATATTTCAAATCGTGGTATTATTCTCCGCAATATCTTCGTTATCCGTATCCAATCCTACGATGATTCCTATATAAATGGATTAATTGTTTTCAAGAAAAAAAAACAGACCAACATTTACCAATTTTATACTATAAAATGAAATCATATAAAATAAAACTATTTTTCTTCATTTACACATTTCTGAAATTGAAATTTCCCTTTACAAATCATCTCTAATAAATAAATAAAATGAATATCTTTTAATTTTCAATTCTGATCATGCAGACGACAAACAAACGATTATTATTATTATATAAAAATAAAAATATTTTTCGTGATGGCATCAAAAACTAAAGAAAATATTCTGAAGTATATTAAATGCAATTTTTATACATAATAAAAAATACAACAAAACCTCAATTGCATAATATTATTATCAATAATATATTATAATATCATCATCATCATCATCATCATAATCATAATCATTATCATCATTTATATATCACCTATCATATATATATATATATTATACGATAAATAAATGTATAGATTATATTATACAGTGTAACCTGAAATTTATCTGAAATATTTGATACAAAACCGTTAAATATTTGTGGGTTATTTACCCCATGAAAAAAAAAGTTCATATAGTAAACAGGTGAATAATAACAATTTGTGATAAAATTTTAAACACTATTATGTTACCAATTGATGAACACTAAAGGACAAATTTAACACATTTCAATGTATAATATATATTATGTGTTCTACTATCACTGAAAAAACATTTTCCGGAAATTGTTGTACATTCACTCGCATTTTATTTTATGTCGTCATGTCTCATATAATATATACCATATAAAATTAATAATAATTATAATATTATATAAAAAAAAATAAAAAAATAAACGGTGATGTAGTAAGAAAAAATTATAATCATTAAATCATGATAATTTTTGTCGTATATTTATTTCATAGCCAGCATTCATTCAGCAATATTCTTAA
Organism: Dilophus febrilis; assembly: GCA_958336335.1. Taxonomy (NCBI): domain Eukaryota; kingdom Metazoa; phylum Arthropoda; class Insecta; order Diptera; family Bibionidae; genus Dilophus; species Dilophus febrilis. The sequence goes on along the minus strand of OY284470.1, from coordinate 6,030,399 downwards.
AATTTAGTAACATATATTTAAAAAACAAAATTTTTTTTAGAATCCGCATATAGAATTCGTTGCCGTCGACATCATCTTAAAATTTTGATGATTGCATATGTACAACAGCCGGTAATGCACATTCAAATATATATATATATATTTATTTATATACACCAAAATACCATATACCATTCCATTTCCATATGTATATATATATATAGAGAGTGTGAAAAACTGACGATATATAAATAAATGTATATATAGTCATAAATATTATTATTGTTTTGTATATAGCGAGTGTAGTGTAGTATAGTCGAAGAACGTAAAAAAATAAAAAAAATCTATATATATATATAAAACGATAAAACGTACTATTACACAACAATCATTCATTCACAAAATTTACGTTAAACATTCATATAGATATAAATATATAAGCCTCTCATATATACTAGAATATACAATATTTATATATATATATATATAAAATGTGATGATACGATACGACGACGTCTCGGGGCTTGATAAAATATATGTGTTTGTGTGTATCTTTTTTTATTATATATATTTAATTTTTGTATTATTTAAAAAAAAAAAAAAATAATCAATATATGCGTCGGGGGCTTTGGGCGGTTTAGCATTTGGTTTATACATATATATTCATCCACCGCATAAATGAAAATTAACCAAAATAAAAAAAACTCAATATTTATTTTGGTTCATTTATATTTTGGTTTTTTTTTTTTTTATCTTTCGATTATTGTTGTTACTTTTAAATATTTTTCAGTCAGAAATTTTTTTATTTTCGTTATTTATTATACATCCGCCGTCGTCGTCGTCGTCGTCTTCTTCGTATATAACGTGATGTTGTTTTTCTTTTTTGATACGTACAGTTTTTTTTTATACTTAATACTATTATAATACGATTATATATATGACACTATATACAATAGTATGTTTGTTTTTTGGTATTTCACAATGAAAATAATAAAATACAAATCCTCCAGAAATAGTATTAAAAAAAAAATATATATAAACACTCGTATTCGTAAAAAAATTTGGTATATATATAAAATGAAAATGATACTCTCTGTTTTATACAAAATAAAAGCTTTTACGTTTTATATATAAAAAAAAATATCATCAAAATATATGGTATATATGCACTTTATAAATGTTGAGTAAAATCTATAATTTATGAATGATGATGGAAAATTTTAAATGGGGTATTATACATATATAATATATATATATATATAGATATACTAACATATATTCCTGTGCTTTTTAATAAATCCTTTATATCCTATATATATATATTATATGTATCATTAAAATGTGAAAGAGTAAACTCTATATACCATGGATTGTATATATACTGATTCTGAATATATATAGGTAATGAATATATATATATAAAACGTAAACAAATATATATTAAACAAGGTGTAAAAATTTTAAAAGGATATCAAAGAAAATGATTGTAAAGTCTATATATAAAAAAAAAAAATTCATATAAACACAATATCAACAACAAACTTATTAGAAAAATTATGAACAAGAACTTATTAGAAAAATTAAGTTTTTCCCAATTTTTAAAACTTTCTTGCTTACCTATTTAACAAAAAAAAAAAACAAAACAAACAAACAACATCTTCATCATATGAATTAACCTATTGATAAGCTCAAATTTGAATGTATAATTGAACAAAAACAAAAAAAACAAAATAAATAACCGCACTATGAATCTATTCAATCCAAATGAAGATATATTATATGTATATATATGGATTATTGTTATTTATCTTATATAAATAATATAGAAATAACCCTCCTTTTTTTTTTTTTGTTCATCTATATCCTATATTTATTATATAGATATCCCTATATTATATGAATAAATGTATGAAGAAAAAAAAAGTGTGTATGATAAACACAATATATGTTATTGTACCATATATTGGTTTTATACAGCAATTAATTTTGTGTGAAATAGTGTAAAAAAAAATCTAATTAAAATAGATTAGATCAGAGCAAATTAAGTTTTAGGAAAGGAATATATGTACACGCAGTATATATGTTCTGTGTTGATCGTATCGTCGTATACAAATAAATATAAATATATTTATATAGTATATAGAGAAAAACAAATTTTCGACTTTATTATATATACTTAAATTAATTTGCAGTATTATATCCCAATATATTCATTCTTTTTTTTTTAGGCCATCCATTTATTTATGGATATATCAATGGATGGATCTTTGATGTTCTTTTAATAATAACTATATATATATACTGTATTATTGTTATTATTATTATTATATATGAGTGTGTTTGATATATGTATAGGATAAAGTCCTTTATATGTCAAATCCTGTTCTCTATATACAGTGATGTTCGGTAAAATAGGTGTAAACCAATTTTAATGTATTTTGATTAATTTCAAATACCAATATCTATTTGTGAATCATGCCAGCCATACGACAATTTAGTACTTTGTTTACCTTTATTTATCACATGAAAAGAAAGAGATAAAAAATGTTGTCATTCGTATTTCTGGGAAATTAGCTAGGAATATGCTGTTCGGTAAAATAGGTGCGATATATTTTGTTCTACCAAAAACACAAGAAAAAGTATTAATGTTCTCAATATTAAATAAAATCTAAGAATTTCGCGTACATACCATTTATGATTTAACATTTTAACAAAATAAGGGACTTTAAATTACTGCCTCACATCGATTTAGCATGAACTGCACCAATTTTTGGCACCTTTCTATAGAAATCGCTTTCAAACTTTTACAATTTCTTTCCCCCGTTCTACTTTGTTTTTTGAGCCGTTTTGTTGCAACTGATGTTTATACGTGCTTCCACAAGTTTTTAATCGGATTCAAGTCGGGTGATTGTGTTGGCCATTCTATTTTGTTCACATTATTTTGTGGAAACCAAACCGATGCTTTGTTATCCGTATGTTTTGGGTCGTTATCTTGCTGATATGACCATATAATAGGCATGTTTTCTTTTGCGTATGGCAACATTTCGATTGAAAGTATCCTTAGATATTCCTGTTGATCCATTGGATATTTTTGAACTAAATATATAGGACCAACTCCATACCATGATGATACCAAAACATATCATTAAAATACCACCTCCATGCTTAATGGTTTTTTTTTGTGTTTTGCGGTAAAAATTCTGTATTTGGTCTTCGTCTAACATGTAATTTGCCATCTGATCCATGCAAATTTATATTGGTTTCATCAGAATAAAGAATATGTCGTCACTTTTTAATATCATTATCACCTGACCAATTACGATGTGCATGTGCGAATTTTAAACGGTGTTTAATGTGTTTCGCTGTATGCATTGGTGCTTGTCTAGCTATTCGCCCCTATAAATTTGATGTTATTAACCTTTTTCATACCGTGCTTTATGAAATGCTTAGATCAAGCTCTCTTACAAGTTCCCTGGATGATAAAAAGGGCTCTTTTTTGTGGCAACAACCACTCTACGATCGTCATTGCTTTTAGTTTTACGTTTGTTACCCCTTCTTTCTGTGGTATATTTGAATTTTAATGCGTTGGTAATCATATTTTGGGAGCATTTCATAATTTCAGAAATATTTTTATATGTTACCCCGGATGCTCTTAGATCCTTTATACGCTGCCATTCAAATACCGTACAATGTGTACTTCTACCCATTGTGACTTAGAAATATGTATTTATTTAATCCGGAAGGTTTCAAAAATTAAATTTAAAACACTACTTTACCTAAAATTTATTTAAAAATTCACAAACTCACCACCAATAAATGTAATTTATTCGCAAAAAATAAATAAACCACAATTAACATAGTCCGCACCTATTTTACCGAACAGCATGTTCATAGCTAATTTCCCAGAAATACGAAGGACAACATTTTTTATCTCTTTCGTTTCATGTGATAAATAAAGGTAAACAAAGTACTAAATTGTCGTATGGATGGCATGATTCACAAATAGATATTGGTATTTGAAATTAATCAAAATACATTAAAATTGGTTTACACCTATTTTACCGAACATCACTGTATATTTATCTATAAATTAGGTTGGTTCGTTTTTTTTTTTTTTTTTTGTTGAATACATCCTTCTTGTGCTTCTTTGTACACAGTTTTTTTTTTTGTAATATGCACACAATAGAATTTTGCAAAGAAAATTCAAAACACAAAAACTTATGAAATTCGTTAGCATATTACATACAAGACTGCGCGAGTCTTTTACACACAATATATACAATCTGGTTTATTTTTTTTTTATTATCTTGATTATCATTTAAAAGAGTTTAAATGATAGAAAATTTTTAATTTACGTCATGGAATTTACCCTGTTGATTATTATGAATTGAGTGTTTAAAAGTGGGTATTTCTTAACGTTAACCTAGCGTTAGTTTTAGTTGTATATATATCCATCAAATTGCATATCAATTTTGAATTGGGGTTTGACGAAAAACCTAAATCATCTAAATTGATAAATGATCAGGTGCATGATTTTTTTTTTTTTTTTTGATTTACTCTTAACTATATATATATTAATAACTATTTCAACTTTGCTTAGCTCATCACATCAGAATTCTGCAAAAACATTACAAATCAACATAATATAAACGTAATTCAACTAATTATATATATATATATATATATACATATATAGAGAAAATTTATTATATAAAATATACAATAATAATAATAATAAATATTACTATATTAAGTATCAACATATATACAATACATATATATATAAAAGATATAAACGATGTCCATTCATCAGTCATTCAATCCATATATATATATATATAAGTTTATAATAAAATAACAATAAATTAACATACAAACATTTAATTTATATTTTATATCCGCATCAACGTCAATGTATATTAAGAATAAAAATAAAAAAAGACAATAATAATAATAATAATAATAACAATAAAATTTAATAACAAAATAATAATAATTGAATTAAAAAATAATAATAAAAATACTATACACCAACGAAAAATAATAATAAAAAAAATATTTTGTATTTAAACATACATATATATATATATACTACAGAAGCAGAAAAAAAAACACTTTTTTTTTTTTAATGAATGAATGAATGAATGGTGAATGAATGATTGAATAAAAATTGTATATATATATATATATATTCAAAAATACTATATGTGATACTTGTGTGTTATGTATATAATAATTATATATTGTGTTTTTATTTTTTATATTATACGAGACGAGGCGCGAGATATTTTGCTGATGAATGACTTCAAAAAAATAAAAAAAAATTGAATTATAATCATGGTGAGAATGCGTTTTTCATCACACACATACACACATTTTTTTAACCATTCAATGTGTTAAATTTCTGTATAGACATCAATATAATACAATAATAAAAAAAAAAAAAAATTGCATATAAAACTTTTATTTATTTTTTTTTTTTTTGTAATATTCAAATTATAAATAAATGAATTGTTATATAGAATTTGTGAATGAATGCTTATATTTATTTATTTTTTTTTTTTATTAGACTTACGTAGACGTAATTATATATATATACAAATATATAGACACGACAATACGACAAAACAAAAAAAAAAAAATCAGATATCAAAAATATAATTTAATATAATTTTATGCAAAATATTTAAAATGAAAATAAAAAAAAAAAAAAACCAACAAATTCGCAAAAATATTTAATTGTTTATGTATTTAAAACACGTTTAGGCGGTCAATTTTTTATAATTTATCTTTGTTTTTCATTATAATTATAATAATAAATAGTTTTAATACCTATTTAGGTGATATATATATAGATAGAAAATAGGAAACGTCACACACACAAATATTTTTGGTATCCATAATAGTTATTGAGTTTTGAATGATTAAGTTTTAGACTTTTTACACTCTTTTTTTTTACAGAATTTTAATCAGAATTTTAATCATAACACTTCGTTCAATAATGTGTGTGACTGACACATAGATGGCGTCCCTAGAACTAAATCAATATTTTTTTTCGCATTTGGCAACCTTTTTAGGCTTACTGTCAACATCATATGTTAATCAGATCATTTGTTTACAAGTTACAGTGCTATAAGTGACGCTATTTTTGTGTTTTAAAAAAAAATGAATTCAAAGCAATTCCGTGTGCTGATTTATCATTGTTTTTTAATGAAAAAAAATACTGTTCAATGCCAGGAATGGCTTGAAAAACATTACTCGGACTCTGCTCCATCAAAAAGAAGCATTTGTTATTGGTATGCCGAATTCAAACGTGGTCGTACAGACACCGATGACATTCCATCTACTGGAAGGCCAAATGACGCTGTTATTCCGGAAAACGTTGAAAAAACACTGAAAATCATTATGTCCAACCGTAAAGTGAAAGTGAGGGAGATTGCTGACATTCTGAAGATATCAGCAGGCAGTGTACAAACCATAATACACGAACATTTGGGTATGAAAAAGGTGTGTTCCAAATGGGTGCCGCGTTTGCTCACACCGGAGCAAAAACAACAACGAACCGATGATTCAAAGAGCTGTTTGGACATGTTTACGCGCAATAAGTCGGAGTTTTTGCGACGGTACATCACAATGGATGAAACATGGATCCACCATTTCACTCCAGAGTCAAATCGGCAGTCTGCTGAGTGGCATGCAGCCGGCGAAAGCCGCCCAAAGCGACCAAAGACGCAGCAGTTGGCTGGCAAGGTTATGGCGTCTGTATTTTGGGATGCGCATGGAATAATATTCATCGACTATCTCCAGAAGGGGCAGACCATCAACAGCGACTATTATATAGCGTTATTGGAGCGTTTGAAAGTCGAAATCGCAAAGAAACGGCCTCATATGGCGAAGAAAAAAGTGTTGTTCCACCAAGACAATGCACCGTGTCACAAATCAATGAAAACGATGGCAAAATTGAACGAATTGGGCTTTGAATTGCTTCCCCATCCACCGTATTCTCCAGATTTAGCCCCCAGCGACTACTGGCTCTTCGCAGACCTCAAAAGGATGCTCCGTGGTAAGAGATTTGGCTCAAATGATGAAGTAATCGCCGAAACTAACGCCTATTTTGAAGGCAAAGAAAAATCGTTTTACAAAGGCGGTATCGAAAGATTGGAAAAGCGTTGGAATGATTGTATCTCCCTAAAAGGGGACTATCTTGATGAATAAAAACGAATTTTGGCAAAAAAATGTGTTTTAATTAATTAGTCACACACATTATTGAACGAAGTGTTAGTTATATGAATATGATCTGATTAAATTCCATTATCAATTGTGATAAGAAAAAAAAAATTCACCAGACATGATATTACATTCAAAATATACCTTTTAAATGCGATGATTAATAAAGCTATGTTTAAAATATTGTTTTTATACTGTAAACTATTGACATATAGATTATATATATATGGGATATGGATCCTAAAGGAAGTTCAACATGTGCCAAAATAAAAAAAAAAAAAATCACAATATTATTTTGTTTTATATAAATTTAATTGTACGTGTATAAAATATTTTATCATTTATACTTAATGTGTGATTAAATTAAAATTCATTCAACATTTAATAAAAAAAAAAAAAAGTTGTTTTTTTTATTTTTTTGACATCATTTATTATTATTCAGGGATACTATAAAATAAAACGAAAAGTTATCAAATATGTAATTTACTTTATGATTAATTACCGGAAAATTGTTTACGTTTATTTTTAAGCCTTAACCACGATTACCGATCATTTTAGCCTATGGAAAAATGATCAGGTAAATACAAGGTATTGCAAAGAATATATTCCAATAAAACTTACCAAGAATTCGCTGAAAATTTGTTTAAAATTATTTGGGAACTCTCTAAGAATCCCTGTTTGTATTATATATATATATGTTCAATGTTATTGTACTGAATGGATAACACACAATATGAACGACAATGATGTAATGACGTCACTCGGGATTTTCCTCTTTGGTATTTGATTTTTATTCTTATTTTTTGATAATATATTTTTGCGTGCGAATATCGCAAAATATAGAATTTCTTATTATTATTATTATTATTATTATTATTTTTTTTTGTATTTTCATTTATTATGAATATTAATTTAAAATTTGATGAAGAAAAAAAAATAAATAAATAATATATTCATTCAATGTTTTATTAATATTTATATTTCACAGACTTCATTCAGGTATTTTTTTTTTATCTAACTATATATATAATACTCATCAATTTATAAATTGATTCACGTATTTCTTTGGAAATTCTTTTCTATCTAAACGAGTATTTGTTATTAAATTTAAAATAAAAGGTATAAATAAATCTGTATTAATATTATAATAAAAATAATAATAATATCCACTTCGATATTATTTTTATGTTTTTTTTTTTTTTTTTGCGTATGTTCCTATATAATAATATTGTTTCCGGTGGTTTTTTGAAATTATTCTATATATTATTGACGTAAAACTGTGTGATCAAGATCAAGAGGATTAATAAAAGTTTTCTAATTTATGATTTGAAATCATCCTTATCAGATCGACGTACAGAATCATTTTCCATTCCATTTTCCGCACGGGGAAACTTTGGAATTCCACGGTCATGCAAAGAGAAATGAAATGCAATATAAAAGATCTATAGTTTTTGATAAAATAAAATTATATAAATGATAATATTTTTTTTTTAAACATTTTAGAATAAATTTTTGTTTAATAGACTTTTGTAAGGTATCTCGCTTCTGTCTAAGCATCAAAATATGTTAACGCTTTTACAATGACGTATTATTTAAATTTTTGTTTTTTTTATTATTATTATTGTTATTATCATATTTATTTTATAACCTGAAAAAAAGTATACAAATTTTTTTTTAGAGTAAATAAATAATAGTAGTAACGATATATCTATATATCGAAAGATGAGAAAAATAAATATGATGATGATGTCTATATGACGACGACGACGACGACAACGATAACGATAAAATAAAATTAATTGATTTAAATATTTTGTCTATATATATATATATATATATATATGGTAGATGATGAACATATATAACAATGAATATATATTCATTAAAAGGTTTAATATTCAACAATATATAATATGTAAATTTGACATATAGGTCTTGACTTTAAATATTTCTAAATAATAATAATTTAATATATACGCAGTCAATATTATTTATTATATATGTGCACGATTAATTTGCAAGGTGCTACTACTTCAAAATCATGTACTCTGTTTTAATTTTGTATGTTATTTCTTATTTATTAGTTGGGTAGTGATTCATTTTTTCCCATTCCATTACAATGACATACATTTCTGATAAAATCAAAAATTTTTAACATTATCATTTATGCAAAATTCATTCAACCACTTAGTTTGGACTTATTATATAGTGTAATAGATTTGCATTGAACTTAACTTTTTAAAGTATTTCATTATAAATGAAAATGACTATATGCTTTAATTATGGTATGGAATTGATCCTTATACCTTATTATTTCGCATATATCGTAAATATATCGTAAATATATTTAATTTTAATGCCATTCATGGCCATTAGATTATTAAAATTTAAATATATTTTAATAGGGAACAAAAAAAAAAACAAGTTACACATAAACACACTTAGGTTATTTCTAATATTCTTAATTAAATATAATAATTTTTATTTTATATTCTATGAATATATAAAAAAAAAAAAATCATAATAAAATCGTATTTATAATTAACAATTTACGTAAAATTTTTATTTATATACAAGTAAATTTTAAAATGATTTCAATAGCAAATGAATTTATTATTGTTATGTTGTTTTTCAGTTTTGTTGTTTTTTTATTTTTATTTTTTTTGTAACCTTTTAATTAAAAACGAACGAATTTATTTTTGTAATATTTTATTTAGTTTTTTTTATTTGTAACAAAATTGTGTACATATAAAATTCTTCTATTTCACAATTTATATTTTCTTAAATAAATTGTAAATATATAAATTTTATATACATATAGTAATAATAATAATAATAATAATAAAAATAATATAGAAGAAGCTAGAATTTGTTTGTATTTAAAAGAATAACAATAAATAAAACAGGGTGCTCAAATGGTAAAAAAAAAAAACAAAAAAATATTTACATATATTATATTTTAAAGTAGTTCATTCAGTATACATATTTTATAGAAAATAAAAGGTGTAGAAAAGATATTTTATGTTTTTATATTTATTTTTCAACTTAAATCAACTTAAAAATAAAGTATTTCTTCATAAGATTTATATTAAATTTTCAATTCAATTATTCATTTTGTGTGTTACACACACACACACACAAACATACACAAAATTAAAAAATTAAATAAAATAGAAATAGAAAAAATAATATAAGAAATAAAAATAAATATTCAAAAATAGAGTATTTATATATATACAACATCATGACCTAAATAGTTTTCATCGACACGATTGAAAAGACAATTTAATAAACAACTATTTTTCAACTCAACAACAACAACAACAACAGCTATATAGCAACAAAATCAACTAATACACATTATAATAAAAACAACAACAAATGGAAAAATTGTACAATAATAAATTTTGTTAATTTCATTTCACAGTATATATATTATATAAATATATATAAGATATAAGATGATAAATGTGAAATACGTTCAGCATCACGTGTAAATGATGTATCACTTTTTTTTTTCATCATCATCAAATTCTGTTGTTGTTATTGTATAGATAATTTTTTTTTGTTTTGTTTTTATAAGAGCTATAAATTATTCGAGTTTTTTTTGTTTTTAATGTTTAAATAAAAATCAAATAATTGTCTTTTATATTTATGCAAAAAAACCGAATGATTTCTGATATTAAAATGTATTATTCAGGGGATTTTTTATTTTTTTCTTGGTTGGTTTACTTGAAATATATTCAAGTCAGGATACCTTGAATATAAAATATCCATCCTTATATTAGTATAAATTATAATTCTATTATAGGTGTTGTCCCTCAATGGTGCTAAACTCAAACAAATATGTATTTCAAGTTTGGAAGTAAAACAATTTATATAATTATAAATTAATATATCATTTGGTTTAGGTTTTAACGTAGATGTTTATTAAAAACAATTAAATCCTTCGCATTAGCAATTTTAATGTTTTTTTGCATTAATATGCCCTTGTTTGTAATCCACATACACACATATGGTATATATACAAAGATAGATTTTACCAGTTACAACAAACTTTAAATGGAAATTAAAATTTTTTTAATTCAATAATTAACTGGTTAATTCTGATTACCTGTACTATATGATTTTATATACTTTACTACTTGCTTACTTACTTACATATATTATATCCATAAATGTATTATAATATTTTTTTGTTTTATATATTATCTGTGTATCTATAAAATTGATTTTACACAATAATTAGTATATGTAAATATTATGTTTATATAACTTGAATGCAACAATAATAACATAATAATAATAATAATAATGATTATTATTATTATTATTATGAATATATGAGTACATAATAATTAGTTTTCAACGATAATTATAATTGTTTTTACTATACTATAAATATTTTAATATAAAACGGCGTCGAATAAGTTTTGTATAAATAATAGTAATAATAATAATAAAATTACTTGGGTTTTATTTTTATTTTATAGTTTGTTGCAATTATTATATAATTATTTGTATTTACACATACAATTTTTTGTTGTTTACGTTGTTTATGATTGACATACAAGTCATTTATGTAATATAATATAATGAAATTAACAAAAAAACTAAATTTGTAAAACTTTTATTATTATATCGAATTGTAGACAACGACGACGACGGCGGCGGTGGTGGTGGTGTTGGTGGTGTTGGTGTTAGAAAGTGTTTTATAATTTGTTCAATTGTAAAAAAAACAAAATGTAATTTTAAAATAATTTAATATAATTTATGCAATACATAATATGTAATGTATATATATAGGTCATATATAGTTAGACGATTCCATTTTCTTCGGTTCTTTTCGTGAACCTAAAAAAAATGTATTTTCCCAGAAGTCTGTATATTCGGTTTATATAGAAAAATATTCAAATACAATAAGGGATATGAAAATAGAGGGATAATAGAGGATATCTGTAACCACATATCTAAATATAATAATAATTTTTGACTTTCATTTAAACATACGAACGTTTTAATATATATGATTATTATATTTAAAAAAAATAAAAATACTTGTTGTACATATATATACAACATTTAGTGTGTCGCCATTATTCCTATATTGTCATCGTATATAGTCATAATCGTCTTCGTAACGTGCGTTTAATTTTTAAAATATACAAAATATAATATATATGCATAATTCTTTATCGTTTTGCATAACATTTTTTTATTTTTCTTTTATCTTCAATTCAATTTTACGATTTTTTTACACAACCACAAATTTTCAAACTCCACATATATATATATAGAAATATTCGTCTAAGTTTCGAGTAACATCACATCCACCACACGTACTGTTGTTTTAATACACATATATATAGCATTTGTAATTTCTATATTATATAGCTGTTATGAATGATATTTATACAAAACAATATACATATGGTAAAAAAAAAAAACTGTTATTTACTTTTTTTTTTGTTCTTTTACTATACACTCTATATATATCTATATATATATATATAATATATGTACAACACTTTACTTCCATTCATTCATTCATTCATTCATTTACACAATGTGCCGTAATTACTATATTGGCGCTTCTTTTTCAACAAACATCCCACCATATATATATATATCTTAACCACCCACTGATGAAGTTAGTGTTATATATATATATATAGGTATAATATAATTAACTGTTCGTTTCAATTAACAATTAAGCAATTGATTACCAAAATTATTAATTTTCCGCATTCATTTATAGGTATATGGTACAAATATATATATATATTAAACCGTGCTATATATATATATTGATAAAATTGGCCAAATACTTATAAAACTATTTCATACCATATCAAAACTTAATTGACCGTTTATATGAGGGTGGTAGTGTAAACTTGACCGCCCTATATTCATTTTATATTGATGTTCATTCGTATAACAAATTCAAATGCATATTGCTGTTGATCGTATATGAAATTGATGAAATGAAAAGGGAAAAGAATTTAACAACATTACTATATTTAAAGAATGTTGATGGTATATATACAATTATATCATATATTACATGTGTTTTAGGTTTACAATTGAAAATTTAGATAAATTTGGATAAAATCTGTTGATAATAATTTATGTATACATTACAATTGTACTTCAATAAAAACCATAATATTATGCATTTTTATGTGTATTTTTCTATACATCATATATTTTATATATTTCTCCTCGGATAATCACAAAATGATGATCTTTCTATATACATAATTATGATAGTTTATGTTTATTAAGTTAACAAAAAAAAAAAAAAACTTCCCTTCCGGAGGAATGTTGTAAAATAAACATTGAAATTACAATATAATATATAAAAAAAGTTTTATAAAATAAATTACAAGAAATTTATTCATTTTAAATACGCAGAAATAAAAGATTCGAAATGAACAAATTATAATAATAATAATAATAGAAAAAATCAAAACAATATTTAGAACAAATAAACAAATTCTATTATTATTATTATTATATTGTAGATAGTTTTCAAAGTTCAACAAAATACATATCTTTATATATATGTATTTTGTATAATGAAATATAGTTTTAGGTGTACGCGTTTGTATTTGTTTTGTATATATAGTATATATGAATCTGTTTGATTCGATGTAAACAATGCGTAGGCGAACTAAACCAAATAGTTAAATAACTTTAAAAATATGTTACAAAAATTTACAAAAAAAGAAAAAAAAACGTGTGTGGGTTACAGGGAGATTTGCTGGTTGTTCATAACCCAATATCCAAAGCATAACCTTTTTTTTTTCATAACAGTACGAAATAAGTATTCAAAATAATTGTAATTTAGAATTGGAATAGATTTAAATAAATTGTTTCTGTGCTAAAATTGAGTTTTTCATTGAATGATTTAAAGATTGTCAAAATAAACGTATATAAGAATTTCAACAAAAAAGTGAATCGTTTAACTTGAATTGAATTGAACTAAAATAATTTAAAATCTGATGAATATACATTCAACACTCTGTGATGGAAAAACAAAAAAATAAATTTACAAAATTTTGTAACACAAAAATACAAAATTACAAAATTCAAAAAAAAAAAAGAAAAACAGAAATATTTATCAAAAGGTACTCTTGTATCCGTTCCGTAGCACGTAAATGTTGACGCACGTCATGTTACGAATATTTTATCATTTATTGAACCAAAAAACAAAAAAAATAAAAATAACGTGGGAGATAGGGACATATATTTTTCATTTATATATACGTATATACATTTTTGAATGCTGATGATACAAAAAGATTTATTGTACGTATGTATATAAAAAATATATATATATATAACATATATTATAAAATAGTTTTCCTCCCATATGAAAAATATATACACCGAGCAGATATAGTAAAATCAATTAAAATTAGATTAGTACCTATAAATATATATATATATATATATATATATATAGATATATGCTAGATCCGATAGAGGCGATGCGTTATAATATATATAAAATAAACAAATGTATTATTTTTTTTTTGATATTATTTATTTATATTTTGTAATTTTTTTTTCTATTTTAGTTTTTATATTATATGTTAATTTTCCTATATTTTCAAAAATAAATAATTATGTTTTTTTAGTGCATTTTCATTTAAATATATAGATAATTTTACCTCTTTACCAACATTCCAAAAATAATACCATTCTTATTCTTAGATGGATGACAATAAAATATAAATCCTTTGAAAAATAAAAATGTTAATTTTCCTGGAAAACTATTTGTTGAATATTTATCTATATACATACATACATTCTGTATACATTTTGTACTGTGGTACAAAAAAATAAATAAAAATGGGAAATTGTCATGAAAATTATTCTATTTTTAACACAAAACCATATACATATATACATACATACACATACAAAAATAGTAGTAGATGGTTGTGTAAAAAAAAAAATCATTCTATAAAAGATTTTATTATATACATTACAAATATTCATCTATATATATACACGAATAACTATATACATCGTGTGATGTAACAAAAAAAAAATATGTATATTTATATATATAAGATTTATACGGAAGTGAAAAATATAAACATTATATTGAAAGAGATACCTCATGATTTAGTATGTATATATATATATATATATATAATGTTAAAAAATTGGGCGTAATAGTAGTTTTAGGTATAATGAAATTTATCTTAATTTATAGCTTAATGTTCAACGAAATAAAAATGAAAAAAAAAAAACTGAAAATGGTATGTTTACGATGAATGTTTATATATGATGCGTTTATTATATATATATATATAGTTGCAGATTAGAAAGATATATATATATATACAAATTTATTTGTTTGAAAACATCATATAGCGATGATTTAGATTAACATAATATATAGATATAGATATGTTGTGATATATAGGTGATTTTATCACATGTGAAAAACCATCACATCGATTTTGATTCGTATATTTCAATTTAACTTAACACTCAGGGGTTTAATATTATTTTTTAACGATAAAATAGAAGCTAGTAAAGGATTTAATAAATTGGGAAATCCTGACATTAAAAAAATCAAAAAACAAATATTCTACGAATTAGATTTCTCAAATAAGGATATATTCCGCTTTAATTCCATAAAACAGTGAAAATAATTTTTTATCTGAATGACTTGCCCCCACCTTCTTTGAATTTTCCTTTTTTATATTCTTGGTGCTTATTCCCAATGAAAATTTTAATTTTACATACAACAATATAATCTTCATTTATTTAATATAAATTATCACTCATTTATCTACTAACATTTTTAACTTGCTTAATATTTATTTTTATATTTTTTAAATTTTCTTCTGTTCCATTCCATTCAAAAACCAAATGAATAAAATCAGAAAGAACATGAATAAATTTATGAGGAAAAACATTTAGATTATTATTATTATTATTATTATAGGCAACAAACGAAGGCATATAACGTCACATTTAATCAAAAATAATTATAGTATATATTGTAAACAAAACACGAGGATGACATTTATTTTTTAAACATAAACATAATAAAACCAAAATATTCTTTAAAAACATATATTTAACTTATAAAATAACACTTCTTTTATACATATCTTTAAAAATAATGTATTTATTCGATGTAAATATTAACTATATGTGTATTTATTTTTTATGCAACGTTTATCCATTTTCTTCTTAATTTCCCATTTCATAATAATATAGTAATATAATAATTCAACGTTTTAGATATATATATATATATATATATAATAGGTGTGATAATTATATATATATATATATAAATTGTATATGTGATAAATAATGTGGAATTTAAAATATTTTTTTTTATGAATATAATATTTGATTATAAAAATACAAATGTACAAATAAACTGTATGTGCGTATAAAAAATATGATGAGGAAATTTAAATTGGAAAATTTTTGTTTATATAAATGCGTATATATAAATTACTCTATATATATATATATATATTATATTGTAAAGTATAGAAACAAAAAAGTGCTATTATCTTTAACACAAAATTTTTTTCAACATTTAAACAACAAAAATATGTTAAAGCGAAAGATTTTTTTTTTTGGGAAATTGTTGAAAATTGTCTTATTTTGGTTTTAATTGGGAAAAAACTATTGAAACGATATTGGTATATTAAGAAAGCGCAATATATATAATTTATCTATTCAATTTTTTCTTATTATATTTATTACTATATATTTTATTATCCAACTATGTATTAGAAAATTAATTTTTTTTTTTTTAATTTATTACAGATATTCAATTCATCAATCGATTTAATATGATTGGATTGTGTTTGCCGGTCATTAGAATGGATAAAAATTCAATTATTGTATAATTTAAGAGGTAAGTGATAATAAAATTTGTATATGGATTAAATTTTGTTTGAGACTCTTAATCAATTGTGAAGTATCCGAATGTTGGGATTGTGAACAAAAAATTGTTTTTATATGTTTCTATTCCTAATTCTACATATTCAATTTAAATCCTACATAGAAACAATACCTTCCATATGACTGTCAGTGTCACTCTATAAAAAAATTAAACTTGAAGAATTTCTTTTAATTGATTTTCTAAGACTATGTTTTTTTTCTAAGACTAAAATACAATGAAAAATTTATTCTATTTTTATGTATACCTACCTAAATTTATAAAAATAAATCTAAATGTAAAATAAAAAAAAAAAAAAAAAAACAAACACAAAACTAAAATTGTAACAATTTTTAGTGAATTTGGTCTATTTTTACTGAAATATCAACTTGTATTTTATTTTATACGCGCATTTATAAATATATAAATGCATTTTTATCTGTATAGAGTTATGTATAATAGATACTGAATAATAATAATAATAATAATAATAAACAGATTATAAATTTCTATTTCATTATTATTATTATTATTATTCAATTATAATATATATATATATATATGTATATTCTCTCTGTAGACGAACACGTTTTCTACGAATGATTCGCATGATGCGTTTTCTTATATATATATTAATGAATATTTATTTCATCTTCTGTATATATATATTTAGTGTAGATGCTGCGTGTGATTTGTTTCTTGTGTAATAAAATTAAAAAAAAAAACAACAAAAACCAAAACTACAAAAAAAAAAATAATTGTTACAACTTTTTTTTTTTTTCTATTATATATGTAAAAAACAATTTTCTTATATAAGATTTTCATCATTTTCTCATCTTCTTCATATATATTTATATATAAATGCAACTGCGTATATATATAAAATATATAATAAGATGCATTCATATATATATATATATATATAAAATAATAAACAGATTTATCTAACTTTATATCAAAGAGTCAGCGAACGTGTTAACAAATATTTTTTAATTTTTTTTTTGTTATTTTATATTTGTTGTTTGTTGTTTTATTTTTGTATAAATACTGTTCAAATTCATTTTGTGTATATATTATGCCTGATACTATTTTTATTTTATTTTATTGTTTGTGTTTGTGTCTTTAATTATATTTTATCTTGAAAAAAATGCATATTTGTATTTAAAGTGTATATTTTGTCACACTATTTCTGTGTTTGTTTGTTACATATATTTTATAAAGCGCGAGGTTCATTGATAATTAAGAAATTCTGATGTGTCTGCGAGACTTTTTACTACACAAAACAATAAGTTTAAAATAAGAAAAACACAAAAAAAAAATGTATTTTCTAATATAATGTAAATAAATAACAAACAAAAATAAAAAAACATTCTTTTCATTGGATGTTGTTGCTGCATGCATGCATCCATGCATGTGCACTTATATATATATATTCATAGAAAAGTTATTTGTACTTTACACTATTTGAAATATTTTTCATTATTGTACATAAACAAAATTAAAAAAAAAATAAAACACACACACAATCTCTAGGTATATATGTATATATAGAGAGCAAATAATAGAATTAATTTTTAAAAACATGAAAAACTTTGAAACATATGCAACATGCATATAGAAATATATACATTTATAATTGTGTATTTATATTTAAATATGTATAATAAATTTTAATTTTTGTCATTTAAGTCTTCTTCTTAAATACATAAATTGTTTTATTTTTGTTATTGACTCTATATAAATATTAAATATATATATATATAATAATTAAACCAAATGATAAACAAAAAAAAAATAAAATAAATATTCGTTAGGTCAATAATAAAGTAATGCATTTATAAAAATATAGATGAAGTAGGAATGCAGAAAAAAAAATATTTATTGAAGAATTATGAATTTCTTTGAGGAAAATATTGAAGAACTATATTTTTGGTATACAATCAATAGGAAAAAATATAGGAATATTAAATGAATGATATGAGTATTTATCTATAACCCATTATTCATATCTTATATAAATTGTGATATTAATTAATCAAAATTTTAGACGTAGTTGATTATTTTCAATTAATCAAGTTTAACTGAAACATTTGAAAGAAAATGGATCATGAAAAGAAAGGTTTTATAGTTCATACTGGAATTAAAAATACAATTTGACTGATGATGAATATAATATAATATTCAATCTGAAGAATTCGAAAGGGATCAAACAAATTCTACCTTCAAAGAAATTATTATTTACTCTTTATTATAATGATAAAAATTGTAGGCGTTTAAATAGCTTTTTTTTTTTTTTGTATTTATTTTTCTTAAATTGCATTTGAATTAATTCCAAAAAGAAAAATTAAATAATATATCTGTTTTTAAGATCTTGGTCGATTTAATATTATTTTTACAAAAAAAAAAAAAAAAAACTTGAAGTATACAAATTGAAATTATTAATCAAAAAATATCTTGGCAACATTTAATTATATGTATACCAGAAATAATACCTCTGCGCTCTGCATAAATATTATATTTTATATACATAATATATATTTATTTTGCAACAATGTTGTTGAATTCATTAAATATATACATCTATATATATAAAGATTGTGTGCATATAAATTATGTTTATAAATAGTTTGTTAATTTATTATTAGAAAACAAAAAACGAAAATAGTTTTTTTTTATTTACTGTATATAGTATATATGTATGGAAATATATAATATATAAATAAATAACGTAAATTTGCTGTAAAATCATGTGAGGATAAAGATCATATATAATATGCATATTTTATTAAAATGAGAAAAAAAAAATTCTGATTATACTAACATTTCCATATACAAATCCTCCTCTTATTTTTTTTTTTTGTATACGGAAAATATACTTTTTTTTTATAATGATGAATTGTAGAATAACAATAATTTTAAGAATTTCTGAATTGTATATGCAAATTAATTTGTTCATGCAAATAATAATTGTGTGCAACATCATATTATAATTGTTGTTTTTTAGTATTATTTTGATATTAATTTTTTTTTTATTACTATAATGAATTTTTTTTTTTATTTTTGTAACAATTCGTTGATTTTTGCATTGAATTCCCTCAGTCATTGTGAAACGAATTCTAAAAAAAAAAAAAACTATACCTCTTATAATTTTATGTGTAAAATTATTTAATATACAATCATTTTTTTAATTATCCAATTAAAAGGCTATCACAAAAATGCAAACAAAGTATAAACACAATTGTATATATATATAGTAATTAAAAAAAAAAAAAAGAAAATTATATTGCATAAATTTATTTTAAATATATATATGAAATCAGAATACGATATTGAAACGAGAAAGTTTATATTAATATTCTACTACCCCCCGGAGGAAATGACTGATTATGTGATAGTGATCTTGTAATTAATTTCGGGGGGTTATTGAAAAAAAAATTTGGGGGAAATTTCAACTGATTGTGAATCGCTATCGGGGGATTTTCAATGCCGCCCCCCAGTATATTATATAAAAAATCCTATTATTTTAAATAGTAAATTCACTCCGAGAGATCACAATTTGAGGAAAGTATTATACGGAAGTAGTATCAATAGTATATATTACATACCACTAACAGCATATATATTATAAAAATAAAATACAATCGTATATATTATAAATGACAACACTGGTCATTGTGCCATTCATTCAATAGCGCTGTTAGTCGCTTTTAACCGCTTTTAACGAAAATCCATTACTGTAAATTAACAATCTCATAAGTGAAGGTATTTCAACAATAAAAAAAAACATATAAATAAAAAAAAGGTAAAAAAACAAATTAAAATGTTGTTTGTTATGTGAAAATAATCAGGTTTATAAATAAAAAAAAAAAAAAAAAAAAGAAAAAGATATTCTTAATTTTTTATATTTAAAATCAATTTTGTTTATTTATTTTTATTGAATATAAATTTTTGCCGGTTTGTTATATACCTGATATAAATAATATTATAATTTTTTGGTAGTCTTTTGTTCCCGCGTGTATTTGTGTGTGTGTGTATGTATGGTATTTAATATTCAATAACAACATAATTTATTTTTTTTTTAAATAATTATTGAACCCGAAATTTGTCCATGTCATAACAAAGCGTTTTATTTACTCACATAACCCAATATATATAAATAAATAATGATGGTTATGTGAAGAAAATATTATAATAAATAAAAATAAAAAAAAATGTATGAAAAATATAAGCATACATTCATCCAAATACATCTGGAAAATTACATTTTAATTTCTTTTCTTAAATGTATATAGACAGTATATATAGATACTTTATAATATATTATTCATTATGCATATAATCAATATATATTGTTTAGTACCAGAAAATGTATAATAACTTTTTCGTTTTTTTTTTTGCAACAGATAAATTCGTATCAAATTATTTATATATAATACGATAATAATACCAAATAGTAATATAAAAACTAACTGCATGATGATAATATTATTCATAATTATGTTGATGAGTTTTTGTTTTTGTTTTTTTTTTGTATTTATTTAAGAAGGGTTGTTGCTCCCCAATTCTTATTTGCTGTTTTATATTTATATATATATATATATGTAATATGTAAATGTCTGCTTTCTTAACATTTTATATTTATATATAATCATCATTATTATGATGATGGTGATGTTTTTCTTGAGTATATAAATGATAGTAATAAGAGTAAAAAAAAAAAAAAATGTCATATTACTAAAAAAAAAATAAATAAATATACCAGCTGCGTTTATATATCTCATAAATATTATATTAAAAGTGAAAGTGTACCATTTTTTTATGTTCATGATAAAATGGTAAGAGTTTTTTCTTTTTTCTGTTTTGAAGTTTATTGGTTATGAAATTCCAATTTTTTTGTTTTTTATTAATATTAATGGTACAAAAATAAAGAAAAAATTAAATAAAATTGATTTGGACAGAATTCACAGAGATATTATATTTGAATATATACATATATATATAGAGGCACTCTATAGAGATTAATTTACTATATTAAAATTCAAATATTAAAACACCAAATAAATGACAAAATGTAAGGGAATTTTTTAAATTTTAAATTAATACTTGACAGGAAAATTACTATTATTAAATTGGTTTTCTTTTTACGACGCAACATCAAATAAATAATTATTTATAAATCATAATCCATCAAAATACCAATAGAAATTCTTTATGATCTTTGGAATACTTCGGAAACTATGTAATAATAATCTGTTTTAAGATTTATGATTTATATGAATTTTAATCTGTTATAGAGACAGTTAAAAACTTTACTTGTGGGATCTCTCATTTACCAAATACCAAAAAAGTGGTCCTAATATTAACTGGATTCAACTTACTGGGGATTTCTTCAATAAATATATATTAAAATTTGGTTTGGTTTTTCTTTAATAACGTTTGGTATTTCACTAATTAATAATTAAATACCCCATTAGAAAGTTTCTATATGAATTGTGAGTTTCTTTGATCCGAAATCTTCTAAATTGATAATTCATTAACATTAAATTATTTATTATTATTATACCTTAAACTGGATTTCTAATACTTGTTTAATATATCTTTTAAACTAATTTTAGATCCTTTCCTTTTTTTTTTTTTTGATTGAGGTGTATGAACTTTACATATCTATACCAATAATATAATACACTTCCTGATATAAATTTTACATATATAGATAAAAGTTTAAAAGAGCAAATAATACTTCCCAATATAATATATTCCATATATAATTGAAAATAAAAAAAACAGGATAATAAAAAAACACGTTGGAGATACCTTCTTTTTTTTTTTTTTATTTTACTTCTTGTTTTTATTTATCACTGTCTCTTGTTTTTGTTTTGAAAATGCAAATGCATTAACCATTCTATAATTTACAATATATATATTCTTTGTAAATGCACTATTTATAGATACAGAAATTAAATACAAATATATAACATATATATATAGAAATTGTTTAAAAAAATATTTCAAAAAAAAAAATGTTTAACAGACAAAACAAGACAAAACCAACCGATGAGGAAGAATATATCGTACATATATATATATATATATATATATATATATATATATATATATATATATTACATTATTTAAATATAAAGATATGGATATTATTAAATGGTATACGTACGTAGACAAATGAAACAGTCAGTCAATTTATAAGTACATAAATATCCAATATTATGTATGATAATATATAAGAAGGTACATTACATATTTATTTTGTTTTTTTTTTCAAACGCACCATCAAATAAATAACAAAAAATTAATATACAAATTCATATACCAATTTTCATTTATTTTATTTGTACCTTGTTGTTGTCTTATGCTTATACATACATAAATAAATAAAAATTTTTGATATGTATATTATCATATATATTATACATTGCTTACTGGCGATATATTTATTTATATATATGTACCTATACGTTACCTATACAAAACACACACGATAACTATAGGTCTTATATATATATATATATATATTGTTTTGTGAGGTATTTTGAAAAAAGAAGTCATTAACCTTTTTGTTGAATTTTTTTTAATATACACATATATAACATAATACAAACATTTTTTCCAAAAGTTATTTATATTCGTTATTTTTATTTTATTTTTTTTTATTTTGTTTGCAATCTTTATTTTTCAGTATTTTTTTATTTTGTTTATATCGTATTAAATATTTTATGTATTTTTTATTATTATTATTATTATTATTATTATTATTATTTTTTTTATATTATTATCATTATGTTTTTAAAGTGCTTTAATTGTATATCATCATTTTTTTTTGTTTTGCTTTTTGCTTTTTGCACGTTATGAGTTGCAATTTTATTTTTTTTTTGTGTAAATATAAGCAGATAATATTTTCTTAATATTTTTTTGTTGTATATATTATATATAGACATATAAAATATGTATATGTTGTTTTACTTACCCTATGCGAACCATTTCGTTCGCAAATGACGCAAATGATATGTTATATATGTATATTTACTTTTGCGAATATTTAATTTGAAATAAAGAATCATTTCCGATCATATTTTTGAATAATTTTTATATAGTAAATTATGATTGATGTTTTTTTTTTGTGAATTTCTATTATATTTTTCCATCAATTCGATGAACACATCTGGAACTATACTGATTACGTTTTCTTGTAAGATTTTTGTATAAAAAACCCAGTTAATTTTTTATACACAGAAATAAAAGTATAGGATAAGGGATTTCATTGAAATCGATATACATATATAGTAATCGTCAAAACATACATACTATAAGAAGGGCATATATATTTTATGCGTGTATATTATATACAATTTTTTATTTTTGTTTTTCAAATATCTATTAATGAATTACAACATTACGAAAATATATTATTGGGAAAATAAAAATATTCATTAACTTTACAAGAACGCGTATATACAAAAATATTTAAAATAAAAAATATTTCAATGTAAAACAAAAAAAATAAATAATTTGTTGTAAACAACATTTTTTTTTATTTATTTTATATATATATAGTAAAATTTCTATGGTCACGTTTCATTAGAATAATATATATATATATATATACTATTAAACAACATTTTATATTATTTCCAATCAATAAATTGCGTAATATATCGCTGCGCATTTGTTGTTATATATTGATAATATTTTATTATTATTTTGCTTTATATTTTATATATTAGGTTGTCTAAAAAGTATTGTTAATTTTTTTTACAATATTCAAACGATTTTTGTATATATTTCAAATGAACTTTATTAAACCTTTATTAATGCGCCGTTTTGATCGATGACCCTTTGCCATTTTTCTGGTAAAGACATTATCCCATCACTGTAGAACTTCTGTGTTTTCTGGGCAAAAAACTGATCCAAGTGCATATTGCAGTCCTCTGCAGAATTTAATTTTAAACCATTAAGGGAGTTCTGCAGAGACCGGAACAAATGATAATCTGAAGGTGCAAGGTCCGGGCTATATGGTGGATGCATTAAAACTTCCCAGCCAAACTCTCTCAGTTTCTGCCGAGTCATCAAAGATGTGTGTGCGGTCTGGCGTTGTCATGATGGAACACAACACCCTTTCGATTGATTAATTCTGGACGTTTTTTTTAATCTCGTGCTTCAATCTTGTTAATTGTTGACCATAGAGATCGGAATCAATGGTTTGACTGGGTGCTAGTAATTCATAATGAACGATTCCTTTCCAATCCCACCAAACAGACAGCATTACCTTTCTTGGTGTTAATCCAGATTTTGCTACTGTTTTAGGAGCTTCACCCTTCTTGGACCACGATCTTTTTCGTACATTATTATCGTATGTGATCCATTTTTTATCACCTGTAATCATTCGCTTTAAAAATGACTCGATTTCGTTTCTTTTAAACAGCGTTTCGCAAATGGAAATTCGGTTCATTAAATTGTTTTGTGTTAATTCATGTGGTACCCAAACATCGAGTTTTTTCTTATATCCAGCCTTTGTCAAATGGTTTAAAACTGTTTGGTGATGGATGTTTAGTTCTTTAGCGATATCATGACTGCTTACGTGTCGATTTTCTTCAATTTTTGATATGATTTCATCGAGACTTTTTCAGTGATTGGTCGACCAGAACGAGGTGCATCTTTGACATCAAAATTACCGGAACGAAATCGAGCAAACCATCTATAGGCTGTTAATTTTGATAAAGTTCCTTCACCGTAAACTGCACAAATTTGTTCATGTGCCTGCGTTGCATTTTCACCTTTTTCATAATAAAATTGTAAAATGTATCGAATTTTTTCACTAATTTCGCTCACCTTTAATGCACTACAACTTTTAAATGACTAAACAAATTTATTTTTTCATCTACGAAATGTCATCTTTCGAACATATGTTAG
Source organism: Dilophus febrilis (assembly GCA_958336335.1). Lineage (NCBI taxonomy): Eukaryota > Metazoa > Arthropoda > Insecta > Diptera > Bibionidae > Dilophus > Dilophus febrilis. Next base: position 6,004,340 of record OY284470.1, on the reverse strand, counting down.
TGTTACCTGATCAGATTAGTACTACTTGAAATATTCAATTATAATGACATCTATTTATAAAAATTATCAATACTTTTTCGACAACCTAATATATTGTAGATATATAATTTCAATTACATTTAGAAGAATTAGTTTATTTGAGAATTTTTATTATTTTTTATTGAAGAAATATGTTTTTATTCAGAAAACCATAAAAAAAAAAAAATGTTAAATCTATATATATGGTTGGGAACGATTCATTCATATTTGTAATAATCAGCAATTCTATTTTTATCAGTTTGTTTTACCCCTTTCTTTATTGATGTAATTCATTGATTGCCTATGGGATAAGTGTGTATTGAATGGAATAAGGTGAATTAATTACAAAAATCAATGCTTTTAATTAATTTGTAATATAATTGGTATTTATTCGCGCATAAATATAATTGTAACATTCTTCTGTTGTTGATTTCATAATAAGTTGTTTTTTTTTACCGTATGGTAATTTATGGTAATTATCCTTACGACCAACTGAATATGAAAATATTTAACTCTGCTCGAAAGTATTCAGATTCCTTTAAAACAGAAAAACCATACTTAATGTTTTTTTTTTAATCCATTCGAACTCATGATTTCAAAATTTTATCTTAAGAATATAGTTGGAGGTTCTTTCAACTATTTCATAAATAAATGCATATTATTATATATATAAATATTAAATTACATATACGAAGCAAATTCTCTCATCGTAAACATTTCAATCAAACAAAAAACAAAAAAAAAAAAAATAGTGTATTTTTTTTTTCTTCAAATAGGCACGTGTAATACATTATTTATTTAATTTTTATTTTTTTTTTTCCTCTATCTATACATATAAAAATACAATCTACAAAACACAAACTATTTGTCGTATTATCTATTTATTTATCTGTTTATAAGATTCTATTTAACAAAAAAAAAAATAATAATAAATAAATAAATATGTATATATATAATACATGAAGCAATAACTAAATTATAAAGTTATTTTAAATCATATATATATATATATATATATAAAAAAAATATATAAAATAATTTATTAAAAAATTTCTTAAATAGTTTAGTTTTTTTTTTTTTATTTGTCGTCGTTTCTTATTATTTATTTTTTTTTTTATATATACATATATTAATAATGAAAAAATAAATAAATAATAAAATGTAATTTTGTGTGTGTGTTTGGTGTTAATGCTGTATATAAAAAAAAAAAAAAATTGTTTTCATTCATTAGAATTTTTAATTAAACAAATTATATATCGTTATTTTATTTTTATACTTTATAATTTTGTTATTCAATCAATAACAAACATATTGTTTTGTTTTTTAAATAATTAAAATAAAATATAATATAAAAACCATGACATTTGTTTATATATATATATACGGTATACGAGTATAAATATAAGTATATATAACCATGTATTTTTCTTTTTTTTATATTCGAGTATTTATTAAATATATATACCTGTATTATTAAATATGCGATTAATAATATAATTGTCCATAATTGACATTTATATATTTTATTTATTTATTTTTTTATATATGCTTGTGTGTTTATATTAAAAAAAGTAAAAAAAACTTATTTTGTTTTGTTTTCTAACTATAAATATTTTAATAATATTATAATATGTATTGTATATATATATACCTATCGGTGGTGCGTATATTATTTTATAGAAAATTAATAATCGTAAACAAATATATATTCGTGTATGGAGTTGTATATATAATTATTATAATATATAGATAGTGTATGTTTTTTTTTTTTACTGTTTGTTATTTTAAATATTTTTAAATAAATTAAACCAAATATTATATTGAATAACAAGGCTTTTAAAAAAAAATATCGATTTTTGTGTTAATCTAATGAATATTTAAAAAAAAAAAATTATATTATATACATACAGTAGACTCGCGATATAAGGAATAATGTATTGTAAAGGGGGGTCGCGTTCCCTATTTCAAAGTTTCCACGCAAAATACTTTCAAATGCATAATTTAAATAATTTCGAATGCCAACACGTGAATAAAATATACCAATCGTTTCTCGTTAATATCGAGGATTTGATTGATTTAGCGTTCCGTATTTAAAGGCTATAATACAAAATTTCTGAGCGTTATTTCTCGAGGTCTTATTCCTAATATCGTGAATCTACTGTATATATTTCTGATTGAATATCAATTAAAATATCAATATGAATATCAATTAAAGTTTTGTAAAAAAAAAAAAAATTGCGATATTTAAACATATCAATTGAATTAAAGTTAAAACCTACAAAATTCTATAAAATACCTTTTATAAAGAACTAAATTCACATTAAAAAATAGATTTCAATTACATTTCATGATATACTTGGTTTTTATTGTTGAAAATGTGAGCACAGAGTAGGTAAAAAAAACCCGTAAGAATTATATATTGAATTCTTCAAAAATTCTATATGACATATATACAAAGCAGAATTATATATACGAATGTGAAACGAAAAGAATTAGAAAAAAGGGTCCTTCCTATATACAATACAATACAACATATATTCTGTCTGTATAGCGATTTTTCTTTGGTTGTTTTATTTGTATTTATTATATATAAATTTTATTTTTATTCTTGTTTATTTAGCTAGCAGTTTTATATTTTGTTTTTAAAATATATTATATTTCGTTAATGCAATACTAATAATTTTTGTATATGATGTTCAATAGAATTCAATATCAGTATCGCTTCTCGGCCTAAAGGCTAAGATCAAAGTGTAGTATCTGTTCTTATCAGCTTAACATCTGATAGATCCTCCATTGGGGGACACTGAATGTTAAACTGATTTTTGTAAATCGACAGAGTGCTAGGAGCTTGCTCCACCTTTGTCACGGGTTGGCCCGGTATTGCAGTACCACCGGGATCGGCCCAATAATTCATATTAGAAATAAAAAATAGTCGGTAAATGTTTACCACTTGTATATGGATGGGGTGATTAAACCATTTCAATTAATAGGAAACGGAAGCGATGTCCTATAAAATAGGAATGCTAAACACCAATATAAAATTCGCATATGTTCTGTTTTCATATGTTTTCATATATGTTCTGTTCTGTTCTGTTAAATTTCATCTATTAATGTATAATTATTGAATCGTATCCTGTATCCTGTTATTAACTGTCTGTTTTGCTATTTTTTTTTTTTTGTTATTTTCTAAACCTCTAATTATGTATATGTTTCTATTACAATATATGTATATGTTTCTATTATTAAATTGCCATAATCTCATAATAATATATGACATTCATTTGATTGACCACAATTTTCATAAAAATAAAGAAATTTAATTACATTTACTATATATAAAAGGTCTGTTTATTAACTTATGTTACATTTGCAAATGAATATACTTGCTTATATCATAAAAAAATCGCTCTTATCTATAATACTATAATGAAAATAGCCTAACATCTATTATTTTTTTTTTTTATTTTAAAAAAAAAAAGGGTTTTTTCTATTAAAACCACAAAAAATAAACAAACCATTTATTAAACGTTTTTTTTTTTAAATATATCAAACATTTTTTTTTTTTTTTTGAATTAACCATGGGGAGGATTTTATTAACGATAACAATGACAATCAAAAAAAAAAAATCCCCCCTCATATGAAAATATATCATTAAATGTAAATATTAAATATCAATTAATTCCCTTTATATATATTATTTATTATGATATTATATAACGCAAAAAAAAAAATAATATATATATTTATACATTCACCTATATAAATTTATACATACATATATGTATATTAATTTTACAAATTAAATATTCATAATTAAAAGAAAATAATTATGTAAAAAACAAATCATGAATAAAAATAATGAAATTGATAAAATAATAAACAAAAAATAAAAAAAAAAACAAGGAAATTTACAAAATTATTCTCCCCCCAAATTTATTTGCATAAAAATATGCTTTTTAATATTACAATTTTTTTATTTTTTTTTTTTGCCATCATAATAATTACAATTTTATGATCGTTATATTTTTGTTATTATTACAAAATATAAAAATAATTAAAGCGACAGTAAATAAACATAAAAAAAAAATATATGGAGTTTTTAATTGACTCCTTTTTAACAATTTATTTTTAACTATGTGTATAAATAAACGATTAATAAGATAATAATTTTGCAGTAAATTTAAATTATTAAAGTGACTATAGGTATATAAATTAAAATAAACTAAACTATAGTTTTTTTTTTATTATATAGTTTGTTGTATATATTTTTGTACAAAAAATTAATCGAATCACTTAAGTTCAATCGTAAATGGCAAAATCACTGTGTTTTCTTTAATATTTCTTCAGAGTATAAGAAATTTTAAATTTTCCCTCACTTATAATAATCATTGTTTAATAAGTTAACATCATACATCAGGATAGATGGATACAAAAAACCCCCAAAAACGCAATCTAAAAGATAAACGAAAAGTACAAAAATTGTATCCCTTAACAATAAGCATTTGTTGATCTATACATAAAAATTAGACTTTATATATCAATATTTTATTGTGTATACAATTCATATATTTTACTATTTTTACATAAACAAATATTTTCATATATTTCCATATGAATTCATACATGAAATTCATATTAAGTTAAGGAAAATTTAACGATATTCATATATTATACCTGTGAGTTGAACTCTGAATATATATATAGTAAATAAATATTTGAAATAATATATATATATATATATATATATAGGTTGAGAAGGGAAAATATAGGAAATATTAAAATAATTATGTATAATAAAATTTATATATCTATTATATTCTCTATATATAGATCGATAGATAGATACAAATAATATAATAGTTTCCTTCCTTTTATCGTTATCCGAAATTAGTTGTCCGTATATATATTCATATAGATTTATATTCGTTATATATTATTTGCGCACATATAATAAATGTGTTGAATATATGAATATAAATGTAAGTTTAATATTATAAATGGATATTGGTGGATTGGATAGCATAAAGTAATATTTATTAAATTTAATATAAATGTATGTAGATTCGAAGTAAGGAATTGATGTTTATGCAAAAATAAAACTCACTCTATAATAATATAGAGATGTTTATTAGTATCGTTGAGGTTTGTATTTTTTTTCATCATTTGAGAATTCACAATTTTATTTTGTTTATAATTATTACAATCGAAGGGTTTTCCATTTTCTATAATCTCGTTTTAGCCACATAATTTTACATAAAAATGACCAGTTTTTCTGTACACACAGTTTTTCTGTTTGATGGAATGAATAATTTGTATTTTATGTATTTTACCAGACATCACTTAAACACAAATTTGCAAATTATATTATAAATTTTCAAAAGAATATAAAAAAAGCTTTTGTTGGTTTAATCTGTAACAGGCGTCCGATATACCAATTAATTTAAAAGATTGAACATATTGATCCGATCCCGCCGATTTTCAATCATGAAAACAATTAACAAAAAAACAAATTTAATCCCTTAAGGGATTTGAACTTGCGCATGATGAAATGATTAAACTACGACAAAAATATAAACTGTTCATTTTTTAAATAATTATTACATTATTTTGTATAATTATCTGATGTATACAAAAGTATTTCATATTTAAATAAAAAAAAAACAGAGAATATATAATACAAATATTTTTATTTATATATAACATACATATATGGCAATGTTGTGTTTGTTTGGTTGTTATTAATTTTGTTTATTATTATTATTATTAATATTATTATTTGAATATATAATTATAAGCATGTAGACAAAATATAGATTAAAAAAATTTATCAAATTTATCTCTCAATATATGTATTATATATGATTTATATGAATAAAATATATATATTTTAAATTATTTTTAAATCAAAAATACATATTATATTTAATATATGAATAAATTCATCATCATATAAGACAAACTATATATTGAATTGAATTATTGTTAATACATTTTATTTTAAACAGCACACATTTTTATTTAATATATATATATACATATATCGGTAATATTCCCATTAGGTTTGTTTTTTTTTTGTTAATTTAATTTTTACTTAACTCTGAATTTAAATCCTTATAATTTAAATGTTATATACTGCCTCTTTTTGACAGAATGTTTCCAAATAATGATTACTAAACCTTATTTGTTTTACATTTTAAAATTTTATAATATATTTTGAGTTTAAAAAGCAAAATTTATATTTTGATTTTCATGTTGTAGGTAGACAATTCCAACATTTAATCCTGATATAGTTTTCCGAATATCACATTTCCCAGGAAAATTTTAAATTTAAAATGGTGTTAGAAATTGATTAAGGACCCTGGAATATTTGAACGGTTTTTGTTTATATTCAAATGATGTTATTTTACACTATTATTTTCAAATATTAAAATTTTTGGATAATTACTACGCGTATTGTTCTTTTTTGTGATGATGTCTAAAATATATTAAATAAAAATCTATACGTTCTCAACAACGTCGTGTAATGCACTTTACTTTGCATATATACATATATATGTAAATAAATTAAAAACAAAAAAAAAATTGTATTGCGATATTGTTATCTGTAAGTGTTTTTTTTTTTTTGTTTTGTTACACAGCGAGTCTTTTATAAGATTAATGTGAATGAAAATAAAAAAAAAACACATACAACACAACAAGTACATATATACTCACAGGATGTTATTTGTTTTTGAGTTTTATAATATATATAGTGTATTTTTTGTTTTGTTATTCTTTCAAATCTTCTTGTAATACATACACAATCATTCATATATATATATAAAAAATATAAATATATGTATATAGATTGTGAATTGAATGACAAATTATTTTGTTATTATATTACGTATATGGCGTCAAAAACGTTATCATTTATAAACAAACAACAAATATATAATAATAGCAACAACAAAAAAAAAAAATAAAAAAACGTTGTTTTGTTTTCTGTAAATTTAATTTTCCAAAATGATAAACAGTAAGATTTTTTTCATTTCATATATATATAAAATCATCATATATAAAATAGTAAATTCATAAAATTATATAATATATACAAAGAGCATTATTTTGGGGTGAAGATTAATTTTTAACTGAATGATCAAATGATCATAATGATCAAAATAATAAATTAGGATAAGACAATGTTTTTTTATTTGTTGAATTTATCTTATCGATGTGCTTTAATTAGTAAGTGCTTAACAACACCGTCTAAAATATATGATTGTATTTGAAAAAAACATAAAAATTGTGTTTGATAGTTCATCTATAATTCCAGAGAGTTTGAACGGATGTCCGGAGTCAGACATATTATGTACTATAGTGAATGAATTATTATTTTCGATATTTAAAGTTTTTTGGTGATATATGTTAAGTAAATTAAAAATTTTATAAATGCAAATCTTAATCTTATGCTTTTGCATTATTTAATCCCCATACACACGTTTTTTTTTTGACTATTTTGACAATAATTAACTATCCATTAAAATATTTACTTATTATATTTATATACATGACAAATAATCAATTATATATTTAATACAACGATCTATCTATCTATCTATATAAATATATAGTGCGATAAATCTATATATAGTGTGTATAGTGTGTTGTGTTGTTTTTTTTTTCTTCTTAAACCATATTGAATTGAAATAAAATAAAAAAAATAGATACATCATCACGTATATAAATGCATATAATATATATATGAACTTAAACAACATTTTCTAAATTGATTTACAAAAATAAATTATATTACACTAAAAACAACTTTATATACAACATAAAGATATTTATTTTTATATACATCTAAAAACAAAAAATAATGTGATATACCAACTCTTCTATAAATAAAATTATATGTATTAAACTAATACGTGTGCTATGTCATATGTCATTAAATTTGTTATTTATTGGTTCAAATTTCTTAATTTATTTAAGAGGATATAAGATTATTTGTGTATTTGTATATATACCGAAATAAAAACAACAACCAAATAACAAAAAAAAACAAAAAATAAAGAATTAAGAAAAGAGGTATTTATTTATATATAGAATTGAAAACGTTTTTAATAATACATATATGCGTATTTTAACATAAGAATATTATATATTAATTACGGAAATTAATATATATATATATATATAGATTTTAGTATTTCGTGGAATAGTTTTGAAAAATTTAGATATTATATAGATTTTTTTTTTTTTTTGTTATTTTGATATGTGCAATGATATAATTTATAATATATGAAGGAAATTGATATTTTCATCATCGCATCATCACATATTTATATATTTATATGGTATATATTTTATATTTGGATACAACGTCCGGAGACGTTACTTTTAGGAAATACTATGTTTTTTTTTTTTTTTTTTTCGATTTTGGAAAATGATTGTCTACGTATGTTGTTGCATGGTATATATTATTCTTCGGTGATAATTCAATAACACACATTTCAATTAGATTTCGTAAACGAATGTGTACGTACATAGTACATTAAAATTCGTTTAGAGATGATTTTGATCAATTCAACAACTCGATTTTATATAGCATTTTATTTTTATAAATTATATATAAAATAAAAGTATTTCAATTTCCATTTTATATAGTATATTTAATCCATTTACTATATGCATATAAGAGGTATTGCAAAAAAAATAAATATAATATGTGGAAAATTTTGTTTGTATAAAACAAATAATTTTATTATAAATAAGGAAAAATACTGCAAGGGTGAGCAATAAAATAATAATATATATAGATGTTGTTTTTTTTTTTTTTTTATTGTTGATTAAATTAAAAACTCATACAATTTTTTTTTTTATTTGTTTGTTTGTAATATATGGTCATGTTTTCTTATCAGCAAAATTTTCAGTGAATCACAAACTATTCCAATCCAATTCAATCCCATATATAAATATTATTATATTTATGACGAATATGAATTTATTATTTACGAATTCATTTCATATATATGACGCAAAGCAAAGCAAAAAAAAAAAAATAAAATAAAATAAAATAAAAACATATAATACTTATACAGGATGTTTACTGAATTTGCTATATAGATACAGTAAATATACCCTTTATATTTTATATAATAATATATAATAAATATATACGTTAAAAAGTAAATAAAATAGTGATAAAAATAAAATTTATCTATATAATACAATATTTTATACATATATAGATCTAATCAATGAATAGAAATGTAAATACATTTATATATATAGTATGGTTAGCGATTATCGCAATGATATATATATATTTACAGGAATATATATATATATAGCGAAGATATTTTTTATCATTCAAAACACATTTCAATCAACAACAAATATCTCGGAAAAAAATATTATTTGTCGATATACTATACATATTATAATGGAATTATAAACGAATATATATAGAAATTGATTTTGCTATATAAATTTAAAAGAATTGTTTTATTTTTTTACAGAACAATAAGAAAATAATGAACTTTAATGTGTGGGATTGTGGTAAATTAAAATCCAAAATATTCCCTTTCAATAATGCGACCCTTCGATTGTGTCCGGCCGTTTTTCTATCAAAGAATTCCCTTTTCCATCAAAAATTTTAAGATAATTTTTATTGTCAAACCAGTAATTTTCATTAAAAAGGAAGGAACACGCTAAATATCTCTTCCCCTACCTTTCAATAAGATATTGTTCGTTTGATTTAGGAAACCAAATTTCTTAATACATTTATTATCACAATATTTTAAACTGTAATGCTCTTCTCCTTCCCACAATAAAATATTTCACGAATTTATACTGTATATATATTTTTGTTTTTTTTTTATTAAAATAGATATTTCCCATTGATATTTTAGAGTAAAAAATTCTAAATATATATATATATATATATACTATAAATACATTTTATAAAAGATCATTAAAAACTGAATGAATATTTTTCGTAAATTCATACATATATATATATATATATATATTTTCTATATTGACATACATGCATTTGCAAGTGTTTCTATTTTAATTTGTTTTCTCAGCTTTATTTTTCGATTAGACTGAATTTATACAAAAGTATTATGCAAATATATATATATATATATATATTATGGAATGGATGGTAAATATTTAATTCTTAAATTGAATTCAAGATGTATATAAAAGATAAATTAATATATATACAAAATATATATTTAAGACTATTGTCGTCGTGTCGCGTTTCGCATCGTTACCGCATCATCACATTAAACACATCTTCTTCTATATATACTATATACTACATATAGTATAATTATATACAATATATATATTAAAGATACTTTAAATGTGATGATAATCATCTGCGACCTGCACATATCTAATATAATATTTACATATAATATAAATATAGACTGTATATATATATATAAAATTGCAATTGTTGTGCAAAATGCTGCAATTGCTGTTGTATATCATATCAAAATGTTTCTCGTTCTCTGTATATATATATATATGTAGATCGTATATATAATTAAAGTTTATTTTCTTAAAATGAATAGATCTTCTCTATAAATATAAAAGTATTATCTTTAAATACTTCTATTTGTGTTTTGAATAACATTTTGATTTTTATATTTAATCATTAGTATATAATCGTATATATATATATATATATATGTATATAGAGGTTTTAGTTTATAAATAAAAACAAAAATGAAAAAAAAAAAAAAACAAACAAATAAATTTAAACTTTAAATGTAAAATTTTATTTATAGAATTGTAGAAAATTTCTAAATAAACTAAAAAAACAATGACGAATATAATTTAGATTCAAAAAATATAAATATTATTATATACTGAAAGAAAATTTATGTACAGGGAGTTTTTCTTTTATTTATAGTTTGGATAATTAAGAGGAATATTTTTTTGTACAAATATAGAGATGGATTTATAAATATATTCTTATATAGATCAATTTGTATTTAAAGGATTAAAGGAAGAAGGGATTAGTTTTCTTTTATATATATGGTATCAGGAATAAATACGCAGGAATAAATTTGTTAACATCCTGTATATATCTAGTCGATGTGTATTTAATTATAATTTTACAGTATATATGTATATATATTTATAAACGGATAGACAGTTACAATAAAAAGGCATACACCGCCAGTCATTCAAATGTATATACAAGTTGTCTATTATTATTAAATATATAGAGCTCTATAGAATGTAAAATTATGTATTTATTTTTATATAGTATTTTAGAAAAATAAAATAGGAGCAATAATATACTTTAAATAATAATTTGAATGTTGTCAATTGGCGACAAAATATTCGTTTTGATTAAAATTATATCAATTATAATGACTTATTTGTTGTTTATCAAACATTTTTAATAACAAAAAAAATATTGACTCTACTGCGATCTCATTTGGTTTATTAAAATGCTAGTTATTTTTCTAATATCTAATATTAGATGATATATTTTCTGCAATTATTCCCTCGTATCCCCCCCAAAAAAAAAGGTCTCGGGTTTTCTTGTGCATTCAAAATTACACAAAAATAATATATTATTTAAAATTGAATTAAAAAATTAATTAACCTAATAATTTTTCTCCTTTTAAATTTCAGATATTTGTTTAAAAATATGTGTATTGTCATCAACATTTATGTATCGCAGTGCGAATTTTAAATTTATTATTATGTTTAAGATTTTTTAATTGTGAAGGTATTTTTTTTAAAAAAAAAAGTGTGTTTTCATTTTGAAAAAAAAAAAAAAAAAACCATTTTATATATTTGTAAAATTTTGTTTTGGAAAAAAGTTTGTTTGTTTTAAATCATACATATAAAAACTATACTAATGAAAAAAATATTAATGAAAAAGAAAAAAAAAACACAAAATTATTGTAAAAATGAGCACATCATGTAAACATTGTTCAGAACGACATATTAAAAAAGCGCCTGTAGTACGTTCATACGCTGAACGTTTTACTGTGAATGAATGTGAAATAACGTTAGTGCATAAAACGAAAAAAACGATTAAACATACGGATATTTATAATGAAAAAAATAAGATTTCTTATAGTAATCAGTTAATATCAGCACATAGGAAAAAAAATATGGAATCCTCAAAAAATGATGAAAAATTAATTTGTAATGAATTTACAACAGCATCACCTACAATATTATTACCTTTATCATCATCATCTTCTTCTTCTTCATCATCAAAAATAATTTCATCCGTCACCACATTGGCATCAATACAAATGCCAACCAAATCAACAAATACAATAATGGTTGATCAACAATGTTTATGTGGTGAATGTAAATCACATATTCGACAGAATACGTGTACGTGCAATAATATAAATCGGATAAAAATATTATCTTCGGTTATATTACAACAATATCCGTTTCCTAATTCATCATCATCATCATCATCATTGTCTACACCACCACCACCTGAAATTGAATCTAGTAAATTACTTCAATTACGACGGCAAGACGATAAACAAAAAAATTCATTAATACATCGAAAAAAAGAAAATGCATGTCATCAACATCATCACAATCACAACAATCACAATTACAATACCGATTGCAATGTAACAAATATAAAAAAATATTCAAATTACATAAATAATAATAATAATATAAATATAAATAATACAAATAAAAATAATATTAATAGTAATAATAATAATAATTGTTGTAATAAAAACGATAACAATAACAATAATAATAATAATAAAAATAATAGTATAGTGCAAAGTTGTAAATATTATTATAAAATTTTTATGAAAAAACAATCGACCATATTTATGTCAACAAAAACTACAACAAGAGCAATTATGAATATAAAATTATTTATTATTTATGCTCTACTTTTTTTATTTACATTTCGAGGTGTTATGGCTGATATTACAGCAATATCACCATTTAATAGAACAACAACAACAGCAATACAAACCAACAATACCATAATCGAATCATCAAGAAGTGGCAGTAAGTATATAATATTTTATATTATTATTATTATGTATACTTTATATATATAGATTATTCAATATTTATTTTATTTATCATATATTTTATACTTATTAATTGTTTATTATTTTTTTTTTTATAAAATGGTATATAAAAAATTACTATTCATTTTGTATATATATATATATATATTATAAAATCAAAACAAAAACGGAATATATAAGGTTTTTTTTTGTTTTAAATAATATTACCTCTTTTGTATATAAGATTTCGATTGTCATTTAAAAAATTATTTATTTTTTTGTTTGATATTCTTGTATATTAATTAAAAGTGGTGAAACTCTATGTGACGTATATAGGTCAGGTCAGATTATAAGCGTTTGAATGAATGAATCCTATATATATGTAGAAATTCGCAGAAAAACAAAAGTCCTAAATAATTTTGTATTATAAAAGCTTCTAAATTTTCAATTAATAAAACAATTCAAAACATTCAAATATTATATATATAATCTAAAATATTATGATATTTATAAAGTGTTTTTTTTTTTTTAATTTTAGATCATACACATTTTTTTTTCTATGAATTACAACAATTTATTGAAAATTTTTTCTTCTTTTTTTCTTCTTCGTGTTATCAAAGTCTAACTTTAATATATATATATATATATATATAGTGTAGCGAACGATACAAGATAAAATACATTCAAGAAATGTCGTATATATTACGACTACGACGACGACGACAACGACGAGTATATTTTATTATTGTTTTTAAACTTTAAAAGTGTATATTAAAAATACAAAAAAAAAAAAAAAAACAAACATAAAACGCATATAGGACTTTGAACTAATTTTTTTTTCTATTTATTTATTTTTTATATATATATATGTTATATCTTTCGACACAGCTATTATAAATATTTCTCCTATATAATATGTTATTTTCATGCCCATCATAAATTATATTGATAAATTGTAAAAATAATATTATTATTATTGTTATACAATCATTTTTTTTTTCTTTCCTTCTTCTATACTTAATGTGTTGTTTAATGACATAAATTCTTTATCGTTGGTGTGCATATATATGCAACTCACGAGTATGTATCAGAAAATTATCATCTATATATATAAATGTGTGTCAATTGTTAATTTGTGTATCTTATTTATTTATCATGTTGTTCATGATTCATTGCATGCACAATACACAATTTTTTTCATTTTCTCTCTTTTATATCAATGATAATAAATATTTTTATCACCGCATAATGAAAGAAGAAAAATGCATAAAGTATTCTTTCTCGATTTGTATAATTTGGGTAATTGATAAAATTTCATGGTGTAAGGTAAAAATAATAATTATAAATACCATTTTAATAATAATTTGTTTTTCTCCCTTTCACATGAAATTAATTTTAATTTTAATATATAGTAGTAGATGAAAAATTGTTTTACGTTTTACCTAACACTATATATTGTAATTTTTAGTTCCAAAATTATTTACAAAGGTCATGTTCTCATGTGAATTACAAATGAACACAAAACCTACGAAAAGGAGTTCAAAATTGTCGTATTTATTAGTAGTTTTTATTTAGTGACCAATATACCAATATATATATATATCAATTGCAATGTTGATTAACTTAACAGCAAAAAGAATAATTTATATAAAACTATATTTTCTTTTTTATTAATATATTCAATGTTATTAGATTATATCTTATCGAATCCGTAAATATCTATGTATATGGTATATAGAACATGCTGTGTTTTTATTGTGGAAATGGGTGTGAAAGAGTGGGTAGCAAAAGTATACAATTATAAAAAAATATATAATCGAAAGTGTTATAGATAAATCCTGCGATAAACATAAAGTTTCAAATGGACGTACTCTCTTGTACATTACCGCAAACGGATCTATTATAGAATTGAATACTTGGTAAAATATAGACCTTTAATCAATATACAATATTATTGTATTTGTTTTTTTTTTTTCGCAACCCTGAATATTGAAATAATAACTAAAAATTAAAATTAACATTATCAAATTTATTTACCTTTAGTAATTGTTTACTATAGTAAAATTACATTATAGTTTTTCATTAGTAAAATATGCGTCGTTACAATTATTTTTTTTTTCATGTATGAATATTCAAATGGGTTTGTCTCTCTGTACGAATGTGTATATTTAATATAATTACAATAATAATAATAATAATAATAGTAATATTATATATATATATATATGAATTGTTAATCGTTTATACTTGATTATGCCAGCTATATATCAAAATATATTCAACTGTATATATGTATATAGTAAACAAAATAGAAAAAAAAATACTATATATACGAATGTATGTACCATATATATATATATACCAATAAAATAATAGTATATTTACTTTTATATATTATTAGTAGTATCTATAGAATTCCAAATGTACGTCGTAGTAAAAATATTTGAGAAAACTTAAATATAATGTAATTGTGTCATTATCACGCAATATTTTATTATTATTTTTTTCTGTTTGTTAATGTATTATTTTTTTTTTTTAGTTACTATATTATCACTATATTAAATGTATAGTGATACCGCAAAACACTATATTATTCTCATTATTTGGATGTTATTTTGTTTATTACATTTATATTATGAATTAAGAAACACGCATTTCATAGATAGTATTTTATATATATATATATATAGTCGGAGTAAAGTCATATATAAGCAGGATTTAATAAAAAAAAAAATAAAAAATAAAATATGAAACATTTACACACAGCTGGATTGATTAGATTAGATTTTATTTAATAGAAATATTCGTATATATATGGTATTTGATAAAAGCAGATATATTTTTTGTTTTATTGATTAATTTCTTTACTTAACTTTATTTCGTTTTGTTTTGTTTTTTTTTGTTTGTTTGCACTTATTCAGATACATTTTTTTTTATGTATGATAAGTGTATGTATGTATATATAGTTATAGTTATTCTATGGAATAAACTTAATCCATTTTTTGTTTTTTTTTCAATATCGATTCTTGGATTTTTTTTTCCTATTCTTTTATATTCTGGTATACGGTATATGAACAATTTCAAATGTTATACAACATTATTTGTATTATGTCATAATTACCCTTAGTTTTAAATTACTTTATATAAATATTTTATATACTTGTTGATTCTATATTTTATTTTGAATAAATATATTTTCATTTATAAAACTGAATTTATTTATGTTGTCGATTGTCATTAGAACACAATAGAATTACGCATTTACCTGGTATATTCCTTTGAGAATATTTTTTTTCCTTTCATTATATTATTGATATTCCCGGTGTAATGATTGTAATTTCTATTAATTACTCAATCTTTCAATAATCGGGACTGTATATATATACATATATATATATTAATTAAAAATTGTAGCACATAATCAGAGAAAACACAAAAGTACATTTAACGTATAGTCTCTATTGATAAAAAAAAAAACATAATGAAAGACAGGAAATAAAATAATCACATTACAAATATTTTATGATTTTGGTATACTTAACTTAATACTTACTTATATAATTATTTGTTGTATATATGATTTTTTATTTATTTATTTATTTTGTTTTTTTTTTTATATATAAAAAGAAGTTTAAATTGTATTTATTCGATTGTATATATTCAATGTATAAATATATCCAATCGACATATAAAAATAATATTTAATACCTGTAGATATAATAAAAAAAAAAAATAATTCGTAAATGCGAAATGGATTTATTGATTCATTTATTTGCCGCGCGCGGGTTTCGTCGAGCAAAACAGAAAAATATTTATATTAATATATATATATATATATATATATATATATAGAGGATTTCGTTTTATATAGACATATGTAGATAGATATACAAAAGATATAAATGTATATAGTAATATAGTATAGATATGGTATAGATAAATATATATCGTGAAAACACGCACATTATATATTTTATATATTATATTCATCCACGGTTGTGTATCGTTAGTATAGTATCTATATAGTGAATATATGTATATTATACGACGAATATTTTATTTGCACATTCATTCAGTATATATCTATAATATAAGAAGATACTCTCATTCATTAATTTTACACATTTTATACTATAATAAGTATATATGGTATTTATATACTACATTCATAGATGCTAAAAACCAGGTGTTGTTATACGAAAATATTACGTTCGTGCTGCTTCTGCTGTTTTGCTGTTGATTTTTTTATATATATATATATATATAAACTATATCATATAAATATATATATGAGTATCGTGTGTACTATATATATATGTATATGCAATAAGTGATAGGTTTTTTTTTTATGGTTAAGGTGTATATAAATAAATATATTGTTAATTAAATAATTATAAATTGAATAGCGTATATTATAAAATATATTATTATACAATAAAATGTGAAATAATTGTGAATTATTGCTTGCGGTATTTGTGTAACAACATCGTGTATCTTTTATAGAAGAAAATTTTTTTTTTTGCTATTAAAATACCAAATTACATATTCATGTCATTCATTATAGAGCATATACTTATATATAGAGTATAATAAGCATATATATATATATATATATATACATCTAACACACGAACGAACGTCGGTATAAAAAAAAATGTTACACTTTTAGGTATATATATATAAATAGAAAATTCGCGTAATCTTTCTAATCTAATTTAAAGTTGTTATATATTTATTTATTTTATGTATTCATATGGACGGTAGATTGTATATAGAAATGCGATGATTAAATAATCTATAAAAATAGATTTCATTATAATAAACTATTTTTACCTGCGTGTATATTTAAAAAAAGATGTGTATTAAGAAAAAAAAATAACTAAAATTTATAAAATAAATGTGAATTACAAAAATATCTATATCTGTATATCAACCAACATACTAGAAAACTATAACCGCACAACATTTTGTATATTTTTTAAAATAATTCATATATTATATATAAATAAGTGTATGTGTGTTTTTTCTTTTCTATCTAATCTAGAATTATAGAAACATTTTTCAAGTAATTTTAGAATTTGAATTAAACACACACATTTTTTTTATTATATGACACCACCCTATATATATTTGAATCATAACATTTTAAAAATAAAATATTTCATACATAATCTTTATGAAGAATTACATTTAAAATTAAAAAAAAATAAATTTCTAATCAATTATAAAAAAAAAACGAACGAAAGATATATTGATAGATATAGAGTCGAAATATATAGGTAAATAATAAACGGAAATGGTTTTTAATACAATTTCTGTAATTTCTGTTTTATTATTATTTTTCTTCGAATAAATGTCTTGAAAATGATTTTTTTTTTGTTAAAGAATTATTATAGAATGCGGATATTTCTATTGTGAAAATTGGCTTATATATTATTGATTAAATTTTATCAATATTTTTCAGAATCATTCATGAGATTATTATTTTAACAGATATTAATATAAAATTTCTGTTTTGTAAGATTTATTTATCTTTAAAACCTTAAATTTTGTGTTAAAAAATATTTTTACCATATTTTGTTTAATTATAAATAAGTTGATTCGATACGGAAAATGAATTCCTTTATTGATTTATTGAATTATTTAATTTTTTTTGTGCCCTTGATATATGTATATATATTTTGAAACCCTTCCCCCTTATCTGTACTAGATTAGATTATCTTTTTGGGACTGTTTTTCTAGTCCGCCGGAAACTTTTTACTCTTTTGTCAAGTATTTAATAAAACCAATACTGCATCAATCGAAGTATAATTAAATTAATCCCTGAAAAAGCACAGTATCTTATGAATGATTTTTATAAGTCATCTGCGAATAATTTAGATTTTTATTATATTTTTTTACTTTAACAAAAACCCAAAGTGATTAACAATCAACTTTTATTTATTCCAATTTAGTATTCGTTATATAATAAAATAAAATAAATACCTTAATTAAAGAAATATCAAAAACACAAAACGTAGATTATGTTTTTAGTTTTTAATAACACACATTTTACATAAAAACAAAGTACTTGAACGCAAAGAACATTTCAATAAAACGTATATGATATATAAATAAAATATGTATGTGATGGATTTATCTCAAGCACATATACTTACTATATTTAGTTAAAACAATATAATTATAAAATTTGACAAAATACCATCAAAAAAATTTTTTTTGTTTATTCAAAAATTAAGGATCAAAAACAAAATTCAATAAAATTGATAAATTATAATTGAATGAATTGCAATTAATTTTTAAATGATATTAAATAATAGAAATGCAATAATTTTTTTTTTAAAACCATAGTCATTGTTTTTTTTTTTGGATTTGTTTATCCATTAAATGATTCAATATCAATTATTTAATTTATTAATTATATATACCTATAAATGAATGATAAATATATATGACAAAACATTGCTAAAAAATATATCATACAAAATAATAAAATATAAACAAACCAAAAAAAAATAAAAGGTGATTTTTTTTTTTTTTCTTAATCACTAAATAATTTTTGTTAATTGTTTTTTTTTTTTCATATATAATAATTATCTTATATATATATATATTTTTTATGCTTTTTTAAAGTAATTGATGAGTAATAACAAAATAATCGTGGCGACGCGTAAATAAAGCGTCGTTAATTTGATTTTTTAAAAGGTTGAAAATTATGGGGATTAATTTGATATGGTCATTAAAATCATCTTCTTTTTTTTTGCTGTATTTTTAAAGAAGTACAAAATAATAAATTATATAAATTTTGGAAAATATTATGTACTATTTATAATAAATACATAATTGATATATTGTAATAAGTGCAAAACACTTAAAAATAAAACAAAAAAAATAAACACACACATATATACTGTTAAAAATCTATCAATATATAAATAAGTGCTTTAATATATTTAATAAGTATATATTAAAGGTGATAAATATTTAAAATATTATCTAAATTTTTAATATTAAATATCAGGTTCTTTGTGGCGCTAAGATACATTTTCATGATGATTTCTAAAGGGAATTTGTAATTTTCTTAAGGACTTTCCGAGGAAAATCTGTAAACATTTTTTGTTTAAATTTCTATATAGTATTTGAAATGTCTAGATAAGAATATGTTTTAACAATCGATTGTTTTCAAATATATTCAATTTTTAATTATATACGATCATTTAGACAAAGTGCCATTAACTAACTCTCTGTTCACATGGAAAATATTAACGAAGATTGTTATGAAGTGATTAGAGATAGCAAAAAAAAAAAAATAGAAAGTGTTATCAATCGCAATATATTCAAAAAACAGTAAATTTAAATGTATCTCTCAGGTATTCTATATATAAATAAAGTAGATCATAACACATTTTTTTTTTGTTGTTCAATAAACCAACATCACATGCTTAAGAGTTTCCACATATATTATATGAATGAATGAATGAATGAATTAAAGAATCAGTAACAGGAAAATAATAAAAACGCACAAACACAAATATTGTTTTTTTATTTATACATATTTCAATATTGATGTCAATATATATATATAATAAAACAATATATACACACCATTAATAATAATATACATATATTATAAATTAGAAAATCAAAATCTAATATCATCATCGAG
The DNA here is from genome assembly GCA_958336335.1 of Dilophus febrilis. Lineage (NCBI taxonomy): Eukaryota > Metazoa > Arthropoda > Insecta > Diptera > Bibionidae > Dilophus > Dilophus febrilis. The sequence continues at coordinate 5,983,628 of OY284470.1, read as the reverse complement.
CCGAGAGTCGTTTATATATAATATTATATATATATATTCTGTATATCTATCATCTATTAATAATATATATAAAATTAAAAAATATCATACATTTGACCTTAATACATATTAAAAAAAAAAAAAAAAAATTAAAAAATTAATTTTAAATCATTATCAACAATTTATTTATTATTAAATTTTTTCTTTTTTCTTTTTTCTTTAATATTATTTTTTTTGTTTTTTATATATTTTATTTTTTTATTCTTTCTTATTTATCTTAATTTTCTTTTATTTATATATATATATTATAATAATATAAAATGTTTTTATATTATATTTTGCCGTTTAATATTATTATTATTATTATTATTATTTTATACTTGTATTTTACGAAATAATTTTTATTAATGAAATACAAAAACAAATTCATTTTCATTCATAAAATATTTTTTATTCAATCAAATCACTAGCACAACAGAAGTTCAGTAAAAAAAAAAACAAAAAATGTTTTCTGTTTGTGTGCGAATGTGCGTTTGAATATGATGGAAAAAAATAAATAAATAAATAAATAAATAAAAATGATGGACGAGAGGTTTGTATTATATATTTGTATTATATATAGATATAGATAGAGATATAAATGTTATAAAGTATATATAATAAATAAAGTTGTTATATACATAGATATAGGTATGACAAAAAGTTCGTATATAACATATATAATGAATTTTCTTTAACATCATATAAACTATATAGATATAGTTAATTAAGATATTTAAGCGAACAGATAAAAAAAACTGTTCGATATATTAAAATGAAATGGTGTTACATATACGATGGGAAAAAATATTGTATATGTGTAACATTATTACGTTAAAAAATTGTTTGATCTATATCGATATTACACCATCAAATCAGATTTTTAGGTGAGTAAAGAAGAAATAATGTGTCAGATTCCCTTCATATATATATATATATAGTGAAAATTACGTATTTGAAAATTAAACACACTAAAAATGAAACTTAAAAGTAATTAAAAATTTATTTTCATATATACATTTGAAGTTAATTTATGAAGTTCCATTTTAGTATTTAGTTTAATATAACTCTGCGGTGTAAATGTTAAAAATTCTAACGAAATTTTGTGGTCGTGGGTTCGAATCCTACTGAATGCATAAAATATGTTTTGTGTTTTCGAATCTGAATTTTAACACAGAGTTGTATATTCCGCTTGCGGTTGGTCGTATACGGCTAATAATTACCGACACCGTAAAAGCTACAAATTAAGAAACTATAACAACAGAAGACTGTTGTTGTTGGACGCTAAAACCCAGATTGTTGGTTGTATAGTGAAAAATTTATTTATTTTTTATTTTAGTATAAGTTAAATGAATATATTACACATTTCTTGATCTTCAAACAATAAGATGTTTTGAAAATAAGATGAATTTCCTTTCATTGCAAAATACAAAATTTCTATAATCTTTGAACTTATCCCAAAGTTCACAAACAAGGAAAATTGATCGTAAAACAATTATACAATTACAAAAGACGTCCCTTAAGTTTTTACTACGAGGGTGAGGATGCTCGTTCTATAACAAATCAATAGTTTTGAAATACAATTTTTTAAATGAATTAAACGGATTTAAAAATAATTTTTCTTAAACACCAAGTAATAAGAACTTATGAATCAATCCCTCCAATCTCCATTATTCGATTGATGTGTATACTCTTATACAATTTATATATATATAAATATAGTAATATCTATTATTTATACGACTATATATATGTTCGTCTTGTGCTATTTGATGAACATATAAATACTGATATATATATATATATATATATTTATATGAATGTTTATAGATGTGGAAATGTTCAAATGTATATATATATATGCTCTATCTAACAAAATAAACAGAACTGTATACAGTTAATATGTGTATATAACTATATAACATATACATAAATGTATGTACCATCAAGTACCGACCGATATGATGTTATAGTTATAAATATCTATATCTGTATATACTGTATATATATATATATATATATATATTGAAGGAATTTGACCCGAATTCCATTTAATAAATAATCATCATCACATCTTCAACAACAGAGCAACAATAACAAAGTAAAGCAGCAACAACAACAATAATATTACTAATAAGAACATATAACATCATATCATATATATAAATAAAATTACAAATTTTTATCCTCATATCATAATAATAATAATAATAATAGTTTCATTTGTTGCTTTTATTTTTGTTTTATCATTTTGTGTTATTATACATTTATTTATTTTATTTAATTTGATAGTAACGACACATAATAAATATTTCTTCTTATATATATTTATATTATTATTATTATTATTAATTATTGTAATGTTTATGTATGGATAATAATATTTTTATTTTTCTGATATGAAAAAGAAGAAGACGAAGAAAAATAAAACTGATAAATTTGATTAATGATTCATTTTATTATTCAATTATCTGCGTATATGTATATATAGATATAGAAAATATATTTTTCTATGGTATTTTTTTTGTGAAATGATGTACAAAATAATTGACTTATGGATGCGATGCATTCATGCAGTGGATTGTTAAAAATGCTGTATTTAATTAGCGATTTATATAGTAATATTTATATTTTGCAATGGCGATTGATTATTTACAATTAAATTTACCATATACCACCATATATTGATATAAAAACTATGGCTGCATTCCTTATTGTCTTGGCTATACAAAAAAAAAAAAAAAAATGTTCGTATATAGGAATAATTTGCACATTACTGATTAATAATAAAATTTATTTATGAATTAATTTAACAATTTTTATGATGACATATGAATATAATATATATTTACAATTCACAAATTTAATGAAATATAATTTGACCTGCGACCACCACAATTTATATATATAAATCAGATATGTTTTATTTTATGCGCGATAGCAAATAATAAGTAATTATTCATTATTAATATATTTTATTAAATTAATTGAATAAAATTTATTTTACAATATATTTATTATTAAAAGGTTAAGAGAAAATGTCATCTTATCATTAAATTTTCAATGAACTGTAAAATTTTAAATATAATGTGATGATGTATATATCGTATGTGAATATTGAAAAATGTATTGATAAAATAATGTTTTGGTTTTATTTTTTTGGTTTTTTATAAATAATTTGGGAAAATATACTTTGATTGAAGTTAAATGCATATAGTGAATGGGAAAGTGGGATCTGTGAGATTTAAAGTATAACTGTTTTCTTGCAAAACTTTTCAATATAGATTTTTTAATTTAAATTTTTCATTATTCTTATTATTATTATAATCAATTACAGTTTGTACGAGTATTGACATTCGAAATGATCCGATACAAATGAATTTTTTGAAGGGATGTCGTGTTATTGAAGGATTTTTAACGATATCGTTGATTGAACGGGTTAAAGAAAATTATGAAAATTATTCATTTCCATTGTTAACGGAAATCACCGATTATTTTCTATTGTTTCGTATCGATGGATTAAAATCATTATCGAAATTATTTCCGAATTTATCCGTGATACGAGGTAATTCATTGTTTAACGATTATGCATTTGTAATATATGAAATGCCAAATATGGAAGATATTGGATTGAAATCGTTAACAAAAATTGTACGCGGTAATATACGAATTGAAAAAAATCCACAATTATGTTTTGTTGATACACTCGATTGGTCACGAATATTAAATTATAATACAACTGGTAATTTTATACGTGAAAATAAATTAAAAAATGAATGTCCCGTTTGTATATCAACGGCAAAAAGTGATTCAAATTCACATTCATCGGATGAGATACCATCGATAAAATGTCCACCGTCATCGGTGAACGATCAACAAGGACTGTGTTGGAATCGATTTACATGTCAAAAAAGTAAGTTATTTTTTTATTTTTTTTGGAAAATTCGCCAAAAATCATTTTATTTAAAATGAAATTTTTTTTTTTATCAGTTTGTCCAGCAAAATGTGGTAATCGTTCATGTAATGATAACGGTGAATGTTGTGATGATTCATGCATTGGTAGTTGTTCTGGATCAGCATCAAATTGTACCGTTTGTCATGGGACCCGTGACGGTACAAAATGTGTGGAAAAATGTCCTAAGGATCGTTATAATTATGCCAATAGCCGATGTGTTGACGCAATCGAATGTCGTAAAATTCAAAAACCATATAGAATGCGAGGTATCATCGAGACATTAGATTATCCATTTGTACCATTCGATGGTAATTGTGCCCTTGATTGTCCACCACAATATTATGTGACTGGTGAAAGTGGTGCAAGATTTTGTGTTAAATGTGTTGGTCTTTGTCGTAAAGATTGTGCACCGATAAATATAAATAGTATATCGGCTATCCAATTGATACAGGGTTGTACGAGAATTACCGGATCGTTAAATATACAAATACGTAGCCAAGGACAACGTAAGTAGTGTATCAGCAATCAAATGGGGATGATAGTTTTATTTAAAAAAAAAAATAATAAAAAAATAAAACAAAATTAAATTCTATTCTATTATTATTGTGATTTTTAATTAATATAAATTTTCCATTTTTCTGTATATAATTTCTGATATATATATAGATAATGTTGTTAAAGAATTGGAAAATGCATTACGAGACTTAGAAGTGATTGAAGGTTCATTGAAAATTGTACGATCGTATCCGATAATATCGTTGTCATTTTTTAAAAATTTAAAAATAATACGTGGTAATGTATTGGAAACGGATCGTTATGCCGTTTATATTATGGATAATCAAAATTTACAAAGTCTATTCACACAAAATGTAACAATTGAACGTGGCAAATTATTCTTTCATTTTAATCCAAAATTATGTTATAATAATATTGAACGTTTGCGTCCATTTGTCCATGATTTAAAAAATTCTACAAAATTTGCAATTGAAGATGTTGCAATTTCTTCAAATGGTGATAAGATTTCATGTAAGTATAGATATAAATTTATTTCAAATCATACAATTTATGAATCCTTTTTATTAATCGAATCTTATTGAAATTGAAATGATTACTTAAGTAAAATATTAATATACAACTTGATTATCGCCCACGTTAAATCATTCGATTCATATTAGAAATCTTTTAATAATGAAAAAAAAAAATAAAATCTCTTTTCCTACAAAAATTATAATACTATATAGGTAATGTTACCCTATTGGAAACAACAGTTGTACGTATAGTTGAAACAGCGGCCGTGATTGCATTGAAAAAAATGCAATATGAAGATGAACGTACTCTATTGGGATATGTATTATTTTATATTGTTGCACCGTATCGTAATGTCAGTATGTACGATGGACGAGATGCATGTGGTGGAGATGGGTAATTTTTAAAATTGTTTTTTTTTCTTTGAAGTACACTTTTCAATTGTATATATTTATCAAAAAAAAAATATTTATAGTTGGCGAGTTGAAGATGTATTAAATGATAACCGGGAAAATGAACATGTTCATTTTATTATAACACACTTGAAACCTTTTACGCAATATGGATTTTATGTAAAAACGTATACAATTGCTTCGGAACCGTATGGCGGGCAATCACCTATACAATATTTTAAAACACCAGCATCAAAACCGAGTCCCGTAACAGATATTAGTACCGTATCGGTGACATCAAATTCAATGGTATTTTTCATTTTTTATTGCTTGGTATTCTTAAATTACATCCAGTTCTTTTTTTCCCTTCTGTTAAGTTGGTTTCTTTATCAATATCAATATTTCTAATTTAAATGATTTACAATTTACAACAGCACATTAAATGGGGTCCACCAAAACAACCAAATGGTGAATTAACATCATATATTATAACAGCAGAATATGCAACACAAAATATGGAATTATTGGAAAAAAGAGATTATTGTGCAAATGGTTTGTAAAACATTTTTTTTTTGTTATTTAAAGAAAATCTATATAATCATAAAAATTAATTTTATAATTTGTGATTAAAAACAGGAATTACACCAGAGGTTGTAGACGTAGCAGAACCAACAGTTGTTGAACCAAAAAAACCAGAAGTTGTTGATTGTAATTGTGAAGAAAATGATAATCGTGATGAATTAACCGATGAAGAAGCAGAACATTTAATAGCATTTGAAAATGAAATACAGAATTTTATTTATATACGAAGGTAATTATTTTTATTGGATTTTTTTCGTTTTTTTTTGTTTTGGGGACAAGCTACACTAAATAGTTAATTCTAAAAAAATCAAATATTTTCTATCATTAAATTATGCCTATAGGCCTTCGTTTCCAGCCCAATCAGAACGTAGACGTAAACGTAACATTTATTCACAATTAAGTAATAGTAATTCATCGTTAATAACAACACCATTAATAACAAATGTTGACCATCAAGATGATGAAGATGATTATTTTTATAATGATCAGAGTTATACAATGACCGATAATAGTACAAATAGTAATATTAATGGCAGCAATACTATCAGCGGTAACAGTATTAGTGGTAGTACGCCTAGTAGCAGTGTCGCTAATACTGGACTATTACCAAATAAAAATAATGTTGTTACATCGGAAACTGGTATTGCTTCACAATTATTTCCATTAGATCAAAAACCAGTTGTCAGTACAACATTGAATATAAGTAAAATATTACTAAAAGATGAATACGGTTATTATAAATATTTTTATAGTCAAGTGAATACATCGGTTAATTCATTTGTATTAAGTGATTTAAAACATTATACATTGTATAAAATTTCGATAATCGCCTGTCACTCGGGCACCGATAATGAAATTGAAAATTGTAGTAATGATGTGTATATACATCAGAAAACATCAAAAATTGGTAAGGTTGGCAGTGAAAATAAACTGAATCCAATGTGTTTTTGGGTATAGAGTAATCAGAAAATGTAAATGTAATTTTACTTTTTATATTATTATAGATAATGCTGATGATGTAAAATCATTAAGTGTAAGTAAATTAGCGAGTTCAAATCATTCATCGTCGTCGATTGCTGTCCGATGGCCAATACCAGAATCACCAAATGGTATTATTGTAAATTTTTTAATAAGATATGTTCGATGGCAAGATGGTGCAGAACATCAATATCAGGAGATTTGTGTGACACGTAAAAAAGACGATGAAAAAGAAATTGAATATATTATACCACGAATGGATAATGGAAATATTAGTTTTCATGTAATTGCTGTTTCATTGGCTGGCCAAGGAAAAACTTCACCAATTGCTTATGTTATAATTAATGTGTGTATTTTCTTCTCGCAATGTTTTATAGATAGATCCTGCAAATATGATTCAATAATTTATATTAAATTTCTCTTCTTAGGATTCTGAATCGAGTAATCATACACAACTCATTTTAGGTTTAACAATTACAATATTAGTTATAAGCTTTATTTTGATATGTTTGTATCATCGTAAAAAACATTTGGTACCAGTTTCGGATTTAAAATTAATTGCATCCGTAAATCCCGAATATATTAGTATGCAATATCAAGCTGATGAATGGGAAGTTCCGCGTGAAAAAATTATACAACTATGTGAATTAGGACAAGGTTCATTTGGAATGGTAAATTATAATATTTTATTTGTTTATGGTATTTAATGCATTCATTATAGCTCTTTTAGTAATTTCATGCAGTCGAGTATTTTTTTGTTTACTAAGTCATACAACAAACATTTATTGTTTTATAACATCAATTTAAAATAAAACAATATCAATTACTAATTAATGTATCATTGAAATACAGGTGTATGAAGGTATTGCGAAGAATTTAAAAAGGGATGGTGAAGAATTACGGTGTGCCATTAAAACGGCAAATGAAAATGCTACGGATCGCGAACGTGCGAATTTCTTAAAAGAAGCTACCACAATGAAAGGTTTTAATACCCATCATGTTGTTCGGTTATTGGGTGTTGTTTCACGCGGTCAACCGACATTAGTCGTTATGGAATTGATGGTACACGGTGATCTTAAGGGTTATTTACGGGCACATCGACCCGAAGCCGAAGAACAATCACAAGAAATGTATTTGCGTGATGACATTGAACAACAGCAATTGCAACCGCCAACGCTTAAACGTATATTACAAATGGCCATTGAAATTGCTGATGGTATGTCATATTTAGCAGCGAAAAAATTTGTGCATCGTGATTTGGCCGCTCGTAATTGTATGGTATCCGAAGATTTAACGGTAAAAATTGGTGATTTCGGTATGACACGTGATGTCTATGAAACTGATTATTATCGTAAGGGTACAAAGGGTTTATTGCCGGTACGTTGGATGTCACCGGAAAGCTTAAAAGATGGTGTATTTTCAAGTAGTAGCGATGTATTCAGTTACGGTGTGGTTTTATGGGAAATGGCAACGTTAGCATCACAACCATATCAGGTTTTTATCGTTTCGTTGCTTTTACACTTTTATAATTTTTTGGGTTCTGTAAAATAGAAAAAAAAGTAAACAAAAATATATTTGGTTTTAATTTTTTATATAGGGATTATCAAATGATCAAGTGGTACGATATGTTATTGATGGTGGTGTAATGGAACGTCCTGAAAATTGTCCTGATAAATTGTATAAAATGATGATAAAAACTTGGCAACATCGACCGTCAGCACGACCATCATTTTTAGATATTGTACAATCGCTTTTGGATGATGTTAATCCAAATTTTCGGCAGGTATCATTTTTTCATTCACCGGCTGGTCAAAGTCTTTTGGAACAACAAAGAAGTGAGTGATTTGTTTTTTTTTTTTTTTTTTTTAAGAAATATATAATGGGAAATTCAAATTGTAATATTTTTTGGAATATATTTAATAGATCATAATTCGAAAAGTTAATTTTCCAGGATAATTAAATATTTTTTTTATACGAAATTAAATTTTATGCTAATTTATTAAATAGATAAAAATATACCGGTTGATTCACGGACACCGTTACGTGCAGAAGAAGAAGATTTTAATGTAGAAATAGATGATACATATTTGGCTCCAAACAATAGTAATTTACCGCATGATGATGATGAGCCATCACACTCGCCGTTAAGGTGAGGGCATCCTCTTTAGGTAATTAAATGAAATTAGACAAACATTCAAAATTTTTTTTGTATTATTCATATGTGAAAAAATTATTTTATAAAATGATGTTGATGAAAAATGAAATAACAAAAAAATAAAAATAGAATTAAAAGGAAAACGAAAGTAAAAAAAAAAAAAAAAAAGAAAAAGAATTACATTTTAAACAATTTCTTTTAGAATATTTAAATTTAAATTCTGGAAATTTTAAAATGTAATATTCTTTTCGGCGTTTTTTCGTTTTTCTTTTTTTTTCTATTTTTTTATTTTTTTGTTCTAATTGGCACAAAAATAATTTGGTTTTTTTTTTTAATCTTTTGGAATTTTAAATATTTCTTTTGGAAAATAATTTTTTTTTTTGTTAAAAAACGAATTTGGTATTTTTGTTTGGCTAATCACATTTACTCTATAGTGGGGTGTTGTTGTTATTGTTGTTTGTTTGTTTTATATACATATACATTTTTATTTTTTCTTTTAAATTAAAGATAATTTCAGGGATTTTTAGTTTTTTTAATTAATTTAATTAATCAATTAAATATAACATATATTTATATATATATATATTATATTTTTATGTGTGCGTAAATTTGAATTATAATTGAAAAAAAGTAATTATTGGGTATTTTTTAACATTGATTATTGGAACTTTTTTTAATTTTTAAATTTACTGCATATTTTTTTTTTCTTTTTGGTTTTGTATTTAGTTTTAATTTTGTTTGTGATATAATTTTATAGAATTTCTTTTACAGGAAAAAATGAAATCTTACCCTAAATAAACAAACGACTACATGACACGATGACAAAATTTATATACATTTTGATATTCAAAATAAAAAATAATAACTTTACTAGTTTGTGAAAATTTCAATAAAAAATGACAAAATTTAATCGTATCCAATCCGACATGCCGCGTGATACGACATATTTGTGAAATTCTTTCCACCTATCCACGAATATTCGCGTTTACCAAAATGTATTTGTTCTTAAATGAGCAAGACTTGTTCAATATGTTTTCTCCCACTGTGACGTATACAAACACTGTGACAACACGCAATAATGAACAAAATATATCTTTAGAATTGAAAAATAAAATAATATATAAATAAAGTTATGGAAATTCCCTTTTAAATTTCTGTAATTCCATAAATTTTAAATATGTCCATTTTTAACATAAATTTTTAGTGACAGCAGCATTGGCTTAAGATTTATTAACAACAACAGCAGTACACCAACAACCGACGTTGCTTTAGGTAAAAAAAGCAAGACAAATAGTCCAACAAGAGTAAATTCCATACAATTATCGCAAAAGCAAAAACAGCTACAATTTCAACAATTGCAGCCGCACCATATCAATCATCAACAGCAGCAACAGCAACAGCAACAGCAACAGCAACAGCAACAACAGGAACGGCAACCGTTCGGTACCGTACTTGGTCGTAATGGTAACAGTACATTTAATCGTGGCATTGCAATAATCCGAAATGCATTCTTTGGATACGGTGGTAATAACAATTTCGGTGGCGAATCCAGAGAATACCGTAAAATGAATAATACTTCAATTGAACAAGAACAACCACCATCATCACAGCCCCATCAAAATCATCAACATCATCAGAAACAACAAGGACAACAAAAACAACAACAACAACAACAAAATCATATACTTTTAGATGAAAAACAGAAAACATTAAAGTATTTACCATTAGGTAATGGATTCATTCCGGGTACTGATGTTATTAGTGGAGGTGATTTAGGTGCTGTTGGTGGCGCCGAGATGGCCATTTGTAGTGATGGTAGTGATTGTGTTGATGGTGCTGTTGGTGGTGGTGGTGGTGGTGGTGGTGGTGGGAGTGGTCAACAACAGCAACAAAACGCACAACAACAACAACAACAACAAGATTCAACAACAACATCTTCAAATAGTAACTATAGTAATTTTAATAAACGTGCTACTAATGAATTTAAATTAACTTCTGGTTAAAGAATATTCAAAAATTCAAAAAAAAAAAAAAAATTAATAAAATAAACATAAAAAGACAACCAATATTTATTCAAGGCGTGGATCTCATATTATAAACAATAATACATTTTGCTAATCAATTGTTTTTTTTTTTTGTTTTAAATTGATATTATTCAGTTTTTTTTTTCTTTTTTTGAATATTCTTTAATCACATTTATTTTTTCCATCACAAAAAATATACACTAAATACAGAAAACTTTACACAAAAACACTTCCATTTATTTTAGTCGTCCCCCGCCCCCCACATTATTAAATATTAATTAATTTATATCCTGCACACACACATTTTGAACAAAAACATAAAAATACACAAATATATATTAATACTTTAACACACAAACACACACACACACACACACATACACATACATTCGCACCCCCTATAACTAAAAACCATTCACCAAAATTTCATTCACTAAATTTCTCACCTAAAACAAAAATCAATCAATTAATAAGATTTATAAAAAAAATATCATTTGATTTTTTTTTTTTTTTGATTTAATTTAATTCATTTTTTATTTGTTTTTCTTCGTAAAAACAATATTATTATTTATTTTTGTTAAGATTAATATCGTTTTTGTTTTATTTTATATCAAAAAAAGAAAGAATTTTTGCGCGCATTTTTAATTTTGTTTTTATTTTCTTTTATAATCTGTCACTAAGCATAAAAAAAAACCAATTAATTAATTTTTAAATTATTCTAAATTCTAAATTTTAGTAAAAATTAAAAAAAACAAAAAAAAAACTGTATATTTTATTAATTAATTAAGAATTTTATTATTTATTCGTAAACTAAAAAAAAAAAAAAATATTATTATAAAAGTATAACAAAAAAAAAAAATGTTTACCTTTTATGTTTTTCAAAATTTATATTCTTAAAGAATTTATATTCTTAAAGAATTTTAATGCAACACTTTTATTTTTTTCACCATCAGATTTGATAAAATCAATCGTTTTAAAATGAAAAATAAAAAAAAAACAAAACTAAATAATATTTCTTAATATTCTATAAATAATAAAATTAATTCTAAAACATTTTTATTTGAGTTTTTTTTTTTTTTTTGCTTTATTGAAGAAAATTTAATTCAAAAAAATAAAAACAAAAACAAATTGCAATTATATTTTTCTTTTTAATATTTGTAATTTTTTTTTTTATTTTTCCAAATTAGTTTTTATATATATATTATTGTCTCTATATCATATTTTTTCAAAAAAAAAAAAATAATAATTAAATTATAAACAAAATCAAAGTAAAAGTTAAATAAATAAAAACTAATTTAAATTAAATTAATATATGTAAATATGATAATAAAATAAAAAAAAAAAACAAATTATAAAACCCATGAGAAAAATAAATAAAACAAAAAAAAAAAAAAACAAATCAAATATTGAAAAAGTTTGTTTATTTTTCTCAAAAAAATATTTTTATTTTTTTTTCATTTTGTAATTAATTATATATTTATATATATATATATATATTTTGTTTTTTTTTTTTTTTTTTTTTTTAATTTTTTTTATTAAATATTAAACATTTTATATCTATTATTAAATTAAAAACATATATATATATATATATATATATGTAAATATAGCTAAATTTTTTTTTTTTTCGTCTCGTTTTGTCATTTTTTAATAAATATGTATATTATTTAAAAACAGAATTAGGCTAATTTTGTATAAAGAAAAATAAAAATGTTATTATTACATAAAAAAAAAGAAAAAAAAATTAACAAAAAAAATTGTAAAATTAAAAAAAAAACAAAAATTTCTAACGCGATGAACATATAAACTAAAAACTATATACAGAAAAATTAATAAATAAATCTAAATACAAATTACATACATAAATATTAAAATAATAAATTAATTAAAATTAAAACAAAAAAAGTAATCAATTTGCCAAAATAAATGTTGTTGCTGCATTTTTCCTTTGCAATAATCAATGAAACAAACAAAAACAAAAATTCACTCACACACAAAATTTCAAGCAGAACAAATATTTAAAATAAAATTAAATGGAATTATTAAATAAATAAAAAGAAAAAAAAACCGGGGAAATTACAAAAATAATAAAAGAATTTACTATTACACAATAGAAAACAAAAAAAACAAACATTTTTTTTATATAAGAAATAAAATATCTTTTTTTTTATGAAAAAATAATCTATATACAAATATTTTTTATTCAATTTTTAAAATATTATTATTATTATAAATAAGGGTTTCTTTTGTCTTTTTTTTTTTTTTTTTTAAATTTATTATAATAATTAATTTATTTATTTATTTTAATTTTTTTTTTTTTTTTTTTTTTCATATTATAATGACAAAAATCAATTAATTAAATATAAATTCCACCCAAACACCATATATACTACACACAGCATATACATACAAAACAAACATTCAACGAATATCCTTTTATTATATTAAAAAAAAAAAAAAACAAAACAGCGAATTAGTAGTTTTTTTTTTATTCAAAAACAAACAAAATTAACACATACAAAACAACAATTAATAATTAAGTTTTATTTTAATTATAATTATATATATATATATATTTTTATTTAATTTTAAAAAATTTACAAATCATCCGGGAAAATCCGTGAAAATTGACGTTATTTTCCGTATAGTTAAATTGGTTAAATCAAAAAAAAAAAAAAATCATGCACATCCATTTTATTTTTTAAACAATTTTCCCCCTTGTTGGTTGGTTATTTAAGTTATTATTAGTTTTTTTTTTTTTTTACCTAAACAGACTTTTAATGACAAAAATTTTTTTTAATAATTTAATTTAATTTTAATGGAGCAAAAAATTAAATAGAAACATTCAAAATACTACCCCCAATACAAAATAAACCCATACAAAATAAAAAAAATCCGCTCACTTAACCCAAATAAATACCAAAATCAAAAAAAAAAAATAGCAACTTTAAAAAATTCCATATTTATATATTTTTTTTAAAAAAAAAAAAAAAATATTATTATCAATTACAAAAGACTCTCTTTTTTTTTTTTATTTTGTTAATTTATTTTATATTTTTATTCATCGAAATAGGCAATATATATATATAGTTTTATTTTTTAAAATACACAAATACAACAAATACGTAAAAACAATTACAAACATTTATTAATACGAAATAAAATTAATTTCTTCTTTATAATAAATCATCCTCTTTTCATTTGTTACCTGAAATAGTTTTTAAACAAAAAAAAAAAATCTATACAAATAAAAATAATTATTAAAAATGAAATACGAATTAATTTTGTGAATGTGAATTTTTTTTTTTTTTATCAAAATAACACCCTTCAGTATTACAAAACACAAAATAAATTGATTATAATAAAAAAACACTTGAATTTCCAGAATTAAGATATTAATTTATGAATAAAATTAACCAATTTCCAATTGAACAACTTAATTTATTCATCTCAATTCATTTTTCATTTTCTATTTATTTGATTTTTTTTTTTGTAATTCTTGTGTTTTTAAAGTCCCCACTCCCCCATAAAGTTTTAATAATTGTTTTTTTTTTTAAGTTTAAATAAAATTGAATAAAAAATATTTGTAAAATATTAAATAGCAAACAGAATAAAAATTAATTAATAAAACTCTCCCAAGGGGGTCATCATCATCATCATCATGGTTTTGACCCCAAACAAAAAAACCACAAATACGTACACCTACACACACACATACCACAAACCACACAAAATAATCACAAAACAAAAAAAAAAAAAACTGAATGCAATAGCAATGCAAATTTTTTTTTTTAATTTTATTAATTATTATTATTATTATTATTAATAATTCCTTTTTTTTTTAATTTTAATTTTATTTTTTTATTTATTCAATTTTTTTATAAATATATATATATATATTAAAACTATAAAAATACAAATAGGCAATAGTTTTTTTTTTTGTTGATTATATATAAATTAGAATTAAAAATTAAAATTCCCCCTAAAACACGAATGCATAATAAAAATAGTGTTAAAAAAAAAAAACGATTGTGTTCATTATAAAATAAATAAAAACTGGATATGTTAAGTAAATATAATAATAATAATAATAATAATATTAATAATATTATTAAAAAATATTAATAATAGTAAAAAAAAACAATGGAATTAAAATATATATATATCTAAATATAATTTAGTTAAAATAATTTATTAGATAGAATAAAAATAATTTACTTGTTTTTTCTATATAAAGAAAAAATTAAATAAAAAATAAAACCACATACACACAAAAGTACCTTTTTCAAAAAAAAAAAAAAAAAAATAATAAAAATATAATAATATAATTATTATAAATAATTATTCAAATACAAAATACAAAAAAAAAATATATTATATATTTATATAATAAATCAATACTAATAAAATAATAAAAAAAAAAAAACCCATTTAAATATTAATTTCTTTTTCTTTATAATTTAATAGTTTTTTTGTTTTGTTAGTTTTTTAATTGTTTTTATATTTACACACAGCAAAAAAAAAAATACAAATACTCGGAAATGTGCCTTGTTTTTTTTTTTTTTTTTTGTAAATCTATAATTATATAATAAAATTAAAATAATTAAAATAAAAAAAAAAAAAGCATCCCATGCAATAAGAAAAATTAACAAAATAAATACACGCAGCGGCCTAATTCAATTTAGTTTCTTCTTTTTTTTTTTTTTTATTTTTCCAAGATTTATAGGAATTGATAAACAATAAATAAACAATTCAGTTTAACAAAACATTTCCGAAATTTGACAATTTTTCTTTAATATATTTAAAAAAAAAAAAAAAAGAATTGTCGTATTAAAAAAATTATTAAAAAACAATAAAAAATTAATAATTAAACAAAAACAAAAAATAAATAAAAGAAAGCAATAATAAGAAATAGAGTAATTTTTTTGTGTTTTTCTTTAACAATAATGACAAAAAAATGATAAATAATAATTATAATCTAAAAAAAAATAGCTAAAAATATAAAAAAATGTTCCAATATAAATTTACAAGAAACAAAATCTCACCGCATTTTATTAATTAATTTTATTTAAGAAATATGTGTTTTAATATAATAATTATATGAATAATTTCTAACATATTTCTATTTTGTTTTTTTTTGTTATAATTTATATTACAAGCAGCTGATTTTTTTTTCCATTTATAAAATATTTAATTTTATTTCATAGAATTAATTCAAAAATAGAATAATTAAATAATAATAATAAAAAAACAAACAAGAATAGATAAGTTAATTTTAAATTTATTTAAACAAAAGAAACAACTAAAAACAAAAATGCAGTAGCAACAAAAAAAGTAATTCATTTTTTTTTTTAAAGATAATAATAAAAAATCAATACATTTTTTGGGAGATAAAAAAAAAAATATCAAAATTAAACTAAAAAAAAAACAAAAAACATTTAGCAAACCCAAATCTTTATGTGTGATGCGGTACGTCGAAATTAATTTATTATTATTAAAGAAAATAATAATAAATAATTTAAAGAAAAATAAAAAAAAACAACAAACATTTTTTTTTATAAACATCACATAATAAAGACATACAAAATATTATAATAATAATTATATTAGAAGAATTATTATAATTAAATGATTTTTTTTTTTTTTTAATTTACAAATAATAATTGAAAACAATATTTCAACATAAAAATATTATTGTAATTTATTTTTCGGCCATTGTTTTTTTTTTTTTTTTTTGTTAAATGCAACAAAAATAAAAGAATTAATTAATTTGAATATTGTTTTCTATATAGCACTAAAGAAAAAAAAAAAATTAAGAAAAAAAAAAAAGAAAAAGACTGAAACTCATAGTTCCTTATTTGTTATTTTTTTTTTTTATGTATATCGAATTGGAAATAAAATAATAAAAAAAGCAAACACAACACAAAACAACAACACACAAAAGAAATAAATAAAAAAAAAAAACAAAACAAAAATTGAAATGAAAAAAAAATATAAATAAATAATTAAAAAATAAATAAAAAAAATTAAAAAATTAAAATTAAAACATTGAATTTTTATTATATATATATATATATATTTAACAGGAAAATTACAGAGGAAAAGTGGACGGGAGCGTTGTGGAAATTTTTCTTTAGGAAATATCTATAAAGATGGAATATTTTGGTTGGATACAGGTGGTTCGATAAGTACTCATGCATTTATGGATATTTAAAAACGATAATCAATTTTTTACTGTTCTATTGGGTGATTGAGTATTAGATATAGTCCATACTTTACCATTTACAAATGTTAAATTTGATCAAAAGACATAACAAATCCAAAGTACAATCTAAGGACCTATTAAATTTGGGAATATCTTTGTCAAACAACTTTTCATGGAGTAATAATATAATATAATGGTAGCTAAAAAGGCAGCTAGTCGCATTGGATTTTTAAGAAGATCGAAAGAATTTCTCAATTCTGAAAATTTATCATTAGTTTATAGGTCTTTTATAAGACCACTTCTAGAGTACAATTCCTACATATGGGCTGGTGCACCAATTACTACACTGCAGTTTAGTGACAGGATCCAAAAAATACACGCTATTTCGCTGATCGTTGAATGAAACAATAACAAATTCCATTGAATCATTGGATCATATATAGACGATCAGTAGCTTCATTGTGTGCACATTTTATAGGTATTATATTACCATGAATGCTCTAATGAAATTTTAAAGCTAATTCCTGAGCCCCAATTATTAGCTTCTCTTATAATTCGAGAAATTCACAATTGGGCTCATTCATATTCTGTATCTATTAGTTTTTTTGCGAAAACAAACAGATTTGGAAATTCATTTTTCCCAAGACCAGCAAGATTATATGGAATAGTCTCCCTGAACTAGTATTTCCCCCCCAACTTTTGATTATCGCAGTTATATTTAAATTAAACATTTCATCTTACCTAAAAACTAATCCACCTAAAGTGCAACTTGGACAATTGTTTGAAAACATATGAGTGATGATATTTTCTTATTTTGTTTTAGTAAAAGTTTTTTTTTATCTCATATGTTTGCTTTATTTTCAAAATTTCATAAATTAATCCACATATATTATAATAGATTTACCACCCAAAATCACTTAAGTGTATTCAATGCATCTATAAGAGGTTCATCACCTGATTAAGTGATTTCGTTACGGACTCACGGCAATAGAATTCCGAGGTTTTACGGGCGTAGTAACCGATTCTGCCGTAGTAACGAACAAAAAAAAAAAAAAAAAAAAAGTAATTCAAAAGAACATTTAATCCAAGGGGTTTGTAAGAAAGCATAATAATGGGATTAGAAAAATATTTCCGATACGAGATTATTCATAAAACTTCCAAATTTCAAATGAATTTAAATTGTTAAGAAGCAGCGAACCATATATCTAGAATAATTCTTAATAAATACCAATGCGAAATGGATGTAAAAGGAATTTTATTTCCTAGCAAATATATAAATAGAATTAAATATATTTGTTTCAGGAATTCTGCCATGAAAAGAATCAATAAATTGTTTTAATTAATTAATTTTTTTAAATAAATTTTAATACAAAATTTATAATAAATTTAAAAAAAGGGGAAATTTAACTCAACAAATCATTTTCCCCAGTCACAAATCCATTTCTCCTTTATCGATTATATAGAAAATATTACCGGGTATTCATAAAAGAATTTGATTTTAGGAAAATTGTCAAAATTGTTTGCAAATTTAAAAGTGAACATCAAAAATGTAAACAAATCAAAAAATAAAATAACCGAAAGAAAACAAACATAAATTTTATTGTTATGTGTGAATTTTAGTTTTTTCTATTATTTTAAATAATAAACAAATTAAATAAAATGTTTATTTAATAAATAATATGTTGAAAAAAAAAAACAAATAAAGACATCATAAATTTATTAACAATTTAAGGTAAAATATTTTCGTGATTATTATTTGTTAATCGAAAATAACAATTTTAATCCGTTTTTAGCACGTTATATATAATATGGAACATCAACCAGTTTTAATAAAAAATAAATTACTAATTCTGCAAAGGAAAAATAACAATTTAAATTCATCTGTTAAACGAAATATATCAAAATTTCCAATGAATGATCATTTATATGCTATGGTTGAAACACCAGAACCATTGCACCAGCAATATAATAACAATCAGTCATCAAATGATAGAAATATTGCGGAGAAAGAAGACGTCGGTGTTCATGGAATTCAACGGAGTTGTGATCATCCTGTTGTTGTTGATAATAATTTAATAAATTTACCAAAATACCACAATCATTTAATGGATTATTCATTTTATAATGATGCTGAAGATAATTTACAAAATATTTCTGCACATAATTTTGAAAATATTAAATATGAATGTTATGTGTGTCAAGTGGATTTTAAAACATTTGGCCAACTCAAGGAACATCTCTTGGAACATCCATATTTTTACGATTGTTTTAATTGTGGTGCATCATTTAATCGTATCCAACATTTAACTAATCACATTTGCGTATTTAATACAAAACAATATCGTTGTTCAACGTGTGATAAAGAATTTCATTTTAAATTTGCCTTAAAGGAACATCAACAATTGTTACACAATGAATTTATGGACAATACAAATCATCGATCATCAATGATGAATCAATCAAAACAATTTGTTTGTACACTTTGTAAATGTGAATTTATATCGAATGTTCAATTACAAACGCATATAAAACGTTCATTACAATCGATAAACCAATGTAAACGATGTGGAATTATGTATAGAAAAGATAAATTTGATTTACATCAAAAACGATGTAAAAAAAATGTTTCATGTGAAAATTGTAAACGAACATTTAGAAATCATCGAAGTTTATTGATACATAAACGAAAATGTTTAGAAAAGCTTGATGATGATGATGATGATGATGATGATGGTAATAAAAAGGATAAAAATGGTATTAAAAAACATAAAATTAAAGATGATTTTCATGTGAGAAAAAAATTTAAATGTAAACAATGTTCTGTTTCATATTTAAATAAATCAACACTTTATACGCACATTAAATTGAAACATATTAACGTATCAAATTATCGCTGTAAATTATGTAGTAAATGTTATGCATCCGAATTACATTTAACAAAACATTTACTTTGGCATTCTGGTGAAAAACCACATCGTTGTTCACAATGTGAAAAATCCTTTAATAATATCTATGCATTGAATAACCATAAATTATTGCATTACGATGAGACGGCATTTAAATGTCATTTATGTGATAGGAATTATACAAATGTACATAATTTACGAAGACATCATACGCTTAATCATATTTAATGTGTTGTATTTTTAATTTTTATTCTATTTAAACTTTAATAGTTTATTTTACTTATAAATAATTTTGTATATGATATAATAAAAAAAAAACTTGTATAAAAAGGAAAGGCAATAATAAAAATGTATAGTTATAAAATATATATTGTTGAGCATTCCTTAAATTGGAATCTGTAATTAATTTTATGAAATCATAGCTTGTAATAGACATGCAATTTTTGTTCGCCATTTAGTTTAAATCTGACAAGCCTTTCTGGAATATAAACTGATGCAAGATCTTTTGATCTATCAACCTTCTGCCTTCTGTTTATATCTTTAATCTTAATTTCATTACGTTAATGTATTTTTTAGTATAGGCCCATGAATAAGGAGATATTTTTACTATTGGGAAACTAACAAAAAATCGACTAATTTGATGCTAAAAAATACCTTTATTTGTTTCGGGCTAGTATAACCGATAGTATCCTCACCCTTTGTCTTAATTCAACGTAGAACGTCTTAACGTGTATAGAAAGAAACCTTTCATTAACAGATCATAATGATTCAAATTTTTCAATTTGTGGGTACTTATAATACATTTTTCGCTCAGATTCAATTTAAATAGTTACCTCTTTCCCATAATATTATATTGACATCTATAATTCTGTGAATAAAGTAAACATAAATTTGATTTATATTATTTTTAATTAATTTTATTATCTCATTTTTAAAATATATATAATGATTTATTTAATCTAGTTTTATATATATATATAAATATTTGCATTTTTGTTTTCATTCGATTCTTTTAATAATCATTTCTCAAATATATATATATATATTTTTTTTATATAATAATATTCCATTATTATTCATTTTTATTAAACATGCATTTTTCTTTTACCATATATATTATATAATTTTATTTTTAAACATAAGAAAAATAATAATAATATTAGCATTTCTAAATAATAGGCGGGGGATAATAAATTTTATTTTAAAAGTTATACGAAATAAAATGGAAATAAATCGCCGGTTATTTTAAATTAAAGAAAGATTTAGAAAAAAATGTATTATTTTTAATTTAAATTATTGGCACAAAAAAAAATATTTGTGACTAGTCTTCTTTTTCTTTTCTTTTTTTTTTTTCTGCGCTTTTTTATAACAATAATAAATGTTAATAATTTAACATTTTAATTTATTTTTAATTATAGATTTAATGGAATGTTTTTATATGGTTCATTATATGGTTTTTTATTCGACCTTTTCTTTTATTTTATTTATTACATTAGTATATTTAATATAATAATATAAAAAAAAATGTGTATTATAATTTTTTTAAACTACGCAATATATAAATGAAAATAATATAATAATGTTTTATTTTATTTATTTAAACTAACTATTTACAAAAAAAAAAAAAAAAAAAAAATAAATGATATTGTAATATAAAAAATATTAAAAACCTTTATATATCTGTGGTTAAATATATTTTTAAATTATTTACATAATTTATTTATTTATTTATAATATATTTTATATATAATTCATAATATTTTTTGTTTTTTTTTATATATATATTTATTAAATATATACAATAAAAAGGTTAAATAATAATATATATATATATATAATTAATTCATCGCAATAATATATTAATATTAATATTTATATTTATTATATTCATTTCATCATTAATAATAAAAATCAAAAAAATTTTAATTATACATCAGTATTATAAATATTATATTAAATTAATTTTGATATAATACTGCATATTTCTTTTATTTATTTTTTTTTTTTTTAGGGTTTATATTTTTTTTTTTTTTAACAATTATTTATATTAACATTATTTAACTTTTCTTTAATAATTCAACTAAAAAAAAAAACAAAGTCAAAAAACAATATAATATTTTTTTCGTTTTTCATTTCAAATTGCCAAAATATTAAAATAATAAAAAAAATAATAATCAATTATTAAAAATAAAAAAAAAAAACTAGGAAATATAATAATAAAATTAAAAAAAAAACTGTACATCTAAATATTTATTTATATAATATATAGTTCATAATTAATTGTTTAAAAACAAAAAGTAATTTAATTTTTTTCAAGTTATTACGATATTTTTTACAAAAAAAAAAAAAGAAGGGATTTAACAACGGGGTTTTATGAATTAAATATTTGATTACTGCATTATTTTATACATTTTTTAACATTCGATTATTTCCAATTGTATTCGTTAACCAATTTATTAGTTGATCGGACATTGAGCTATACACAGCTGGTTGAGCTCTTTGGCCACAATTACCATGATAACTTAATATACCATACATTTTCCATGATACAGTTTCATTTGAATAGCACATTAACGGTGCACCTTCGTTATTCTATATATAGAGAAATGAAAATTATAAAACAATTAGAAATTATTGAAATAGTACGTGGGAATATTAGGTTCTTAAAATATCTAATATTTTCTTATTTATTTCTATGTAGACAAATTGATTTAATTTTGTAAAATATTTTAGACAATAATATACTTACATAACATGTCGAAGCGATAGATGTTGATATTGATTGTGTTGTATTATTCTTATTATTATTATTATTATTGCCAATATATTCTGTACATATTGATTGATCTGGTAATGAACCAGCATAATGGATTGTTGAATTACATTCATCAATTGGTATTGTCGGTACGGTAATGTAATCCAATTCTTGTCCATGTTTACCCATTTCTACATTATATGAACAAATATAATGGAAATCAATTTTTAATATAGGTTATTAAAAAAAAAAAAAATTGAACACAAAATTTGCTTACCATCTAATGAATTTGTATGTTGTATCCATCCAGCGGTCATACACGTTTCCGTTTCATTTACTTCATTACTTGATATACATGCAGGTAATACATTTTCATCAAACCGTAATGGTGTTTTTAATTCCAATAAAACGGCATCTCCCGAATATAGAAAATGTTTATATTTAGCCTGTAAAAAATTTTTATTTTTAAATCAATTAATATTTTCAATTAATTTTCAATTAATTTTCAATTGCAATAAATTTCTTACCTGTGGATAGGTTACAATACGATTAATTTGTATGACTTGTGTCATACCATCATTTATATTTATCGTTGTCGTATTGAATGATGGATTTCCAGCATATAACATCCAATCTAAATCCAAACTTATGTCATTAATAAATTCTGTTTTTCCAACAATACACGAATAACTGGCTAATGCCCATCGTGGTGCAACTTTACAATGAAATAGAAAAATAAATACAATTTGGATTAATATGCAATGAATGTTTATTATAAAATTCATTACTTACCTATTGTGGCTGTACAACGATGTGCTAAATTTCCACTAATTGCCAGGGCAAGACTAGGCCATTCTCTTTCATAAAATTGTGATTTTTTCTGTTTTGTGCCACATTCTATATAAGTAAAAAAATACATTATCATTACAAATTAAATGAATATATATAAATATAATAAAGTCATAAAATAAAATAAATTATATACTTACTAAATTCAACACATTCTAATCCAACAATTCCACTATCACATGTTTTACTTAATTCTAAATTAGCCAAAAGATTTTCATTCGATGAACTATTTCGTAATTTTAAATATTCTATGGTTTTTGTATTCAAACTGGTAGACGATTGAATTTCTGTAATATGTGACCATGAATACGATTCACTAAATCCTAATTTTGAACATATATAATCAGAATGTTTTTTACTCCAATCATCACCGCATACAAAATAAATACTATTATCCTTTTGTCGTATTGTTAATGTTGGATAAATTGTATTCGATCCTTTATCAATTGTATATTGACTATTATTATTTTCGTTATTTTTACTGGTACTATTATTATTATTATTATTATTAATGTTAGCCGTATCATTGATTAAATTTAAGTACTCCTCAACGGTTACATTTTTATCAATATAATGAACCATATCAATTTCGTCAATTCTAAAACAATTCCATTCATCTGAAAAATCTGGACAATGTGGTTGACCATCACAAATAAATTTATTTGGTATACATCCACCTGTATTACATTTAAAACTATCCAATGGACAATCACATAAACGTTCATCTTCACCTTCTATATATTTTATATATATAGGAATAAGAAAAAAAACAAATCCCAAATGTTATCAAATGCATATTATTTTTGAAAATGGAATTCTGTGTAATTTATTCAAAATTATTATTATTACCTTGACAGTCATCTTTTCCATCACATCTCCATGTTTCCGGTATACAACGTCGTTCTATTGCACATTGAAATTGATTATTACCACATTCCTCAGGACAATTCATTTCATCAATACCATTCGCACATTGTTGTAAACCATCACATTGCCATAAAGCGGGTAAACAAGGTCCTTTACCAGATGCTCCACAAGGTATCTCATCGAAATGACATTGCCAATCGTCTACGCAGAATAAAAAAAACAAACAAACAAATTTATTATATAACTTTACTTAATATAAAAGGTCAGTTCGTAATTGAAACAGATTTAATTAAACCTTTTCCATATAAATAGTTTTCTATCTATATAATTTTTATATATACGGAAATAAAATAAAATAAAATTCAAAATATTTACTTACCACATTCAACTTCATCACTGCCATCATTACAATGTACAATATTATCACATACTAAATGTCTTGCAAGACATTGTCCGCTATTACATTGAAAATGTCCTGGACATCCGGATGTTTCACAATCATGTTCATCAGAATTGTCTGTACAATGCGAAACAGCATCACAACGTTCATTTAAATTGATACAAGGTGAACCGTCTTTAATGGATGTCCCATTAAAGCATTCAAATTGACCGGCTGTACATTTTGAAAATGCCACAGATGAAATTGAAGGTGGTGTTATACTAGACATTGTCATTGTCGTCATCGTCGGCAATGATGATGATGTTGTAGATATAGGCATTGTGGTTGTTATTATTATTCGTTGTTCCTGCTTATTTATGTCATTAAAGAAAATTTGATTTTCTGTAATTGGTTTTTCCGAGTTTTTTGTCGACGTTTCAATCGTTGATGAAGATGAATTATTCATCAAATTATCATCATCATCATCGTCAATAGCTACTGATGATTTTGTATTATTATTATTAATAATGTTAATATCATCATCAAGTGCTAACGAATGAAACGTCGTTTCATCTAAAAAATGACCGGCGGTAGTGTTTGTAATTTGATTTGTTTCATTAAATGTTTCATTATTATTTAATGTTTCCGATTTTATTGTCGTCATTATTATGGGTGTTTCAGATTCCTCTGTTGATCCAGAATATTTTTCATAACTTTTTTTCGGTAACGGAATTACTTTTAATTCATTATTAGATTGGTGATCATATTTTGATAATTTTTCATGATTTAAAACATCATCGTCATCATCATAAAAATTATCACTTTGTTTTAAATTTTTTTCACTTAAATAATTGATATCATTTATTGATTCTGTTGTTGTTGTAGTTGTTGAAATTGGGGTTGTTTGTAAAGTTATTGTTGATGTGGTTGTTTCATTATGCTTCGATTCCGTTGATTCCGGTATATTTAAATGGGGTAGATTATTTATTACAAAATTTTCTTCAAAAAATTTTTCAAATGGTTCATTTTTATCGTTTAAAAAATTATCTGTTGATGATGGATGTTGTTGCATTGATGTTGTTGTTTGTTCAACATCTTCATTATCATCTTGCGTTTTCATTTGAATTGTTGTCATTTCTTTATCGTTATCATCGATATTTTTCATGGTTGTCATTGATATCATCATTCCATCGGTCGTTCGTTCGTTATCGCCCATCGGTGATATTTTATGTAAACTTGGATTGATCATTATAATATCATCGATATTGATTTTATCATTATCAGTTGGATTTATTTGATGATTTTCATCATCATCTAATCTTGGCGGTAATGTTGATGATGAATTTCCATTGGTTTCCGATGTATGGTTGAAATGGTTTTGATTAAAGGCAGTCATATTCATTTGATTTACATCATCCATAGATTCATTTTGCATATCAATAACTTGACGATTGGCATGTAACGAATTTAATGTTTCATTGTTTTCTAATAAAGGTAAAAATGGTGATTGATCGATTATATGAAGGGATTGTTGTCGTTCAGTAAACGAAGACGATGATGAGGATGGTTGTAATGTTTCTGTTTCTAAAGTATCCTCAGTAACTGAATACATTTTAGTTGATGTCGTTCTATTGAATTCATTTGCAATATTTTGTTTGGATAAACGTATTGGAACAGTTGTTGAATATATTGTTTGTTGATGTTGTTGAGTTGATGATTCAGTTGTTGGAATAACATTCATTACATTAATTTCAGATCTGTCTGAATTATCAGTCAAAGTAGAAGTAGTACTAGTAGTAGTGGTTGTTGATCTTAATAAATATGTTTCAGTTGGATGTGGTGTATCATCAAATAGATCTTCAGTAACTGGTGCTGGTACATCTTTTGTTGTTGTTGTTGTTAAATTAGCCGAATGATCGATTGTATTAATTAATTCATTTTGATGATGATGATGATGTTCTGTTGATGTCGACTCTCTATTTTCAAAAGGGTTTATTTGCTTAATCATTGTAGCTGTTTCTTCATCCTGATCATCATTACCATTTTTCATTCCATTACTTTGGGTAGTGGTAAATGACGACGGTGAAGTTGATGATAATTTTATAACATTTAAATGTTCATCATTTGAATGAATATGATTTAAAAAATCATCATCTTCAGATAAAATTGTAGTCATCTCTTCTGTATCATCATAAATTACTTCATGATTATTAGGATGTTTATTATACATTATGGAAGATGATGTTGAAATTTGATGGTCCATTTCATCCTCATTTGTACTATTCATTTCCGTTGATTCTTCTGATGCTGTAGCGTTTTTTGATCGTTCTAATGTAACATATGCTAAATTTAAACCTTTACCTAATTTAACTTTTGATTCATGTGAGGCAAATGAATTTTCAATTGAGTTCTGATGAGGAACTTGTGTTCTTACACCATCATCATTGTCATCATCGCTGTCGTCGTAGGCTTCGTCACTGTGATGAATTAAAGGAATTTTTGTATATTCAATTTTTTTATGATCATTTGAAAACTGTTTCGACTCCATTTGTTCGGTTGTTTCATTTGATTTATTGTCCATTACTTCATGAATATGTACAACTGGTATGAATTCAAATTTTTCTTGTGTTTTGGTAAAATTTTCGTATGAGTTTGTTGTCGTAGAAATGGGTTCTTGTTTTTTATCCGACTGTGATAAATAATCTTCAACATATTTTACAACTGAATCGAAATTATTGTCTTGCATGGAATGGGATTTAGTTGTGTTTGATACTGATGATTCTGGTTCACTTGAAGGTTCCGGTTCACTTGATGGTTCCGGTTCACTTGATGGTCCTGGTTCACTTGACGGTTCCGGTTCACTTTTTGGTTCTGGTTCACTTGACGGTTCTGGTTGTGGTGAACTTGTTCGATCATTTCCGATCAGTTGACTATCGATTGTTTTTTTCAAAATATACTCATGAACGTGATCAGTTGAAGTATCTGGTTCACTGTTCGGTTCTGGTTTGCTGGTTGGTTCTGGTTGTGATGTACTTGTTTTATCATTATCGTGTAAATGTTCGAAAAAGTTATTTAAAAGAATATCCTGTCGTTCATCATCGGTTGCAGATGATGGTTCACTTGATGGTTCTGGTTTACTTGTTGGTTCTGGTTCACTTTTTGGTTCGGGCTCACTGGATGGTTCTGGTTCACTTTTTGGTTCTGGTTCACCAGTCGGTTCGGGCTCACTGGATGGTTCTGGTTCACTTTTTGGTTCTGGTTCAGTTGTCGGTTCTGGTTCACTCGGCGGTTCTGGTTCACTTTTTGGCTCTGGTTCACTTGTTGGTTCTGGTTCACTTTTGGGCTCTGGTTCACTTTTTGGTTCTGGTTCACTTGATGGTTCTGGTTCGCTTGTTGGTTCAGGCTCACTTGCGGGTTCTGGTTCACTCTTTGGTTCGGGCTCACTTGATGGTTCTGGTTCACTTGATGGTTCTGGTTCACTTGATGGTTCTGGTTCACTTGTCGGTTCTGGTTCACTTGATGGTTCAGGCTCGCTGGTAGGTTCTGGTTCACTAGAAGGCTCTGGTTCGCTCTTCGGTTCTGGTTCACTTGATGGCTCTGGTTCACTCTTCGGTTCTGGTTCACTCTTTGGTTCGGGCTCACTTGATGGCTCAGGTTCACTTGATGGTTCTGGTTCACTTGTTGGCTCCGGTTCACTTTCAATGCCGTGTTCATGTGTATGCTCTGCACTTGATCTACTTTCGGTGTCATATGATTGTTCTATTGTTTTTTGTGGTTTCGTAACTTCGTAAACGTTAAATATTTCAACATAACGTTTCTCCTTGCATTGCATACCAGTTTCATCGAATTCCATATTTTCCGGGCATTTACATGAAAAATCAACGAGTTTTTCATTAAATTGACATCCATTTTGGCAGCTATACAGTTTAAAATAAACAAAAATAATGTTTTAATATATAGTTTTAGAGTATTAATTTATTAGTATAATGAGCTTACTCTTCAACAAAAGTATTCATTGCACATGCATCTGGTAATTTAGATATAGCAATCGTATTTACTGGTATCATATAACTATAAAGAAAACCATTTTGTGATGTTAAATAATTTGTCATTATACTGCTCATTGTTTCCATTGTTAAGGGTTCTTCTGTTGCATTGTCCCAACTAACTCGATACTCAACATTTACAGATCCACGACTGAAGAATATAAAATATCAAAAAGGTAAAATAAAAACAATTTAGAATTTTTTCATTAATTTTGTAAATTATAAATAATAAAATAACTCACGTTAAATTAACAATCTTTATATTTAAATCATTTTCTTTATTTGGTCTCATCGATAGTGAATCTTTAATACCATCCTCCAATTCACGTGTTAATGCTTTATAAATAGGACTATTATGATTACCATATTCTTCTAAATATTCCAGATTTACGATTTTCAATTGACCCTGTAGTGAATTCGGTACTATAAAAAAACAAAATCAAGGAAAATTTAATTTTGTTAATATTAAATAAATGTATTATAAAAACATTGGAATGCATCTTGTTTTTTACAACTAAAGTGTAATGAGTAAAAAAACATACCATAAACTAATTCGTCTAGTACGGAAGGTATTGTTGTAATAATAATTGATGGTAAGGTTGTTATTATTACAGAATTTTCACTGCTCATCATTGGTATTACAGTTGTTGAAATATTATCCGTATCATTTGCATCACGACTTTTACCCACACCAAATATTCCAGCTGCATTTACTTGTTTATCACTGTTAAATTGTCTTGATTCAATTGGCGTTGGATCACTACTTAATATTACCCCAGCTAAATGGAAACCAAAACCGATTATTATTGATCAACAATTTAGTATATAAAACAAAATTAATATAAAAAATTCAAGAAAAAACATACTTCCAGCTAAAATTCCAATTATTATAGCTCCAGCTAATAATGTTAAACAAATAGCCCAACATAACCATTTTCTCCATTTTGATTTTATTCGTTTATCTTTAGTTACATATAATTTTTCACCTCTGTAATAATAAAAGTTAAAAATATTAATTTGTTTTTGATCAATTTCATTTATAAATATAATTTCCCATAAGCCATATATTAAAAATCCTTATAGCATATAATTAGAAAAAAAAAAATAAATAAATATAATTTATGTAACCCAAATTCAATCTAAATATTTATATTTTATAATCGATGGGTAATTTTATAACTGGATTCTAATTATACAAATATATATGAAATGGATTTAAAAGCAATTCCTATGTAAAAAATAAGTAAATTATTCCAGATCCTATAAATAATTATGTATTATTAATTCAAATAAATAAAAAGCGCAGTCACTCTATATATATATATATATTGTTTAATTGGATTAATAATCTTCGAGGTACACCCCGTTTTAGCTATATTGTAATTGATATATGCGTTTATTCAAAAATTTAGTGTGAATTTATTTAGTACAGTTTAAAAAATGTGTATGTTTTATTGATTGGTATATAAATAAAAATATATTTACATGAAATAAAATGATTTTTTTTTTATTTTATTACTAAAAGTTTTCTATGTTTATGGAAAAAATGTAAAATCTTAGATTTATGTTACAATGTTACAAATTAGCAATTATTTATATATACATTAAATCAGTATCAATATGTTTTTGCTACCCATTGTATTTTCCTTTAAGTCGAAAACTTTTAACACAATTTTGTTGTATATATACAATAATCAAAAATAAATATGTTTTATATGAATTTAGATGAATATAATCTTGATGATAAAAAATTACAATGTATACAATTTATGGAATATTAATTCAATTTATGGCTAATTATTTAAAATTGCTTCAATTTTCAATTTCTATGAAATATTATTTATAATATGTAAATTAAATGTATATATATATATATGATTGAAATAAATCGAATTCTATAAACAAAAGCTCAATTCAATTACAAAATATTTTTAATTTATATATACAACTTATTTATATATATATATATATATAAATATGATTGAATTGATTGGGGGTACCTCGAAATTTTCTTCCAATTTTTATAGTCCACGACGCCGCCAACTGGTTCATTTATTGAATGTCCCCAGTGATTTACTCCACTTTTACCGTCAAGGGCATTATCAAATGATACGCTATAAAAATTATTTAATTAATTTTTATAATACAAATTAAATTATATATAATCATTTAAACAATCGATAAAAAAAATAGTTACTATGAAAGCCGCTTTTTAAAATCAAAAATCATTTATATATAGAATTATATATGATTATATCATAATTTTATTTCAGATTATTTTTAAGTGAATTGAATATGATATATATTATTATAAATGTTAATAAAATATAAAACATTGACATATGAAACTATTTTTGTTTTAAATTCACATGTCAAATTTATTATTTAAAAAAAATAAAAGTGAAAAAAATATAATAAAATTAATTGTGGGTGTTTTCTGTTTTGTGTATTTCGAACACAAACAATACTGTGTGTGTGTGTTTCTGTATGGAGGTGTAATTGTTATACTTTTAAACATCTACAAAAATTTATTATATTAATTTTTTTTTTTTTTTGGTTTTTACTATTTGATTCAAGCATTTATGTGTAAAATAAACAATAAATTATAAAGGAATTATTTTTGATTAACACTTAATATATAATTAAGAAATAAAAAAAGAAATATTTATAATTACCTCATATATTTTCTATGTTCATTTACAGGAACAAAATATTCATCGTATGGATCGCCGACTTCAACATCCGTCTCTTTTTTAATTGATAATCCATTATCATGACCATTTGTTGGTTTATTAAGATTTACTAATTCTAAATTAACAGCTTCTGTATTATTAATATTAAATATTAATAAATTTAGAGAAAAAAAAACGAAATATTTAATTAATATTATTATTTATACATTTCCATCAATATATAGATATAAAATACATACCGGCTAATGGTTTATCCGGTGATTTTCCATTAACAGCTGCTTTATTTATATTATTGTTTATATTATTATTATTGTTTTTATTAATATTATTGTTTGGATTTGGACTATTATTATTATTTATTTTATTATTATTATTATTAGTGCTATTACCATTATTTAATGGAACATCATTAAAACCATTATTGTGTCCAAATGAACTGAGAGGACGTGCATTTTGAATTTTTTCCGTTTCATAAGCTGGATTATCTAAACCCATTTTTGGTTCTGCAAATTTATTATTATTATTTTGCTTTTGATTAGATTTTGGTTCGGTTAATGGTACGCTATCGGTTTTTGATGGTGAAGCCGATTTATTTTTAACATTATCCATACGTCGATGTTGATCATTTTGATTAATCGGTGATGATTTTAATGATCTTGGTGATGCGGTCGGTGTTATAACAGCCGGTTGATCATCAGTATCAGTATTTATCGATAATGATATTTCATTTTTATATGGATATAAATGATCAGTTTGATCGTTATTCATCATTATTTTGTTTTCAATTTTGTGAATTTCCTTGTGTGGCTTCGATGTATTGATGTTAAGATTGCCGTTAACTCGAAATCTTTTGTGAAACTTTCTTCTATATATATATATATTCTTATTTGTTTATTTTACACTTCTAGAATGTTTGCGAAACGATAAAAAAAAATAATATTATTATTAAATTACATTCATAAAATAAAATAATTAAAATCTATGTATTATAAAAATTAATTTATGTCTTTATGTCATATATGAAATATTGATTTATTCAATAAAGGAAATCATAAATAATTTTATATTTGCGTATAAAAATTTAATATTTATTTATGTTTTATCTTCTTTTTGCAGTTTAGTTATAAAAATTTCATATATTATATAAACAGATAGAAACATTTTTATGAAATTGGTTTTCTTAATTTAATAAGTAAGAATAAAAAAGAAATTCCTTATTGATGTGGCAAATTAAATGTAGAAATTTTTTCCATTGAAAATCTAAATTCTCGAGCAAATTATTCTTTTTTTTTGGGTTCGCCGCTTAAGTCTTTCATACATTTTCCATATAAAAATTACGATTTTAATATAAAATTTGATAATCATCAAAAAATTTTTTTCAATTTTTTCTTTTCGTATATTATTCATAATTAAAAACACGGAAAACATAACCAGATTCTTATGTTAAATGTTAGTTATGCTATATTATGCAAGTTATGAGAATGTTTGATGATTGAAACTGACTTTTTTTTTATAAAATTTTGAATACCAAATTATATAGAATAAATTTGAAATGAATATAAAAGCAACCGTATAATGACTATAAGACACATACATATATGTATATTAATATATAAAAATTTAATGAAATAGAATTTGGTATAATACGAAAATATTATATTTTATTAGGTGTTTATTATAACAAATATATTAATCGACGACGAAGATGTTGATGATGATGATGAGTGTGCTTCTTATTTTATATAACTTCATTTCTATTTAAATGTTTTTTTTTTTCGAAAAGAAATGTTTACATAGTGTTAAAAATAAAAAATAAAAAACTGATTAAAAGAACACAGAGAGTGAAAAGTTTTGAATATATGCAAAACAAATAGTAATAAAAAATAAAACCGTATAGGCGATGAATGTAGTAGACCAAGCAGACATATAACATGTATATATATGGATATAATAATGTTATTTGTAGACAAATATTTATATATATATGCATGCAATGTGTGTAAACATTTCCATTTTCAAACCAAACCATAATGGTTATATTATTTTCTGATGATTCACTTGCTGAATATATCAGTAATATAACCGCATATGCATGTATAAATAAAATAGTAGAATAAATAAAATTTAAATATTGTGTAAGGTAGATTTTTACTTTTATTATAAATGATTTTTGATTGTTGCTTGCATGCAACGGAAAGAAAGAATTGTATTTTTATTTTTTTATTAAATTTTGTTTTATATATATATTTTATAAGAAGAAATATTTTTTGTTTTCATAAGAACATCATCATTTTTATATTAAACGGAATCACGCATTATAATTTTCATTCTATATGGGGTTATAATATTTCGTTTTGTTTGAAAATTAGTAGATGTTGGTATATTTTATTATAATTTATCTAATATATTTATTTTATTTGATGTATAACTTTTGTTTTTTTTTTTTGGTTAAAATTATAAGTTCCAAAAATTTTAAAGCACTTTTTTTTTTTTTTAATAAATCAATGAAGAGTTTCATATTATATTTTGAATTTTTAATATAAAACCAATTTTATAATATTTTGTATATATAAATTTATGAGGTAATTGAACCTTTTATAAGAATTTTATCATATACTTCAGCAATAAGCAATTTCAATAATAATATAATTTCGGATTATATTTTATATAATATATTATTAAAAGGTTGTTTTAAAATATATATAAAAATATAACACACCTTTTAACTTAAAAATTTACTATAAATTTAAAAAAATATATCTCTATATATATGTGAATATAATTCCAACATTAACAATTCAAAAAATAAATATTTTAAGAAATATATTTATTTTTCAACAAAAAAAAAAAACAAAATCAATAATCGCTATATTTACATACAACATATATATATATATATTTAAATTTGAAATAAAGTAAATAAGAAACGTAAAACGTAAAATTTTTAAAATTGTCAAAAATTATAAATCTCGTTTAAATATTGTAAAATAATTATTGTAAAAATATGCAAAATTAAATAAATAAAAAATTTATATTATGCGGTATATTCCTTTTGCAAAAAAAGAAATAAAATTAAAATTATATATTGATCGCTTGTTGTATGTATGTTGTAAATATTATATATACAATAAATTAACGCATGAATCATAAATTGAAAAGAAATTTTTTGTTTTATTCTTTATTTCACAAAAAACAAAAAAAAAAATTAATTTTGTAACCAGTTTTTCGACAGACGATAAACATATTTTTATATGTGAATTCAAAAAAAAAAAAAAATATGTGAGTTTTTGTTTATTAAGGAACTTGTTGAAAAACTTTATGTATTTAACCAAAATAACGAAGTAAAAAAATAAATTTTTTGTTTGGTATGGCATTTTATAGAGTTCATTGTGCAATTTTTCGTGGTAGATAATGCCAATGCATTATTATTATTATTATTATTATTATAACTTTTTGTATAAAAGCAATGGTATGTATAATATAAATTATTCAAAAGTTTATTTGAATGTATAAAAGCGATGTTAAAAGATGATGCGATCGACCTTCATCATATTCATCATATTCTCTATATAAATATTTCTGTTAAATTTTAAAATACATATATAATGTATTAGATTATATAAACAAAATATTCATTTATATATATTATTGAACTTAAACGAGCAGTGTAAATTAATATTTTTTTTTTTGTAATAATCAATTTTGTAATAATTTAATTAAAAAAAAAAAAACCAAGAAGAATAAATAAATAAATAATACATGCGGTTTATCGTTTTAAAATTAATAATCGTCAAGTTTATCATGTGTATAGTTAGACAATGATCGTTTTTATAATCAATAAAATTCGTTATGCTACATTCAATTTAATTATTAACGGTATATAACATTTTATTATTATTATAGATAAAACTCCGAATATATGTATGGTTACTTACAAATGCTCATTAAACAATTATAGGTTGTTTGATAAGTTTTTGACAAACAATAATGCTGCCGGTGGTCAGAAAATAATAGAAAATAAATAGAAAAAATATGTTTCATTGTACCTTTTAAAGTTCACCAAATTTGAGTTTGATACCTTTTCAATTATATCACAAAATCGGAAAACAATTAACAAAGCTTATTGATTTTTGATTGCAAATGGAGAAAAATCGTTTTCGTATACAAATTATCAAGCTTTTAACAAGAAATGTTTTCGTGTACGACAGGATATTTGAAAGATATTCCATCAAAATCGAAAGATAAATAAATTCGTCTTCTGTTCTATAAATAATGAATATCTCAAGAACCCTTTCAATGATTTACAAAATTACCCTCATCGTATCCTCTGAAATTTTATACTAAATCCATTCATTAACATTCTATTTTCTTCTAAAATAGTATAATACCAAAATTTACCCTACCAAATTAATTATTGTTTATATATTTTTAATTTTCAACTAATGCATACATTAAACAATATACGAACAAACGTACATCATTTGAATAATATACAAATATATTAATCTACATATATAATACGAGTAAATGTGGATCAATTAAAATAAATCATTTTTAAAACAAAAAAAAAAAGGAAAGTTATTTATTTACATAATTTAGCAAATTAAACATTGAAATTTAAAAATATATAAATAGTTTTAAATATGATAAAAAAAAAATGAATTATGTGTTTAATTAAATGATTTTTATATAATATATTAATTACTTATTTGATTTATTAAGTGATTTTCCTCTATATATATATATTGAATTGCATCTTAAATCAATTTGAAACAATTTTTGTGTAGGTTTTACAAAAAAAAATAGTTTTATTCTAAAATCCGTAAAGAAATTCCCTGCTGTCAAATGATTCACAATATGTAATTAAAATTTTCCCATAATAATCTGTAAAGGTAAAGAATCATTTTTATGGCAAATTACCAACAGATTTATTTAAATTTCTGATTACTATATATATACAGAATAAATAAAGTATATATTCAAAAATTCACCACTCCTTAATATTTTGTTATAATAAGTAAATATGATTTTGTATATTTTCTCAAAAAATGATGTTCGAATAGTTATAGCTTTTAAACACATCAGAGATACTTAGAAATATACAATTTTTAAAATATTGATGTTATTAAAAAGAATTCACAACATATATTGACGTATTACTAATACAATACATTGAATGATTAATCTGATACCATATACATAATTAATTTTTATTTTAATATATTCCAAACATAAAAAGAAAACATTTAGTTTCTTTTAATATATTCGCTGTTTTACTGATAATTTTTACAGTCAATTCTTTTGCTTATTCATGCAAAATATCGTAAAAATATCAACTTTTTCTATTACATATACATAAATATATATATATATATATAGATTTCAACATAACAAACATCGTTATATATATATAGAATCTTCGTTTTAAATAATATATATTAATCGTTAATTTAATAGAGCATAACAAAAAAAAATAAATCACATATATTCTATATTTTGTTTTTAATATTATATATTATTTTTTTGAATATAAACATTCAAAATCAAAATGTCAAAATACTTAAAGATATTATTTTATTTAAAAAATATGAAATTATGCTAACGTAAAATACTATAAATTATAAACTATATTAATGTAATTATAAACCCACTAAATTCTTATTCTATTAAATTTTTAAATAATTTCCATTAGCAAGATTAAATAAAAATTATTCATAAAAAAAGTCATAAATTTTCTATTTTCAAATGTAAATTTAATTGTATAATTTATTGTAATTTAACTTTAATTAGTAATATTTTTATTATAGAAATATTCTATATTTATCATATATATATATATAATTGTTGCCGCCTAACGCTCAAAGAAATATGAAGAAAATTTATATTATATTTTATTTTATTTTACAAAATGTCTCTATAATTGAAAAAAATATAGAAATCGTATTTAATAATTTAATTAATATCCTTGAAAATAATTTGTTTTTGTCAATTACATTTTAATGGCAACAAAAATACAGATTGAAAAAGAAAAAATAATATAAGAAATAAATAAATAAAATAATTGGAGAAAAAAAAACTTATGATTATGTCAAACAGTGTCAAATTGTAAATGGAAAAGTCAATTAGAAATAATTACATTCTATATAGGGTAATCAAATTTAGATTGCGGATTGCGGTTACTGTCCTACATTTTTGGTTCTATTTAACATAGATATTAAAGTTTTTTTTTTTTTTGAATTGTTGACAAACCCCTAAACATTTATATGGATTTTAACTTGAAAAGGTTCACAATTCAAATGTCGTGATGGTTAATTTTTGATACCCTGCCGAATAAGAATAATATTAAATACTATTATTTTGTATACAAATAAAAAATTATAATAATAATGTCAAGTATCTTATATGAATATTTATGATGTGTTTTTTTTTTAAATATAGTACAGAATTGCTTCTGTATAGGTGTGTACATAATAATTAATAAACATTCACTTTAATTTATAATTTGTTCATTAACATAAAATTATAGGTACTTATAGAAAAGTTATATGCACTTATTTTTAACTTCAACAAAAAACATTAAAAATGAATGACTCAGTCATAGTGATAATCTACACAATATATACATATTTCTAATTGATTAAATGATAAAAAAATTTATTATTCACATTTCCTGAATGGTTAAAAGGCAGTAATTTTGCACGATATCTTTGCCGGAAGCGGTATAGATTTGTATATCCTTAAAATTATCTATAGCTTATTACTATAGGTATTATTGAAATGTTAACTATTCTGGAATTTATTCGGGGGATGTACTTTGTAAGCATTTTCATTGCAACTTATTTTTAAATTCGACAAAAAAGATTGTTTTCGAGTGTAACAAACTAAACAACATTAACATATTAAAGGAATTTTATCACAATTGATTGGTACTAAGATGATCGAGATTTAATTGAATATAAAGGTTTTACCATTAAAATGATATTATAATTTAATAATTTATTGATGATCTATTGAGGTTACCTTGAGCAATAATAATAACATTTATTAACATATATTATATATGATGATAACTATATAATTGAAAACGGAATATTATTAGATAAATGCGAACGTATAAATATACAATTTATATTTATCAATTTTTAAATATACTTGATTTTAATTTTATTTATTTATTTATATATAAATTTATATCTATAAATATAAATAAATATATACGAAAGTAAATATGCATTTATAAAAAAAAAAAACAAACTTTAAAATCATAAATTAAAAATGCTAATTTATTTAAATGTGAATGCGCTACGTGTATTTGTTGAATGTAGTATATCTGGGTAATAATAATATAAATAATAATAAAAAAGAATGAAAAATACTTTATCTTTATAGCTGCTTTGGTACATTACCTTTTATTATTTTTTTTTTTTTATATTGAATAATAGAATATTAATTATGCAATTTTTTTCACATTATTATATTTTCAATTAAATATACATAGATATAAATAAATAAATGGTCGATTGTTTATAACACAACATACAAAAAAACACACATTTATAAAATCATTTATTTATCATTGTATTTATATATATTTGTGATTAATTAACCAATAGTACCACATCATCATTTAAGATGATATTATAAAAATTTTTTTATTTTCACGTGATGATTTGAAAATTATTTGTTTATGTTGATGATGATATGATTTATTTATTTATTTATAATTTAAATTTATAATATAAAGTTCAATGAATTGATTTAAATTTATATTTATAAATATCATTTATTTTTAGATCAGGGACTATATATACGACACTATATATTGTTATGTGCGGTGTAGTTATTCATTTTGTATTTGTAACGTTTTAGCATCTGCATCTGAGCGATCAATTTCATTAATATAATTATTATATTGAACAAAAATGTACGTGCGGTTTTCATAATTATTACCATGCTATTTCTGCGTATATATGAATTGCAATTATTTTATCTGCTGAAGGTTAAGTATATACTATGGATATATTATATATGGTATAGAAATAATTACAGGTTTATATTAAAAAAATTAATTTAAAAATTTACGTATTTACTTTACAATTATCACACATAATAAATAAAATATATATTGCGATCAATAATAACTCTATATGATGTCATCCAAAACTTTGGTAAATTTTATTTTTATTCATCATTCACTCATCATATCTTTATCATCATCATCATTATCATCATCATCATCATACCATAATAATCAATCAATTATATTGAAATTATAATATCATTCAGTTAATAAAGAAAAAAAATATTTTCTATAACTGTTCCGCATCAAATATATATATATATATATATATATTGAATATCTTTCTTTAATATAAAGAAGATTAATAAAATGTATTTATAGTAAACAAGAAAAAAAAGTATTTATACTATCGAGAGAAAAAAAAAAATGAATAAACTTTTTATATCTAAATTTGTAAAAAAAAAAAAAAATTGTCTATATATTAAACAATAAAATATTAAATTAATAGAATTAAAAAAAAACAAAAACTTGTTCACCTAAAATATCTCTTGACATTAGTTTTATACAGGTTCTGAAAACAACGATATAAACACAAGTCATTAACACAGATTTTTTAAATATATATATATATTTATTTATTGGAAATGGCACTATTTATACAATATAATTGTATAATAATAATAATAATATTTATATATTTACAATTTGAACTAATGAATCGTTCAATATATATTAAATCTAATCTTATCATAATCTAATCCTGATAAAATCATCATCACATTTATTTTCCTATTAAAATTAAAGTCGCTTATATATTTTTGAATAAAATAACAATATATATATTGAATGAATCTTATGTTGAATTTTCTTTGTAAATTATTATTTTTATGGATATATAAACTGTGACTCAATCATCAGATATTATATTGATTTATTATTTTAATATATGGGAAATAACATTCAAAACATTTATATATACCATCATATATTTAAATAAAAGAAATTTTTTTTAATTTATACAAAAACTCACATTTTGCAATAATTTAAATTTAAATTTGTACAACAAATATCAAATTTTTCATAATGTATATAAAATATAATATCAAATGGCCGCTCACAATGAGTGTTGACCTTGTTGATTATGTTAATTTTTATTTTAATTTTCTTATATCATATCTCATCGTACCCGAGTAATCTATATATATATTGATTTTTTGATTTAACATACATTTATTTTTGAATATGGATTTTTTGTTATAATTTTGTTATAATAAAAAGAAAAAATATCATATGATCATAAATTAACATGTATTTTACCATTTCATTTACATTAATCATTTGAAATATTTTTTATTTTTTTTTGTCACCTCTATTGTATCTATATATCTGTACATATAATTTAACAACGAACTGCTACTATTTTGTTGTAAACATTTTAGAAAATATATTCGAATTCGGCTTGATATTCTTTAAGATTTTATATATTGTGATTTATTCCAATGAATTTGCCAACTATTTTCCGGGTTAGTCGCTTAAGTTTTTCCTATTGTTTTTCCATATAAAGAATAAGAATATAAAGAACCAAAATCACTTTTATAAATGAATGTTAAAACAAAATGTGAAAGAAAGAAAATTGCTACGGAGAATATTTATATTGATTTATTAAGTAAATAAATATAGTTTAATTAAATATTTCAACACATTTTTTTACATCATTTCTTTATATATATTATGAAAATATTTCTTTGTTCATTAGAAACCATTTAAGATATTAGAACAGTGAAAATTTGACATCGATTTTGGAATATATATATATATATATATATGATGGTATACAATATATACTTTACAATTTTCGATGATATTTTTAAAATTTCACTTTAAATATATATTATTTATTCCCAATTGAACTTCATCACAATAACACTATACACACAAACACACACACATAAATATAATAATAAACCAAAAAAAAAAAACA
Organism: Dilophus febrilis; assembly: GCA_958336335.1. NCBI lineage: Eukaryota > Metazoa > Arthropoda > Insecta > Diptera > Bibionidae > Dilophus > Dilophus febrilis. The sequence continues at coordinate 5,941,797 of OY284470.1, read as the reverse complement.
CGAAATAATTTCACCTATTATTTAATAACACACTTATCGGACATACGTATCTCTTAAGAATAACACACCAAAAACAAAAGCAAAAATACTAATGTTTATTAAAATAAAAAAAATATTCAATATTTGTTTTTGTATAGGTTTGTAAAAGGTGTATGAGCGTATATAAATAATATATATATAGGTAAATAACATTTATAGAAAAATGAAATTGCATTTGATAATTCATTGATCGCAAAAGCAAAAACATAACTGGTTATATATATATATAAAATTATGAATTAAAAAAAATATATGTATGGTATTTATTTAGTGTTAAGCTTACAATATATATATGTATACTGAACTGACAACATTCATATATATACTATGTTGGTTTTTTTTAATATATCTACATAAATATAAAAAATACCAGATAAAAATCAATATCTGTATATACGTATAATAGTTTTATAATATATAATGAGTTTATTTACAGGTGTGTATTAAACATATATATATATAAATGGCATATTATTTTATAGATTTGCCGAAAGAAGAAACCAAAAAAGAAAAAAAAAAGTTACTGAATTTCATTACATATACATTATTTTATTATATATACATAGCATATTTATGTTGTTATACATTTTACAAAAATGGTCATGATATATAGTGGTTCTGTTTTTCAAAACGGACATTCCAGAATTAATACCGCATATGAAATTACCTTTCTCTTTTATTTTATATATATATTTCAATTTCAATTGCACTATACGGTGATATGTAATGTAATAACACGTATATTTTGCTGGTTCATATTTTATTTTAATAAAGATATACACATATGATATGAAATGAAAAATCATAATCAAAGTACATATTTGACATCATATGTCCAACGAATGCGATTTTGTTCCTTATATCCTTATATATATATAAATGAGTTAACTGCGGGACGTCGGTTGCAACATTATATTTTGAAATATATATATAGTTGTTGTTTGGTTACATTTTGCATTGTAGGTAATCAAAGTTAATGAATTTTAAATGTTTACATTTTATAAATCAATTGAAATTTAACACTTATTCCAAATAGTTCTTTTATATTATATTATAAAAAAAAATTATCAATAATGAACAATAATATCTTTGCTTCTTTGCTAGAACTATTATGATTGACGACTATTTTCAAAGGATATATTTAAATATGTTTTTTTACTCTATGATGAACTACTGAATGTCATTTATTGCAGTTAAGAACATGGATATTTAAAGATTTATCTGCCCCACAAAATAATACAGAAAACTTCATGTAATTGAATTATGTAATGAAAGAATCGTATATGTTTATTAATTTTGGATGCATTTCATTTCATTTTTGGATCCATTGGATTTACACTTTGATTTGACATTTATAAAAAAATGCATGAACATTTTTATTTGTTATTTTATCATATTTTAATTTACCATTCATAAATCATTTATAAAAACTTTAATTTATTTATATCACATATATATATCGTTATATTTATAACCTCATAATCACATATTTTTGTTGATTTATGTCCAAAAATATTATTATTATAATCGGTTATTTTGACCACCAATTCCAATATATATTTTATCTTAAAATGTCTTAAATGTCTAAAATATCTCAATGATTTAATATATAAGAATATTTATGCCATAAACTGTTAGAGCAATTCCGAGTAAAATATATATTTCAATGTTACGCAAATTGTTTGTCCTATAACTATATATTAAAAAAGTTTGATGATTAATCATAATATTTTTTTTTTTTTGGTTTTGAACTGTGTGTGTGTTCTTTCACGTATCTATCTACTATTATATATATATATATCTGTAAATAAAGGAATGATTTATCTTAAATGTAATAATAAAAAAATAACATATATAAAATATATCCGGTCTCATTAATTATTCAGGCGTTATCGCAATCAAAAAAATTTTATATACATAACATAATATATTATATTTTGAGATGCATTGAATAAAATTAATGATAGATATATGGACAACATAGGTAAATTAAATATATATTTAATAATAAATATAATAAAAGTGTTAATTTCAAAATGTTGTTATTTTGTTTTTTTTTTTATACATTTTTATCAAAGTATTTATTACCAATAATATTCAATGACAATATAATTTATATTTATATTGGATTAATAATTATTATACAATGGAGTAATGTTATATTTATTTTTTTCAATTATTTTCACTACTTTTTTTTTATATTGGAAAGAAGAACAAGAATTATAAAATTAAAAAAAGAAAATAAAAGTCACCAAACAGGTAAAATGGATTAAAAAATAATTTGAAAATGATAGTAAAAGGTGATTGTGTTTATTTTATGATAATATATAAAAAGAAAACAACAACAAAAATAAAAAACAAACAAAAAAAAGGAGAGTGTTGTCTATTCTATATTTAATTTTTGATATGTTGTATTTTTTTTTCTGTTCATGGTTGACATATCGTGGACAGACCGACTTGTGTTGATAGATAACTTTTATTTATCAAAAAAATAAAAATAAAAATGTATCCTATATCAAATAACAAGATATAAATTTTTAATGAATATGCTTGAACACATATATGCATTAAGTATTTTTTTTTAAATATAGTAGAACATATGTAAGTAAATGAATCTAAAATGTTTTAAATGAAAGGAAAAGATATGTATTTATATATATATATATATGAATTTTGAAATACGAACGATACAAAAGATAGGCATATATGTATATGAAAATGACTGTGAAAATCTTTGAACCATATACCCCATATAATATATATATAGACATAAATACCAGATAAAACGAAAAACGATAGTTAATATGGAAAATAAAAACTATACCATATTATAATTTATTTATTTTCATGCTATATAGATTTTTATTTATTATTGGTATCTATAATGGCTATAATAAAGAAATTATATATACATATGAGTGTTTTTCATATACAGATTTTATGATACGCAATTTTTCAATCCGCATTAAAAATATGTGGATGGATTTATGCAAGAAAAAAACATAAATAAATGTATTTATATTCAAATATACATATATACGATATGGATGAATAATCATTTGTTTCAAATAATATATAGTATATCGGTGAATAAATATAGATAGCAGTATATTATAGATAGATAGAAATCGAATATTATATAGAAAAATAGTTAAATATATCGATATAATGGGATATATAGTGACAATAAATTTTGTGTAATATGATGTATTTCACAAACAAAAAGTATTTATAATGTATAAAAAGATATAATTTTTGTATTCTTGTAGTGCATCACAAAAAAAAAAACAATTAATCAAATATAATATAATATATTTCATGTACATATAGTGAGATAAATTTGAATAGAATAAATTTTGTAATCGCAAAATGTAATAATTATATTATTTAATGAATTTAAAGCAAGGTAATGTTGAAATTTCATTTATTTTGCAAATTCTTTTAGTGAATAAAATTAGTTTTTCTATATATTACAAAAATATAGTAGTTTATTAACGTTCGTTCGTTACATATACAAAATTAATTTTATTCATTAATTATATCCGTATATATTTAGAGAAATTTTTAATTATTAAATTTTATTTATAAAAAAAAAAACATTTTTGTTTAATAAAAAATTAGTACAAATATTATTTTATTAATCTATATTATATTTATAAAAAGTGAAAATATGTTATTAAATCAATTTTTTCTTTTATTTGAAAATTTATACGAATATAGAAAAAGATGAGTAAATTTCTTTAATGGGGTGTATTAAATATAATAAAATATTTAATACTATAGCTGTTTTTTTAAACGCTTTTCCGTATTATTCCGTTGTTTGTCATATAAAGATAGATATTTTCACTTTAAAATTTCATTTCATCTACAGTACTTGAAATAATTTGACAAAATCTAATAATAAAATCATGGAAATTTGTTATTATTGGTTTTTTTTTACTATATACGACGGTAATACGGTAACATTTTAAAATCATTGTTTGAAATTATATGTATATACAAACATTTCAATTAGATATTCAAAAAAAAAAAAATTATTATTCATCAATTGAAATACTTATTCTTATTATAAAAATTTGAATAATAGTTAATTTAAATATTTATTTTATTTTATTTTATTTTTTTTTTTTGGTTTTGACAAGGTCGTGGAAAAAAAGTTATTATTTTAAACAATTTATTTTTATTTTTTTTATTGTCATATATATATATATTGAAAAATACACGAACTTGAAATATATAATTTTGTACGTGAAAACAAAATAAATATCTATAATAAATAACAAATTTGATTTGCATGCAATCAAAAGTTATTATAATAATTATTATTTTTACTTTGCATATTAAAATGATTTTTTTTTTTCTGTTCATTACCAAAGGTATATTTATAATTTTTAAACCGCACCAAAGAATTTATAATCTGGCTAAAATGCGAAAAACAATGTATATTATATTATATGCTAAAAGAAGTTTCGTGCGTTTAGTTTTTCTCAATATTTAATTCTAAAATATACATTTTTTTATTTAATGTAAAAAACAAAACTTATATTCACAAGTTTAAATTGAAATTTTTTTAATAATATATTGTATGACTTGTCAATATTTCATCAAAATGTATACATAAAAATAGATTTTTCAATCATATACAATTTAAATGCGATAATCTTGGAATTTATTTGAATAATTTTAAATTTTAATATACTTATATTTATTTTAATAATATATGTATATAAAAGTATATTCTTAATACATAGTAATAATATGTATATTCACCATAAAATAATATATAAGATTATGTTAAATTTTGTTTCAACTTACAATTTACAAGCCGCATATTTTATTTGAATGATAAATTAAGATTTTTTTTATGAAACAATTTTAATATTCCTGGTAGCTTTTCTTACCTGAAAATAAAATTGAAAAAAAAATAAACGGATTTAAATTAAATTAACATACAATAGAATAAATGTGATTATAAAGAAAAAATAATATTTTTTTTAATTAATATCTTCATCATATCATATATATATATATATAATTAACGTAATAAAACAGTATAATTATTATTTTAAATTAAATTATTTTGGTTGTATATTGAAAAGATATATATATAAAATTTCAAGTTGATATATTGTACAACATTTATGCAATTTGTCTAAATTGGAAATGTACGCGCATTCACCAAAATCTTATACAAATTTTAAAATAAATATCATAAATAATGAATCTTCTTAAAATTATATATATATACTTAAAAGTTACTTCTGTCGTAAATGTATGATTTAAAAAACAAAACAAAAAATGTTATATTGTATAAAAAAAAATAAAAAATAAAATCTGAAAGTATTTTTTTGTATACAATAAATGACGTTGATTATAAGATTTTAAAAAGTTACTTTTCTATATGTAAAATATATATATAAGAAAGATGTTGCTATATAGATGTGTATATATAATTAATTTTTGTATATCATCTTCAATTTTTTTTTTCTCTTTTATAGCTCTTCACTTGTACTTTATTCAAGTGAAAAAAAAAATAAATAAATAACTTTCTTTTAATCATTTTTTGATTTGTTTCATTATGCAAAAGAAATGTGGCAAAAAAAAAAAAAAAATTATATTATTATATATGCAATCTTATTTTTACTTTTTTTTCTTTTTTTTTTTTGCAATTGAATCAATATTAAATTGTGGTAATTGTTAATTTTCATCTTTTTTTCATCATCTATATATCTATTCAAGTGTGTATATGCAATATGCATTCAAATAAACATTTATTATATTTATGCGATATGTTTTCAAATTAGATTCATTATATTCTTTTCTTTTCTTTTTTCTAATATTAAAAAATTCATTTTACCAAATACATTCGAATTTGAATTTGAATATTTATAATTGCATTGATTTTTCATTGTCAAGGTTTATTTGAATGATTTTTTTTTTTGTTTAATTTTTTTAAAATTTACTTTTTCAATTTTTTTGTTTAAATTGTATTCAACATTTTTACTTTTACTTTATAAATAGTGCTTTTATAATTCATGTTATAATGAAAAATACTGTATATTTTATAAATAATCTAAATTGGCATTCAAAGTATTAAAGAAAAAATTCATTCGGATTTTTTTTGTATCTTTACAAATACTTTATTGGTCCATATAGTTTGTATAATCAAAACCATTCTTATCCATAGTTAAAAGTCAAATTATAAATACTATAAGAGCAAATAAAAACATCAACTAATCTATACTTTTAATGCAATCGGAAATTGTATAAATATAATTTGTTAAGTTATTAATAACATTTTATCTCTGTTAAGTTACAATGAAAATAATTGCACAATTGAATTTGTTAAAACCCACTTAATTATAGCATATAAATTATCTTTTGGATTGAAAACAGTGTAAGTTGTTGTATATAAAAGAAATAATATAATTATATTGTCCAAAAACGAATCTTCAATTTTAACCAATTCCTTAAATGTACATGTAGACTATATAGATAGTGATATAAATAAATGTATGCGTAGGAATAAAATTACTTAATTTTTTTTTTGTAATACAAAACTATCTGCTTTAATATATTTTTTTTTTACCTTTAACAGTCTGTATAATTAATTAAATATTTGATTTACATTTTGATTTCGTCTGTAAATTGAATTAAAAAAAAAAAATTTGTATATATGAAATGCGATATAATCATATAGTAATCAGAATCAGAATAATCATCATAGAATTTTTAATAAATTAAATATGTATATAATTTTTATTTCAAATAATATATCTTCTCGACAATCATTTAATTAAAATGTTTTTTTTTATCTATAGTATAATATTCTAATACTGCGATGACGTATATAATGAATATAAAAATAAATATATTTAAAATGTGAATATATAAGTAATTTTTTATTGTAATATGTGGATAAATGAAATAATAAAACAATATTATTTAAATCGAGATATGTATGAATGAATATTAGAAAAATATACAAAAAAAAAATGAATATGCAATCAAATATAGGAAAACATAAATTTTCATTTTCTTATCATGATTTTCTAAATCAAAAATGATATATAAAATATAGAAATATTTTTAAATGCATATATTTAACTAACAGAATTGACAATTTGATTTGGACAAACCAATAGACTGGAACAAGATAGCGTTTTATATTATGTATACATTTTTTTTTCACTATTCATCGTGTTGTATAGTTATATTGTTTGATGAATACTGTTTTTTAGACGTGCAATACTATAGAGAATTGAATCTGCTGAATTGTAATTAAATGTATTTATTTTATTTGATTTCTTCTATGTACGCGTAAGTGTATTTATTTTTTGCATTTGATAATTGTTCAAAGTGTTTTGCACGTACTGTATAATACATTTTATTTGAAATGTAATATCCGTTTTTTTTATTTTACAAATAAAAGAAAAACAATATATATATGAAGTATTTGATTTATAATCTATTCTTATTTTGTTTTGAAAAGTGTTTATAAAATGATTCTCATCATTCTTAATAACACGAAATGTATTGTATATGTAACACGTAATTACAACTGTAATTTAATATGGTTGCGATGTACTCTTTTAATCTCAACTTTTCGTAATAAATTAGAACAAAATATTTTAAATGAAAAACTCATTTATTACAATGATATAAAAGTAAATCTGAAGGAGTGTAAAATATAGGCTGTACTATTATTATTATTAATAAATGTATATAATTTAATTAGAAAAATAACTAATTCTCTATATATAGAATAAATACAACAAAAAAGGAATAAATTCTTACACAATTATGTTATGTAATTAACAAATATTATAACTACATTTTTTTTTTAAATTAATATAAATATATCTTTAATATAAATACCGTAGAATAGTTTGAACAGCGCTTTCTCTGAAATCTATATGATATATATTGACAATTAAGTGTAATTTTCCTTTTATTTATTCATTCATTTTTTTTATTTTTGCTAACATTAATTTTCATTTATCTTACTTTTAAAATCAATAAATTATATATATATATATATTTATAATTTATGTATTATATAAAGTGACATATTTACGACTTGTATCGATAAATATTTAGATAAATGATCAATTATAAATAAATTGTAAGATAAAATTTTATTTCTAATTAAATTATGAAAAAGAAAAAAATAAATACCAATGCACTTGTTTTGCAAAATGGTAGACGTGTTGCGTATATATATACATTAAAAGAAAAAAAACAACAAAACAATTGACGTTTATCGAAATGAAATATCTATACTATCGCTAATATCTATATATATATAAGCAATATATATATATATTGAATAATTACATATACATCAGTAGGTATATATTTGGATTCTAATTGATTACATAAACTATAGTATCGAACTTGCTAATTAATTTTCTAAATATATCCAACAAAAATAATTTTTTATAATTCGAAAAATTATATGTACTATTACAATTTATAATCAAATATGATTATGTAATAATTATACCGATGTGGTTATAAAGCGCAAATAGTTCAAAATGTTACACATTTTGGGTACAATTAAATTATCTATATTATCTAGATTTTTATATGAAAGACGAAATTTTCATATGAAATCGTTAATAGGTAAGAAGTTCCAAAAATGCGGTAATTGCGTATATTGAATCGAAGGATTAAGGGTGTTTATTTGGTTTTTGCGCCCAAAAGGTGTTTGAAAAAAAAAATTGAAACTTCATAGACATTCATAGAAACTGCATTTTTCTATATTGGAAGCGAAGATGAAAACTTTATATATTACAAACAAAAACGAAACTAAAATAAATAAAAAAAACATAACAAATTTTCTTTTTTTATTGCACACGATAAAAGTTCTTTAACCGCAAAACATATAATACACTTAAATATACAATTAATTTAATAATAATAATATTGAATACATATATACTTATAATATTGAAGAATTAAAAATTATACACCATAATATTAATATGAATTAATGTGTAATTTTTTACACATTATTATTATAATAATATTTGCTTTTTAATGATATTGGCTACTTTTATTATTAAATGCTTAAATCTTCTCGCTTTAATTTTTATTTATATAAGTACCAAGTACCATACATTTAACAGTCATATATATATATATATATGTTTATAGTTTAATATAATTAATCAATTTTATATGTCTAAGAAACACACAAAAAAAAAACAAAATAATGCTATAATAAAACTGATTTAATATACATAATAATGGATTTTATTTTGCGGTTCATATACACGTTTGTTTATTTGTTTCTTTTTTTTTTTCTTCATTTATATATATATTACTTTTTATAAGAAGTACAGCACTCATTTTGTTATAAAATGTTTTATAATATTATATATATTTACAATTTACATATTACATTTTATTTATATGGTTAGTTAACCAAGTGGAATTTAATAATTTTGTTATTTTTTTTTTATTAAATCTATTTTCATATGACTAATTTCATTTATATATATAGACCTGAAAAGTTACTTATTATATTTCATAATGTTTTATATATATATATATAACTATATATTGTTAAATAATATATAAGATATTTAGCGATTATATATAGAGAAAATGAGATATATATATATATAGGAAAAGAAATGCGATTAAATAATAGAATTGTGAAAGAAAATTTTGCGAGATATATTATCCTATATTATATCTCTCGTATTATGCGGTTTTTTACAATTTAATTTATCTATATACTATATGATTGAATGTGAGTGCACGAGGATATTTGATAGTCTCTACAAAACATAATGTTATTTAATCGAGAAATATGATGTGAAAAAATGATTAAAAGATTAAAATGTGTGTACAAAACGGCATTGATAATGCGTACTGCTTCTAACGATTATAACACTTAATATTATATACCGCATATAATTAGAATGTTGATTTTATGAACAAATCAATGACACAAGTTTGTTCATATATTAAAAAATTTCTTGATTCAATGACAATTTATTATATTATCTATATAAATTAATATTATTTATATACAATATAATATATACAGAGTACTTTGAACCTCCGGTAAATCCATAATATTATGCAAATAAATGAATTTAAAAAAAAAATGAAAAGAAATAAAATGGTATTATATATAATTATATTTGTATAAACCGTTTGAATATATATTTATATACATATCACAAAAGCGGTTATTCCTTAAACAAATATATCATTTTTTTTCTTTTACTTTCGATTTTTTTCTTATTATTATTATTATTATTATTAAAACGAATCTATGCGATAAAATATATAAAAATGCATTTTATTACACCTGCAACTAAATTTGAGATATTTATTTATTATTTTTGAAAAATTATATGTTATTTTATTTAAAAGAAAAATTACATGGTTAAGATAAATTTATTTTTTTCTTTTTTTTATCAAATTTTATTAACAGAGTAGTGAAAGTGTATCTTATCGTTGTTTTATGGTTTAAAAAAAAAAAAAAACTATATGAAATATGCAATAAATAAAAAATTCCCATTTTTGTTTTTTTTTTTTTGATATAAACAATATTTTTTAAGGAATTATTTGTTTAATTTCTTATTATTTAATAACCCATACCCAAAAAAAAAAAAAAATAGCATTATAATTTATTAAAAATTCTTAATAATTCAAATTAAATTAAAATATTATTGTATACAGATTTTAAGGTGTTTAACTTCTTTAATTTTTTTTTATATATACCAATAAATTTAATCAAAAATGTTAATTGCAAAAAATGTATACTTAATTTGATAATTTATTTATATTTATTTTTTTTTTTAAATTACCATATCAAAATGCGATTACTTTTAATGCGTATGAATAAACATCATGATTACAAATATAGAGGGTAAAAAAAATCAAATTTTTTTTTATTTGATAAAATTTGGATTAACACAATTAAACATAGATATATAGATTTATAATTAAAAACCAATGTATCCGATTTAGAGGCAAACAAAAAAAAATGCTGAAACAATGATATTTAATTGAAGGTTTTAAAATAATTAACTATAACTTTTGTTTTATATATTTATATGTATATATAGTATATTATGTTTATATTTTTAAAAGAAAAACAAAAAATTAATTAAAAATAAACATCGACATAGAAAGATTTTTAGTTTTTGTTTATTGATATTCGTCCTTCTGACACTTGATGTTCGAAAATAAAAACAATTACTTGAATATATATAATTTTATAGTTATATATATTATCAAATTAGCCGCAAATATGAATAAGAAACAAAATTCTATGTTCATGAATAACTAACTCGTTTAACAATTTCGGTTATATAAATTTTTAACCAACAATTTTTATTATAAGATTTGTTAAATATTCACACTGCATGTTTAAATAAAATTCTACATAGGTTATATATTATAATTTTTTTATAAATATAGTCGGTTAAAAAAAATTTATTTCCTATTTTGACCTTTAAAAAAAATATTATATGCCATTAAATTATTATATAAAATTTACTTTTTATGTATAGAAATTATATAAACAGTTTATATGTATATAGAAAATTATAATAATTATATATATATTTTGCATATATGTTTTGATTTGTCACTAAAAATTTTATTTTCATATAAGGTCATTGTCCAAGTTTTTATATTATAATTAAATTATAATGAAAGTTGTTTTTTTTTTATTAATTATAACTACCATATATACTACAATTGTAGCAAATTGTGTTGGTTATCTTCGTTTATTTCCTAGTTTATAATAGATCATGGATTTCAGTATATTTATGTGATTGTCATCAAATTTGTTTCCTATATATAAACTTAGAAAACCATTCGGTGGAATAAATTTTACAGCAAAACATGTCATTAACTTACATTGATATATTATAATCTCTGCTACTACATACCTCTTTGACTTAATGATCCATTCATACTAAATTTTCATCATAAAGTGAAAACGACAAATTTGTAAATGTTTTTCCCATTAGAATGCAACAAAAATTGGGTATTTTTCAAAATTGAAAGGTATATTTTATTTATAAAACAAAAAAAACCATTTTTATGATCTCAAAATTATTATTTATGGGGTGCGAGATTCATTTTTTTATTACTTTCTTTTAATTTTAATATATATATTTCCGGTTCGTCGCTTAAGTCATTGGATTTTTTTTGTATGGAAATTTGATTTTAAATTTTAAATATATTATCATTTGGTAAATCCATAAACTATATAATAGAGATAAATTGTTTCTTTAAATATGACTTTAATATTCAGTCATTAACGATGAAATACCGACAATAAAATTTACGATGTCTTTCTAAACGGGCTATCGTAGACGAAGTAATAGAAAACATATATAATCAATATCATAAATGTGAACTAATTTATTATTAATAAATCGTTTAATCTATTCTTAAGATATTTATTCTTAAATATTAAGTTTGGTTATTAATACATGTTTTACATATAATTAATAATAGAAGATCTATCAAAATGCGATACGACGATGTTTATTTTTATACTAATAGTATATTAATGACCAAAAACCATGTAACTCTATATATAATTTTTTAATCCCGATTTTATTACTTAAATATAATAATTTATTATTTTAATAAAATATAACCATTACTCTTTTATGATTAAAATAAATGATTAATGGATTTTTTTAATTATAATTCATAGCAAAGCGAAAAAAAAATAAAAATTATTTCACGATTTTTAATACATTTAATATAATATATAAAGAATAAAATTATATATATAATGAAGAGAAAAAAAAAGTTGCAAAATCTAAATGATTTCAAATAAATTATACTATTTTATATAAAATATATATAATAAGTTCTCCGACATGGACAAGTTGTACAATAAACTTAACGACACGCGCGCGGTCATTTATTATTATGTATATGTATATTTTTTTTAAAATTACAAGTTTGATTGAAAATCTAATGTCTAATAAAAAGAAAATGAATAAAATTTAGTATATATTTATTTATTTAATTATATTGACAACATGTCAAAATATAAATATGTACTATTTCAAATTATTTGTTGTTATACCATTATAAATGTGTTGTTCATATTATATAAAATCACCCATAGTAACAAGTAAAATTGTGTATTGTTTCTAACTTATATAATTTACTTTTATATAAATGTATATGTATTTTAATTAAATATTGATTGTTGATTAGAAATAAATATGAAGAGTATATCCCCTTTTCAATTCGGTAATAAACTATAAATAGAAATTGTGCAGTGCAGTTTATTAATAATTTATATCGCGTGTTGTATATATGCTTTGAATGGGGAGTTTGTTTTTTTTTTATTATTTTATATGTCCATTTCGATGACCGTGAATGTACAGTCATGTGTTTGAAATTCTGAAGATATATTAAATGATTCAACCGTAATTAAAATATTCTTAAACTTTATACTATATATAATATAATTAAAATATCAGAAAGATTATCTTGCGGTTAAGTTACTTTTTTTTCTCTCTGTTAATAATAAAATCCCGTGAATTAATCACACCCATATTAATAATAATAATAATAGTATACCAACTTTTTCTTTTTTCTTTATTTTATATGCATTTCATACGCACACAAAATGATATGATTAACAATTATAAAATGTATATATAGAAAAATTTAAAATATTTATAAAAACCTATTAACATTTTCTATTCGCTTAACATGCGAGAGATTATCATATGATATCTATTCTATATATTAATTATTATTATTATTATTATTATTATTATTATTATAAGTAAAGAAGGTATAATTTAAAATGTCAACAAATTTAAATGCATCTTTAATAAATACGCACGCATATATTTCAATGTCAATACTTGAATATAGTGATAATAATATTAGAAAAATAGAAAAACAAATATACTAAATAACATATATATAGTGGAGAAAATTATCAATATGTTTTCAATTTCACTTACTGCATTTATCATTTTCTATTGATAGAAAATATTTTTATTTTATTTTTTTGGTAAACAAATAAAAATAATATGTATTTAGATAGAGAATTGTGACCAGTGACACAAAAATTTGTTGTTAAATGATTATATAAATAATAAATAGATATTTAGATTGTTTATGTATACCATATTTAGTGCATCAAATTAATGGGTTTCTATGAACTTTTTCGATAACGTGATTTTTATGCATACACAAATATTAAACGACTTTTGAAATGTAATTCTTTTAGAAGTGATATGATTTTACACTGCGTTTTCAACAAAATTGTACTTCAATTCCTCAAATATCAAATATAAATATATTATTTTAACCCAAACAACTTTTTATGATTATATATTTAATAAATTCTTATATACCACATAAACGATTAAATTCATTTTATGATTTCATCAGACAAGAATGTTTAAATTTGCTAATAAAAAAAAACCTTTGTAACCCAAATCAAATTTATTATATTTATTTCATAACATTTTCATTCTATATAATAATCCTAACCTAAATTGATTTATATATTTTTGCAAAAATGAATAGATATGTTTATATTAGATTATGAGTGAAGGATCACAATATATTTTGTAATGTATCTTAAACTATAAATGAAAAAAAATTGCATATATGGGAATAAAAACTTTATATTTTAAAACAAAAATATTTGCGCTTACATAAAACAAAAAACAAAAAAACCAGTATTTAAAACAACACAAACACAGTCAACTAAAAAATACACCTTTGTATTTAACATTAAAATAATTTAAGAAACAAAAAAATACCATTCATATAAGTATATATACAACACACACAACATTAAAATAAATTTACAAGAATAGAATGCACCCACGATTTCTTTTTTTCGCGAAATACCACCAGAGCAACAACAAAAACAATATCAACACAATATATATACAACTTATAACAGTATTACAGAGTACGTTATGGTTAAATTGTTAATCTTTTTCATAATATATTTATATTATGGTACTTGAGGATATATAATAGTACATATAAAAATAAATATAAATGCGGTATTTGAGACTTTAAAATAATATTATAACAAACGAACATAATATATTTAAAAAGAAAAATTCACAGTATGTGTTTCATTCGAATAATATGAAAAGTATGAAATAAATATAAAATAATATAATAAATGTAAATGTACTCATATATATGGTATATATACAAAACAAAAACAATAATTATAATATTGAGTAAGTTTTATTTATGAGGATTTATTTGAATATATCCATCCATTATTTATACTAACTTGTTGGCTGTATGTATATTGTATATATATACATAAAAAAAAAATTGCATATTGTACTTTTTCACTTAAGCACTAAATACCATACATCTTGTATATTGTATATATAGTCAAATGAATTGTATTTATTTATCTCGTATAATAAACATTTACCCGTAATATGAGATTGTTTTCTGTTTTATTTATTTATTATTTTTTTTTATTTTAAATGTACTAACATTATATGTATATTACTATAAAAAACACAACAATCCTATACTATTTTATATAAGAAATTCAATTAGTGTTGCGTTTTGAATTACATCAAATATTTAAAGAAATATATTTTATGGGTTCAAATTTATTTGAAACTATTTGTGTGTTAAAAATAAAATAACTCTATACTATATAAATTATTCACCTATAAATTACCGGAATTTTTTTTTGTTTTATATTTGCAGATTACAGTACGCCTTTTTAGAATTAAAAAGAAATATTTGTACTGTATAAAATTGTTTCTTATTTCATAAGACTCAATTTGCATTTTATCACATTTTTTTGCCCAATTTGCATTTTATCATATTTTGGTATTATCAACGTCTTATAAATTAAGGAATCAGCTGAAATATCATAACAATCAAGATTAAAACCTTCTAGTAAATATTCAACGATCAATTGCAGATATTTTAAGACAAAATTTCTTAAACAGAAACCCCTCCCAGATGATATAGAAATAATTATATTATGTTTATGTATAGGTTTGATATAAGAAATATTTTACTATCAATGATCAAATTAAATCGAATTAAATGGACTTTTTAAACAAATAAAATTTCCAATTATATCACAACAAAAATGTATTACATAATATTTAAATATATAATACTATATATCTCGATTTCTTGCATTTTATACCAATGAATGTTTTTTATATACACATATATATTAAAACTGACGTAAATATTTTAACAATAATTATTTATTCAAATATTATTATTGAAAATATAATTTATTATTCATCGTATTCTTTGAATAAATAAACAAAATTAAATTTTATTTGATTTTTTATATTTAAATGTAATCGTGTCATGTTAAAATTTAAACAGACTAACATTACGTTAAAGCTCTCTTGTGAGTATTTACTTCAAAAAAAAAATAATTAATAGATATAATTGCAATTAAAGGATATAAACAAATTTAAATATTTTAAATAGATATAATAAAAACAAAACCAAATTTAAAAATGTATTTAAACATAAACCTGTTGTTAAATGAAATGCAGACAGACAACATTTTTGTTTTTAATTATGAATTACGTTATAATTTTTAAATGCGTTTTCAATCATATATGTTACTGAATTCAATTATTGTTTATTCAAAACAAGGAAGTTTCAAGAAATTTACATATATCAATAATTATTATTATGTTGGTTATATTATAAATCGTTTTTCATTGGGTCATCATCATCTGATTCATATAAATAACATTGTAATAATTGATATGGTTTATTCATACGAATTGGTTGTTTTTTGGTAAAGTTTTATATAATTATGAATAAATCAAAAGTTTATTTTATATTACATATATGTGTAATATCATATTTTATATTGTTTTTTCCATTTGTATGATTATATTATTTTTTATCATATACTTTCACTTATGCGTTTATACCAAAAAATGAAAGACCAATATTTATATTTTGGATCCTGATAAAATAAAATATTAACATTACCGGAATAAAAATAATTATATATCCATTATTATTTTTATTATTATTATTATTATTATTATGTGATATTTAAAAAAAAAATATCAATAACTATATATTTATTAAAAAATAAATTCAATTTAATTACATATGTATTAATTCTTTTTTATTTTATTACCGCCATTTTATTAAGGTAAAATTTAATAACATATTATAAATATTTTCAAAAAAAAAAGAACATCAATTTTTATATAATAAGTAACATTTAAAAATTAAAATCCAATAAATTTTTGAGTGTATAACAAGCGAAAGTGATTTTAATTTTTTTCTTTTTTTTTTTTATTTTATTTTATACGCTCGATAAATAAAATTGTCAATTATATTTTTTAATTTTTATTAGGTACATATATTATTAAAAAGGTTTATATAAAATTTTATAAATTGTATACAATTTAAAAATGAATCTTCACTATATACAAAAAACCATTTATTAGTTAAATTTTCGTAAAATATGTGATGCGTTTACATAAAAATGTTTTCAATATATCTATACATATATATACTAATTTATAAATAAATTGTATTTATTGATTATGAAATATTAACACGTTTGTAAAAATTGTAATTTTTATTTTGAATGTCACATTTTTTTGTTATTTCATTATATCATCACTTTTTTTTTATTTTGTGTTTGGGTACGCATCGTTTAGTTTTTTTATTTAAATACCAATAACATTTAATAAAATATTCGAACGTATATGTTAAATTATACTTATTTCATTACTTACAATATATGTATATGGTATATGCGCGATATTGTTTTCATTGTTGTGAAAATTATTTTGATTTATTTTAATTTTTTTAATAAATTTTGATTTCATATAGAAAATACGCAAATTAATCAAATATTAATATATCGCGGTATTTGTTATATTAATATAATAATAACAACATATTTATATTCATAATGCAGTTTTAGAAATCGAATTTACTAAATTTAAACAGCATATACAAATTTTTGAAAACAAATTATTGTAAAACAATTGTTTGAAATATTAGATGATTGTAAAATGTGAAATATACCTTCGGTAGCATTTGATCGTAAAACTTTGAAATTTTATCACGAGTTAAATGTTTCATTAACTATACATTATACAAGCGGATTCAATTGACAATAAATAAACCTATAATTATTCATATAGGTTCGTCACCTGTCAAACCAATAGAATTGTGCCGTAGTAACGAACAAAAAAATCATATATTAATGAAGAAATGGCAAATTAGAATCTGTTCAACAGCATTTATAAGAATGACGATATAGAATAAGAACTATTTATAATTAAAATTATTATTATGCAAAAAATTTTACAATACCATACAAGAGATAAATCACTTTTAATGATATGAGAATGATTTTAATTATATATATTCAAAAGTTGAATATTCTTATTCTTATATGTCTTTTTATCATATGAAATCATATATACATATACATATATAAGATTTAATTGTGAATGGATGTTTTTTCTGATCTCAAAATTTAATTTATTTATATATTTTTTTACCTTGAAATGCACATGAAAACTGTTAAGTTTTTAGATGTCTTCACCCGCAAATTCAATCGTACATATATAAAGAAAATCATATATATATAAAATCATAAAATTTTGTATTGCATATAACAAATTTACATATTATATTTTAAAGAAACAATATTCATATATCAGATATAAGTATATATATATATATATAGGTGGGTTTATATACATAAATATTATGACAGAGTGTTTCATATAAAATGTGTATATAATATATAAAGTGTTTAATATATAATATGCAATTTTATAATCAATATAATTTGTATGTAATTCATTATTTCAAACCAAAGTATAATAATGAATTCATAGATCATATTAATATATAATATTGTCAATTCGTCAATATAATTACAATTGTTTGAAGACATTTACAAACATTTATTTTGATGAGTAATGTATGAATGAATATGTGTTTTTGTCGTGAATAAATATATTTATAGACAAAATAAATTAATTTTAAACAATCATTTTATTAAAATTAAATAGAGTTGTTTCTATATAAAGAAGCAAAGTGTGTGAGCACGGCGATTGAATATTAATTTCAATTAACTATATATAAATATATAAACGGAAAATTCTATAATAGAATTTTGAATAATCACAATGATTATTTTATAATGTATATACTTATTATTTACCAATTTATACGACATTCTTGTATATATATATATATATATATAGGAATGCGATCGCAATTAAAATATTTGTGATATATTAGCTATACAAATTATACTCGTTTCAATTGATTTATAAATAAACATAAAAGTATAAAGGTTGATTGATTCCGCATGTGAATCATATATATAAATATAATAAAATAAAATTTCATAAGAAAAATAGAATTTTATTAAATAAAAATTGTTTCGTACGGCCCTGTGTATATTGTATTATATTAATCTTATAATGTAACAAAATCGACTGCAAAAAAAATAAAAGATAAGAATGTATATCGCGTAATGTAATAACAACGAAAACAAAAACATATAGTGTTAAATAATAACTGCAATGTATGTGCAACTTGATCACAGAAAAATGTTATATGCGCTTATATATAAATATAATTTTTATTATATGCACATGGAATTGTAAAGTAAAACGAAAAAAAACAATATATATTGAAATTTCTCATAATTGCACAGTATATATACGCAGCAGCATATATGCATTTTTAATCTAATATGCATACATAAACATGGTAGATAAAAAGTTTCTTTCTATATTAATTTTAACATTTTCTATATTCTTTTACCATCGTCCGGGTTTATCAAATATATATTTATTTCAATGAACGGCATTCAAAGAGCCGCCGCATTTTATAATTTTACCTTTTCGACCTTATATACGTATAAAATGACAATGACGTAAATTTTGTTTTTAAAAATGACTCACAATCAGACAAAAATTATTATTATCCCAGATAATTTTACGAATATGTAAGGTGGTATATATTATTCAAAAATAAAAATCATGCGAACAACCAATTGAAAATTGTTAATAATAATACTAATAATATTAATAAATATTTGCTACAGGCAAATACCCTCATTCCATTCTATATATATTATATTGTATACTTTGGTATTATATTTGGTATATTATTCTGTATATTTTTGTATATAGTTGTGTAAAGTACAAAAGAAAAAAAAAATTTTCCATGACTATAAATAATAATAATAATATAATTCAGCAAAAAAAAAGTATAATAATAAGAGATTTTAATTACAAATCATGATGTGTTTATACGTACGTACGTATACATCATGAGTGAGTGGATTTTAATTTCAATTGTGTGTATTTTTGGTTGTCTATACTATAAAATATACATATATTGAAAAAGACATAACATATAAAAAAAAATTATATCATCATCATAATCCACTTTGATTGTTATCTTTATCTGGTTATGTTACAATTGTTTTTTTTTTCTTTTAATATATATAATTATATACTATTCTACATTTATATTAACATTTTGATTGATATCGAAAAGAGTTTATATATTATTCATGAAATCATTGAATTTCATTGGTTTATATTATTTTTTTTCTTTTTGTGAAGTCATTTCTCAAATTGATTTATATAATTGCGAAGCTTATCAATATTTTACATTTCAAGCGTACTTTGTATATTAAAATGTGTAATTTATGATTGTATAATTGTATATCATTTGAATTGATATTGAAAAATTTCTTTGGGAAGAGTAACATTTTTTTCGGTTTTAACTGGAACACTAATCGCGTATTCTATAATTTCAACGTTAATCTAATAAATCCCACAATACTTTTCAGTATAAAAATATCAATTATAAGTTTCAGAAAACGCTCGTATTGCTTCTAAACAGAAATTAAACATAAAAATAAGTTTTATATGCATTCATCATCATTATATTAATAAATATAACATACTTTAATGAGCAATACATATTTTGTTCGTAAAATAATACTCATATAGCCTCATATACAATGTATATATCATGGATGGGTATGAATATAGACTATATAACTATCAGTATGAATCCAAATATATATGTACATACACACATAATGTTTATTATTATACATGATCATTCTGTTCACAGGTATTTATATATATAAATCTATCGGGTATAATTATTTCCTTGATTTTTTGATGTACACTACTCTATATATATATATATATATAATATATATGCCAGCCATTAAAGTTAGTATCAAAAGAGTAAAATTATATAGCTAAAAGTTCAATAACCAGATCTTTCTTGTGTTATTATTATTATTACTATTGCTGATGGTATGTACTGAAAATTTATATAGAAAAATTCATTATTTTTCTAGTTCTATATATATTTACATAAACATAATAATAAAATGTTCACGCGAGCATCATCGTCTATCTTTGTATCTATATATATATATATGAAATTACATATAAATATAATATGATAAATGATGAACGGGATGAATGAGAATGAATATAATTGTATGCTTTTGCAATTTAGAAATTTAAATGATTTTTTTTGTTATCTATTTTAACTTTGAAATATATGTGTAGAAAAACAAAGAGCCGGTAAATAAAATATATTGTAGAATACAGAAATAATATATATAGCATAACAAAAGGTTATAATGAAATTAATTAAAATTGAGGTGTTCGTGTTACATATATTTGTGATGTAATTCCTCCTACAAACAATACGAAATGTATGTATATAGTAAATTAACCAAACATTGTATTAATTTGTATTAGTATCGTTGGTAAAATTACCATAAAGAAATTCCTTCTAGTTTTATATTACTATTCAAAATATCAAAACGGTATTTAATAATTGATTTTCATAATGAATGACATGACTGCAGATATTGAGATACTCTATTTATTCTTAATCTTGTATTGATTTGATATTTTTTAGATCATTCCTCAGCTCCAATATTGCTCCAATTTACCACGCAGAGTTTTAATTTTGAAAAAATATTTAGCATTCACTAAAATGAATTCAGTAATTTATAGAAATCATATTTTCATTAATGTATAAGTTGAGTCATGTGTTTATTATATGATGACCTTTATATATTTTACGATAATTATTATTATTATTATTCATAAAACTTTTGAAACAATTTTTTTTCTTGCATATGCCTCTATAAAAATGGTTTACTTATTCAAATATAATCGCACATATACGAATACATATATTTCAAATCCATTTTTGCAGACAATAACTAAACATATTTAATACACAATTTTTAAACGCGTATATCTATATCTATTAACTATAAAGTCTATATTTTAAATATCGCAGTATATAATATATGAGCAGAAATATAAAATTTCATAAATATAAAATTTGGATATAGATTTACTGTATACGGTCAAGTAATATGAAAGGTGGGTATACAACTATACAATCAATGGAATTAATTTATACACAAAATATATACTAATCAAAGAAATCATAAAAAATCATTATTCACTTTTATTAAGAGTTTTTTTTTCATTATTAAATATTTAATTGTGTTGAAAAAAAGTAATGCATTCACTTTGCTTGAAGCACCGCATATTCAATATACGTAGATATGTTGGTTTTATAAAAAAAAATAAAATAAGTATTACAATTTTTTTTTATTATATTCTTCTCATGTGTTCAATAAAATAAAAATATTAATATATTATTTATTAATTGTAAATAATTTATACATCAAATATTATATATTATGATATATAAGAAAGAAAAATGTTAATACGATAATAATTTGTTTGATTGTATGATAAGATGAAGAAAAACAACAGGTTGATAAAAACCAATAAAATAAATATATTAAAATCGGAAAGAAGAAAATAAAACGTATGAATGGGTAGAAATAAATATATATATATTGTTATAATTACATATATAGATAGATGCGTGACAAGAGACAAAAAGTCTAGACCTGAATATTATTTTCAATGCACATTCGAAAGTATTTATACCTAACTTGTTTATTTTTATTTTTTTTTTATCTTATTTATTTAATAAAATTCTCTTATTTATAATAACAATTCAAAGATGATTGAATATCAGAAAAACAATATCTATATATTTATTTGTAAAATAATAAAAAGTAAGTGAATATAGATTAAATTCACTTAAAACATATTCGAGATTATGAGCAGGTAAATAATAATAATAATAGTTTTAATAATATTTTAATAATAACAAATAATTACTATTATTATTATTATATTGTGTATATTATTAAAATGCAAATATTTTTATAACTATACGTAGATAGAAATAATCGCATCTATTTGAAGATTTATGTATTAGTTTTTCCTTTACTTAAAATCCATTACACACAATTTCATTATAATTGATGTTAAAATTACTAAAAAAAAAATAGTTATAAATAAAACTTCCATTCATATTTAACCTTGCTTAATTTTCTTTTTTATGATGTGCGATTTGACGTGAATTGTAATTGTATAAAATAAATATCGTATATATGGATTAAGTGTAAAAAAATTAAAAAATAAATTTACAAAATAATAAATGAAATTTCTATAACACTTTTGAATTCTGCAAACAAACAAACAAACATAAATAATAATATAATCATATTTTTTTTTTGGTTAATTTTAAAGTGTATTTTATTTATATGAACAAAAATAGAATGTTATTTTTTGTGTTTATTTTCGCTTTTATTTTTTGCATCTATTTTGACCATATTCCATAATGGTAAAAAAGAAATAATAAAAAAGAAATTGAAATCTAAAAAGAAATGTTCATATTTATAATTGTAATAAACGAATCTTATTGTCTAATTGGTTATTATACAAGGAGATTACTTTTTTTTTATTCAAATAGATCTTTATGGTTTAAAATTAATCATATATACATAAATGCAGGCAGATATTGCAAATGTTAACCAAAGAAAAACATTAATACTATTTAAAATTCATTATTTCATAATCATTTTAATTAAAATGTTTGTTCTAAAGTTTGACCACATAAAAAGTTATCAATTTATAATTGTAAGCAACCCATCGAAATGTGGTTTATATATATATGATTAATAATATTCAACATCTTCTATGGTAATTTAAAAAATTCACAAATCATATAACATTCATTATTGGTTATCGAATGTTTGTTTTTTTTGTAATAGCTTTACAGGAAGTCAACGTTTTGTATAGTTTGAAAACTTTCCATAAGAAACAACAAAAATCTAAAAAATGCTGATGTGTTAATATTTTAATATCGTAATAGTGTAATATTGCTATAATAAGTATTAATATATTTATATGCCTGTGGCTATATAAATATAAATTGCATATCGTAAATTTGACCAGTTTCTATAAGGTATAATAAGTACGGATAAAACTTGATGTAATTTTAATAAATATATCTATGTATACGTACGTACATATATATGTTGTTGCAATGAAATAATAAATGCACGCAATGTGTATTGTTTAAAACAGGTCAGCAAAAATTTATTTATTTTTATTTATAAATATAACAAAAAAACAAAACAATATACCTTTTTGTTTTATGTATAAACAATATATACGCAAAAAAATACAACACAACGAAAATTAGCTAATTGAAATTGTTAAATAAATTGTATATTTGGTACATTTTTAAACAAAATAAAAATATAATTAAATAAATTAATGTTTTAATGTTATATTTATATATATACATATAAAGTTTGTATAGAAAATATATTTACAAAAACATTCCATTCTATATATATATACAATATAATTTAATTATTTAATATATATACTTTATATGTAATAAAAGTCTTGCACTAAAGCTTACGTATAACGTGTGAAAAATATATATATAATTATATTATTATATGATTTGTAAAATTACATATATAAAATTTTATATGTGTTTATAATAAAATTAATTAAATTTAATATTATAATAACAGAGATTATGTAGAATAATTTCAACTATAAGGTATTTTTATATTATTGTTTTTATTTGTTTACATTTTGTCTAATCCTTTTGTTGGTCAATCAATTTTGATAAAATTTTTAGAGGTTTAGAGGTAAGAAAACATTTAATTAATTCATTTAAACTATATATAACATATATAGCTTGTATTTTTATTTCAATAATGATCTTCAAACTCTTTTGTGTTTTAATTTAACAATCTAACAGTTGACGATTAACAATCTAAATATTCAGTCAGTTGTCACCCACACCATCGTATTATTACTTAATTTTTAACATATATTCATAAATAGTTTTTAAATTGTTTGTGTGTAGTTTCATTTTTTGTATCTTTCTTTATGCCTAGAAGAAAGTATATGAATTTATTTATGTAAAATGGGTGATGTAATATTATAATTAATAATTTAAATATATAACAAATATTATATTTATAATTTATATTACCAATTATTTTATTATTTTTTTTTTGTTTAGCTCTACATTTATGTATACATAAACGACCTGTGATATGACTTTATATATGAAATAATTTATATATATAGTTGCGAGATAAAATTGAATATATATATACTTCAATTAAAAATTCATCCAATTTATATATTAAAAAAGTGCATATCTATATGAATGAATATAAATAAAAAGAAAGAAATTTATATGTAAAATAATTTATTGATGCATATACGGACATAAATAATTGGAAATTTTTCTATATATATATACATTTGATTTTTAATTTTATATATATATAAATATATATGTAACAATTTCACTTATCTGTATATCATTATAATATTACATATAGGTATGTATATATTTATAATATGATAATTTCTCCTTTATCATTATGTAAATAATTTTTATATAGTCTAAATATATCAGTACTGTATATATAAATGCATTCAATATATATATATATTTGCTATCAAATATAATATTTATTCATGTTTGATGTTTATGTTCACGGAAATAAAATCATTTTAAATATACATTCATATTCAAGTTTGTCTATATATACAACAATAATTTATAATTTCATTTTTGTTTTTTTTTTGAAATGTGCAATTGAAATAAAAATTTTACTACATTGCAATTTTTTTTTGCTTTATTATTATTATTATTATTATTATTATTTTATTGCAACTATACGAAACTGATGAAAGTTTAGGTAATTCCGGTATATAATTGATAAAAAAAGAGATCAAAATTGTTTCACATTCAAAAAAAATAATATTAATCTTAAATAAACATTAACAATTGTAGTATAATAATAAAATTTGTTGTATAAACCTAAAATAGGAAATATATAAAATCTAAATTCATTGATTGAATGCCTTTTTTTTTGTTTACATCGCATTTATACATATTGTAGACAAGAGAACTTATGAAAAAAAAATTATTTAATAATTTGTTTTTGTTCCTTAAAGTTGTAAATGTTCGAAAAAAAAAAAATAAAAACATTAAATTGATTAACGTACATTTTTTTTTTTTGGATATACACAAATTTGACCATAACATAATTACGTTGTTGATAATTTTGTGTTTTTTTTACATTCGGTAGATATATAAAATAATAACAAGAATTACTTATAATTTATTTTTATAAATAATAATTTTTTTTTTGTTTTGCTTTTGGGATGATTTTAAAATCTTTAAATGTATATATATATATATGCGTATTTGACCATAACAATTAATTATCAAGGTAAATTTTTTCTGGTCAATTCATTTTAATTTTATATATATATTTTTTATTATTATTATTATTATTCTCTTGCGTTTTAAAATGTATATACTGACACAAACTCATTATTTGAATATAATTATTTATACTTTTTATATGTATTATTATATATGATGTTAGGTATATATTCATAAAAAAAAAGTTAAATAAAAAGAAGACAACCGAAGAAGCTATATAAAAATAATTTTTTTTTTTTGTAAATAAACGAACATGAACATTGTTTAATGGAAATAATTTTGTATTGTTTAGATCAAAAGTTTTTTAATTAATCAAAATTAAGGTTTATGTTTTATTTTGTTCAATGTACGCGATTTTAAAAGTACTTTTTTTCTTATTTGCTATGAATAATATTTAAGTAAAATTCATATTTTTATATATTATTTAATGATTACTTGGCTTTTTGTCTAGTTTGTTTAATGGTAGTCAAATTTAATTACCACTAAGGTTCGAATTTATTGACTCACATTAATTCAATAAGAATTTGTTAAATTGAATATATTCAACGAAAGTACTTATTATATAATTGTTAAAAATATTTAGAATACAAAACAAAAGAATGTGGTTTAATGTTTGCAAACATATAAACAGTATTTAAACTTCACTTATATATTATAATTCTATAACATTTTAATATTTTTCTAATAATTATTTATAGAATGTTTTATAAATAAAATGAATTCCATTTTCAAATATAGGAACGTGACAATTACAAAAAAAAAATAAAACATAATTTAATTCTTAGAATTATTAATATATTACTTGAACTTATTCTTTCTTGATAGTAATTAATTTTACTATATGATATGCGAACGATAACAAAGTATTTATTATAAAGAAAAAAATAATTGAAATTATTCTATAAATAATTTATTAATTCGATGAGTCAATATATAGTTATAAAAATAACAATTCAATCATAAAATAGTTGTATAAATAACATTTGAACAAGGTTTAATGGAATATGTAAGGAATTTTCATATAGATAATAAACTTCTGTGTCACATACATAATTTCATGTCCATATTAAAAAATTGATACATTAAACTTGATCTGAATTCTTTTAATGATTTAATGTCATTTTTAAAATTGCATTAAAAAAGTTAACTTTTCTATCACTTTTCCCAATCCATTATAAACTCTATGATATTTTAAGAGGAAGAATTTCAATAAATAAAATTAACTGACATTTATCTGAATTATAGATCTGAATGTTTTAAAAGTGAACGTGATATTGAGATTTAATCATTATATGATTTTTATCCACATATATAAAAAGCATTATTGTTGTTAGAATTTATAAATTCTTGATGAAAATGAAAATATAGTACTATAGGTACATGATATAAATAAATGACCAAAAAAAAAAAAGCATAAATTAATTTTTATATTTCCATATTACTCAATATTTTTATAATAAAAATTAAATAATGTTTGTATAAAAAAAAAAAATTCCAAACATAAATTCTCAAAAAGAATATATAAATAAATATAAAATATAGAATTAATTAATTTTATTTAAATATGCAATAGAGGTCTGTTTTTTTCACTTTTTTTTTTATATTTTACCACATTAAATTTGTAAATTTTATTTGTTTATACAACAGCAATAATAATAATAATAATAATAATTCTGTCGTATATGTGAATATCATTCTGATTTGTGCAATTTGAATATATAAATAATAACATATGCCAAAGTATATATATTCGTCGCTGTATAGTGAATACTAAAAAAATTATTTTGTTTTTAAACAAAAATACAAATCTGTTCATTATATATTTTACAAATGGATTTATAGAAATATATTCTGTTTATTGATAATTTCTATATTCATAATATATCAATTATTTATTCAAAACACATTTATTCATATATATATATAATAATAATAAAATATTGTATTTTTATATTATATAATCAAAATAATTTAGCATTAAGACAAAAATTATAACCTGTTGATTTGAATTTTTCATAAAATAAATTCATATATATTCATTTATTCATATCACACAATTCACACACCGAATTTTATTTAAAATTTTAATCATAAATGTATAAACAAACCAAAAAATTGATAATCAATTTTTAAAACGCCATCATCATATATATTTTCATTAATATAATCATATTATTACAAACAATAATTGTATATATTTATTTTTAATTATATTTTATATACCATATATATTGTTTTATTATAAATTTATTTAAAAATATAAATTATTAAACACAAAAAAAAAAAAAAAAAATGTTACCTTGATTTATAGAACAAAAAAAAATAAAATATCTGGTTTTTGTTTCAAAAGCCTTTCAAATCCATTCCATGTAGAAAATATTCGTTTGTAATTTGTTCACTTATTTGCAGTTATATTCAAACAGACCAAAAAAAAAACAAATCTGTTGAAACAACAAAAATAAAATATTTAATTTTATTATAAATATATTAAAATTGAGTTACCATAAATATAAATTGTGCAGTACATTTAATACAAAAACACGCATCGCACAAACACACACATTTAAAATAGTAATTGTATAAAAATAATATTTGTTAATAATAATAATATCATCGGAGGAGATTTTTGTGTAATTTATCTTGACGGCTATAAAACACAAAATATAATAGAATAATTGTATAAATTTTGTTTTATTTTTTTGTAGTCTCTCTAATAATCAATACAATTATATTAAAAAATGGAATAAAAATGAATAATTTATTTTAGTTTTCTTTTTTGAATAATAATAAATTTATTGTCTATATTTATTAAATACTTTTTTTTTCTTTTCTTGTATATCAATCGATTTCAGTTTTAATTTATATATTGATTTTTGTTTTGTTTTTTGAAAACTTGTTATTTTTTGTTTGTTTTATAAACTAGTCCACAAAATATGTATATCAAAACTATTAAACAAAAAAAATCGTTAAAAATAAAATGAATTTAAAAAATTATTTTTTATTCTTCAAAATATAACACAAATATACATTTTGATAATTACTTGTTATTTATTTATTTATTTATATATTGATTTCTTTATTAATATTTTATTTTTAGGTCAAAAGAAAATAACATAATTAAAAGTGTATTAGTCGGTATTCAAAAAACTAAATTTTAAATAATTGCAAGTGTTTTCGAATTTAAACGAGGAGGAATATGAAATTTATTGTGTATTTTAATATCTTCTTGATAATAAGAAAATAATTTAATAATTCCGTTAAGGTTTTTATAAATACATTTGATTTTGATTGTTTGGATAACGAAACGATAAATTCCTTAAAACCTGATGATGAAACCCAATTGATAAAAAATCATGATGAAATTATTATTACGCTATGGTATATTGAAAGCGATATTAAAAAAAAAAACAAAACACTATATACTATATAATGATTTAATAAAATTACATTTCCATAAAATGTAATTTCATTTTCAATATCGTTTATGAATATAAAATTGGATTTTATTTTATTAACATTAATTCAACTATGTAATATGTATAATGTATATATATAAGAAATTGAAAGTATATTATTACGGGTATATACACCATATGTGCATTTTTTATTTTGTTTTTAAGAACTTTAATGGATCAAGCATAAATATATGCAAAAGTATTTTATACAAATTAACATGTTTAATTTTTTTAAATAAAGAAAAAAAAATTTATAGGAGTGTCAATAAATAATTTTTCTATATATACCTAACATACTACACATATAATAATTTATTTTCTCGCATTGTTTTGTTAAAAAATAAAAATTATAAACACTTTTTGAATTAAAATACAATGACACTTTATTATATATGGAATAATAAAAATAAAAATAATAATAATAAAATTATAGATCAAAAATGAATAAATAAAAAATTAAAACCTGATTTTCTTCCACTCTATATATACAAAAAAATCTTATATACATATATTCACTTTTCATAAAACGAAAAAATAAAAAATAAAATGTAGGTTTATTATATTTAAAAATTATTTTCATTTTTATTTATATATTTTCTGAATATATATCTAAAGTACATGTTTTTTTTACTTTTAATTTGTATTTTTTTTTTATTATATCGAACGATTTTACTATATTATACGTTATAAGTTATAACATATACATTGTGATATGCAAACCTTATATAATGAATAATTACACAATATAAAATATTTATAATAACAACTATAATATATAATTGAATGCATAATTATAACAAATATTATTATTATTATTATTATTATATTTAAAGTTTTATGATTATTCGATAATATTTGTATACAGGGCATGTCACATTTATAACATAATGTTAAATGCAGTAAACTGCAATTTAGAATATTGATACAAAATCCATACAAATAATAATAATTATATCTATTAATTTCTGAAATGTGGATGCACACGAGCATTAAAATTGTAGATAATAAAATAATTACTAATTTTTATCTGTCGTCAGCTATAAATAGAAACATTCAAGCAATTTTTAGAGTTTTCTTTTTATATCCTGTTATTCCTACATAGGTATTAGGTTTATATGAAAAAAATATTACAACCCCAATTTTAGGTAAAAATATTTACGTCAAAAAAACACCCTGTCTTATTTATTATTTCATATCATAAATACAACAAAACAAAAAGTGATCTTGGAATTCCACATTTACATTCATATATAAATTTCAAAGTAAAACCCAATTACTAATTGTTTTATTTATTATAGATTGTATATATGTTATATATATATTTACAAAAATTTATAATATTTTATGTAGTTTATGTACGTGTGTTTTTGAATTAGAGGTATATATATTATAAAAAAAAATATAAGGAAACGATATAGATATATATTTCTCTTTAGTTTTCCATTAACCCCAGGAATAAGTTAGTTTTAATCATTTTATGATTATTGTATAGATTATAGAATTGAAAAATAGTTCACATTTTTTATACATTAAATTGATAACGATTACTGAATTGGTAATGGCTTTGTAAATATAGTTCACTGACTTTGAGAATATTTCCTCGAAGTAATGCAATCATTTCATTTTAAAAATACAACATATAGTTGAATGCTAAAATTAAATAAATATTATACTTGAAATTTCAATAACCAAATTAGACAGAATTCTATAATTTAACCATACCACCATAAAAACTAAAACACTTTATATATTTAGAAGGATTTAATTTTCATATAGAATTTTTGATTTGTTTATCATTGGGATATACCGCATATATACAAATTAAATTTTTCCATAAATATAATTTTAATTGAAAATATTCCATTGGTTATTTGAATGAAAATCAAATATTAGAAATTGAAATTAAATTATAATTTTACCATGCCATTATGAAAGTACAAATATTAATATAGAAATTAGCCTTAGGGTTTTTTTTTTGTAAAAATATACAACATTTATAGATACAAATCCAAGGTGATGTTAAGGCACACACGTATAAGTATATTTATACAAGTTGAAGGACAAAAATATCGTTATTTTTATTTTTTATTTTTTAGTTGCAGACAAATATAAAAACATAGAATACAATAATAATGGTAGTGCGAAATTTGAATATATTTACATTTCAATAAGAACTTTTTTTTTTTTTAAACATAAGACTATATGGAAATAAATGAAGAAAATATTCACATATAAGTAAATGACATTATAAAGTCTAATATTGAGTAAATATTACCATATATCTACAGATGATATTCCTTATGGTTAATATACATATATATATATAAATATATATATATAGATAAAATGAACATAAGAAAGAGGAAAGGTAAAGGAGGAAAATACAAAAAAAAATCAAGTAAATAACCGCGATTTCAATTTATGAATCTTTTCAATTTTTATATTTTATGGATATACAATAAATAAATAAATTTTAAATGAAAGAAAAACATTACTAAAAAAAAATAAAAAACAAAAAAGAATTGATGTTAAAATTTAACCGGTTTTTTTTTTAATTTTTTCTTATATATTTTGCAAAAAAAAAAAAAAAATTTTGTTTGTCTTAATTTTTATTCTGTATATTTTGTCAGTTTTTGGTTCATATATATATATATTTAAAAGTAGTACATTTATTTGAAGATGATGTACACATTAATTTATTTAAGAGAAAAAAAAATCTATATATATCAATAATAATAACAAATGATTAATTTAGAAATTTACATATACTTGGCACAGAATACTATATCGGGGGGTGATCAATAAAAATAACCAATCAGAGATAGATTTTTTTTGTATATTAATTGATGTCATACATACATATATATATCCGTAAACGTTAACGTAGCATTCATATATACCAACATATATGTATAGTTAATTATAAATTAAATAAAAAAAAATTACACAATATTTTTTATTTTTTTGGTTATATGTTAAATGTCTTCTTCTTCTCTATCTCTATCTTAAAATAGCACATATAGTAATGGTTAAGCAATCGTTATACCAAAAATAATTAATTTTTTCAAATATACAGCAAATAACACCTTAACCATATATATTTCAATATTCAATATATATATGAAAAACAGTAATAATGGTGTTAATTAAATTTGGACATTATCAATTTATATTTTTTACCATATTAATATATTTTTTTTTAATTTAAATAATTATATATATACCTGTATTTCTATATCAGTATTCAATATAAATAATTTAGATCAATAAACTGAATATATTTAGATGATTTAGAAAATCACAAAAAAATCTATCGATAGCAAATTCCGTGTATTCAAAAATCCTTTCACTTTATTAATTTATTATTAATCACTTTTTTTCTTTTTTTTTTAGGAATTATTTTCCTTACAAAACAAAAATGTGTGTGTGTGTGTGTGAATTATCACCTGGTGTCAAATGGAACTTTCAAAATTACACTTGCCCGTACTTTTTTTCTTTATGAGAAATTCAAAACACACAATTATAAAAAGTTAATTAATAAACTTCTAAAGCCACACACAAAAACTGACTTAAAATATAAAATATAACACTAAAATTCAATTTTTTTAAACACTATATAATAATATAACGTTTTTAATTTTCAATTGTGTTTTATAGAAAAACAGAAAAAAAAAAAAGAAAAAATTATAGAAATAAAAATTTAAACTTAAAATCGATTGAATATATATATATATATAATTAAATATATACGCGCGGTACACCATTCAATACGTTTTAATACAACAAAGTCTTTCACTCGACTAAAGTGAATTGAAAAAGTTGATTAACTGTGAGGCTAATATATTAATTTGTAATAAAAATAAAATGGTAAAATACATTTGTACGTGCATTTTTTTTTTTTTACATATGGTAATTTACCTGTATTTAATATATGTTTTTATTATATTATATATATATAGGTAATATTCGAGGGTCTCTGCTATGGTGATCACCACCACACACGGTTTTTCGTTTTTTTTTTGTTTTTTGTGAATTGGGTAGACAGGTATTTTTAAATTGATGGTTGTTGTTGTTGTTGTTATTACTTTGTATATTTTTCCCAATTTACTTTCAAATATAACATTCAATTCGTATATATCTATTGGTGTGTATGTGTGCGTATTGCATGCTGCAATTTTTTAATATGCATATCCATACAAAAACAAAAATGCAATTAAATATATAAGGTATATAAAAAAAAATGACTTATGCAATTGAAAAATATATTATTGAAAGTATGCAATCATATATATTGATTGACTATCTGTATACCATATATATTTTGCTTTCAATTGTGTTTATAAAAATTTACTTGTACACCTTTTATTATTAATCTCCCTATAGAATAATAATAATAATAAATAAATAAAAACTTAATATCTAACATGAATATTAAAATAAAAAATTCCATTTACATACACTTGTTATAACGAAATATAATAAAAAAAAATGTAAAAGGTACCTTAACAAATATAATTTTAGGGATAAAAAAAAATTACTTGTTCTGTTAACTTCTCAACACAATACCAAACAACAACACATATAGTTAATTATATATGGTTTTTATAATATTTTATATATGTTACTGTACATATGAAATGTGAATAAATGGATATGCATATGAATGTTGGAAATATGAATAATATATATGTATAGTATGTGACAATCCACAGTATGTTGCTCATTAATTTGATGAATTTTCACTTAATACAGTGTTGAAAGTGATTCATTGTTTATAAGCACGCCATTGATGGTGTTCTGAATGTTAATGATTTATAAATTAATTTTATAAAACCCTAAATTTGGTTATTAACATATCTACGAGTGATTTGTCATAATTTTTTCAAGTATATATATCGAATATTTTAAATACGGAGTCATTCTGATACGTTTAATATATATATTATATATAAATATAATCTAAAATTACGTTATTAGCAGTGGGTTCTTCCCAGCTCCAGCGTGGGTTACGTGGGTTCTTTCCAGCTCCAGATAGTCTAAAATTACTGAGTTTTTGTACGATTTTATATTAGATATATGTCCAATAAAATGCATTTGTAAAATGAATTTACTTTGGAAATCCCGATGGTTAATGGTTAATATACCTGCGTTATTTTGTATGGATATTATGTATGAACTCTGTGTTTTATGAAATTCAAATGCTTTACAATACCTGTATATATAATTAAACGACCAGTTCGAAATAGAATTAACTACCTATTTTTATATGATATTTTATTTAAAGTTAAATATGTTAAAAATAAAAATACATACTTTTTGGCTGCAATTTTTATTCACCTTTTGTTTTATTAACATTTACCTCTTCTTTTGCACCTATATATCTTTTCTATACAAACAAAGTTGTTATATTATTTAAATTGATGATGAATTTTTAAATAAAATATTGCATTATTTTTATAATTTATTTATTAATAAACAAATTATTACAAACATATACAAAGATCTTATAAATAAATTTACTCTCTTATGATTTGTGTATAAATGAAAAATGAAAAAAAAAAAAAAATTTACTGTACAATAAAACTATTTCTTACATATAGAACATAAATGCCTATGTGCTTTTTTCTTTTAATTACCTTAATTCTATATAGAAGTATATATAATATATAAAATATAATTAATCTTAATGTTTTTGTTGCATTTTGTGTTGTGTGTATTCTGTGTTTTAAAATGTTTTCTTTTGGTTTATTTGGTGATAATAATAAGTCTTTTATGGTGAATGTAATTGTATATAAATAATCTATTTAAGAATTTATAAAAATAATTGTTTTTTTTTTTTTTTGCTCCTTTATTATATTTAACACTTATGCTATGGTAGTTTCATTATGATGCCGTTGTGGTATTGTATCAATACTTCCATAATATTGTGATATACTACTAATGCCCAATGGTGATGGAGGTGGTGGTTGTTGAGATTCACACAAACTATATTTAGAAAAATTAATGTTAAATTTAAAGAAACAAAAGTAGAATAACAAAAAAAACATTCTTAAATATATACTAATTATTTATACCTTGCCCATTGACTATAACTTTTATTATAACTGTTACATAAAATTAAATTACTTCGAACTGATTCGCTAATTGAATTAGAACTGTGGGCTGATGTTATTCCATTTGTTGAATTTCTATAATCATAATATAATAAATAGTTATATAGATTAAACACAATTGGAATGGAATGGAATTGATTAAATTTATTATTATATGATTTTATATTACGTTTTATCATTATTGTTATTTGGCGGCGGCTGTTGCTGCTGTTGTTGCGATTGTGCTGATGAATGATTTTTTATAAGTGATTCTTCTGATTTTAATTCTTTATAAGGATTTGTCTGCTTACGTTCAAATGTAATGAATAATATTAAGATAATTCCCAACAATAAATGAATAGCTATAATAATAAATATAGTATTTTAATTAGTTATAAATGTTTTTGTATTGTTGATTAATAATTGAACTTTACCAATTATAAATATTGTTGATTTACGAAAACCGATTACATCATATAGAGCACCGCTAACGGATGGTCCAATAAATGCACCTAATGCAAATGTTGATGTCCAAAGACCCGATATTAAACCATATGTTTCAATATTATCTGGTAATCCACGATTTCTATATGTATATTCATATGAAATGTAAAATGTATTATTTCAAATGGAATGGTTATATACATAAAACAAAGCATATACTTACACTGCTGTACGTAATGCATCTGTAAAGCTTGAAACTAATAATGCCGCAATTCCTAATCCATGTAAAACTAATCCGATTATAACAGTAGATAATTTTCTATATACAAAAAACAAAACGCGAATCATTTGTTAGGTAAATTAATACATATCACAAAAAAAACATAAAGAGATTTATATATTACGTTTCTAATGGTAAAAATGATGTTGGTCCGATTAGACAAAATGATAAAACAACAATTATACTGCCAATGAATGATGTAATTTTTGGATTAACACATTTATCAACACACCAACCCCACATCGGAGCTGTTAATGCATAAACACCACCGTTTATAACAAATATCATACCTATACATAACATAATAACATTAAAAAATGTAATGCGATAAATAATATATCAATTTGAAAAAAAAAAAACTTTAAACAATACAATACCTAATAGAACGGGTGTTAAATTGAATTGTCTTAAATGTGGTTCTAATACAGCCCCTAAAAATCCAATTGATGCACTCGTTGCACATATACCTAATGAACAAACTAATACACCCGGTATTTTAAGAACTGTTTTCATTGATGCTAAATTGGGGGAAACACAAATTTTCTTTTATTATTGTTTCTCATTTAAAATAAGATTGTGACATTCATATTCTTATAAAATAATTAACTTTGTGAAAACCAGCATTTTTAAACAATTAATCAAATCGATATATAAAATTTAATAGAATTTATATAATGATAAATACTTACGACCCGGTAAACCATCATCAACATCTGTTGGATGCCTTGGTAAAATACATAATGTTAGTATTGCTGTTATAAATAACGTTGAACCTAATACAACAAATGGTAAAAAATATCCACCCATTGTATACAGCAATCCACCGACCATCGGTCCAGCAATTAAACCTAAACCAAAAAATGTTTCAAGTGATGCCTGCACAGGAATAAAATAATAATTACTATTATAGACCAATATAGATCAATATATGCATATTGCATTAATTCTTACAAATGTTGTTGCTATATTATTTGGAAATTCTTTTGCTATAATTGCAAATGATGCAGTTAAAAATGCAGCATTACCAATGGCTTCAATAATACGTATTATAAATGCTAATGTTATAAATAATGTATGTCCTGGTATATTATCTAATAGCCCGAATGCTATTGCAGCACTACCCGTTGTAAATATGCCAGCATTAAATAATACTTTTGGTCCAATGACATTTATATATTGTCCATAAAATGGTGATACAATAAATACCATTAATTCAAATATTCCAAATACCAGGCCATATTCAGTAGCGGTTGCTTCTTTTTTCTCAGCCTACAACAAAGAGATAATAAAAAGTGATTATTATTAAAAGTGTATGTTGTGGAATTGAAATCGATTGCAATCTATGAGATGTTTTATTTCCTATGTAATTAAATTATGTATTTTAAACAGACACGTGATGATGCAAATCTACGTTTATTAAATATCTAAATTATAAAACATCTATAAATGCAAAACATATATCCGTATTTTTCTATATAGTTATAATGCAATCAAATCATTAGCAACATTTGAATCTATCAAATAATAATCCGATTTCGAAGGCTTTTAAGTAACAATAATGTAATATAAATAAACAAAAATAGATTAATCTTATTTAGTTTTGAATACAACCAACCATTTTGCAAATGAAAATTATTATATTAATAGATATAATGTTTTGTTTTTCAATCGGGATAATGAAAAATATATTGGAATCATATTTTAGAGTATTAAAAACAATTGAATAATTATTTTATTGATATATATTAATAGAATAATATATTGTTATTAAATATATTGATTTAAAACTCATTTGTCTATAAAAAAAAGTATAATAAAAAGGAGACTCACAAAATGTATGATAGATAATTCAAGTCATGGACGGCTAATTTGTTTACAAATCGACATCATTATTTATATATGTATAATAATGCATAATCTATATTATGTGACGAAAATAAAGTTGCAGCTATATATATATTCGAAGCACGATATATATATATATATATATAGAACAGAATATATTGATTACTCGCTATATATATGCGTGTATATTTATAATTATATACATTGACCTTTTATATTCGATAATACGAAGATAATATAATTATAATTGAATGAATAAATATATATTTTCTTATTGTATTTTAAAATTACAATAATAATTGAGTCAGTTTTTATAGCCGCAGCCAGACAGATATCCCAATATATATATGTACACGTATGAATCCAGAAATATTATATACATATATGAATATTCGTTTAAACGTATTTTGTAAATTTATATTTAATATACAATTAATTGATATATTATCTATATTTATCTCTCAAGATACGTGTATATATAAATCTTTATTAAAAGTTGATTGAATACATAATTTTATATTTAATCGCAAACAAAAAATGATTACTAAATGATTATATTTTTATTCCTTTATTTTATATAATGAAAACATTTAAAATACTAATAAGTAAAATCTAAATATTACGCTCTAAAGGAAAATTTTAAATTACACACAAAAATCAATTATCGATTAACATTTTAATTTAACAAAAGAAATATCTCTTTACATAAGAATTATAAATCCCAAGGAATATACTTAAAAAAGTATATACGCAGCAAAGAATTCGATTATAAAAGTATATAAGGTTTATATACAAAAAATTGTTTTACATTTTAATGTGCTTAAATTTGGAAAGTTAAAAATCCCGATTATTGATGATGGATAGAACTAAAAATTATGGAAAAAAATTGACTTACTTCTTTTGGAAAAAATGGAGCTTGTAGACTAACACAAATTGCATTACAAAAATCAGCTAAACCAATTATTAAAAGTGTACACCATTGACGTTTTGTAAAATTTAATGAAAACATTGTTTCTGCAATATTTATATTGTTTCACTGATTTTGTTAACAAATGTTAATTATAATTTATTTATTAAAAAAAAAAACACACAACAAAAACACACACACACACACCCACTCAAACACCTAGAACATATACGCACTGGAAAGTCTATATACGATAATGATTTCTGTTATTCTGATATTATTTATGTTATACCGAATAATGTTCCTCGCTCTTATTATTAATATTAGTATATATTGAAATAAATTTTAAACTGAATCACAATAATCAGATTATTATATATACATATATAGTATTATCAAATAAAACAATATAAATAATTAAATAAATTAAAACATACAATTTTTTGTTTCGAAATTAATTATTAAACAAATTAATTTGTATAGATGAAAATATTAATAATAATTGTAATTAAATATCACAGTTTAAATTTTAATTAACATTTTATACATTATTTTATTTTATTTTTTCTTATAACATTTTATGTTTTGTGATTTGATTTATATATTTTTGTGTTTGATAATTCTTTGCTACCACATTTTTTTTTATTGTTAAGCACAATTTTTAATTCATAAAGTTTTGCACGAACGTTATTATAATATACACACAACCAACCAACCATACACTTTAATCGTTTTATTTGCGTATAAATATAAAAATAAAATCGACTGTTAAATTTGCAAATAAACTGCATTAATTTTTGTAGAAAAATAATCAATAATTACGGTTAAATTCCAAAAAGAACACGATATCTCATCGCATTGAATTAAATGTCATCATCGCACACACCACACAGAATCAGTAAAAGTATATGTATGCAAGCAAGGAAATATTATTTTTAATATATTGATAATATGTGTATATATGGACACACATAAATATTTCAATATTGATATGATTTTTCTGTTATCACTCGGCGATATATACTGCTGTAATATGTCGTATGTATATAATTGAATATATAGTATTATAATATTTATTCAATTAAAAATTAATTAATTATTTATAATTTAATTATAAAATTATGATATTGTTTATTTTGACAATTATCTTGTATATTAATGTTGTGTTGTTGCTGTTATTATTATTATTATTGATGCTGTTGTTGTATTCTGGATGATTTTCTAAAATTAAATTGTATATATATTATCAAATTATTATTATAAAAATAATTATAACAGCGCCGTTTTTTAAATTTATATATTATGATAAGTGATTTGTATAATTGGGTCAATAATAATTTTATTTATATTCTATATACAATTCTATTTTTATATATAAAATATAATTTAAATATAGGCGGACAAAGTACATCATATAAATAACTCACTTTTATAATTGTATATTTTTATATAAGTTTAATCGAATTAAAACTTAAACAAAATCTTTTGATTTTTTATTTTGCATATTATAATAATGCAAATAATTTAAATTATGTAGAAAAATTTGATAAATAGTTTAATATTAAATATAATGAATAAAAAAATTTTCTATTATTCATTATGGGCGATTTTTCTGTTAATGTTTTTTTTTAATTAATTTTAATGGTTTCCCGTATTAGAGTGGTTATACTACCAATTATAATAAATCAATCGCTTATTTTAATATCTTATTTTTTTTATTTAATTTATTTTTTTTATATATACGTAAATTTATTCTTTTATAATTAACGGATATAATTTAAATTATTTATTTATTCCTCATAAAAACCGTTTAAACCGAGCACTTCAAAAGAACTGAATTGAAATAATTTAAATATAATAAATATTATTAATATATTTACTATATTTATTTTTATTTTAATCAATATATTATATTTTTTGTTTATCAAATTTTATTTATTTTATTTTATTATAATTGATAATATTTATAATATATAGATGCATTCTCATTGTCAATTCGATTTTATTTTTAAACGTTCGTCTGCATATATACAATTTGTAACAAGATAAAGTAATAAAATATATATAATAATTGATATTTATAATATTAAGAAAACAAAACACTTTGTTGACGTATATGCTAAGAAAAAGAAAGAAATTGTTATCATTCTTTTGAAATGAGATTTATAAGGCAGCGCTATTTCATATCGTCTTCTTTCTTTCAATAAATCAAAGTTTTAATTTCGAATATACTTAAACAGTTTTTGCATCATTGTTAACATTTTTAATATTATATATTCCTTTTTATTTATACCCAAGTGTAAAAAGAATCCAACAAATATTGAGCCATTGTTAGGTAAACCCTAATCTTCGGAAATCTATTTTTGAAAATTTCCAATTATACAATCTGTAAAATTATTGATTTTTTTATTATAGATAATATGCATTTGTTTTATTAATTTGTTTTGTTAATCTATGACATGTTTTCCACCAAATTAAATTCAATTGAACCCCGTAAATATTATGAATCCGAGATAATTCAAATGTATATAGTATTTGAATCACTTATAATGCAAGTAAGTAAATCACATATTTGATTATGGTTATGTTTTTTTTTTCATTTAAACAACATTAAAAAGAATCTGACATGGTTCAATTGTTATAAATAAAATATATAATATTTTAGAAGAAAAGATAAACTGAATATTTCCAGTTTAATGAGCATAATAAATAAATATTTAATAATATATATAAATTCATTTTTTTTTTTTGTATTAATTTATATTTATATTTATTTAATTAATTTAATAATAACATCCATTTATATATTATATATTGATAAAACATATTTGTGATAATTCATTCATATTCATAATTTATATATATATATATTATAAATATGTAGCTCATCTCATCATATACATATTTATGGTACGAATATGCATAATGTAATTTATGTATTAAATTCACGCATTTATGTATTTATCGCCAAATGATGATATTACAATTTAATTAATTTTGTTTTTATATCATCGACATGTGAACATTAAGTGATTCATTTTCTATATTTAAATGTTGAAAAAAAAAAATAAATATGAGATACCCTAACCTTTAAACGTTATATTGATAAAAACGCATATTCAGTTCATTCACCTAAATTTACGTATATATTATTATGACATAGCATTTTTAATATAATATACGTACATTTCTTTATTTTCAATTAAATCATCATATATTAACTGATGATGGACTCTCTATATGGCAGTAGTTGACATTTTTCCTGTAAACAGACAATTGTTACCACTTATGAAATATGTTGCTATTGAAAAATTATAGAAATAATATATAATTCCGGCTATCGTAGGACAGACTGACAAAACTATAACAATTTCAGGAATTTATTATGTGGATGTTACTATGATTAAATGAAAATAAACTTAAAGCGATAAAAATTATTTTTTCTATTTATAATTCATTTCGTCGATGAATGATTATAAATAATCATTATTCAATTTTTATAGTTTTATTTTTGTACTATGCATATAAAACTAAAATTATTTATTTATTTGTTTTCGAAGTGAAAAAATACTTTCTTAATCAATTGAGAATAAGAAAAATGATAAAAGAACAAATATTTAAATAAAAACTATTTATAGAAATACTATATATATATTATAAAAATATATTTTGGTGCGTATTATAAATGAAAAACAAACAATAAAATGTAATCTTAGTAAAATATACCACCCGCCAACATTTGCGTTGAATGACTTCCTTGATAAACTCTTGTTGAATTATTCTATATTTGTATTCCTTTTTTTTTTTTTTGATCATTTTAATTTAGATTTATAGAAAACGGATTCAGAAACTAAATGAAAAGTCGTCCAATACGAAAATGTTAACATAAATAAATAAATAAATAAATAAAATTTTCGTTAAATAAAATAAATATTATTTATATTAATTAATTTTTATTAAATCCTTGAATGGATAATATCATGATATTGAAAATTTGATTGTTTAGTATATTGACCTTTTTTTTTTTTTTTATTT
Source organism: Dilophus febrilis (assembly GCA_958336335.1). NCBI lineage: Eukaryota > Metazoa > Arthropoda > Insecta > Diptera > Bibionidae > Dilophus > Dilophus febrilis. Next base: position 5,898,012 of record OY284470.1, on the reverse strand, counting down.
ATAAATACTATATTTTACATAATACACACGGTTTATATACGTATATATAAAAAGAAAAAGACATTTTTTTTTATTTATAAAATATTTTATTGAATATATTAAATAAAAAATTATTATTTATACAATTTTTTTTTTTTTGTGAATAAAATATGTTTTTGTATTCAAACAACTTTTGACTTTATATAAATAAAAGAAAAAATTTATTTTTATTAAGATCTTTGGACATTTTAATATATATTTTTTTTTATTTATAACAATATATTTGTTATAATATAAATCATTTAAAATTCGAAATTTTATTAATTTTTTTATTTTTAATTTTCATTATCATTTTCTATTATTTGATTTGATATTTATTGTTTAAATTTTAATTAATTTGAATTTTAATCAATTCAAAATCATTTTGTTAAATAGTACATTCGTTATTGTATAATAATGAGACTGCATTGTCATTTCAAGGTATAATAAATACCAAATAATTGCTGGATGGGGTGAAAGAGAATTATATACGTGTGTATATATTGCTCGCACATTAAAATGTATTATAAAAAATATCGTAATGTTTGTGAATCAATCGAAAAGTTATTATACTATCAATTTTCATTGTAAGTTTTGCTCTCAATAATAGATAACGTATCAATTAATTGTCATATCTTGATAAGAGTTTATAATTTTAATAACTTCGCTTCTATAATCAATTCACTTAATTAATACTTACAAACCTAATTGTATAGTAAAGGCTTATAAATAATAACTTATGTTATTATATGTGTAATAAAATATAAACTCTAAAAAAACATTTCTAAATTCTTATTCTAAATATATGATACAATTTTTAGTCCAATAACCAGGCACTAATTGGTATCCTGCCAAATGCAGAATTTAAAATTTCCTTAAATAATTTCGCTATACTTTGTGATGCAGCTGGTCTCATTTCTTGTACCAGTTCGTTGGCATTTGTATTTAAAAATTGATTGATAGCTTCTCCTATAAAATGTAAAATACAAAAAAATACATTAAAAATATAATGATTATTGTTAATAAAATTATGGAGGAATAATCATAATTCCAAATCAATCCGGCTCATATTCGAAATGGTATTATTTAATGTATTACTGACAACAAGGTGGTAAAGCCACTATTGTATACTTATGCGTCAATATTCGCTTGATATAATATAATTATAATTCAAATTCAATTACTTACCTAAAACATTTCCATTATTTAAATTATCTTTAACTTTGAATCGAGCATTTTTCATTGTAAAATCAATAACAAGTTTATCAATTTGCATATAAACATCATCATCTCGGTGTACTTCTTTTCCAAAAACTTTAGCTATTGTCGTTATATTAGCTATATATCATAATAAATATTTATTAATGTATTAATTAAAAAATCAAAATAAATACAATAAAATATCAATATATATATGTAGTTCAATAATTACTGAATTCAGCCCAAAATTCGCCATTTGATCGAACCGGTAATAGTAGAACATTACCATTTACATCATATTTACCGCGTGATTCAACCCGTGGTATTGCTATTCTCATATCAAATCGTAAATTCTGAATGAAATAAATTTAGAATAAAATTAATATTATATTTATTAAAATTAACACGTTTATAAAATATTTTATTATTTTTTTTGGTAATTTGTACCTTAATATCACTTCGAACTTCACGTACGGTAAAATTACTACCACCTTTAATATGTATTTCGGAAAATAAAGCTTTAACACGTACAGCCCCAGCATCATTTTCCATTAGTAATTTTTTAATAATTAATGGTTCCAATGATGGTACATTTAATTCAACTAAACCTTGTGTTAAATATGGTTTTAAATGATTAAATGAATTTTTTATACATGCATTTATATGTTTATCACTTCGACTACATGGTTTAACATATTCAGCTGTGGAAATATAAGAAATAATAAATAAAATAAAATTAGAAAAATAAATCAAATAATATATACTTAATAATTTATCAATATATATATATATATATATAAATTTTATTATTCTTTTATATTCTTATTTATAATATAATTTAATTTTTCATATAGATTTATTTATTTATTATTCGATGAAGTGAGTAGAGGTAGGTAGGTAGCAAAGTGAAATTTTATATAAATAAATAATAATATGTATTTTACACATGGCTATTATATTATTTATATATATATGTTGTAGATATTTCATTTGACATTGAGCGAGTAATGATAAATATATGATATTACATGCATAAAAAGAATAAACATTATCATTTATTATGTAAAAAATGTATATAAATGAATGTTGTGTATATATAAACCTAAACCACGTTCAATTACTTAATCTTTTTAATTATTATTACATTATATAGTTGTTAATATTATCATAGATAGTCATATTGTTTTCAATATAAATAAAAAATAAATAGAAAAATATTTTTCTGCAAATTGTCCCTTTAAAATATATTAAAAGACTTAGACGACGAACCTGAACAATTTTTTTTTATACATATCAATTTTTATAATTTCATAACCATTATTTTTTTTAATTTCGATCTATTTTTTCCACGAATTTCATGAAAAAAAATGTATGTTAGTTAAATAAATGTGTCGATTAACGTAGATCAGTTTACTACCGAAACAAATATTTCATAATATATAAGATTTTAAAATTAGATAACATATCGTATATCTGCTTATAAAATCAAAATCAAAACGACAAAAAAATTAAAATTTACTTGAATAATTTCACTTCTCTCAAATAAATTCATAACAATCTCAACAAGATATTTTAAACAGGTATTTAAATAATGTATATATAAAATACTACAATATGTCACGCATAAATTACTCATATGCATACTAAATAATTAATTATTTTGAAAGAAAGACATAAAAAGTGTAGACATGAATACGAAATTTGTTTTCTGAATATGTCCAATGATTATTAAATAATTTATTGTGCATATATATATATAAATCAAATGACGATTATTATAAGTACATATGCGTTGAGTGTTAACCTGTAATGTGATGACCTTGACCAAAATTGTCAATTATTTTAAACAAATTATAAAAAAAATATGGATACAAATTAAATCAGTATTATATGCTACTGATTTGAAATTAAATAATAATATATATAACAATCAAATTTATTATAATACAATAAAATAATTATTTATCGAAAAATTAATTAAATATAAATGGTACAGGATAATTTCATGCATTGTGAAATGGTTAAATTGTCATGATAACCTTCTTCATGCTCTATCGCTATTTGATAATTCAATTGTATATATATATTTTTACTTCGCAGGGTCTATGAAAAAATATAATTTTAAATCTATATAAAATCAAAATACTTTTAGATTTTCTATTTTAATGAAGTTAAATTTTGAAATTTTACTAAAACAAAGGGGTTTTTTTTTGTTAATTGGTTATGATTTTTATGACATTAACTCATGAAATAAGGGTCTATAAACCTCATATTTGAATTTTAAAACAAAAGCTAAAACGTTTTTCTTTAATCCTTTATCGTTAGTTTCACTAAATTTTCGATGGCAATTCAACAGATAAATTGTTTAACAATTACAATTTAATTATAATAAATGAAAAAATATATTAATCATCAAATTTCTATCATACAAATTTTGCGAATGAAGTACGAATGTGATAAATGGTAAATGTAATTATGCAAGCAAAAAAAAAATAAAACCAATTGTTATTATGCAATTCATATTTCTAATAACTATACATGTATATATATTTAGGTATATAATTTTTTTCTTTCTTAAATGTAAAATTCCGTAATGTTTCATAAAACCATTCATATATTATGTAGACAAATATCTGTCTTTCTTATTTATATATATATATATATCTGCATATGTAAAACTTGAAACATTTATTTTCAATTTATAAAGAAAAAATAATATAAGAAAAAAAAAACAAACCATTTGTAGTAATGAATTGAATTATTCATAAGATTTACACTTTTACACTTTGTGTTTATTCATACTCTTATATGTATAATGTCTTAAGTTATATGTTGAATGCATAAAAATATGCTGCACAACGTCGTACATAAGAGTGAAATTAATTTTTTTTCTTTATTTCACGTTCAATTTTATATGTGTATATATAAAGATAAAGAAAATCTATATCTATGTCACTAGATCAAATGTAATTGTATATATAATATATATATGAAATTTACCAATGGATGGATTGTTTGTTGTATAAATATACGTACATAAATAAATATATTATACCATTGTTAGATGGTGCATGCATTTTAAAATATACAATAATGAATGTGTATATCTTGCAATGAACTATCACATTTGTGTGATTATTACATATATATATATATATATAAAGTATTAATTTATTTCTATTTAATAATAGCGTTCGTTCATATATGCGGTAAAATTATATTATGCAAGAGATTTTGGATGATTTTTTTTTTTTTTTAAAAGAGAAAAAATAATAAAAGGCATGATAGCATTATTATGTAATTATTTTATAAGCACGCATATTCTTAAATGAAATAATGTACATACATTTTAGTTTTTATTTAGTTTTTGCAAATGCGATTTTCATGCAAATAATTCAAATTATAAATTATATGTAATTGAAAATTAAGCTGAAAAAAAAAATTTAAAGAATTGTTAGATGATTTGTAAATAGTTTTTGGTAACAAACAAAACTTTGAAGACTTTTTAATAGGTTTATTTTTATGCTAGAAAGGATTATTTTAACAAACGAGATAATTAATCAAAGGTTTTTTAGTATATATTTCTGATTTGATTTATAATTCTATAATTTTGAAATTTTATATTGACAAACAAAAAGTTAAGAGGAAATAATAAAAATAATATATTGAATTATATAGTTATAATAATCTATATGTTATTGATGATAATCTACGCCGAATTATCACCATTCTATATTATATATTAAAAACAAAATTAGACAGATGACATCAATCGATATGATCGTTTATATATATATTAATACTTAAATATTTAATATACTTATTATCATTAAATTATAATAATTTCATTCATTATATTTAGCGTTTATTTAGCAAATAAACTATACAAAACATGCACAAAAATAAATAGCCAAACAAATAGATTTCAATGACAATTAAATTTACTATATTGTAAATTTACTATATACTATATACATATGTATTTATAAAAAGTAATTATTACCAATTATGAACATTCTACCAAAATTATACACTTATTATATTCTGTTGTTTGTTCATATTTATATTCATATATTGTATATAATGGTGAAAAAAAATCGAAACATAATTATTGAAATGAGTGATTATAACCAAAAAAAAAACAGATTTATATTTGTTTTAACTATTTATTATCATTATTGTTATATTGTTCAAAACAATTTCTTGGCTCCGATCACAGTAAAGTTAATTCTCGAAGTGATTTTAAATATTTTCTACTTTTTTCTATTACTTTTTCATCTATGTTTTTCATTGAACCTATTGAACATTCGGTTTTAAGAAGTTATTGCCGTTTTGTCACAATTTTTTCTTCACCAGATATTAATTACTATACATATAATGCGACTTACTAAATTGAATTACTTAATTTCTTCTTTATGTGCATATTAGTTAATATTATATATGTAAATATAATTTGAATAAACATATTCAAACCAATTTTGATTTCAAATAAACCAATTAATAATCAAATTATAATATATATATATATAAAACGATAAAAACATTTATCAATCAAATCAAAACGAAAGTAAAATATATATAAAAAGTTTATCACTTAAAAATATTTTTGTCACATTTGCCATATTATATAATTTAACCTTTTAAAATGATAAGTGTAAAATTTGTTAATATACATATGGATATCGTATAACGATAATTAATATCATGTCCTTGTTCCATGAAAAAATGCGATTAAAAAAATCATCTGTCTGCAATATTTTATCTATATATATATATATATATATAGAGGTACTTTGAAATTTATTCCGTTTATTCAACTTTTTAATTTTTTTAATATAATTCTGGTGATTATTGAAATGTTGTTACTTAATTTTATTGTATATTTCATATTATTATTTATTTTTATTTTTTTTACTTTTATTTCCCATTATTTTTATTATCGCATTTGTAATTGAATGTTTTAATTTTATTGAAAATTCATTAACATTTTTTTTTATGATTATTTGTTTATAGGTTTTTAATATTTTTCAATTTTCTGTTAACTAACATCGAATTTCTAACATATTTTTATGGTTAAGATAATTAAAAATCGCTATTATTATTCAAATCCGTGGTTTTGCTCTATAATAATGACAAATCATATCTCAGTATGATAAACATTTAGATTATATTGATTCTTAAAATTGAAAAATACTAAAAGATCTAATAATATATGGAATCCATAACAAGTTTAAAATATCTACTTACGTGTTTCAATAATTGCAAAAACTACATTAAAGCAAATACAAAGTATTCCAGCCAAATTAATGAATGCCATTGATTTATTAATCATTGTTTTTCCACCTCTATTTTCCAAAAATTTATAATCGCCCTAAATTCGTATTACAAAAACAATTAAATTTGCACTATAATACCGCGTTGTTGTATTTATTGATTGGTTTTTTATAAAGTATGTCTATAAATAATTTAAATCACTGTTACTTTAATGGATAATGTTTATTTATTTTTTTTTGTATTAAATTTGGTTACTTATTTTATCATGCACGATATCAATATTAAAAAAAAAAAATAAATATGCAAAAAAATTTTATTTAAAAATAATAACTCTATATTTATTTTTCTTTCAAATATTATTATATAACACTTATGTATTATAATATATAAATTTTATTACTTAATAGTTTTTAATTTTTATTATTCAATAGCAAAAAGTAATTATATAAACTATATATTAACTGCTTTCGTATTTATGTATATTAGATATTTATATATTGTTATATATGTAGAGTAATTTTTAATTCACTTCACTTAATATATGCCCGTATCACCTCAAAATCACACGGAATAGACTAGTTTATTTAATAAAATTATAGTGAATTAGAAATGTTTATTAGAATCACAATATACGACCGTATATAATTATTTTGGTAAAATACTGGTTATTATGCAGATTTATTTCCCATATATTTATATTTAGTTTTTATTTATTATAATATACGTTCAAACTACACCGCGTTGCAATATTTGGTGTGCATTCGAATAAATGATTTTTACAAATAAACGTTAACATCATTATTTTATCCACTTTTATATATATCGTATAAATTTTATTTTATTTATTTTTTTTTCCGTAAATTATTTCGGTGGGGTTTATATGGTTATGGTTATATATATATAGGTATCTATATTATATATGATGTATATGATGGTAAATGGTATATTGATATGGTATATATATGGTATGAATGAACAATTTATTAAATAATATTTTGTTTTTTTTTTATTTCATATTTCTTTTATGCTATTTAGGTACAGCCTGTTTATAAATATTTTTATTTATAAAACTGAATATATTAATCTATAATATTTTTATTTTATAAAAAAGAGACAATTTTTTTACCTGATTTTTCGATTTGTTCATTATGAATTTTAAATTTTATATGGACACAATAGCAATAAAAATGTAGACGAATAATAATGAATAACTGAATTCATATATTATTTTTATGTTAATATAAGCTATAAAAGCACGGATTATAATATTTACAACATCACCAATAGTATCATTAACCAAAAGTACGATGTATAAAAAAAACATTCTTTCATAAATATTGAATGCATTTTTTTTTTTGATATAATATGAATTATTAATCCTAATAAATTGTTTCGGCTTTATTCAATCGAATTCTATAATTTAACTGCATATTAACGATATATAAAATATATAAAATATTAATTTTTTTTTATATCTGTTAAATCAAATTATGATTATTATTAAAATTTTATGTTAAATGAAAATAAAAATTAAAAAAATTACAAAATCGTTAAGCGCGCGTGCTGCGCATTTATTTGTTCTCATGAACGATATATCGATTAAATATGGGTCAAAATATATGTCTATCAATTAGAATTTTTTTTTCCTGTTCATATAAAAATATTTTAATAATGTCCATGAAGATATTTTTCTTTTGTCTTAAAAAATTCAAAAAAAAAAAAAAAAAATGATAATAAATAATAATCTTTAATTTCAAGATCATAATACGGGATATCTCAGCTATATATTAAACAATAAATATATACTTATCCCCATATATGACTTCATCTTAATTAAATTCATACAGCGAATAAGTTATTAGAAAGAAATTAATTTTTCTTACAGAATTCACCGAAGATGTTTGTTAACAAGTTTTGTATACAATGAACAGGAATCCAAATTCTACTATATCATGTATTAGGATTTGAAATTTATAAACATAGACGATTTGACAATTATGATCAAGATGGAATCACCTGTATGTATATACATTAAATTATTAAATATATTAATAGACAATAGAAAAATTAAATATTTTTTTTCAATAATCGAGTTGATTTTTATTAATGTTTTATATTCATATTTTTATGTTATTAATAAAATATTTAAATTAACATAATTCTTTTAATTACATAACTTACATAATTAAAAAAATATTAAATTTTAATTAAAATTTATCAAAAAAAAAAAAATATAATCCGATGGTATTTATAAACACAAACAAGTGATATTATATATAACATAATAATATTCAATGTTAGAAGAAAGTAATTTAAGTTCATGGTTTTGTTTATATATAGATTTTGTTTCTATAGAGATGGTTATTCTTTTGGGTGGGCTTTAATTATTTTTCAATATTTCAATTACATAACAGTTCAATTTTTTCTAATTTAATTTTGAACAATAATAGTAATTGATTTTCTGTTAAATATACATTTTCACGACATATATAATTCTATACTATGGTTCTGCGGATATGTCTAAAAGAATATATGGTTGAAACTAAGAATTTGCTTTCAATTTTATTATTATTTAATTTAAATTGCCGAATTTTTATAATTAAATATTTATTATTTGATTTGATTTAATTTTGACCTTCAGCTCATTCAATTTTTTTGTTTTTAATGCATTTATACGAATTGAAAAAGTCATTAATTGTATTTATTGTTATTATATATCTTTGCTGAATATCAATTAGTTTATATGGTAAACAATACATATAGTAGGTATTTATTTATAACGCGATAACTTATCATCATACATATACATCGTGTATATAAATAATTGTATGTGTGTAAAATTTAATAAATTTGTAAAAACTATACGTAAGAAAAGAAATAAATTTTCATTTTTTTATATATATATTTTATTGTTTCATATATTAAATTGTGAAACTTTTGTTTATATTCAGAATTTTTTTTTCTATAATTATAAATATATACGAATATATGAATCGTATATTGATGATTCATATATAAGAACTTTAACCTTGTTATATTTCTTTAAAATAATGACGAAACAATTGTTTTATAATATATATTTTATATTGTATATTTTTCAAAACAATAACCATTTATTAATTGGTATATTATCATATTATATAATATATTTTTAATATTCATTGAAGCATATATTCAAATGTATGTATGTATGCAGGGATATATTCATTCACCATTCAACAAGAATATTTAAAATCACTGTATATTTTAATATATTATATTTATGTTAGAGATGTCACAATATAAGATATGAATCTATATATATATATTTATTTTGTTTTGAAATATTGTTATCGTCGTCATATATATACCAATGCTCTATAATATTATTTATTTATTTTTATTTTTGTTAAATTGTATCCGGTTCATCCATATCCGATATTGTTCAATTTATCCTTTATAACCAGGATTACCTTTTATCCCTCAGAATGTTCACCATTAATTCATTAGAATATAGCGCAAATGTTGATAGGAATTATTTTCAGTATTATAAATACATTTTTTTACACAAACATTCACTGATACCTTCATCAATCTAAATATAACGTAACGCAGATGAACCGTGGGTGGTTTTAATTATTCAGATTTAAATTGAAAATAAAAACAAAATTAATTAAAATAATATTACATTTATTTTACTAAATTGATTGATAAGAACAGGCAAAGTTTTATATTATAATGAGTATTCGAAATGATAATATATTAAATTATTTTTAAACTATCTTTAAGTTATTGACTTATACATTATTATTATATTCAATAATTCAATAATATATATTTATACACTACAATATAATATTAAGGAATTCAATAAAATAAAGGTAAATACAATAATAATTATTATTATTACTATTGATCAATTCAATTATATACTATTTTAGAAACAAATAATAATAAAGAAAATATTACAATGCAAATTTGAAGGTTAATTTTCATGTGTATGTGCAAATGACGATGCTATATAAATATAAAAAAAAATTTAAATTAAATTAAACTAATAAAATATCGAAGTAATTTAATATTTGTGCGTGCTCCTCAAACGTGATCATTTTTCATATATATATATTAGGGTAACTATTTTTCACCGATGGCGTCGGATTTAGCTCTTCCACACAAATTATCTTCATACAACCTTAGAAACGCTAAATATAAAATTTTAGCAAAATCGGTTAATATTTAGAGGTCGCGCAAAGTCGATTTGTAGGTTAAGTACCCGATTTTTTCAAGCATTCTCAGCTATATCTCCAGAACGGGTAAGTTTATAGCTTAGGTTAGTACTAAGTGGTAATATTATTTTATTAAAATGCAACTTTTCTCCATACATCACATCATTGAGAAGCGACTCCAAAACAAGATGTCCATACAATTTTTGATTTTTTGAAATTTTCAAAAATTTGGGATTTAAAGCTTAACGAGACACCCGGTGTTGTTCAAATGTATGAAAGACTTACTATATTTTTATAAAACACGAAACTTTTTCATGGACGACGTTATCATAAAGTGAAAGGCAAAAAAGTTTTAGAGCAAATATTTAGTTTTTTTTGAAATATTCACATTTTTCAAAAACGGGAATAGAAAACACACAGTTTTGGCAATTTTATATGTCCGGGTTTTCCACAATAACCTATATTTTATCGGGAAGAGCTATATTATGTGTTAAAACTCCATATAAGGTACTCAGGGATGATGAAACAAATCAAAGCAATGACATCAACGCTAAACAAAATTAACACCCACAATAATAACTCATGAAATAATTACCAAAGGAATAGTTAATTAAACGCATCTTCAACATCAAATTATTATATTAACAATACATTTGATAATTCATGATTTTTAATTTTAATAACATTGTTTAAATAATATTGTTAATGGAAATAATAAATGAAAAAAAAATTACATTTCCAATTACAATTTACATAATGATATTTGTTGTCGTTTATTTTTACGACAACAAATATCATTATGTAAATTGTAAATTGTACGCATTTATCAGGGATTTTTTGTTAGAGTTGGGAAATTGTTTGTAGTGGTGCTCGATTAATTGAAGTAGAAATTGTTTTTGATCTTCCTGGTGAGTCAATATGCTATTAAAATTTGTTAATAAACTTATTCCGCCTTCGGTTGGATCATTAACAACAATACATTTTTTAACTATATTTTGAATGGCTATGTAATCTTCATTACATTTCTAATTTTGTAAGTTAACATTAAGAAAAGACGGCCACCTATTTTACACTATAATATTTAAAAAATCTAGTGTTTGCGATGATAAAAAAATCGCTAATTTGAATAACAATGCATTATGTACAGTATTTTTAACTGTGAAACCTTATTATTATTCAACTAACATTATTATTTATAATATACACCGTTCTATCAGCTTACTATCAGGCTATATGTAGAGAGAATGTTGTATATTGATTTGATGTTGAAGATGCGTTTAATTAACTATTCCTTTGGTAATTATTTCATGAGTTATTATTGTGGGTGTTAATTTTGTTTAGCGTTGATGTCATTGCTTTGATTTGTTTCATCATCCCTGAGTACCTTATATGGAGTTTTAACACATAATATAGCTCTTCCCGATAAAATATAGGTTATTGTGGAAAACCCGGACATATAGAATTGCCAAAACTGTGTGTTTTCTATTCCCGTTTTTGAAAAATGTGAATATTTCAAAAAAAACTAAATATTTGCTCTAAAACTTTTTTGCCTTTCACTTTTTGATAACGTCGTCCATGAAAAAGTTTCGTGTTTTATAAAAATATAGTAAGTCTTTCATACATTTGAACAACACCGGGTGTCTCGTTAAGCTTTAAATCCCAAATTTTTGAAAATTTCAAAAAATCAAAAATTGTATGGACATCTTATTTTGGAGTCGCTTCTCAATGATGTGATGTATGGAGAAAAGTTGCATTTTAATAAAATAATATTACCACTTAGTACTAACCTAAGCTATAAACTTACCCGTTCTGGAGATATAGCTGAGAATGCTTGAAAAAATCGGGTACTTAAGCTACAAATCGACTTTGCGCGACCTCTAAATATTAACCGATTTTGCTAAAATTTTATATTTAGCGTTTCTTAAGGTGTGTGAAGATAATTTGTGTGGAAGAGCTAAATCCGCCACCATGAATTCACTTCCATACAAAAAATGGGCAACCTAATATATATATTATCAATTTTAAAAATTGTACTTTGACTGTTTTTGTACGCAATAAAAAATTTTTATTTATTTTCATTTATAGTATATTATTTTATATTTTTTTTTTTTTAATTATTTTGTCACTTAAGTGCTATATATGCTATATAACAAAACAATCCCAGGCTGGGGATTCATTTTTTTTTTTTTGTATTTGTTTTAAATAAATTAATTTAAAATTCTTTTAAATAATAATAATAATAATAATGATATATAAATTATTGTTTTTTTTTTTACATCAAATTCATAATTAATATAGTAATATTAAGATAACATTAATACCGCATACAAATGTAAAATAATACTACGTATATAGTCTTAAATTAATTTCACTGCACATCAAATTCAAATATAGAATAGAGAGTACATCATCAACAATAATTATTCAATCAACCATAATTTAATTGGAATTTTTGAAAATACATTATTCCATAAACCGGTAAATATATCTGCTAAACCATTTTCTAAATCACCACGTAATTCTGATATAACTTCATTTGCATTTTGATTTAAAAACATATTCAACGATGAACCCAATACTTTATTACCATTAAATAGATTATTTAAATGTATTCGCATCCCACCAACTAAAAATGTCACTTTCATTTCTTCAATGTGAATGACTTCCTAAAAAAATTGAAACAAAAAACAAAACTCTATTAAATTTTTTATTCACAATACAACTTTTAAACTAAATAAACATTTTTAAAAGAATATTTCTAATTAAATATTAATTTTCACACATATAAGATTAGAGTTTTAGTGGAAGATTCGTTGTGGAAAATCTATATATAGAATATATAATATTTTCATAAACTTATAATGGAAATTAAATGTAACTCTTATAATAAATAATCTATTATAATAGTTTGCATAGTTGTGAGTATAAAAATAGAAAGACAGCATTTTAAAGTATAACTATATGAATATAAACATAAATATATATAGATAGCAAAATAAATGTCATTAGATTATACATATATTGAATTCTAATATGTATGTTAGTATAAAAATAAATCATTGCATCTAGATCCGTATAAATTGTGCATGTATAAATACAAATATAGAATTAAAAAACGAAAAGAGTTTTAATTCATCATTTCATTGCATGCAATTGATTAGAATATAAATTGTAAATAAACAGGTCATTGATTTTTTTTTTATTTTTTGTTATATTATAATTTTAATTAAAAAATATTTACACATAAATATAGAATTTTGTATATTAAAATAAATAAATGAGAAAAAAAATTGAATTACGTATTTTGCGTATTGTTTATATATTAAATTAATTACAGAGATTAAATTTTGTTTTAATTTTCAAGTAAATTATATATTATAATAATAAAGACATAATGTAAGAAGAAAAAAATAAACTGAATGAATGATAATAATGAAAAAAAAAAATCATTACAATAATATTTATCAAAAAATAATAAAATAATCAAATCCAATAAATATTAGTAATGTGGTATAATATATTAGTAGGAATATCATTTACTTTGATGTATTTATTTTGATATTGCTATTGAGTTAATTTATGATCACGGGGATAATGATGAAAAGAAGTTCACAATAAATGCTACTAAATTTAAAGCTAAAAGAATGAAAATGACTTGTGTAGATTGCAGACAATAGATTAATCTAGATTAATTAAATATAAAAATCAAACAGAAAATTTTTGAAATATTCTTAATTCAAAACAATCGAATATAATTATTTATAATACAATTGTTTTACGTATATATGCACTTGATTTAAAACAAGAAATATAAAGAAAATCACAGAAACTTATCGGATGAACAATGTGCGATTACATTTATTTTGCATATTTTTAGGTGAATATATTTTTTCTACATAACATATTTGAAAAAAATAATTTTTTTATTTAAATTTTCATATAATCATTTTTGAATACATACCTCTGGTTTTTTCTTTATACTAATTTTGGTATACACTGAACTCTTAACATCTTTCATACTCATTGCAACTGAACCGCTACCAACTAATGGTAATAATAAAATATTACCTTTTAAATTGTAAACAGCATCAATCCGTAATCTTGGTATATCCAAATCAAAACTTAATAAATTATTTTCCAGATCCAAACTAAAATTGGGTTTGTGTTTTTTGAAAAATTTATTAATATACAGTGATTGTGTAGAGATTTATTAATTATATATATATAATTACCTGGCACGACTAACAGTTGTATTTCCTGGCCCTTTAACACTTAAATTTTTAAATCCACCTGATAATGATAGGGCTCCATTACCTTTTGATACGTGAACGGAATCGATGATTAATGGTTCAAAATGTTCAATACCTAATTCTGGTATACCACGTGCTAAATTCGGAAACATTCCTTCAAACATATCTCGAAAACAATTATCCTCATTTGGATCTGTTCGATTACATACCTTTACCCAATCGGCTGTAAATATATAAACGGGATATAGTTTTATAATTGTTTAATTATAATATTTTTTGTATATCCTAACATTTAAAAAATCTTCAAATAACCACAATAATCACTTTTCTCATATAGATATAATTTGCATAATTAACATCTAAAGTTTTTTTTTTTTTGTTTAATTGTATATTAATAAAGTACAAAAACGTTTAATAAACTTTTTGTGTTAATTAATAATAAGAGAAAAATCATAATTTTTATTACATAATATTATTTGTTGTGTGGTTTCCCTGGGGCGGTGATGTTATGGTTTTGTATTAATTCATAGGCATATTTTAAAAGATTTTTATTGTATTTTACTTTCATTTGACATTGTTTTGCTTTAAAATTAATATTTTATATTGGCGAATATTTACGGATTTGAATTATTAATTCAAAAATTCATTTTTATTATCGGCACGTTTTCAATTTTCGGATTTAATATATAACACAAAAACAAATAATATATTTTTAAATAATTCTTTGTTGATAAAACAAAAAACAATTCTTTAAATAATAATAAATCGCCCAATATAAATTAATTAAATTGATTGAAAAAAGTTACTTTCATTTTTTTTTCTATTTTTATTAATCCATATATCGCTATCGTATATCAAAAACAACAGTTAATAATTTATTTTTTCTAATATATGTTATGTCAAATGGGAATGTTAATTGAAATTGTAAATTAAAATTGCTCTACAAATTTGTGTGTTTTCAAATCAACATATATATAGTTACGACGAAATTAACAACATGTATAACAATATTAGAATGTTTATGTTTACAAATTTGTATTGTAATTTGTCGGGTAATAAGATACACCACATTGAAGACAGATTTATAAATTAGTTTCATTTCATATAAAGCTATATATAAATTGTATATTATTATTATTATTATTGATATTATCATATGCGTTTATAATTAAAATTACATCATTGCAACAGTGTTATGGTCTACCAAAGATTTTTTTTTATAAAAGACTATAATAAAAGTTATATTTAAACATTTAAAGTATTATATACAAAATTTATAAAAAAAATTAAAGTAAGGCAACAAAAATGAATGAATTTGGCACAGGTTTTTTTTATTTTTTTATTTGTTATATATCATAAAATAAAAGTAAATGTTTTATATTTAGTTGGATAATTTATTGTGCTATAGATCAAAATATATACCATTTTTATTATATACATTTTATGTGTTATGTAAATAATTAAAAATATTAAATTTGATTATTATAATATATCTACATATATATATATTTTGAAGTTATTGAATAATATTTTTAAATAGAATAAACTATAGAGTGATTGTATCAAATATTTAAAGTATTAAAATTATATTTAACATTACTTTAAAATCAATTTAATCGATATATTGAACCCATTCATTCAGGAACTAATGGATAGGAAACATTATATGGTTAGGGTATCGATATACAATTCGATTTAATATTTCCTCAAATTCCGAAATGTTTCTTATTCAATAATCGACGATGTAGAGATGTAAAGTTATAAATATGTTAATTTATTCAAATAAAGTTGAATGAAATTCAAATGAATTCAAATTAATATGGATAATTAAAAGTTATGTTTCAAAAATAATTTTTTTTTTTTGTATCTTTTGAAATCTTTTTTATCTTTTTATTATGAAAGTATATGATATTGAAATTAATCAAAAAACTATATTGAATTTTAGATAATTAGATCTTTTTTTTTTTTTTCGGTTTGTTTCTTTCTTCTTTTTAAACACATCATTTGAATGCATATTAATCAATAAATATTTATTGGTTGTTAATTGAGCAAGGGGTTTAATAAATATAATTTATAACATTATATTGAAATATATTAAAATTCAAGGTATTCAATATTTTTACATAAAATTTTAATGATTTTAAGTGCATTATATGTGTAAAGTATAACAAACGATACAATATCGATATAATATTTCATACAATCTGCGTATATGTAAAATGATAAGAAATAAGGTATTAAAGGTCATAAAGGTTATTCATCTTATATTTATACAATATTGTATAAAATGTAATCTATTTGTGAAAGGTGTCCTTCCTCATAAACCTTCTTCATAAACTTTTCAGAACTGTAAAACAATAAATATTAAGGTTTAAATATAGTAAGGTAAACAATTCATCAGATTTAATGGCATACAATTTATGAATTCTACTAGGTCACATTGATATAGGAAAATGATGGATGTAGGATTTCTGTTTATAAATAATATTATATATTGATAATAACTGTGTTTCCCCAATGTCATGTCTTTGGCGATACATAAGGAATTTTGTGTTGATAAATCAATTGTTTAAAATTTCATTAGTCCCTTGGAAAAATATTAATTTACCTATTCATGTATGGTAATTTGCACTTTTTTATTATATTTATATAGTTCATGACAAAAAGGAATATTATTATATAGTTTTATAACAATTTTTACTAAATGTTTACCCAATACTAAATGTACTTACGTCTTTCCGTTAATTGAGGTGCATTATTGATAATTTCTCTACTAGATCCTCCATATGTGAAAGCTATCATATGATAAGTGGCTGCTACACAAAATAATAATTTCTTTTCAAACATATTGAGATTTTATTTATTAATTTTTGGTATATTACTAAATCTTTTTTCTTTTTATGTCAATATATTTTATATAATTTTTTTTAATATTGTTTTTATAAATTATGCAATAAAAAAATTTTAATGTTGCTCACTAAACAAAAAAAAATAAAAATAAAATCGTATAAATAAAACAAGTAAAGTAAAAACCAGATTTTTAATTAAAAAAAAAAAAATATTACACCAGAATAAACTTTAATATATAACTCGTAGTCTCGTACACGCATATGTATATTTAAATATAAATATATTATTTAATTATTTTCACTTTCAATAAATATGTAATCAGAAAAACAAAAAAATCGCAAACTTAGAAGAAATTACAAAAAATAAAAAACATTACACACCAAAGAATTTCCAGTTAATTAATTTTTAGATTTTAAACTCTTTATTTCAATAATAATAATCCATCCATCGAAACTCAATGAAAAAAAAAACACAAACAAAAAAATTTTTAATATTTTTAATCAACTGACAACTGATCGAATTAACTTAAATAAATGTATTAAACAACAACCATTCCGATCTGATGCTTTCATACAAATAAAATTTTTCGTTATGTGGTACATAATAATTTCCATCAACTTCTTTTGTTTATCGCTGATATATTTATATATATTATTATTACTTATATTTATACATATATAGTATATATGAAATGTGCATCATGCATGGTTAAGTTTATCAATATATATTTATATATGTACATATGTATAATAATTAGCATATCATAAAATGGTATATATAAATAAAAATAAACATTGTATATATATATATATCATGAAAAATATTTCATAAAGTTTAACCAGATAATGCAGGGTCGATTTTTCTTTATCAAAAATATCAGGGACATTTCACAATGATATATTAAAAAGAAACTATCATACTTTTTGAGTAATAATGAATTGTTATTATATATGCGTAAAGGAAATATTAATTTAAAGATAACTTTATAAATTTTGAAATTATTATATGTGTATTTAAGGTTTTGGAAAGGTGTTTAAAAAATAACTGTCCTTTCATGTGCGATTGTGATATATATTTCCGGGATCATTTTCAGGTAAACGTACGAGTTGAATAAAGGATTTTCTGTTGATTTGTATCGCGGTCTTTGAACTAGCAAAACACATTACAATATCCTTTAGATCCACATATATCATTTTTATAATGTGCCCCAATTATTGTGATATTTATTCTGATATTTCCGCAGCAGTTACTATCCTATTTCAATTTTAAATATTTAATAATTTTCCAATCCAATTCTGTAAATTATGCATAGTACCACTATATACGAAAAAAAAAATTACTATACATTGTTACAATTGAAAAATCAATAAAATATTTTATGTTTAGTTTGTTCTAAAATTACACAATATGTATGAAAATTCTTTATGTGCAATTAACATGCTATAACAAAAATATTTATGTATTATATTTGAAAACAATGATAAAAATAACCATATAAATAATATGCTAAAAATAGGTGAATTGCATAAATTTTGTTAAAGGTAAATATTTTATATTTATATTATATCCAAAACATATACGCCGGCTGAAAAGTTTTCTGATATCACATCATATTTTACGGTAAATTCTACATTTAGATTAAGAAAAATTCACTGATAAAGGAAATTTTGTTTCAGCCTCTATTATGCATTATTCAGTTCTTGAGAATTGAAAACAAATGAATTTCATTTTCTATATTATGATATGGAATTCAATTTTAGTAAACTTAACAAATTCCAATGCAAAACAAATGAGGAATTTAAATAAAAATCACAATCCACATATTGGCAAAAAATAATAAGAGAATTTTATTTAAATTTGTTTACCTTCGTTTCATTTTCATTCGATGGAAAACTTTTTAATCCATTCGTGGATCATTTTATAGTGTAATTCACATAAACGAAAAGATCAATCATTAGAAAAATATTTTTAGTCATTATAAAAATGTCTCTATAATCGCAATGTATATATATCCTCAACTTCCTATAAAATTGATAAGTCATTGCGTATTCATTTGTGTATATAAACAGAAAATCAAGTTCCTATTTTTATTTTTTTTTAATGATCTACGATTTGAATGAATAATTTTGCGTATAGTATTCAAATCGATAATCACAAATGACTTAATGGATTGTATATATTCATATAGGATGGCTATTTCTTTGCATCAATGATATTTAATTATATAGTAGTTTAACTTAAAATGAAAAACTATGTATTTTTTATTTTTTTTACAAAATTATATGTATATATAGGCATAATATTTGTATGGAGAAAGTAGTAGCGGAATTGATTATATTTATATATTTTTTGGATTACATAAATACCAAGTTTTTTTCTTCTTATAATTGTATTAGTTTTGTATTTTGTTTATTATCAGTTTAAGTTTAAAATAAAAGTATAAATGTAAATATAAATGTCAGAGTCAAAGAGGCTTTACATCATTAAAAATAAAATACCAATAGATAAGTACATATAAATTAAATCACAAATACACTTATTGATTAGATTCAGTTGTATATAAAATACATATATTTTCGTATGTATATCACAGCAATTCACATAATTTTATTATCGATTCGATTTTGATAGTTATGTTATATATATAAGAAGAAAGTTTTTCACTTTTTATTTGTAAAACAAATAAAAATAAAAAAAATATTGTTTAATCGATGTTATGAAATTGTTTGTTGTATCTCTACACATGTATACTTATTGCTGGATTTTTATTTTTTTATTTTGTGAATATGGATTGAAATTTATTCAGAAAATAATGTATATACAATATATCGTTGATGATTTGATTTGATGGTTTTTTTTTATATCGTCTGTGAACAACGGAACTGAAATAATTTTTTTTAGATTTACTGCTGATTTATACAAGTAATATTTGTGTGTCACTGTGCGAAAATAATTTATGTATGGAGAAAATAAAATCATTTTATATTTCATTTGTATTAGCATTTTGTTTATTATCAGGTGCATTTTATGGTTGATCGAATGAAAGTAATTGAAATGTATTATATCATTTGAAATTCTACTGTTTTTATTATAGTCTTATTAAAATCTATATAGTTTTCCCTACACACCAAACAGCTCGGTTGGTTTATAATCGAGCCAACCGCCGTAATTTCAATTACATATGCATTTATGATGTACTTAAATTCAACAAATTCTTAATGAGTTTGCAATTTATGTAATATTTTGGTAAACAAAAAACTATATATATATACAATTATACATGGTTTTATAAACAAAAACATACTTTTGTTGACGTTCTGGTATATGAACTGAATGAATTACTATCGCGTATATATGCATTAATGCATTTTATAAATATATGATATTGTTTCTGTATAGAGCATTTTATAAATGTGTTTTAGTATTTTTCGTTTTAATATACAACTGTACAAATACTGTACAACTTAATTATAAAATTTATTGATTTTTATTTAAATTAAACAATGTTTAAAATATTGAAAATTGTATAGATTCAGGTGAACAATTTCGGATAAAAATCTATTTAAGATTTATAATTTTCTTATATTTTCATTAACACACACCTCTAACAACATTATAACATTTCGTAAATATTTTATTATAAAATGCATAATAATTTGAACATCCAAATTCCATGGTAAATATTTTCTTTTTCTTCTTTTTTAATTTTATAATTATAACATTTCCTTGTTTATTGTTTTTGTTTTGTTTTTTTTTACAAAAATGAAATATTTATTAATAATGTTTTTTTTATTTTACAATTAAACTTGAAACGTATAAATTAAATGGAACACTTTAAAACTATATTTTTTCATGTTAATTCAAAGTTAATCATTGAAAAAATATTCAAAGAACAAGAAAGTGCAGTGCACACGCAAAGTAAAGTTAATTTTGATTAAATTTTTTAAATCGGTGAAAAAAATGTACATTTTATTAATATTTAAATTATTTATGATGATTAACGTTTTATTAACTAATGGAAATCTAATTGATAATGATATTAAAAAAATACGTAAGTATACTGTGAAATTTATTTTATATAATAATCGTCGTTTTTATTAAATACAGACTAACCATCCATATATCCATATATAGCTGATTATTTAAAGGTGTGCCATCGCAAAGATCCGAAATTAAATGAATGTGTAAAGGAATCAATAGAAAATTTACGTGGAAAATTAGCTGAAGGTATTTTGGATTTACAAATACCGCCGTGTGAACCATTAGAAATACCAAAAATAACAATATCTCAAAATGCTGGTGCAATTAGTATGAACTCAGAATATTCGAATATTTTCATTCATGGTTTATCAAATTTTACATTGAGAAGTGTTAGGTAATGAATATTTGAAATTATATTTATTTTTTTTACTATTTTTAATTATAAAATTGATTTCCAAATCGAATAGAATTGATCCGGAAAAGAATAAATTTCGATTAAAATTATGGTTTTCCGAATTAAAAATGACCGGAGAATATCAAATTCATGGTAAAATTTTAATGATGCCATTAACGGGACATGGAAATTGTAGTGGAAATTTCAGTAAATAAATTTTTTTTCGTAATTCAATAGAATTTTTTTACTATATATAGAAAAGTAATTCATTTATAATTACAGGTGATATTGATGCTGTTGCATCGATGAAAGCCGATCGTGTTCTCAACAATAATCGTGAATACTTAAAAGTTAACGATTTATTTGTTGAATTTAATATTGGCAATGCAAATGTTCATTTAGAAAATTTATTTAATGGTGACAGTGAATTAAGTACAACGATGAATACATTTTTAAATGAAAATTGGAGATCAGTTGCAGCTGAAGTTCGTCCGGCAATAGAGGATACAATCAGTAATATTTTACGTAGTATAGCTGAAAAGATGTTTAATAGTTTTACATTAGAACAATTACTTCCAGAATAATTTTATTTAATTATATATTTAAACCTTATTATATTTATTACATTTTTTGTATTTATTGTATATCTGCGTATTATTATGATCATACAAATTTTTAAACATTTTAATATATACTGATACACAAATAGCGTTTCGGTTATTTTAACAATCTATCTATATAATTATAAATAATAAAAATCATATTTCCACTGAGTTTTTAAATACTATATATACATATATATACAACTTTCAGGTATACATCTATATTATTATAATTTTATATATACATATTACAAATTAAAGGTAAATAACACATTTATATACATAAATTTTCTTTTGAAAAAGAAAAAAAAAAAAGAAAATCACTGTTGTATTATAAATTTTTTTTTTTTAAATAATATATATATAAAAAAAAATTGGTTAAACATTCTATATCATAATTTTTTTAAAATTGTTTAATACATTTATATTTCGGGGTTACGTTACAACGGGAATAATTGATCGTATGTATATCGTCCAACAATTTTATTTGAAATATCTCTGATGTTACGTTCAAGGGCTCGTTCCACTAACGGTATAATATCCTTACTTAATAAATCAAAATTTTGATTGATAACATCATTTACGGCTTCGCCTAATAATCGATCACCATTAAAGAGATTTTTCAATTTAACTTGTCCCTTTCCAACTTTAATTTTAATTTTCATTTGTTTCATATAAACGAGGTCCTCATCACCATTCTTTTTCGTACCAACAAGTACATGCGATACTGATTGACAATTTGCTGGATAAAGAAAAAGAAATACATTATTATTTTATTTATCGTTAATTTTTATAGAAGAGATATTTTTATGATTACATTATCCTTATATATATATATATATATACTTACTGAAATTTCCTGTAAATGGTCCTGAACCCCGTATTGGCAACAACAAAATTCTTCCATTAACTTCATATGTCCCTTCAACATTCATACGTGGAAAATTGATTGCCATTTTATATTCTTTGCCATATTCAATAGTTCTTCACAATTATATATATAGAAAATAAAATTTATTTAATAAAAAAATAAAAACATTTTCAGTATTCATGCGAATTTTATAAAACACCTACTCAATAGTTTTAATATCAAATTCCGATGATCGATAAGCTACAAGATTTTTTATTGATATTTTGATACCTCCCGATGAACTTGATGCCGTTTCCGATATAATTAAATCGCCAACATTTATCGGATCAATACTTGGTATATTAATTTCTTTGATGCCATTTTTCAATAATGGTCGAATATGTTCAACACTATCTTTCATGCATTCAAATAGATCATGTTCATTTTGGCTTTTATGACATACCTTAAGATATGAAGCTGTGAAAATGAAATGAAATTAAATTAAGATAAAGAAAATGTCGTGTAAAAGAAATTGTAATTGTTAAATATTTAATAAATAGAACAATATACTTACGTAATTCATTTAATCCTTGACAGATTGTATACAATAATGTTGTTAACACAATAATTTCTATTCTATACACCATTTTTCTTTTTCTTAATTCCGTTTAACTGTAAAATAGAAATTTATAAATAGAAATAATTAAAATTTGTATTAAAAGATATTCCAAAATTATGTGGTCAACTAATCGTGTTAAAATTTATCATATTGTAAAGGAAAACTGAAAAAGCTTGAAATGCATTATTTTAAAATCGATACAAAATTATATGCATTCCATGATATGATGGCCAATATTTGAAATTAATTCAATTACAGCATATAACAAATCCATATAACATATTGTAAATATATAAACTAGAAAATAATTTCTCCGAATCTCTATAAATAAAAATATTTACAATATTTTACAATGTCAATTATCGTTAAAATCGAAAGTCATTATTGTTTACATTTGTTTATGCGAAACAGAAAGAAATTTATATAGTTAATATTAAATCAATAGCACAACTACAACAATGTATAATATTGAATAATTATATCTATAACCATCGGAAAATTTAAATCTTATTACAATGTAATGTATGCATAATTATAATATATAAGTAAATATAAAAACCTATAAATATTATATAGATTTAAATACAAAAAAAAAAACGGGCATAGAAATTGCAATGTCATGTGAAATGACTTTAATATAATTTATTTCGTTTACTTTTCAATTTTGTTTATTTTTTTTTTTTGATAGAATCAACCCATTTTTTAATTTTTTTAATTATATAATATATATAATGTTATAAATCCATAAAAATATAATTATTGTTATATTGAAAACATGTTAGAACTGAGGTCGATCTTGGTAAAATTTTCTGTGGAAAACTGAACCAATTTTACAATATTTTTAAAAATAATGCATACATTTTTTAACATTCTTGTTCACCTAACCACACCAATAACATTCTAATTCTGTGATTATATGTTTTTCACCAATTGCGAATTTAGCGTTTTATATAAAAAGCCAGTACTGGAAAAACCCCGCATAATTGATATGTAAACTTTAAATACACACAATTGACCATAATCGAATATACGAGTTTAAAATATACGAATATTAAATAGATATGTATAATGTAATATCGTTTTTTTTTAAACTTTGTTTGGTTAAAACATTGTTTAAATAAAAATTATAAATTAAATTTAAATAAAAGCGGCAATTTATAGTTAATATATATATTTGTTGTGTTTTATAAATGATTTCCTTATAAATATTTTCATAAATTGAAAATTCATCATGTGAATATAAAAATATTCAAAATACGTGCATTGAATTATTAATTTGAAAAATTTGTCCATAGAAAAAACACTATATATATATATAATTACTCATTTTACCAATAATAATCATTTTGTGATTTCAAAGATTTTTAAGATTCTTTGGAGACCTTGATGGAATGTTTATTATTTGAATTCATCATGCAATTATATTTTGAATAAACAAAAAAAATTCATTTACAACAAGCAACAAATAATTGTCAAAATTATTTCAAGTGATTAGGAAATTTTATTGGTTAGCTTTATCAATTCTTTTATTTTCACTATTTTTTCGATAACAAACTGATAACAAATTGAATGAATATTTAACACCTAAACAAAACCTGAACAAAATAAACAAATATTATTACACATATACATAAAACTCACAGCAATTTTGCAAAAGTCAAATTATAATTATCTGTATTATTATTATAAATTTATTTTCTTTTTACAACAACAAACAATCGCGGTTAAAAATAGCACTTTTGAACTAAATTAAATCAAATTAAAAAAAAAAACGAGAAAATATTTACAGTATATTTAATACAAATCGATACGAACTTGAACTAAAATAGTGAAAAAAAAATAAAAATAAATACACCTTATTATATTCAATATATATATATTTATCAATACACATAATTTTGTGTATTGCGTGAATTAATGCTTAGATTTGCAAATAAGTAATCAAATACAAATATATTTTATTTTCAAAAGTTGAATACCATAATTAACACAATAAATACAAATTGTATTTTATTATTAAATATTAAATTAATAAAGTATATATATATGATCGCAATTTTAACTCAAAATAAACTCTACCGGTATTACGAAATAATTTGGAATATTACAATAAATTTCAATTATCGACAAAAATTTGTTTAAAATTTGCAATTTAATAAACAAAAAAAATCCATATGTTTACCTTAAATTATTTGATTTATTTTTATATTTTTTTTTTATTAAATTATTTTACACACTCTATTCAAGTCAATTCAAGTAAATATATAACAATTTTTTAATAATTCTTTATTTTTATCGATGTTCATTTAGAATTTTCCGAACACAACTGACTGTAATATTCAATTGACATATTACTTTTATAGATATTGAAGGACAATATTTTTTTTTTAATATTATTATATTATAATATAGTTATATATAATTTATTATAAATATATATATATATATATATATATATATGTATATTGCAATTTTATATATTAGTTGCACTTTTGCTTACAAGTTTCGTACATATAGATATATACATATACTGTATATTATCGTATGATTGTATTTGTATATTACTCGACTATTGTTGTTTTTATTTTTTCTATTTCGATTCTATATATAAAAATATGTAATTGAATTCTGAATTTATAATTTCTTTATTATATGCATAATAATAAATAATACGGCGATATATCAAATGATTTTAATATTGTTTATAAAACCCATGAATAAATGAGATAACATTTCTTATATATACTAAATAATTATAATAACTTTATTTTAATTTTATATGTTATCGAATAAAGAGATAGCGTTTTTTGAATAAAATCACGTATAACAATAACTTTAATATCAATTCTGAACAATTTATAAATCAAATTTTGATATAGTTCATTTACATTTTCCCCTTATATGATTACCAGTTTTTCAATAAATTTACCTGAACGCTTAACCTGCATTTGAATTATCCACAATAAATCACACAAAATACTGTTACCTAACTTGAAATTTGATAAATGTTTTAATACAGAATAATACAATATAAAAAATTGAGTACGTGATACTGATGAGTACACTAATGATTAAGTCTAGTTTATGAACTTAATTAAAATTTGGAAAACTTTTTGAAAAGCAAAAGATTTTAAACTTTTCAATGAATATTCACGAAATGGAAATATTTCAGATTTATTAGGATGATACTCTGATGGTAATAACAGGATTACCAATTCCTAACACTATAATAATCATACATGTAAATAAAATACAAGGTGAACAACAATAAATAGTGTAAATTTTGATCTTATCATATAGGATTATCATCTTATTCCTTTTTTTTTATCTCTATTTATTAATTTATATGTAAATGTTAAAAAAAAAACAGGTTCGTCGTTTAAACTCTTTCGTATACATAAATAACTGATCATCGTTACAATAAACGATATAAATCTTCAGCAATTAAATTGAATACGTCAATGATAATGCGAATAATTTCAATCTACAATACAAATTATATTTGATCTGATATTTGTAATAAATATGTAAAATAAACATTTATATTATATACATATTCAATATGTATAGATTATTATAATTATTGTATTTTTAATTGTTATAAATCTGCATGAATTAAATTAAATTATATAATAAAATAAATTAATATAATGAGAATTAAATATTTTAATAGAAAATTATGTAATAGAGTTTTTCTTCTTTTTATTTTTTTTTTTTATGTCAAACGTATTATATACTTAATCAATTAAATAAGTAAACGTCAGAGAGATTATTTTGTTATTGTTTTTTGTTGTTTAATTGCAATTCGACAAACTAATTCAATGGATAAAACCTATATGAATCACATTGTATATATGCAGCATTTGGTTCGTTTATGTTTTATCTAAACACTATCTTTATATATACTATAATTTAACATTTGCATAAAGTCATTTTTTATATTTGTAATTTTTCATCCATTCAATTCTATTTTATAATTATATGCAAGTATATCTTAGGAAATAACGTATTGATGAAATTTTTAATTTTATTCACCACTATATATATAATATAATATTAACACCAATATACGGCAGGTATAGTGGTAGCAGCAGCAGCAGCAGTAGTAGTATAGTTACAATTTACAAGTTACAAGAATGATGGCAATGACATTATTTACTTGATATATTAATTTTTATAATTGCGCCTGCTGTACAGTTTGTATATGTAGTATATATACGAATGCAGAATAAATATTAATTGCATTTTTTTTATATCAAAATTAATTGTCCATAACTCGATATATATAAATAAAATTATTCTAATGAAAAATATTTTAAATATATTGTAATATTGTTAGAAATTTGAACTCTGCGTATATGTGTATTACGTTTTAGAACACATGTATATATATTTATATGTACCATGCGATTCATTCTGATCACTTTTATTCATTCAATTTAATTATATGAATTGTATATATAGGCTCATTGGAAAGGTTTAATTATAAATCATGATTATATAGATATTTTTATATGACCGATCGCTTATATTCTACATATAATTATATATAATATATGTATATATGTATATTAATTTTATTTAATGTTATTCAATTTTCTCGATCTCAAATTATTGTAAATATTCATATATATAGAATTGTTGTTAGATAAGTAATTTTGTGGTTTTATAATGTGAATTTTTGTATTTTATTTTTTTATATTTATTGTTCAATATTTATTGTTTATTAAAAGGCGTGATGCGAGTGTTAGTTGTTTTTATTGTTTACAAAACAGATGAAATCGATATATGCACCGAAATTCTTTGTATATAACCTTCTTTGTATATCTGGTACTGGTAAAATAAAAGAATTTTGGGTCGTTTTCAACGGCGATATTTTTCAGAAATCGAACGGCGTCTTTGCAGTCATTTATTTTTATTAAAGTTCTCTAAATAGTTGTCGTCATATGAAATCAAATAATATTAAAAAAAAGCAATAATTATTGATATCTTAATCGACTCTATAGAAATTATTGGATTAATTTTACATAATGCATTTAAATAAGTGTTATATTTTAAAAAAAAAAAACATTAAATCAATTGAAAATTAATGTTATTTTATTTAAAACGGTTGTATTTGTTATTCATAATATTTGGATTACTATCGCACACTTACTCATTTTAGTATTCATCCTGTCATGATTCAATATTTGACATATTAGAATTATTTATATTGAAATAAACCAAAACCAAAGAAAAAACTCCAAGCAAATGATGATAAGCGTGTGTGCGGTTATGATTATATATATTATTATTTTCTATTATTCATTTTATTCCGATGAATTATAAAAAAAAAAAAAAAAAAAAAGATAATTATAATAGAAAATATGATGATAGGAAAATTGAAGACGCAGACATTTCTAAATAATGCATATGCGAATGATATAACAATAAAATTAATTATATATATATAAATGTATTTGAATGATATTTGAAATTATTTTTACTGTCTGTTACTTTTTCATAAACAATTCTGTATAAGTACAAATTAAAAATTTATATCAGAAAGGTGATTTAAATAATTAATTAAAATATATTTTATAGTCGTTGAAATCTTTAACAGACAGACGACAAATATCTGTACATAATTATTTCTATAAATGTATATAGAATTCAATTGCATTTAATAGTCATTTATATATAAATTAATAAAATTGTTATATTATAATCTGAAATAATATCCATATTATATGCACGCAGTTTATAGATTAAATAGAAGATTTATTATATACTAACTATATATATATATTGATTTTGATGTCACTTTATTATTTTATTTTTTTATATCGTTAATTATAAAGTGTTTAAAATCTGATTTGAATCTGATTTTGCCATTTATACAGAACCATATAATCGGATATGTAATTGATATTGTATACATGATTTAATAATCCCTTATTACGCATTTGAGGTATGAAACTTTTTAGATTTATACAGTGCAAACAGTATTTTGCATTTTGATGCAACATTTTGAATTTAATATTCTTTAAAATTTTGAAATTTAACTCTATATCAAGCTAACTAACTCAATTCAATATATTCTTAAACTATACGGCCAACACTTAAATAAGATCCCTTGAATTTTTACAGGTATTAAACCATTCAATTATAAATTATAAATTATACAAATAATTTCAATTTCTAATATAATTCCATCGAATCGATAAAATTTGTTGAGCATTTAAATATTAAACAATTTCCATTATATTATGTAAATAATTTATTAATTTCTAAACTTTTTCCCTATAATCTATATATATATATATATATATATATAATATACTCAAATTAACATTCATACACACATAACATATATATATTTACCTTAAAATTAAACATTTTATCTATTTCTATATATACTTTATATTCGTTTTTCTTTTATCTTATTTTAACCTTTTATTTGTATATTGACTGAGATTTTATAAAATAAAATTAAAAAAAAAAAAAAACTAAATCATATACCAAATTCTATTTATACATAATACGAAAGATTTGTTGATTTTAAAACAACTATAAGACTAATAAATTATTTTAATAATCAACTAAAAATTGTTCTAATGGAATTTGTGAAAATAATCGATCCATAAAATTGGTCATTACTGTAGTTAATTTTCCACGTAATGCTGGTTTCATTTCTTTCAGCAATTCTTGTGCACTTGTATTTATGAACAGATTCAATGCAGCTTCTGTATAGATATATATATTTATATGAGAAAATGAATATAAAAAATTGTAATTATATATATAAAAAAAAAAATTAACAAGAAAAAAACTATTACGTATAACAGCATTTCCATTGGCAATATTATCAACACCCATTTTTATGTCTTTTACACTGAAATCCATTTTTGCTTGTTCCACTTTTAAATATGTTAAACCATTAATTGTTTCATGGGGTACAGCCTTAAAGTATACTTTTGCTCTGACTCCCTCTAAACATTTTTTTATAAATTTAATTATTTATTTATTTATATTTATATACATATATGTGCAATATAATATTTATAATTTGTATATATTGCGCCAAAATCAATATATATTACTTACTATATTCTCCCCAATAATCACCAGCACCTGTTGCTTGTACAAGTATTAAAACACCTGATGATCGATATTGTGCTGTTACCTGAATTCTTGGTATTTCAAATGTTAATTGAAATTGTAATGTTTCAATATCTGACCTAGATTTTGTATAGAAAAAAAAAACATTATATATATGAAGAAAATATTTAAATACTTTATAATATTGATTGTATATACTTATAATATTATAAGCAGAATGCGTACTCAATGTCAAGAGACATTTTAATTATCCGTTAACATAACGAATATTTTAGTATATGTCTTTATAAAAAAAAAAAATATAATATGGTTTTACTCGTAACAGATAAATTGTGTTGATATAATAATATAATAATTGATATAACTTGAATTCGATGATCGTAAGTTCTATATACATTTTTTTATTAAATATCAAATATATATTTATTCACATTTATGATGTCAGTCATTGACTTTTTAATAAAGTGCATGAAGTGAAATTTTTTTTCTTATTTTTTAATACTTATTTTAATTTTATTTATATAATAAAATAAAATACAATTTGAATAATATAATATTTTAATTTTCAATTGGATTTTTATATAATACCATTAGAAATTTAAAACTTTTACTTATCAAGTTTTATTTTATATTAATATACATATATATATATATATTAATTGGTATTATCGGATTATATTATCATCGCATATATTATATTTCGTATCGTATTGGATATATATTTGCAAAATTATTGAATTTCCAATAATTTGTCTTATTATGCAATTAATGAGTTGAATATGAAAGTCATTCATACATTGCTTCTCCGAAATATTATGCAAATTCGTCAATTATATAACAATTTCTAAATATTTGTTAGAGAGCTAAATACAGTTACAAACAGATAGTATTCGATAACTATTTGAAGTGGTGAATGTTTAGAATAGGATAAATTTGTTAATGAATTTCTTTAACATTTATTTCCTACCGAATAATGTAATTCGAAAATAAAATTAAAAAAACAAATGTATTGTATATCTATTTGATTAGCTTTCCACTTAAACATAGAAAGACACACAATTCTTCAAAGTGTATATATTGAATAATATCATTGATATACAAATTCTATATATATATAACAAATCGATCATTGACCGATCGCACATCATACTTATTGAATATCTGTACATTTCACCACATTTCACTCATGTTATATGATATAGTTATAATTAAAAAAAAAAGAAGAAATATAACTTGTTCTACTTGTTTTACAATAAAATTCTTCGTTTGAATGCACATCACACACTTTACTCATCATATGTTATAAATATTATTATATAAGAATATCCGCAATTAACCAACCATTGAACAATTAATGTATATAACAAAATAGTTAATAATAAAAAAAACAACATATTTATACCTTAAATTTGAAACTGTTAAATTGCTAACACCAAATGCTTCAATATTACGAAACATTGCACGATAACCGTCCGGTCCACTACCCAATACAATTCCAATTTCATCAATAACCACTGGTTCAACCTAAATATATAATGTCATTCAGTCAGTTAGCCAGTATATTGAAGTAAAAATAGTTAACCAGAATTTCGTATAGAATAGACTTACTTCCATAATACCAATTTCTGGTATACCTTGTCGAAAATATTTAGCTAATCGATTTGCACTGATTTTTAAACATTCATCAACATCCGGATCATTTGCATTACATTTATGCATATAATATGCTAAAATGGAAAATTTAATGGATTTATTTTTTTGGATATATAAAGAAAAGTACTCTCATATGAGGGTTGAGAAAATTCGGGATAATTTTCTATTGGATAAAGTGAATTTTTGATAGAGCCCGCACAGCGTTCAATTTTATTATTATTTCTTACGATTTAAATAAGCATTCAAATTCAAATATCATATATAATAATTTTTTTTTAAAATTGATAACAATTTCATTGAGAGTTAAATGAAATTAATGAAATTAAATTATTAATAAGTTAATAAATTCAACAATTCGGATGTTAAATCAAAAGTAAAAGTATACAAGTGCTAATTATAATCAATCGCATGTATACGAAATCATACAGTCAATTTCTTTTTTTACTATACAAAAATAAATCAAAAAAACACATTTTAACCGAATCAACAAAAAAAAATCGTGATAATTAAACGTTAAAATTAATCAAAAGAAATCAAGGTGAATTTAATATTAAGTTCATATATTAATCTAAGAATTTAATTTAAAGCGAATAATCTATAGTTGGTAAAACAAGATAAGAAAGATCGCATAATGTATTAATTATACTTACGTTGTTGCTGTTGTCCTAAAACAATATATAACGTTGTCAGGAAAACTAATAATTTATTCATTTTAATTATTTTTTTTTCTTTGTTTGTACTTTGATTTAAAAAATAAATTTTATAAATTCTGTTAAGTCTATTCGAAATTGCAATTTACTATTCAAAATCAGTTTAAATATAGATATATAGATGAATATGATATAATTTTGTTATAGCCGTGCCGAGTTAACACTACTATTTAATAATTTATTATTAACTGAAATTAAATAGAAAAAATTATATTATGAATTTACAATTTTCTCCAAAATTATTTATATAAACACAAGTGGTTTTTTTTTTATAATTTGTATTAAATGCACTTCTACGTTTTTTTTTGCTTTGGTTTTGCTGTAAATTTCAATATGTCAATATATACACAGATGAACGTCAGCATCATTGACAATAATCATGGTATTTTGTTGTTTTTTTTTTTTTTGTAAATTTGTTTTTCACTTTAATGTATTATTTAAATAAACATCATTGCGAGAAAGTAAATTAAACATAAATTTTAATAAATTTAAATGGTATACATGAATATATATGAATGAAGAACATATGATGAGCGATCAAAGTACAGTGATATTAATAAATGGTGTATAAGAAATTATAAACGCGTAATGAACATTCCAAAGTTTATAATTTTATTAAATATTGGATTATATTCTTTTTTATCGGGGGATATGTTTTAAAAATGGATCCACATAAATCAATCAATATGCGGTCTAAAATTTTGATTGTTTGTTTAGATTAACTAAACAAAATAAAAATCTAAATTATATTTATTATACAAAACCAAAACAGAATATTAATTAATTAACGGAGTATTTTTTTTTTGGGTGGTAGATGAAGTAGGTCAATTCTTTTTTTTGTGTAGTCATCGATGGTCAATATCTATTCTATATATTTTTATATAAAAATAGCTCATCAAACATTCTTAAAATATACAAACAAACACAAAAACCAATTTAACATAATCTCATTTAGAATCTAAAACACGCATAATACATATATAGAATTTAGAAAAAAACTTAAATCACATCGAAAATATATTAAAAAAAAAAAAAAATTCACCTGCGTTTAATCAAATAGAGTATAAAAAATTATAATTAAACTTTTTCTCATATGTATAAAATACAAAATTTAACACATAAAAACACAAAATCAACAGTATATAATAATTTATATATATAAAAAATAATTAAAAGCACAACTTTCTACTTCGAGGTCTAGGCCACGATTAACAAGAAAATAATGTGTTAGGTTGGTTTTTTTTATTTATAAAAAAAAAATCATTTCTTTCTTCAGTTTGTTTTCGTATTTATTATTATTAATAATATACCATATACTGTAATATGTGGTTTGGTAAAATCGTAAAATGTACATATAGAAATTTTGTATGTTTTGATGTTGTTCAATTTAATATTTCTTTTTCGTCTTTGTAATGTATAAAACTTCTTCATTATTTTTTCATATTATTATTATTATTGATATTTAAATTAATTTTTTAACAATGAATATATGCGTACAAATGAGTCAACTTAACTTTATTTGTTTCATCAGCGCAAAAGACAACATATACAATGCAATTGTGTATACAAGAATCTGTATAAATAAATACTATTTTATTTAAACAATAAAAGTTTTTATATATTAACTATATTTACTATTGATAAATATAAAAGAACTTTTGTTTAAATCAATTATTTTAGTTGGTTATTCAACTTATCTGTTTTTTATATATGTTCTGATATATAAAGAAATAGCAATTGCAACAAATGAATATCGTCGATCAAGGATAAAAGCCACTTTTGAAGAAATAATTCAGTTTAATTTCGTATGTTCGTATATTTTGTGATCGTTTTGATAAGTTAATTCCAAGTAAAAATATCTTTTCTGAATCCAAAAACTAAAAATACAATTCATTGCTTTCTTTTTGTATAGATATCTTTACATCGCTATTATATAATAGTGTTAAATTTTTATTTTATATTACAGCACGTTATTTTGTTAAATAAAGTCATTTAGAACCATGTATAATAATAGTACTTAAATTAATTAAAATTTCATACAACACATTCAGCATATTATTTCTATGCAAATTAATGTCTATATTATTTTAATAAACGATTATGAATTTATAAATATATGTGTTCTTAGTATATATACATGATGTTAGTCATTTAATCGTGCATGGTTAAGTTCACGTATATATGCAAACACTCCTTGATATATATTGTAAATTAAGCAAATACAGTATTTCTACATAGTCAAATCCCTACGTTTATTTTCGATTCTTTGACGTCAATCTGGTCTAATATATCAATAACATAACTTTAATATGCTGGACATATACAGGATTACGAAAAAGTATGAAAACATTATTTAATTCTTCATCTATAATTCTATAATAGCACAAAAGCTAAAACCAATAATAATTATATTTTACTTAATCGTCTTATCTTAAGTTATTGTTAAGTCTTTTTTTTTACTGAACCCAAATTCCAAATGGTAAATAAAATACCTATGACATTTTGATATTTGTTTTCTTCCCATATATCCTTATCATATCTTGAATCTAAAATACATAATAAAATTGAATTGCTTTGGACATTTTCGAAAGCAACACAGTGTTAAGACAAAATCGAATCGTTTATCTTTCAATTGCAAAACAATGTAATTAATTGGAAAATTTATAACCCTTTTGGAAAAATCTCCAAATCAAATTATTATATGTCCCAATAAAAATGCACTTTATTGCAACACATTATCCAATATATTATTTAAAAGAATGATCTTCATTTTTAATAAAGAAGAAATTTACTTGATCCACACAAATAAATTAACGCACATAAATGAAAATAAAATAACCTTGTTTTATTTATTTACGAAAAAAAAAAGGTTATTCTTATTTTATCGTTCATTGTATTAAATATTTTTTGAGTTTGATATTTATTTTTAACTTGCAGACATTAAGCAAATGTTGTCATTGAAAAATTTTAATATATATAATTCAAGTTAAAATATCTTTTATACATATATCTCTGATGCGATTATAAATATTATTATTATTGTCATAATCTTTAAATTGTATAAAATTTGATGGTCGTCGTCGATTTTTTTCGGTTAACCATCATCATAAATTTCATTTGTTTATTTGATTATGATTATTTTATTAAATTTATTATTCGTGAATTAATAATTTTGATTTAATTTATCATAAAAGAAAAAATTAATTAGATGGTATATATTTCGTATTTAAACAAGAAAAAAAAACAAATCGATATTCTTATATGGATTTATGACTACAAAACCAAAAAAAAAATAAATAAAGAAACATTCAATTCAAATTCAAATTGTTTTTTTTTATTTTATTCATGTATATTTCTATATAAATTAACTTAAATTTGTATAAAATTCAATAACAAAATTAATGCTTTCTAAAGGATATTTGTTGGTTACTATCAAAATTACAAACAATTCATATTACTTATAAATATTATAAATTAAATTTAACAAATTCAATCGCAAACATACAGATTTTTACATATTCATTTGAATTTATTATATTTAATATATCATCGCTATATCGTGATTCCTTTTGTAATATTGAAGTTCGGTTGTATAGATATTAATTTTACATGTATTCGCGTATAATAATTAAACTTATCACATTTTAATGGATCATTTGTATTATTTTTTTGTGTGTATACATTACGGAATTCTTAAGTACTATTATACAAAATAAAACAAAATATAAAATAATAGTTCTATTCTATCTTTTTTTTTTCTTTTTTAAATCTACACCTGTATTTTTTTGTAGTATAATATATAATTTAAATTTTACCATATATATATTTTCGTATAAAAATCAATATCTGCTTAATTCTATATACATATATATTAATTATATGATACTTTATCAACTTAATCTACAAGAAAACTTTCAATTGGAACATGTTTTAATAATTGATTTGCTATTTGCATAAATTTATGTGCTAATTTTTTTTGTAATTGTGGTTTCATTGCATTGATAACTTCAACACCATTTTCTCTTAAAAATAAATTTGTTGCTTCAGCTATACAGTTTTGAAGAAAAACAAAAAAATATAATCAAATAAAATAATAAGCAAAAAAAAAGGAAATGTAATAAATCACAAAAAAATTTATATTTACTTAAAATTCGATTATTATTAAATACTCGGGATATATGCAGACGTGCATCTTTAATACCCAAATCTAATTGCAATGTTTCAACATGCATAAATGTTCCATCGGGACGTGATTCCGTTGATACCGTACCTCTACAATTAGCAATTACACCATCTAAAACTGCACTAAAATCACCGGACCCACTGGCCGGTATTATTAATAATACACCGGAACTGGAATATTTTGCACGTATCGATAAACGTGGTACAGTTATACGTGCTTCAAATGGTTGACCATTTTCACTTAACCTATATAATTGATAAATAAAATTTTATTTTAACATTCGTTGAATATATATATGCGAAGATGTATAAGATTATTTTAAATAATTGTTATATATATCTTTACTTTATATCTTTAACTGTATAATTACTAGCACCAAATACTTCCATATTTTTCAGATTAATTCGATATCCTTGAGCCCCACCAGTTAATTGTAATGATAGTATATCCATTATAAATGGTTCAACCGATGGCATCTATTTAAGATAATGAAAAAAATAAACATATATATATAAGAATATTAATTTCATTCAATGTACGAGTATACAATTCGATATGAAACAAATTTATGTTACATATAGTAAGTATATATATTTCAATATTTGTTTATTTATGTTCGCATTGACATGATTTTTTTTTTATTATACGATTAAATACAATCATTTTCTACGAAAAGTAATTAGAAATACATTTATATATGAGCAATGGAACAATAAACCGCATTTAACGCAAAAACAAAACAAACCAATAAACAAATACGCATTGCAATAGTTCATATATATGATATGTAAATGAACTGTTTATAAAAATAATAAATAAATTAATTGTTCACGTATATATTTTACATGCTCATAAAAAAAAACCTTTCTATCAATTTTTATATTCATATACTAACCTCAATTTCTGGTATTCCTTGGGCTAGGTATGGTTTTAAGTGATGCAATGAATTTTTTAAACAATCTATCAATAATGGATCGGATTTACGACATTCTTTAATATATTCTCCTGTAATTAAAACAAAAAAAAAACAAAAATAATTATTAATAAATATTATAATTTAAAGTGCATTGAATTTGAACACACACACGCATAAAATCAATAAAAACTAAAACCATAATTTCATAAATATTCATAAAAATTCAAAACCACATGCAATTTTTTTCTTTTATTTTAATTACTCATAATTTTTGCAGTTGAATAATAACTTGCATATATATTTTTCAAAATACTTATAATAAAAAAAATATTTTGAATGATGGGTTTTTGTTCAACTATTACATGTATATTGAGATGATTTCTCACCGTTTAATGCAATTAGTTTAATATATGAAAAGTAAAAAAATCATTGATTTTTTTTAATGGGCATTTAATTGGCGTATTCAAAAGTAAAAGTTTGTCTATTTTTTTTTTTATATAAAAATATAAAAATTCTCATACATAAATTATTTTGTAATAAAGAAAAAAAAAATTATTGCGGCTAATTACTATGTATAAAAAAACATCTATCAGCGATGAATAAATGTATATTGTAATAACAATATTAGCTTAAGTGTCATTGAACGTTATGATGGATCGTATATGATGGATGTGTAAGCAAATAAACGATTTGTACGAACAAAAAATCAAAAAGTTCAGACATTGACTATATATATATATAAATTTCTATTAATTTAAACATAATAATAATAATAATTTCACTTGAATGAATATATATACCTAATGTATTATATATATGCATTACCGCTCAAACAACATATATATATATATATATATATATATATTATATATGATGATATGATGTATATGATATAAACACGAACGCATTTAATAAGTCATTGACTTAATCTTCAAATTGAATGTAAAAATGAAATTATTTTGTATAATTGGAAAATAATAAAACGGAAGAAGGTTTTATAGATATATATATTATTTTTAATATAAGTATATGAAAACATATTTCTATAAATATTTTATATAATGCAAAACAATCTTGATGTTATTTACTTTTACTCTCATTTAAAACTATTAATGCACGCGTATATACGTACATTACATATTTTTATTTTTTTACTTATATTGTGTGTATATAGTCTTTTATATACAGGGTGGTCGATATATTGTGAACTTGTAACATAACCGACTAGTCGATAGTGATATTGTTAAACAAAAACCACTTATATAGGATTAGTTGTATAATGTTTAATCCAATAAAGTTTTGAATTGCAAAATATTCTATACGCAACGCTTGAAGTTGACGCTATATATAGTTAAATGAGCATGAGTTTCATCAAATTTCTATTGTATAATTATACATAAAATTATTATATTTATATTATGTCTTACACAAATCAAATAGAATTAAAAATGAATTAAATATAATCATTCATTACAAATGTACGCGGATTAGTCAATAAATTTATTGTAATAACACAATAATAATCTAACATTATTATATTGCGGCTATATACAATTTAAATTCATTATATGCAAACATTTTTTTTATTTTTTTTGCAGATGTTTTGAACGTGCTTTTGCTTTTCCGTGTAAAATAAAAACGTTTTAAACATATTAAAATAACATTTATCATACATATAAATATATATCTAATAAGTAAATTTTAATTCATTGTCAATACAAATCATTTTCAAAATAACATTTTAGATAACATTGAATTTTTTTTTTATCATAATTCATTTATTATTATATAGAAATTATTTAGTTTTGTTTGTCAACTCAATATACCATATATATGGAAATAGAAATAAATACATAATTACATAATTGTTAAGAGTTAACCGCATAACTTAATTATGCATATAATAAAAAAAAACAATTGTTTGAAATTATTTAACTATATATAAAGAATTATTAAAAAAGTACCACAAAAAAAAAATTGTCATATATTCTACCTTGAGCTCACATCCATCGTTTATTCTAAAATTATAATAATTTGTGGTGTTATTATACAAATAAAATAATTATCCATTAAAATATTAATTTATTTGTATATAATTTTATTGTTAAATGAACATTTATTTATTAATATACCAAAATTACACAATAACATAATTTAAAAACATATTATATAAAAATATATGTATGTTGTATAAAAAAAAACAATTTAAGTTTTCTGCATTCAAAACTCATATTATAATCAATTCATTCAGATTGTCTTCAAAAAATTCAAATTAAAATTTTCTCATGCATATGCATATCTGAATATATATTTCGTTTTTCATAATCTAATTTTAAAATATATGTATATATATATATAATTTATTATTTATCCATTGTCAAAATGACATGAAAAAACACATTAAAATCCTTCAACTCTGTTTATCATTAACTATATATATACAATTTTTGGATAATCAATTGTATTTATATATATAACATACCTAATTTATATATATATATAGGTAAAACATTTACCTATATGACAATAATAGTAAAATACGAGAAGCTAAAAATAAATAGAATTATAACCTTACCGAAAATAAAAAAAAAAACGTACTCTCAATATGCATATGACATTATTTATTATATAAACAATTTTGTCAATTAAATTATATAAAAATTCATTCGCTTTTTAATGATTTTAATTTATTTGTTTAATTTTATTTGCTGGATATATTTTTTTCTGCTTGTCGAACAGCAGAATTCATATATATATATATATATATAGATATATATATATATATATATATATAGATATATATATATATATATATATATATATAGCAATTTAATTTTTATCTTCAATCTCCTTGAAAATGATTTTGTAATTGTGCATCATATTTACTTTGTTAACATTTTTAGTTTTTGAATGAATATACATATTGAATTGGATTAGAAATTGATCATTTATGGTGACAATTCATAATCTCTACTAAACATTTGATAATTCGCAATTGTTATAAAAATCGGAAATAAATTACAGTTATATATTGAAATTTTTGAATCATGATAATTAAATGCAATGGTAATATAGGTCTATAGTAGGTAGGACTATATAGGAAATATCCCTTTTTGCCAATATGTTAATATGTACGATATACTGATACAGATACTGTCAAATGGCGTAACCACATAATATGAAATTGATATACACTTTAAACCTTCATCGACTATATGCATCAAAAACAATAATCATACATAATAATAAATGTATAATGATTCCTAAAATTTGATCAAAGTTATACTTTTTTTGTATCAAACCCAATCGTATATTTACTAATATTTTTAATTCATTTATTTATAACTAAACAGTTTATCTTTATTATGACTCAAGTGAATCATAATTTTGTTTTTTTTTTTCATAAAATTGTCGTCATTAAAAACAACTATATATATTAATTTAATAAATTGATTTTATAAAATTTATAACCTTAACATAGAAAATATATATAAATACCATTTTGTATTTTTGCTTGATTTATTTTTGCAATGTTACACTGTGGAATCATTTTAATTTGTTTGTGTGAATATATTATTTAAAAATAACTTTAAATATATTACCATATTTTATTGATCTGAATTAATTCAGAAAACTAAAAATGTTAATAAATAAAATATCGCTAAATATGTTTTTTAACCAATTAAAATTAAAAAAAAAAATACTAGAAAAACATCATGGCAATAAAACAATTTATTTCCAGTTCATCTGATCACAGTATATACAATTAAATCCAACTTCGATTCAAGAAGTTTATATTGATTTTAAAAGAACCGACAATAAACCGCAGATTTTTCAATTTTTATGACCTTTATGGCCGATGGAAATTCAATATAATATGGATCATTCATGAGGATAATGAGGAACATTAAAAGCATAAAGGTATTTTCGTTGATTTTAATCATTACATAGCTTGGCATTTATTGATTGTTCTTTTAGTTTTGGTACTTCAAATTATATAAAACGAATATTTTTTGTCCCAAAAATAGTTGTTTCTCTTTACAAACTTGAATACAAGTCAGATGTCACAGCGAAGTTAGAAATTAAATTATATTATTTTATCAAATAGTGTTGATTCATTCGTAATATTTATATTATAAAAAAAATAAATATTATCATATTTATTTGTAAACAAGAAGAAAATATTGAGAAGAGTAATTAAAAAAATTACAATGTATAAGGAAAATTAAATGTGTACTTTACTTTATTTATATACATATAACTAATTATATTTTAGTATATAATCTTAAAGTTAACCCTGAAAATTGCAATTAATCAAGGTAAACATCATTAAAAATTAATATACAATATAACATAGATAGACTATAAAAGATATTTGATATAACG
Organism: Dilophus febrilis; assembly: GCA_958336335.1. Taxonomy (NCBI): domain Eukaryota; kingdom Metazoa; phylum Arthropoda; class Insecta; order Diptera; family Bibionidae; genus Dilophus; species Dilophus febrilis. The sequence goes on along the minus strand of OY284470.1, from coordinate 5,854,820 downwards.
AAAACATATATATTAGATTGATTTGATTTGAATGATGATAGATTTTTTGATGAATGTGTCTTATTTGAAACTTCTAAAATTTTATTTGGTAAATCATAAAATATTTTATGTTGTGTTAAATTTAATAACATTTTAAGCAAACAAAAAAAATCTGTAAATCTCTGTAATTGGACATATATAATTTTTTAATTTATGATTTGTTAAAAACGTTTATATTTTTTAATTATATATTTAAACATTAAAAATCGCGTCGTATATTTGATTACAAATATATAATATATAAATATTAATGAATAATTTTAAATTCCAAAGTCAAGGTATTGAAAAATAAAAAAAAAAAAACGTTTATTTTAAATAAAATTTATTACGAGATTTATATATATTGACTCGTTTTCATTTGTATAATAAATTTAATTAAATAAAGGTGCGTGCATTTACATTTTTATCTGTTGTTTTTTTTTTTTTATTTTTATTATTGCAAATAATAAAAATTTATTTAATTAAGAAGAATTTTTACGATGATCTTAACAATTATGAAATATATAAGAAAAAAAGAAAATTATTTATTGTTTCAAAATAGTCATTATCGCATTCATCAGTAAAAGTGTCTCTGTATATATATTAAAATACATTTAAATCAGTACGGTGCTTTATCTATATGAATTTCTATATAATCTTAAAGTTTTAACAGCAAAAATTTAATTGCAATCAAACATTTTCAAATCAGATATTATCATTCTGTAAAATACAAATAAATATTAATTTTTTTTTTTTGCATTTGCTATAAAGATTTTACAATTTTATTTACTGTATTCTGTATATATGAATGCGTGTCTATAAAATAATTATAAAAATTCCATATTTTCACGACACGACAAAATAAATAAATTTTCACTTTCATTTGAAAATCGCAACTATACATTTATAATAATTTCATCATTTAAAATATATTATTTAATTTAATTATTTCTAAAAATTTGCACTTACGTTGTTCAGCCAAAACATATGAGCATAAAAAGGTAATAAAAATATATTTCCACATTTTTAACGATATTATAAATAGATTAAATGTTTACACAATCACTGGTAATGCAATTTATATTTTTTATATTTAATAAGTCATATACAAAATGATATTGTAAAAATTTTAATGCACTCACTCTACTAAATATAATTATAATAAATTATATATTTAAAAAATAACGAAAATTAATAAAATAAAATACTTTTAAATTAGAACTATTATTTATTTTTTTCAAATCACTTTTACTTGTATAATATTTGTTTTTTTTTTTAAATGTTTCTATATTAATATTTTATTAAATATATATATATAGATAATTTTATTTAATATTATTGAACGGTAAATAGCACACGATGTTTTGTCTACAACATCAAAATTATGTCTGAAAAATTGTCTTACACGTTAATATATCAACTTCTTACAACTTGTTTAATTTTTATTTTCCTCTTTATTTATATAATAAATAATAACAATAGTAAAATATTATTTATATATGGTATATATACATTTGTTTTCTTTCGTGTATATATAAAGAGGTGCATTTATTTTTATATATACCAGTCAGTATATAATATATAGAAATAAGTTAATGTATGAATAAATATATATATACAATTTTATGGGGGATATTCAACAATATAATGTACGAGAACAAAAAAAAATTGTTTACTATATTATTATATACAAGGCGTTCGATTTATAGGTTCATTAAAAAAAGGATGAATTCGTAATATGAAAATAGATTTTAAAAACATCTATATTAAGAATTTTATTAATTTTATTTAACTCTGCGGTGTTAATGTTAAAAAATGCCAACCTAAAATTCTAACGAAATTTTGGGGTCGTGGGTTCGAATCCTACTGAATGCATAAAAAATGTTTTGTGTTTTTCGGTTATTTTTCGAATCTGAATTTTAACACAGAGTTGAATTTTCCGCTTGCGGTTGGTCGTACGGCTAATTACCGACATCGTAAAATCCACAAATTAAGTAACTAACAACAGAAGGCTGTTGTTGGACGCTAAAACCAGATTGTTGGTTGTATAGCGATAAATTTATTTATTTTTATTAATTTTATTTGAATTATTGATTGATTTCATTTAGAAATATTTATCGAATTTATTATTAATAAATTTAAAGTTTTTTTTTATTATGACATTTTGAAATAAAAATGTATTTTTATTCAAAAAATGATTTTGTTTTATATCGAAAATTCAAACACCTTGTTAAAACAATCTTATTCTTTGTTATATTTTCTATTTAATTTCAATTACCTAGATATAAATAAATATATATATATTAATAATATTTTATATAAACTGTGTACAAAAATATTCAATTCTAAATATGGAAATATATGAATTTGTATTACAATTGTATATATTATTATTAATAAAAATCATATACCGTGTATATACAGCTCTTCAATATTTATATATGAATTTAAATATATTTATAGAAATATATAAAAATTAAAAGAATACATAATACATTATATAATTATATAGATATGACATATATATATATATATTATATGAATATTAAACTTAAAAAATGATTAAAGCGACATTTTACTTTAATCTAAAAAAGTAATACAAACATTATATATATTTTGATTAAATGTATAAATATATATTATAAAAATGAATATGACAAAGGAAAAAGAAAAAAAAATTAAATCCTATTTTTAACGAAAACCCAAAAAAAAGAAAAAACTTATTCTATCAAACAATATAAGTATATGGTCATACTTCATAGTTTGCTATATATATTGTTTGTTATTATTACAAATCACCTTAAAAATTGTAAGTCATGCATATTAAATTTAATAATGATGATTTTAACAATTATAGATGGTTATTTATTTTTTTGTTTCTTGACATTGGGTCGTATTTTACACTTAATACAATTACTATATACAATATATGGTATTTGTTATTTTAAAAATAATTATATGTACCAAAAATATATGTATCAAAAAATAAACTGCTATTATATTATACAATTGTAGGTATTGAAATATGTTCAGGTAATTCAAAAATTATAAAATAAAGAACATTGTGTATATCCCTAATTTTTTAGGGGTAAAAACTATTTTCTAAAATTCCCCAAATTCCAAATTCAAAAATTCCCTAAAATTCTTTTTCCGGGGAAATTTTGATTGGTATATTAAATTTATATTATTAATAAAACCCTTTTTTTTAGGTATAGTTTATTGATCAAATGGAAATCACCATTAATTATTAATAAAACTTTTCCATAATTTTGTTGATGTATTCTGTTTGTATTTTTGTATATCGCATTTGATCGATGTCCGTAATCCAATTTTTTGAATTTTTTATTTTTTATCATCTTTTTTTTTAATTTGATCGAAAAGATGTCACCAAACATTTCGTCAAATTTCATAAACTATAATGCCCAAATGATAAAGATATATTGGCTTTATATTATTTAGGAATTACCTGGAATATGACTCATTTATAATATATATATACTAAAAAATACTTTTATTTAAACATCCTTGTCATTTTTGGTTAATAAAAAATAATGATAAAGAAATCATTTATATAGAATCGCATTTATATATCAATATAATAATATATTTGTTTGATGGATTCAATAAAAACAAACAATTTTGGTTTATTTTTTTTATTTTTATAACTTTGATTCAAGTTCATGTACAAAAAAATTGGAAAAATAATTAAATATTTATACAGATATAATTTTTTTATTTTTTTATTACAATTTGAATATTATATATACGGAATTTAAGAATAAATTCAAAATAGTATTTTTACAAAAGAAATAATATTATATATAAATATTAAATTAAATTATATATATATGAATAACAAAATTGAATATTTTTATATTCAAGAAAATAATATATAGTAAGTAGGGAGATAATAACAGTATAATATAATCAATGTATCAATGATCATATTAATATTAATATATAATAAATGTCGATATGTCAACAATAAAAACAACATATTTAAATATCAACATCTATATATTATATATACAACAACTACTCGTTATATATAACGAAAAAAAAAAAAAACGAAAAACTCAAGCACCCAGACATCATATTATATATTTTATTATTTGTAAAATTAATAATGCACATTGTAAAAATTAATATAAATACATTCAACCAAGGTATAATTTTTGTGTGTGCATTGTATTTGTATAAATATATATATTATATTATTTAATACGACTGACTATATAATATAATATTAATAATAGCAAAATTTTCGTAATCATAATTTTTGGTTGGGATGTAGGTTAAGGTATAAATTATTTTTTACTCAAAGATATATATACCTATAAAAGAAGAAAAAAAAAACATCATATGTACATTAATGTTTATTTATTTCATTAAACTTTTATATATAATTTGAATATATAGTATACGTATACAAGAAAATGTATTTACTCTTTTTTTTTGTTAAATGTTTTTGAAGAAGGAGAAAAATTACTAATTAATTCATTATAATTTTGTATATTATATATTAGAATGAGATTAAAATAATATTGTTTTTTTTTTTTTTTTTACTTCTTAAATCCGAATTGAATGACAATTTTTTGTTTATTTGTTTGCGTTTTTATATGGTTAGATATGAAATTTAATTTATTTGTATATTGGTAGATAATTTGTATAATTAAAATTAGGTTATATAGAAATATTTTTTTACTGCATCACTTAACTAGAGCTCAAATATTATTTAACTTTACACGAGATTATTTTGTATAATATTATACTACATTTGAATGTCACATATAAGATTGCAGGTTTATATATGAATTATGAATATAGTAAAAAAAAAGCATTTTTCCCATGATTGGTTTTTATTTGAGACGTAAACTTTCTGAATAGTATTTTTTTTATTAATCAAATTAATATTATTAGCTGTTAATATATGATATATGAATTAATACAATTTTGATATATATATAAATAAATGATATCGAAACGTATTTAGAAAAAAATTATGCATTTTGAACGTCCATAACAAACATATCTTCATATACAACACAATTATTTGTTATTCTAATAATAATATAGCATTTTGAAAATCATTTTTAAATTACAAAAAAATAATAAAAATCCATTTTGTTTACATCACATTTCACATAAAATATAATTATTTAATAAATTAGACATGGTAAATAAATGTAATAATATATACAAAAACAAATTAATAGTATAATCATCGCATGCAATTTAATAATAATATTATTACACTATATGTATATATTATAAATTAAAAAAAAATTAAATAAAAGTAATGAATTATTAATACGCAATATATTTCTAATTTTTTTTTTTTTACAAATAAATCAAAAAGAAAAAAATAAAATCGAAAAGAAAATCCAAAAGAATAGCAAATATATATTTCATATTTATAACCTTTCGAGGTTATTTTTTTGTTTTCTATATATATATGCTTTAATTAAATTTAATAATATGAAATTATTAAATATATATATGAAGACATCCAAATACAATAAATGATGAATGTATATTTATATATATAATTAATGATTTGATCGATCACTGTTTTAATTCATACAATATAATAAATACACATGTGCGGTTGGTTTAACAAATGTTTAAATTCTAATTAAATAACGTTGGGATTTTCCCGCAATTATAATTTATAGAAAAAATATGTTGGAACTATGCTCAGAGTTACCTATAGAAGGAAAGACAATTATTGGTTTGTATTAAATTCCATTGAAATATTTATATCAGCAAACGTCAATATAGTGACTTTAAATTATTTTAGTAAATCCTTAAGTAGCCCTTTTAATATATTACTAGAAATTTTTTGGGATAACAAATCAAGACAATGTAGAAAATTATGAACCATTACAAATCACATATAAAAATAACCCAAACTAATAATTGGGTGATTCCAATTATATTAACTTTATTATTATTATCATCATTTATTAATGTTCATTCTCTATAATGACTGTTTTGTATAAATTATAATAAGTTAATCTTCTAATTATTTAAAATTATTGTAAATTTTTTACAATAGAAATTGCTGACAAAATAAATAAATATCCATTTATTTAAACTCGAACGTCATATATAATCGCGAACAATTCTTAAGAAATGTATTTATTAGTCTTTTTATTTAGTATTTTAAAATTGTAGTTTTTTTTTGCTAATTCCAAATAATGAATTATATTAGTTTATATTTAGCCAAATTTATATAATTAATTCATCGCATCAATGTTTATTAATTTTAAAATAGTATATAGTTTTAAATTCAACAAAATGTAATCCAATTATTCTAAAATATTAAACCAAATTTATCTTGTTGATTTTTAAAAAGAATATAAGAATATAATTTGAATTTTTTGTGTTTGATATTTAGATAATAATTTTTTTATTAACTTTCAATTAGATAAATTGTTTTTTTTAACAATTTTAGGAAATAAAAATTACAGATATATTAGGCAAATATTAAATAATATAATATAAAGTTTATTAAATATTTTAATTGTGTATAAAGCTCGATAATCTTATAAACTTAGGCGCTTTAAACTTTCAAAGTTTTTTTTTTAAATATATATACATTGTTTACTTCTTCTCTACATATATATCCATATCCAATTAGGTTAACAATTGATATATAAAGTTTCACTGCATATTGACTGAAAAATAAACCGAATTAAAAATTGTAATTTCATGGAAAATTGTTAGAACTTGGAAACAATGCGTGATTAAGCATTTCTCTGATTAATCCACATGATCCTGTAATTCTAAAAAGGATATACGTTATACATTTTACTGTATTTAGATTCTTTCCTTTTAAAATATTGAAGCATTAAACATCTATCACTTATCAATGAAAATTATTTGACAATTCATTGTCTTAAAATAAAAATATTTATATTATAATATAAATAAAAATATTATATTTATTTATGTGCAAGACAAATCTGCAGGAACCTATTTATTGATTAATTCCATTCAAATATTATGTCCATCCTATAATATTCGTTAACTTCGCTTGTAAATATAAGAAATAAATTTACAAAAAAATACATAAAAAATACCAATACAATAATTTAAATAAATAAATATTAAATAATAGTTCATTCAAATTAATTTTGAATAAATTTACATATATGTTAAATAATATATTTATATAATAATTTCATTAACTATATATATATATATATATACTAACTGGAATTTTTTTAATGCTTTTCTGTCTGTATATTTATAAATACATAGAAATTAAGAAATATTTACACTTATAAAATGTTATGTACATTCATTTATTTGTATATAAAATCAATTGTAATCAATTCAAATACATTCGGTATATATACAACAAACAGGTGTATATAAAGAGAAATTTATATATTAATTAAGATACAATCAAATTTAAGTTTATAACTTCCAATTTCTGTTGAATTGATTGATAATAAGATTCTATATCGATTTATGTATAGCTGAACATCCTCTGGATCCTATGGAAGCATTGGAATTATCTTAAAAAACCATTAAAAATGGATTTTATACATGAAAACCGGCAAAATTTTGATTATTAATTTTTTTTGCATTTTTTCCGTTTATTTGCAAGAAAATGAAAATTTTAGTTTTTTTCCCAAATCGCGATGCAGAAAAATGGAACTTCTGAAGCTTTTCGTTAAGCTAAATAAATAATAATAAATTTTTCGCTATAAAACCAACAATCTGATTTTAGCGTCCAACAACAGCCTTCTGTTGTTAGTTTCTTAATTTGTGGCTTTTACGGTGTCGGTAATTATCCGTACGATCAACCGCAAGCGGAAAAGTTAAGCTAGTAACTATAAAATTTTAGTATGTGATAGCTTAAGGATAGATCTAAGGTTTTGATATCTTTCAGATTATTAGCTGATCCAAGATCAATTTGATAGGTGTAGAGAACGCGGTCACAGTTCATAGTCACATAGTCACAACACTGATATATACATATATAGAGAGATTATTTTCTTATATATATATATATATATATATAATAATAATTAATTATTCCAATATAGATATTTGTTGCCAAATTGTTAAAAACTTTATAATGGCATAAACCAAAAAAAAAACCCATAATAAAATTGATCTTTTATTGTTCAATTTATGCAATATATATATATATGATGAATATCCTCCTCTTCATTTTATCAATTTTATTATTATATTTACAAAGATATACCACTCTTTTTGGTAAACGATACATACATACACGGTGATAGCAATAATAGACCTGATTTTATTTACCACTTATTATTATACGCATATAATAATATTATCCATTTAATGATTTAATGCATTGAAAGAGATTGTATATTTTATAAAAATAAAAAATACATTTCTTTCAATTTTTAGTAGTTATAAAATAAGATTCGCACGTGAATGATCTTTTAATTTTGTTTAATATATAATAAAAGTAGTGTTAAATTCATTTGTATATAAAATTTAATATATATGCACTTTCGTTTTCATTTTTCAATATACACGGTTTTTAAGTTGTTGTTTTTAACCATTTGTTGTATTCCGCTATATATCGGTCTATAACATATTTATAAATGATATAAAATAATTATGTAATTAATATAAATATATAATATAAAAAGTATTAAATAATATATATTTATTTATATATATTATATATTGTAATTAAATTATGTTGAATATATAAAATATTATGTACGAATGTTATAATAAATTGTTAAGAAATTATTTGTTAATTAGTGAAAACTATATGTATAAAAATGAAAATTCTATAGATATATATTTTTATTGATGATTAATCAAAGTTAAATAAAATTTTTAAGATATTCTATTGAATATTATTATATCATTACATATTTTTTTATATCAAAAAATATAATTAATATAAATTTTGGACACTATATATATATATGTTGGACCACGACGTTGGGAGGTCATACATTTTCTCTTTTTTTTTTTTTTTACCTTTTAATATATAAAAATTATATTTGAATTACACAAAAAAGTGCATATGCTGATATATTAAATTATACACACACCGCATAGATCATAATTTGGTAAATCCATTAATAGTACAAAAAAAAACAAGATATTGCAAAATCAAAAAAAAAAAAATAAAGAAAGACATTTAAATACTCCGTTCAATTCGGAGATTTAACAATTTGAAACCTTGAACGTCAATGTGTATATAATAAAATACCTTTATATATTACATATATTACAGATATTTGATCAATTTTTATTTTATTTGGTGTTTAACAAATATTCATTGTATTTATATTAAAATTATAAATAATTGTTATTAAGTTTTATAAGCCATTTTTTGGTGGTATTTATTTATATACAAATGCAAATTTGATTGTTGTAATATTCATTTTGCCATTGAGTCTTTTTTAGACTCAACTATAGTCAAAAATGACTATAGTTTTTATTTATTAATTTTGGCATACATGGTCATCCATTATATTGGTATTAGACAACGCACTTTTGGTTTAAACAATTTCTTTAGATATTTTATCCCCTTTTATATATACGAATTTTTAAAATTCTGTTAAAATTCCCTATTTTGACTTGCGAAACTAACGATATATGATTTAGATTTTATATATGAATAATAATATATTAAAATATTTTACAGAGATTATAAACAGAATAATTTAAAAAAAAAACAATATGCAAAACCAAAATATAAAATAACCATATATAAAAGTAAAAAGAAAATGTTACAATTAAAAAATATAATTTTAATAAAATTATTAATAGTATTAATAAATTATTTACGATCCGTAAACGGACAAGATTTACATGATTTATTTGGAAATTGTCATTTAAATTCAAGTGATATAAATCAATGTTTAAAAAAAGGATTTAATGATGTACGAATTTATTTTAAAACAGGTAAAATATATACTATAATAAATTTAAATTACTCGAATTTATAATAAAAACATTTAAATTTTGTATTTTATATAATATATTTTATAGGATTCCCAGAATTGAATATTGCACCATTTGATCCACATCGTGCTGCATTTATTGAACAACGACGTGGTATTTATGGTGGTATACTCGGTGGTTATCAATTAATTTTAACCGATGTATCTGAATTGGGTTGGACAAATTCAGAAGTTACAAAAGTTAAGTAAGTTTAACTATATATATAAAGTATATTTATATTTTCTTTTTATTTATTTCATTTCATCATTTCATTATATTCTATTCAGATTGGATGTACCAAATAATCGTTTAATATATTCACAAGATTTTCCGGTAAAAAGTCTTAATGGACTTTATGATTTCCGGGCAACAATTTTAGGTAAACCTTTACATACAAAAGGTATATGGAATATGACATTATATGATTATGCGTAAGTATCCGATAATATTATATACAGAAAATGGTATATTATATGAAAATTTCCAATATCTTATATGTGCATAGTCAAACAACATCAGTAAGACGAATTGGTGGACCAGGAGGTTTACTTAAAGTACGTGTTGAAATTGATAAATTAGGAGATTTAAAATTACGTATTACAGATTTATTTAATGGACATATTATTTTGGGTAATATAGACGGCAGTAATTCTATTTACAATTGAATATATCTAAACCAAATAAATATCCTTTTTGTTTTCAATTTTTATAGAAAAAATTATGGATTTTCTGATAAATAATGTATGGCAACCAGGATTTCCATTTTTAAAACCATTAATAAATGATTTAGTTAGTACAGCGTTTACAGATATTTTTAATGAATCATTTAGGCATTTTCCAATTGAAGACTATGTTCTAAATTAAATTAGAACGTTTCTTAAATTTGTATTATAATTTATTGTAAATAAATGTGTGTATATATAATAAATAAATCAATGCGTATATATATTTATAATTAATTAATTGAATGAAAATTAAATTTATATTTATAATAATATTTTTATGGTAAATTTGAAATTTGAAAGCTTTTGATTTTTAAATTTTGAATTTGTCTAAGCTTTTGCCATAATAATCTAGTACAATATTCGTTCTTGAAAATCCCAATAAATGTTAATTTTCCCTTTTGCCTGACATTATCAAAAATATGCCATCAAAATAAAGTAAATAAAATAAATATAAATATTTATATTTTTGTTTTGGTTTTGTTTTTGTGTTTGGTGCATGCTGTTTTGTTTATCATTCTGATTCCGAAAATTTGTTTAATTGTAATTAATTTAAATATATAATTAAATCAATTAAAAATTATAATAAATATAATAATCTGATCAATATGGAAGTGCCATTTGAAAAAAAAAATATGTATTTTCCACCAATAAAACATGAATGTAAGTTTCTTTTCATTTTATATTTTTTTCCGACCGCCAACCAAATCAATCTTTGAATGAATCAGTAAAAATATGCATTAATTTATATTCTAAACAATTTCATAATAATGTATAATTATATTTCAGATTTGGATCATACAGCCGATGTACAGTAAGTACAATTGTTTCGTTTTTTATATTTCACGCTATTATTTCTCATTGTGGAGCTGAAGAAATATGATCTATAATCTTAGAAGTACGATTCTGTTGCATATTAGAACTAAAAATGATCCACCAATGACATAAACAAGGCATTAAACAATCTTTATCTAGTTAAAATGTTTATACCTCTGGGTGGAATCGGAAATCCCTTAATGAACGAATTTTTACTTCATATATGTAACATAACAATAGATCTCCCAAGCGTATAATTCGCATGATAATGTCAGAATACGTTTGAAATCTTATACAAATTACATCCATGATCAATAAATTATCAGGACTCTTGTTAAGTATTAAGTTATTAAGAATATTCTGAACAATTTTAATTTCGGATACTGCTTTATTAGTTTATGAACTATTATTGATTAGACATTTACCATTCTCTGTGTATCTTTATTTATCCCAAATTAGATTACACGCATGGGGTCAAACATTAAAAGAAGCATTTGAACAATGTGCAATGGCAATGTACGGTTACATGACGGAATTAAATTATTGTGCAATAAAACATTGCTATAAAATAGAAGTTCAATCCGATGATTTGGAAAATCTTCTATTTCACTTTTTGGATGAATTATTATTTTTGTTTTCGGCTGAACCATATTTGATATGTCCAAAGGTGGAAATAACTAAATTTGATGTGGATACATTTTCACTGGAATGTTTATGTTATGGTGAACCATTTGAAGTTGGACGTCATCCCCAAGGAACCGAAGTAAAGGCGATAACATATTCGGCTATGAAAATTGTCCAACAACCAGAAAAAAAGAATTATGAAGTATTTGTCATTATCGATATTTAACGATTATCAATCAATCAAAATTTGGGTTCCATCTAATAATTCCTTAGATGATATTATAAATGTAAATGTAAATTTGATTTTATTTTTTGATTTATTCATTTATTTATTTAAATAAAAAAAATACAATGCAATAGAAAATATTTTGTGGTATAAAAATTGTATGTGCCCATATTCTCTAACAATTATTGTTTTAATACTTTATTTAATGATGATTGTATTTTACTGTTCCCGAGTGGAATACTATAAAAGAAACTTGTAGATAAGTAGATTTTCTCTTTATATATGATTTATGATTCAATTTTACCTTTTTTTGCAGTTACAAAAAAAGTTAATTGAAATGAATGCGTGGTGTTTGGTTTTTTTCCCAACAAATACTTTTCAACATTTCTATATCCAGTTTGATTCTATGAAAAAAATGCTCGATTTCTTGTAAAACATAAATTATGTCTTCGTGTTACGTCACGTTCACTCATCGTTGGTACCCTTGGTTTTTGTTCGGGTGCTATTGCATTACCCAATACAGATAATGCCATAATTTCTGTGTTTGGTGTTTGCAATTGTGGTTGTTGACTTTCGAATGACATTCGACGACTTGATAAATTTCTAAATAAATTAAATATTTTAATATAATGTTATATTATACTATAAAAAATATGAAGAAGTAGCTATTTTACCCTAAATCTACGGAATGATCACGTTGTCGTTCTCTTCCCAAATATTGATATTGATGTTGATGATGTTGTTGATTATGATCAAAACGATATGCATTTGTATTTAACGCTTGAAATGACATAGCCCGTTTACCTTGTGTGTAATTAGAAATTGTTCTAGTTGCAGAAGCTACGGCTACACTGTATTCAGAGCGCTATAAAACATTATATATATATTTGGATAGATAAATAGTAAATTAATTTTTTGGGTAATTACAATCGTTTATTTTTTTACTATTTTCGTGCTTTAGTTTTTACTGTTATACTGGGTTGTGTTATAATAGCATTTATACAATTTACTACTAAATACTATGTCACAATAAAGCAAATACTCAAAACGTTTTAAAAGCAATAATCATTCCCGTTAATTACAAAGCTCATCGCTTCACACAAAAACGGATAGGAATTTCAGAATGACAAGATCTATAAAACCATTTATAGGTAACATTCTATTCTATTACAACGAAATTCAATACATTTATAAGTAAATGAATGGAAAAGCGTTAAACGAGTGAAAACTAAAATACATAATGGATATTTAATGCTTCTGTTTTATAAAAATGTACATCTATTTTCTATTTTCATTATAATCTATTTTAATTAATGTTAAAATTCCAATGATGAATAACTTATGATGATGCATTAGAAACTTTAATGTAATTGAAAATGAATTTAAGTTACATCATACACAATATTCTTTGATTCATTTTACAATACCCTATATAAACGGATTCATATTTTAAACCATTTTTAAGATAATTTTTGACGAATTGTTTGTGTAAGTGCCAGCTTTTTATCTAATTTTCTCCTAATATTTCAAATTTACCTAAATCAATAAAGTAGATAATTAATCCTGTTAAATACCTTGATGGCTTTTTTAGCTGTTTGTCGTGCCAGTTCACGATTCGTTGTTGTATTCACCTCGGGAAAATTATAACGCCTAGTCATGAGTTGACGATCTACATTTCAAAAATAATAAAAACAAAAAAACATCTGTAATGTGCAACAGTTAATAAAATCTTCCCATAATTATATTTTACCAGGTAAAGTTCTTGATAGTGTTCTTTTCGGATTATAATTGAATGTTGAAGTAGATGGTAGACCGCATCGCGACTGCTGCTGCTGCTGCTGCTGTGTACGTAAATGTTTTTGATGATGAGAATATGATTGATTTGCATTATGACAATTACAATGTTGATGTAATACACTTTCATTATCAATTGTTTGATCATTATCGTATTGTAATTGTTCATGATCTACAGCCAGCATCGACTGATTACCACGTTGACAATTGTCTAAATGATATGATTTCATATTTCCATTTGAAACATTTTTAATTTTTTGCAAATTTCTAATTGTTTTAATATCATTTTTATTATTATTGTTAATGTTATCCTCATCATCATTATTATCATCATCATCGTAATCGTCATTATCGTCCATGGTCGCACCAATACCACAGAGATGATTTCCATTGATTTTGGGATTATGGGGTCGATTAATATTCGTTTTCGTTATGGTTTTTGCTGCTGCTGCTGCTGTTGTTGTCGTTGGAAAACTTAATCTCATCTCAACATCTGGTGCCATATCATCATGATATGTACCGGCTAATGTTAATGACCATCCTATCCCAATTGAGAATTGAAAAAGGACAATTTAATTTACCAATTTGTAAACAAAATAATTTCAAATCAAACCTGAATTTATTTCTTTTGGTACAATATTCTTATTTGTTGTTCCTCCAACACTTTTTGTAATTAAATTATTATTATTTTTCTTTTTAATACTATTATTATTATTATTAATATTCTCGTAAAATTGTTCATATCTTGATGAACGTTGTGATGGTTGTGATGATGTTGCTGGTGTAATAGCAACCGTTGGAATAGTGGTGATAGTCGCTGAAAGGGCATTAGATTCAACTGTAGCAGCCGTAGTGGTTGTTGTAGTTGTTACTGCAGCTGTTGATGTTTCAAAAAATGCTTTATTATTAGTGTGTTGAAATCGAGTTGATGATTCCCAAGGATTTGTTGATGTCTCCGATAAGGGTACCGTTTTTTTTCGATGATCTAATGGTGATATGATTGTAGAACTTTCACTTACCGATGAACATGATGAACTTTCGGCTGAACTACTCTCATCAAAACTTTGCGATAATTGATGATGATAATTATCTTTGTTCATGGTAGTCTTACGGTGTCCATTTGGACTCGGCAATCTTATATATCTATTATTGAATTTATCACGTGATTGTGAACGATTAATATTTTTATTACTTTGTTTTTGATTGTCTTCAGATTGGTCACGTACATTATTGGTCACATCAACATTTTCACGATTTTTTCTATTTATAACATTCCTTGAATTTCGATCTGTGAAACGTAAATTATCATTTTTATAATAATCATCTTTGTCCATTTCATCTTCATCGTGTATAAAACGTCTACGTATATGTTGATTAATTTTGGTACATTTTAAACTGACCGTATCGGAATCTCGAGATTTTGTACGAGTATGTACATGATCAGATTTTGTCATACTTTCATAATATTTATCGTTTTGGTTCGTATTAATTCGTTCTTTTTGATTATTATTATTATTATCATCATATCCACTTTTTGTACTATTTGGAAATCCCTTTTTATTATTATTTTTTATGTCTTCCAAATCGTCTCCATCATCAACTTCGATATGAATTGTTTGTTGTTTTTGCATTAATTGACCTTTACAGTAATTGCAATTTTTACGAGTATTTGCACTTTTATTTTTATGTAAATTTGGATTACAATAACAGCAATCACTACAACGTTCTCGTATACGATTACTACTTTCATCATCGATTATCATCGGTGGACTTTTCCAGGTTTTCTTTAAATCATTATTTATCTCTTCAAATGGATGCGGATCTTTTATTACGATAAATGATTGTCTATCAATAATGTCATGTCTTGTGGGTAACACTCCACCATCATCAATATACATCATAGTGGGACGATTTATTGTAGCCGCCAATCCAATTATTTCCAAATTTGAGCCATTATCATCAATTGAATTTTTTACTTGATTCCAAATATTTTCATTATTATTATTATTATTATTATGTTTTATTATTTTAGATTTATGATTATTTAATTTAAAATTAGATTTCGTATTAGCTTCTTCATCATTATCATCTAATGTTAATTTTTCTTTTAAATTTATATTCTTTTGTATACCACATGAATTGCAGGTATCTTTATTGATACATTCTTTCAGAAAATTTATCGAACATTCTTCATTTGATTTATCTTCATCCGTTTTTACTTCCTCTTTTACATTTTGATGGGCGTCCATTTGACCCAAAAATGTTTGTGAAGATGAATCTTGTATGGGGGGTTCTTGTTGTTCTGGATCATCACCAAATGTTTTTTCAATAATTGATAGAATATTTTCTGAACCAGAACTTGATACAATCATCATATCATTTGATGAAATAGTCGTTGGTGTTGTTAAACTATTTGATAAATCATCCATTGTTTGATCTGGTAGTTCAAATGATGGTCTTGTCAAAGGAATTAAATATGATTTCGTATTCAAAGATGGATTATTATTGTTATTATTAGTTCTATCATCATCATTATCTATATTATTATTCAAGATATCAGTATCAGGAATTAAATTACTTTCGGGTTCATCTGAAAAGTATTGAAATCTTAATTAGGGGAAAATCAAATTAAGTTTTATCAATTACATGATAAATGTATAGTTTTAATCATTGTTTGATTATTTATATTTAAGGAACCATAATCAGGGTGAATCGTTAACGAAACCAATTTAACACACTCACAGAAAATTCATTATTGCTGCTTTAAATACAATTTTGTAACTTTAAGCAAAAGAATTCAACCAGGGGTTTTAAGAATTTAAGAACGGATTAGGCGTGAAGAATTTTTTTATTAAAAAAATGTTTAATTTGTAATATTATTTTTATTAAATCATATAATTGCGCCATTGCGGTTTACCCCCAGAAAATCTCATTAGAATATTCCATTGTTGTATAAACATTTAAAAAATTGATTAACAGTGATGTAAATTAACAGATAATGAATAAAGTGTGTTCAATTTGAGAGTTCCTTTAATTCCCAACATTGGGAATAATTTGTGATGAAGATTCTGATGAATGATAATTATATATAGAATAGTATAATCACATGATAAATCATAATTCACACAAAATTTAACATTTACATTAAATAATAATAAAAGCCAATCTGTTTAACAAAATTATAATCATTTTCATTTATTAAACAATATTTTTTTCTCTTATTTCTTTTGCAAAATATAATTTAAATCATTTTTTTACAGCGTGTGTAAATAATTTAATAAAATAGCGAGTGCTTAAATAATTCCTACATAAAATATATAATTTTTTCTTCTTTATTTTTCATTCTACTTTCTTTCTATTTTTATTTTTTTGGCAATAATTTGACTAATTTGATTTATTCTATTAATAATAATAATAAAAAAAAATACATAACAATGAATAGAAAAATAAAATAATAATCAATAATTGGTTTCTTTTTCATCATTTTTTTTCCTATAAATAAATATAATTTAATTTCTTAAACGTAAATGGCAAACATTATTTAATTTTTTTCTTTTGAATATTCATATAATAATCGAAATTTCCATATACTTATATCCATATATAGTTTTTCTACCTACATTCAATTTTTCGAAAAAAAAAATCAATATGAAATAGCAAAAAAAATATAATCAAATGACTAAATTTGAATTAATTAATTAACTAAATATATATTCTACGTGTAAGAACAAACAGTCTCTTAAAGTTTTCTATAAAATCCGTGTGTGTTTGTGTAAAAAAAAAATGTGTTTCCAAAATAATGCTAAATTAACAATAACTTTCCATTCAAAACGTCTACTAAAATATATATTCTACAAATCAAAAACTTAATTATTAATACACTTGACTAAACTATATTTAACATATATATGTATTGACTATATCAATTCTAAATCTATATGATGGTGTGTAACTCTGCGTCTGCTATATATATATATATAATTTAAACATATATTAATGTACCTTCATTTGCACTATCCATAGAACTACCACTTTCATGACGCTTAAAAAATCCTAACCATTCGGTAGAATCATTTTCTATAGCTGCTTTACCACGACTACTGGGCACCGATGCTTGTCGTTTAAATTCACTTGTTACGGACATTTGTTGCGAGTTTTTTAGTTGTTTCTCTTTAATATTATTTCCATTATGATCATTATTAGAATTATTGTTTTTATCACTATTATTGGTATTATCATTATTGTTTTCATCCGTTGACGTTTCCGGTGCAGTAGATACAGTTGTTGTTGTTGTTGTTGAATTCATTGCTGGTGGTGATTTTATGGACAATTGTTTTCCTTTTGTTATCATTATCGATGATACCGGACAAATGGATGAAGATGAATCTACTGTTGTGGTAGATGCAACAATTGCATCTTCATTTGATGAAGAATCAATTGATAAACTACTTTTTTCTTCTGGTATCACATCAAATATCTGTTGATATTTTGTTCCATTTGCAGATCGTCTATTATTATTAGAAGCTATGGACTGAGACTGAGCAGCTACGGTCAAAAGAGAACCATGTCCATTAATTGGTTTATGAGTATTTATTGATTTGGATAGATTACGACGTGATTTTATTGAACGTTTATTTGTGGAATTTTTTATTAAATCTCGTTTTGTTGTTGTCGATGTGGTGGTTTTATTGATGAATTCAATATTTAATTCATTTGGATGATTAAGGGCTTCAATTAATAGATCGGCAATCATTTGATCAACGACATTTGTTGTCGTTGTGGTTGTTGTTGTAGTTTTAGCAATTGTTGTAAATTTTGTACTACTATTATTACTACCATTGCCGGTATTACTTGTACTAATAACATTATTAATAATTGGTTTAAATACCGGTATGGGTATTTTTGATTTACGATTATTTATTATTGATAATTTATTACCACCAATTTGAACCGTTGATGACGACGTCGTCGATGTTGATGATGATGATGATGATGATGCTCCCGATGACATTGAATCATCAGGTGAACTGATAACATTTACATCATCAACGGTTGATTGTTCCCTGGTATCACCATCATCCGTTCCGGTAGCAGCGGCACTATCAATACATTCTACAATTTCTAATATTTCTATACGTTTTTCACCATCATGGATTTCTGTTTTTTGATACATTCTTCGTGGTCCACATTCAACATCACCGGGTGTTATGATATCCTGATCATTTTTTTGATGATTATCATTATTAGTTGCATCAATGGTTGATTTTTGATATGATCTTTTAACTGTTAAGACATCATTTTTACCATTACGTTGATTATTTGTGGAGTGATCTGATCGAGGGTTAACTTTTGATGAACGTTGTTTTTGATTTATTATTGGTTCAACAATAATAACACTATTTGATGGTTGTTTTGGCTTATTCGCCACAGTTTGTTGTATTGCTTTAAATTTCATATTTCCTCTAGCATCAATTGTATAAGTTTCTAACATACCAATTTCAGATCTTAATATTTTATTACGATTTTGTCGATTAACACCACCGGCAGTGGACGAGAATAGGGTAACATTATTTTTTATTGATTTTTTGGTTGGCACGATAGGGACGGAAACGGCGGCTGCAACAGTCGTATTATCCGTAACCATCGCTATTGCTTTATCTTGAGTATCAATTTTTTCCAAACTATTTGAATGTGGTGGTGGTGGTTGTGGTGGTGGTGGTAGTGGTTTTGGTTTTATTGCTTTTCTTTCAATGGCATTATTATTCATCATCATACCACGTTTCATAATTTGTTGAATTTTTTTTTGTTTACGTATTTGTTCGTTGTGTTTTTTTAAATCTAAATTTTGTTGTCTCTTATCAAGTTTTTCACGTATTTTGTCTGGCATTTGGGCGGCTATCGATGACGAACGATATTGATTTGTTTTATTTGAATTAATTTCTTCGCCAATCCCCATTGGTACAAAAAATGTTTGACTTTTAATTTCAAATTGACTTTTTTTGTCTACTATGGATTCATCTACTGATGCGTTATTATTTTTATTTGATGGGTACATCGATTGCATTGACATTGGATCATCTAAACTATCAACTAAACTATCATCATCTTCATCTTCTGATTCCGGACCTTCATTTGAATGTTTTATAGGTTTAAATTCCTCATTTATTGTTTTATTTTTTGCAATCATTTCACTGGCATTATCAATTTCAATGTCGTCCGTGTTCGATGCGGATGGTGGTTGAACTTCCATTGATTCGGTACGTGGAAATGTGGCGAGACGTGTTACAAATATCGGTTGAACTAAATTTTCCGTTGGATATGTACTACCTATATAAAACAAATTAATTGAATTACATATTTATTATACAATTAATAGTAATCTTATATCAAAATGAATGGACCTTTACGGATTTATTTTCTTAACATATAGACCATAACACAAAGTTCTTAATACTCATTTCAGTCCATCCCAATAAGAATTTATAAAACAAAATATACGAACTTTTAGATCATATAAAAAAATAATAAATACCTGTATTTACATGTATCACATTATTGTTAATCACGTTTTCACCAATATTTGTGGGAGATTCATCATCTTGATCATCATTCGTTGAACATTGAGTTGAATAATTTGATTGATCCGCTTTACTCTCCATTGAATATTGTGGAAAATATATTTCTTCCGTTGATTTCAAAACATTATTTAAATTATTATTAATGCTATCATCATTATTATTATTATTATTATTATTATTATTATTAATTACATCCTCAATTAGATGCTCTTGAGATGCAGTTGTTGCGGTAGTAGTTAAAGATGTTGTTGCAGCGGTTGTTGTTATCGTTGTGGTTGATAAAATTAATGTTGTTGTTTTATTATTTGATATTTTCTGTAAACGTTGTGGTGATAAATAAACACTTGATACTATAAATGATTGTGATTTTTTTACATCATCAACATCAACATTAATTATATTATTATTATTAATATCATTTTCATTTTTATTCAAATCCATTTGTAATGAGATTATTGATTTATTATTTTTATTATTATTATTATTATTATTAATATCAGCATTATTGTTATGCTGTTGCATTGTATTCAATCGTTCATTCAACTCATCCATTTTATTCATATTACTACTACTGCTATAGTTCTTAATATTAGAATTATTTAAATTATTAATTAATAAATTGGAAATATATTGATCGGTTTTTTGTCGGCCGCTATCATCCTCCTCCTCATCATTTATTACATTACCAGTGGTAATAACTTGTTTTACAATTGTATTTGTTAATGAATTTTCATTAGAATTTTCTTTGCATGACAATTCATTATGGGTTATATGTTCATTATCATCTAACCTTGAACATATTGATTTATCATTAGCATTTGTATTTTCCGCTGTTGGTAATGGTAATGAGGATGGGGATGCGGCTGACGATGATGATGATGATGACGGGGGTGGTGGTGATGATGGTGTTGTAGGTGGTGCTTGTTGTGGTTGTGTTTGTCGATTTTCATTTGAATAATTTTTTGTTAATATTCTATTATCATTTTTGATGATTTCACTGTTATTATTATTATTATTATCATGCGATGCGTTTGAATTACTATTATTATTATTATTATTATTATCATCAGGAAATGGTGATTTTGGTGGACTCATTGGATTTAAATCTGTTATATAGGTAATCATATTATTATTATTGCTATCATTATTATATCGTATTTTATTATCAATAAAATCAGAAGAATCACTAAATTGACTACTATCTTCACTTTCTACAATTTCATGTGTTGATGCGGATATTTCATTATTTCTAGATTTATCGTCCTGATCGGTTGTTGTGGTTGTTGTTGTTGCACTTGTTTGTAAATTATTATTTAAAACATCTTCATAATTAGTATTTTCATTTGGATTATTATTGCATTTTGTATTTCTGCAGGATTTATTATCGATAATTGAATAGGTTGGTGATGAATGTAATCGTAATCGTTTTGATATTGCACTATTATTAATGATATTATTGATTCCATTTTGTTGAGATGTATTGATGTGCTCGTCCAATTTCAAACATTGTTCACATTTATCCATTGGTTCGACGGGTGGTAATCGTCGTTGAGAACGTCGCATCGGTGGTGACCAACTGCCGGATCGCGACTCCAAGCGTTTAAATTCTTTACTCCATATTCGACGTAACAATTGACGACGCATAGATTCTTCGCCATGACCACCACCGGGACCATATCCAATACCGTTATTATAGCCACAACCACCACTGCGACGTGACGACGATAGATTTGAATCGGAAGCCGTTGAAGAAAATATTGGTCGATTTCTTTTTATTGTCATTTGATCATTATTTTGATCTTGATTACTTGAAGACGACGACGACGACGATGATACGACACTTGAGGATTCCACTTTTTGGGCGGTCATTTTTGGTGATAAAGGGTATGGAGTTGATGCTGCTGTCGTTGCCGCCACACTTTCTTCATATGCTTTTTGTTGAGCCAAACTATGTCTATAAATAAAAAATAGAGAAGAAAATTGTTAGATATATAGTGTTTAAATTAATATAATTGGGAAATTTATTTTTACCATTTGATTTATATATAATATAATAGATTGTATAATTTCTTTTTATTAATTTATTTTTGTACTTTCTTTTATTTGTATAAATTAATTACGTATTTGAATAATATAATAATAAGTTCTTTACCCTTTTATTACACCTTTGCATGTTAAAAATATAGCATTTATTCATAATTTAATTTTCTTTTTATGAAAATATATATACATGTTGATGACGAATGAGGAGGTTAAATCATACCTCTAAGCTCTAACTAAACATAGTATATTGTATATATATAGTATATTATAAATATATTATATTGGTCAGCTTATTTTTATACTTTATAGTACTGCTCTATAATACATATATAATATCACTACACTTTTTATGTATTTTTACGAAAAAATATAATCAACGGTAAAAAATTATTGATTTTAAAATATAATATTTATTTAGTAAAGAAAGGTATCGTGTATATTATGTTATATATACCAATAACACAGCAATAACCATATAACTATATATATATATATATATATAGAATTATAAATAAATATATATAGAATAATAATAATAATAATATAACTTATCTTGCCTGTAACCTACATATTATTTTTATCATATTTATTTTATTTGTGGTTTATAGACATGAAATTATGCACATACACACAAGGAAACGATATATAATAAGCAAATAATTTATTTTTCATAATACATAGATATACATTAGTACAAGTTATATATATTATATATGATGATAAAAAGAAATTGTGGTTAATTTATAATTAAATAATAATAATGATAACAATGGATTTATATTTTTTATATTAATCCTTACTGCACCTGTACATTTATACGAATCAATTTTTGGTTTATATAATTAATTATCCATATATATTTTATTTTATACAATAATCATATGTCCTTCAATTCCTTTTCTTTTCTTGGGGTCAATTCAAAGTGAACAATTCTTACAAAATTAATTACAATTGATTAATGTTTTTTTTTATTTTGGTCACATTAATAATAATAACGATATTAAATAAATATAATAATTCTTTATTATAAAATGTTTACCTTGATTTTTGTTAAACAAAGTTATTCTTAAAAATGGTATATTATACTTAATAATAGACATCATTACACCATTAAAATTATATAGATTTTATTATATACTTATATCAAAAAGTATATTTAATTCCCTAACAGTTTCTTATATAGTTATATATAGTTTCTTGATTATATTATATTTGGTGTTCTTGATTGAGTTTCTGTAAATAATATCTTTACAATCAATAAATCAAATATTTAAAAGGTTTTTTTGGAATAATCGCAGAGTCACGATTTTTCCAATAACATTTTTAAGATTTTATTCCAAAATCATATTCAGAATATTTTAATATTAAAAGATAAACGATAATCGCACTGGGCTTCATTCTAGGTATCTCAACAGATTTAATTAAATTATGTATATGCCAAATTGCCAATATATATATATATATTAAACATTTATACACACCTATATAATGATAACAAACTCTTTTTAATATTATATGATTGCGTTATCATTTTTAAAAATTATCTAAATAGATTTAATAACGCCATCCACGCAATTATATCTGGGTATTTAAAAATTTCATTTTTATTTGATAATAATTTATATATATACAAAATTATTTATAGCATATTTGTTTTGACTGATTATTATAATGGATTTTCCATATAATTATTGTATATACTCATAATGTTTTAAAATGTACCAGACAGCAATCAGAGATAGTATATATATAAGTTTTATATCTGTAATCTCTATACATACATATATATTTAATATATGTAATTATATATTATTTAGCTTTTAAAACGTATTTTATTAATATGACGTAAATCGAAGGTATATATTATAAATTAAATATTATTTAAATCTATATGTTATATCGGTTATGTTATAAAAAAAAAATTAATATAAGATTAACTCTGTATTGCATTATGTGACAATTTATTTAGATATAGCAATAGAATTATATGGTTATATAGAAATTCCATTTTAATCGGATAGTATAAATGCAAAATTAAATAAATTTAATCAATTACTTATCAAAAATTATAGCTATAGATATTTTATAATTAACGTTTTGTATATTTTTTATATATTATAACTTAATGGATCACCAACCCAATTTCATAATTTAAAATTTTATTACATTTGATTTGATTTGATTTTTTTGGTATTTTTATATACAAATATTTATGTATAGTGTAATTAATCAACAAATGGAAAACCAAACAAATCTTTAATTTGTATTTTTATACATATGTAATCAAATATTATTGTTATCGTCGTTGCGATTGCAACAATTTGATAAAGAGCTGCTTTTTTTTTAATTTACGTAGCTTGGCAATTGTATAACATTACAGTATTTGAAATAAACCAAAATATTGTGCGCGATATTTCTAATGGAAAGTTTTTAATATTATTATTTGTGTTATCGCTTAAATAACTATATACATATAAATAATAAACCTACATAAACAATAATATAATCATATAATAAAATCAAATCATATAAAACACAATCACAGGTTATACAAAATAATATACACTTGTCATTATATAATATTATTTTATGCGGAATTTAATTAAATACTTATAATCTATGTCTATTCTATATATATATATATATATATATATTATATATATATATATGTATGTATGTCAATGACCCGTCACTGAATTTTATTTTTTTAACCATTTTGACCCTTTTTATTTTATTATTTTATTTTTTTTGTATATAAAACTATAGCGCGAAATAAATTAATTGTATTTCAAGCAATTTCTCTTTTTTATATTTATATTTAAATCAACGGACAAAAGTTCTTACAGAATGTGGAAAAAAAAAATTTGAACACGGAAGATTATAATGAGATTATTGGAATATAGAGCGTGATAAGATCATAATCGATGTCTGTACATGTAATTCAAGATCAAAATAGTTTTCTTATTAATCCTGAATCTTATCCCGGATATAATGATTTAAAAAAATTGTATTTGAAAAGCAAATACCATAAAAAAAAAACCATTCAAAATCATAATGAAAATTTGCTTTTATAAATATTTTTATTGCAGTGTATATTCATTATACAGATCTATAACTTTAAATTGGCAATTTGAAATACACATTGTTTCTATAATAACCTGATATATTACACTAATTTATAATATTGAGCAAATCACTTTGATTTGATTACTTCTATATAACATGATATATTATACATCAATCCTAAAACTTTTTAAATAAACTGTATATAGTTATTTTATATATATATATATATATATATATATATATATATATATATATATAGTATATCATATAAAATATACTAAAATAATCAATATTATGTTAATTTCTTGTTGTTTTACTTTTCTTATACTTTACAAATCACAGTCTATAAAATGAAAATGTATATTATATTAATATATATATATGTGTATTGTTGTATTTCATATTCTTTTTATATATGATTTTCTTTATAATATTGCGTGTGTTTTTGCTATACATATATATAGAAAATATATTGGATTTTCTTTTTGTTATATTTTCCTCTATATCCATGTATGTTGTTATATTATCTATATATGTATGTATATAGATAGACGTTTTTATATATATTATTTTAACGATTTTCATAAATTTCTTTTTATTTTATTATTTTGATTCTTATATGCGATTGTATATATATATAGTAGAAAAATGTTAAAAAAAACTTCTATAATGAATACATATATAGAAATATTAATATCTATATATATATAGAGTCAATATAAAACACAATATATAATTTAACGCACCAAAACTATTGTTTTTTTTTTCATATATAGAAAAGAAATTCTCATATAGAAAATTGATGAAAAGTTCTATTCATATTTTGTGGAATCAAAGATATTATTTTCTATTATTATCTTATATATATAGTGTATATATAATATTTAATTTAAGAGACTCGGATATTATATTTTTTGTTGATGTATACCAAAAAAAAAAGAAAAAAAACAGAACAATCATATATTTTTCATCATGTTATCATGACGTCAATGTGTCAATGTGTTTTATTATACAAAATTTTGATTCTAATAAAACAAAGTGTTTTATTTTTAGTATATACTTACTTATATGCCAATAATAAGTACATATATAACCAAAATGGTTTTGTATTACAATTTTTGTAAATCTTCTAACACATTCTATTTGTTTATTTTGGTATTTTTTTAAAAATATATACATTATTTTAACAGAAATTAGTTGAATAGATATATATATAGGATTATACTCAATGACTAATATTATTATATTAGACTACACACAAAATTTTAATTCTATTATCTATTCACATAAAGCGATAAAAAAAATGATATCAAATCAATATCATATATGGAAAATTTAAATAATTGTATGAAAGTGTTCAATAAGTCGCACAATTTTTATATGTTCATCATTAAAAATATTATTGTTGAAATTTATCCAGGCTAAAATCCCAATTGCATTATGTATAAATTAACGTTTTCTACCGGTTGATATATTATTAATTTCAATCCTGTTAAATAAAACACATTATAAAATTGGCAATCCCTTTTTTGAATGGAATGAATGGAAAAATTCAACGTATATAATTATATATATAATATAAATTAAGTTTACACCTTAATTTTCAAAGTTTGGTCATATATAGAAACCAAAAAAAAAAAAAAAATAAATAATATAAATAAAAAAAAAACAAAAATTGTTGTGTTTCAATTTTCTAGAGTACATCGAAAATTTCAATGTGTTTTTAAAAAAGAAAATAATAATATTATTGTTATTATTATTATTAGGAACAGTAGTAAAATGGACATTTGCCAAATAATTCAAGTAAATCATCAACAACTATACATATATTTATTATATTATATATCATCGTATATATACAAACAAAATTATATATATATATATCTATTGCTATTATTATATTATATATATAAATATACCTTGTCGTTGGTTCAGACGTAAACTTCTCCTAATGGACTATTTACAGATGTTGATTGTTGATTACAAACCAAATAGTAAAACTATATTATATGGCACGTTTTATTACCATTAAATATATATATTATGATGTTTGTACGTAGAGTATTTAGAATTGAGTACATCTACAAACATATTAAAATCGATATAAATATGTCGAATGTCGTACAAAATATACACACAATTCTTTCAAAAAATGTTATATAGAGATACAATACCTATGTGTTTATATTAAAAACAGTATATTTTTTGTATATTAAGCTCAACATTGTTATACGGTATGACAATCGATTGATAGATTTTTCTTTGTATATTAAAATTAAATACAAGAGCGTTGAAAAACAACGCATCATCAACTTGACTATAAGATTAACATTTGACTTCACAAGGAAAATGGTTATTTAAAAATTGAATGGTGTAGTTAAAAGAAATTACTACTCATAAATTATCTATGAACACTCCTAAAAAGCTTAAAATCTTCAAAAAAACATACGACTATAGTAACATACTAACTGAACTGAATAATCAATCCAATATCATATAATAAATTCTATATATATATATATAGATTTAGTTATTTAATTGTATTGCATTCAATGACATTTTATATAACCAATATACATCACATGTTATATTATAAAAACATTTGTGTTGTGTATATAATATCAAAAAAAAAAAAAGAAAATTCAATTACAATAAATAAGGATAGTACATCATCTAATACATAGATTGTACATATGATATTAAAAACATATATATGCATTGCTATATTGATTGATATATAAAATATTGACATTGACACGCAACATAAAGGTCGCCGTTATATAACATACAAATATTTGTTGTATATTCTCAAATGAAAATGAAATGGTAGAAATAATTAGCTTTTTTTTTTTTATTACTATATATTCTATATTCTAATATATATACTTACTTTCTCATTATTATTTCAGGTACTGAATAACGACGTCGTAGTAATAAACCTGGTCCAGGATTCATATTTGCTGTACCGGACCCCATCGTATACGTTTTATCAATACAATCAATTGATGTTTGACTTGACGACAATTGAATTTTATTGATGTTCGAATAAGCTTGACTATATAGAAAAAACAAAACAAAAATAAAACATTAGTCACAATATATATTTATGAAATCAATTATTTTGTTTATCAAAATGTTAAATATTTATTTAAAAAAAAAAGAAAAATACCAATCATAAGTTATAATTAGTGCATATTAATAATTTTTATCATATATATATATCTAAATGCGAATGTTTTTTCCCTCGCTTATAATATATTAAGTAAATAAATATATAATTTTCAACAATATTTTTGATTACATTTTTATATTTTTAGATTTATAACATCCACACACACACACACACAAAACAACAACTAACCAATTGGTTAATTAATGTTAATTACTATCCATATTATATAGTATTTTGTTGGTTTTATTTTTATCTAAATCCATATCCATATATACAGGGTTTTCATATAATAAATAATTTAGATAAAATAAATCCAAATAATTCATATATGAGATTACATTCCAGTATCACTCTGTGAAATATATATATATGTATATTTAAAATAAAAATTATGTAAATATTTGATTAATGTGCATTTATTCTGTTTTTGAATATTACATATTATTATATAAATATATGATGGTGATTTATATATTTTTATCTAAACAAAATAGAATATTAAATAATTACGTAATATTAAATATTGAAATAAAGTCATTTTAAATTATCAATATACATTGAATGTAATAATAATAATTAAATTGTTACAATTTATTAACCTACTATACAATAATAACCATATAGATATAGATTCATTTAAATATTTGTGTCAAGATATTTAAATATATATATATACAAGCTTTATAAATAACTTTGATGATTTTGTTGAGAAAACAACAATTTAAAATATATAATAGTTTGTTAATTAATATATTGATTTTAATTATTATTTTTTTATTTCATAATAAAGTTCAATTTGTATTTGAGCCCATTTAAACAATTGAATATATAATCTTTATTCATTTCGAAATCGAATATAGTGAAGTGGGTTATTTAGATTATAGTTACAGAAATTATCATATAATTGTTTACAGTTTCTCTATAGAGGATATGATTTTCTAAAGAAATGCTTTACGGAAATCCCACAAAAAAAACTTCCATTTGTCCATTAAAATTATAAAAATTGTAACATAAATTTTTTTAGATATACGATATAAGTTTTCGATAAATTAGTTTTCGAATTTAATATCAATTTTATTTTATTCTTATCGATAAACACGCACAAATACAATAAAATTCTTAAATCAATAGACAAAATTATATTTAATGTACATTTCAATTAAAAGAATTATTTATTATTTATAATGAAACGAAAAGAACTACTTGTACACATAAAGAAGAAACAAAGTTGTAATTGAATGTAATTTATTTAGATAGATTTAGATATATATGGTATATCTATTTTTTGATTTAGGTTAATAAAATTTAATCTTAATAATATATCCGTATCGTAATAATATATGTTCAATAAATAACCTCCTGTTTGATAAAGATTCATTAGCATTCCCAGCAATATAAATATATGGAGCTAAGATCTACAAGTAAATTTATATATTTTGACTGAATAAAATAATCAAATAATATTTCACATGGCTAAAACTTATATATTTATATAATATAGAAAAAAGAAAAACACGCATCAAATGACAGAGCAAATATTTCTTATTTTTTTTTCAACTAACATTTTATTGAATATAACAGCGCAACAATTCAAATGTTACAAAAAGCTAAATATATCTATATCATATATATAATATATGTTGTATTCTATATTTTTTAAGCACATATACACGATATATGATATGATCCCACAAAGGCACACTTTATTTACATGTTTATATATATATATATATATATATATATATATTAGGGATGATACCGATGATGATCCTTTGGGACCGTATTATAGACAAATTACATATATGGGTAAATATACACAGAAGAGATATATGTATATATATATAGATAATATATACAATTCTATTTATAAATATTAGTCATTCATTGTTAAGAGAAATACCTGCGTGTATATTTTGTTTTGATAAACTGAACATATATTATATAAATATATAGAATAAGTTATGTGTTATACCTGTATTTTATTTACACACTCAATTCAATTTTTTACAAAAATTTAACAGATAATTTATACACTAACCGATGATTTTATTTGGTTCATTGGTTGGTTAGTTGTTTGTTTTTTTTTAGGTCGAAAGGTTAGAAGGTTATAACTGGGAAAACAAAAAAAATCCTTATCTCATTTTTCTTTTCAATAGAATTCCTATACATGATATTTTTAATACTATATACCTATGATTAGTGGTTTAGTGTTTATTATATACCTAGCTGGATAGATGACAATGAGATACCATAAATGAAGATCGTGTTGTTTGATTCAATAATTTTTGTTTTTTCTTATATATATATGATATGTTCTTTATATATCATCCGGGTTAAATTGAAAAAGTGAAATGATACTTCGTACACATAAATAAATTCAAAAACCTAATCCCATTCCTATAATTTAGACACATTTTCAGTTTTTCACGATATCCGCATTCATTCATTCTATTTATATTATATTTATTTATATATACTTTGGTATATATACAAATTTGTTTCATTTATTTTCAATTTCATTTATCAAACCCGAACTGGGGGAATGTGCATGCATTCCGTTATATGTGTTTTGAAAATTAATATGTAAGATGCGAAAGATATTTGAAACTTCTTTTATATTTATATATTTATAACAAACAAACCAATTATTTTATTAATAATAAATTGAGATATAAAGGTCATTTTTTTTACATATTAATCTGTTTTTTTTTTTATGAATATGAATTAATTTTTTGTATATATTTTAGTATAATTATTAGATGAATTCGTTACATCCCATTTTCGTTTTTTGATATACATATAGAAGAATTAAAAATTTTTATGACAATGATTGATTTCAATTTTGCGAGACTGTCGAGTCAGCAAAGGTTATGATAAAAATCTCTGCAAAAGAAAATAAATTAGGATGTCCATATATTAAAACCAAAAGAAATGAAATTGGTATTCAAGCTTCTGCAATGCTTCTGACGTGAATTTATGATAAAATACACAAAATATCAATCAGACACGAATAACAAATAAAAAATGTATTTTATTACATTTTCTCAAATAAAATCATAGTTTTATTTCTTATCAATACAAAATATAAAATTCATCTTAGTCCATCATCATTTAAATTTAGATTTTTGTTTATAAACATTTTATTTTTTTGTGTATCTATATATATTTATTCAAATAATTATATTTGCATTTGAGTTGATTTAAAATATTAGCTACCTATAGAGCTATATTCTTATACGTATATAGATATATAATTCACTTTACACCTTCCAATACTTATTTAGTTTAACATCTGGTAATGGAAAATTTTGTTTTTTGGCAGCATTCAAAGAATAGATTGATATGAATGGATAAAATGTATTTTATAATTAACATTTTGTTTAATCAAATTAACGATATATGAAAACATTTCTAAATTGATTTTTTCTATAAATATACGTACTATATATGATGATAATATATGGATTTATTTTATTATACATTTGCAATACATATAACAAATAATGATTTCAATATTTATTGATAATAAAATAAATAAATATTGATGGTATTCTTATTTTGTAATTTTTTTTTTATATATAAAGTCGCAAAAATATCAATCATTATTATTATATATGATAATTATAATAACGTGTATATATACGTTATTATATACAATACCTGGGATCAACGAAAATAGCACGAAACTTTAATTGAATTAAAAAGAAAAATAAATAAATTAATATGAATATTTTTTATATAATTTGATGGCACGCAAACCAACACACACACGCGAATATCAACAAATATTTAATATAAATATTCATATTATTAAAAAAATAAATATAAATCTGAAAAAAAAAAAAACTTAAGATCCGTATAATATAAATTGAATAAAATATAGATATTATAATATATTAAACATATATATAGCCATGATTGGTAATTTTAACGCACACGACTTAAAATTATAATTTCATTGAATTTTTTTTTTACGAATATCGCAGAACTATAGCATATATTTCCATATCTTTTGATCTTTTTATTATAAAATTTCTGAAAAAATTAATTATTCACGAGATAATCCATTATAATTATTAACAATCTTTTCTAATTCATTGTTTGTATTTGAGTGAATTGCGGGAAATGTTATCATTTCTTAAAAAATACTTAAAAAATACTTGACAATGCAATTTTTGATTATGATCGATGTCGTTTTTGGTTTTATTAAAAACGCAATTTAATAGACAAAAAATTGCAAAACGCAAAAGATAATACCCATACATTTTATGAATAAATAATGCAATAAATTTTGTTATCTTTTTCGGAAAATAATCCTTTTTTTTTTATCACATTAACCATTTATTGCTTAAGGTTATATATATATAGGCACTTTTGCTTGAAGGATATTCTATTATTTACAGTCATTTTAGATTCATTAATTTATGAATTTTTGTCAAGTGTTAACATATTTGACGTTGGATTACAATGTAATAACTTATCTAATCGCCTTTTCCATCCTGATAAAACATTTGTAAATTATATTTTACCATACCTACAACGAGTCACACTTATGACTCGCTGTCGAATGTGTGTTAATTTTAATTTCTATATACACGATATACCATTTTTAATTTCGTCGAATGCAAAAGATATTTATAATAATCATTTCGTAATTCGCAATTTTAATGAAAAGAAATGAATTGTTTTTTTTTTTTTTTTCATTAAAATATACAGAAATTATCTAATATAGATAATAATCGCAATTTATACGCGTAGATATCAAAAACGCGTAAATATTATCAACATATACATACATATATATTACTAAATGGTGCGATATAAAAACAATATATACCATTTTTTTCTGTTTCACAAATATTTATAATGACAATAAAACATGCAATAATTATACTACCTTTTATCTTCATAATATCATCATATCAACTCGTATATGTAGAATTATTATCTCTTTATACCTATGTATGTACAATCGCATTTATGTTTATTTGTTAATATATAGAAAAAATTACAGTAAAAAATACAAATTTAAAAATGTATATTTATATGAAATAATAAAAAATGGTAAATATTTAATATTTATCAGGCATATTGTAAAAAAATGTATATATAATAATTAATTTCTTTTAGTAATTATTTTATATTGTGGTGCCCACTTAATAAAATAAGTATGGCCCTGCATAATGAAATAAATGCATAATGAAATGAAATGAATTATTATTATTATTATCATTATCATTATCATTATATTATATATATGATTATATTAGAAAATTATGATATGATCAGTTAGTCGTTTATCAGCTTCTCATGAAGCTAAATCGTTTTACCACAGTGCATTGAAATATAAACACCTATATATATACAGATATAGATATATATATATATATGGCTACTTAGTGTTGCAACTGTGAATATAATTGTCGTTATAATTTTATATTGATCATTGATAAAAACTTATGAAATAAAGAATTATATATTTTGTAATTATAAGTTTGTTGTGGTGTTAATAATTTAACTACTTGCTACGGCTTAAAGTGTTGTGCGCATTGGTGAAATAATTCCACCAGCATATGGGACAACAATTGGTGACCCCGACTATGAAACACATATAAAACGGCATATGAAATATATGAAACATATGAAATATAAACACCTATATATATACAGATATAGATATATATATATATATGGCTACTTAGTGTTGCAACTGTGAATATAATTGTCGTTATAATTTTATATTGATCATTGATAAAAACTTATGAAATAAAGAATTATATATTTTGTAATTATAAGTTTGTTGTGGTGTTAATAATTTAACTACTTGCTACGGCTTAAAGTGTTGTGCGCATTGGTGAAATAATTCCACCAGCATATGGGACAACAATTGGTGACCCCGACTATGAAACACATATAAAACGGCGACTTTAACATTAATCCATCAACTTTTGGTAATTTTAAATAAACAAAGGAAATCACAACTTGGAGGTTTTTGCTGATTATGATCAACAGAATTGTTTAACTACCAAGATATTCGCAATTCATTGATTTCCATCATTTCATACAACTGGATTCAATTACGTCATCCAGAGCACGGTATAACCAGCATAGGATATATTTATGGTTATAAAACACGAGTGGATTTCTGATAATATTTTTATTATATTTCATGGGAGTGGTAACAAAATTTTCCATAAAAAAAAAAAGAAAAAAAAAAAAAAAACGATTTTATTTTTTCCGTCATATGGTTCTGGAAATATCGAAATAATTTAACAATTAAGTAACAGTTCAATATAATTTAATGATTTTTTTTTTTTTTTTTTTTCCTTTTGTTTTGCAATTATTTAACATTTATATTATGTTTTATTTTATTATATAGTTTAGATTTATATAACAAAGGAGTGCAGTAAAACATTAAAGTATTCATATATATATACTATATATATATAAATTATAAAGAATCTATATCGGTAAAATTAAATAAAAAAAAAAATTATTTTTTTTTATATTTGTCAAGTAAGTAGTATAGTATAATGATATAATATTAATAATCTATTCATTATGCATTATAATATAATATAGTAATTACAGTGACGATTATACATACACGGTAGATAATTATATACACATTTAATTTAATTTTTTAATTTATTTATTAGACATATATATTTATATATTACATATACGTACGTCGTACATTCATATCAATTCGTGAGACTTGTTTAAAAATTACTTTTGTGGTTCACCTAAAAATCCGCATAAAATGAGTGATGGTGATGGTGAAGAAACTAAAGACGATGTTGCGCAGGCAAATCCGACCGCCATTGAGGCGATCCGTGTAAAATTGCCACAATTTTGGGTTGATAATCCAGAGGTTTGGTTCATTCAAGCCGAAGCACAATTCAAAATTCACAGTATCACTTCCGATACAACAAAATACTGGCTCCTGGTTTCCGCGCTTCCTTCAGATGCATGTTCTTCGGTGTTGGACATATTAAAATGTCCACCAATCACCCATAAATTCGATACTTTAAGAACGGCGTTAACCTCGCGCCATACCATGTCGGAAGAGAAAAGATTAGAAGGTCTATTCGACAAGGCCGAGTTGGGCGACAGAAGACCATCTGACGTTTTCAGATCTATGAAATCGTTGGCTGGTGAAAATATAAACGATAATATTTTAAAATCGCTTTGGTTACGCAGGCTTCCAAAAATCGTCAATATCTCTCTCATTCCATCAAAACATATCGAAACAAACGAATTAATTGGTTTGGCCGATAAAATATTTGAGGCATCACATGAACCCGGCGTATACGCAACAACAAGTCGTAAAATACATAACAATTCCGAAGTAGATAATCCCGAACAAAATATACAGAACAGGTTAAATAAAATCGAATCCATGCTCCAGACATTAAAATTTACTAGGGGTAGGTCGCAATTTCGTGATAATCGTTTTCGTCAAAACTCACGAGCTAACACTCCGCACCGTTCCAACAGTGCATCGCGATCACACGGAAAATTTCAACAGCCAGCGAATTCAAGAGAAAAGAAAGTGGGTTGTTGGTATCATGCACGTTTTGGAGTGAAGGCCCTCAAATGTATCGCTCCGTGCCAGTACGTACAGAACGCCAACAACGCTAATAATCACAATTCCCCAAACTAACAAAACCAACTGTTGTTGCGGTAAACAGTTGGAACATTTTTAATCGCCGCTTATTTGTTAAAGATACCAATAATGGCCTGAATTTTCTTATCGATACCGGAGCGGATGTATCCGTGCTACCACATGTTCTTTTTGGGCAATCTTTACCAAGGCCTGATTCAAAATATACTATTTCTGCTGCTAATGGCAGCACCATCAACACTTACGGCACAAAATTATTGGAAGTCAATTTGGGATTAAGACGAACATTCCGTCATCCATTTTTATTGGCATCTGTTGACAGGCCGATCATTGGTGCAGATTTTCTTGCACATTTCAATTTATTGGTGGATCTCCGCAACCATCGTCTCATTGATGCGGGCACACAAATATCAATAAACGCGTCCATTGCTGAGGTTCTTACACCTACTCCAATTCATTATTCCATAGGAACGGAATACGGTAATATTTTACGGGCGTTTCCGTCATTGACATCTTCCCTCAATTATAATACACCAGTCAATCACAATATTGTTCACAGAATAGTAACGCAGGGTAACCTACCATTTACTAGGCCCAGGCGGCTGGATATTATTCGGTACAAGGCTGCGAAGACCGAATTCGATCATATGAACGAATTAGGTATTTCCAGGCCATCTAATTCATCAGTTTCCTCGCCGTTACACATGGTACCTAAGAAGGATTCGGGCGATTGGCGGCCATGTGGTGATTATAGAAGACTCAACATCGTGACGGTTCCCGATCGTTACCCCATCCCGCACATTCATGATTTTTCAATGAATTTATTTGGATGCAGAATTTTTTCAAAAATAGATCTTGTCAGGGCTTACCATCTCGTACCAGTAGCACCCGAGGATGTTTACAAGACTGCCATCACTACACCCTTTGGCCTCTTCGAGTTTGCCCGAATGCCATTTGGTTTACGCAATGCAAGCCAAACCTTTCAACGCTTTATAAACGAAGTTACACTTGGACTTGATTTCATTTTTGTCTACATTGATGATATATTGGTGGCAAGCAAGAATATTGAAGAACACAAAACACATTTGAAAATTTTATTCAAGCGTCTTACTGAATACAGCATTAAATTAAATCCGTCAAAGTGTGTGTTCGGGGTGGGCGAACTAGATTTTCTGGGGTATCGTATAAACAAGGATGGCATATTGCCAACGTTAAGTAGAGTGGGGGCAATTGAAAACATGCCTAATCCAACATCAATCAAAACGCTTCAAAAATTTATCGGCATGGTAAATTACTATCATAGATGCATTCCAGGACTAGCAAAATTGCTTGGTCCACTACATTTACATGTAGCAAACATGTCAAAAATGAAAAAGTCTACACCATTTTCTTGGCCAGTCGAATGCAATGATGTATTCCAACAGGTCAAAAATGCATTGGCAAGGGCGACATTATTAAATTTTCCCATTAATAACACTATGTACAGTATTACAACAGACGCATCTAATACTGCAATTGGTGCTGTATTACAGCAACTCAACAATGGTCATTGGGAACCACTCGGATTTTTCTCCAAAAAGCTATCGCCAACCGAATCAAAATATTCTACTTTCGATAGAGAATTGCTGTCTATATATCTTTCTATAAAACAGTTTCGGTATTTCATTGAGGGGCGATCGTTCATAATATACACTGACCATAAGCCTTTAACAACCGCAATTAACTCAAGGGGCGAAAAAAGTCCCCGCCAAATCCGACATCTTGAATATATAGCTCAATTCAGTAGCGATATAAGATATATTAAGGGTTGTGACAATGTCGTGGCCGACATTTTGTCCAGAATGGACATTCACAACATTTCAACAACGAATAACGTTGACATAAATCTTATAGTTAAGGCTCAAGCATCCGACGAGGAATTGGTCGAGCTCATGGCCAATGCACAAAATAAGCACACAGGAAAATTTAAATTACAGCTAATTAAATTACAAGATATGGAGATATACTGTGAAACGTCAACAGATATCAACAGACCATTCGTTCCAGCCAGTATACGAAGATCAATTTTTGAATTGCTTCATGGAATATCCCATCCAGGGGTAAAGGCAAGTAAGAAATTGATTGCAAAACGATATTTCTGGCCAAATCTAAATAAGGACATCACACATTGGTGCAAACTGTGCCATAGGTGTCAAGCATCAAAAGTGATTCGGCATACGAAAGTGGCACACGGTACTTTCGAATTACCGGCGTGTAGGTTTGAGCACATACATATGGATTTAGTTGGTCCGCTACCCCCATCAAACGGTTTTACACACCTTTTAACTATCGTTGACAGGTTTACTCGCTGGCCTGAGGCATATCCGATCAGCGATACAACAGCAAAAACGGTGGCAAGGGTTTTTATTGAAAACTATGTCAGTAGATTCGGTGTACCATTGAGGATTACGACCGACCGGGGTAGCCAGTTTGAATCTAGCTTGTTTTCAGAATTTACAAAATTACTAGGTACATGCCACATTAAAACCACCGCATACCATCCACAAGCAAACGGACTTGTAGAGCGGTTACATAGACATATGAAGGAAGCGTTGCGTGCCAGGGGTAACTCGATCAATTGGAGCAGTGAAATACCTCTAGTATTACTGGGAATACGTTCCTGCGTAAAAGAAGATATAAAGTGCACACCAGCGGAATTAGTATATGGTGAAAATTTAAAGTTGCCAGGTCAATTTTTCATTCCGAAAAATTCGGATCAAACCAAAAATGTTAATGAATTTGTTCAAAAATTACAAGAAGCAATGGAAAAAATTATTCCAAGTGACAGCCGAAAAGTGAATCAAAAGCAATTATTCATACCACACAGCATGGATGAATGCGACTTTGTATATGTACGTGTTGATAGGGTAAAAACAAGTCTCACGAATCCATATGAAGGTCCATATAGAGTCATTCGAAAATTTAGAAAGTACTTCGTCATTAATATCAAACATAAAAATGTATCTGTATCCATTGAACGGTTAAAACCAGCCCATGGTATTCAATCCGTACAATGTAAAAATATATTACAGACACAACGCAAACACGTAACGTTTGGTAGAACCAAAACGTTTTATATTTAACACAGTAGGGTGGAATTCATTATTCTTCCTACTTATTAAGAATTGTTTCCATTATTCTTATCAACATTTTTTTTTGTTATTATTAATTTTTCTTTTTATTATTTTTTTTTTTTTTTTTTTACAACAAATATATTTGTATTTATTTTAATTTTATTTTTTTTTTTTTTTTTTGCTATATACTTTTATTTGGGGGTGGGTAGTGTGGTGCCCACTTAATAAAATAAGTATGGCCCTGCATAATGAAATAAATGCATAATGAAATGAAATGAATTATTATTATTATTATCATTATCATTATCATTATATTATATATATGATTATATTAGAAAATTATGATATGATCAGTTAGTCGTTTATCAGCTTCTCATGAAGCTAAATCGTTTTACCACAGTGCATTGAAATATAAACACCTATATATATACAGATATAGATATATATATATATATGGCTACTTAGTGTTGCAACTGTGAATATAATTGTCGTTATAATTTTATATTGATCATTGATAAAAACTTATGAAATAAAGAATTATATATTTTGTAATTATAAGTTTGTTGTGGTGTTAATAATTTAACTACTTGCTACGGCTTAAAGTGTTGTGCGCATTGGTGAAATAATTCCACCAGCATATGGGACAACAATATTAACATTATCTTGATTGATATATATGCTTTTATAATATTATATATAACACCCCCATTGTATATATAATAAAAACAAAATACCAGTACAAATTAGTTTGAAGAGACAGGCAGTTTATTTGTTAATTATATGGTATTTTTTATATATTACACTATTTTTTTATTTATAAATATTATGTTCATGACATTGCTTTTATCATCACATAATTATTACTATTTATCTATTATAAACATTTCATAAATTAAATCTTTGATATTTCAATTCTATAGAATAAGATAATAAACTATATTTATAAAAAAAAACGTTAATGAATTATTTTTGTAATGTAAATACGCGAAAAATGTGTATATTCAATTGCATACGTAGGTGATGATAAGATGGAAATCGTTATGAAATCTTATGTATCCGAGAATTTTCATTAATTCCATTTAGTTACGATATGAAAATGTCTATACGTAATGAAAAGAAAACATATATAATTAATTACATTGCATAAATCATTTGTATATATAAATCATTTATAAAATCTCATTTGAATTGTTTGAATATCAAAACTACAAAATTTACTATATAGGAAATAGTTAAACTTTTTTTTAATTTTTATTATTATTAATAATTTGTATGCATAATAGCAATAATTTTATATATATTTAATTAATATTTGATTATCTATAAATGTATAGTTGCAATTTTTAATAAAACGTGAATTGAATAAAAGATAGGTATATGATTAATAAAAATTAATATAACATACAGACATTTTACAAATTATCAGAAATTTACGATATTGGATTATAAACATTTCAAGTTCAATATTCAACTTTTATATTTATAAATATATATGTGACACGTATATCTAGTAATAATAATATTATCGATTTCGAAAAAAAAAAATTGTGGCCAACAGCTTTTATGAAAATCTTATCGCATATATGATATTTATAATTTTAATATTGCAGTATATTTATTAAACACAATAATACTCATCATTTTATAATTAAAAAGTGAAAAATAAACAACACAAATAAAAAAAAATTGTATTCATTTTATATATTAAAAATATTTTCCGGATTTATTTTTTATTTTTTTTTTTTCACATTGGACGACTTTTATTTGTACATATGCAGTTTTTGTAAACGATTTTTTTTTTGTACATTTTTAAATCATTGTAAAGGATTTTGTATATATGCATATTTATATTGTAATAATGTGTTGAGGTGGAAAATGCAATTGTAAATAGTGACAAGGGAAAAGTTTTCGATAAAGGTTTTTTTAAATTACTAGGTGAATTTTTAATTACTGAATCAATTTGAATATTCCAATAATTCGTAAAACTGTAGAAATAAACGTTTATTATATGGAAAGTAATATGAATTTGACAATATTTGACAATACCATATGTGATTTACGTTTATTTTTACGGACGAATAGGAATTTAAAATGGTAAAAACATCTATCAGTATTACTTTTTTTTAATATCAGATAACCAGAGGACAAATAGTCAAATAAATTATTAACTTTTATCACATTACATTTCAATTATATTTAATAAAACTTTTCACATTTCCTATATTTATTCCATTCTATAATCTATATGAATATATAAACACATTTACAAAACAGAAAGTTTCTGAATATATACAATTGAAAAAATCCAGCAAAAATATTTGCCATTTATGTTGGTTACATTAATATAGAATATATATGATGAATGAAAACTATATATATTGTTAATATTTAAACCAAAAAAAATAATGCATTGTCTTTTACATACACAGAAAAATGTATCCTCCAACAATAAAAAAAGGTATACTACATAAAATAAAAGTTATATCATAATACAAAAATCACTTCGAAAATGTTTTTTTTTTTTTGCCATAGAAAAAATATAAAATAGAAAAATTGAATGAATTTATGATTGATTTTATATAAACAATAAAAAGAAAAAGAAAAGAATAAAGGAAAATATTCTTATATATAGTTTTATTTTTTTTGAAAATTAGAACACCGCGTACCATATATTGTTTTGTAATAGAAATACTTTTTTTTTTATCACAAATATATATATACATAAATATCGATCGATATCTTTAATCTTAAATCTTTTCTATATAAATATTTCTATATACTTTAATATCGTCTTATAATATTGTATTTATTTCTATTATTTGATATTTGATTTTATTCATTTCAAAATAATACTATATAATAAAAATATTTAAAGTTATATTTTACACAAAAACTCTTATAATTATACCATTACTATAAATTTAACATTTATTTTTTAACTGATAAAATACCTTTACCTCTGTATATTGTCCATTGAAATTTTAATAACTTTAAATAATCAATGATTTAACAGACTCGCGTCCCAGTCTTACAAAAATTCCCTATAGCAAAAACCTAAATGATTTTCTATTACTGCGTATCTCTACTAGACTCTAGAGTCCAGTGTGAGCACTGGCAATATTTATGAATAATTTCTTGAATATATCATTGATTTCATTCATGTATTAAAATCTAATTACATAAAACCCAATGATGAAGAAAAAAGAAGAAGTTATGTTATATATAGCCAAATTTAAACGCAAACAAATATACAATAATACAATTTTGTAAATAAAAATCATTCTCTATATATATGTATATTGTGTAATAATTAACTTTAATTCCTTTAATTCAACTACTAATTTCTTATTTTATATGTACATATTTTTGTGTAACAATAATATACACACATACATATATTGAATGCCAAATAGGTAAAACTATTGAGGTGTGCAAATCTATACTATTAATTTATAAAAGAACAGCGCAGATATGTGTGGGTCTAAAGATGCTGTTTATTTAATCCC
This sequence comes from Dilophus febrilis, assembly GCA_958336335.1. Classification (NCBI taxonomy): domain Eukaryota; kingdom Metazoa; phylum Arthropoda; class Insecta; order Diptera; family Bibionidae; genus Dilophus; species Dilophus febrilis. The sequence goes on along the minus strand of OY284470.1, from coordinate 5,811,555 downwards.
TATCATCCTTCCTTATATATATATATATAGAATAAATTATTTTGTATAATCGAAATCGAAATGATATTATACACAGAATGTCCGAAGAATTACGTTACGAGCGGCAATAGTAACTTAACGTAATTTTGCATTAAATAACTACACTCGTTGTTTTTCTATCGACATTATATTCAAACATTATTTTCCTTGATTAATTTCAATTAAATTAAAAAAATGTAATCATAGCCGCTTTTTTTTTCTATGCAAATTTTCAATTAAATTCGCTTTTGATTTTTTGTATAAAAAATCCATAGTTTTTTTTATCTTTCTTTATCCATAAATTGTAAACTATTTATTATTAGAATAAATAAGTTTTGGTCTCGCTCACTAAAATGACAAATTTACTATTATTAGATCCATCAATTATCGAAAGTGATGAACCAAGACCACCAATCATTTGGTCACATAACAGTAAATTTCAATATGAAGATTTAAACAAACGTTCGCCACGTATCGAAGAGGCTATAGATTTTATTAAGGTATGTATATAATTTCCTTACAGGTAAATCGAATAATAATCCAATGGATTGTCAATATAATTACAAAATGTACCTTATTAAAACCATATTCAAAAAAAAAACCCCTCTAAAAAATAAGAAAGAACATTTCCGACGTAATATTTTAATAAAAAATACATCATTTTATCAAAATCCATTGGCTGTCAATGAATATTTAGAAAGATTAATGCAATTGATAATCGATGATGAATGTTCAATTATTTGCATTGATAAAATAACAGATAAAATTGCTGGTATTGGAATTTTAAAAATTTTACATAAAGATGAATATTCATGGTACGTAATTCAATCATAATATATTTTGTTTATTGAAAACTCATTTAATTTATTTATATTTTATTAATTAATTCAAGGCAAATTTTAAAATTAATAAAATTACATAATGAATTAAATAGAAATTTACGTAATATACATTATGATCTTTTTCGTTATGTAAACCAAAATGGTGATAGTAATAATAATAATAATGTATTTGATAATTCAATAGTTTTGCATTTATTTGATGCAACAATTGGAAAGCAATATAAAGGTAATTGTATGGAATAAAAACGAATATATGAAGAATATACAGATCTTACAAATCTATTTATTTTTATTATACATAAAGGTATATTACGCAAAGAAAATTTAATTCTAGTTGCGCATAAATTCGCAAGAAGTATTGGAGTGCCAACAATGACTTATGCGGCCTTTTCCAAAAATGATCAGGAAAGAGCTCGACGTTGTGGATTTTCGGTTTTTATATAATAGTTTAACAATATATATGATTTGTTATACATTTTGTTGTTTGACCCTAGTCATTAATGAAAATATTCCATTTCAGTGTATTAACACAATTCATTATTTATCGTACTTGAATAAAGAACAAAAACAAATATTTTCAAATGGATGTGCAGGTACTGATGGACAACATACAGCTGAATTATATGCAACTGCTGTTGGTCCAAAACATTTTATGTCTTTAACAGATGATAATTATTATTAATTGAAATCCAATTAACCCCTTAATTTCTAATTCAATACAATTTTGCGTAATTTGTTGTTTAACTCATTTTTAATCTTCTTTAAAAAAAAAATCGCGATGTTATGAATGAATAAATATAATCCGCAATAATATTATTGAAATTCAATTATTATATATTGCGATTATTGAAATTCGAATATGTGAAATTTTTTGTTTATGTGACTAAGAAATATATAGAATAAATATATCATTAGCACTAACTGAATAATAGAGATTATTTGAAATATCTTCACAAATAACTTCACATATACGATTACGAACATGTTTTATTTATCTCATATAAAACCACATCTAAATAAGCAAAAAAAATATATATTATAAATTATATATACTAATCTCAAGATAAAATCGTGTATTTTAATCACGTTCTAATGTTTTGCTTTTTTTTTTTATGTATATCATTTACAACATATTAAGACACTTTTTTGATATAACCAAAAAAAAAAAAAAAAGATACATATACGCATATCAGTAAAACCACATAACCATATATAGAATCTTATGCTTCGCAATACATATCTTAGTTATATATATTCAGATACATTTTTGTTTTCTGAATCTTATTTTAAACTATATCTACGTATGTATGTATGTATGTACTTGAATTTGAATGGCATAATTCTATGCACATTTTGTATTTTTAAAACATTTTAGATTTTCCCAAAATGAAACACGCATATATTGAAATTTTTTCAGTTTACAGAGGAATACCATATGAATAATAAGATTTATTTTATTCAATATTCACATCCTGTGATATAGTCAAGTTCATGTTCAAATTTCGTATACTCGCATATATACATGTTTAGTCAAACGGTTTTTAAAACCCAAAAATATTTGCTTATAATATGTATAAAACACATTTTAATATATGCATGCATATACGCACATAGAGATTTCATATATTAGTTGATTTATTAACAAAAGTATCAAGTAAATATATATTCCTGATCTGTATATATAGGATTTGAAAGGGTCGAATATATAAATGAATTAAAAGTATAATGTAAATAAAAGCATTAAATTGCTTTTATATATATAGGGTACGTATATATGTAGATAAAATAAAGTGTCATTCATATCCGCATATGAATATACCATCATATACCATAATAACATTTTAAATTCAATAATATTTGTATTGTGTTCGTATATATTTGATTTTTAATTATATTATTAAAAAACCTCCTACGGTTTCATTTCATATATATACATATATATACATCATTTTAAAATTGAATAACTTTATCGCATATATACTTGAAAAACATAAATATTTTTTTTCTCTATATCATATCAAACACACATTTATTTAAATTAAAATTGTTCATTCGCAATGTGGAATTTAATGATTAGAATTAAATCATTAAACATATAAACTTTAATTTTAAAAATACTCCCAAGTGGTAAAATATTATTTTACCATTGCAGACAAGAGTTTTTTTTTATTCAAGTATATACTTTAAACTATTCAATCTACAATCTAATTTATGTCTATATTAGAATGTTATTTATCTTTTAATGATGGTGTTCTTTTTTTTTCATATGCAGGATTAATTTACATAATATAGAGCAATATATTTCTTTATATATATGCATATTAAGTAATCATTGTAGAAAATCTACTTATTCATTTATACAAGTAAATAATTATTTATTTATAGACGAATTATATTTTAAGGATAATTTATTTATTTATTTATTATATGGTTATGAATAATTGAAATCTATAAAGGGTTTTCAAAATAATAGGGATTTATGGTTTTATCGGTAAATTGATGGATACATTTTTATATAAATCCTGTGTTATAAGGGAATGATATTACTTTATTGTCTCTAGAAATATAGTTTTGCTTGGTTTTGTACTATTCTAACAAACAAGTTTAACAAAAAAAAAACTGTGATGACGATAATATTTTGTAAACATCATAAAATAGAATTGAAGAACATTTAATGAACAGATCGGTCGAATCCTGTATATATATTTATAAATAATCATTTAATATTTCTATAAGGTATAATCTCTGTTTTAAACAGAATAATAATTATAGAATAAAGTCAATGAAAAAAATTAATAAAATAATTACAAAATTCATCATAATAATTATCGCATTTTTTCTAACACATCACCGCACGATATAATAAATTAACAAAAAGAAACACACGTCATATTATAAATATGAAATAAACAAAAAAAAATAAAATATATAAAAAAAAACATTATTCCAAATATGGAATTCTCATGAGGTATAAAAAATATAAATAAATAATAATTTTTGTATTATTATAAATTTACGAATAATAAACTGAATATAATAAAACAAATAAAAGAGTTTATTTTTTTTTATAGATATATCGTGATTAAAAAAAATATATTATTAATTTTGGATTAAAATACAAGGAATATATGTAGCTAATTATTTTTATTATTATTATTATATCATGTGAATATTTCTATAAGAATAATAATATATTATAGAATAATTTTTTGTTCATAACAAAAATTCTATATACATATATTTTTATTTCATCTAAATATATTTTATAATAATTCTTATTTGGATTTTATTTATTTATTGTAATAATAAATTACAAACAAAACAAAACAAAATAAAAAAAATTTCTATTTAAATTAGCACAATTGAGCGATTTTTTTAATACGATGATGCAAAAATGACTCATACCAAGAACCAAATAATTTTCTATATTTTATTTTAATTTCATATACATGTGTATAATGTATATATAAACCGCATATGCTATATTGAAGAATGTTGTTAAAATGTAAATTTTCTATCTAATAATTTTTTTTTCTCCTCAGACAACTATACAAGAAAAAAAAATGTTTTAATATCATATATATATGCATATGGAATAAATAAATAATGTTTTTATATAAATATATAAAAAAAAATAAATAAATTTTTCGCTATACAACCAACAATCTGGATTTAGCGTCCAACAACCGCCTTCTGTTGTTAGTTTCTTAATTTGTGGCTTTTACGGTGTCGGTAATTAGCCGTACGATCAACCGCAAGCGGAATATACAACTCTGTGTTAAAATTCAGTTTCGAAAAATAACCGAAACAACAAAACATATTTTATGCATTCAGTAGGATTCGAACCCACGACCCCAAAATTTCGTTAGAATTTTAGGTTGGCATTTTTAACATTTACACCACACAGAGTTATACAATATATATATATATATATACACAAAAATGTTATTATAAATATATAATTATACAGTTTAAGTTCGATTACCCGCGAGTCAGGATAGAATTTTATTTAAGAAAATTTACCATTAAATAATGAATTCATTTATTTTGTAACATATCAGATTATATCTAATATAGAAATGCTTAAAGTTAAAGAGTATCGATGATTTGAATTGGATTATTGTAAATTGGTTAAATTTATCAGCCCGATGATCTCTGTGCAAAGTGTTAATTATAAATATTAATAACTTGCAATGTCTTCAAATGTACTAAACAAAAAAAACGATCGAATAGAATCATTTATATTTAAATAAATATTGTACTGTGCTGTTTTTTTTTTATATACAAACAAAACTATATCTTTTAAATATATACTGAATATATACTTTCTATATATATTATATTTATATATATAAATGATGGATGAGCTAAAACCGCATTCATTAGTTTATAAATAGAGATATAGATTAAATCTGTATATATATGGTAATGTTTTGTATGGATGGTGTGCACCATATGTTTGCTGTTTTATATATATATATATATAGAAAAATGAATATTTATCTGCGTATACAAAAATATATTGAATTAAAAATGTATATGAAAACAAATCCATAAAATATAAGAAAACAACAAAATGAATATATTGAATAATATATAGAAATAATAATAATAGTAATAATAAATGAAATAAATTACTTCTTCCGCGTGATATAAAACTGAACATATATATATAAATAAATCTATATGGGTATATATACCATACAAGTACTGATTCGATTTAATAGAGGCATATACAAATAAAGAAGAATAAATAAATAATAATTTCAATGATTCAATTAAATTAAGTTACAAAAAAAAAAAAAAGTTATTATTTTAAATCGTTTTAATAAAATCATATATTTTCTATATAAATAAATATGAATATGATCGTTAAAACATCTTTCTTACAGTATACAGTATAATTAAAAATGTACATTTATAAATTATAATATGTTATTTATTTATAAAATCATAAATAAAGTCATTGTATTTCTATTTAGAAAAAAAAAAACAAATACAAAAACTGTTTTCCGTTTACAATATTTATATTTGTTTTTTTTTTTACAATTGATTGATAAATTATTATAATTATATGTGTACTAAAAGAGCATATATTATAGAGAAAAATATATGTTAAATCTAACAAGTATATGTTTTGTATAGTCTGCAAAATGTTTAAATTAATATTTTCTATAAATACATCAATTCAAAAAATATTATATTAAGAATATTTCATATAAATATCCGTAACGCAGAATAAATTTATACAGTGTGTGTTTTATCACAATATATAATAAATTCAGGTCGATGAAAGTTACAAATAACTAATAAGGAAAAAAACCATTCAAATCAAAAAAATTTAACTCATGGAATGCCCAAATTTGTATCATGAAATTGAATTTGTTATGTAATAATATGGTAAAATTCACCCTGTATTTGTAGATTTAGTAATTATTGTATAATTATTACTCATCGAATACATTTTAATATAATAATTTCACCTATTTTTTGGTTGCGTTTTAATTTTATTTTCTTCTTATATTATTGTTTTCTTTTTTTTATTTTAAATAATAAATAAATTGTATATTTCATTTTTGAACTCAATATACATATATAAAAATGCATAAACAGGATATACGAATATTGCTGTAAAAGATCAAATTAATCACAATATTATTTTTATATTTTTTAAATTTATTTAAAGCGTTTGTGCAGTCATAAGTGCATATATACATTATATATATAGTGTGGATGATTGCGAATTAAAAAATTACGAAGAAAATGAAAGTAATTCTATATATATTATGTATATAGTATTTTAAAATCATACGATTTGGAACATAACATTGGACAAAAACGGTAAATACTTTTGAATTAAACCATTATATTTATTTTCATCATTTTCGCAAAAAAAAAAAAAAAAAAAAAACATCACCACTTCAAAATCAGAACATCATTCAAACAATGAAACCATTCAATTATTTATTATATCTAAATTTAAATTATTGAATGGTATAAAGAAAATTGAAAAATTATCTTATTATATTATAGAACGTATTTAATAGATTTGATTTATTTTTTGTACTGCATATAAAAGACGAAATATCTCATTTTATAAATATAAATTGAATGATTATATATGATATGCGATGATATCCATATCATAGTGTGAATTAAAATGTATTATTATACAAAAATCAGTGTTAATTAATTTTTTTGATTGGTCTATATTTATATATATACAAAAGAAATAAATTACCAATTATATATATATATATTTTTGGAAGCTATATTATATATTTTCCATCACTTAATCAAATATAAATTGAATAATCATTTCTATATATATATACATTTTTAACAATACAACAATATAAACACCATACACTCTACATATGTATATTAAAGAATGAAATTAAATGCGGTATCGGTATATATGTAATGAAATGTATTATAGTATATGGATTTTATTTATAGATGATTTAACCTTAACTTCTAAAATTAATCCATTATTATATAGAGAATTGACCTTTCGTTAAACGTTCAAAATAACTAATTCACTAATTCATTGTAAATGAATTTACACAATACACTATGAGTTTAAATAATATTTTATAATATAGTATATACAATTGTATATATTAAAACTAATTTACGATGCGGTATATAAGTATATATATATAATGCGACCTAATTTAATGTATATATACAAGTTAATTTCGCATATTATATATATATATTAAAATTTATGTAGTAATCAACATATACAACAGGATATTAACAATAATCTCTATATATACATCAAGTTAATATACATATATATATATATTTATGTACTCGTATACAATTGATAATATAATCTATATGTTACATATATAATATATTCGAATTGTGGGTATTTTAATATAAAATAAAATTTTTTGTATAATGAATTATGATAAAAATTAGAATAAAATAAGAAATTATATGTAAAAGAAGTTACAGACAGTATATATATATAGTATATCCTGTACATATTACAGGATATATATGCATAATATAAACATAAACACGCGGTTAATCTAACTATTATATATTCATATATTGAAAACATACCTGTGGTTTAACGATCTTTCTCCTTTAGGTGTATTCCACGCTTGACGAATTGTTTGCAAAATTTCTTCTAAACCAGGAACATTATTATCTAAAAATAATTTAAAATAAAAATATAATTAATTTAAAAACTATAAGGGGTTTAACTTTATTTAAAAGTATATGGTTAACGAAGTCTTTAAAACTATGAAATTGCATAAAATTTCTCATAAGCAATTTTGAATAAATATACAATAAAACAACTGATAAAGAAATTGCAAATATACGATTTGGAAATAATTTTTCAATGTTCGATGGTGGAAATTGAATTGAATTAAAATATTTTATTTGCTTCACACCACAAAAAAAAACAAACATTCGTTATATTAGCTATATAGGCAAGCATAAATATCCCGGCGAGATTCCGTACACACTTATATAATTTTAATTATTATATCTTATTAATTTTAATTATTATAACTAACAACTGTGCGAAATTTTATAAATTAAATATTATTGTATATATAATTGATTTATAAATCCATTAATTTTGATAATTACCACTTGAGAATTTTTCAAACAAAATTATAAGAAATTATTTGTAATCATTATTTTTAATATCTATACGACGAGAGTACATAAACGAACGATCGGCTGTTTTATTTTTTTTTTTTTTGTGATAAAGAAATGTGCAAGGTATTTGAAAATTGAGGAAAAATGTATCGTATACCTAAAATGAAAATTTTTTAAAATAAAATAGATTTTAATAATATATTAATTAAAATATGTACCAGAAATAAATGTGTTATTGGGAAAATTTCAAAAAGTATTTTGACCGTGAAAAAAATATATTTCATTTTGTATATTTATACAATATATATATGTTATAATAATTACATTTTAACAGTGAACGTTCTATCGTTCTATACTTGCCTTTAAATATCACATTATGATTCTGAATAAAAACGGAAAACATTTTCAAATACAATTATCGTTAATCAACTTAGGAATTCTTAAAGAAATTACAACATAATATTTTTAGGAATCAAATAAGCTGTTGAGAAATTGATCAATGCGGAATGAAAAGAATCAACTTAAAAAGTCAATTGAAACAGAAGAATTAGTTTATTCTAATGGATAAAAAATAAAAGTTTGATGAAGTTTATTATGAATAATTTTTGTTTAAACAAATTTTATTTTCCTGAAAGTGACCATCACAAAATAGTTAAAAAAAATTATCTTTACAAAACAACGCAGTTTGGTATGCAATGAATGAAATTTATTCGTGTGGATAAATGTTTGTTTAACTAAACCAAAAAAAAAAAAAATTGGCAGCAATTTTTACTAAACAAAAAGGTTCATAAAAACATATATTTTTACACACGCAGAATTTCTTTGTAACTATATAGATATATAATAAAATATTTACTTGTGTAGTATTATACGACGCAAAGTTTTCATTTCATTTTATTTATTTATATATGTAAAAATAGTCCCGCGAATATCATTTTATTTTGTTAATATATTAAATAAAAAATTTGTATATATAATTTATAAGTATATATAATATGCTTATTATAATTATGATTACTCACTTTACGAAACCGCCAAATGAAAATAAACAAATAAACAAACAAACAAAATACTTGGTTTTTGTGTATAAAATAATATACGCGAGTAATATTTTTTATTAATGGGAGCGCCAAGAAGAAAAATATATATAATATATGAAAATTCAATTCCATATATTAAAAATACATATTAATGTATAAATAAACTCTATATATAATGTAAATATTTGTGTAAATTGTAGAAAGTAATTAAATTAATTACTTCATATATTATTTTGAGAAAATTCTATAAAATATTCGTCATTTTTTATTATATATATATATATATATAGATTATTTTTCCGTATATTTGAATTTATATAGTTTTTCCTTCGTCATCCGATCCATTTGAATTTAACAAAAAATTATTCATTTTATGAAGAAGAATGATTTTTTTATTTATAGATCAATTCGGTATATAAACATAATAAAATCTAATCATCTTTTAAAAATAGTCGAAGTGACTTTACCGCAGCAAAAATTAGTGTGTATTCTAAAACAATAAATTATTCTGAATAACAAATTGATTATTATAGCAAAATATACATCAACATTTTATTGTACGTAAACCTATTCGAATATACACGCTGATATGCAAATATATAAAGATGAATATATTCATAAAATTGAAAAATATGATTTATGGAAATTTTAATTTGATTGACATGTACCTATAAAATTTTTACAGTGATAAATTAGATTAAATTGCATATAATAAATATTACTTGCGTTTGTGTTTATGTTTTATTCTTATGAGTCTTAAAATTTTCCTAAATTAGATTATATCTTCTTTTATCATCATATCCTATATATGTAATGAGTACTGACGATCGATTATCACATCTTTTTCATTATATATATTCATTAAACACTTTAAATTTATACACTTTAAATTTATATATTGTTATTATATATTTTCAAATATGTTTTTATTGGAATAGTTTCAAAACTATATATTTATATATAAGTTCTTAAATGGAAATATTTGCCAAGGATATATATAAAAAATATATTTAATTTAATTATAATATATTCTACCTCTCTACAATTTAAATCAAATCAAGTGGTTTTTGTATTTACACAACAATTTATTCGTATATAGAATAAGTAATAAAAACTTATTATTATTATTATAATGATAAAATTCTTGCGTTATAAATAATTAAATTTAAATGAAAATTTTCGAGAAAATATTCAAGAATTACGCACAGAAAATATATATATGTAAATAAACATATATATAATATTTATATAGTAAAAAAGATATGAAAACAGGTAAAAAATACCCGTTGATTTATTGCATTAACGAGCAGTATGTATTCATTTTCTTTTTTATATAAAAAAATTGGTGTATTTAGTATTTTATGTAGTGGAAAAATCATTTAGTATATTTTGTGAATATGACGCATTCGATTTAAAATATACATTTATATAGAAATATTTTACTTATCTCTTAACTTTGTTGTTTATTTTAGGGGATTCATCTGTACATAAAGATTTTTTTGTTTAAATACATTGGATTTCCATCAAATAACGCGTATATATGTATAATAACTTTTATAGAATTCATTTGCATTTCATTTACATGAATTTATTAAAGTTTGGTGAGGTATTTTGTAAATGTTTTGATGAAACCGATGAATTGTATTAAATCTATTGAAATGATGTTCAATTTCGCGTATTTCGGATGAGATTAAAAAGAATTTTTATTTTCATGGAAATAATTTAAATGAAAAAATTCGATAAATTTAACAAAAAAAAAACCATTTTTTTTAATTAAATATAAAGTTAAAGTATAAGAGATAAAGTTATAATAAGATGAAATATAAATTTTTTCTAAATTCATATGTATGTTTCATTGCAGTGAAGACCATTGAGGTATATTATATTAGGTTTTTTTAAGGACTTTAGTTTTAGGTTTAGAGTAGATGAAGAATTTCAGTATATATTTTATATGAAACCAAATCAATTTCTGATAGCAATTTTTTGCACAATTTTTTACCAATCATTTTGAAGGTTATTAAACAAGTCTATTTGAAATTTTCACGCTTCACAGGTTATATACAAAAAATATTCTCTACCATTGATTTATACTTTCTAAACCAAATTGTATTAAGTGCTGATTATAAATCAGTAAAAAGATAGTAAATTTTTTTTTTTTATAAATGAATGTCTGTTTCATTAATATAAATACGATATCAATCAATTCAGAAATACTCTTATAACACCTATTTTTATTATGTATATTATAATTCTATTTTGTTTAGGTGTAGATAGATACAATAATGTTAAATATATATCTAAAAATAAATTATTTATTAGTATATAGTGAAATGAAAAATTATAAAAATAAAATAAATAATAGTTCTAATTATATGTTACATAAATATTCAAAAAAAACAAAAATGTATATTATATTTAATTATATATACTTTGATACAAAATTTGAAAAACATGAAATTTAAACAAAAAAAAAACTTTATCAATGTGTATTTATGGTAATGTTGGATATATTTTTTTGTTTTATATTAATAAGATATAAATCACAGTTTATTCATATTTGTATATGTGGCTCATTCAAAAAAAAAAAAAAAAAAAAAAGAAGAAGACTTTATAAATTCATCTGTCTTTTAAGAAACAGCGTGTGTTACTTATTCAATATATTAATATTAATACTTATACATTTTATTTTATTTTATCTATTTTTTTCCATTTCACTATCATGACCAATAGACACACAACAGATGAAAAACTTACATAAATATAATAATAATATTATATATCTATCTATCTATAATCTATATATATAAAGAATAAAAAAATAAATATAATGTAAAAATTTGCTATAAAGAAAAATCTATTTTTGAATAATAAAATATTCTTTTGGTGATTCAAATATATACGTATGTATAAAAGATACCAACCATATACCTATATTGCTTTATCTATATTCTATATACTATAAACATTAAATATATACATGGATTTTTTTTTCTTCATTTTTCTTCGTTTTCTTCCGAAAGGCTACTTATCATATATGATTTTCTTTTTTCTTTTAACTTTTCTTCATTGAATGAATGTTCCGAAAAAAAAAAAAGAAAATCAATGAATCCACATAAATTTTATATAAATATATACGTATACGCGAGACGTATTTTATTCTATATATAAATACCTATATAGCATTTTTTTCTTCATATTGAATAAGATTTATTTTCCATAAAAACCAAAAAATCAAGAAATTTACGACTCTATGAATATATACACACACACACATCAAAATTTATATACTTTAAATAAAAAAAATTTTCCAGAAAATTATCATATTTTCCTCATAAGTAATGTATATATATGTATATAAAAAAAATATGATATCAAAACATATTTAGTATATATCATATATAGATTACACCTACACATAAAATGTATAGCTTCCGTTCCGTTGTATATATATTCTGATGATCTCTTTTTTTTTTTACTGTTGATTTAAGATTTTACAAACATAAAAAAAAAACATTTAAGAGGTGATTAAAATAATAAAGTAAACTTCTTTGTTACTTAAATTTTTAATTATGGTTATGACGACTTGGTGGTGCCGTTGATAAAGCATCCAACCCAATTGCGGGTGGTCACGAGTTCGAATCCTAGCCGGAAAATTTTTTCTGTGCTTTTTATGATTTGAATTCATGAACTAAGTCACCATTTATTCATTGGGATCAAATTAATGAATATCTTTGGTATATTGTGTCGGACGCAGCCAAAGATTAACAAAGTCTACACACACATATACTCGCAATTATATATGAAAGTATATAACAAATACTCATCATCATTATTAAAATTACATTAATAATTATAATATTAATGATTTCTAATTCCGGTAAAAGCCAAAGGCCCTAGCAGCCATAGTGCTTATTAAAAACTAATGTTGGCATTTTACATACATCATTAGTTGTTAAATAATAATAATAATAATAATAATTATGGTTATTTTTAATAAGAACATAAATAAAAAAAAACAAGAGTAACAAAAAGTAAAACAAAAAAATAAATGCCAATGGATATAAATGCAAATGATGCAAATGGAATAAATTATATCTTTATATATACCATACCATATTATATTTGAAATAAAATAGACAATTGCAAATAGTCTAAATATATGTACAACAAAATTTCAACATTTATTTTAATGATTGTGTATATAATATAGACACATAAGATGATGATTTTGATGTGCACTTTCATTTAAGTGTTTTTATACCAGGCTTTTTATATTATTTATTTTGTATATATGCAAGAAGGTTAAATGTTGAAGTCTTCTATATATTACAAAAATCTTCAACTATATAAAAAGGGCATCATTTAATATCGCTCTCATTTAATGTTTTATTATTATTATTATTATATAAATGACAAATTTTTGTACCCTCATCAGTTAATATAGACTAGACAATATAGTGTGAAAAAATTCATTCGCATTTTATATTAACTCTTTTCCATTTTAAGACATGCAATATTTTTTTTCTTTTTCCTATATATAAATAAGTTAATTATTTATTTATATAAAATGATGCTGTTCTTTTATATGATTCATTCATCATAATGGCATATACAAAATTCATTCATTTATATATAGGATATATGCATTTGTATGTCTATCATTTAGATAGATCTTGTTTTTATATAGAAAAAATTACAAGTGAATATAAAATATTTCTAGTTTTTTTACATATACAAACATTTATGAAGTAATTTTAATTGTAATTTATTGTATTAAAACTGTTTTATTACTGTTCCCAATTTGATATGTGTCTTATTTTATATAATATATATACAGATTAATATATATATATATATAAAGATGACTAACTTTATATTTTTAAATATATTTTATCCATTTAGTAGAATAATAAAGTTTTAAAACTTTAATTTTAAGTATACCAGAAATCAAAATAATTATGATTTATATAAACATATGATGTTTATGGAGTTGATAAAAATACTTAAATAGTAATATAAACATGATAAATAGTTAGTTCGCCGCAAACAAAGTCATAAAACCAGTTTCGTTTTAATCCAATTTTAAATGCATATATGCGGACATTTTCAATATATAATCTCAATACAATATATATATATACGATAATGGAACTTTGTTAATATACTTTAAATAAATATTGTATTGTATATCAAAAAAAAAACAACAAAAAATTGCAATGTCGTAAATATAAATTCTTTGTTATATGCATTGTCTGTATGTATCACGTATACTTATTTTAAGATATAAACATACTCATCATAATATATGATTTTTCTTAAATTCAGCTTAGCTTAGGTATATTATTATTATTATTATTATTATTACATGTATAGTATAGTTTTATAAATATTTGCAATATAAAATATATAGTATACACTTTCTCAATATCTTAACATGAGATATAAATATTATAATATATATATACCCAACACCAACCAGTTACATCTATTTGTCGTCTAGACTCCACATGAAATATTATATTTATATTCATCAGATACCTATATACATATTTGAATATTATAATTAGAATATAGTACATGACTAATTTATCAATATATTTTGGAATAATATATGGAAATATTATACAGTTACAATGGATTTATATACATATTTTAATCGGAAGGGTATATACATTATTGGAATGTTATCACAATATTATTATTAAAATTAATGTTAAATAAAAAGACATTCATATTAAATGTATTTTAAACATTGAATGCCATTAATCAAATTTATCATAAAGATATACAAAAAAATTATCAAAAACTTTGAAAATGAATATCAGAGGAAATCCTCTATTGAAAATAATCTTTTATGTACATATCGCGATATTGAAACATTACCCATTTAGTATATAATAATATATTGATATATATTGATATATCAGTAATTTATAATTGAATCGAAAACAGACATATAATAAAGAAGGTTATATAAATGATAAAATTCTATGTAGTTTGAAAAAAAAAAAAAATCTCAAATCAATTGTTTGTTTGATAACATATTTTTTTAATTTTTTTTACTGAATATTTCTTACGTGTAAATATAATATTAAATAAAAAAAAAAAACATAACTGACCTAGCCCTAAATTTTTTATATTACAAATAAAAACATATTCGTAGAAATATCTTTGTATATTTTGTTTGATAATTTATTTGTTAATTTATTGAAATATAAAATATAGTTATTATTTTATTGTATTGTACTCTATGTCATTAAAATTATATATATATTCAGAGTGTACGGCGGTCATGAGATTTCAAAATATGATAATATTTTATGTTATTATGTCATATATTAGTGGCGCAGCCTGGTAATGTCCTAGTTGTCATATGACAACTTGATTTTTACGAAAAAATACTATAAAAATTCAATATTTAAAAAAAAAAAGGGGCCTTAAAATTTGCGAAAAGTTTTTTTAACTTCACGTACTATTCGATTGATTTTAAATGCATCTAGTTATGTTAAAAATAAATGTTGACAACATTCTTCTAAACTCAAATTTCATTTAGAACACCAACACATTTAATCAGTAGGTTGTTACAATAAAATACTAACAACTTCCATTCCATACATATTATTTTATTTACCTATTATCCTATTATGCTTTATATACAAATTCAACTATATGCATATGTATTTGAATTTAAGTTGTCAAAGCTTTGTTGTAACAACTCAATGGTTAAATTTGTTCTAAATAAAATTGTAGTTAAGCTTAAAATATATGGGCTTTTGATTTATTTATATGGTGTGTTTAGAAGAATGTTGTCAATATTTTTTTTTTAGCAACCTTCCATACACATGGTAAACTAACATTTTCATATATCGCACATGCTGTAATATAGATACGAAAAAAAAACAAATGAGAAAAAGTAAGAGAAATTAGTAGTGTGTGTAAAAGAAGAAAATATATAATAAAATAATTCTCATTTAAAATTAACAGAGTATTTTTGTAGTACGAGCATTTATTTTTATTTATTCATGTTAATGATATTTAGCGCAAATTAAAAGTAATAATTTATTTGTGAATTGAATCTAGTTGAGCAGTTCTAAATTGAAATTCCAGAAGATATTTAGTTGGCTTTTTTATTCCAGAAGATATTTAGTTGAAATTAAAAACACATGAATTAGTTTAGTTTAACGAATTATTGTTGCTTTCAAAAATTTTGACAACCATAATTTTTGGCTACGCGGCGCCGCTGTCATATATATATATATATAGTTTTAACATACATGTTCGCTGTATTTTTACTCGCAATACAGTTTTCAACTTCAATTATTGTGCTTAAATATATTTATTTATATGTATTTATGTTAAATGTTAAATTATGATCTTTCTCTATATTATAAATATTCATTGAATCCATTTTTTAATTTAAATAAAAAAAAACAAATATAGAAAATTGTTATAGATATATTGCTTAACTATCTATATACAAAAAAGTGTTTAAAATCTGCATTCAATATTAGAAATCATATTCATTTGAAGAGTTATTATACATACTTATTTATATTTTATATTTCATGAAAATCTTCATTTTATTATTGGGTTTATTCATTTTCGTAATTTCCAATATAATATATTTTTATGTATATTTTATTTTATGTGCAATTAAATTTTTCATGTTTTAGATAATAATTGAACTCTCTGCCTATGTATTTATCTATAATCTTTATAGAAAATTAATTAATTAAAAAGTGAATTCATTATAATCTTGTTTATTGAATTCAATAATTGTTTTTAAACACAATAAAACACTTATCGCATCATTACTGAAATAATTTTAATGCATTTATTTTCAGGTTTTTTTTTAATTGTTTTTATAAACAATTACATATTTTTAATACATTACAATTTTAGTTTAATAAGAACATGTCTGTAGAGAAAGGAATACTCTATAATGACTGACATTTATAAAGATAGAAAAAATAGTTGTAATTTTTGTTAAATAAGTTTTGATCAAAAGAAAACGAACAAAACGAATCAGAAGGACTCTCTTTTAAGCGCATCTATTTTGGATTCATACTTTTTTATATTTCAAAAATTGTCAAGAATTAAACATATTTAATAATTACACAAAAGCAGACATTATAACTAATTATATGAACAACAAGATGAGGTGAATGACTGACTTATGACTATAATCCTATAATATACACAGAATAAATATATTTTATAAAAATATCAATATGGAATTTTTTTTTTTATTATTCTTGTTATATAAACATCATATGTATTTATATAAATTATTACTTTATAATATATATAAAACAATCTGCTACTTTTCCATATGTGTAAGTGTATGAACTATACATAATTCAATTTTATTGATTTTATTAAATATATACGTATATATAGTATAAATAAAATATCTATATATAATAAGAAAATTATTATCGGATGACGGATATATGTATTACTCGCGCTATGCAATATTTTATAGCCATATATAAGTATATCAAGAAAACTTTATAGAAAAACAAAAAAAAAAAATAAAATGTACATAAAAAACACTTAAAATAATATATATGTATATAAAATAAATATTATAATGTTATCAATAAGTATAAGTATATACCGTGATTTGCAAAAAAAAAAATAAATAAGTACATTTACACAATATTTAAGTGTATATAATGTAAATACAGAAAATATGCGTGTTTTTTTTATTATTTTTACATTTATTATATCCAATCCATATATATTTATTACTTCATGTATGATACATGATGAAAATGTAAACATGATATTTTATTTATATGCCAAAATTCAGTGGAGCGCAAGAATTGTTTGGCCTGATATCACCCAAACCATATATAGGATATTCTGAAAGGATATTCTTAAAGGTACAAAATTTTCCGGGAAAATGCAATTTTTATCATTGAGTGAAACAAATTATGAGATTTCAATATTCTCTTCTATAAAAAAATCAAAAATTAATTGAATTTTGTAAATGATACAAACAAAAAATAAAAATTAAAGAAAAACTAGGGATTTAATTCGAAAATTTTTTCCCACTTCGCCACTGCCACAAAATCTTTTAAAATAGATTCACTTAAAATATTATTATTATTATTTTTATACATTCGATATTGTTGTCAGAGTGAATATAATAATTTCTTAATATATTCATATATTAAAAGAAAAAAAACATTTGTTTACCTTTCTTTGTTTCCATCGTCATAATATATGGTACGTTATATCATAACAAACAATCACTATATATATATATAATAAAGAAACACATTCAATTATTCCCTTCCTATATATATATATATATATATATATGATTTTCAAAATTCATTTAATATATCAATACAATATATAGACAAACGAAATATATATTGTATTTAAATTTATATAGTTACACTTACTATATATATATACATATATATCTTTAATCCATCTCATAAATTATATTAAACACCCATAATTTATTAAACAATATTTTATATATTTAATTTAATATAACAATATTTTATATATTTAATATATTGTTGTAATTCAATGTCATTATCTATATGGTATACACATTTTTAAATGCATCATAACATAACATATATAATGTTTGTTAAAGGTATATATAATCATTGATATTTTATATACAGTAAACGCATCTTATCGTAATGAATTTGAACTAGTATATATACTATGATATGGTAGACTTATCGACTTTATATTTTATAAACAATTATTTTATTACAGAATAAGTTTAATTTCAATAATCACATTATCATTAAATATTGTTGTTTTCACAAAATGAGTACTAAAAAAGATTTCTTTAACATACTTTATGGAGTTCTGTGGAAAAAATGGCAGTCCAACAGTGTCAAAAAGAATAAATAAACAGAAAAAAATAAGAATGAATAAATCACGGAAGAAAACTAACTCACAATGATTATTCGGCTGTTTTAGTTGTAGAAATATTATGGACTATAAAATGAATAATCATTGGGGAGGAATAGCACCTGAAAAATACCTTTTAACATAATTAATTAATAATAGACAAAACGAGATTTTACTGTGAAATTATTAATAATAAATATTAATAAATAAAATTTAATATCATATAATACCTTTTATATTCAAAAAGAACACATTTTTCATCCGCATGTAATAAATATTAGGTTGTACTGTACACACTAAAAAACTTAATGTATATATGTATAATAATATAACAAGAATTATATATATATATATGATTATATATACTCTTTAAAAACAAAGAATTTAATTTTTATATATTTATAATTATATTGTTATATGTATATAGTTAAAAATATTCCATATATGGTAACAATATAATTTAGTAATAAAATATACCTGATTTTATAATAATATTTTATTAATTACATAAAATTATTCAGATTTTTATTTCATATAGTAATATGCATTATAATAATAATTATTATTATTATTGGTATATTAAAAAAAAAATGATTGTTTTTAAATCATTGTCATCGTCATCATCTTTTTATATATAAATAAAGTACATTTGAACGTTTAATAAAATAATAGTATTATTTAAATGATTTTTATTGTAATGTTATGAGCGGTTGGGTTTTTGTGGTTTATACAATTTGTAATTAAACACAAATATATATATAGAATAACATTCAAAACTAAATTGTAAATTGTATATACGCAATTTTTATATGCCTATCTATTTATTTTTTTGAAATATATATGCCTAAACTATTGTATATATATTAAATATCATATTTTATATAATTCTTTGTTCTACTAAAAAAAAAATTAAAGAAAATTTTTATATGGAAGAAACAAAACAATTATGCGTTTATTTAGATTACATTCTAAACATTATTGTTCTTGTAAAGTATATAAAAATAATAATATGTGAATGGACTTGAAATAGATTAAACAAAAAAAAAATGTTGGCAAATAAAATTCACAATTGAAATGCATACATTAAAATATTTTTATTTAATTATTACAAAATTTAATTATAGTAAAAAAAAAACAAATTTATTAATAATATGGTATAAATATATACGGAACCAATGAATATTTTATAATTTATTTATATCATAATTTACCAATATTATATCAATAGTTTTGTAATTATTATATTATATTTAAATTGAATTATAATTATTTACGTATATCGCTTTATTGCTGCTGTTGTTGTGTTGTCTATAAATGTACTATATAATATATTAAATGTCATGGTCAAATAATTGTAATAAAAAACAAAATAAATTTCTGATTTATATCTCAATTGAAAAATTATTAATTTTTGCTGAAACAAAATAGTTTTTTTTATTATATTTATTATAAAATTTTATTTAAGTTGTATAGAACGATTTTTTTTTAAATGAAGATACAAAATCCTTCCACTATTAAAACACCCTGTATGTAATCTCACATCACCGCATATATATAATTTATTAAGATAATTAATAAAATAAATAAATATATATATATATATATATATATATATATATATAGAGGTATTGAACAACATAAATGTATATATTTTACAAAAATTATCTTCATCATATGATTGTTTTGTGGTTGTGTGTTGTTTTATTTTTACAATTAATTTTTATAAATAATGTTAATTTTATAAATCTTATATGTGTGAATATATATAATAAATAATAAATAATATACTACTTTGTATATAATAAACCACCTGTTTTGAATTAATATATATTAAATAAAATATTATAAACATTTAAGGTGTATGAATCATATAAGATTCAATATGAATTTTAACTTAAGGTTAATGTGGATAAAAGATTTTTATAAAGAATATATGTGCTCTGCATAAATACGTAGATTGAATATAATCATTTGGTATTGTTTTTTTTTTTTTTGATAAATTCTAAAACATAACTTCTTATAATAACTCTGTGGTGTAAATGTTAAAAATGCCAACCTAAAATTCTAACGAAATTTTGGGGGGTCGTGGGTTCGAATCCTACTGAATGCATAAAATATGTTTTGTGTTTTCGGTTATTTTTCGAATCTGAATTTTAACACAGAGTTGTATATTCCGCTTGCGGTTGGTCGTACGGCTAATTACCGACACCGTATTAGACACAAATTAAGAAACTAACAACAGAAGGCTGTTGTTGGACGCTAAAACCAGATTGTTGGTTGTATAGCGAAAAATGTATTTATTTATTTAAGTTCTTATATAGGGTTAGTGAAACTTCACATTTTTTATTGCCATTGTTAAATAATAATATGATGACTTATCGGTCTGAATTTCTCTTTTCATTTACCATTTTTATAAAAAAAAACTACCCACCCTATTCGATTTGATTTCCATATCGGAAATAAATTAATTTCATTTTTTTCTACATAAAGGTAACAAACGATTTTTTACATTAACCCAATTCATATTTATAGTTCTACTGTACAAAATTCATATATAAACTGAAAAGGTATATATAAGAAAATTGTATAATAAGAACAAAATGAAAAATTATATTCTTTTAGTTATATAGTATACTATTTTTTACCTTTAACTACAAAAGTCATATATTTTTTCTTTTGCATATCAATTATTATATATATTATACAGGTAATTTTAAAATAATAACATTTTCTAAATATCATAAATACATAAATATATAATAAAATGAGTTTATAAACAATAAAGCTTTATGCAACTAAAGTCATATATATATATATATAAATGAGAATGTACCTATGTTTTATTTTGCATATATTATATTATTATTACAAAATCAATTATTCATTTTATGATATTTTTTATGATATATTTAATATGCCAACGAATTATTAAAAAAACATATGTACTATATATGTTTGAAATAAAATTTTAATCCTCAATTTCAATTATTTGAAATTTTTAATGAGTTTTTATATATATTTATTCATTTTTTTGTTGTCGTTTTTCTTTTTTTTTATATACATTTATAGATATGTATATAAAAAATGTTAAATCACTGGAATAGATATGATGATTTATATAATAACAATAAAATAAATTGTTAAAACTAAAACTGAAATTTTTTATATATGGGTATAGGTTTACAGAAGTTATTATTTTAAATATTGATGATTATTGTAAATATATTAATTTTATTATACGATTATTATATTATATAAATTGAAATTGAAAATACCACAAATATTTAAATTAAATCTAATTCGATTATATACAAACAATTTGTTTATGTACGTACACTATACGATTATATTGTATAAAGTCAATAAAATCAATTATTTAACAATTAAATTATATAAACAAATATTCAATATAAAATTTGGAAATTATATATTCAGGTTATGAATCGTGATTAATTTCTATAAATTAAAACATTAAAGAATCAAATGAATTATAATGGTTTTGAAGAGATCATCGAATAAAATTTTCCATCATGTTTGTATTTACCAAATATTTATTTATTTAAAGTAAAATCATCGAGATTTAAAGAAAGTTTTACTTTGTTTTCGATACGATAAAGGTTTCTTTTTGAGGGTTTTTGCAAATTTTATATATGCAAATTTTTTGTTTATAGAAATATTTCTTTTTTTTTTTTTAACAATCACACACAATAGAATTGTGACAAACATTTTATATAAACAAAGCTATAATCGCTTCAAAACAAAAAAATAATAAATTATTATTAAATAATCATTTTATCAGGAACACGATAGACCTTGCACCAAATTATTAAATAATTGTCGTTAGTCAATTTTTTTTAATTTATTATAAATTAAAGTTAAATAATTACATGTTAAATATATTTATATATTATATATATAGGTTGATGATGATTAATGCATCGATTTATTTAGAGAGATCTTATGCGATATAAACATAAAGGTATTATAATAATAATATTATTGAATATTATATTAATGACGCATATCTAAATATATAACTTGAAAATCCATATAGATTTTCAAATTATATATTTATATTTATTGAAAGTAATATTAATTTTATATCGATAATGTATATAAAATTAGGTTTTTAACCATATATATATATAAATAAATTTTATTTCACAATTGCACGATATATTTATACATTTTTGTTGTGTGGTATTGGTATTGACACAGTTATTTCTTAAATATAGTGTTAACAATTAAAAGGGAATGTTTTAACTTTTAATATTAGGATTATTTATATCATCGTTAAAAAATGTTACGTATTTGTTCTATAATACTTTTGTATATCGTTAAAATTTGATTTTTATTAGAATGAGTTTAGGATTAGTTGGGAAATATTTAGATAAGGATGGTGAAGGAACGGAACATGATTTTGTTTTGAATCGAGTCAATCATAAAAATAAAAATTTCCAAAAATTTTTTGAGCATTCCACTTTACTAAAAAAAATCTATTTGTCGAATAATTCTAAAAATAGCATTTTAAGTACAGCATTTAGAAAATATAACATAAAAATGTATATGCAATTTCCTTTAAATTAACCAATTATATGTGGACACCGTTCGCATTCATAATTTATATATAGCATTGAATAACTATCGTTTCAAATATGTTCTTATATTCTATATATTTATATAATAAAATAAGATATCACACACTATATATAAATAACTTTGTATATTTATATATTTATAATACTGAATAACTGAATGGCGAATGGTACATATCTGAATATAAAATAAATT
Organism: Dilophus febrilis; assembly: GCA_958336335.1. Lineage (NCBI taxonomy): Eukaryota > Metazoa > Arthropoda > Insecta > Diptera > Bibionidae > Dilophus > Dilophus febrilis. The sequence continues at coordinate 5,787,350 of OY284470.1, read as the reverse complement.
TTTATTTAACCGGTCTTTTATAATTTATATTTATTTATTTACTCCATCGTTCGTTTTCCACTTTTTTTTTTGTTTTGTAAGTGTTTTTATAGGATTGGAATGCAATTGCATTAAAAGTTAATATACAAAAAAAAAAAAAAAACAAAACAAAATAGCAACTAAACCATAATATTTATTTTATATATATATATTTAGAGTACAAAACTGTATTTAATTATAATAAATAATGCATTCTGCAGCTATATAGAATAGGAAGATTTAATTGATTGTTATTGCAACATTAAGTATGTATAATACTATACTATAAATGAAAATAAAATCATTTGTCTATAGTGTTACTAAAAAGAATTTTCTTTTATGTGTGTACAGTACAGACAACAAACAATTTAATATATGTGTTTGGGCGAGTGCATATGCATTTAATAATTAAAGTGATTATTCGTTTTTATTTAATCATTTACTTATCTATATCTATATATTATATTATGCCATTATATGGTGTATAGAATATCTTTTTTTAATTGACTTTCTTGAATGAACAGATTTTTATATATTTGCAATTCATACACTCTATGTATAATAAAAATATCATTCAGTATTTATACAATTGATATATATTTAGGGAACGCGCAGTATATATTCAACAATGTCATTTAATTCTTTTGCTATATAGAATTAAGATAGCGGGAAATTATTAGTTGTTTGATCAAAAACCAATTATTTAATGTTATGACAAAGATATCAAAACGAAAACCTGTATTTGATAAAGGGATATTGTAATCGATATACATATATGGATATCGATAGTTATATTTTGACTTTGGTACATCACAATTGGATATTCCATAAACATACTATATAATAAATTTGATGTAAACTCATATACAAAATATAAACTTACTCGTAAATGTTCCTTTTTTTTATTTCAAATTCAATATATTGTTTTGAAAATGACCGCGTACGTATTCTTCTATATATATATATGCCGATATATTTTAAATTAATATTATGGAAATTTATGATCAATTTCCCGGAAAAATTGGAAACAATCAGAACTTTCACTTAAATAATATTATATATTTACAGAAAAAAAAAAAAATAAATAAATTAATAATCCTTATATTATATTAAATGAATTCACAAATTGTTGAAATCTTCACATTTTTTCTTATTACTTTTTAATTCATCAATTATTAGATTCAATTTTTTACAAAAATATTAACAAAGTTCAATTAAACAATTCTGTAAACTGTTTAGTTTTTAATTAGATGCGGTTTTGTGTGTTTATTAATAAAACACATGCACACAAAATAAAAAAAAAACAGTAATTGCATTTAAATTAATGTAATGCAAATTTATTTCTATAACCATGCACAAAATTAAACACAAAACAAAATTTTTGTTTAAATATATACAATTGAATCCAAAAAAAAAATATAAAAATAAAATAATTAAATGTATAAAATATGAACTATTTCAACAGCCGGTAAAAACAATACTAAAATTGAATATTTAAAAATAATACAACCAACATACTGTCTGAATAACTGAATTTTTATACATATATACTATACTACGATACTACCACCATTCGTCATTCACCATATAGAATTGGTTGGCTTTTTTGATGTATTATTGTTGATGAATATATCATTAAACTTTATTATTATTATTACAGAAAATACAACAATAAAAATACTTATGAAAAACCATATATACTTATAAATAATAAGACGACGACGACCAGCAATACAATAACATTTTGTTTTTTTAATCCATATGGAAAATTATATATAAAAGTTAATGCATAAAATAATTTAATTTTATATATGTATGAACATTTTTGTTATCGCATATATTGGTATGAATGAACGTATACTGATACTGACACTGAATACATTGAATTCAATATGATATGATGATACATACATATTTGAATCGAGAAATGATTTTTTTTTTGTATTTTTTAAAATAAGCTCTCTCAAAAGCTTCTTCTTTTTCCTGGAAAAATTCATTCATTTTCATTGAATATATAAAATGAAAAACTGAAAAACTCATATAAAAAAAAAAATTCATTTTATTTTCTTTCTTATGCGAAAAAGTTTTTAGTATTTCTTCAATATAATATAGGAAAATGAACATTTTTCATTTTTCTGTTGGCATATGAATATTATATGAAAATTCAAAGATTTTCATTTATATACGAAAAGGAAAATAAATGATAAATGAAGAAATATTTTTAGAGGGAAAATATTCTTGATTGCATTCAAATCGTATATTGAATATAAAAATGTTGTTAACCATTGGATATAAAATTTGTATATCGCAATTTTTTCTATACCACTCAAGAGGAATGTGTTATTAAATCTTAGATGTTACACGAAACTGCAATTTGACAATCTTATAGACCTATATTATTACAAATAGAGTCAGTAAATACATTAAAATTATCAAAGTGAGTCTAATTATTACAATTTTAGTAGATTATTTAATGTTTTTTTTTTTGTGATATAAGATAAATCATGGAAAGGTAATATTCATAAGCCGATATATATTTAGTTAACAAATACAAAATGTATAAATTATTCAGATCTTTCACTTTCATTTTTTGATTAAAATTGTTTAAAAATATATTAAATACAATTTTCTATATTAAAATTTAAAATTTTTCACTTACCATTTTGTCTAGCCAACAATTGTACTAACGGTGGTAAATCATATTCCTTACGTAACCATGTATTTCTTGGCCATGGTACATATGCCGCTGTATGATTATCCATAATATTTTCTTCCCTATCATTCGTATTCGATTGTTTTGTTGATAAATGATTATGATCATAAAAATCATTTTGTCTATTTCTATGATTTCTTGTTGATGTTGAATAATTTTTATTGGTTCCATTATTATTATTATTATTATTATCATTTGAAGAATTTTTCGGTGTTGAAATACCAAATGGATGTGAAAAATAAAACATACATATTGGTGCTGGGCTCTGTATATATATATATATATATATAACAAATAGAAAATGGAATTTTATTAAATATATATATGAATTATTTATTATATAAATGTCATATATAATATGATGATATAAAACGCTGCGTATATTTCTATATAGATAAATTTAACATTTAAATTAAAAGACATTTATTTCAAAAAAAAATAAATATATCTATATTCGGTATATTATGTTGAAATATTTATACCCCTTTTTTAATGTATTTGAATTAAATCCTATCTATATGTCTATCTATATAATATATTTAAGGTTGAATATTCAATAACTATAGATATATATATTATATTCATTTGTACACAAATAATAATATATGGATATACCTAAATTGAATCCTTATATATATATTGTATAATAAATAATTCATTGATGAATATTTTAACTTTTTATTTTGTCAATTTTCCATTTATTTAATTTTACTTTATACGTATAGATATATATAACGTTTTCAATATATATTATTCAAATAAGTTTCTAACAGCATGTACATTCGGATTTGAGACAAATTTTGCATAAAATGTGTTTTGTTTTGTTTGATTAAAGATTTATTGATCAAGGAACTGATTAACATATTGCGGATAAATTTATATTGATCATTTAGACAATATATCAAAGAATTCTTGGAAACACTTTTTTTAGTTTTCCCAAAGTACATAAAAGGAATTTTTAATTGTCCGCATGACTATCATTTAAAAAATCTCTTTGGAATATAGTTGATAATGAAAAAATTCATTTTGGATCATGAAACCATTTTTCGAATGTACATACTGTAAAAAAATTATTTATACATAATTTAATATAACTTAATAATATACTATATATATTAAATCGAAGAAGATAAAGTTTGATATATATATGCATATAGTGGTATAAGAAATCACAAACAAAATAATAAGTTTTTTTTTCTTCTATTATATTATTTTAATAATATATTCAATTGTTATTATCGTATATATTAAACGAAGTCTTATTTTTTTGTGTCTATATTTGAAAAATCAAACAATTTTCTGATGTGGTTATGTTTTTTAACAGAAAAATAAAACAGATGGTTTCTGTTTTTAGCAACTATATATATATATTGGGTTTTTTGTTGCTATACATATATATACGAATATGAACTTAAATAAACTATTATTAATATATTATACTATTTAAAATGTATTTAGTTTTCTAGGAATAATATTATTGTTGAAAAATATTGTTTAATTTAAATTAAACCAATTTTTGTTTTATTAATATCTTACGGAAGCATATTAAAATATAATTGTATTTAAGAGAAATCAATAATTAAAATTAATATATAATTATATTATATTTTTAAATATATATACTTACAAATAAAATATTACGATAAATTCCACTGATGGTACTTGCCGTTGAACTTCTATCTTCACTTTCCATGTCTTTTTTTTTTCTTTTTTAATATTGATTTAATTTTTTTTTATTGATTATATATTAAAAATACATCAATTATAAGTTTTACACTTATTAATGGCATTATCATATTATAGTGTTTTTTTTTATATATTTTGCTATATAGATATTAAATGAATTATATATATATAAATAGCTATATAATATTGATTAAAAATAATTTACGGTGTAAAAAAAATTAAACTTTATCATGTAAAATCACTACATAGTCCATAGTCATAGGTGTATTTTATAATAAATTTTCCGTTCATTATTATTTGTTGTTATTTTCCCATTATATTTTTACACATCGTTTTTATATATAAAAAGAAAACTTTACCGATATTATACAAGGTAATATATTTATTTATTTTTTTTTTTGCATGCATGCGGATGATGAATAATTATCTGATAATAAATTATGCAATCTATATATCATATATATATAATCCTATATATTTATAAGGTAAAAATAAGAATTATAATTATATTATATAGTGGGATAAAGAAAACTAATTTTCTATAATGAGAAAATTTTTATTATAGTCGAGAATTGAAATATCATGTATAAGATATTTCAACAAAAAAGGATATAAAAAAAACTTTTTTTTTATTACATTAAAAAAATATGATGTATATGTAATAAAAAATATTTCACACAAGTTATCTATATATAGATATAATATAATAAAAGTAAATCTGCAAGATTATCTGTTTATTTTTCAAATATAGCAAGTATTTTCATATTTTATTTTGTTTTTTTTTTTTAATGTAGACAATTTTATGATGAACGTAACTATATTGAAATCTTATAAACGTATACAATTTTCAATATCTATAAATGAATTCAATACACCTGAGTTCAATTCTCAAGCAAAACTTTAAACCTTGAACAATCCAAATGATTATGTTATTAGTCAAACTACCGTCAATCATTTGCCTTTAAGAACAATTGCAAAATCATTCCACATATGATGAATCACATCAATAGGTATACTTAAGTCATCTTAAGCAAAATTAAATGATTTCCCTATTAAATTGGTTACGATAAAAGGTCACACATCATTATTAATAAAAGCTATTCTGTTCTTCTATTCATTTACTTATAAGTTTGTCTATTCTTCTATTCATTACCTAATTAAGTAACACACACATTTTTCCGAAAACTATATGCATGAATAGCATAAACACTTTGACCTAATCAAAGGAAAGAATGATATATAAATTAAAATTTATTCTAATCCTTTAAAAATATATTCTAATCCTTTTTTGTGTGTCTGTTATTTAATATGATCGATTCACTTTAAATGTTGTATGTATATAATCACATCAATAACATTGATATCATGCAAATTTAATCGTTTTTATTATCAATAAACCAATAAAGAATCCCTACTGTGAATGGGGGTGAAATAAAATATTACTATATTAAAAACCATATATAAAATATAATAATTCATTCATATGTGCTAATCTAATACATAAAATTTGCATATTTAATAGCTAGATTTGATAAATGGAAAATATATATATATGTATAAATAAAAAGATTTTCTTTTCATTTATTAGTGGAAGTAACCAACGCAACAATCATTTTATATATATATATAAATAAATATGTAAATAAATAGAAAAATGTATCGATATTTTTGTTTTTCCTTCTATTATACATGCTAAAAAATTATCCTTAATCGTCTTTTTATGCATAGGAATGTTTGTTTGTATTCATGTAACCAACAAAAAAGTAAAGAAAACAAAACACCTGCACGATATCAAATTGAAATTCTTTTCATTCATGATTTGTTTAATCAATGTTTTTTTTTCTACGGTATCGAAGTAATATAATTTCTCTGTATATAAAATATGCATATATAGGAATTTTCAAATATAGAATATGTGCATTAGAATTTAATGCAATTTATCTATAAGATATTCATATTTGATTTGATTTACTTTATTTTATTTTTTAAATAATTAATTTCCAATAATATAATGAATTTTTAAGATACGATATTTTGTCAATAAGAATTATAATGATCCAAATCACGAACCAAAAAAAAAAATAAAAAGAAACAAATAAAAAATGTATCAAAATGTCATTTAAAAATAAATTCAATATATATAGTATTTTTAGATGCACTTTTTTTGGTTTTTCTTTTTTTTTTTTTTAGATTTTTGTCTTTTTTAAAATACACTCAACGATGAAAATAAACACAATCTTGTTATACATATAATGGCAAAGTCAAAGAGGTGTGTATATATTCTATTCCTATATTGAATATATAGAATAAAATGTTAAAGAAACAATTTTAGAACTTTTTTCTAATGATTTAAGTTCAAAAAACTCTTTATACACGTTAATGATTTTTATTTTATTTTCTAATGCACTTTTCAATAATTATTTTTATTTTCACTTAAAATCCTCTTCAGAAATATTTTAGAAAAGATTTGATTTATTTAAAAATATTTTAATTTTTTAATTACATTTTTTTTAATTTGAACTATATACATTCACCGAACAACGATTCATTTGCAACTGAAAAATCAAAATAAAAAAAATAATATAGTGTATTTCTAAATCGAAAAAAAATTCCGATAAACACACAAATGTTTTTATTTTATTTAGAAAATATAAAATCACTATGCAATTCATTTGTGTGTGTTCTGCTCTGTTCTGTTGTTTGTATATACATATATATTAAGGTTTTTTTTTTTAGTTATATTTTATTTTTTATAATATATTGATATACACACAACATATAGGCAGTTCAATAATATGATGCACTTTATTATATTGAATACACCCGCACACTTAAAATATATGTATATATAGAAAATAATATATGTTTATGTAAATGAAAATAAAACGATTAAAAAAGGAAGAAAACGATAATGTTTCAAAAAAATAACCGACCCTATCTATCTATATATAATTTTAAAGTAGATTTCTTCAATTTCTTATATACTATATTTTAGAATTACACGCGCAAAAAAAATCATATTTTGTAAACAATATTTTAAAATTATTATGGAAACGATTTTTCATTCCGTTTCACACAAGTTTTTGGTTTTGATTTCCAATTTTTAAAGGGGATTTTTAATTTTTATATATGTGACTTTAACTATATATATGATAGTTTGATCTTTTCCATCATCGTATATATTTACTAAACTATAAATATACAATAATGAAATGTATATATTCCTGCGATATAAAATCTATAAATACTATAATAAACGGATGTAACACAACACATATCTATTTTGATGCTACTATATATATATATATATATATAAAAATACCCAAAACAACACAAAAATATTCCACAATTTCAAATTAAGCCATATATTTTATAACACATTTTGATTATCCAAATATTTAGAAATTATATATATATATATATGGCATATAATTTATCATTCAATCCAAATAATCAAAATATATTAAATATAGAACATATATAATGATCGAAATAAAAAAATTATATTCAGAAATTTTCATTTATCATTTTCCGGATAATTTTGAATAGAAAAAATAAACGAATAATATATTGTATTATAATAATATTATTATTATTATTATATATATAGGTTAAATGTGGTTGGATATACCGACCGTGATTGGTAGTATCATTGAAAATATATATTATATATTTGTAAGTAAGAAGGTAAAGGGTGATTTTTTTAGCTATTATCTTTTTGGCAACACTGCGGTTTAAACAGCTGACGCACGTTTCGTGTTTTGTTTCACTGTCAAACATCTTCAGTTTGGTCTATAATTTAACCATGAATCGTCTTACAAACGAACAACGGTTGCAAATTATTGAATTTTATTATCAAAATGCGTGCTCTGTTAAGAAATTCATCAATTCATCGCGACGAAATTGTGTTCATCAGCGACGAAGCTCATTTTTGGCTCAATGGGTACGTAAATAAGCAGAATTGTCGATTTTGGAGTGAATATCAGCCAGAAGCATTGCAATAGCTACCAAAGCATCCAGAAAAAGTCACAGTTTGGTGCGGTTTATGGGCTGGTGGCATCATTGGACCGTACTTGTTCTTTGGATGATGCGAATCGTAACGTAACTGTTACGATGATGAGCGCTACCGTGAGATGATATTCAACTTTTTTTTGCCCAAAATGCAAGAGCTTGACTTGTGCATGACATGTGGTTTCAATAAGACGGTGCCACATGCCACACAGCACGCGCAACAATGGACTTATTGAGAGGCGAGTTCGCTGTGAACATTTTATTTCACATTCGGGACCGGTCAATTGACCGCCTAGATCGTGCGATTTAACGCCTTTAGACTATTTTTTGTGGGGCTATGTTAAAGCTCATGTCTATATACAGACAAGCCCGCTTCAATTGACGCATTTGAAGGCAACATTGAAGCATTTATTCGTGAGATACCGGCCGAAAGGTTGCCAAAAAGAGTATGCCAAAATTGGACTAAACGGATGGACCATTTGAGGCGCAGTTAAGGTTAACATTTGCATGAAATAATCTTCAAACATTATATTATATGGACCGTACTATCGATTCAAATAAAGATTTCATTCATTTTTCTGAATTTTATGTGTTTTTTTTTTTGAAAAACTTTCCTATAGCTTTTAAAAAATCACCCTTTATATACTAAAAGGTAACCCCCTTTCTTATTATGTGTAATTTGACCTATTTTTTTTTTTTTGCTTATTTTGTTATTTGTTATGATGTTAAGAATAATAAAACTCATAACATCATCATTGCTATTCAAATACATATTTTCCGTTAACATGGAATTTACCCTGAATAAAATTTCTTTAAAAAACTATTTAGAATTATCCAAGATACAAAGAGTTTTCCACATAAATTCAAACCATTAGATGGATTTATAAATCAAAATTACGATTCATAAATCAAAAAATGCACTTAAAAAATATTTTGTATATATGCAATATATGTAGCAATATTAAAGTGGAAATGAAAATTATAATAAAATAACATATAAATAAATTACTATAAAGATAATAATATTTTATTAACCTAAATTTTTGTTTTTCTCGAAAAACTATGCGAGTTTTCACTTTCATAGTTGTTTTTTTTATATAAATTCAATTAATTTTTTTTTTCTATATTTCGATTCATTCACAAAACACTCCTAAAATTTGCTTTTTTTTTTTTTATTCTATTTAGATTTGTACACTTTTAATTTATTTTTATTATTAAACTAAATATTTAATTTACCATAAAATTTGATCTATATATAAATTTAAATATGTATTTTTTTTTATGGAGACGAAGCGAAGATATTCTAAAAAAAATTAATTAAGTAATATAATTTATTATATAAGAGTCAAATCTTTGTTTAGTAATAAATATAATGCAATTTACGATGAAACGAGTGAAAATTTAATTAAGGAATGAATCTAAATGTAGTTGCATCCGGAAAAACCTACGGGAAAATTTTCAATATGGTTTTACGGTACATAGTTTAGAAACAAATGCAATCTTCGATTGTATAACCCAAACATCTATCATGGAAAGTTGGTTGCTCCACAGATAAATCGAAAACCTTCACAGACATCAAACAAAATCATCCCTAAAAAGAAAATCAATAATTAAAATAAAAAAAACACCTCTCCAATATTTGTATTTCTCTAGCATTTTTAAATGCTTATTTTTAATTTATTTAATTTAAATTTAATGTATAATATAAATTGATTTGCTACTTAAAATTAAGACAAAAATAAAAAATGTGGTGTGTGCTTTATTGTGATTAGTAAAAATGATTATAATATTTTTTTTTTATTTTATTTTTTATGATTAAAAAAATAAAATGATTTCACATGTATAATAATAATAATAATAATACAAAAACGAAAAATTAAAAAAAAAAAAAATCAATTAACAAACGCAATGTTTTTCATATAATAAAATATTTAAACTCGTATATTTTTTATTTTTACTTGTTTATTAATAGTTTTTTTTTTTTTTACGTGATCATTTCATCAATTTTATATATCTAATACAATATTATATTATAATAATTAAAACAAAAATCTTAATTGATTCATTGATTGTATATATAATAATTAATTTATCATATATAATTCCAAAAATCTCCATTCTCCAAATCGCAAAACGCAAACAAACAAAATAACGTAAAATACATACCGTGTTTTATCCAATTATATAGATTTTTATGTTTATTTGTTTTTTTTATCACCATTAATTAATTAATTTTTTTTTTTTTTGATTATTTATCGAATTTGATTTTGATTTAAATTTTTTTTTTTTTGGTTTTTGTGAATGAAATAATAATTTCATTATATTTATTTTAATTTTAAAAAAATATATTATATATTATTATTTTCTGATTGTATTTTTAATTTAATTGTTTTTTTTTGTAAATTGTAACAATTTTTATTGATTATTATTTTTGTTAATATACGAAAATTATTTTTTTTTACTATATGAAAATTATTGAAATTAAAAATTAAAATAAAGTGAATTTATTTTTTTATTTATTAATATTATAATTATTATAAATTTTAATATTGTTTTGAAGGCAACTCTAGAATTTTTATTTATTTATTTATTTATTTAATTAATGATTAAATATAATATTGTGTTTTAATTAATTTGTATAAGGCAATTCCTTGTGTTTTTATTTTATTTCTTTAATATTACTATTATTATTATTTTCAATTTCGTATATTAAAGTTTTAATAGATCAAGTTAATTTAACAAATGAAAAATCGATTAAATAAATATTTTTTTATTGAATAATTTTCATCATTATATGATAAATTGAGTATTTTAATAAAGAGGTCGTCGATAAAAATGAAAAACTGCTGATATATACGATTATTTTTATTAAAAAGGTAGTTTTTTATTGTTAAGTTAAAGAGATTTGAAAATGATTTTAGGGATTTTAATTTAATTATGGATTACGCTCCTTTTTAATTGATATGGTAAATATATTTGATAGAATTAAAACCAAAAAAAAAAAAGTTTATTATTTAGTTTATTAAATTTGTTAATGCAAAAATGAATTGGAAAAAAAATTTTGGAGCGAAAGGAATTTTGTTTAAGTAAAATCGAAGAAAATGAATAATAATCTTGAAGCGCTTTTTCAGACAGCAGCTTAAGAATTCTGTTGTCGGATGGTTAAACCAATCGTTGATGAGAATTTTAATTCTTATTTAAATCTTATTGACAATTTTATTAGTTTTTTTATTGTGAATCTCATTAATATATAATTACAAAAATCCCAATCATAATCTATAAATAAAAAAAAATCTATTATTAGGTTTTTGTGAATATATGTGATTAATATTGCAACTTTAATAATAATTTATTTGTGTATATATTTTAACATTTTTAACAGAATACAATAAATTATTGTTTAATTTTTTTATTGATTATGATCTGTTATCTATTATTATTTTTTATTATATTTAGAAGAAGAAAATTTATGTGACGAACATGAAATGACAAAATATCGTAATCCTTATTCGTTAAGATTAATTATTATGATGAGTTGTTTCGAGCGAAATTGATTAATTTGATTATTGATAATAAAAAAAAAAAAAGAAGAAGTGTGTGTTTGTTGTTATTTTATTTTATTTTATTTTTTATAGAGTATTACAAATTTATTACCTATGGGTTTTTGTTTTTATGTTACTTATCTATAATTTTATTTATTTGATTTTTTTTTTGTTTTCTTCATATAATAATCACAGCAGATTTTTGTTTAAACTTTAACATTATTTTTATATTTCTTCTTTTGTTTTTATTTTTATTTTTATTTTAATTTTATTTTTTTTGATTAAATTATTACAATTTTAGAATATGTGATAGTAAAGGATCGGATCGAAAAGGTTAAAAATTGATGGTAATCGTTTTTTATAAACCCAAAGCAGAAAATTATTGCTATAAATTGTGAAAACAATAAAATTAAAATAAATATTAACTAAAAAATATATTTTGAAAAAAATCATTGTATTTTAATGATTTTATAAATGTATAGATAAATAAATAAAAAAACGAGTCCCGCTTGAAATTGGATGAAATTTTATAAGAAAATTTTAAATTAATTTATTTAATATCTAATTGCGATTCACTTTGTGATTGTGATTTCTTGAGGAACTTTAATAAATTAAATTTGGAAGAAAATTACCTTGGAAATTGAATATATTTATATTCGATTATAGTATGTCGTCGTCAGCGTCGATTTCGTCACCGTATATATTCCAAAACAAACCGATAATCATAAAATTTCACATTAAATACTTCTTGTCATTCAAATTTTTTTGTTTAATTTATTATGAACGTTATATTAATTTATATAACAATTTTAATTTCGAATCCCTTTCACAATTGAACATGAACAAAAATCGTATAGTACTTAAATGATTTCTCAATAATTAATCCTATATATTTCGAATTAATTTTCCATCGTTATCGTTATTATTAAAAGAAAAAAAAACTAATATCCTATCTATTATATAAGTAAATGTGTAATTTGTTGTTACTATATATATATATATCTATCATCACACGTCGCTAAAGGAATATAAAAAATAAAATAAAACATACACTCATGATTTTAATAAAAAAAACTAGTAGTCTCTAAACCATAAATTATAGAGGAAAAATAATTAATATATAGAATATGATGTGAAGGAGGATGAAATATGTGATTTTACCGGTTATTCTTAAATAATGTATCATATTTTTATCATATAATTATTAATAAATTGCTTAAAAATAACACAATATTAATAATAATATAAGGGATATATAAGATATATATATATAAAGATAAACTAATAACTAAGTGTTAATAAACTTTAAATTAATTAAAAACTAATAAAGAGAAAAAATAAGTTAAAGATAAAAAAAAAAAATTATAAATCAAAGAATGGATTACATGATTAAATATCTATATAATATAATGTTGGTATGTATATATTTATATAGATTATACGTTTTCTTCCCGTTTTACGTGTTTCAGAATTTCAGGATTCACCACTAAATAAAAATTACTTTAATTATATGTTTGTAGAAGTTTAATTACGTCACGTCATATTATAGTTTATAGTTGTAATAAATCCAATAAATCATTTAAACTGGATTTTGAATTTGAACAGTATTCTTTTTTTCAGTTTCTTTGCCAAAACAATCTGTTAAAATTGCTGATGGTGAATTTGTTTTAAATTTACCACTTTGTAGAATTGGTCGCTAATATCAAAATAAATACATTACCATCAGAAAGTTTAAATGAATATGAAATAGTATTGGGCAAGGTTTTAATTATAGAAAAACTAGGAATACTTACCGGCAATGCATTTGATGACGATCGTCGTTGTTCTGAATTTTGTCTTCTTAACGTTTGATATTTTTTATATTTACCATGAACCGGTAATATAATCATAATAACCCCTGAAGCTGCTATAAAAACTCCAGATAAATAAAATGATAAATCATAATTTCCTGTATAATCAGTAATAAATCCTGTAGTCCCACCCAACCAAGTTAACAATCAATCATCCAATGTAATAAGGAATGGTATGTTATTATGTTATTAAATGAACATGTAATAAATATTATTTAAAAAAAAATGAATTCATACCTGCAAGTGGTGGTCCAATTAAATTAGCAACACCTTGCACTAACAATAATAAACCATAAGCATTTGTAAAACGTTCTAATGTTATTAAATCCACTAATATAATACTAGTAAGTGCATAATTAGCTGCAATAAATAAACCAAATAAACCAGATACGATAGAAAGTCCCTATGAATAAAAATAAACACAACAGATAATTAATTCAATTATATTTTATATTAAAATATGTTAATTTTTTTTATAATAATTACTGTATAAGTTTTTAGTAGTGGTACTAATGCAGTAACAACACCGCAACAACCCATACAAACGGCATAAATTAAACCAGGCGTTAACCATTTTCGATCCCCACACCAACCTAAAATAATCTATAAAATTTTTAATGCACACGTTTATTAATCATTTTAAACAAACAAGTAAAATAATTCCACACAAAAACGATTAAAAATGCAAAAACCTACCTCACCAAACATATTTACTATACCAATAACCGATATTAAAATTGATGCATCAGTCTCATTAAATCCCATTTCAATAGCATTATCGGTTAAATAAACGTACGGTACATCATACCAAGTATATAAAAGGAAATTCGATATAGCAAAAAGTAAAAATCTTATATCGGCAAAATGTGACATATCCAACATATTCAATAGTAAACTTTTAAAATCTTCAATGCCCTGGCCAAGTTGTGATTTTTCTTTTGCAATTGTTGTCATTGAATTACGATAAATGTCGGGACACGATGAGGCACGTAAACGATAACGATTTATATTTAACATAGCACCACGATACGTTAACGAATGTCTATGCATACGGATATCCTTTAGATAGGCATCCGTTGGATGACGTCCACCAGGTAAATGACCCTAAATATACAAAAAAAAATGAAATTACATCAAAAAGAAAGAAAACGCGATATTTTGTGAAGAATAATTGAAGATTTATGATAAAGATCACTAACAATTATTTATGTAAACCAAGATAATGGCCCAGAATACCGAAAAAAATCAAACAAATAATGCCAAATTCTATACATACCTCACGTGTCGTTGTTGCAATACGATTTTCATCGTGTTTTAACCATTGCAAAAATGCTTGTTCATTACGTACACGACGATTTTTAGCCTTTTCACGTAATGTACTTTCAGTGGGATTCGTTGTTGTTGTTGTGGGACTCAATGCATTTACCTCTGGTGAAATAGCATTTGAATGACGTGAAGATGATAGTGGTTCACTGAAACTACGTGAATACGCCAGGCCGGGATAATTATGAAATAATACATTTTGTTGAGCATTACGTTGTGATAGTAATTCGAGTACTTCCAATGGTACTCTCTCACCGTGTCCAACAAATGTCGGTAATGTTATCAATGAACTAAATAAACGATCATCGTTTTGACGTTTTGACGCATTGAATATATAATCCGTGGTTGTAATGCCACCACCATTCTTACGATTATGAATCGATTGTGGTTGATCTTGCTGTTGTTGCTGTTGTGAATTATTGGCTGTACCAACACCGACATTTGTACTATTACTAACCGAAAACGATTCAGCCGAAACACCTAAACGTGATGAACGTTTACGTTCTTTAGCCCGTAATTTGGCTCGATGTGTTGTCCATTCAAGATCACGCATAAGCATACCACAAATGCACATATTTAAAAATAATCCGGCCAATATGAGGGTTGTGCCACGCCAACCATACTCAACAATTAAATACTGAGTTAATGGGGCAAATATAAATGTACCAATGCCACTCCCACATACACTTAAACCCGTAGCAAAGGAACGTCGTTTCTCAAAATAATATGCAACAATAACAACCGCGGCCACATAACAAAGACTCAATCCAAAACCGGCCAATATACCAAATGTAAAAAATAACATTTCCATTGAGGTGGCAAATGCCGATAGGATAAAACCAATGGATGCCAGTATTGAACCGACAATTGTCACCTTACGACAACCGTATCGATCGGTTAAAAAGGATGCTACCGGTCCCGATAGCAATGGCATTGCCATAAACAATGAACCAATCCATGCTGTTTTTGCTTTACCCTCATTAAAATAATTTAAAAATTCCACATAAATAACACCAAAACTAAATGTTATACCATCGGCTATTAAATTAACCATAAACGATGCAAATACAACAACCCAACCCCAACCACCATCGGGCGGTTTAGCCTCCGAATATTGTCCAAGTGAACTATCTTCTTCATCATCGTCATCACTACTTGAAGATGATGATGATGATGATCCACCAGATGATGTTGATTGTATACTACTTGGTAAACTATTTACGCCATTCACACCATCTTCAATTGTTATCGTAGATGATTCACATTTACTAACAGAATGTTCAATATTACCAGCGCCACCACCACCACCACCACCACCACCACCACCACCTGTATATGGTAATGATTTATAGGAACCTGATCCAGATGATGTGGTTGATGACGCTGATGATGGTGATGATGATGTTGTACAATTTTGTGAAAATTTAACATGTAAAACTGGACGTTCAGATATATTTATATCTGCATGTTGCGGTTGTTGTTGTTGTTGTTCTTTGTATTGTGATTGTAAATTTAATGGTTGAAAATTACGTAAATTTCCATTGGCTTTTAATTGTTTTCCATTGGTTTCGGTGAAATTTTTATTCGATGGTGTTTTTACAATACTTTTTATTTTTTTAGGTTTTTCATTTGAATTGCTTATTAACGGTTTACGTTCGTTATTTTTTATCGTTTCATTATTTTCATTTGAAAATTGTTGTTCAAATTTCTCAATTGGATTTATTGTTAAATTACATATTATTGTTGGTTTTTGTTCATTATCATTTGGCAATGGCAATTCACTGGTCATTGATTTATTTATTTGGAATACATTATTTTCGTCGTCAATTGAATGAAATGATGGTGATGATAAAACGATATCATCTTCAATATTATTTTTATTTTTATATAGTGGATTTGGTGGTACTGATGATGTTGGTGATTGTTGTTCTGTACGTGATTTTAACGTGAATGATGATGGTGATGATGAAGATTCTATGATATTATCATTTAAATAAATATTATTATCACAATTATTATTATTTTTTGAATTTGGATTTTTATTCACTTTTAATAACTTTTCATCACTTTTTATATTATCAAAATGATAATCGTCGTCGTCGTCGTCGTCGATTTCGTCGCCGTCGTCATCTTCATCATCATCAACAACTTGATTAACATTTGGCACTTTACACTCTATTGAATCATCAATAGGTAATGATTTTATAGTTTCAGGATCGTCTAAGCCATTATTCGATGATGGCATAGACGAAGATTCAGTGGTTGACGATGACGAAGACGAAGTCGACTTCTGAACATTATTTTGAATAACATTATTTATCGCACCATTATTATTTACACAAACACTATTTGTTGATGATGGTAATGTTGCTGTTGATAATGGTAAGGATGTTGATGTTGTTGTTGGCATTGCCATATGTTCATATTTTTTCTCAGATCGCAAACACTTTTGATTATTAAACTGTTTGTTATTGTTATTAAAATTGTTATTAATAATATTTTTATTATTTGTGGTATTATTAATATTATTATAAATATTATTATTATTATTATTGTTGTTATGGATGTTAAATAATTTATTAGCATCCATTCCGTTAAATCACGACAGAATTGACGCCTAAAATTGTTTAATTGCGTGGTTATCATGCGGAATATCTAAAATAAAATCAAATAAAACCAAAAACAAAAAAAAAATTATTATTTCAATTTAAAAATTAAAAATTAAAATTCCATACCTCTTGATTAAATAACGACCGAGGTTTTCTCTTTTTTGCAGGTACAATTGAAGATGGCGAAAAGCTATCACCAATTTGAAAACGTTTCACTCGACGCGCTGCCATACGGTACGCAACTTAACCGTACTTTACACTTAAACTGAAATTAAAATTAAAATCAAAAATCAAAAATTAATTATTTCAATGTATATAAGGGCAATGAATAATTTCTATATTATATTAAAATTTTCATTGTAATCAATAAACATTTAAAGTTCATTTTTAGAATGAATATTTTGAAATATTATAAAATCTATAATAATATATTTCGTTTTAAAATTAAAATTTTTTAATATATATTACCACCACCAATTATAATTACCTAAACCATCGTACAGAGATCATATATATATATAAAAAAAAATTAAAATGTATCTATCATATAATAAATTTAATTAAAAACTATTTGTTTTGAAACCACATTTGTAATTTTCACTTAATTTTTTCTTTTTGCTTTTATTTTTGGCAAATCTTTTATATATATAAATAATTGAATTCAATTTTTTTATTTCGTATTTGAATATGATTTTTTATTTAATATAATTAATAATTAGTTTTTTTGTTCGGTCATCGCCGTAAAATATAGAAATAAATAAATTTAACAGTTCTATTTATACTTCTATACAATTATTAATTAATTATAACTTGTTTTTAAACAATAAATATGACAACAACGAAAAAAAAAAACAGAATATAAAAAATATCAAACGTAATTTGAAATTACAAAATACTACGATAATTATAATAAATAAAATATAATCATATTTTAGTATTTTTGTTTCTTTTGTTAAAAATTTTCTATGAACACATTTTTTATTATTATTATTATTCTAGAATTATATCGAAATTAGAAAGAATTTTTCTATATTTTTTCTGATATGACTTAATAATTTCATCACAAAATATAAAATAAAAACCCAATTGAAAAATGAACGAATTTATGTATTTAAGAACATGGAAATTTTGTTATGATATACAGTTTTCATATTAAGCACTATAAATAGCTAAATAACAACTATATATAAATATAACAACAACAAAAAAACCCAATGATACTAAAAGCATTATTTTCTAACAAGTTATTATATACCACTATATAGATATAAAAATGTTGATAGAAACGGAATGAAATCAATAATATCAATATAGTGAAAGTGGAATTCAAATTCAATTAATTAAAAACTTGAAAATGATTTGAATATCTATATGAAATGATAATCATTTAATAGGGTCAATTAACTTTTATCATATATCGTTCGGTTTTTCAAAAACACAAACTCATTCCCACAAAATACATTTTATATAATAATTGATAACGAATAAATGAATGAATGAATGAATGATTTTTTTGTTTATTCTCCTATATGGTTACAGTTGCCAATAAGAGATAATTTACTTAACAAAAATGTGATTATGTGAACAATCACTGTTAATGGTTAAAAAAAAAAATTTAAAAAAATAACAAACAAAATTTCATATCTTCATATTTATATTGACTTATTAATTTGCTACAAATTGCAATGGTAATTCAATGGTATATATGAAAATCATTGGTTGTTTTTTTTTTTTTTTGTAAGAATAACGAAAAAAAATAAATAACCATATTTTAATTTTATAATCGCTCATTAATTAAATAATATACAATCATATTTTAACAATATGAAAATATTTTTTTTATTTATATTTACAGTATTTAAAAATAAACAATTTATTATCAAAAGAAATTTTGAATTAAAAATGTTCATTTCATAACATCCGGCCAAACAATACACAAAAAAAAATGTTAAAATGAAATGGATATTCATTAAATTTACATTTTTAGTCTATGGTATAATACACAGACAGCGATTATGATAAATTATGGTAAATGAAAACTATTTTTTGTTCTAAAATTCCACAAGGTTTACTTAAAAAATTCCATCACCCAAAGCATGAAAACCTAAACACATCTAAATAGATCACAAAATGGATCTCTTTATATAGACAATATTGGCAAATTGACTCAAATCTGATAAAATCCTTAAAGTTTGTCCTATTGATATATAATTTTAATTGATTCTTAAAAAAGGATTGCACATATTTTGTTCAATTTTACAAATGCGAGTACATTAACTACATATATATACCATACACTCCATATTAGCTTATTTGTAAAACAATAAACGATAAGAATTAACCTAATTATATAATATATAGAATTTTCTTTATTTTATACATTCATAAATATTTCATATTTATATTATTTAAAAAAAATTATATTATTATATTATTTAAAAAAAAAAACTTAACAATTATGTAAAATAATAATGTATGTATAATAATCATACAAATTATTATATGGAATTTATTTTTAGATAGTGATAAGAACATGACGTGTACGAATTTATTTATACATATATCAAGTATACATTATCTCCGGGTACATTATAATATATAACAATAAAAAAAAATTCACTGAAAATGATTATAATAAAAAAATATGATTTATTAACACTAGATTGCCCAAGCAGTCATTTTGACTGCTTTTGAATTTCAATTTCAAAAACAATTATGTATATACCGGAAATTAAGGAGGTGGACGTAATTACAATTATTAATAAAAGCATTTATATGTTGTACAAAAAGTCACAAATTTCTAAGAAAATCTATCACTATATATACATAATTGTTTTTCTAATTGAAATTCAAAAGCAGTCAAAATGACTGTCTTGGGCAATCTAGTGTTAAATATTTGTATTAAAATTTGTATATTTTACAAAAATTAACTTTTGTTGCCATAATAAAAATTGATGATACGAAACAAATAAAAAATTTCATGTCATGTAAAACCGCAAGAAATAATCAAAATAAGGCGATTAATCGATTTGTTCTTTTCAAAATATATTTCTATATAAAAGGGTTTTTTTTTTTTGGTAAAAAATGAGAATGATAAGTTCATTATGGATTATCAAATCGAAATTAAATTCTAAATTTTAGAATTTATTGAGATATAAAGAATAAAGTTTTTTTGCTTTGTTCTTTACTACAACAGAATCGATTTAGAGTACGGTAAATCTCGGGAAAACCTATTGCCGTGAGCCAGTGCAGAAATTAAATATGATTTATGTTAAAAATCAATCAGTCATTTATTAACAAACTTAACGTTATAGAATCGATAGAAAAAGATTACATCTATAATTCTACAAAATAAAATGTACTTTGAACTTCTGTTTATTATAATAGATATGATAAAAATTCATATATTCTTTGATGTTTGATGAATTTTTCTCTAAATGTTTATCAATAAGATTATTATTATTAAGATTATTATTATTAGATTATTATTAGTCATATTGTTTGTACTATATGTAAGCGTATACAAAAATTCAAAATCTCAATTATCTTAATGATGAAAGAGTATCAAAAAGTCTACAGCACTATCAAAATTTAAACAAAATTTTTATGACGTACATTACATTTATTTTTTGTTGTATGTATATTAATATTATTTATAACTTCAAATACTTTAAACCAAATATCATACGTTTATAATAGATATAGATAATTATAAAAAAAATTATAAGTAATCTTTTATTGTTGTTGTTAAAGTTGATAATTATATATGAATTTAAATACACACACAAATTAATCGAATGATCATTCATTTAAAATATATTTGTAAATACAAAAAATTTAAAGTATAATACATCATTTTAATAATTAAATTTTTTTAATAATATATTCCCCTTAAAAATGCCATTGTAAACATTGTATAAAGGTGATATCGATAACAACAACAATAGGAATTGATATGCATATAATATGATGAATATGCAAAAAAATGTGATAGATAAACGATTAATTTTTGATTAATGCTTAAAATTGATATGGTTTTTTTTATTTTTTTTATTTTTTTGGTTTATTAAAGATTAATAAACCGCATATGTATATTATGTGAAAGGTATATTCTCTCATCGATAATTTATTTATAATCAATTATAAATGTTGGTAAATGTTGGTATACAATAAATTTTCGTTATTGTTTGTTTAAAAAAAATTGTTAAATATTTACACTTATCCTCTGGCTGTATACACAGAAACATGTAAGATAAAAATGTATGAAAAATCTAAAACGAAAGTGTTTTAATCTTAAAAATCTTACTACATTTTAAAAGAAAAAACGATTGAAATTTGTCGATGATTTTACAAATGAAAATTGACAGTGATTTTACTAAAATCTGTTCCTTAAATCACAAAAATAACTTATTCGGAAAAGAATATTTGTAATCCATGCCATTAAACATATTTTGTATTTATAAACACTAATACAATTTTAAAATAATTTACATAAAATACTTATTACCAAAAAATAAATTATAATTTCAATATTTTTTTGTAATCTTATCTTTCATAAACCAAAAAAAAAAACAAAAAACTCATGTGGAAATACAACAAAACACCACATTCACATATGCCAAAGAATGAATTACCAAAAAAAAAAAATTATGACCTTCAATAATTATTCATTTTTTTTTTTTTTACAATACTTGTGTATAAAATTATCATTTATCATAATTTGTTTTTGGGTATTTTGCTTCGTTATATGATTGATAGTACACCATCATCATCATCATATTCATATATAGAATACAGAAATTATATTTATACAAAAAACGTGAACAAATTTATCAAATATCAAATTCTATATGGCTTTATCATATTCAAAAATGTTAAAAATCAAATAAAAATGTGTTTGCCACATATCGTCTATATCAATTTGGAATGAAACGAAATCAAAGGGTAATAAAATATACATTTTCTTTATTATTTTTAATATATTTAAAGAATTTTATATATTTTATTCCCATTTGAAGACGGCATTCATTCGATTAATTAAGCGTTCACTAAATGTGGACTTTTGGATTTTGTATATTGTATTGTATGGATAAGATTTAAGATATAAGGAAGAAAGTTTGTTTAATTTGAAAGCAAACATTAAATAATTCAGTATATTATTTTAGATAATTAAACCCCCCGTGAATGTGAAAAGAACTGAGAAACAGAAAAAAATGTTTATATATATATATATATGTTTAGGATCGAATCGACGATTTCAAAAAAAAATTGAACAAATATTAAAATTTAAATTGATTAAAATTGGAAAATGATATTCAATGGAAAACCAAAACCAAAAGCATTACATCTATGAATATATTCGTGGGATTTCATCAATAACTCCCGTTTATAAAATGTTTAAAATTGACTCGTGTATCATGAAAATGAAAAAAACAAATTATTAATAATTCATGATGAATGTTACAATTCATTATATTTATAACAAAAATAAATATCACGTTGTAATTTTATAATTTTAATATAGAATCGATACGATGAAATATTGTGGAGCTTATGTGTGAGTGTGTTTAGTTTTTTGTTATATAAATTGATGATTATAAAAAAAAAAACAGAATTTCATGTGATTTTTATAAATATAAATATAGTTTTTATAATTAATTTTTGTTTCGTAACTTTGTATATATATATATATAAAATGATAATTATAATTATAGAAAAAAATAAATAATAACCATGAAAATGTTGCTTTTTTTAGCTTAATTGTTACGAAATGATTTCAGAGTATATAATAATAAAAAAAAAATCCCATTTATAAATAATATTTAATGGTATATATTTGAAAGAAAAAAAAAAACTATTGTTGGAGGAGCAGTAATTTGTCAGATGCAATTTTGTGTTAACTATAAAAATAATGAAAAACATCTCATTAATTTTGTGATGCTTATAGGCGATTTTAAGAGTATATACTTCTTAATATTTGATTTTGTAAAATGTTAAAGATTTTTATCACAACAGAGTTATTTCTATTCGTATATTACGATAGAATTTATAAGGGACGATAAGAAATGAAAGTAAAATTCAATTTTAGGAAAATTTGCAGAAAATTGAAAGATAAATGTTAACTTTAAAATTGTAACAATATATAAGGAACTGATTTCAATAACTATATTTCAATAAATTTTCAACTTTCAAATCACATTCGATTTTATATATGTGTTTTTTTGTCATTCTTATACCTTTCCGCATAAATGATCTAAATATTTTTATATTAATTTTCAAATATACTTATGACGATTGTTTTTTTCGGCATATTTACATAATTTATTACCGAAATAATAATAATATTATTATTTTTGTAACAGTTTGTTTATATTCATTCTGTATATAAAGGGTGATTTTTTTAAAAGCTATACGAAAGCGGTATGTGGCACCGTTTTGTTGAAACCACATGTCATGCAAGTCAAGCTCTTGCATTTTGTGCAAAAAAAAGTTTGGATATCATCTCACGATAGCGCTCATCATCGTAACAGTTACGTTACGATTCGCATCATCTTTGAAGAAGTACGGTCCAATTATGCCAACAGCCCATAAACCTCACCAAACTGTGACTTTTTCTGAATGCATTGGTAGCTGTTGCAATACTTCCCATTGATATTCACTCCAAAATCGACAATTCTGCTTATTTACGTACCCATTGAGCCAAAAATGAGCTTCGTCGCTGAACACAATTTCGTCGCGATGAACTTTCTTAATACTTTGATAATTTGCAAGCGTTTTTCGTTTGTAAGATGATTCATGATTAAATTATAGACCAAACTGAAGATGTTTGACAGTGAAACAAAACACGAAACGTGCGTCAGCTATTTAAATCAGTGTTGCCAAAAAGATAATAGCTAAAAAATCACCCTTTATATATATGCGAATATATATACTATAAATAAATCTATGATTATTTTGTGTAGGCACGTCAATTCAATTATATATATCGTATATACTCGTATATACTTATAATAGAAAAAAAACATGTGATTTATATGTAAAACTTTCATTTTATTATTGTATTATTTTTTTTTTATGTGTAGTTACCGAACCATATTTTACATAGGGATTTAAATTAAATTTTATTTATATCATAGTCATAATATAGGTAGGAAATAATAATCCAACAAATACATAAATATAGAAATCAAATCAATTGCATATATAGTTAATATAAATAAAATTATATATTATGTCATATAATATACAAAAATAAATACATAATTTATAATAAATACATTGAATTATTTTAACTGAATTTATCAAATTTTTAGAGTGGAGGTTTAATTTTTCGGTTTAAAATCCATATATAGGAATTATGGAATTAAATAGTTTCATGCGAATATACAATTAAATCTTTACCGCAGTATATATTAAAAAATACGCATTTGTATTATTGGATTTATTTACATATATAAATTATAAAGGTATTTTGAATCAAACTGAATAAATTATTTATTAATTAAATTTCATTTTATTAATCTTCCCTTTCGGTGACGTGACAGCGAAATGAACATGAACATTCGGTTTTAGAAAGTCGAGATTTTTTTATTACGATTGATTTGGAATTTTTTTAAACAAATACTTAAAGTTTTGCTTGTTGCAAATACAATAAATTGGATTGAAAAAATATTAATGAAATTTTCAATAAAATAAAGAATTAATACAAAAATATCTCATAAACGTAACGTAAACATAATTATAAAATTCACAAAATTTTGATTAGTAAATATAGAATATAAATATAGAATTTTTATGATAAAAATAAACTTCACACAAAAAAAAAATGTATCTCTTTATTATTAAAAATCCATTTATATATATTTATATATTTTTATAAAATAACAAAACACTTGCAATGACCTATAAATAATATAAATAATTAAATTAATATTCAATTATAAACAATCTTTTCAATAAATGATTGCAGTATAAATAAATAATAAAATGTAAAGTAAATATACATATATGCATATATTTATATAGTTATATACTAACAATAAATAATCGTATCGTATCGTATCGTATCGTGAATATATATACAATTAATAATAATAATTTATTTAAAATTCCATATACATATTGCACTTGCACTTCTCACATCTCACAACAAATTATATACTTTGAATAAGAAAAAAAATAATAAATAAATGAACGAACTTATCCACAATATATTAAATGAAAATATGTATATATACAAATATTAAAAAATTAAAATTAATAATTTCTTGCAAATAATCTAATTTTATACGCGTATAATGAGAGAGGAAATACAAATTTAATAAAATTGAATACACAAGTATTATTATATTTTTATTTATATAGCCGCATAATAATTTTTTTTTAATTTATTATTATACACACATATAAATAAATGCACATCATTGGATTGTATACTAACTACTATAATATATATATATGTGTGTTGTGTGATGTATTATCATTTTGTTTAAACGATGATTGAAAATATACTTTCATTTTTCATATACGCAAGGTAAACAACTCAAACTCATATATGTACATTGTACGTACATATGAATAATAATAAGAAGTTATTTATAAACGATTGTATATAAATTACAACAATATAAACATTTTGCATATTATTATATGGAAGAAATAGTATATTATATAGTCAATTAATTAAAAATTCAATATATTAATTATTTAACAAAGAGTGAGGTTTTATTATATGCGTATGCATATATGTAATAGACGCAATATATGATGGGGGGAAATGACTGTATTTTGTATACAATAAATAAGAAATACATTTAATATAGGAATAATTTTGAATTCAAAGTATATCTTATATAGATATAAAATATGCGAAATTAAGAAATTACATAAATTGGATCTAGAATAGTTTTTATATCATTTTCAATATAATAATTTCAAAATGGTGTTCAAATGGCTATAAAGCATTGTCATTGTCATTGTCAAAAAATTACTGGATATTAGAGTTTTTTTTATTAAATATAGGAAACCTTTTTTCCTTTTTATACATATAGGAAATCCTCTACGTTTACTAAACAGAATTGATTTTTCATTTCGAATGAAAATCAACCAAACAAATGTTTCCGAAAGCAAACAAATTTTTAACATGATTTCTTTGCAATATTATAATAATTAAATGAATTTTTATGTTGTTTATGTTTTATTAATTTGATTATATTTGCAATAAAAATTAAAACTCACCCTAAATTTGATTGAATCAAACATCTTTATATAATTAATATAATATATATTTGTTGTTATTATTATTCGAGGAGTTGATTGTTAATTTTCTTATTGGCAATAATAATACTAAACATCAACTACTACTACTACTACTAATAGAGAGACGATATTGTCGTTGTCGGAAAAATAATAAATAAATATAAAATTCACTAAAAGTACTTAACATAATTGATTTTATTTTTTTTTTCTTTTACAATACACGCACTATATTTTATTATTCAATAATAATATATTTATCATTTATCCATTATTCCGGATAAATGATAAAAAAAAAACAAACATTTAATTAACTAATTAATTGAAAAATATATATCATTTTTTTTATTTCTTTATACCTTTCAATATTTGTTTTATTTTATTAAACATTTTTCACCAGACATTAAAAACACAAACTACATAACATAAAAATAAAATAAAAAAAATAATCAAATAAATAAATTTCTAATCTACACAAATATTGAATAAATTTTAAAAAATTCGAATGTTCATAATCAACCGGGACACTTTTTATCAATATATTATTCAAACAATTTAATTAAAAAAAAACTAAATTTTTAATTTATACACAATGTAATGTATTCTATTACTAAATATTCAAATGAATAATTTTATATTTAATTTAATCGTAATAAATATGGTCTTATTTTTTAGTATTAAAAACGTGGTATCGATGCCTATATTTATAATATATACATAAAAGATAGCAGTTATAGAAAAAGAAAAAGGAATATTATATATACACATCACGCCAAATAAATTATAAATTAAATTTATTGAAAAGATAACACACAATAATATTTGATTACAAACACAATCAGACATAATCATGCTTCAAACAACAAAATAAAATACAATATTTTTCTTTTTGTTTAAAAAAAAATATACTTTTTTAATAATATAAAAATGTGTTAGACTTTTATTTTAATAATAATCGTATGATAAAGTTTTTTTTTTGTTTTTAATTTTGTTGTAATTAAAAGTGTTAATTTAGTAAAAACAAAAAAAAAATAAATAGATATTTCAAAATTTCATTGTATATTATATACCATATATAGATTGTTAATGTTTCAAAGGCCCATTTTGTTGTGTAAAACAAAGCACATATATATAGTATATAAATAAAATTATCTATCATATGTTGTTTGTTTTATATATGAATATATATATTTAGTACACTATACACTATATTATATCGGTGTGATAACAAAAGCTATTATCAAATTACAAACTGTATGTCAAAAGTTCATTTACATTTTTACTTGGATTTTGATATACTTCATTCATATGTGTTTGATATACTTCATAAAATCATATGTGTATGGGAATTTTAATATTTTTTTTTTTTCAATATAGATTTTGATAATTTAGTTTTAGTAAAAAAAAAAACATATTATAAGGTTCTTGGCATTAGTTCTTTTGATCAAGAAGAATTGCACATTTGTGTCTAATATGAGAGGGGGTTCTTAAAGAAACGATCACGTTATTTGAAATATATAATTTATAACGTGACTGTGTGATTCAATTTTGATTTATATGGAACGTTAAATAATATTATGAAAAAATTAACTCATTTTACCTTTTCCAGACATCTAGAAATGGAAAAAATTATATTGGCTAAAAAAAAAAAATTAGTTTAAATGGACAAATATTTCGGCTACATCTAATTCAATAATTGATAGTTTAAAATACATCAAAATCACATTCAAATTATTAACATTTATAAATAAATAAAATTAATTTTTCGCTATACAACCAACAATCTGGTTTTAGCGTCCAACAACAGCCTTCTGTTGTTAGTTTCTTAATTTGTGACTTTTACGGTGTCGGTAATTAGCCGTACGACCAACCGCAAGCGGAATATACAACTCTGTGTTAAAATTCAGATTCGAAAACTAACCGAAAACACAAAACATATTTTATGCATTCAGTAGGATTCGAACCCACGAACATTTATAGAAAAATAAATTTTAATAATTTGAAAATTTAACAAATTCTTCATTCAATCAAAACACTAATGGGAAATGTTTTTTTTTTACTCCAATATATAAAACATTTCTTAACGAAATTTTGCCACAATTTTAATGAACACAACACAATCGTTTAAAATTAAAATATATTGAGAATTTATTACAAAAAAAAAAAAAAAATCCGGAAGTTTTATTATAAAAATATATAAGAATTTAATTACGAAAAAAAATTATATTGTGTTTTAACAAGGTCGAAAATAAATATGATAATATTTTTTTTGGTATGTTAGAATACAAAAAAAAAATACAAAGAAAATAAAAATTCTTCTATATGCAATTTGAAAAGTATTTGTTTAATAAATTGTAAATCAATTATTTTATTCATTTGTTAATTCACGATTTCTCTAAACACATTATTGAAATTCCATTGGAATACAATTTTAATTACAAAAAAATTATTCAAATCAATTCTTTGTCAAACAATTTTTTGATTAATATAAAAAATTGTAAATATATACATAAAATAACAAACAAAAAATCAGACAAAATCGTTAATGTATGGAATAAAGGGATAAAAGTTACAACGACGACAAATTAATTCATATATCACAATACACAACGAAAAAAAAAACAAACAAATAACATTATCAGACCATTTATGTGAGCAAAAATTATTTCCTTTTTTTCCAATATAACACACTTAATTTAAATTATAAATAACACAATTAAAAATTATAAATAATCAATCGTCACATATCATATCGTATCGTGATGCACAAAAAATTCCACATATAACATATCTATATAACCGATATGTAATTAATTTATTTATCAAAACACGATTGACTAATTTTAAGTTTTGTTGTACAACCAAATATACAGCTTAACTTAATCCAAAAAAAAAAAAATTAACAAATACTATATTATATATATTATTATTATTATTATTTTTGTGCTTCTTCTATTTGATATTTATTTATTTTTTTTTATTCACCCACAATCAACAACAATAATAAATGTACTAATACGAAATAAGATCAAAAATTTATTTTTATTATACTCTATAGAATCTGTTTTTGTTTGTTTTCTTATTTTATATAAATGATTCTTCTTTTACTTCTTAAAAAAACAGAAAAAATTACATTACAAAACAAGATTAATGCACAATAAAATAAAATTAACCATATAGTATGTATATATATAAATAATAAAATGATGACAATAATCATACAAACAATATATATATAATACAATTATAAATTAAAATTTAATACACTGACTATATGGTATATATAGTTAAGAGTCTGTACTAAAGTACTACTAATCTATACGTACATACATACATATATAAATATAATAACAATTTTTATTTATATGTACTATAACTATATTCTATATATAAATATATAAAAAATGACCATATGACAATTTTATTTTTATAGAGCATCAGAGCATTTATTTTTATTTTAAAATTAAAAAAATACACATCAAAAAATCTGTAATCTGTTATTTGAAAATGCTTTAAAAATTTTTTTGTTTTTCATACTCGATAACTATACTAGTAAATATGCTAAAAAACAAACGAGATGAGAATTTTCTATCGAAAGGATAATGAATGATATTTGCTGTATATATGAAAGGAGATCGATACTATATATATTTTTTTTGTATATTAAATATTTACAGATTGTCTTAGATTGATTACAAATTTAAAGTCACTTTTCCCTTTAGAAGTTATGTTGTTAGATTAGTCAAAAAAAAAAACACCTATTTTTACCCATTTACTGCCAAAAAGGATATAATAGGATATAAGATTTATATTATAAAAGAGAAACAGGGATGGTTTGAATGTATAACCAATTCAAATATAATTTTTCTTCTGTTCCAAAAGAGCTTAATTTTTTTTTATTGAGTGACTTGAATAGAATCATTAAGATTGATAATTTTTTTCAAAAAAAAATATCACTTCTATAGGACGCAAAACGTTGCTTTTGCGTTATAATCATTGTTTTATTTATTTTTAGTAAACTTTTGTTTACACACTAGGAAAGTTTAATAATACGAATTAATTTATTGATATATCCTGTGTATATTTACAATAAAAAAAAAAAAATATTATAATACTGTAATGACATTTTCATTTTTGACGTCGTTACATTTGTTTTGTAATCTGTTTTCGTTTTGTATATGTACCGATAGACCTGTATATAATGAATGAATGATGATAAATATATAAATACAAAAAAAAAAAATAGAAAGATTTGATTTATATATTTATATAAAAGAGAGAATTTTAATCGGTTGTAAAGCGCGAATTTTTGTTTGTTTGTTTATTATTTAAATGCGATGAATTATGCTAAAAAATGAAATAAAATTTGAATTTTTCAAGTGGGAAATAACTCTGTGGTGTAAATGTTAAAAATGCCAACCTAAAATTCTAACGAAATTTTGGGGTCGTGGGTTCGAATTCCACTGAATGCATGAAATATGTTTTGTGTTTTTTGGTTATTTTTTAAATTTGAATTTTAACACAGACTTGTATTTTCCGCTTGCGGTTGATCGTACGGCTAATTACCGACCGACAGTAAAAGGCACAAATTAAGAAACTAACAACAGAACGCTAACAATAGAACTCTGTTGTTGGACGCTAAAACCAGATTGTTCGTTGTATAGCGAAAAATTGATTATTTTATCTATTAAGTGGGAAAAACAATCAATTGATAGAAATTTTTACAATATTTGTGTTGTAAACGTAAAATACATGGAAAAATAAACTCAAACAAACATCTAATACGTTTCTAATACAATTTCCAATGTACATTTATTAATCGCATATAAGATTCGTTTTTCGTACAATCAAAGTTGAATGAGTTTTCCGTTGTAAAATGTCTTTAACCAGACGAAGGGATTCATTTCAATCAAATGATAGAAATTTTTACAATATTCGTGTTGTAAACGTAAAAGACATAGAAAAATAAACTCAAGCAAACATCTAATACGTTTCTAATACAATTTCCAATGTATCTCACATAAGATTTGTTATTATACAATCAAAGTTGAATGACTTATCCGTCGTATATGGTCTTTAGACAGACGACGGGATTCCTTTTCAATCAAATGCAAGAATAATATTAAAAAAAATGTCATTTTCACAGATTTTCTTCGCAAGCAGACGACAAAAAAATTTAGAATATGCAAAATAGAAGCAAAAAAAAAGCAAACAATTTATTATTGTTTCAATGAAAAATTCCAACTATCTGCGTGATTAATTTTAATGTCTTATTTGACATATACAAACTTGAAATTTTATTTAATATACCGTATATTTTATTTAATATATATAAAGTATAGATAAACGAAAATATTTTGAAAATTTCCACCAAAAAACAATTACCATTTGTATATTTATATATATATATATATATATGATTTTCCGGAAAATTTCCATATCTATATAAAATTTTTATTTATATTTGATTATACAAAACAATTTCGATGTAAATTTAAAATTTTTTTTGGGTTTTGTTTGTGCTTTATTAAAGCATATAATATAATTTTCTTTCTTCAGGGTCATATACAAATAATGATTATTGATAATATACATATAAATGGGTACTATATAAACAAAGTTTTCAGTGTCAATATTTTATACATAAATCCATATATAAATAGAAATATAATATTTATATTATCATAATATATATATATATATATTGCATATATGTGCACATAGTTGGCAATTTTCCACCATAAAATTTTCTAATTCAATATATTTATTTATTTTATTATACCATAGCATAGATATATAGAGAAAATATACTATATCTATATATATATATATATAGAAGACGAAGGGGTATGAACATTATTTGTAAAATAAAATTCATGCAATTTTTTGGTATGCATGCAATGCACATTTCAAAATTCCCTTTTTAACACGTATATATAATAATTTTAACATGCAATTTAACTTTAATGCAGATTTTATGATGTCACTTAAAAATGGATATATATATATACAAAAGATTATTAGAATAATCAATATTTTTTATGAATTTTTTATAAATTGTATATAAAAAAAAATAAAAAAGTAATGTTAATTGTATCTGAATTGTTTTTATAAACTACTAAAATGATTGTGTCCATCCTGCGTCCGTTTTAGAAGTTATCTTAAATAGAAAATCTATAAATATCCAAAAGAAAAAGTTAGATCGAATAGAATACAACGGAAATAACTTGTTTAAGTCATAGATAAAAACTAAACAAAACAAGATTCTCTAATTTCATTATTATATTAAAGTGTTTCGATTTATTTTACATGATTCATTAAAGAACATGAATATGGATAATAAATTTAATTTTCCATATATTGTAAAGTCGCAAAGTGGAAAAAAAATGTCTATCATCTATAATATAATATAAATGTATATATAGATAGATAATCAAATATATATACAAATTATTTTAAATTTCTATTTATTGTTATTAGTTGAAATTTTCATTTCAGATAAACAAAAATAATTATATATACTTTTCAAATTCAATTGATATATACACTAATAAATAATGCTTATACAGGATGTTCTTAGAAGGTAATAGAGCCTGTTATTATTCTATATATGGTATATAAATTACAACAATTCAAAATTATTCAATAAAGTTAATGAATTTTGATATTTTAAATGGAAAAAACCAAGAATAGAGCACATTTTACCGGTAAGAATATCTTCAATTTTCGCTTGTTCAAATATTCGAATCCTAAATAAAAAGAAAAGTAATATTTTCCAATACATAAATTCCATTTAGAATTATTGATATAGAATCAAATCGGGCTAGCACCCTCCTGTATTTAAATTATTAATGATGTGGATCAAAAACAAAAAACAATTGTTCATGAATAGGCACTGTTTTTAGGAAAAATATGAATATATAGACAAATGTATTTTGAATATCAAAAAATTTGTTCATTTCATAAATCTTTTAGAATAATAAATTGATAAAAATTATTTATTATTTTATAACATTTTATGTTTTGTCATCGTTATAAGTAAAAAATATATTTTAAAAAATCTTCTTTTCGACTTTTTGACGCCGCATATATTCATCTAATGATATATAGTTTACTATATTGTTAATATTATATATAAATATATTGATGTTATTGGTGAGAGTTTATTCTTATATCTATACCAATGAAGAATGTCAGATCAAATGAGAAATTTTTTAGATAATTTAACACTGATCGATTATTAATATATACCATATATAGATAGATATATTATAGTGGATTGAATAGAAAGAACTTTTTTCTTTATATGGATAAGTAATACATTTTACATTTAAATATAATCCAATGTTTTTAAATAAAATATAATCAAATAAATATAAATTGTATATAATCAATAAAACATATACACTTTGAAACAAAGAAAATTCTTTAATATGTATAGATAAAAAAACAATTAAATTATTTCGATCTATATTCTTTTTCTTTTAACTATAATCATGTGGTTTTATATATACTATTATCGCATATTTGCTATGCTATGATATGACCAAAAAAAATTTAAGGGCAGTAGTGATAGTTGTGTTTGATTTTCCAAAGATGGTAGTAATGGAAAATTTGGAAAATCTTTAATAACTCAAAAACCAATATGGATGAATATAGCTGAAAATTTGCATACTTATAGATTAAGGGGCGCTAAATCTAATTATCTTGGTTTTTGAGTTATGGCCAATGGATCAAAAACCAATAAATAAATCAGTTTGAAACCATTTCAGTCCGAATCAGCGCCCCTTAAAGCATAAGTATACAAATTTCAGTCAGTCAGATTCATTCATACGTTTTTGAGTTATGATACATTCAGATAAATTTTTTTACAAAAAACTACATTCTCTATGTATAACTGATATAACACACAATCAATAATTCATAACTAAACAAAGTATATGAACATGATATACAATAATATAATGAACCATATCGCAAGTATATTAGCGTATATATATATGAACAAAAAATAAATAATAAATTTCCACTCTATTAATTTCCATTTGATTTCCAAATTTTTCTTGTCATGCTCATGCATATATAATATTGTGAATTTTTTTTTTTGCTTTAATTTAGTGCGGTTTAACCGGGTGATAAAACTAGAATTCAGAGTATGAGATTTTATGAAAATGTGAATCGCAAATGAAGGATGGATAAATCATGGATAATGTGTACATTTCAATCATAAGAAATTGAAGTTTGACCTTATTTTATCAATCATGAGTTTTAATAAAACAGATAATTTAGTGTATTTACATATAATAAAAATTCTTAAAGTATAATATTATTTTAAATGAAATTTGTCATCTGTAATTATCCATTGTTTAATTGATTCAATTTTTAATCTTTTTTTATTTTTCAAAAATGTCATTATACATTTAAAAAGCTATACCTATATAGATTGATGACAATGAAAAAAAAAATTCATTTTAAAACCAATTGAGCAAAAAAAAAAAAACTTAATGGACAATTAAAATATCTTCTTTTATCTGAAAATTATTCTTATATTTATTTGGTGTATTAATGCAACAAATAATTTCAGCAAAAGCAGAAAAAGCAGAAAAAAATAATAATAATGATGGATAATTATTATTATTATGAAGATATTAATGGAGCTTTTATTTATACAAAAAAAAAAAATGATATCATTTCAATTTAATTTTTTATGTTATGTATTTTTTGTTTTTATTTAAAAAATTAAATTTTTATTTTTTTTTAAGTATCTACTCTAATACTATTTTAAATATTTCACATGAAAATGAACAAACAAAAAAACGCTGCACGATATACAAAAAATAGAAATAAATATACAATATACAATTGAAATTCTGTATAGAGTAGAACCGAAAGAAAAAAAAATGAATTATTTTTGTTTTGATATGATGAATATCATTATAACTATATATAGGATAAGAAAATCGACTCTTAATCACGTTCTTTTCATTTCTATTGGTATATGTATATTTATTTTGAAAAAAATTCCATATATAATATTTTTGTTCTTATGGATTATTGTTTCATTTTTTTTTTTTTTTGCTGTTTTGTTTGTTAACAAATGTACAATAAATACGCTTTATATATGGAAATATCTCATTATCATAATATTTTAATAATATTTCTATTCTATAAGAAGTTTTAAGAGAGTATAGCATAGCCTTAGGATAAGGATTATAAAAATAAATAATTTTTTTTGTGTGTGTGTGCTTTAATATGATATATATATATTATGACATCGTATATATTAGTATAATGAAATTCTAATGTAAAATTAAATATATTGTAAAACAATAGAAAAAGCAGCAGAATAAAATGTTTTAAAGTGTTTAAAGAAAATAACAAAACAAAATTTTGATATATTTGTTTTTTTTTTGTGCTGTAATATTTAACAAAACAAAAAAAAACAAACACCATTCAAGGTTATGGATTTTATATATATTACAATCTGTAAATGTTATCTTTAATAAAATATTCTACATATATATATATATATGATAAACATTTGCAGATTGTGCTCTCTTCTTGTTATATAAATATATAATATTATATGTTTATGAACATAATAATAATAATAATAATAATGTAAGACATTTTATTGGATTTTATTTTATATGATACATTTTTTTATCACCATCATATCATAATATAATTTTTGTTGACAAAAATAGAAAAAAAAAAGATGAGATTATTTATATAAATATCTATATATAGCTATATAGCAACAGTTGGATAAATTATATAGACATTCTTTTGCTTTTTTTTTTTTATTAAGAAATTTAATGTTTTGTTTATTTTATTCGATGTAATATTGCTTAATTATAGTAGATGCTTCATTTTGCTTTATATAGTTTAAAAAACTTGATTTAATTGAATAATATCGAATAAAGTTGAAGGAAACTTAAAAATATGTATAGACCCGCGTAGATGCATATAGTTATATAATTGCTTTTGTCCGTTTTGTTTATAAGGGGTGATTTTTTAATAGCTATAGGAAAGTTTTTCAAAAAAAACACATATACAATTCAGAAAAATGTATGAAATCTTTATTTGAATCGATAGTACGGTCCATATAATATAATGTTTGAAGATTATTTCATGCAAATGTTAACCTTGCCTGCGCCTAAAATGGTCCATCCGGTTAGTCCAATTTTGGCATACTCTTTCCAACATTTCGGCCGGTATCTCACGAATAAATGCGTTAATGTTGTCTTCCAATGCGTCAATTGAAGCGGGCGTGTCTGTATAGACATGAGCTTTAACATAGCCCCACAAAAAATAGTCAAAAGGCGTTAAATCGCACGATTTAGGCGGCCAATTGACCGGTCCCGAACGTGAAATAAAATGTTCACCGAACTCCGCCGCCTCTCAATAAGTCCATTGTTGCGCGTGCTGTGTGGCATGTGGCACCGTCTTGTTGAAACCACATGTCATGCACAAGTCAAACTCTTTCATTTTGGGCAAAAAAAAGTTAGATATCATTTCACGGTAGCGCTCACCATTAACAGTTACTTTACGATTCGCATCATCCGAAGAAGAAGTACGGTCCAATGATGCCACCAGCCCCCATAAACCGTACCAAACTGTGACTTTTTCTGGATGCATTGGTAGCTGTTGCAATGCTTCTGGCTGATATTCACTCCAAAATCGACAATTCTGTTTATTTACGTACCCATTGAGCCAAAAATGAGCTTTGTCGCTGAACACAATTTCGTCTCGATGAACTTTCTTAACATAGAGCACGCATTTTGATAATAAAATTCAATAATTTGCAAGCGTTGTTCGTTTGTAAGACGATTCATGGTTAAATTATAGACCAAACTGAAGATGTTTGACAGTGAAACAAAACACGAAACGTGAGTCAGCTGTTTAAACCGCAGTGTTGCCAAAAAGATAATAGCTAAAAAATCACCCTTTATATTCAAATGGTTAAATAACTATATAATAACAAATAGAATATATGATAAATTTTCCAAGTTTCTTTGTTTCTTTAGAGATATAATTTAATTCTTTATATAACTTTTTATTTATAGCCATTTCATAACAAAAATATTATTTTATATATAAATATCCTCCCCTCTAAATATAGATATTATAAAGTATATATGATATGAAAAACCCCCACACACCTTTTTATTGAATTGGCATAGCATTATGCAATAGCAAATATTCTATACAAAACCAAAATAAATATAGTTCTAAACTAACCAAAAAAAAAATTAAGGTTTATAAATAATGAAAAACTTTGCTCTATATTTCCTTTCATCGCATCAATCTAATTATAACTATGTATATAAAATATCTTTTCAATTTGTATAATAATAAAGGTATATACTCCATAAATAAAATGATCATGTGGCTTAACATGTGTGTATTTTTGTTAATGTGTTTTCAATATATATATATAATATGATATTCTCAAATTTAATAGAAATATACATTAGTTTTAATAATCTTTTATATTATATATTGATACATCTGATCACTGAAAATATACTATAATCTAACATCAAAATTTTACTTGTTTAATTATGAATTATCTTTCGATTAACATTAGAAAATAATTTACGATTATATTTAGGTAGTATAATCACAGATAATTTTAATCACCCTATGTTCAAAACAGTAAAATACCAAAAGTCAAAAACACCCGCCAAATTATAATACATTTTTTTTTGGTATTAAATATTTAAATATATACATTTTATATATTCAACATAAAATAAATACCATAATAAGAATTTGGGTTAATTATTCATAAAATATATAATGTACATGCAAAAAAAAAAAAAAAATACCTGCGATTAATTAATATATTCGTGTTAGATTCTGTTTTATATGTAATTATAAATACATAATTTATTTTGTATATTTTGTATATATATTTAAATAAAACCACAGACAGGGGCTTACCTGTAAAAAATAAAAAATAAATATATTTTTAATTTAATTTTGACAAAATCTAATAAAATATTCGTACATATTAAATTAAATATTAAATGAACCCATATTTGGTAAAGGTAAAAGCATAAGTGGGTTTGATTATATATATACAATTTATATATATATAGATAATTTATAAATTTTGTAAAATACGTTTAATATTATATTTTTGTTATATCAGTCATATATGTATAATTGTATATATAATATATAATAAAAAATAATATAATTCAATTTAAATATTGAATATACGTTTCGTTATATATATATATATATATTCGGTTATAATCTCACAAAATTATATAGTTGTCATAATCACAAATGATTATTTTATATTATATATGACAGTTTTAATGTATATATATACTTACGACGGCTTAAAGAAATGTATATAGTAAAGAAAAAAAATTTGAATATATATTAAAATACATAGATTTTCATATTCAATTTTAATAAATATTGTATTACCAAAAAAAAAAAATGTGTTCTTTTGAAATTCATATGGGTTTTTATCTTTAATTTTGCATTAACCGTATAGCAGGGGACAGCGATCAAAATAAACCGGATATTAAATTTGTATACCAAACTATTCATCGTATATATTGTGACTTTTTGTGTAATAAAAGACATGTATTAGCTGATTCGATTATCTGGACGATTTTAATTTCTTTTACGTAGTCTTTTACTAAATGAAAAATTCATTACCTTTGCTAACTCATTTGAGCGCAGGTAAATTAGGAGATTACGCAGATATAATTAGTATAAGACAGCGATTGAAAAAAAGTTTATGTTTTAATTAAATTTAATTTTAAAATTAATCCCATATATATATAATTAGTTATATGTTCATTCATAAATTTAAACGCATTTCCATATAGCGTTCAGAATAGGAAACTGTAATTAAACTCTATATCTATATATATGTATACTTTATATATAATTTGATTTAATTTATTTATTTATTTATATATAAATGTATTAATATAAAATTAAAAAAAAAATCCCATATGGTTTATTTAATTGGATTTTCTGTTTTCTGTTATATATATAAAAGTTTTATTATATATTGATTGACTGCTGCTATCTTATAATGATATATAATACACATAATAATCGATACATAATCGAAATAATGCAAAAAATGCTAAAATAAACTACGTATAAGAAATCCCCTCAATACCATAATAATATCATTTCTTTATATAATATACATATATATATTTATTTATTATAATATATATATAAACTTTTAATGGCGTAATCAATGCAAGAAATGGATGATATAAAAATATACGTTTATCGTCATATATATATGTAGGTGCAATCGTGCAATAAAACTGCACATTTATAATGAAACGTAGAAAACATTAAATTTTTTATTTTTTATGTTTATATTCAGTATTGCAATTTATTTAAAAAAAAAACACACGTTTTTATATATATTGATGATGATAATCATTATATAAAGGTTTTTTTTTTGTCAATATTTGTTTTAAGTAATTCTTTCATATAATATATGTAATACTACTATAATATATTTCATTAATTAAATAATTGTGAAAAATTCTTTTGGCTTCATCTACTATATATATTTTTTATTTCGTATATTGATTCGAATTCTAAGCTGCGTGCAGAAACAGAATAGATATAGAGTACAGGACATTATAAGGAATTTATCGACGTAATATTTTGGTCAAAGGTATTGTTTTTAATTTTTTATTTAATTAAATCAATGGAATGTCAGTAAAAAGAGTCTGAAATGATTCAGAAAGAATTAATAATAAAAAATTGGGTGTTTATACGGTGCTGAACAGGAAATAAAAACATTTTACTATAATAGTTTTTTTTAGAAGAATTTTATATTATAAAAATTAGCATTTCATTTTATGTCGTATTTTGTTATTATAGCATAAATAATAAAATAAACTAGGAACTAGATTTTATATATATATAACAGAGATAAAAAGGATATATAGAAGTATAGTAATGTGTCATATGTCCTAGTTTTTTTTTAAGTTTTTTTTTCCATACCAAATGATTTTATTTATGTATATACAGAACTTTTTTGTTTATTCTATATATATAGAATTTATAAAATGAAATTTTTAATTTAAAAAAGAAAAACATAAAATAAAATAAAATTGTGAGGTACAAACAAACATAAAATTTTCTGGTATTTATTTACTTGTTTTATTTTTTCTATGTACGTATCTTTAATGAAAATTATTCATTAAATCATTAAATATTCAAACACTTTTTTATGTACTATGCCCTACATATTTCTCGATCGGTATATATATATAGTGTTGTGTTTTGTGTTTATGTTTATGTTTATGTGTTGAATATATACAATATATATATATGTATTTGTTTGTGGTGTATCTATAAACAATCGTGTTATTTTGTTGTATATAAAACGTGCAAAGAAAATTGAATTTTCATTTTTTACAAAAAATACAAAAAAAAAAAATTTTATTGCTCAATTTCATTTTATTTAGAATTTTATTTTTTTCTGGTTTTCTATACTTTTAAATCATCACAATCACAATATATATACTAAAGGGTGATTTTTATCTATTATCTTTTTGGCAACACTGGTTTAAACAGCTGACGCACATTTCGTGTTTTGTTTCACTGTCAAACATCTTCAGTTTGGTCTATAATTTAACCATGAATCGTCTTACAAACGAACAACGCTTGCAAATTATTGAATTTTATTATCAAAATGCGTGCTCTGTTAAGAAAGTTCATCAAGACGAAATTGTGTTCAGCGACGAAGCTCATTTTTGGTACGTAAATTAGCAGAATTGTCGATTTTGGAGTGAATATCAGCCAGAAGCATTGCAATAGCTACCAATGCATCCAGAAAAAGTCACAGTTTGGTGCGGTTTATGGGCTGGTGGCATCATTGGACCGTATTTCTTCTTTGGATGATGCGAATCGTAACGTAACTGTGAATGGTGAGCGCTACCGTTAGATGATATCCAACTTTTTTTTGCCCAAAATGCAAGAGCTTGACTTGCATGACATGTGGTTTCAACAAGACGGTGCCACATACCACACAGCACGCGCAACAATGGACTTATTGAGAGGCGAGTTCGGTACACATTTTATTTCACGTTCGGGATCGGTCAATTGGCCGCCTAAATCGTGCGATTTAACGCCTTTAGACTATTTTTTGTGGGGCTATGTTAAAGCTCATGTCTATACAGACAAGCCCGCTTCGATTGACGCATTGGAAGACAACATTAACGCATTTATTCGTCAGATACAAAATATAAATGCTATAAATGCTATAAAACAAGAAAAATATATATATTAAGATGATTTTATTTTGCTTTTTTCTTATTCATATATACATTTAATACCGTTCGATGAATACATCATTATCATCATCATCAATAACTCTTCCTAAGATATATAATGATTGTGATTCTATCAAAAATATTATTTAATCATAATAAAATATAAGTATATAAAAATTCAATTAAAATCCATAAACATAAAATCAATTTATTCAGAAATTTTTAAAAATGTCCATATGGAAAACGATAAAGAAAGAATTGCAGTATGTTTTTTATTCATAACATATACGATACCAAACTATTATAATTTTATAATTTTAACCCTATATAATAAAAAACGGTTTAAAATTTGTATTTTAACAGCGAAGGATATATTTCAAAATACTTAAGGATTCGATAGTTTAATATAATTATATAATTTTTTACTCAAAGACCTCCAAATATATATATGAAATTTTCCGAATAAATTATAATGAGAGCAAAAATTCAATGGAAATTGATTTGAATAAGTGATTTGAATGATTAGAAAATAAATTCTTATAATGTTTTTCATACCATTTTTACTTAGTATATTTGATATTAAAACAATTACTATTGACAAAAACTATTTCATTATCAAGGGTAAAATAAGCTAAATCCTATAATGATACTCTGGAGAGTATATGATTTAACACCATTTGATTGGACATGTAATAGGTATTTATTTACTGTATGATTAGATGGAGTTAAACAAAAAAATAATTACTTTATTTCATCTATATAAGAAATATATAACATTGATACATACGTACGAATACGATAAATATAAAAATAAACAGGAAATTATTATACAAAATTTAATCGTTTATTTTTTTTCTTGCTAATTACACACGAATAAAAAACCTTTACATTAAGAACTTATTAAACATTTTATTTTTTCTTAATAGAAACGTTTTCATAAGAAATTCATGTCTGGAACGGATCAGATACAAAAAATAGCTATTTTTTATAGAAAATCTTTAATAAACTCAAGAACCAATGGATGGAATCGGGCTGAAAATTTGCATGATTATGTTTTATGGGAGGCTGAATCCAAATAAATCAGCCAGATTCATCCATTGATATTTTAGATCCACTGGTCATAACTCAAAAACCAATGGATAAATCGGTTTAAAAACCAATTTATTCGTAAAAGATCGAAATATATTGGACATTTCCATAATTTCCAACAGTTTTCATTTATACAACATAGTTCATTTTTAATTGTACGCTATGTTTCCATTTCCACATTAACGCAGAGTCATTTCAGCAAGTACAAGTTTTAAACATAGTTTTTTTTACTATAGTAGTAAAAAAAAATATTGTATAAAGAATTATATGATTTGTTAGAGTTCATTGTTCGCCACATATATGTTTACGTATATATAACATTCAACTATACATATAGTATATAAAACCTTTTGTAAATATATAAAAAAAATATTGTGTTTATATGATGTTTATATGATGGAGTCGAGAATATCACAATATTTATGCATGATATTATATTGAACAAATGAAGCTTTACAACATTCAATTTATATAATATATAGAAAATTACTGGATATATACACATTCATAAAATATACAATCTTTTATATAGAATTTTTATAAAAAAAAAAAAAAAACACAGCCTTAAAGAAATAATATGTCTTATAATTAAGTTTTATATGCTAAAACATACACATATTCATATTTAAAAAATTCTTTATGAGATTATTCAAAATACAGGCATTTTATTTAACTCAATTAAATTATTATACTAAAGATTTTTATATATAGTTAACAAAAAAACTCCTTAATAAAACCTTTATAGCTTTGTGGTGCGTAAATAAATAAATATCCTGTCTGCGATGATTGTGTCTGATGTATATACACAGTTGTTATATTTCTGTAATTTATAATTTATATAACGATTTTTATACGTTAACAACTCTATTACGTACAGTACTGTTTTTTATCTTTGCTATGTCCAATTTACATATTTAGATTTGTAAGATGTTTTCTATAGAAATGGATTAACATAATGTACAAGAACATTTGAATTTCAAGTCATTTCTTTTAGAAATACGTGTAATATTTGCAAATGAAGTTGACATATAATTTTATACACAGTTGTTATATTCGAATACGAAAATAAAATAGTTACTTGATTTAAATTCTTCTTGTAAAATTGCATTTGCATATAATTAAAAGTAAAATTGTGCATGTCCATTCAATATAGATTTCATATTAATTAAAAATGTGTTTATACCCAGAACGAACAATGTCCTATATATTAAATATAAAAAAATTTTCTTCTAACACAATCTCTAATACATTTCAATACAGAAAAAGATTGCCAAAATATTACCATAAGTATAAAAATCGGGTATATACCAAATTAATAATATAACAAAACCAAAACCAAAAAAATATACCGTAAAAAACCAACAAAAATCTATATATATAAATGAAATGAAATGACACGACGATATATGTAGAACTTTAACATTTTCAATAAATATATATTTTTTTGGCGAT
The DNA here is from genome assembly GCA_958336335.1 of Dilophus febrilis. NCBI lineage: Eukaryota > Metazoa > Arthropoda > Insecta > Diptera > Bibionidae > Dilophus > Dilophus febrilis. Next base: position 5,742,518 of record OY284470.1, on the reverse strand, counting down.
TTGCCATAAAGCCATTTGCCATGTTATATATATATAGATATGAAATACACACATTCATAATTGAACTCATACCCCAACAGAACAGCATATCAACCACAATCCTATATATATATATATATGGATTTTAATAATCTACAAATAATAATATTAATATCAGGAAAAATATAGATTATTATAAAACCTTGACCGACGTATTTACACTCCACACTGAATTCTATAATATATCATCACTTTTTTTTTTCCTTTTTATATTTATCTCAATACCTGTTTAAATGTATTATTTAGTATTTTATCTGCGTGAAAAATTTTCAACAATTTTATTTGTTTGTTTTATACAAATAAATGAAAAACAAAACAAAAATTTTTTTTTTTGCAAAAATATCTCATAATCGATTTTCTATTTTTATGACATTATAATAATGTATAATAATACAATAAAATAAAATAAAAAAAATCTATATATTTTTTATGTAAATGTCACGATACTCACGATATAGGATTACGAGATAAACCTTTAAATGTTGATTTGCTTTAAAAATAAAAATAAGATTCAATAACATTTTGAGGAACTGCTTAAAAAAAAAAACTATATACAAATAATTCGAGAATTTATCGATTCGCAAACGTTAATCAATATTCTACATTGAATTTTGATTATTGTGATTCGTCTTTAAACATTTTTAATAAAGAACTCTTTCAAACTGTATAGAACAAACTTTAAAAACGGATACGCTACCCCTAACATGCGGATATACATACATATAACGATTTTATTCTATTATATGTGATATCTCCCTGAACGTGTTAATTGGTATATATAAAATTTCAAATTTTATATAAAAAAATATTTGTTTATATAAAAAAAAAAAATATAGCTTAACCGATAAATGTCGCAATGAACATGCGATACCATGCCCATTTAATAAAGGGTATTATTTTTTTTTTCTAAAAGAATTTCTTATAGAACATTTTACGTAAAGATTTTTCTTTAAACAATTAACGTTTTAGCAGCCACCAAAAAGTAGTAGTCAAAAATTGGGTTCAATTGTATCTGAAAATGTTTTTCAAAATTCATCTGATATAGAATCCCATTTATCAGAACTAGTATATAGCGAACATTTGCCAGGAATTATTAAACTTAAACTACCCTTTATTTTATAACACATGTATGATTTTTTTCTTTTTCTTTGACAATGAATTTTCATTGCTTTTCTTTTCGCGTCATTTTATAATATGCACACTCACATTTTATTATATATGCATATTGATATAAATTTTGTTTTTGTTTTAATAAATAATTTACAAACATTAAAAACATTGAAGAAAGAAATTATAAGCAAAAAAAAAAAAAAACCCACCTCCCCACCAACCCCAAATGAGCAATATTTTATAAAGTTATATTATATATTAGATTAGATTATCTATTGCTGTTGTTATATTATGTTTGTTTTGATATTGTTTGTTGTATTATTGTATAATTGTGTTTATGGATAGGGGGTCATTGAAAGTTTTATTTTATATAGAAAAAAAAAAAGAACAGAAAAACTATACTGCAATCTTCTTTATATCGGATTTTTTTTTCTTCTTATATTTATATATAACAAAAAATTGATTTAATAAGTCATTGCGGTTGAAATGGAAATACCAATGTCAGGGAAAAATTTCCAAGTTTACATGTCATTAAATCTATATTTTTTTATCGCAGTTTATATTATATATTATTTATACATATTTGGTTGGATATCTATGCAACAAAATATCATATATATAAGTTGTGATATCACAAAATTATATACACAGTGCGACAATGAATATTCCGGACTGGTCCTGGGAAATTCATTAAATAACCGATTTTTGAATTTTTTTTTATTTTATTTATTCAAAATATTCTCCTACTGATTCAATACCACTGTTAGATCGATTTAATAATGATTCAAATGCGTGTTCCAGCTCATTTTGTGGTATTACCTCTAGTGCACGTGTATAGATGCTGTTTGAATGGTTTCAATATCCTCAAAAAAACATCATTTCAATTTCGTTATAAGTTTTGGGAGCAAGTAGAAGTCACATGGTGCTAAATCAGGTGAATACGGTGGATGTTTTAAAACACACAGACTTGATTTCGAGCCAAAAACTGACGAACAATAAGTGAAGTGTGACTCGGTGCATTATCGTGTAACAATTCCCAACTATTTGATTCACGATATTCAGGTCGAATACGACGAATCCTGCTCATCAAACGCTTCAAAATTTCGATATAATATGCGCCACTGACTGTTTGACCAGTTGGAACGAATTCTTTATGGATAATTCCATTGCCTTTTCGAAGAATGTTACGAACATTGTCTTGATTTTCGATGGAACTTTGCTTGTTTTTTAGCCTACGTTTTAGGCAGCCACGAAACATTTATACCACTCAAAAACTTGTGTTCTACTCATACAATATTATGGCCATTAACTTGCTGCATCTATTTGAACGTTTCTGTTCCAGATTTACCAAGCTTTGCGTTGAATTTAATGACTGCTCTTTGTTCCATGTTAAAATTTCTACTTCAACTAAAATATCGTTTCACAAGAAGAAATGTCATAACTTTTTTATTTGTCAACCAAATGCAATGATAGAGAATTTTTACAGACGATAGAGAAAACATCAGGCTTCAAAACGCATGTTCCATCACATAGATCGTCCCACTGGTTATTGAGATATGGGTTGAGTCCGGAATATTAATTGTCGCACTGTGTATGGTTACAAAAACAAATATTTACATATATATTTTTCAGTATTTAGAGAAATTTAGGGGGGATGTTTTGAATGCATCACGATTATTGAACATAAATTGATTCAATTTTAGTTAATTATCTGTTTATATTGTCTATATAGACATTGAATAAGATTCGCTTTTTTGAAATACTAATCCAGGGAACTCTTGAAATGTTAGCTTACTGACAGTTTACCTTATCCTCGGTTTACATTCTTCAGTTTAAGAGCTTTCTATTAACAAATAGAGAACGCTAAATATTTTATATATGAGTTAATTTACATTTTTCTAATTCTATATAGTTCAATTTTCTCTGAAAATCTCTATTGGTATTGGGATTTTCTTCTGATGATAAACAGAGGTCAAACAGAGGAGGATAAAGGTTTAACACTCTATATATTAAAGTCCATTCCAATAACTAATTAGAAATTCAACCAGTAATTCAACCGGTTTTTTATTATTATATGATTTTTTAAGTTAAAAATTAATCACAAAAAAAAAATGATTCTTATTTGCGAATATGAAAGCTTTGGCCTCGTTCGTAGACCGACAAAAAACAAAACGTTTATTAATATAATAAATTTGCATATATTTAACGAATGTCTGTCATTTATTTTATTATGCAATAAAGCATATATTTTTCTTTTTTATCAACCAAAAAAAGTTAAATTGGTTCTATATATTATATTTAATTTATTTTGTGCAAACCAAAAAAAAACCAGTTCGCATAGACTTATCTTAAATGTATGTAAATTAGTCATAGATTCAGTAAATTATTAGGCAGACACACACAAAAAAAAATGATTTATTCACGCAATATATATTAAAACATATTTTTTTGTTTTAACTCTCAAGTTTGTATCTACACTATACATAAATTATTTATTATAACATATATTAATACATATTAATATATCAATGACAAATAATCGATAGCTATTTAATATAAATAATACTTTTTTCTATACACTTTTATATTACAATTTATATAAATATGAAAATGAAAAATTAACATATTTCTGATGGTTTTTTCAATATTTTTTCATATTTCTTTAATAAAATTCTGTTGCTTTTTTTTTTTTTGATTTCGTGTATATAAAAACAATTTATACAATGCTAATTTTTGGGGTAAACATCGCCGAAGTGGGTTAATAAATAAATTATATTAAATTTATTTAACGCAATTATATATTACTTTATATAAAAAACAACACATAATATACGATTTATCGATGAAGTTTCATGTGAGATGAAAATTTGCTTTATTCATATACATTTCAGAATAGTTTTGATTGAATTTAAAGATTATAGAGTACGATTCGATTTGATTCAAGAACCTCGAATGTAAGACAAAACAAAAATATCCATTATGAAATACAGAATGTTTCAATTGTATCTGAGAAACTTGAACTATAGGAATCTGTTTCGATGGCATGGATTAATTAAATTGTCGATTCCGCAGACATTTGAAACACTATAATTTAATATTTTTTTTTTTTTTTTTGTTCGTTACTACGGCAGAATCGGCAGAAGCGCCCGTAAAACCTCGGAATTCTATTGCCGTGAGCCCGTAACGAAATCACTTAATCAGGTGATGAGCGTTAGATGCATTGAATACACTTAAGTGATTTTGGGTGGTAAATCTATTATAATATGCGTGGATTAATTTATGAAATTTTGAAAATAAAGCAAACATATATGAGATAAAAAAAACTTTTACTAAAACATAATAAGAAAAAATCACACATATGTTTTCAAACAATTGTCCAAGTTGCACTTTAGGTGGATTAGTTTTTAGGTAAGATGAAATGTTTAATTTAAATAACTGCGATAATCAAAAGTAGGGGGAAATACTAGTTCAGGGAGACTATCCCATATAATCTTGCTGTTCTTGGGAAAAATGAATTTCCAAATCTGTTTGTTCGCAAAAAACTAATATAGATACAGAATATGAATGAGCCTTTTGTGAATTTCTCGAATTATAAGAGAAGCTAATTGGGGCTCAGGAATTAGCTTTAAAATTTCATTAGAGCATTCATGGTAATATAATACCTATAAAATGTGCACACAATGAAGCTACTGATCGTCTATATATGATCCAATGATTCAATGGAATTTGTTATTGTTTCATTTTTGATCGTTTTATGGATCGATTTATATGGATCGTTTGTTTGAAAACAAACATGCCTTTGTTTTAGATGGATTGAATTCTACTATAAGTTTATCCTTCCCCAATTAGATATTAAATCTAAATCTTTGTTAATTGAGGAAATCATCTTCTGGCGAGACTGAATCATTTGATTCGCATTATGATTACGATGTAGTTCATACGAAGAATGTAATGTACTATCGTCTGCATAACAGTGCATTGGATTATCTGTTATCGATAAAAGATCATTAATAAAAATTTTAAAAGAGAGTGGGCGATATTAATGTTTTTCCGTTTTTTTTTTTGTTCTAATTTAAATCAATATTTAAATCAATCATTGAATATAAATTCCTTAAACCTCTAGAACGAATGATTTGATTTTTGTTAATTTTATTGTGGTGTTTGTCTGTTTTTTGCGGGTTTTTTTAATTTTTGAAGACACGATAATCATTTTCTCGTGATTAAATTGAAAAAAAAAATAATATTCAAAATACAAATTTATGATTTTATATTTATTTTTAATATATGATAATGGATAAATAATACATAAAAAAATTGCGCAATTTATTTTTGATTTTGGTAAATAAAATGGAAAAATAAGAAAAATTAATTTTTTGGCATAAATTTTGACTTTCTTTTTAACAACATAACAAAACAATCAACCAAAATAAAACCCCAAAAAAAAAAATATTGGTAATGGAGTTTTGTAATTTATTATTTTATTTATACTTATTTGCGTAAATAAATGCTTCTTTTTTTTTTATTTGTGTGTACACACTCCGTATATATCATCGATATTTTTTAATTATATTTATTTTTAAATTTAAAACAAAAATAAATAAATTGTTTTAAAAAAAAAAAGAAAATATTATGCGGTATTTTAAAAAATTTTTGTGAAAAGAAAAATGTTCTTTAATGAAAATATATTTATTTATTTATTTTTTTGTTTATAGAATATTATATGTAATTACAAAAGAATAAGAAGAAAATTTGTGTGCCGATATACCGCCGCCGATTGAGGTAAAAGATGGATGATAAACAATAAAAATGTATTATTAAGAAAGAAATTTTCTGCACACAGCATCCGTGTGAAAGATTCAGTGTTTGATTTGTTGACGAATTTTTACTACATGTATTTATTCTTTGGTATATATTTTTACCAAGATTATTTTGAATGTACTTAAGTTTTTATTCCATTTGTTTTTATTTTATTTTTGGTTTTGGTGTCTTGTTTTTTACGTAAAGATATTTATTTTTTTATTAAAATAGATCATCCATCACAAAAAAAAACTTTTATAATACTTTGTGATTTGGATTTTTTCTTTTTCTTTTTGGTTTTATCTCGCATCTTAAGTAAACACACCAAAATGATCGTGATCTATATATGTTGTACCGTACGGTATATATATATATATATATGGTTGACGTAAGAGAGATATAATTAAAAAAAAAAATATACGTAAATTGATGAAGCCGAAACAAAAAATGTGTGTGTATATCTTGTTAAAAAATAATAAATAAAATAAAATTTAATAATTTTTTGCCAAAACATTTTATTTTACAACGTAAAAGAAAAATTTTCCATGAAGGATTTTTCTTCTTTTTTTTTGGTTATTATTTTATTTTTATCGCAATTGCAATTGTAGTTGCATTTCAAACTGGTTAAACTATATGTTTTGTATTTGGAAATTTATTAGTATGATAACATTTTTTCTGTTATTATTTGATCCTTATAAAGAAAGAAATAATTTGGAAATGTTTTCTACAACAAAATATCTATGCATGATGATTCAGAATTATGTCAGGGAATTGCTTTAATGATGAGAACTTGGGAAAACCCCGTGCGTCATTGCGATATGAATCGGTTTTTAATATTCTGTATAGTCATCATTTCAAGAATTTATATACAAAATAAAGAATTGATATTGATTCCGTATTTTGCTGATCTATATATATACCAAATGGGAATTATATATATTATGTCGCCAAATAATTCCGCCCATATGATATCAATTTTGCATGTAAAGGCAAATAACTATTATTTATTTATTTATTTATTTAAATTTGGATTAGACTCCCAGCGAGGCTCACCATAAGGAGGTCAAATAACTAAATTCCCTCTTTTGTCCTTTCATTTATACATACAACACTATATTTTGTAACGTTTTTTTTTGCAATATAAAAATGTTAATGGACAAAAAAAAGAAAATTATTAAAGATAAAGAAAAAAAATATCGAATAAATAATAAATGAATGAATTTAGATTTTGTATTAAAGTTATATACAAACAAACAAAAAAACTGTTTCCTTCGGCTGTATGTGCTGATAATAAAGGATATATATATTTTATATAAAACGGATAATACATTTTTCATGCAAAAAAAATACAAGAACAAATTGAATATGCGAAAGAATATATACAGTAGGACAATCGCATATATATACCACATTGATGTAAATAGTGAGTGTGTGTTTTTGGTTATGTTTGTATATATGGTAAATATATTCTAATTTGGATAATGAAAAAATAAATAAAAAAAAAAAAAATATTGCAGATATTTGATATGGCGACATGGGGTGTGGTAGTAGTGATAATTCTTTTATTATTAATATAAATGACCCCCCAACATTATTAAATGGACTTTTCGGTTTTGTGTATATACAAAAATTTTAGCAATGATCCCATATATGCATAATTTTCTGTTTTGTTATCAAACATTTTGTTATTATCATTATTATCATTTATTCAATCAATAAATATACAAATCAATAAAACTAATATAGAGAAGCAACAAAACAAAAAAACGCGTAATGGATAACATTTTTACTATTTGTTTTTGTATAGACGCAGATAAATAAAGTAAAATATACAAGATTATATAATATAGTATATAGAAAAATCTTATATTTGACATGGTTACAATAAAGATGAATTGCCTTGAGGAATCGAAGACACGTCCGGACCAGAAAATTAATAGTGGAACTAATTCCTAATAAGGCAAAACACATTTTACATTTGAAAAGTAGTGATATCAAACAGACTATAGGAAGGTTTTACCTATAAGATCTTCAAGATTTGAAAATATCCTATTGGGTTATAATAGAAATCCTGCTTAAAATATTCACATATTAATTAACAAACTCTATAAAAGATAAGTAAAAACCCCTTATTAAAATGTTCATGATGATACAAAATTCATCTGTAAAATTGAATATAAAAAGGATATTACATTTTTATATATTTGAATACGAGTAAGGAACAAATTATTATTTCAAGAACTGTACAAATATATTATATTTATATAACTAGCTAGCTAGCTAGCTATCTATATAGCACTGATAGTACCATCGTGTATATAGTAACATATAATAAATTGGGATGGGGTTTTGTAAGGCGCCAAATTGTCTTTAAAATAAAATAAAAACATTTATTGCCAGTCGCATACACAGACGGTGGGGGGTTATAAAAATGGAACATTTATAAATGATATGATATATATATAGAGAGATGTTATGCAATAATATATATACATTATTGAAATATATATAATATACTATTTTGTGTCTATATGAATGTTTTAACATCTTCATTTATGTTTTTTTTTTACCATGGGCTTCTATACTCTACTACTACACATCACATCTATCTATATAAAATAGATATTATTTATTTAAACATTATTATTTACCTTATCTATAAAATAAATAAAATATAAATGGTTTTATAAAACAGCAAAGAAATAAATAAAAAATAAACAAAAGGTAAAAAAGCAAAAATTTTCAAAATGAAATAATATAAAGATTTTTCTATTCACGCACTTCTATTCGCACCTGAAGGCGAATTTAAAAACTCATTTTTAAGATTACGTATTTGTGTAAATTATAAAGTATATTATTGTATAAATTTATCAAGAATATGTGTCCAAAGTCCAAAGAAAATAAAATCAGGAAAATCTTACTTAATCTTTTATATATATATATAGTCTATAATGGTTTAGAAAATAATATAGAGCTTATTTGACTTAGATATGGTCAAGTTTTAGTTAACATTTAGCAACCACCCCTTTTTACATAACTAATTAATATACAGATGGTGGAATAACATAACAATACGCAGAACAAAGCGAATTTCGTCTGGTAAAGGTGTAGATACCACACAAAATTATCTGAAACCAGTTACAATACACAGGAATTTGGACAGTAGATTAGATCATATTGAAAGAATTATGTGTACACAAAAACGTTTGGGTATTTCCGACAAAAAATTCGCTGCAATGTGAAAATATTTCAAGTTATAGAGAAGGTGGTTATTGCGGAACACTCTACTATATTAAAAACCCCATATAGCTAGTCTATAGATATTTACGTGCCATAGTCGGGCAAAGGGAGTTAAAATATTCCACAGAACCCACAGTTTTTGATATCGAAATTTCTTGGGTATTTGTTTTAAACACGTTTAAAAAGGAAATAGAACCAATTATACAGCCAAAAAATAATATAAAAAATTAAAATAGAGATTGTTTTGTTTTTTTCCTTTCTATTTTTTTAAACTCTAAATTTCACTTCATATATGAATTTATATGAATACAGGGTATCCCAGCTAACGCTATCCAACCAATATCTTCGAAACCAGTGGAGTTATCACTAATATGATGTTAGTGGACCCCCACTGGATTCCATTTGGCTACATTTTTATGTTAACCCCTTCCACCCCACGTTAACCCTTATGTGCTTAATGGATATCAACTTTGTAAAATCAAATGTTAACTTATATTTTTTTTCGCTTATTTTGAAGAGCAGCAGAAGAGTAGTTAAAAAAAAATGTAATAATATGTGGGGGTCCCTTGGGGAATTTTTCCACAAATGGGGATTGTCCATTTGATGGAGAATATGCGAAAACTCGCAAAATCTCTATGAAAACATGTGTTGTAATGTATTAGAAAGTTGTTCTACGTTGAAAATTGAGGGGGGGTGTCCAAACAGCCCAAGCCCCCCACGCCCCCCATTTAAGGGTAAAAATCGAAATTGTAATTTTTGCATTAAAAAACCATATTTTTTTGTTAATTTGCAAAAATCGCATGCAAAAATCAAAATTTCGATTTTTCCCCCTAAAAACGGGGGGTTGGAGGCTTGGGGGCTTGGGGGCTTGGGGGCTTGGGGGCTTGGGGTGAATGGAATACAGTGGGGGTCCACTAACATCATATTAGTGATAATACTCCACTGGTTTCGGAGATATTGGCTGGATAGCGTTAGCTGGGACACACTGTATATATATTTATCATAAAATGTTATATCTTTATAAGGTGGGGGGAACTAATCTTTTATTACTAATTATAATTAAAAATAATAAAATATATATAATATAAAGATAAAAAAAAAAAAAGACTTACCAGAAAAAAATGTAGCGAATGCTAAAAAACTGGAACTGCAGACATTATATTTTATAACAGTAAAAAAATAGCACACACAATGAATTTAATAATGTATATATTTTATTTATATATATTGTTTATATGTTTAATGTGAAATAAAATATTACACTTTTTTTTTTTTTTAAAAAAATTGTCTTATTATTTCCTAGAAAAAAAAAATACGCAAAAAAATAGTAAAACCAACCCTTTTATTATTTATAATTTAAAATAAACAAATCAAAAATATAAAAAAAAAAAACCATCTATGCCAAAAATGTTTCAATGCATCTAAAAATTTTCCAAATCATCATCACCACAATCAAATCAACAACAACAACCATAACAACAACAACAATTAACCATCATAAAGACGCATTCAATTAAAATTTAATTCAAATAAGATTTTTTACAATGGATTTATAAATATATATGTATATTTAATTAATAAATAAAATTGAATTTATTTTAATTATTAAAAAAAAAACCAGCTTTTGTTTTAATATTATAAAAACAAAAACACAATTCAAACAAAAACAAACGCTCTCATACCAATCACCACACACATAATTTAGAAAACATTAATATATAATAGACAAAAAAAACAAAAAAAAAGAAAACAAAACAGTTTTTTAATTTTACATTAATTACGTTAATTAATTAAATAATATATTTATTTCGTTTTGATTTTAATTCACAAAATTTATTACCACAAATTAAGTAATTTTTATGCAAATTTTTTTTTTTTTATATAATAAATAAATTTTTTCACTTTAAAATGTAATGATGAAGTAAATAAAAAAAAAATATTTAATGATACCTTCTTTATTTTTTGTTTATTTATATATTTATTATTTTTAATTTTACAGAGAAGAACTCTAGTGAAAAATGAAAAGGGCGATGAACGACGACGAACAAGAACAAATTATTAAACGGACCACTTCGACGACAGCAAGGCAAATACACAACAACAATTTTTTTAATTATTTATTTTTATTATTTTATTAAAAAAAAATAATAGCACTAAAATTGGAACACACAGCAAAAAAAAAACCTCTCTCTCTCTCTGTAAAATAAACTCAAAACAAAGAAATAAATTTTTAAAGGTATATATCTATTTTTTAAAGGTTATATTCGAATATTTTATCTCTATTTGTTTTCGTTCTGTTGTTTAGTTGTTTTGTTTTTTGTGGGGTGTCTCGTGTGAGTGTTTATTGTCGATTGTTCATTTATTTATTTATTTTTCTCTGTTTATATCATTTTCGTTTTGTATATTGCATATTGCAATAATAATTAAATTAAAAAAGAAAAGACAAAACAAAAACAACGATAACAGAAAAATTTTATATGTGGTGGGTGGGTGGGTGATATGAAAAATGAAAATGAAAAGAAAATTGTTTTGTTGTTGAATAAAAAAAAACGTGTAGCTTTTCTTTATCATGATAACCCGCCGCAACACAACGCATACGTTTATAAAATGAAAAATTAATTCTCTTTTTGCCATAAAAAATTTTCCAATGAAATTGAAATAGAAATATATATTGTTGTTGATGTGAGATAAAGGCAAATATATAGTTTACATACAATTATCAGAATTTAACATCGTATATTGGTTTGTTGGGTTCTTATATTAAAATAAGAATAGTTCTATTATACCGATTATTAAAATTCTTCTCTTCTTTACAAAATAATAAAAATACATTTATTAATAATAAATCATTTATTCCTCTGAACACGGTCCTGAACAAATTATTTGATAATTTTCATTTATTTTAAACAAAAATTTTTATCAAACCAATTCATAATCTATTACAATTTGAAAAAAAAAAAATAAATGAATTCTCTTTATGGGTGATAAACGAAGAGTAGAGTAGATTAAATTTTTTTTCGTCTCATGAATATTTTTGTCTGTTTGTCAAAAAAAAAAAGAAGAATAAAAAAAAAAATAACAATACACAATTATTTAAATAATAAAATTTTTTACCGTGCGTTTTTTTTTTTTTATTGTTTCTTTTTCTTTATAATAATTATTTGTGTAATAAAAAAAAAAAAAAATAAAATAAATAATTAAAATAATTTCAATTGTAATAATGTAATTTATTTTAATAAAATCAATAAATTTATCATCATTTATAATGGAATTAATTGTTATATTGGAAAAATTCTTGTGTTTTATATAAAAAATTTATTATTAAAAAAACATATGCAAAAAAAAATTCAATCACTTTGATTTTTTATTCATCAGAATAAAAATGTAAAACCAAAAAAAAAAAAAAATCAATTTTTATCGTGGGCCCCCCCAACAAATATTTAAGTATTTTTAACATTATACACCATCGAAAATTTAAAAAAAAAATAATTAAATATAATTAAAATAAACGTATATCTATATATATATTTAGAAAAATAAAGTGTAATATTATAACCCCACTACCTGTAAAACAAATAATTTTTCATCTCTTTAAATAATTACTTAATTTCTTCCATAACTCCTCGAAAACAAACACACAATCAAAGGTAAGTTATTTATTTTTTTTTTTTTTTTACCTGTACAAGATTTTGTTTTTCGCAATAATATTTTTCGGTAATTAACATTATTTTTTTATTTTTTTTTTGTATTGTGTATATGAGAAAAATAATAAAATAAATATAAACAAGGTTAACAATTATTTATGTTTAATTTATTTACTTTATATGATCATAAATTATTTATTTTTCGTGTTTTCGTCGTCGTCGTTGTCGTTGTCGAATTTTAATTTTTAGTTAATGTATACATATAAAAAAAACAAAACTGGAATTTTTATTTAAACAGTAAATTTTATTGTAATACATCACATATAAACTTATTTGATAAGATATCATTTAATTAATATATGTACATCATAAAAAAAATTTAAAATTTTATTGTTATCAATATATATTTATGTTTATTTTTCTTTCTCTAATTTTTTATAGTTTAAAAAAAAAAACACAAAAATACAATTGACTGAAGGATATAAAACAAAAAAACAAAAATAAAAGAAACAACTGCATAATAAATCATTAAATCACAACATAAACATTCCACCCCCGGCGTAGGAATGACCGTCATGGCAAAAGTTTTAACATCAGAAATATGTGAAAATGCTAAAATGGCACGTGATATGGCACTAACAGGAAATTATGATGCGGCCAGTGTTTACTATGAAGGTTTATTACAATCATTACAAAAACATTTACTAGGAATATCAGATCCAATGCGTAAAGGAAAATGGGTTATGGTAATATTAAAACAACAAACAATCAATATTAAATATTTGATATTTATTTTTATTTTTACATTTATGTTAAAAATAAATAGATTCAACAGCAAATCTCAAAGGAATATCAACAATTAAAGGGTATACAAAAGGAATTAATGGAAATGACAATTGATTTACAAAATATACCGTTGCGTGCAACAGCCCTTCGTCGTATCCAACAAACGGAAAATGTTGATGTGGCACGGGATCCGGCCGCATGGTTTCGTGCTGATCCAGATATTTGGACACCATCATCATCGTCGGCGGCGGCTATGGGCGGTGGCCCGTATCGTGATCCAGATGTATGGTTACCACCAACACCCGGTGATTCTCGTTCATATCCAATAAAACATTTAGGTGCCACATCACGTCAATCGGCTGCTGCTCAATCAAAAAAAGGCGATCGTAAAAGTTTAGCACCAAATAAAACACAAAATGCAAATAACAACAGTAATAAAAAGACTGATGGATTAAATAAAAAACAAACGCTTGTCAATGGACGAATAACAACGGCGACAACAAAAGATGGTAATAGTAAAAAAACGGGTGGCGATCAAAATTCAAATAATACAACAAATTCAAATAATAAAGATGATGACAGTAATAAAAATGATGATGAACAATCACCGGAAGAAGAGAAAAAATTTGAAGCATCTAATCATATGGAAGGTGATTTAGTTGATTTACTTGGTGAGTAAAGAACCGTTTTTTTTTTTCTATTTTTGAATCTCTTTTTGGTTGCTTATAGTAATTTAAATGTATTATTATATTTTTTGTGGCTGTTAAACAACAGAACGTGATATTTTACAAAAAAATCCAAATATCCGTTGGGATGACATTGCCGATTTAAATGAGGCAAAACGTTTATTGGAAGAGGCCGTTGTACTACCGATGTGGATGCCCGATTACTTTAAGGGTATTCGTCGGCCATGGAAAGGTGTTTTGATGGTCGGACCACCGGGTACTGGTAAAACAATGTTAGCGAAAGCGGTGGCCACCGAATGTGGTACAACATTTTTTAATGTATCATCGTCAACGCTCACCTCTAAATATCGTGGTGAATCGGAAAAAATGGTACGATTACTATTTGAAATGGCTCGTTTTTATGCACCCAGTACAATATTTATCGATGAAATTGATTCGTTATGTTCCAGACGTGGTTCAGAATCAGAACATGAGGCATCGCGTCGTGTTAAATCGGAATTATTAGTGCAAATGGATGGTGTTGGTGGTAGTGAAGAAGCATCAAAGGTAAAATGTTTTTTTCGATGCATATATATTGGTTTTTGATTTTTTTCATTCTATATTTTACTTAAGGTGGTTATGGTATTGGCAGCCACAAATTTTCCGTGGGACATTGATGAAGCGTTACGTAGACGTTTAGAAAAACGTATTTATATACCGTTGCCGACGGACGAAGGACGTGAAGCATTACTTAAAATTAATTTACGTGAAGTGAAATTGGATGCAAGTGTCGATTTAAAAAGTATATCGATAAAATTACAGGGTTATTCGGGTGCGGATATAACAAATGTGTGTCGTGATGCCAGTATGATGTCAATGCGACGTAAAATAGCCGGATTAAAACCGGAACAAATACGTCAATTGGCTACGGAAGAAGTTGATTTGCCCGTTTCAACACAAGATTTCAGTGAAGCCATTAGTAAATGTAATAAAAGTGTTTCGAGACATGATTTGGAAAAATATGAAAAATGGATGAAAGAATTTGGTTCATCGTAATTTGGGTGGGCAAGAGTCAAAATTTATTTATATATATACGCAATTATAATTTGGCGCGCCGCTATATTATATATAACGTTTTTAATTGTTCTTTTTGTGTTTATATATATGACGGGTTTTACTCTCAGCATCGCATCCTTTTATATTTCTGTATTTTATATACAAATATAATAATAAATATCGTTAAAAATTTTTTGTGATTAATTTATTAATTGTTTTGTTAAATTGTTTTTTTTTTTTTTTTGTAATAACGCGTCCTTTCTTTTATGTATTATTAATAATAACTAATTTTAATATATATATATATCTAATCCATAAGAAATATAGCATTTATTAACAAAAAACAAATAAACAAAAAAATAATCGCGAATACAATTTAAGAAAATGCTTTTGTATTTTGATTTTTTTTTTGAGTTTGAATGGTTGCGGATGGAAGTACGTGTATTTTGTGTAAGAAATGATAATAAAATTGGAATTTGAATTTATATGTTTTTCAATTTCCCATCGAAAAAAAAAAATGTTGTAAAGCAAATTTAAGACACACACGGGCGCGGAGACAGAGTAAATAATTGAATTATTATACTTATGTTTATAAATATTTTTTTTTAATTAATTAATTTATATATATATGAAAAATAAAACAAATATTAAGGTAAAAAATCGTTTTAAATTGAATTTTATATTATAATAACGTTAAATTTCATAGTTCTGTTATGGTTTAGCCAGAACATAAGGGTAATTATTTCGCCTATATATTATTAAGGATACATTTAATACTTTGTCAGTAATTAAAACATAGGTTTTAATTACCCATTTAATTGCAAACATACACTTGCATTAAAAAAAATCCACATTAGAACGAAGAATCGATGCTAACATAAATTCAAAAAATATTTCATAGAAAATTATATACAACACTTTTCTACAAGTTCTATCACCAAATCACATAAAAATCCCCAATATACAGTCAAATACACAAACTTTTTTGCCGGTTTATTTGATTAACTAAACCTAAATTTGAATATTAAATCGATTTTTTTTTCTTTTCTTTACATTAATAAATAATTAATCAAAATATAAATAATTTATTGCCTTTTTATTATTTTATTTCCTGCTATTTCCTTTCTTGAAATCACTTTCAAACCTTTCAAAGTTTCAAATACTAAAAAAAAATTCAAACGAAATCAATTAAATTATTTATTTTTAATCTATTACATTCATTTGAAAAATAATATAAGGAAAAAACGAATCGGCTTTAAAAATCTCATTCGTTTCGATTTTGACGACGATCTTTTTCACTACGTTTTTTTCCTCCAACAACGCACCGCCGCGAAAACGCTCAAAGCGGCCATCATGAATTATAAATAAACATAAATATAAAATGTAATTATAGAACAACAACAACAACACAATACAAATAGAAAATAAACGGCCATTTTTGTCTGCCTCTGCTTTGGTTTGGTGTCTAGAAATTATTTAATGACCTTTTTTTTTTTTGTATACGCTATACGCTTGTGCACAGCTCAGCTGAAAACGTATCACTTTTATTCGCATAAAAAAAAATGCAAAGGATTTATTTTCAAACACTCTCTGAAATTTAATTTTTTTTTTTTTTTTGTTAAATTTTGTTTTGTTTGTTTCCCTTTTGTAATTTGTTTGTGTTTGTTTTGTTTTTTTTTTTAAAAAACATCCATATATAATAATATTTCTTTATCTACTTTTGTATTTCTGTGTGCGTCGCCTATGGACGGACGTTTTTTTTTTCTAAATAACATAAAAGAAATGAAATTAAATTTTATATAAGTAATAAAATGAAAAGTATTAATAATAAAACCATCAATAAATGTGTTATTGTATATAATTTTAAAGTTATGTTTTAAATTTTATTCTAGTAATAAAATAAATGAACAAAATGTGATGCTCCTACGCTAACCAATGATGTTTTAAAGTCCTTTTAAGTTAAAAAAAAAAAAAAAGACAAATTTTCTATTGTGTGTATGTACATTGGTATTAGTGCAGCGCGCGGTTAATATTTTTTTTTTTTTGTGTGCGATAATTCTTTGTGCATATTTATTATATATACAACACAAAAACGTTTAACTGCAGTTTAATGAAATGGAAATTTATCGAACTACTTTTTTTCCAATATAATATGAAATGTATTTACTTGATGTTATCTAATTCAATTGAATAATTGATTTAGTTAGTAATATTGAACCAAAGCGAAAATTATTAAATTTCATTGCGCGTTGTCATAACCTCGTTTTTTTTTTGTGTTTTATATTGGAAATATAAATTGTGTTTGTGTATTTTATCGTAAATAACTTCGACCGTCGTCTGGTTGTCGCCGTCGTGTGCTGTCGTAAAAGAATGTATAAACAACAAACAAACAAACAAGAAAAAAAATGTTTTTCATAAATAAAATTTTATAATAATTGTGTGAGTGTGTGATATTTATCGGTGATTTTCATATATGCATACGCACGCACACCCACACAATATTTCAAACAAAAATAACAAAAATTTTGTATACGAATATGTGCATAAAAACTCCATTCTTCAAACACATGCACCATACACACACACACACACAATCACAGTGATAAAAATTATTCTACAGAAATGAAATCAGAAAATGCATTTTTTTCTTCATCATAAAACACCATAAATTGAATATGTAGTGGTGGCGTTCTTGTATCATTTCATTTTCATACAAACAATATCGTTTATATAGCGTTTATATATGCGCTCAAATGTGTGCGTGTTTTATTCATATTATTTGAATGTGTTTGGTGTCGCGTTCGGTAACAAAAAATTAATTACAGCAAAAGCAAATATCTAAAAAAAAAAAAAAATATTTCAATGTTTTAATTTTTTATTTTAATAAATTTTAATATAATAAAAAAGTTTATAATTAATTTCTAATAATTGAACGTTAAATTTGTTAATTGGATAAAACATCTGAATAAATTGATATAAGAAAAAGCTGACCTGAAATATGAAAAATGGAAAATAAAATGGCAATAGGATCGTATGTAGTGAATTTATTATGTATTGCAGTGATGTTAAAAAAAAAGTGACCTGACGAAAGTTGATTCGGGTGTTGGTTGAGTTTTTAATGCTTGATATTTTTGTGTAGCATGAATCAACTATCGTTTAATAGGCCAAAATTTACTTTAATTAACAACATTGAAAAAACTAAAGTGATATTTATGATATCAGTTTTCATATTTTCAACAAATTATGTGTTGATGTTCCGTTTCAATAAATTTTTGTGATATTTGATTTGCGTGTGTGTGCGTACGTTATTTTTATTTTTATTTTTGGTGAACATAAACAGAAAATCGAAAAAAATCAAAAGAATGTGATCACCGTCGCAATATTTTTTGTATTTCAAAATAATATATAGAAACAACAATCTCCAAATTAAATAAAAAAAAATAAAACTCCATTTTTACACAAATCCATACAAAGAAAAACCATTAGACAAAAATTTTGTTTATTTTTTTATAGTAGTGTATGTGCATTTGTTTAAATAAAAAAATGTAATTTTAGTGCGGGTGTGTTTGTGTGCGTTTTTACAGAATTTATAAAAATAAAAGAAACATTTGTATAGCAGAAGAAAAATACCAAAAAAACAATCAAATTAATAAGAGGAAAAAATAAGAAGATACATCTACAACGTGATGGAGGGCATTTTATTTAAAAATACTATAATACGTATAATAATTTTGTTAAATATGGATTTAACATAAATACGTCTATACTGTAACATACGTGAACGTGGAGCCTTGCATCCGTCCACACAAAAACAAAAATAAAATATAGTGAAAAAAGTGAAGTGTTCGAAAATGATTCGACGTGAGTGTTTTATATTAACATTTGAAAACAATTCTAAAAGGATTTTTGTTATTTAAAGTTAAATCAAATAAAAATTCCGTTGTACCTTTGCATAGCCAAAACAGACAAGAAACTGTATATGGGGGGTATGACAAACCTTTTTGAAATATACGTTCTTTGGCAGCATTTTTATACAAATATTAAACAAAAAGAAAGCAGCAGTAGCAGTAGACATTAAATCGCACAAGATATAATTGTAATAATAATAATAATAATAACAACAACAACAATATCACAAAATATTAACTACTGCTGCTTTCTGGTGTGTTAATGCTCCTGGATTCCATCATTTTTTCCACATACACATCACGACCAGCCACCCCAACAACACTAAATTTACAAGAGTGTATAGTATTTTTTTGTTGTCGGTGGTGTCATACAAAAAATGGCGCAACCAACACAACAGATTGAAAATGATTTAGCATCCACCCAAGAAAATAATTCAATAAATGATAACACAAAAATATTAATACAAAATGGTACAACTGCTGATCAAACAATTGCAACCACATCATTATCATCAACAATTCAAACAACAACATCATCATCATCATCATCATCAACAACAACAACAACAACAACAACAACGTCGTCGTCGTCGTCGTCGTCAGTACCAACATCAGCACAATCATCTTCAACATCATCAACATCTGGTGCAGCATCAATAACAACATCTACAACTACATCACCATCGTCTAATTACCGTGGACCATTGTCAACGGCAACCGCAATGAATGAACCAAAAGTAAAGTCACCACCTTCATCAATTGGCGCCAGTCCTATGAATATAAATCAAACATCTAATATGCCTCAACAATTATTACAACAATCACCAGGGCCACCACCACCACCGCTGCCGCCGCCGCCGCCAGCACAACAACAGCAGCAGCAGCAGCAGCATCATCAACATCAAATGGATAATATGATGATGATGCCAACACATCCATATAATGATAATAGTCATTTACATGGGCCATTACAACCACCAGGACCACCACCACCACCTCAACAACAACAGCAACAACATCAACCACACCATCATCATCATCCACATCATCAATTACCACCACATCCACCACCACCACAATCAATAGATGGCAAAGATGTTGATCAACATCATCAACATAATATGTATCCACCAATGCATCATCAGTCACAACAACAACCACCTCCACATCATCAACAACATCATCCTTCACATCATCAACCGTTACCACCGCCGCCACCACCACCCCCTCAACAACAATCACCTCATCATCATCATCACCATCAACAACAACAACAACAGCATCATATGCAACATCACCCCCATCCACATCAACAACAACCGCCACCTCATCCCCAACACCCACAGCAATCCTATCCACGATACCATGATCCAAATATGAGAGAAATGTATCCTTACCATCCCGGTGTTATCGGTGGTGGAAAGCCAACAGCAATGTTACCACAATCCCGTTCACCGCAACGTTTTATGCATGGGGGTCCACCACATGGTATGCCTCCCAGTGGATCTGGTTCACCACAAGGACCTCTACCGCCGCCACCTCAACAACACCCACAACCACAACCACCTCCACCACCAGGATCACTATCACAACAAGTTGTACCACCTCAACATCAACAACAATCACAAGGACCGCCACAGGGTCAAACACCAACATTAAATTCATTATTACAATCTCATCCACCGCAACCACCACCTCAACAACAACAACAACAACATCGATATCCAAATAGTTATGAACAACATCCACATCATCAACATCCACCACAATCTGGTGGACCACCTCAAACACAACAACAACCACCTCCATCAGGACCACCCTCATCATCATCGTCGTCTTCCTCATCAACACCATCATTAACCGCATCACAACAACAACAACAATTACCACCACATCCATCACAACAACAACAATACGGTCCACAACAAAGTTGGGTGCCACCGCCACCACGTCCATATAGTCCACAAATGGGACAATATCGTACATCACCTCCGGTAAGTACATCCTTGTTTATTTCTATTTCATTTTAGTTTGTAAATATGTATAATATTGTGCATTATGATAAAGTACATACCCGATTTGTGTTAGATATCCTATTTTTTAATTAAAAAAGTTCGTATTTTCAATTTATTATGAATTTGCCAATCATAAAACTAATTATTCAAATTGAAAATTAGTTAATTTTAAATTGATTATTGTACGTAAAAATGAGTACGTAAAAATGAAAAGTTTTTTTCATCACAGAAGAACATACCAATGATTGATTTTCACCATAGGAAACATTCACTCCATAAAAAAAAAAAAAAAACCTAATAAATTGTCTGTGATGATAGTTATCGATATGCACATTTAATTAATGACGTGATTTTCTATGGAATTCCATTTATTTTGCATAAAAAAAAACAAATCTCGCATATCGCATATTTCTATTTCAATATTTATTCAAATTGATACGACGAATGATTTTAGTTTTTAAGTTTTTCGTTTAATGTGGTTTTGTGTTTGTTTATTTTTGCTTATTTTACCTGGGTATTTTATTTATTTTTTATTTTCTTCATCATCCAATCAATTCTCTATGGAATCATCAATTTTTATGAGTGTTTTGTTAGTTTTTTTTTTTTATTTTTATTTTTACACACACACACACATAAGAATGTTTAACATTTTAAATAATAAAAACTTATTTTTAAAAATATATTGAGTTAAGAAAAAAAGTAAAATAAAAAATAAAAAATATGGTAGAAAAATAATTATTAGTTAATAAAAATTAACAATAGACATATCGCATATCATCATAAGAGTTTTGTTATATAGGTATTTGGTTTTTAGGTTTTTTTTTGTTTTGTTTGTGAAAAGTTCGATAACCTTTTTTGCTTGTTTTTATTCTTAACAATTAAAAATATAAGATATATTTTTGATGTTATTTGGGCAATTTTGGTTATTTATAGTTTTTTAATGCAAAATTATGTAAATGCAATTCTCAAATATTGTTTAAATAAAATTTATAATAAATAATTTTCTATAATTTGCATATTGTAGCCAAATGCTTTAAAATTGTGAATTGATAAGGCTGATTGCTTGTGGGTATATTCTAAGGAATTTAGTTTTTTTAGGCAAACTTTTATTATCGTTCATGATCCTTGAACCTGGTCTTTACACTTTAATAAATTTTTAAGATATTCTTTAATCGAATCAATACTTGAATATTGAATTTAATTGCCATTTGAGTATCGCATAACTTTAATATACAATCTTTCATCCAATTCTATTATAATATTTTTGTCTCCATCTTATTTCCATCGACATTAAAAGAAATTAATTTTATTATTATTATTATTTTCGGTACATAATAAACCACGTAAACAATAAATTAATTCACATAAATTAAAAGGTTGTTGTTGTTGTATTGATGACAGATAATTTAGTTTGTAAACAGATCAAAATGTTAAAAAATTAACAAGTTAAAGTTTAGCAAATAAAATAAAAAAAAAAAGGAAAAGTATAAAAAATATTTATATTTTATATAAAATAAATAATAGAGATTTAAATTTCAGAATTTCAAATTATAATATTTATACATGACTTTGGCACATAAACATTTATCATTCAGTATATCTATAATGCAGAAAAATACATTTTGTTTATAGTCTCTAATATATCTGTATAAATATACAATAATTATTATGTGTGTACGTTTTGATACAAATAATATATTTATTAATAATAATAATATATATATATATAGAACAGCTTTTATATACTATACATAAATATGATGTATATATTAATGGAATTATTATTATAAAAAAATACACAAAATAAACAAATCCAAAATGAAAAAAAAAAAAAATTGAAATAAAATGTAGCGCCACACGGTATAAGAGCAGTCACTATATAAAATATATATCTATATATATATTTATTATATAATTATTATTGTATTCGGTGCCAATTTGTCTGGTCGTAATTTTGATGAAATTATTCACATTTTTCTATATGTCACATATAGAAAATATATATCTATATATATCTATATAGCGATAGATATTTATATAAATAGATAGAGATATGTCTTTTTGAATTGTATATAAATAAATATACAAATAATTATTTTTCAAAATTAAAAAGAAAATAAAAAAAATAAATTGATGATGATGATGTGACAAGATGTGATGATAATAATAATTAAACAATTACGTTGACAAGTGGTTTTATTTTTTTTTTTAATTCGTCTCGTGTCGTGTCTCGGTCTTTTTATTATTTCGAAAATATTTAAAAATTTTTCTATTTTTTTTTAAGTCAAACACATTGATTTTTCCATTAGTAGATAAAATTTTATTCATATGTCTAATGATAACATAAACATTTATTAATTTTTTTTAATTATAATCGAAATTATAATAATAAATCTTTTTGCTTTTCAATAAAAAAAAAAAAATCTAATTTTCATAATTTACCGGTATAATTGAATTAAATTAATTCACGTTATCATCATATTTTTTTTTTATTTAACTCATTGCAATATTTAGTGGTATTGCAACAAATCCATATTTAATCTATGCTATCAATATCGTAATGAGTATTTTATTAATTGTGTACGTGAATAAATCAATTTTCAAGAACGATTTCAGATAATTTCGTTTTATTTTTTTTTGTAACATTCCCTTAAAATCCCGTGTCTGGCTGGCTGTAGAACAATTCTTGTTCTGTCTGATTCTAATCAATAGAAAATGAATGTAAAATAGTTGACAAATTCATATAAATACTATAAATCTCTTAAACGATAACATACATATATTATAAACAAAACAACTGATACATAATATCCTTGCTTAAAATTTTCCAATTTATTTTATATTTACTTAAATAAAAATTTAAATCAATATGAACGGAAGAACTCACAACGCCAACATTACGTTATATCGATAATAAAATAAAAACCAATTGAAAAAATAGTAGAAAAATATTGAATTTTGCGTAAAAAAAAATTCCAATTTAATTCAGTAACAAAAAACAAAAAATCAATTTTACCTCATTCAGACATAGAACTAGATAGATATAGAAATATGTTTTTGACATAAAATGTAATTAAAATATTTAACAAACAACAACACAATACATACGATAGACTATTCGTTATTTCAAAGATATATATATAAATATATTGTATCATTTTCGTTTTGTTTTTAGAATATGTGTATACGTCCATACTAAAAAAAAGCATTGCATTGAATGTATATTTTTTCGTCTATATTATGCAGTCTCTAAAATGGATAATATTGGGCAAACGAATATATGATTTGCGAATCTTGAACTTGTTGACAAAAATTGTCTGATATTGAACCACCAAACAAATAATCGCCGGGGTAAAGTAAAAAACATAATTATTTATATATTCAAAATTTAACTGAACCTATCATTAAATTGAAATTGAACAGCTGAGCACATAGAAAAAATGTATCAATGTCTAAATATACGGACGAATATATTATGTATTGGTTGATTGGCCCTTCTGTTCTGACTTGACGATAACATATTTCTAAACTATATATTTATATATATATATATAGAGAGATATTAAATTGATTTACATGTAAAGGGTGATTTTTTAGCTATTATCTTTTTGGCAACACTGCGGTTTAAACAGCTGACACACGTTTCGTGTTTTGTTTCACTGTCAAACATCTTCAGTTTGGTCTATAATTTAACCATGAACCATGTCTTACAAACGAACAACGTTTGCAAATTATTGAATTTTATTATCACAATGCGTGCTCTATGTTAAGAAAGTTCATCGCGACGAAGCTCATTTTTGGCTCAATGGGTACGTAAATAAGCAGAATTGTCGATTTTGGAATGAATATCAGCCAGAAGCATTGCAACAGCTACCAATGCATCCAGAAAAAGTCACAGTTTGGTACGGTTTATGGGGGCTGGTGGCATCATTGGACCGTACTTCTTCTTCGGATGATGCGAATCGTAACGTAACTGTTACGATCATGAGCGCTACCGTGAGATGATATCCAATTTTTTTTTGCCCAAAATGAAAGAGCTTGACTTGTGCATGACATGTGGTTTCAACAAGACGGTGCCACATACCACACAGCACGCGCAACAATGGACTTATTGAGAGGCGGCGGAGTTCGGTGAACATTTTATTTCACGTTCGGGACCGGTCAATTGGCCACCTAGATCGTGCGATTTAACGCCTTTAGACTAGACTATTTTTTGTGGGGCTATGTTAAAGCTCATGTCTATATACAGACAAACCCGCTTTAATTGACGCATTGGAAGACAACATTGAAGCATTTATTCGTGAGATACCGGCCGAAATGTTGGAAAGAGTATGCCAAAATTGGACTAAGCGGATGGACCATTTGAGGCGGCGCAGTCAAGGTCAACATTTGCATGAAATAATCTTCAAACATTAAATTATATGGACCGTACTATCGATTCAAATAAAGATTTCATGCATTTTTCTGAATTTTATGTGTTTTTTTTTTGAAAAACTTTCCTATGGCTTATAAAAAATCACCCTTTATATGATACAAATGCAATTGATTGAATTGTACAAAAAAAATATTATGTGACATTATATGTATTATATGATATTATTAAACCATGTGTTCAATATTTTTTTTTTGTATTAAATAGGTAAGAACCTGCAATGATACAATTCCACTAAACATATTTTTAATAATCTTATGTATTACATACAGTTTTGGATTTTTTTTTTCTCAAATGCACATCAATTTCAAACCAATTCGATTGACAGAATTGTTTATTATTATCCTTCATAATAATCAACGATTATAAACCTTCGTAATCAAGTCAATTTTTTAATAATTGATTGGTTAATTAACCCGAATTGCATTGCTTAATTGTATACATAAAGAATATATAGTAATTTTTAAAACATCTTGTATTGTGCAAAAAAGAAAACGTTATTAAAAAGAATCAAAACTGATTCTGATGAGTATTTTCATACCAAAAAAAAAAAATGTGTAGGTAAAGTTTTTTTTTTCTGAAAAGAAAATTTATTTCCTTTATTGCCTTCATTATTCTATATACGTTCTTTTATTTTCTACATTTTATATATAGGTTTTTTTTTACATTAGAACAAATCCTATTTTTCTTTGAAACTTTTCCGGTTGGTCTATGAAACTAAATTAATGCTCAATTTCATTTTATATTATATATGTATATATTTACATATAAAGTGTTTGTATGTTTAGAACAAAAAAAAATGAAAGGGAAAATTTCTATTCTACATTTTTTTTTGAAAAAGTTATGCATTTCTTTTTGCTTTTATATCGATTTTGATCCTTTTTTTTTTGGTTAAGTAAGTATTGTGTGTCATTCATACAATGTGGATGACGAAATTTAAAGTTTAAAATATTGAATGTTACACGTTTGTTGTTATATATATATATATTTTTTAAGGATTTTTTTAAGGTTCTAAACCTCTAAATTTGTATATGATCTAGTAAAAATATTTTAAATCTTTTTGATGTTGTTCTTTTCTTGTATATTTAACAATATTAGTATTTATATATATATCATAATAATCATCAAATAATATTATTATTTATAATATATTATATATAGGGACAATGTTATTTAAGTTTTTATTTTAAGACATTTTTATACAATAGAGTTTTATTTTTCATAACATTGAATGACTGAAATACTGAAATTTATTATGTTAGTATAGGTATAGATGATAGGATGACATAAACAAACGAAACAGAAAGTTATTTATTCTTTTGCATTGGGGATTTATAGAATTTTTTTTTTGTATATCAAAGTGAAAAAAAAAATAAAAAATATCCTTTTATATTTTTCATTTCAAGTATATGTATACTATATTTTTTTTTTAGTTGTCAATGAAACCAATGAGATTAGATTTTGAAATAAAAATGAAATTATTTTAAAATGGTACAATATACTGATTGATAATTTTATATCTTAACTTAACTTTATGATTATGATTGTTTCAAAAAAAATTACCCTTTTATGAAATTCGTAGTATAATATCCTGTTTAAAAAGAAGAAAGTCACTTCGTATCCGGTAAATTTTGAATAATTTCTTCAGGTATTAGTAAAATTATAGTTAATACAAATGGTTTGTTTGTTATAAATTGTTTAATATTTGATAAAAAAAAAATCAAATCAAATTCATCTCACAATATTCGTATCTTATTCACGTCTATTTATGATAAAAAAAATACAATAATTCTATATATTAAGATGTTTTTTACAATAAAAAATTGAAAATCTTATTCAAAACGATGACCTTAAATACATATATCATGTAAAAATATAAATGTATAACAACAACATAATGATGTTCATATATATTATTGTTGTATATATTTGTGGTTTAAATCAGAATCTAAATTATGCATTGTATATATATATATATAAATTATGCGTATATATTGTACAATTACAATAAAAGCAAACATTATTATTATTATCATAATAATATGATGTTGAAGATGATGATTATGTTGAATAGATGAAATAAATATTCATATAATATGCATAGATATAGATATATACCATAAAGACTATATCAATATAATGATATAATATCTCTATATACAATTTTAATATATAATATATATACTCGAATGTATATCAGGCTACATAAATACATATTTTATGTATATATTTTAAAACTTCACCATATGTTATCTTGTATAATATTTTACATAGATCTCTATATATATATATATATATTATAATGCTGGCAGTCCTTTAAACATGTGAGATATGTGCGAGTATTATATTATATGTGTGTAGTGTATTGTATATTGAAATATATACGAATTAAATATTTGTACAGTCGAGTGTCAATAGAATAGATCACAAATATATATGTATTTAAAACCTTTTAAATCAATCAATTAACAAATTACATCATTAACTATTGTGATTGAGGTGTCCAAAGAATGTTCAAAATCAGAAAGAATTCTGTTAATTTTAACCTAATTGTAAAGAATCAAGATTTATTAATGACCGGCTCTCGTTTACACACACTCTGTTCAATTATACGTAGAAATTGGAGTTTTTTTTCGTGTTTTCTGTACCGATAATGAAAAACTCATGGGATTAAAAAAAATCTGACAATCCCTCACTGACTGATCTAACGATTTTTTGCTTCTTTGTGCTTCTTCTTCTTTCAATGTCAACGATTAAATACAAAAGATTATAGAGTTATAATTTAATTAAATTAATTTTTCGCTATACAACCAACAATCTGGTTTTAGCGTCCAACAACAGCCTTCTGTTGTTAGTTTCTTAATTTGTGTCTTTTACGGTGTCGGTAATTAGCCATACGACCAAACGCAAGCGGAATATACAACTCTGTGTTAAAATTCAGATTCGAAAACACAAAACATATTTTATGCATTCAGTAGGATTCGAACCCACGACCCCAACATTCCGTTAGAATTTTAGGTTGGCATTTTTAACATTTACACCACAGAGTTATTATTCAATATCCTACGCAGCATATTCACGCAACACTTGACTCAGCACATTCACGCATCCTTTAAAATCCTTCGAAATTTTCCTAATTTTCGTTAAACAAACAATATGCTATTCAATGTATATACATATATAATGATTTATATTAAAAAAAGTAAGTTGAATTCAAATTTTTTTAAATTACTTATTCATATAATATAGATATTGTATAAACACAATCGGAGGGGGTTAATTATTTTATTATATTGATACGTTGAATATCCTTCAAGTGTTTTATTTCGTTGTTGTTAAAAATTCAAACAAACAATGGATTACAAATGAATTATTATATAGAATTCTTGACCTATTTGTGTAAATGATGAGTGTATATGAAATTAAATAATATACGTAATTTACAATAAAGATCTGGATTTTTTTTTTCTTTTTTGTTTAAATCCATATTAAAGTTCATTGCACTAATTCCAATTTTGTACATATATGGTA
The DNA here is from genome assembly GCA_958336335.1 of Dilophus febrilis. Lineage (NCBI taxonomy): Eukaryota > Metazoa > Arthropoda > Insecta > Diptera > Bibionidae > Dilophus > Dilophus febrilis. The sequence goes on along the minus strand of OY284470.1, from coordinate 5,713,295 downwards.
TATGTATATAACGAATGTTATATATTTAATTATATGGGATATATGTTTGTTATTCTACATTAAGTTATTCTATATATATATATATATATTTATATGATATTATAATATATATATATATATATAAGTATTTATATAGAGTTTAATATTATCTTTAACAGAACTTGTGCAAACATTTCCATTACCACGATTACCAGCATTATCATTACAATAACAATAAGTATAAATATATATATAGATTTAATTTATGTTGGGGGTTAGAAATAACATATATTTGTATAAATATACACACGGCTGGTTATAATATATACATGACCTACGCAATTATATCAATCCCCTTATTATATTATCTTATACTACGTACATACATATATGTTAAAATTTATTATTATTATTATTATTATTATAGGTATGTTTATATTATTTGTATATATACGTGTTTAAAAAGGCAAACAAATGATACGTACATATATTCTATATATATATATATATATATATATGATTATAAATCTGGTTCGCATATTTATAGATATATAGATATGTATAAATATTTATATTATATTACATGTTATACACTAATTTATCAACTTAATGTATTCCATCCTCCAATACGTGTATGCTGTATTTAATATATATATATATAGGTATATGAAATAATTAGTAAACAATATTCATGTAAATATATACGGACAGAACATCTATCTATATATGTATGTTATGTGTTGGTATGTACGTACGCATTATTAAACAAATCTATATCTATCTATCTTATAAAACATCTTATCCTTTATCTATACTATTCTATATAATAATATGTATATTGTATATGCAATGATTTGAAAAGGATATTATATGTATTTTATATACATACATACATGCGATTTCTTGGTTTATAGTTTACGAAACGCATCGTTTATAATCAATAAATTTAATGTAATCATCATCCTAATAATATAGATAAGATTTGTATATCTATATATACAATTATTATTATTATATGTCCAATTTCATCATCATCTTTATCATCATCTTTACCCTGCATAAAATTATCTCTATATACATTTCTATCCATCGTTATATAAAACTCTATATATGGTATGATGTATATTGATTAGATAGTTTTATTGACGCATATATAAGATTTTATCATCATCGCAAAATCAACATAATCAACAAACCATTCCATAATCATTTGCATATTGTGCTATGCTATATAAGATATATTCATCAAGATCTGAATATATATGTTATATATATATAACATTAAAAATATCATTAAAATTTTAGTGATGAAGATAATTTAACAATATATAGATAATTCTATATCTTACTTACTGTATATACTAATCCATATCATTGATATTGTGGTTTGTTCATTTTACAGGATTTATGTACAGGATGATTTTTTTAACTGGACAAAATAGGGAATATGTCAAAAACATAATCGTTTTTATGAGTGTTTGAAAGATAATAATCGTATAGTCTTCATCCCTTCATGCAACACAACAAACTTTTGTTTTGAAAGTATTTCTTTCAAAAATATTTTGTGTTTTCAAGATATTACACTATCGAAAGTTCGTTAACATCCTGTATAATAAATAGAATAGAATTTAAATACATTTTATATATATATGTATAGAACAGAACAGAATATTATGTATAAAAACAACTTTAAGAAGAAAATTTAATAGTATATCTATACTGAAATAGATTTAAATACAGTCCGTTTTTTTTTTCTCTTCATTTAAATAGATTTAAATACAATTTATTATATATATGTATAACTAAATTAATAATTAATTATTTTATTTCTTTTTTTTTTTTACAGGTAAGTGCATTTATTCAAAAATCATTTTATAATATACTATAGCTATATGTATAATTGGAAATTTTGGTAAATATTACAATTTTATTATATAATCTTTGTGTTGGATTGCCAAAATATGTAAAAGATTTTACAAATATTCGTATTTTTAATTCCATTTTAAAAGGGAAATACCTACTATAAAATCACAAGGATTTGAATTATAAATCTCACTTTGCAAATACAATCCTTGAATATGTTTATTATATCGCTTTTCTTTTTAAATATTAAAGGTAAAGTGCATTTTTTTTTAACCACTAAAAATTAAAATTTATATTATCATCTTATAATAAACAAAAACAATGTCATTGAATTTTTTTTACGGTTCAAATTTTTTTAATAAATATTTAGAGTACACAATAATAATAATAATAATAAATTAAATACATTGTAATTAAATATTTGAATACCATATTTATAATATTAATCATTAATTATTCAATAATTATTATAAAAAATCTGATTAAATCCATTTTTAATCATATTCTGATCAATCCAATTTCGATACAGTCCAATATTTAAATATACTCCAACTGCATGAAAAATAGAAAAATAAAATCAATAAATCAAAATTTTTTACATTATAATTAATACAAAATGATTACGGATTACATTCATCAATGTGTTGCGCCATATAAAATGTGTATAAAGAAAGATAAAAAAAAAAGATAAATAAAACTCACCTGAATTATCACACGAAACCGTATTTGAAACCATTCCCGTTTGTATATATATTTGTTTACCATCATCATTGATTTTCAATGGACAGACCAAAGGCGATCCATTATGTATTAGATAATTATTTTTTATACAATCTTTGGATTTTTTACGATCACCACAATTTAAAGCCGTATTCGATAAAAATTTATTTCGTAATTTTTTCGGTTTACAAAATACTAATTGACATTGTTCATTTGCCAGAACCGTTGTTTGAAAATATTTTAATTTAGTTAATTTATCGACGGCCCCTGTCATTGATTGACCATTCGATGATGATGATGATGATGATGATGATGATGATGATGATGAGGTGGTTGACTCTAAAAATTCTGACCATCGATAAACTTTACAAAGTGTTGTATAAAATGTTGGTGTTGTTAATAATTCATTAGCAATCGGTGATAAACAAATCGTATTCGATCGATCATCATCGTCAATCATCAATTGTGATGAATTTTTTTTCAAAACAATTAATGCAATATCATGTTTGAATTCAGTGCTATTAAAATGTTCATGAATGATAATTTTCGATACTTTATAATTTAGTTTTTCCGATAGAATTTCCCATTGTAACATATCATTTGGATTTGTTTCTTTAACTAAATACACTTGTAAATCGTTTATTTGTTTTTGTGAAACACAATGAGCCGTTGTCAGTATAACATTTGGTGATATAATTGTACCACTACATTGTAAACGATTTGAATGGTAAATAGCTGCCATCCATGGAAATTCTCCAAATTTTACTGTATGTCTGTTGTTGTTATGACCTGCTGATTTTACCCTTTTTGAATTTGTTACATTTTGACCAAGACCACATTGATGATAGCTTTTAATTGAAGTTATTGATGGTGGTAAATATGCATTCGAATTTATCTCTATAAAAATATATGATATAGATTTTAAAAATGGTATAAAAATATTTTCAAAAATAACCAAGTAATAAGTAATTACCTTGTTCATCAACTTTACAACATACTTCATCAATTGGACAAGGATTATCCATTTTTCCAGTAGTTTGTTCGTCTTCACCGAATCGAATGTCGAAAAGAGTTTCACCGGCTGTATAGACACGACCATCTGGACCGCATTGATATTGTTTAACACATTCTGCACCAATTTTACATGGCTAACCGTTTTTTTTTTCATCGTTTTGAGATGATATCATGGTATTTAATTTTTAAAAGAATAAATTACTATAGGTTTATTTAATTTTTTTTTTTTATGCTAATATATATTTAGTATATACATACATTTACTTTATTAGATGGTTCGTTTGATTTTAAAACGAATACGGATGAAATTAATTCACTTAAACCTTTTAAATTATCATTGTCATTCGATTGTGCGGCTCTTACATTTGATAATTTATTATTGCACAATAAATAAATTATAGTAATGAAACTGATAAATGATGGTCGATACATTTTTTTTTTTTTTTTTATGATTTATTTATTCATACGCACAATATTTTTCGTATGAAAATTGTACAAATATTATTTTTTTTAATTATTTTTAATGAAATACAAAAAATCTTCAATAAGAGGTTGTTTTTTTTTTTTTGCATGTACAAAAAAAATTAAACTTGTCTTTACGAAATCTTTGTTTTAACTATTTCTTTCTTTTTTTTTACATTAATTTTCATTATTTTTTTTTAATAAATTTGTATTTACAACACATAATTGTATAATTCATATATTATATTGATGACGACAAGGAGGGAAGGTACCATTTAGCAAAAATTATATAATTTTTTTATCTTGAATCTTTCTTATTTATAGTGATGTGATCTTTTATATCTTATAATTTAAACCTGTTTTCTTTTTATGTAGAAAAAGATTAATTTTATTTTAATGAAAGATTCCGGTTTTTTATTTGTAAATTTTTCGTTTTTAAAATTAATGATTAAATTATGTTTTTCATTAATTAATTGTTTTTTTTTTCTTTGTATAAACCAACAGAAAAAAAAACATTTGCCGGAATATAAAATGTTATTTTTCGACATTTGAATTTGTTTTTTTTATTTTTAATAATATTCTTTTATCTTTAGAAATTTACAAAAAAATAAAAATTCAATTCCAAAATAATTTTTTTCGCATCGTAATTAATCTACGATTTTCCTTAACTGAGTAACTGAGATTCACAAAATACCAGAATGGTTTATATCATCGGTCTGACAAACGTTTACCACTGCAAGTAGGGTTTAAAAATTCAAAAACTTTTAAAAAAAAAACATAATAACACAAACAAAATTTAAGCTGTAAATTGTTTAATTTATTAAATTTATAATCACATAACTAATTTTTTTATTTAATAAAATTTCACTTTAAAGGCGTACTGAGTACATGTTCAAAAGTAAGTACAATCGATTATAAACCATATGATTTCTTATCAAATCCTTTTAAATTAACAGTTTTATCAATCCAATCACGATACGTTGCAATATTAACAAAAATGCCCACTGTTCGTAAAATACATAAAAATAAAAAATTATACGTTTATAAAAGTATCAAACAGTAAAAAAAAAACTTTATTTTGAAAAATCACTTACCCGGTGCATTGCATCCAAAATCATTTAAAATCATTGCTGATTGTACATATCGTATTGTTGTTCCATGTTGTATTGGACACACTACGGGCGATCCACTATGTCCTTGACAAACATCACTTGAACGAATCCATCCTCTACGTCTATGTCCACCACCATGGCGACGACCACCGCCACCACCACCAAAACGACGTTTACGACCACCACGACCACGACCACCATAACCACGATTACCACCAATGTTGTTACTTGACTGGGCAATATTATAATCACCACATATGAGACTACGATTATGTTCAAATAGATGTCCCAATGAGGATGTTGATTGTTGAAATTTATTTTGACATTGTTCATTTGTAAATAGTGATGTTTGTAAACGTTTTAAATATTTTCGAACTTGCGATCGTGAATGTTGAGGTCTTCGTTCGGTTGTTGCCTTATTCCAACGTGATAATAAACATACATCGGAATTATCATTTGACTGCGGTTGCGATGATTCCGGTTCTGTTAAACAAATTGGATTTATTTGGGTATTCAATAAAATTGGTTGTCTTAGAAAAATTAATGCAATATTATTTTCCATCGAATATTTTGTAAAATGTTCATGTATTACAAAATCGGAGACCAAATATTTTGGATCATTATAATTAACATTATTGTTATTTGAACGGCAATTTGAATTACGATTGTTATTATGGTGTTGTTGTTGTTGTTGTTGTTGATTGTATGCACGATGTTTTCGCATACGATGACGAAAACTTCGACCAACCGAATTTGTCCATTCATTGGTAGAATGTATTCGTAGATTGTGTGCTTTTTTACGATACAAACAATTAGCTGTTGTTAATACAATGGATGATGATATAAATGAACCACCACATTCATAACGAATCCATTCACCATTTTTTCCTTGTCTAACGTAATAAATAGCTGCCATCCATGGAAATTCGCCCGATGTAGCTTCATCCGTCGTCTGTTGTTTTTCCGGGTGTTGTCCTGATGCTACCGTTGAATTATTAATGTATTGATAACCACAACCAAAGTCATTTCCAATATGACCATGTTTATCATCACCATTACTAACGTTACCACTACTATCTGAATGACTGCCGCCATTATCGCCATTAGTGCCATCCTCCACATTTGGGATTTCATATGGTTTACTTGTGGTTGATTGATCATGATCAATAATTGTTGGTTCATTTGTAACTTCAATAGTACTTGCGTCAATATCTATATCCATTCCACTATAATCTTCTTCATTTTCATCATCTATAGTACAATTTCGAGCGTTAACAATTAAATTAAATATTAAGCAAATCGATTACGATTCTTATATATAATCGTAATTAAACTATTAATTAAGAGTACTGTTTACCTGGACCGATAATACAGCAAACTTCAAATAATGGACATGGATTTTTATTAACAACATTATCGTCATCTTCAGGTTCATCTTCACCGAGTCTTATATCTAATAATCCCTCACCTTCTGAATTTATACGTCCCTCAGCATTACATAAATAATGTTGTACACATTCGCCAATTAAACAAGGCTAATTGGAAAAATTGGAATTTTTTATAATATTAAAATGAAAGTTTATACATTTATTTTAAATTGTATTGCGCTCACATTGTTCCCCGTTGAACCCCTTGGCTTTGATTCATTTATTGTTGTATTATCCTGAAATACAGCCTTTATCAATGCATCATATTCTTTACTTTCATCTATTGATAGTTCATAAACCGATGAAACTTGATATGAATTGAATACCAATAGAATAACACAAAATTGTAAAATAATTCGTAACATATTTATAATATTTTAATTTTTTTTTTATTTATTTCCACAATATTATTTAAATAACAAATATAAAATTTGGGTTTTCCACAATATTACGTATTTTTTTTTCTTATACATACACAAATATTAATTGCTATTAAAATATACTTCTTAACTATCGTTAGATCGCTACGAGACGATAGTATTAACTTTACTGATTTAAAAATGAATTTTCAAGAATATTTATTGATATTTATAATAAAATAAATAAAGAACTTTAGAACTTTTATTTTAGTATTTGTTAGATAAAGTATGAAAACAATAATATATGAAAATTTATTAAAAGTCAAATTCGTGCGGGGTTATCTCACTTATATATATATATATATTTGAATGTATAAACGTCATACGTCTTATAAAAATAAAAAAAAAGGAATATGTAACCAGTTTTCATACTGTATTGTTAGCGTACCAATGCAAACCCAAAAACATATTCGCACATACTGCGGGTATTTCCATTTTCTTACGATGAACCAATCAACTCTAGATATGGTTATACAAAATAATAATAATATATAAGAAGATTTTTTCCAATTTTATAGATTAGTGTAATAGATTGCCGGGAAGTAAATGATTCCACAAATTTTTAATTAATTTTTCTTTGCTATTCGATTATCTTATTAGTTATAACAATATATATATAAGAAATAAAAATATATGTCAGTGTGTGATTATGCTTTATCAATTTATTAAAAAAAATATAATACATGTATTCCCTGATTTTAAATGAATCATAATTATTTATAAGAAATAAACTATAAAAAAAACAGTGTTGTTGAACAATGTGGTGATTCTATTAGATATTGATGTCAATTCTATATAAATATAAATCTGTAATAAAAAAATCAAAAACAGAGTTGCACTTTATATTTATTTATTTCGTTTGATGAACATAGTGTGTATAAGGTTTTTTAAACCATTTTCGAGATAAATCAATAATCTTCTATATATGAGAATTGAAAGTTTCCACATTCGTTGACGGCAAAACTGTAAGATACGAATCAATGTTTTTTTTTCGTAATGCTATATACAAAATAATAAACACCTTCATTTGAGTAAATATTCTATTGGGACAATATTCTTTTATCTTTAGAATTAAAAAAAAAAAAACTCTGATAAAAGTATCGGTTACAAAATAAATATATATTTTTAATTGATTTCTAAATTATTAAGAATTGAATTGTTTGTGAAATAATAACTATATAACTATACATTTATACATTTTATTGATTTAAACAATATATGATGTTTTGTTTATATGCAAACCATCAATTCTTCTATCAATCCATTGTCTGAATAATGGAACATTGACATAAACACCTGCGTAAAATATACAAAAATAAATTTAAAAAAAATGTTTATCTCACAATATATAAATAGCATAGTAAAAGCTCAAATATAAATATATACTTACCAGGTATTGGATCATTACAACCGATTCCCCATGCAACCATACCCGCTTGAACGTAACGACCAATTGTACCCGCAATTGGACATACTAATGCTGACCCACCGTCACCTCTACATGTATCACGTCCACGTTCACCACCTGCACATGTAAAACTTTTATCTAAAATGAAATGACGACCTAAACGTGTTGTACGTAATTTCACTTGACATTCATCGTGTGGCACAACTGGTAATTCAACACGTTTTAATATCACTTGATAAGAACCCTCATTACCAAATAGATCTTTACCCCAACCGGATACAAAACAACGTTTATAATCGAATACCTCATGTGGACCCGGTAAACATATTGTATTTACATTCTCGGTAATATCAACGGGTTCTTTTAATATCAACAGGGCTACATCATTATGTAAATTTTTACTATTATAATCTTCATGTATTATAAATTCGGAAACTAAACGATCTTGATGTGGAAATATTTCATCCTCGGATTGTGTATCCCATTCACCGGCACGTATTTTAATTTGTGATGGTTCTTTACCGTATACACAATGAGCACCGGTTAACACAACATTCGGTGCAATCAATGAACCACCACATTGATAAATAATTAATTCACGAGCTAATGATTGTTCAATTTTTAATACGGCCACTTGCCATGGAAATTCACCAAATTGTGCTTCATTTTCTTTATCACCCGTGATACGAAAACCTACACCTTCTGCATTACGATAACCACAACCGGTTGCAATTGGTATATATGGAATAATTGGAGTTTCTGAACGTAATGTACAACATGTCAATAATAGATTTGGACATGGATGAGCAACTTTATTGGGATTATCGTTGTCATCTTCACGAAAACGTACATCAAGTAAACCTTCACCATCGGTGATCACTGAACCATTTGCGCATTGATAAAATTGTACACATTCACCCTCCGAACATGGCTGTACATAATAATAATAATAATAGACAGATTGTCTAATTAATAATGAAAATTATTAAAAAAATAAAAAAATTAAAAACAATTCCTATTTACATTTGGTGTGACCGCTCGATCGGTAACATTATGTAATGATGATTCTAATTTTACCGAGAAACTATGAACTATATTTTCCGTTAGCACTATTTTGTCCGTGACTTTTTGTTGATACTGTTTTAATGATGTCGTTATTGTTACTAATATTAAAATTATAGTGAACAAAATTATGTTTTTATGTAATAACATTGTTTATAAATAGCACTTATATCAATCATATATGATGAAATTATAACGTGTGTGTGTGTTTTTTTTTAAATCTTTAAACTTTTTATGTTTGATTTTAATTCTACTAAAGTAATTTGTTAACTGAATTCTTTTAAAAAAATATATAATTAAAATTGATGAATAAGAAATCATTTTCTTCTCTTTTTCTTGTAATCGTTTTCGTTTTTCTGAATGATAACACATTTCTATAGGTTTACATTAACATTTATATTTTTTATTGTGTCACTTTTTTATTTTGTTATATACAAAAAATTGTTAATAAAATGGATTATTTTGTTTTGGTTCATTATCAGTGATGTATTATGACTAGTGATGTATAAAGACTGGAAAATGTACACAAAGCCATTCGTACAATTGCGGTCATATGATTTTTTTTTTTATTCCGAAAGTAATTCTTTTTAAGAACAATGTAAAAATATGTTATATTGGCAAGTATAGGGGATTCCAGGTAGTAATTATACTATCCTAATATAATTCTAAATCGAACTATATACCTTTAAAGAATAATTATAATATTTCAAGGTTCTCATTTTTTTGTCAAATTTGATAATGTAATTATAATTTAATTAACATGGAATTCCCAATATTATTCTCCGAATCATATCTGTAATATTTTTACAAACATATTTTAATAAAATAGTAGTTTTTACAAACACTTTTCAAACTGATTATTTTGCAATAAAACACTTATTTAACATGACTGTTAATATGAAATATTAACAAAATGTTTACTTCTTTGGAAATTGTTGAAGATAAATAATGTAAATATATGCTCTCCGTATCTATCATGGCGTTAAATAAAGAACCTTTGGACTTAATAATTATTTTATATACATATATTTTCAAAAGGTTACCAGATAGGGGGACTAATTCTCGTAAAACTTAATGGCTAATAATTTAGAAGAAAATATATGTTCTTCATTCGGTTTAACATAGAATCTATATATAAAAAAAAAAAGATATTGATAAATTGTGAGCAAAAATTAATGTGTACCCTGTAAATTGTTCTTTAAGACTTTCCAAATCTCTTTATCAATCAATGTATGTATGCCATTATTATATATAATATATTATAATAAATAGGATAAAAAATAAACGAAGTTTATTCAAAGTAAATATTTTATTGGATAAATGTTATTTAAAAAAAAAAAAAATTAAAGATTCAATTAGCTAAAACAAAAATTAGTTATATTATTATTATATGATTTTTAAAATAAAAATACCTATAGATATTTTTTTAATAAATGTATGAATATGGGTTAAAACATAGCAAATCACCCACAATCGTCTTTATTATTATTATTATTATTATTATCTATTGTTTTTTTTTTAAGCAATATATGAAGTTTTGTGAACATTCATACCATCAATTTTACTATCAATCCATTCTCTGAACAATGGAACATTGACATAAACACCTGCGTAAATTATACAAAAATAAATTTGTTATTAGTTAAAACATAGTAGATAAAACGTAGTTCAAGTTGAAATATAAATATACTTACCGGGTATTGGATCATTACAACCGATTCCCCATGCAACAATACCCGCTTGGACATAACGATTAACGGTGCCTGCAATTGGACATACTAATGGTGATCCACCATCACCTTTACATGTATCACGTCCACGTTCACCACCGGCACAAGTAAAACTATCATCTAAATTGAAATGATGACCTAAACGTGTTGTACGTAATTTCACTTGACATTCATCGTGTGGCACAACCGGTAATTCAACACGTTTTAATATCACTTGATAAGAACCCTCTTTACCAAATAGATCTTTACCCCAACCGGATACAAAACAACGTTTATAATCGAATACCTCATGTGGACCCGGTAAACATATTGTATTTACATTCTCGGTAATATCAACGGGTTCTTTTAATATCAACAGGGCTACATCATTATGTAAATTTTTACTATTATAATCTTCATGTATTATAAATTCGGAAACTAAACGATCTTGATGTGGAAATATTTCATCCTCGGATTGTGTATCCCATTCACCGGCACGTATTTTAATTTGTGATGGTTCTTTACCGTATACACAATGAGCACCGGTTAACACAACATTCGGTGCAATCAATGAACCACCACATTGATAAATACTTAATGTACGACCTAATGATTTTTCAATTTTTAATACGGCCACATGCCATGGAAATTCACCGAATTGTGCTTCATTTTCTTTATCGCCTGTTATACGAAAACCTACACCTTCTGCATTACGGTAACCGCAACCGGTTGCAATTGGTATATCTGGAATATTTGGTGTTTCTGAACGTAATGTACAACATGTCAATAATAGATTTGGACATGGATGATCAACTTTATTGGGATTATCGTTGTCATCTTCACGAAAACGTACATCAAGTAAACCTTCACCATCGGTGATCACTGAACCATTTGCACATTGATAAAATTGTACACATTCACCCTCCGAACATGGCTGTACATAATAATAATAATAATAATAATAATAATAATAATAGACATTTTCGAAATCATTATTTTAAAAACAATTTAAAAAAAAAACGATTTTTAAACCAAAAACAAATCTATATTTACATTTGGTTGTTGTGAGATCGTAACTGATCCTCCGGTAACCGATCCTCCTGTAATTGGTTTTGATGGTGCTGATGGTAATAATGGTGCTGATGTTATTGGTCTTTGTGTTACTATTGGTTTTTGTGTTACCGGTCGGGATGTAACTGGTGCTGGTCCACCAATAACACCACCACTGCCGCCTGATGAGCCACCATCTTTTACAAAAACATCTTCAAGTAATTCATCTAACGTTTGACGATCATCCAATGCTGGAACCTCTCCTTCTGCTGAAACCTCTTCATCGGCTGGTTTACATTGAACAAATGCAATTACCACCAAGAGCAATGTCAAATATCGTAAAAACATTTTTGAAACTAAAATAGAATTCATTTAATTTGAATCTACGAATATTTCTGCATTTTATTCACAAAATATTTGGATAGTTTTGGAATTGGAATTTTACAAATATGAAATACATCTTTTTGTGGGCACAATTTTCAAATACTTTATATACGTATTTTAATACGAATTATAAAATATAATTTACCTATAAGATATCATATCTTCAAGGTTTCATCATCGGTTAACATTCATATATACATATAATATAATTTGAACGTATATACCAAAAATAACTATACACACTTAATCACATACTACGATACGATATACGAACCGTGTTTGGACCACTATTAAAATAACTAATTTATTGAATTAATTAAAAATCTTATTATTTTATTAATTGTATAATATCTTAATGAATATTCAAATATTATCTGCGTGGAATGTTGAAAGCGAATTAAAACAATAAAATTATCGAAAAATGTGAAACTCTTGTTAATGAATATATAAAAAACTTAATTGCGTGATACTATTATATCGATTTTATATGTGACTGACTATCGAACTAAACTTTAACAGATTTTTCTAATTATATAATAGACAAAAAAAAAAGGTACCTTTTCATCAGCAAATAATCAAGAAAATATTATTAAAATAAATGGCAAAAAGCAATCGGCTTTGAATTAATCCAACCATATATATGTATATTTTTTAACAGGTAAAAGAATAAAATATTACTGTATAAATGAATCAACATTCAATTTGCAATTAAAATTAGTTCATAGAATACATTTAAAAAAAAAAAAATGTTAAGTCATACGATGAATTGAAAAAAATTGAATTTCTATAAATGCCTTTGACCAATTGATGTTCATAACTAATTTGTTTATTTTTTTATTATTTTTTTCGGTTTAATATTTTTATATTAAAAAATGTATCTAAAATGATTTGATTGACATTTTACAGTTTTAGAACCTTTAACCCCGAGGACTAAGTCATTGCGACAAAAATTCTAATTTCTAAATGATGTAAGAATTCTAATTTCTAAAATTTGTTAGATATATGCGACTAAGTGTGATGGTGGTGGTTACTCAAATGAAAGATATATTGAAAATATCTTTCACTAACAGACATGGTCATGCTAGTTCGTATACGGTTACTTTTTGCCAATCATAGCATTGATTTCTAAAGGATTCATATTAAAAATTACACATGTATAATTATGTAATCTTTTAAAATGAATCAATTAAAATGAATGTTGATTTTCTTGACGATGTATATAATTATAATTAATTTTTTTTTTTATCATTACTATACATAGCCATACACAAAAGTACATCGTAGAGTCTATATATAATTGTAAGGCTTTTGTCAAACAATAAAATTAATTATTTCTTTAACCGGTTTTCTTTTCCTTCAACAATCGGTTTTCATTATTTATTATTATTTTTTTTTTTTAAATAACATATCATTTATTTATTTATACACATTTTAAAATAATATAATTGTTAAAATACACGAGGCAAGGCGGCGATTGTGTAAATGTTAAAATTAATAAATATATGTATATAGATATATTAATATTTATATTTTAATTCTTTTTATTGTCAATTTTACTTTATAATTTTTTTTTTTAATTTTATATTTTTAATAACGACAGCTTTAAAAATCTTTATTTTTCGTATATGTTCTTTTTGTTTTGTTAATGTTTAATATTTTGCACGATTGTATTTGTGTTAAATTATTACAGGTAATAAAAGAAGAATAAACGCAAAGTAAATATAATAATAATAATAATAATAATAATTTTTGTTAACTTATTTATATGAGATGGTTTATAATGGATAACAATGACAAAGTGTTATATCTTCTTATAAAGTTGAAGGTTATTATTCTTAATAGCAAATATTTGAACAAAAAGAAATTCATAAAAATTTATCAATTTTTTTTTTTGCATACGTTTGCTATTTCTTTAGCTTTTTTTTGCTGTCGATGTTAAAATTATATTTCTTATTTTATTTGGTTAAAATAAAATGAAAGAATCAAGAATATTTGGTTAACTCTAAGAATAAGATTCTGATGATCTCTTATAGAATTTATTGATTTACTTAAAATTAATGCGCTTTTTATACATAATTTATGAATATTAGATAAAACTCCTGTTAAATTTTTTTCTCCATAAATAATGCCAATTTCGATTAAAATAAAATAACATTAGAAAAACAAAAAATTCTTACCTTAAGTTTTTGATTTTTTTCGGGATGAATCCTTCTTTTGATTGACAATAAAATAATTATTTGATCTATTTAACTAGACCTCCAAAAATAAATTAATTATTCTCTCAAAACCACTCTATATATATATTTATAATTTTAATTTGCAAATACTTTGTACTTAAAATATTAAAACCACTCTGATCGACCATAAAAAATCAACTGAATTAATGATTATTTTTATTTTTTTTTTATATAATTAATATATATGTTTGCGTTGAAATGAAAAAAAAAAAATGATAGGCAAATAAAAAGGAAGGTAAAATTAAACCAAATAACAACAACAACAACAACAACTTGAAAAAAATAACCATTATTTAATGTATATCGTATATAATTTGTATATATATATATATACAGTGAAGCCTTCTAACTTTGTTTAATGTATATTATGTTAATGAATACGAAAAAAAAAATATTATATATGCATATATAATTAAAAATTTAAATTTTATTTATAATATATTTTTATTTTATTTTTTTGAATATGTTTTCCTGAAATTTTATATCAATTAAAATATATTGTATATATAAATATATTTGTGTGCGTGCGTGTATATATAAAAAAATTATGCAATATATGAACTTGATGGAATGTGTCGTTCACTGAGCTTCTCATCAATCCAATGTCTAAAATGTGCAACATTTACATAGGCAGCTATTGGAATTTTTTGTAAAAAAATTTTTTTTTTGATTATTGTATGATTTTGATATATTTCATTTATGCTATATTTATAAAACAAAATGTTATATTTACCTGGAACGGGATCATTACATCCAATGCCCCATGCAACCATACCTGCCTGTTGGTATCGATTACTTTTACCCGGTATTGGACACATTAATGGTGAACCACCATCACCGGTGCATGTATCATGACCGGCTTCACCGCCAGCACATACAAAGCTTTTGTCTAATTTAAAGTTACGTCCCAATCGGGTTGTACGTAAACGTTTTTGACATTCATCACGTTCAATCATTGGCAATTCAATACGTTTTAATATCACTTGATAAACACCCTCTTTACCAAATTCATTTTTACCCCATCCCGATACAAAACAATGTTTACCGTTAAATTGTTGGTCATCACCATCCGGTAAACACATTGTATTCACATTTTCGGCTATTTCAACCGGTGTCTTTAGTATCAACAATGCAATATCATTGAATAGATTTTTCTTTAAAAATGATTCATGAACGATAATTTCTTGGACGTCACGATCTTGATGGACAAATATTTCATCTTTTGTTTTTGTATCCCATTCACCAGCACGTATTTTTAAATCATCAGCATTTTGTTGGTACACACAATGGGCTACCGTCAGCACAACATTTGGAGCAATCAATGAACCACCACATTGATATACATTTAATATTTTATCTAATGCTTTTTCTTCTTTCAATACAGCAATCATATTTGGAAATTCAGCTATACAAAAAAAAAACAAAAACAAACCGATATTTTTTTTAATATTAACATTAACTTGAAATTCAATTATTATTTGATGTTTTTGAAAAACAAAAATTTTAAAATTACCAAATTGTGCTTCATTATCTTTGGCACCGGTTATACGAAAACCAATACCTTCTGAATTGCGTATACCACATTCATGGACTACCTCAATTTTAGGTATTTTTGGATTTTCCGATTTTACTGAACAACATGTTTGTAAAGAATTTGGACATTGATAGGCATCAATGCGTACATCAAAAATTCCCGAACCATCTGTTACTACATCACCATCTTCACATTGATAAAATTGTACACATTCTGAACCATCAGGACATGGCTATGGATTTTTAATGATTTTGTATTTTTTGTTTTTGTTTTTTTCTATATTTTAAATTCATTCATTCCCACAATTACACAACTTACGTTAACTTCTGGCTGACCACCGCTAACTGTTGGTATAGCCGGACGAAATGTGGTTGTCGGTATTTGTGTTGTTATTTTTTGTGTTGACGCTTCTGGTACTGGTGGACCTTTTTCATTAAATATTTCACCTAATAGTTCTTCTAATGATTGTTGTTTTGGCGGTGGTTTTGTCAATTGACATACAACAACATTTATCGTTATAATTATGGTTACCAATGATGTGGTGAATGAGTTTTGAAAAATCATCTTTAATCTTTTTAATTAAAACCAAAACTATAAAAATCCAATAGAAATAGAATTAGTTTAAATAAATTATATTTAGCATTTACGTAAATATGCGTGAGTGTGTGTATATTTTTTTTATATTTATACTACTTATAACGAATTATCTTCATATATATAATATTTTATGAAGGTAAATTGCAAAAAAAAAAATCTTTTTAATAATTTATGGATTTATTTATTTTTTATTTTTATTTGATTCAAATGCCAAGGTTTTATTTATTATATTCTCTCACAGAATATAATATATTCTTTATATTATTATTATTATTCTATAACATGTTTATATATTTTTATCTTTTTCTATATATCAATATAGAAAAATATTTGAAGAACAAAAAAAAATATAGAAAAACAATTAGATTAATTAAAATATAATAATAATTTTTTTATATACACTTACATTTTAATTTTATAATAAATATTCAAACTCCATACAAAAAAAAAATACGTGATTATATAAAGAATATTTATTGTAAACTAGCGGTTGCACACAAAAAGATTTAATGCTGCAATAATAATACTTATAATAAAATACGTAATGCAACTATTATACTATCTTGGACGATGTTTAAAAGTCGACTGCTCTGGTACTGATAAATTGATTTTTGTGAATATTATTATTTAAACTTGTTGTATTTTTATATTATTATTATTATTATTATATTACTGATGATGTGTGGTACGGGGCAACAACGAGACAACAGAACAAGAAACAATAATCAATGTGTCATTGTCATTAAATTTTTTTTTTCTTTTTTTTTTATAAAAAAAAATTAGCTTTTCACAGAATTTTAACATTAAAAGTAAATAATAAATAAATAAATTTAATAATATATAAATAAAAAAGAGGTTGTTAAGTATAAAGGCACAGCATAAGAAGCATTATATATATATATAAAAGTATTGCAGCTACAATTATGGGAAATTTTATTCATATATAAATGTGTTTTTCCACTTCAATGTTGAATATGTCTCAGTAGATTAAGTTTTTTTTTTTTGTCCAATTATAATATTATTTCATGAATTATCACTACGGTTATAATGAAATTGATTTTATAACAACTTGTTAATTGGTATCATAAAAAAACAAAAATTCATTTAAAACAATATTAATAATTAATGTTGTTGATGTTTTTTTTATTTAGAAAATTTCTGAACATAATATGAAAAGCTCTGAAATAACGCATTTTGAATAATATATTTTGTTTTAGATTTTATTTACCATATTTTCAAAGATAAGAATTTTAATTTAATTGTTCAGGTGAAAGATAATCTAATGTAATTTTTTTTTAAAACTCTATTCATAATTCAATAATACAAATCTGAATTGATATGGAAGAACTAATAAAGTGTGGTTTTTCTAAACTTCCCAAGCAATATTTCACTAAATATACGAATACAAAAAGTATACTATATTTTAATGAGTTTCATAACAGATAAAATAAATATCAAAAAAAACAAAAAATCATCGAATGTCATTTAAGCAAAAATATATAAATATTTATTGTATTTTCCAGTTTTTACAAAATATTAATAATAACATTTTAACATCATTTAATAAACAGCAGCGCGTATATAATTATTATTGAATATACAAAAAAAATAAATAAATAATACAGATAGAGATTATAGAAAAATTTAGATGACATTTGATTGAAATTGAAATAAAACAATTCGGAGAATAAAATAAAATAACTGAACTAGAAATTATTTACATGCATATATATATACAGACTTGTATATATATATATATCGTGATTGTTCATTGTCCAGAAAAATATTATTATCCATATCACGGCATCAAAAAATTCCAAAAGGTTTAAATACAATAATTTATTTTATATTTTATTTTTTTTTAAATAAATTGTTCATATGAAAAAGACTTGAATGGTCACCGTTCATTCGTCCATTCATATATATATATACAGAATGTATTGTAATCAGAGCCGCCACTACATACAAGATATTGGTGCGAATGAACCAGGTGCCGTTGTTATGGGGCGCTGCAAACGATTAGATATTTTAAATAATATAAAATTTCTATTCTAAAGACAATTATTGAAACAAAACTGACAGACCGAAAGATTAAACTAAGACTTACCAGATATTTACTAAATTATTACCACTTCAAATTGTATTTTTTGGGACTTTTAGAGAAATTGGGGGTTCTCTGGACTTCTGCCTAATTACAATCCATTTGCCAAATAACTTTGATCCTTTTCAGTGATATATTTTAAATAACAAAATGAACAACAAGTCAGCTAATGTGGTAAATATTTCATTGGAACGCAGTCACAAATACACTAACAAATGAGAATTGAATCGTCTTAAAACCATTTATGCATATTTATACCGATCATGTTTCATGGCGCTATATTTTTTTATTTGAGCCAGGCGCCTACATGGGCTAAAACGGGCCTGATTGTAATTTAAAATATTATTATTAAAAAATTGTCTATATAATTTAATTATAAAATGACATTAATATTGATTTTATTGAAAAAAAATATTCAGGAGGTCTACAATTTTCCGAAATTTTGTTAGTAAAATATTTTTTAATAAAATAATAAACGTGACATTCAAATTTACCCTGTATTAATAAAATAATTATAATAAAAAAATAAAAAGAACAGGTTATTTTTTTTCATCTCGCATTTATTTATACCCACTCTGGCATCATCAGAAACTTGTATCTTTTTAATACGAATATAATAAATAAATAAAAATTAACATATCATATGCATACGCACATATATAAGTATATGATAATATAAAATAAAAACGTATATATATATATATGAAATTCTCTAAATGACAAATGACAAATAATGGACTATATATATTAAAATATATTTATTCAATGTATTTAAAAAAATAAAAATGAATTTTAATTTGTCTTATTTGAAATTCTTCATTTGAATGTGATTGTTTTTTTTTTTGGTTTAGATTGTTGGTAATTCCAAACGAAATTTCAACGAAACATTAGAAATTTTATAAAATAACAAAAATAAGTCAGGAAATCAGTATGCAAAAAAAAACAAAATATCTAATTGGTATTTGTATAACTAAAATTATAATTTTAGCTTAAAGTTGAATTACAGTATCACCTCAATATTCCGTGCAGAAATTGATTTAATTTGTCTTTCAGTTGGTTTTTTTTTATATACTATATAAAGGACATTCCGAAAATTTCGGTTATATAAAATTAAATAAAAATGACCATTACTACATTTTTGGTAACATTGAAATTAAATTGATTTTAATTTCTGTTTTTATATTTAAATAAAGTTTTTTTGTTGTTGAATTTCAATAGAAATCATCGTAAATTTTTGTAAAGAAAAACATTATAAACATTTTTTTATTCTATTTTATAGGAAATTTCGCGGTAAATAAAATAAATAATTTATAATTGTTTGAAAACAGAAAGGTTAAACGATAAAAAAATTAAATAAATATTGTATATTATAGTTTTTTAAATGAAAAATATATATATTTATTGTAATAATATTTATTTTATCTCGGTTCTTTTTTTTTTTTTTGTTTTCAGGAGGTTAAAATTTGTTTTATAATAAATGAAGCATAAACTTGTGATGTATATGCAATGGTTTTTTTTTTTTAATTTAATTTTATACGGCGTTAATTGAACCGATTAAAAAAGTTATATATATTATAGATATATATGAAGGAGACCTTGATGAAATCAATTTTGCTTTTATTAATCTTCTTTATATTTTGAATGATAAAAATTGGATTTTTAATTGAATTACGTATTGTTTTGTGTAAAATTGTATGTATTTAAAAAAATATGAAGTATAATTTAACTAATTTTGTTTGAATACAAACATATCATATTATAAATTGATTTAGAATAAAACAACTTGTATTCTATATGCCAATAATAGACAGTATTTTATCTCTTTTTGTGTACTGTTTAAAATGTGCAATATTTTCTTTTTCATTCATTTAAACATTAATTATATCTATATATATAGATAATGATTCATATATATATATATCTTAAGTTTGCATAAAATTTATATTATACAAAGTTGCAATCTTAAATTGTTTATGTATTAGAAACAACGAACATTAGGTGAAAAAATTACCTGAACTGATTTTTTTTTAATTATTTGAAATGTAAATAGTTTTTTCTTCATTGGAAAAATGTATATTGAATGAATCGGAAAATGTATTAAAATCCAAATGCAAGAATGTTAAAAATCTTCATACAATTTATGAAATTCAAATAATTTTTTCGATTAATGTATAATATTCTTATATATGATGCATTTTATCATCGTATTTTAATTGCAAATATATATATATTTATAAGTTAAATATAATTAAATATGACTTTCAAGTTTTTTTCAATTGATTTTTCATTCAAAATTTGATGAAACAAATCTTAAATTTTAACTATAGTACGAATATTTCGCTTAAAATTCTATATGCGGTAAAAACCATATATTAACTTTAAATATAATTCTATTTTATCTGCCATAAGTTGAATTTCCAATCAGTTGTGTTTAAAACATCACGTTTATTATAAATTTAAAGACAAATCCCATTTATCCATATTATATATTATGTCGAAATAATATTATTCAAAATTATAATATTAGTATAATAATTACATAAACATATATATGAAATGAATATAAAAAGTTCATTAACCTATTCGATAGATAAACGTATATATATATATATACGCAAAAGTATATAAATATTATGTACAATCACAAATCATAGAGATTCATTATAATATAATTGCATAATATACTGTATAGAGAAAAAGAAGAAAAAAAAAACACTCACACATTCGATTGATTTAAATTATCTGATGATTCATCATAATTATAGTGTAGAATAATAGGATTTTTGTTTTAAATTTAATTATATATGTAAATAAATGACAATTTTTACAAATAAAATCAATATTTGCAATGTGGTCGTCGTCGTCGTCTTCGTTATTGTCGTCATTAGATTTATTTGAATCTATGTACAATATAAATTAGATAATCCAAAAGGTGATAATAATTATAAATAAAACATTATATTAAATAACAATTACGCATATAACATGGTGGTTTTAATCCATCACATTTCACCACTGTATAAATATCTGCATATCCATCCTATATATACTATAATAGTATAATGTAGATCCATATATATATATATATATATATATATATACTTAGTTATATTATTATAATACAACTGTATATATATATATATTTAATTAAAATCAATATTATTACCAGGTACTGTATTATAATTATTACGAAATGTTCTAAAATGTTTGATGCTGCTATATAACTATAATAATCATAACTAAACAAAACAAATGATCATTCATTTCATTTCATTCAATTATTCCAAAATCCATATCTCATATACTAAAGTGGAATCACACTTATATAGAAATTATTTCTTATTATTTAAACCACATAACCTCGATGATTATTCTGTTATTTAATTTCCATTATCTATATTTTATATAAAATTTAATCCTTATATGATGGGTTGATATCCCTGTATAGAACATCCTGTATAAGTACATTTAATTTTATTATGTACAATATCCATCGTCAGCTCCTATAGTATATAGATAGGTGGTGGTAGATATACATATATATATATATATAGTAGATTCCTTATTCTCAAAGTTCAATGACTTGATTGTCAACGTATTGTGCACACGTACATTTGATTTGTATAATCAGTATAATATTGTGTCAATTCTTTATAAATACCTAAATATAATACTAATATTTAAATGAAAAAATATTTTAATTTCATTTTAATTAAATATTAATTTGTTTAAATTTTTTTTGGTTCTTTGCAGGTAAGTGAACTTATAAACGATAATAAACTTACGTTTATTACTATATTATTTGTTATTGATTGGTAAATATTTAAATTAAATAACATATTTAAAGATAAGAAAAACCTTTTCATAGAAAATTTATATATATATATTTTTTGAGAAAATTCATCGTTTTTTTTTTTTTTGTATTTCATAGAAAATTATTCTGTTTTTATTAACCCAAATAAAATCTTTTCGTGTGCATTTGATTTTTATTGGAATTCTGTTTTTAATTAAAAGATAATATAAAAAAAATAAGTGATGTGATTAATTATAAAAAAATCGGTTGTTCTTAATTTTGGTAATTCTATTGAATACCTTTTTTTTTTGGTGTGATTTCATTTTGATTAAAAAGAAAAGAAAAATATTTGTAATGTTGACATTATTTTAAGCTTTTAAGTTGTCCTAAAAGACATTTGTTTTTATTTTTATCTCTATCAGAAGATGATGGTTTTTCCATAAATTCAACAACATCTTTGAATATATAGAGTGAAATGGGAAAATATATAGTTCAAATTTCTTTTTGTACCGGCAATAATACTTGAAAATTTTATATTTTTTTATAAAATCATAAAAGCAGCTGAGAAAATAATTGTGTTTTATTTTTTATACTATAATTAATATTAAAAAATATAAATTACAAATACATTGCGATAGCGTAAACAAAACAGCAAAGAAAGTGAAGTAAAAATATAAGATAAATATTCTTTTAACTATATTATACTTGGAATATTCTTTCCATTTAATTTACCCCGATGGTCAAATTTACGATTTATGTACGAATCAAATAATATTTATGTATAATAACAATAATCATAAATAATAATATAAAATTATTATATGCATGCAAAAAAAAAGAATAATTCTTAATAATATTATACGTTGTATTGTATATATAAATGTTTCATATATAATCATAATATAAAATATTTATACGTATATATATATATATACAATATTTATATATAAATACTATCATCAATCCTTAAAATCTTTTCTCTGTTTGGTAAATTCATCTATATATATATACATAAGTTATCCCAGTCAATGTAAAGTTATTTATGTATATATATATATATCTATATAACAAAAACACATGATTTTATTTTATTGAGAAGGTCAGGTATATCCATGACCCATATGTATATTATAGCTTTATCTGCCTCTTAAATGTGTCTATATGGTGATATTGCATATATATATATATTATATATACATAAATATATTTGTATATATAAAAAAGTATACACAAAATATAATGCATATTGTATTTTATAAGTAATATATTTATTTATATACATATAAGACGTACGCAATTTTATACAAAAATATCGTAATATATATGCAGAGTTTAGTGTATATATATATATATGGAATGTGGATATTTTGTATAATATATTGTGATATTTGAACATTTTGTATACTACATACTCTTATGTATATTAATATGTATTGCAAATATATGGCGGTTGAATAGTAGATGGATGGAAAGTTTATGTATATTATATAGATATAGAGGTATATTATATGTATATATATATGAAATAAATTTCTTTAAATGTACATACCGATGGGAATTTTAAACAATGCCAAATGACAGACAATATACAATGTTGTGTGTACTGTAAATGGGGTTTATAAACATATCTATATCTATATCTATATCTATATATATATATCTATATATATATATATATACATAAAAATATATGTATATATAGCTATATAATACACGTCGTCGTAATATAGTATATATATATATTCTTTGCGTATACCTATTTATTTATATATATAGATATGTATTTACAATATAGTTCATATATATATACAAATTGCTCATTCATTCATATTCATTCATTCATTCATTCAGTGGTTTTTTTTTTTTCATTTCTTGTTCTATTTTTTTTTTTTTTTTTTTTTTCATATAAACTTTTCCTTTTTTTATTTGATGTTTTTTTATTTTATAAAATATATATACGATATACCTATATATATTGAAATTTTTATACAAAACACTTTCAATTTTCTATATGTTTCGCACGTATGTATGATATTATCCATGTGTATATTATTATTATTATTATTATTATCAGTATATTTTATTATATATATACACCGAAAACAAATACAACACAAATCATTTAATCATTTGCTAACTATATAGATATTTGGATTTTGTTGATCCTTTTTTCAAACAAGAGGTGTTTCTGAGTGAGTTATTACAAGACTTATAAAAAAGACAATTTTTGGACGAATCTCTATATGGAATACGATAACGATATTGAAAATATTTCACTTAAGTTAAGTTTTTTATGTGTGATTTGCAAATTGAAACTATAATCGAAACGATATATAATTTAAAAATAGTCATAATTATTAAATTATTAGTTTATTGAATTATTTAATGGAACTCTAATGTATAATCTAATAAATTTGTTATCATATCTTTCTGATATATTCATAATATATCAATTTTTTTGTATTCTATCATAAAAAAATTTCTATATACTTATTGCATACAGATCGCTATCTATCAGTTAATTAAAAAAAATTATCATATATTCCATTAAAATAAAATGTTCCGCTTAAATACATAAAGGTATACCATATATAACCACTACAAACATCAAATGTTATTTACGATCCTATACCTATTTATACGAATAATAATATATCTATTTAATTTTACTGATGGATAATATTGCGATAATACCAAACTCGATTATTATCCATTATTAATTACTGATGGATAGTTGATAGTATATATAATAATGATAAAAAAAAACTATTTTTGGGTAAATTTTTTATTATATTTTTTTTTACATTAATTCAATTATTTGTTTTAAAATATATTTAATTATAAATATATATTTTTACCAATAAATGGGTATATATTTTTATTTTTTTTTTGAGTTACATCATTGTTTGGCTGTGTGTTGTGTTAGTGTTTGTTTGTCTATCCAATCATTTATTTATATGTTAATAAAATTTCTCATGGGAAATCAAATTTGTCATATAATATATGGTATACATATACAGCAATATGGATTAGCTATATAAATTTTCATTGTTTCATTTATGAAATACCGCCTGTTTTACAAAATGCCACACCATAAAATTTCACTTCTATATATATATATTAATATATATAATACCCTTATGTATATTGCTCATCGTATCCATTATGTATAAAAAATTTCATTTTATAACGTGTATCAATAGTATAAAAAATAGGTATACTGTTCAATAAATACCACCATCGTTATGTATATAACAATATAAATACATATGGCATAAAATTCCATAATATCGATCGATTGATTTCATAAAATTTTGCTTCTAAATAAAAAACAATAGTTTTCATTTATTGTTATATAGTCAAAAGAATAAATAATTGTTTTTACATTTTATCATTTATGACATTTATGATATATTTTTATGATGGTACTTTGTATTACATTTTAAACAATTTTAATTGGTTTGTATTTTACAAAAGTGTTAAATCTTAACTAATATCAAATATATTAGAAATATATTTAACCATAAGGACCCATAAGTTTTCTTTATACGGTTTGAAGTCGTATTGCGTATTGCACTATTTTAGAATATAGAATAGAATTTAGAAACCATTCTTTTAAACTGTATAAGAAATATAAAAATCTTTTCGATCTCCCCCAAATAGTTTCCATATATATTGAAAAGAATAGATGAAAGTGAAATCAATGTCAATGATTTTTTTTTTGTTTTGAAATATTTAATCATTAATTCATATTATGGTTATAGAATGGATAAAGAAAATTCTGACATAACATCGAAGTTTTTTTTTATATACAAAAATTTTGCAATACATCCTCTTCTGCATATGTATGCATATCTTTATGTTAAACATACAAGATATAATAAATTTCTGGATCATAATATATAGAATATTTATATATATATATATATATATATTATTTGTATGTTCATGTAGTATATTTTAATGAAAAGCGAAAGTTTAATATATCAAATATAATTTTTATTGACATTTCATTTATATTTTTATATTCACATATACACATAAGATAAAAACATGAATGTGAATTTTTATTTATTATTTTTACATTATAACTTTAATTCTTTTGATGTTTTTTTTTTTTTAGTCTTCGATGATAAAAATGTTGTATAGTTTTTTAAGGGTATATAGAGACTGAAAGGAAAAAATTAAAGTAAAATATGAAATAATGTACAAAAAGTCCAACAAACAAACTCACAAATCCATTGAGATTTACGAAATAAATCAATTTTTAAGAACCATGAAAGTTTTTTAAATCATTTGTTGATTTGTTGAATGATATTTCTAATGTTTAATTTGATAAAATTGAATACTCAACGTTCGTAATATGATTTTTTGTTTTAAATATATAATCACAATTAAAGTATATCCTAAATTAGTCTTACATTTTTTTCTTACATTACCTTAGATTAATGCGATTACCTTAGAAAATATATTTTTTATTTAATTTCAATCAATGCCATTTAAATCACTATGTATATATAAAATTATAAATATAATGTAATCTTAAGCCTACATCATACTTATTACATGTATATACAAATAAATTGTCCCTTTAAAAAAATAACAACGAAATATTTTAGATATAAGATACTTGAATGCGAATCTACTTGAATGAATTTATTTATATTTATAGTAAACATGTGGGTAAATATAACACAAGCTTTTCATCCTTTTATTTTATTTAAAAAAAAAAAAAGTATTATTGCATTATCAACATTTCATCATCATCATCATCAGCATCATCACTCGTAATAGTCTAATAGTATTAGTATAGTGATATTATTCTATATATATATACAATTCATTATCAACAGTTGTTTTTTTTCTTCATCTATAACTAAATCAATGTTACCGAATATAATATTTAAATTGAAATATTTCAATTTTCCCATCATTGACTATATTTATGATATGTTATACAATCAAAGTGTACGTGCTTACTAGCCCCATTCATATACTTATCCGCATATATGTGAATGAATGTTTATTTTTTTTTGGAAATGAATGTATAAAAATAAGTTACATAAAATTCGTACTTTTCTTTTTTTCAAAATCATAATATACGTATAGAGTATATATTCTATATAAATTTATTTACATTTAAAAATATCCTTTAAATGCTCTTTAAGGGTTTGTTTTTTTTTATTTATTATTATTATTTTTATGCCCGTTATATATTTTATATACAAATATTTTAAAAATACCCTTTGAATGCCTATATATGTATATACAGACATTCATAATCTCATAATCTACAAATTGCGCGGTAAAGCAAAGGAATTATGTGATTTTATATAAAATTTTTGCATCCTACTACCAGGAAAAATGAAATGAAAAGTTATATTTGACTAAAGTTTTTCTGTTTTTTTTTTTTTTTCCTTTTTGTATTTAAATTTAAAATTGAAAGTTTATTTTTGTATCTTTAAATACAATAATTATACCTCGACGATATATACATATATATATTTTTAATTAAATTCACTTAACTATTATATATCATATAATAAACTTTAATGTAAATTTCCAATCCAAAATTTGGTTAATTTAAACTGACATACATTTCAGATATAATGCATTTATTATATACTCTATATGTATATTTCACCATTATCCTATAAAAAAAATTAAATTAAATTTAAACTAAAAAAAAAAATAAAATAAAACAATTTAAATAATTAACAGGAAATTTCATTTGACAAATTTAATTTTTTTTCCATATATATAAATGTAACTTTTTCTATATACTGTTGAAAATGTAAAAAAAAAAATAAAATATGTGCGGTTAAACTTTAATGTAACAAATATATGTGTATATGGAAGGATGATGGGTATATGTTTTCATATATACCATATTTATGCAAAATAAATTAACCGGCTTTTTTTATTTTTGTATTATTATACATATATATATATATAATTTAGTTTTAAATATGCATTAAAAAACAATTTTCACTAATATATTGAAAATGTTTTCGTCCTTTTTCATCGTAAAAATAAAATTTCATATAACATATACATATAATAAAACTATCCGCTAAATATAAATTATTTTTCTCTATCAATATATGTATATAAAAAAAATACATATTGATTTTTACTTGTAAAATTAATGGAAAATTTCTATGAAATTCAAAAAAAAACTGTGAAAATTTTTTGATTATTGTGTAAAAAGAAAATTACTTATAAAATAATATGTAAGTGAACTAAAAATAGTAAACATATAAATAATATAGAAAATTTCATTAGAAAAATTGAAATTTTCCCATTCACATTTCATTATGTTATAGAATACGAAAGGGGATGAATGTACTTTTATTAAATTTTTATATATATATTGAATATTGAAAAATGAAAAGTGAATATATAATATAAAAAAGCTCCCTTCGTTCAGTTTATTTTTTTCCAATTTAAATAATACGCAAAATGCATTTATAATTTATTAAATTTTCAATTTTAATGAATTAAAATTAATTATATAAAAATAAAAAAAAAAAAATATTTCCCTTATTTTGTTATTCTCCCCATTTCGGTGTTTTTTTTTATTTTACTATATATGGATATGGATTTTTTATATAATTTCTGTTACACAAACAAACAAAAAAATTATAATGAAAAGGTAAATAAATTTTCACATTTATTTTATATGAAAATTTTCCATCCATAAATGTATATACATACATACATATATGGTATATGATATGAAAAGCTCCGCCTTCTGTTTTTCCATACATATTTATATGATTTAGTTGGAAATTTTCCTTTTTGGGAAAATTTCTCATTGGTTGAATCCTGAAAACATTTAATCAATATATTTATATACATATAAAAATGAATATATATATATAAAATATAATATTATATATATATGTGGAAATTCGACGCCATGTTCTCCTGTACAATTTTGTTGGCGTTCTTCATCATATATATATATATATATCTGTATATATATATATCTGTGATATTCCAAATATATATTTTGCTACATTTATCTTTGTCTTTTTTTTCCATACAAAGCTTTTCCATTTTCCCTATACTTTATTTATATTATATATGGAAAATACATTTATATGGATATTATACAATTTGCAGTATAGTAGATATATTTATTATGAGTTTTATATTTATATATATATATATATATTGGGTTCTCTGGCGCGTTGATTATAGTATTAAAAACGCAGGGTGGTTTTCAAAAAAATTATAATATAATATCGCATATATAGAGAGAATACCAAAAAAAATAAAAAAAATCCATATTTATTTTATTGTTTGTATATAAAAATGGAACGATTTTTTTTATTTTTAGATATTTTCATTATACACAGGATCACCATCAAAAAACAACTACAACAAAAAAAAATCGACAATGTCCATGAGAATGGTTTTTATAGATATATAAAAATATAAAATAAAAAGGGTATATATATATTCCTCCGTCCATATATAATATATATAGTATTTTTCTGTTAAATATAAAAACCATTTCATTTCATTGTTTTTTTTTTGTTCAGATATTTTACTCTGCATTTCAAATAGTGTTTATTCATATATATGGTATATATGAAAAATATACTTCATATGAACTGTTTATATAAAATTTTTTTTATAAATGAAAATGAAAATGAAAATTTTTTACTTTGTAGAATTTAGTATTATTGGTATATAAATATAACTTACATATTAAGAGAATTAAACAAAGAGTGGTTCTTCCCTTCTATACCGCATATTTAAATAAATAATACATTTTTTACTAATTTTGTTAAATATTGTAGATATTTATAATCTAAAAAAATAAAATAACTTATGCTATTTTCAATTGTCCAGATTGTTAATTAGTTTTTAATTTTCTATATACTAATATTTAAGTCCTCAGACAATTTACCAAATCAAACGCAATTTTTTTTTTATATAAAATCTTTGTATTACAAAATTGTTTGCATCGACTGCAATAATTGGTAAATATTTTTGTACGCATTTCAAATTATTTTGATTGTAACTGCTGATTACTCTCTATCGTTTTTTTTTTTTGAATTACCCTCTAATCAATTTCAATATGAATAAATATATACACGTTTTAATAGCATTTGTTATTTTTTGCATATATACATTTCTTGATAAATTTTCTATAGTTAGAAAATGTATAATATTTTTATATATATAAATCGTTATATCTTTCGTTATATATGCAACAAAATTCCGCATATATACCATATATATATAATACTAAATTTGTAGTATAGAATAACGAAGAATATATATATTGTATATTGCCAAGAAAAATTAAATACACAGACTTTGGCAATTGAATTTGGTAATTTTTATTTAAAGAAAAACATTAAAAATAAAATGTATACTATTTTGGATACAAAATGATCTTCCACAGAACTAATAAGATTTTTTAAATTCGTTAAACATTTAGCAGCATCTGTTATAAATGTCCTTTCATTAACATTTTTTTACATCAAGGATTTTTGGCAATTATCAAAAAAAAAAACCCCTTTAAGAATTTTCATTTTTATTTCTCACACAATGTTCAAAATTTCGATTCAAAAGACTCACATCATCTTTACGATAAATTGTATATTAAAAACCAATAAAAAAGCTTTTAATCTTTGATTCTGTATAGAAAACAATTCAATTGCCGTATACTATAATATATCTATATTTTCACGAAGTTTTTCCATTTTATTGTAGAATAAGCTTATATATATATGTTAGGTTTATATATACATAAAAAATACTGCTATATTTATAACGACAAAAAAACACAAATTGGTAAATGACGGTATCATCATTCTTCTTATATATTCATTTATAAATACGAGGTAGATATGTTTATATATATATATATATATATAAATGGTACTATATGTATAAATAAGGACTAATGCCATGATATATCCAAACATTTTATAATGTGAATTCGATTTTTTTTATTTTCTTGTATTTTTAACTATATACGTCTGCTTTATAATATCTCATATTAGTATACATTTTAATGTATAACTTCTCGTCGTCGTCGTCGTCCTCGTCCTTATCGTCATCATCATCATCATCATCATCATCATTAACTTACACTCTATATAAAGTTATATATA
Organism: Dilophus febrilis; assembly: GCA_958336335.1. Classification (NCBI taxonomy): domain Eukaryota; kingdom Metazoa; phylum Arthropoda; class Insecta; order Diptera; family Bibionidae; genus Dilophus; species Dilophus febrilis. The sequence continues at coordinate 5,681,287 of OY284470.1, read as the reverse complement.
ATAAATGTATAGATAAAATTGATTATGGCAAAGTTCTTTTATATGATAATACATATACCTATATATCTGTATTTTCTCTTTTTCCAATGTATATTTTGTTCAGTGAAAAACATTTATTCGACATATTATACGTTTTTACGTTACGACAACGATGGTAAAGTTTATTTATAAATATATATACAAGGGTATGATGATTACAATATATAAATATATAGAGATACGGTATTATATATAATATACCGATTTTACTTCATTTTCTATATATATACATATTTTGTTGATGCCAAAGGATACTTTTTTTTTTTTATTTTGCTATATATAGATACTCTTAATTCTCTATATATATTATAAATGTAAATACATGTATATATTATTGACTAAATGTATATTTATTCGTTTTTTTTTTTTTGTGCATAATTCTGAATGATAATGACTGGTATATATACGATCAATATTTACTTTGAAACAATGTAATGCAAAGTAAAATTGGAATACGAACCGAATTATAAGAATCCAATCCATTTATATATATAATATATATATATATATTTGTATAAGGGGAAAGAGACTTCTGGGTTATCTTATCATATATTTTGTTGTATATGTTTTTTTTTAAAGATTTTTTCTATAAAATATATAGTAAAATATATAGATAACGTAAAGAACTTTTTGTTTAGAAATAGAAAATTTCAATTATTAATCATCTTATATATATAAAATTTATCTATCGTTTGGAGTTTGGCAAATAAAAGAACAAAAGATGAAAAAAAAAAAAACATTTTTCTCAGTATACAGTAAAACGGGATATTGGGTTTTTTATTGGTAATTTCAATGACGAAATGATAAGAATAATGGAAAATTTTTGTAGAATAATTATTGAAATGTTCAAATCATTATAACACATCCATTATTTCCATCTTTCATCGTTAATATAACCGCCATGATATAAAATTTTAATTGAAAAACATAAAAAGTGTGTATACATATATAATATATACTATTTCTTAATTTCATATTCTAATCTAAAATCATAATAATATACAAATCATTTCCGATTAGAATCATTTTAAATCGATTGCAATTAAGCTTATATATATATATATATATATGGTATATAGGAATGGATATACGAACAACTTAATTACATATAGAGGGCTTACTGTATATGATATATAGATGTATATATGATTGAAGTTGAACGATGGGGATGATTTTATAAATAAATATATCTATAGATAGATATATCATTTTCCTGTAAATTTATATGTTATAACTTTTTGATCTATAATAAAAATTTAATTTTTCGATAAAAAGTTTATTCTCTTTTGCGTTGCTAAAGTTAATTTAATATTATATATATATATATGGAATGGATGTATGTATGTATATATTTAATATAAGGGTGTGTATATAGAAATTCATATAATATAACTCATCTTCATTATATAATTATGCCAATTAATGAAACTTCTGTACCATTAAATGAATTTCCATCATAAAAATGTTAATTAAAATTCAATATATCGTCAACATCTCACGACACGGTTTTTATATACAATAAATAATGAAGAAAAGAAAAAAAAAGACGAAATTGAAAAAGCAATATAATTATTACTTGTATTTAATGATGAAAATTATAGTATTATTTTTTTTTTTTTTTTGTAAATATAATTATTTTTAAAATTTTTAGGGATAAAAGGAAATTTTTTCTTTTTATTTATTATTGATGAATATAAAACAGCTAAAAATGTAATTAAAATTTATTATCGTTTGTTTTTATGATTTTTATGATTATTTAAGAATGCAATACATAGATTTAATCAGTATATTAAATAGTAAAATTCAATGTTCATAAAATAAATACATTAATGTTTTGCATGTGAGTTTCTTCATATATATATAAAGCTATATTACATATAGATATATATAGAGTTAAAGTATAGAATAAAATTTATTAAATTTATATTTTGTACATATATAGTAAAAATATACCAAATACAAACAACCTATGTGACCTTCAGAATAAAATTTAAGCACACATGGGAATAATATATTTTACCAAGTATATATATATATTCATATATATATATATTTATATACTCGTCGTAATGTTATTTAAAGGATGCGGTATGTGTATAAAACTCAGCATATATATCCTGTTGTATCCATCCATATATAAATATAAATATATAAGTTTGCATAATATTATGTATATAAATTTACATAAAACAAATGTGTTTATATATAAAATCATATGGCTTTTGTTTATATCGTATCGTATCGTTTGAATGATTTGTTGATTGTTTTTTTTGCTGTGACAAATATACAATAAATAAAAAAAAGGTAAAACAAACCTTTAAAGTTAAAAAAAAACAAATTTAAGAAAATCACATATATACGGTTGGTTTTATTGATTTATACAAATTTCATTGAAGAATTTTTTAAAAATGTCAAGATTGAATAATTTGTATTCTAAAAATTTATCAAATATACATTTAAAACTTTTCTTTAATTTATCAAATACCTTTAAAAACTTTTTGCATCTCATAATTCGTATTTGTTTTGGCTTGTTTTTTTTTTGTATAGGTATAAGATCCTTTTCAATTCAATTTCAAAACCAAATATTAATAAATGTATTTATATGTATTATAAATACACTTCTTCAATTTTCATTAATTTATTATTTATTAATATTTGATTCGCATTTCTATGATGTATGATTGATTTTGATTTCACTTTAAGATAATTCTATTTTTATATTATTCATATATATATATATATATATATATAACAATCTAATGTATATCTGTCTGATAAATTATAATTGAACGACTATATACATATGTATGTATTATATAGAAGATGAATTTTCGGTTAATATACAAATATGTAAATAAATAAATGAATATCTCTTGCAATATTGTAATTTTTCATAAAATGTATTTTTTCCATTTTCCATTTTAATAGATGAGTAATTTCTTTAGAAGTGAAACTCATTTGTTTATATATATGCACAGCACAGATATAATACGATAAGAGAATGATATAAAATAGAATATCATATGGTATGAATGAATACATAAAATAGAAAGATATATATTATTTTAATGTATTAAAAAAATAAGGACATCATTGAAGTAAAACCATTTTAAATTATGGTAAAATGGATATCTATTTTTAGAATTTCAAATTAAATGTATATATTTCAAATTTTCAAAAGGTTTTTTTGTTCAACAAAATTTAGTCTACAAATTGGAAATTTTCAAATTGAATTAATCAAAGATTTTTGTTTTCAGATACTTGAATGATTTTTCATTAATATTGCTTGGTAATTGACAAAAAAACGAAATGATAACGACGATTTTGGTTCTGTAAACTGAAACTATACTGAAATCATTTCCATTTTGTTAGAGATCAATAGAATAAGATATTGGATGCGATCAACCAATTGTATAAATTGATTAAATTTTATATTGGAAAGGAAAAGCCCGTCGACTACAGTTTTACTTATAACATCGTATTCAATACACAGCAGTTTCTTTTTATAAATGTTTTTTTTTATTGTCTCTCATCAATATTTTTGTTACAACTAAACTAAAATGAAAATATAAATTTGATTTTCCATGTATATATATATATTATCCAAGAGAAAAACAAAATGAAAAATCTTCGTTTCTCCTTTTTTTTTTTAAATCTATATCATTTATATTTTACAGTTTTTTTTATTTACAATAAACTGAATGATTCGGAAGGTATTTGTACGAAATATGAAATGCGAAGTTTTACTAGAATTCATTGTTCTATCAATATTAATATTATATTTTCCTATTACAAACAACGTGATTTGGAATTTTTAGTTATCAAAGAGAACAGAAAATATTCTTGTTTACATATCATATTGTATAATATGAAGTAAAATTTAATTATATATGATGTCAATTTGTTTATTTTGATTGTACTAAAATATATTCACCCTGTGTGTTGTACAACATATATTATTTTATATATATATATTTGTACAAAACACTTTAATTTCTAAATGTATCAGATACGTAAATTCTATATATAGAGAATATATATATTGTATGTATTAAAATATCAAATGTGGGTGTATAATATTTAAGCTAGATATTCTTCGTATATTTATATTTACAGAAATACGTATTCTATATAGCATTAAATATATATATATCATTATATTGAAGAAGAAATTCATATAGATGGTGTACCATCATCAGATACATATATATATAGTACATTTTAGAAGATGAGGGGTGGTAAATGGTTGCTTTTGATAATAGAAGATATATATTTTTGGATGTAAATAAAATAATACACCATATCTATGGCATCCATCTAGCATCTATATATATCAGAAAATGTGTATATAGTAGCAAATATATATATATATATATATATATAGCAACGATCATCTAAAATATATATTACATAGAAAAATATTTTGTATAAGAGAAAGGAAAAATACTGAATAAATAAATAAATGGAAAAACCTTTAAAAAAAATAATAACAGTATAGTGTAAAAGTCGTTGAATCCAAAGCAAAAGAAAAAAAAACAATAATATATTATATGGAAAATGAAGGGATAGAGATATATTTTATCTTAAATGTTATGTTTTAAAAAGTACTCGTCTGTCGTGTTAGTATAGATGACGGTGTATTTTATATGCTATATATATATTTTGACGACAATAATATATACAATTTTCCCCCTGATTTTCTATATATTATTATATGAATATTTATATATATATACATATAGATTTTATATCATCCAAGTCCAACAACACACACAAAATAGTGACAGCAACGTAGATATCTTTTATATATATATATATATACGACATATATACGACGTCTTCTACGACCCTTAAATGTTAATGTTATAAAATTTCTATATATACATTTATATATATATATATATGAATAAAGAAAATGTGTTTTATCATGCATATAGATATAGAGACATATCTATTTTTCATTACATGTATATATGAATACAGCATAGTATAAATATATATATATGAATCAAAATGTCGACATCGACATCGTATATATAGTCGTCCACCATTCTATATTTCTACTTCTTATAGATGTTTTGGGTATATTGAATTTTCCTTTCACATTTACCAAACCGTATATATATTTATTTATATACATATATGTATATTAAACTCACAGAGATATATAAAATTATGTGTATATAAGGATCTTATGATATACGGGGGTGCCCTAAAATATGACAAAAAATGCCAAACATAGATTTTTGGGATAATTTATAAAGTCGTTTTTGTCTCTAAGGTTTTTGGATGATTCGATGTCGTTACGAAGTTATAAAAAAGTCACGGAACTTTCGATATGGAAATGTTTTTTTTAACATTTCTGGTTTTCTCTGAAACCAGAAAACCAACCATTAGAACATCTGTTATCTGCGGGACACCCTTTATATGAGTATGATATCATATATATTGTACTCCATTTGTATATATATGAAATTAACCCACACACTGGATGTCCCATCAATGTAAATGTAAAACGAAATTTAGAACACGCGAGGGTTTAATGCGAGTTCTATATATATATCTGAGTTATTATATCCCTTCGAATGATGAATATTATCTTTTTTAAAGATTGTAACTTACAATTAGAATACATTTTGGAAAATATCTCTTATAATTCTTTTATTCCTAAAAAATAAAATATTCTTTGTTAATTTTCCTATGAAATTTTGAAATTATTTTCAATGGAAAATATCTCATTTGTAGTATAATATCCCCTTAACAAAAAAATGTTAATTAAATTTAGCTTAACTATTTTTCTTTTTTGTTAGCCATATACGAGTACAACCGTATGATGAATCATAAGACATCCAACATGATAAATATATATACAATGTATTATAGATGATGATATGAATATATATATATATATATATATATAGAAGAATTATAAAGATTTTCATCCCTTTGTAAGCATTTTCTATATATATACATTTGTATGGGGTATATTTTGTGTTGTATATAGGTTGCGATATAAGGGTAAATTGTGAATTCATGCTGGAATTTAATGCTAGGATATATCATATATTTATATCCATATTATATTTGTATATTGTATATATATTTTATCTACATTCTCAATTGTAGTATATATATCCTTGTCGTTTGTATACACACACCTACACTCCCATCAATATACATACGCTAGTGTATATATGATACACTTTTCTATGGATGGATATATACTCTCTATGTATAGTATACAAAAAGATGGAAAAAGGAAAATAAAAAGAAAAATAATATTGTATATGAAAAACTTTATATTCTATATCTATAGTATATAAATATACGAAAAGCATGTTTGAATAAAATACACATCAAAAAATAAAATGAAATAAAATGTAAAAAAAAGGAAATTATACTTTTAGATACAGATTTTCATATATATATATATATATATATATATATATATATATATATATATATATATAAAGTTTTTGACTTGAAATTATTCATTGTTATGTCGTTGACATTTTCATTGTCCTCATCATTATTTTCTATAGTATACATATAATGTTATTATTATCATTATTATATGATGGTCATCAGTTTTTAATATTTGTTTTATATCCTAAAATATATGAATTATAAATAATACATATTCATAAGCACACACACATTTAACCCTTTTCGTAATTGTCTATTTCCGATATTTTTATATAGATATTAATATTTTGTTTTATTTCGATTTTACAGGCAAATTCACCAAGAGTACAATCACCGTATCCAATGGGACAAAATGCAAGTCCATATCAACAGCAATTACAGCAACAACAGCAAAATGCTCCTCCATCACAAACACAGTCATCGCAACCGATGCCACCCTCAACGTCATCGTCACCACAATCTCAACAAAGTGGTGTGCCTATTGGGAGTACGGCTGGTGGTGGATCTGGCGGTAGTGGTGGTATACCTGGTTCGCCGAGTAATAACACAAGTGGTGGTGGCGGTGGTATGTCAACGGGTATGCCTGGACCCGGTCAAATGCCACCGGGTGTCGCCGGTCCACCAATTAATTCACAATATTCACCGTATCCACATAGGTATCCGACACCACCGGGACCACCACCTATACCACCAGGTAGACCACCATATCCACCACCACCACCACCACCGCATCAAGTAAGTGTATATTTTTTTTAAAATACAAACTTTTACTGAAATATCGATTTTTAAATATTACAAATATTCATTAATAAAAACATTTCGAAATTAATTAATAATTTTAAAGGATTAATTTGTATTTTTCTTTTATGTAAACAACAATTTGAGTTAATTGTTTTTTTTTTTATTTTTACTTTTTTCAAATAGTATTCAGAACCATCAAGAGCATGGCCTAGTGGACCAAATTCATCGGCGCCTAGTCCTGGACCATTACATCCACATCCACCACAATCACCTCAACAACAACAACATGGTAATACACCACATAGTCCTGGACATATAACAAGTCCGTCACCTCAACCGCCACAACCACCACAATCACCACATCAGGTAAATTTTGTTAATGAATTTTCATAAATGAAACAAACATATATGTACGTTGATAAATTGATCATGAAAATAAATTACTAATACTATTTGAATTTACCTATAAAGTATAAATGATAAAAGTAAAATTGACCTTATCCGCATATGGTTCATTTTTCCATATCTATATATATTGGAATATATATTTTTTTCATTTAACATTCTTTCATTCATTGATAAAATATACGTTTTTTTTCTTTTTTATTTTGTTTAGCATACGAAATTTTATCCTTTTTTTTTTTTTTATAATATATACCATTTTTTTTTGTGTGTATCTATATTTTTATATTATATATACAAAATGCGTGTTTTGATATATAAGGATATTTCTGTTATCTCTATACATGTCTATTTGAATGAACCTTTAAATAAAAATCAGCTGTTTTCCCTTGTTTAGTATTCGGTATAAATTTCATTCTATATATTAGATTTACATAGAAAAAAAAACGAGTTAAGGGTATATATATACAAAAAAGAAAAAAAAAATTCATTCAATAAGTAATTGTAAAATATGCTGTATAAAAAAAAAAAACTTTTTAAAAAGGTCAACAACAGCATAAACATAAAAAAAAAGAAAAGTTTAACATAGATATATTTTTGTATAATATCAATTTTATATATTCATAAATATTTACATAATCGTCACTCTGCAGCATCCCTTTAGTCCTTCCATAGTTATTTTTTCTGTATTGTATATACCAGAACTAAATCTATATATTATAGATTTGGGTTTATAAACTATATTTGCGTTTTGGTTACAATTTAATAATTTATTTTATAACATGAAAGACCGAATATATTTAAAGAGTAGTAATGAGAAAAAAAAAGTGATTTATTGGAAAAATCATATTAAACTTTCTCTATCCTTTTTTTTACATATATGGTATTAATGAAACGGCTATTGATAATTTTAATTTATATACTAAATGGATAAAAATTAATATTTTGAATATAAAAAATCAGCAATATAATAATAATAATAATAAAATTTAAAATGTTGTTTAATAAATATGAAAAACAAGAAAAGTCTGCATTAAAAATTGTACATATATAGGAGGAAAATAAATATATATCTACTTTTTATCCATATACTATATATATGAGTATGCACATTCATTTATGCTGCTGTTCTATTTTTAATGCTGCAACGAAAAACCATTTCAATATACTGTGTTTTATATTTTTATGTGTGGTGAATATGGTGTAGTGGTGCATTTGAAATACACTTTATATACAAACAATATACATAATATTGTATAATTTACAAACATTAATGAAATATTTTTTGTATATATACCTATAATACATGTAGCATAATGAAAATAAAGTAAAGTATGTCACTGACATTTTATAAATATATATATTCATCCCTATATATAGTTTTGAGGTTAGAATTTTATAATAATTTTTTTATACCACCACCATCAGCAGAGTATTCTTTTTGAATGCATAAAATATATACTATACGTACGCTGAATAAAATTTCTTTTTTACAGTAAAAATTCATAGATAATATTATACAAATAACTATATATATATTAAATTTATTTCTACATATTCTTATATAATATGTGATAGCATTTTGTTATGATTCAGAAGGGTATTATCGTGAAAAAATATAAAGCATTTCAATGCTTTAAGTTGAAAACAAAATGATAATTCAATCAAACAATTCCTATCATACATATAAATATCTTAAAGCGTTATACTGCTTAAACATTCTCTCAAATAGCACATACACCTGATGAGGTTTCATCAAAATAACAAATTCATCTGACTGACGATTTTTAATATGAATATTTTCTTTCCATTTTGCAGCAATATTCAAATCGACCTGGTCAAGCTTCAACACCAAATACAAATGATGCAGATACAGGGGTAAGTTCAATTTAATATATTTCTATATATTTATTTTTAATAATTTTATACTTAAAAAGAAATTATAATATTATATTAATTATTTTATGGGTAATTTAAAATATCTCACAAAAAATTACAAACTTTTATATTAATTAAATTTTTTTTATAAACATTTCTGATCCTTTATAATTTTCGTATGGTATATAAAATTTCTTTATTTTATATACGGGGTGTGTATATGAAGGTCATTAATATTTTTTAATAATTAAGGAGTTGAAGAAAAAAAAATGGTCTAAATATCGATTTAGATTATTCCATACGATTTAGATTATTCCATATTCCATAGATTATTAAAATTATGTATATTTCTAGAAATAGAATGTTTCAAGTTATAAGATAAATTATGATGCTTTTTTCATTCAACTTTTATCTAATTTAACCATTAATTTCAGTCAAATTACAGGACACACCGTATAATATAATATATTTTACAATTGAATATATTAAATTTTCTAAATTACACTTTTATATATCGGCGGATCTTATCTTATATAAATAAAAATTTACAAAAATGAACGCAATTTATTTAAAAGTTATTGTTTTTCTTTTAATTAAGTATATATATTGTAATTTTTTTTAATGAATAATTCATTTTTAAGATTATTTATCTGTGAAATTATTTTAAATTATATTTGGTATATATTATAAATAGAAAGTTTTAGAGAAACAAAGCGAAAATATTGTATGGGTTGGTGTGTGGGTGGGTGTTTGTTTGTGCAGCTTATATATACACCGATGGATTGCAATATTCTGTATTTTATTATTATAATACATATATTTCATTTAAATTAATTATTTGTGGTATATGGCATTATCATCACCACCTACCAACGCCAATGTATTTTTAGATTTTTGTAATTTATTTCAAAATTAATCACAAAATAAGGGAAGAGAAATAGAAATATAGTAATTCAATGTTATTATAAAAAATAGCGTATTGTTTGGTTGATTTTTTGCTGTTTGTGTTTTCTGTATCTTTATTGAAATTTAGAAATCCTTTCTTATTTTAATCACTAGTGTTACAAAAGTTGTTTTTCCTATTTTCCTTCACATACCCTCTGGTTTTACTTTCACAGTATTTAAAATATTGTTCTATATATATAAATATTAAAAAAAAAAACGATAAAAGGATATATTTCATTCATTCATTATATTATATATAGATAATATTTTAGAATAAAAATCTTTTACGATAATAAACATTTTTAATTATCATTAAAAAATAAAATTAAGTCATTAAATATGAACACATACATTTTAAAGAATAAAAAAAAAATATAACTTTTTATATCATCATCGCCTTTACATCATTATTTTCGACACCTTTTAAATTAGATAATTAAAAAGAACATAAGTATAAGCCACGCGACAACAACTAATATACTAAGAGTGTGACATAATAATATAATAAAAAAAAATAATAATTATTATTATTGTTATACTTAGAACAATAACAATAACAACAACATGAAATGGGAAAACGTCAGAATAGAATTATAAAAAATAAAATGCGTTTATATATAATTATACAAATATATATATATATATATTTATATAGATATAATAAACAAATATATTTATATATATATACATATAGTTATATATTTACATATAGAAATAATAATAAAAAAAAATAAAAAATAAAATACAGAAAAAAAAAATTTATTGTAAAAACAAACACGGAAGTCAATGACACATCATCATATCATTTACTTATTTCTTCTCTTCTGTATATTAAATTGGGTCAATGCCAAGGTCGTTTTGAAAATATATATATATATATATATATTTACGTACGTACATATATTTATTATTATTGTATAAGCTTTGCCACCGGTATTATATTATCGTTTTATATATATTTATTATACGTATATATATATATATACTAAAGTATATTACTTTTATACATATCTCACTCTATATTTATCTATATATATATATATATATACACATTTGTATATACACATCAAATATAAAATGTATGTACATCACATATATGTATATATAGATATATATATATATCTTTATAAATAAATTCAAATGGTACACATATAACAAGTGTTTTATATAGATATACAGATTATATAATAAAACTAAACTATAAGCAGCAAGTAGCAGTTGTATAAAAACATAAGAGTATATATATATATTTATAGCTATATAGCTATATAGCACCATCACCACCACCACCAACAACAACACAATATAATAGCGGCAATAGCAAAATATTGTATGTACAAATTTCTATATGTTATTTGTATATATACACACAATATACATATATAGACTTTTAATATAATACTATATATATATATATATATTAAATGCTGGATATATATATCTATATGATAAAAGCAATATATAGAAAATCCGATGCATTTATCTATCTATATACTAAAATTTTGTCTATTGATGTATATACCATATATATATAAAATATACAAATATATTTATTTTATATATATATACATATTATATATCTATTTAAATGGATTTATATATACGCACTGTTTTCATATATCCAATTCAATATCCATATATACCAATTTATAACAAAAGCCAAATATAACCTTCCTAATTTATTAATCTATATATGTATCTATATAAATATATATATATAAAACGGCATCCAAAAATTTCTCTTTCAATTTGATATACATACATTTATTTATATTCAAAAAGGTCTGTCTATATATTTATGTATATACAACAAACAAACAAAATGTACAATTCTAAATGATTAGGTAGAATTTTAAACTAATGTACACACGTTTTATAGTGTATATATATTGATATATGATAAACGCAAACAAATATGTACGATAATTTAACCTATTTATATAAAATGTTAGTTACAATTATAATATATGTAGAATTATATATATTAAAACGATAAACTAAACTAATGATAATGTTTTATAATTATAGAACTTCAATTTCATATGCTAATATGCTAAAAAATTTATATTCCAATAAATCAATATATTATTGACAGAAATGTCAATAATAATAATAATAGTAATAATAACTTAAATGGGCAATAAATAAAAAAAGTAAATAACCAAATAAATATAGTTATAAACACTTGGGGTGTATGATTCATTTTATATTCTTTTTTATTTCAATGTTGTAACCTTTTTGCTGAGGATGTCTCATTTTCTGTCAAAAGATAAAAAGATATAAAAACCATAGATAATTTTTATTGTTCTATTTGAATCATCTAAATCTAAATCTTATTGTTAGTTATTGTTATATATAAATAGCTGGCGCCTTCGCCAAAAGGTTTCTTCAAATGATATGTTTTATACATCATTTCCTATATAAAAGTTTACAAATAATTCCCAATTCTTCATTTTATTCGTTTGTGAATCATATTCTTTTATAATTCAAATGATTATTTTGGTTTAAATACAGATTTTTTCCTTTTCAAGTTGTTTTTTTTTCGTTTCTTGTGTGTATGAACATTTTTAATCAATTTAAGCAAATTTTCTCTATTAAATTTCCTATCATATGACAATTCTTAAACATTTTCTATACGAAATTGTCTGAATCATATTTTGTTTATGATGAAAATCCTTAAAGATTTCCAAGATGAAATTGTCGTCTATCGGAAGAATTTTCAATATGCATTTTCTTTATGATGAAAATCCTTAAAGATATCCTAGAATTCATTTTCTCTTTCCATTTCGTAAATTATGAAAATCTTTAAAGATTTTCTTTAAGGATATTTTCTCTATTAAATTTCATATCAAATGAAAATCACTTTAATATTATGTATAGGAAATTTTCTTTATAATTGTGATGAAAATCTTTACGAAACGAAATTGTCTGAATCAAATTTTGTATATGATGAAAATCCTTAAAGTTTTTCTATAGAAAATTTTCTATATCAATGTTCTTAAAATGATGAAAATCCTTAAAGATTTCCTAGAGGAAATTTCTTATGGCATGAAAATCTTTAAAGATTTTCAACAAGGAAATTGTCTATATTAAATTTCGTATCATATGAAAATCATTTTAATAATTTGTCTAGGAAATCTTTAAACAGTTTCTATACGAAATTGTCGGAATCAAATTTTGTTTATCATGAAAATCTTTAAATAATTTCCCTAGGAAATGTTTACAAGGCAATTTTCTGCAATTAAATTTCGTCCTTAAAAATTTTATAAATTGATAAAAAATTATCTTATATAAATGCAAATGAAAAAACCGGTGCTTGAATCAAAATTATCTTACGTTTTAATTAAATAATGACATAGAAAAATTACTAAATAAAAATTCCATTTTGGAAATTATGAAAGATTTTTCAATTGATACTATTATCCTGTTCACTCCTGTCCTGATATATTTATAACAAAATTTAAAACATATATATATATATATTTAGAAAATGTACATATTTTCTTATACAAAAAGTACTTCAAAAATAAAATAAAAAACACACACAGAATATGTAATGTGTATTATAATAAGTATAGTATATTATAGGATGATATATGAACATGAAAAATAAAAAGTAAAAGTAAAATGAAAGCAAAAGTTATTCTCACAAAAAGTCTTTTCTTTCTACATATATGCAGAATAACTTTTGTATAAATAAAAATATTATTATTATTATTATTATTATTATGTATTAAAAAAGGAAATGAAAATATAATTTTATACTAAAAATTGTATATACACAAATTTATAAACAATAACCAACAATCAAACAATTTTATAAAAATAAAAACCATATATATGGATGGATGGATGGATGGATGGATTTGGTATATCCGGCAGAAATGAAGGAATGCTGTTAAAAAACAAAATTTACCACAAGAATTAAGAAAATATTCTATATACATATGAATTCGCATAATATGATGCTCGGCCTTCGCTACATATAAAACATACAATTATTAATAATAATAAATATACATATGTTATGTGAACCAAAAAGAAACGCAATTTTAAAAGTATATCTTGTATATAGATATATATATATATATATATATATATTTCTGCATCAATATATGTATAAAACGGCAGCAAATCAGCTGTTATATTATTTCATTGTTTTGGATATTTTATCAGAAAAATATAAACAAAAGATATTCCTTTTTTTTTCTATACTTATTATTACGATTATTTTGTAGATGAAAATAAAAAAAAATACAATAAAAAATTGTTACAACAAGTTTGGAATTCGTTCAAGTTCATATGAAAATGGGAAAATGATGATGACTAATGTTGAGTAATTTATTTTGTATATAATATATACAATATATAATATAAATAATATAATTATGTATATATCATATACGTAACGTACATTTGTTTTAAGAACTATATACAGACCAAAAAAACATTATAAAGATATATACGCGTATTTATAATATATTATATATACTAAAAATAGAAGAAATTTTTGCTAAAAATAAATATATCAAAGAAGAATCACAAAAAACGATGTTATTTTTAATAAAAATTAGAACTTTTAAAGAATTTTATGAATGCACAAAAGTTAAGTTAAGTGTTTATATAACCGGGGAGGTTCATAAGGTTTTATTTTTGGCTTTTGCTATATTATAACTGATGATGTATTAATTGAGCCTATTACAATTAATCTTTTATATGTTTATGCTAATGAAGTCACTTTATATTTCTTATAAAATATACAATTAAAAACGTTTAACGATTATATACAATTCTGCTACAATTGCTTACAATTTCTAAAGGATATTAAATGTTTCAAAATGCCTAGTCTTCAAAGTTCATACGGTTATGAATTTGTTTATATGTAATCATGAAAAATCGATAGATTTTATTAATTTCACCATAAACTTAATCTTTAATAGTGGATATCACTTATAAAAAGTTCATATAATAATAACAAAACATATGAAAATTTGGTTTTGTTTAAAATCTTCATATGGTATAACAAAATATCAAAATAATTCTATATATATATATATTTTCTTTTTATAAATATATATGTTAGAAACGTGAATGGTGTTTTTATTTTGGTTATGATGATGCCCATGGGGTATAATATTATATAATATAAAAAAGGATTATATATATTTTTAATCTAATAATTTTAGCATATGTAATATTTTGTATATCAAAATATATATATATATATATATGTATTTAAAGAGAGTTCTGGCTGGTGTATTTTTTTTTATTACATGACGATGATTTGGTTATTAAATATATATATTCGTATATAAAAGATATATTCATACGATTATAAATAAAAATATGTATATGCTTTAGAGATTGTTAAAAGGAATTTTTTGTTTATCCATAACCTATCACAATATAAAATTTATAAAATAAATTAATCGTTATATAATCTAAAAATACATATATTATAAAAAAAATAAACGTACATATTTAATATTTATATAGAGAGATTTTTTTCCATTAAATGGATATGGGTAAGAAAATAATTTTGACTTTTATATGATTGTACATTGTGTATGATTATTAATGTATTCTTATGCGAATATAAGGAATAAAATTTATACACCATTTAATTCTATCCAATTATTTTAAATATCAATTGAAATATCTAGGATGATATTACTTATATAAAACTATGACAGCCTCTATATACAATACATAGACATACTATATATTATTTGTATGGAATGTAAATTGACTAATTATAAATTATTCACTGCACGTAAAATTTACTTTATATAACATACATTCAAATTGAACTTTAAATGAAACTTTATGAATGTGACAAACGCAAAAATCTTCCACTCTTCTTCAACAACCATTACCGCATATATAAAAATAGTTAATTTTTTTTTCTATTATTTGCGTTACATTGAAAACCAAAAAAAAATAATTTACATATGTTTTTAATTTTTTTTTTGGTTTTTTTTATATATATATTTATATTTAATTTACGTATAAGAATATGAATATGTAAAACCACGCTCTTATAACAGCAAACAAAACAATAAAATTATATTGAATAATCGGTTGGCGCCATCAGATGATTCACATACTTTAAATTAATTTTTTATGTACAATATAAATACAGTACAGCTTCGATAATTTGAATTTTAATATTGTAACATATATTGATTTGTTGCCAAGAAAACGTTTTGGTTTTTATATTGATGAATGCATTTACTTATTTCTTTTAATTTGTTAATATTTTGTGTTAACGATCTTAATCCAATTAAAAACTCTTTTTTATAAATCGAAATATTTGGATAATTATAATATAGGATCAAAAAATATATGCGAGATTGGACATTAATACAATTTTTCTACAAATAAATATATTGCCCGAATACCATTTTTAATATATCGTATTCAAACAGTTTTTACTTTTTACTATTATTATTATACAACAATTGGTTTTTGTACAACTCTGTTTTTTTTTTTTATGATTATTATGTATTATGTATAAATACATTTATTATAAAATATGATGTATATGCAACAATGCACAGATGAATGCTTTTTATATATTTAAATTAACTTCATTTAATTTGAAAATGTCAGTGTAAAATATATCCATAACAATATGTCATATATATGTTTTATCTTATTTATGTATAATATTATTATATGCATTGTAATTGTATATATTATATGATGATGAATGAATTATAATAATAAATATTATTGCATATTGTATGTGATGCTTAACAAACAAATAAATTTCATATATAGATGAATGCATTACATATGGTGTGATGTATATACATAGATGTAATATGTAATTTTATATATGGTATTTGTAACAGAAATTATTTTAATAATATGAAATATTTTAAATGGATATGTCGAATGTTAATTGTCAACGACTGTATTTCTATCAAAAAATACAAACCTGAAATATATGATTTGTTGAATGATTATTTTTTAATTGTTGTAATTATTAATTTTTATAATAATTATAAAAATATTATAACTATAAAAAATGCCGCCATAAATTATGCTATGTATTTACACAAGAATGGCAATATTAATAAATTCATTTTGATTATTCTATGATCATTCACGTTTTAAAGATCCCCTGTTTTGAATCCACTACTTACCGGTCTTATAATGCAATTACTATCTGTAGAACATTAACTTTAAATTTTGTCTATTTTTGTATAAGTTTGAAATGAATTTGACAATTAAGTCTATTCGTCGTGGTATTCTGTTTGGAAATGGAACAAAGATCTTGGTTACAAAAATACCATACAATAAGAAAAATACACTAAAAAAAAAAACAAACTTTTATAATCCATAAATCCATTTAAAAATCATATGAAATCAGAAAATATTTTACTATATACATCATAAAATAATCGATATTTGATTTAAATTATATTTACTTTCTTTATATTATACGTATATATAAAATAAATAATATATAAATACATTTTGTAATGATATATTTATATACATTATTGAGTCTGATGTGTACCATACATATATATATATATATATTTATTGATTTTACTATATATAAGTATTCGTATATGTTTATTTTAAAGAAATATTCAAATCATCATTTTCATCACCATCATCACTAAATCAAGTAAACACAAATTTTAGAGAATTTTTACATAAATATTCATCATATATATACATTCAATTTTCTTTTCTACATATAGTATTTATCCTTTAATATAAACATATATTATCATATGTTCTCTATAAGAAGTTATACTTAAAGCTCTATAAAAAAATGTTTTCATGTGTAAAACTAAAATTCCTATATATAATACAAATTTCAATCCTTAACGTTGACGAATATATGAATATATATATAAATGTATATCGAAGTGTTTATTTTATTTTGTATAATATCATATTACAATGAAAATGAAAATATTCTTTTATATTTTGTGACATTGAATATTTTCTATATATATATATATATTGTATATACAAATTGTAAAGATTTTCCGTGAACGTGGGCTAGAGAAAATACATTATATATATATCTAATAAATATAATTTTGAATATATTTAAAGTAATAGCAAAATTGTATATAGAAATGAAACGATAATTTTATATATTTTTTCCATTTTTTATCTAAGCTTCACAGATAAGGTTTTTTTTTGTCTAACCGATATACTTTAATGCAAGTTCTATTATTACTCTACTATATCTAGCTATAATTTCAATGAATTTACAGATCAGAGAATCAAAGGTATATCTCACATTACGTTTTTGGAAGGTTTTTGGCTATATTGTTTAATATCAATTTATATTAGAAAATCACATCCACATATCGTTAAGAACAAAAAATACAAACCTATTCAAATGATGGGATTTTTTCTATATATATTTTTTCACAATACCCTTTTGATTTGTAAAAAAAAAACGTAATTTTATTGAATGAAATAATAATAATAATAATAACATAATCCAATGGGTTTTCCTTATTGACTTTATATATGTAGTATGTTTTGTGATATAATTTTTTGTTTTAAATTCAATTATGCTAATTTTGTTGTTATCTGAATTCTTTTGGTTGGTTATCGTATATATATTTGATTTTCTGTGTCATTATTTTACAGATAATAAAAGAAAATCGTGGTCCATTTTTTTTATTAATAATACAAATGGAAATGTTTTATTTTTATTCTGGAAAAATGAGAAGGGTGAATTTGTAAATTTACAAATGGTATTAATTTTTTGTTTGTATTATATTTTATTAACTTTAAATGCATCTCTTCATATATATATACATAAAAAGATATACAAATGTAATTTAAATTTTGTTAAACAAAAAAATAATGATGGTGCTGTAGATAATTTCATTGTTATAGGTCAGGGTGTAATATATATATATATATGTAATGTATTTCTCTAGACATATATAGAAATTATATAACATAAATGTTATCAAAATGACCTTGTTCATTTTTATGTACGGTATACCGCGTCACACTATAACAAAAAATAAAATAAAAATATTTATATATCTTATATTGAAATGAGAATTTATATTTGAAATAACCTTTTTTTTTTTTGCTATTTGGCTATATATAGAATATATACAACAGACAACATACTATAAATAAACTTATATATATAGAAATGATCATCGTATATATACGTTACAAGTACATTATTATTATTATTATTATGCTGTGATTTATAATCAGGAAACTTTTATGTATACATATATATGAAAGATATCAACTAAATATATATATATCGATATAAAAGCATATAGAAATGTGTTCAATGTTTAACCAACAGCATCTTATATATATATATAAATAAATATATCTGTTATGCAGCTATTTTCTCACCCTTGAATAAAATCATCAAAAAATTTATTAGGGTTTCGTTTTATATTGAGAAAACATTTTTACTTTCTTTTTGTATACGATAGCACAATAATAATATTATATACAGTGCGGTTCGATGTAATATAGATAACCATATCTTCAAGGGTTCTAAAAAATTTTAGTTTAAAATAATTTGATCAAAATATTAAAAAAAAATGTTATCTTGCATACGGAAAATTTCATCAAATTACCAAAATTATCTTTGCTTCGATAAAATAGTTACATTTGTTCTTATTATTTACAATTTTTTGGTATTTTCCAGATTATCGTTTAAAACTTAACTAAGATTCAATTTCCATTTCTATCGACCATCACTATGTTATTTATGAATTTTGTATACATATTGACCATAAATATATACAAAAAAAAAAAATAACTTATATACAATTTGCAGACTGCAGACATAAATAAGGACAATAATAATAATATAACGATTTAAATTGTTATTTATTTTTTTCTTTCTTTGTCTTCTTCTTCTTATTTTGCGGCTAATATTATTTAATCTAATTTTATATTTAAAAATTCTTTCACGTAATATAAATAAATACACATTGACATTTATATTATTATTATTATACCATCAGGAACGTGCAAAAATATATTATGATGTGATAAGAAAAAAAAAAAAGGACATTCATATGTAGAACAATGATTATATATACCATTTATATTTACCATAGATCTATCCATTTTCCACTTTAATAGAACTGCGGTTATTTTATAATAAATGCTATTTATAATATTTAAAAAAAAAAATTATAAGTGCGGTTTAAAAATATTAAAAATGCATATAAACCACCATGCAGTTTTTGATATCAACTATAGCACAAAAAAAACGATGTTTAAATGCAGTACACTTAAATTTTCCATATATATTGTATATATAAATGTATGATATATTTGCAAAAAATAAATTTGTATAAAATAAATATATTATATTATGTGTCCTCCTCTCATGTATGTTTTATAACTGAATGATAACAATATGAAAAATATTTTAGGTATATATATACAATAACTATATGTATATATAGGGAAATAAAATAAAATAAAAAGAAATCAGAATGGTAATTCTTATATATGGATGTTTGTTTTTTTTTTTTTTTGTGTGTTGGTTGCATTATAGAAAACGATGACGATAATGATCATGTGGTGACGCGACGTCAAATATATGAGGGTGGTGATTGTGGTGTTGTGTTTTTTTTTTTTCTTCTTCATTTTCATTTTTTGGTGGTGTTAGTGATGGTGATAAGGGTTTAAAAAAGGAAATATATGTATATATATATATAATAAATATATGTGCGATGAAAAAAAAAATAAAAAATCATTGAACTTGCAAAAGAAAAAGTAGGTGAAAGTAAAGTATGTATAGAGAATATTTCTGAGATGTTTTGTATGTTTTGTTATATATATACATTTGTATATTTTATGCGAAATTTTATATATGGTTATATATATTAAGCAATATTTTTATATACGTAAAACGAAATCAAAAAAAAAAAAGAAAAAAACATTGCAAGTATAAAATAAAACTAAATAAATAAATAAGAGAATAAGAACATTTTTCTTTATAATATACAAACTTATTCATATATATATATAAGATGTGTAACAGGTGGTTTATGCGAATTGAAGGCTTTTTTTTATGTTTGTTATCTTTTTGTTAGGTTGGTTTTTTATTCTTATATATACATTTTTTCCCCTCTTATATATACATATGTTTTTTTTTTTTTTAAATGCCTTTGATAATGATTAAGTCTATGTTCTTATATATATATGTATATTTTATATACATTCCGGCATAATAAGCAGAATAAAAAAAAGAAGCAAAATAAACTTTAAACTTTTACTTATTTACAAATATATGTTAAAAATTTATTTCTGTTTTCTATATGTAAAATATTATGTATATATTGTTTGATAAGCTCAACTCAATATTTCTTTAATATCTATTTATTCTAATATATATATACATAAATAGGAATTAAATTTAAATGCAAAAGTATGTTTATAAAAATTGTTTAATGTTATTTGATAAATAACAATAATCGTTGATGTTGTACGGTTTAGGGATTATTTTTCAGAAATAAAGTCAACAATAATCCCCTTGTTTTATGTGGTATTACGAATTCAAACCCATATTTTTCATGTAAATTAACAAAATCTATTGTACACATCATCTGTGTAATTGAAAATCGAATATTGCTATATTTCTATTTAATATGATAAGGCGGGAAATTTATTTTCAATATAACTAATTTCAAACATTCCGTATGTTAAAGGATGAACTTAAAATATAGTTCTCGAAGCATCGTTATCTTTTTTAAGACATTCTATATATATATTTTCCCATAAATTATTATTCACAATATTATTACACTTTTCCTCTTATCATACACTATCAACAAAACTGTTACGACTAATCATTCATAAAGATTAAACTTTTATGTATGTATACATAACATCAATATATAAATTTGTGATAAAAAATTCTTAAACTTTAATGTAATTAACAAACTTTTTATATATTATATGACAATAACATATACATCTGTAGGGTTTCCCTTTTGATAACAAAAAAAAAACTAATAATAGCTGTATGATGTTTTCTATATATTTACTATATATTGTAATTATAGATGACAAATTTTACAGATTATGCAACATAGAAAAAAAAAAACTCATGCAACGTTATATCATTATATACTTATTTTACATTATATTAAAACTATATGATGATGATGATGATTATGACTACGATGACGACGACGACGACGACATCGAGACCAAGAATAAGTTTAATGTATTTTATTATATATCAGAAATTTTATGTATAAATTCTTATATATAAAATGCATCGGGGTGAAATTGTTGAACGATTACAATTTTACATTTAACGATATTCATATATATATATATATATATAAAATATAAATATATATATATATATATATATATATATATATATATATATATATATATATATAGACAAATGCATTTTGTAGAACTCTCATATACAGTATAACCGTAATAATTCGTAATCATTCTAAATAACAGTTTTGGTTGAAAAAAGATATGGCATTCAAAAACAATTTAAAAAAAAAATACTCTGTAATCCGAACAAATCTTAACTTGAGTGTTTCGATTACACAAAATGAATGTGTGTTGTTTATGGGTAAACAAATTATCAAAAGCAGGAAAAATTTAAATTCGAATGATTGGGTGCTTGAATTAATTATATGTATTATGTTGTCCCGTATATCGGGACTGTATATATATACAACATTTCATAATGTATTCAATACGATAATATGCACATGAATGAATGTGTTCATATAACGACTAAATATATATAAAATGTATAATATTCTAAAATTCTCTATCCATTTCAGATACTCTATCTATATATATATATATATATAATAAATGTACTACTTGATTATTATATATATGTTTATATAGAAAATGTTTACATGTTTTATGAGTTTAGTTACTTTTCAACTATATATTTATATATATTTGAAACGAAAGCATATAGCTTCTTTTATATAATTCCAGAAAAACTACATAGATGTATGAATTTACTTCATTTATTATATATATATGGTATATACGACGAGTTATATCTGAACAAAAAAAAATACATCGTCGTATATATACTATATAATAAAATGTGTAATACATTTACTCTATAAATGCACTTTATATATATATAGAGAAAAAAAACATTATCCACAGAGTTTATACTACTTTACTATACCATATATATACAATGTTATTTTCTAAATGATGGTATATTATAATAATATATATAATATGTAATGTATGCAAGTAATCGCAAAATAAAAAAATAAAACATATGGTAAACTATTAAAAGTTATATATTGTGTATTCTAAAAATTATGCATTGAAAATGGAAGAAAATGGAAATATACACAAAAACAACCTACAGAGAAAAACAATGTAATAGAAAACAGAATTTGTTAATTTTTCATTTCCATTTTACATATATATGAACCCATTTCCTTTTTACGACGATGACGACGACGACAACAAACATTCATTTACATTTATATAAATATGCAAAAAAAAAAAAAAGGGTACAAAAAGTAAAAACTATATTTTTAAATTGAATGTATATAAAAACAAAAAAAAATAAAAATCGAAAATTTTATAAACTTTACAAAAACATTCATTTCTTTTGCTTTTAAATAAACTATATATAAAATGTGTGATTGGGGGTGATTTTTTTTTTTTAGATATGGGGTTATTTTTAGGAAAATTGTAAAAATAAATAAAATTTAATATCTACTATATACTATAAAAGGGGGTAATGCCATTATTTTATAATAAAATTGTATATTATTTTACTATTTCAATTACTCGAAATGTAAATATTTTATATAGTTTTATTTGCACAGCAGTATAACAATAAAATCCAAGTTATCGAAATATAAATCATCAATTGCAAGTTTTATATACTATTAAAATAAATTGTTATTGTTATTTATAAATAATTGCAACTTCAAAAAATGAATTTAATTTATTCTATTATGCTAGTTACGAGATAATTTTCAATTCAAGAAAGAAAGAAAGAAAATTCCAATATCCGAACTCTCCGAACTCAGTCGAGTTGTAAAATTCTCTGTTCAATCAATTTTTCCCATATTGCTGTTCTTTTTATTGATAAGATCTAAGAATTGTACCTTCTGTCCTTATATATACCCGCATTAATATATCCTTTATAAAACCATTTAATTATCCTTAATTTGATGATTGAATAAGAAATGATAAAAAAATATATAAATAAACATTTCCATATTTGTTTTTTTTATTATTAAACTAAAAATAAATTGAATTTACTATATTTATATATTGTCAGTTTACAAATATAAGTCCTCCATTTCTCTATAATACAATGAATGAATAAATATACAAAAAAAAACCATATTCAAAATCCAATAATAGAAAATATCTAAAGAAAAAGAAAAAAAAATAAGATAGACTGGACAGACAGACGTTTAAGTTTATTATAACAAAGTATATATATATAAAAATATGTATTTTTCCAGTATATATTTGATATTGGTCAATTGAATGTACATATGCGGATTATAACATTATTATTTATATATGTTGGAATGAAAATCTAGAAGTATAAATATGCTATTTTTTCAAATATTTTCTTATATTCATATATAATATATTAAACGATGATTGAATTATATTATAAAATAAATAATTTTATGTTTTGGGGTAATCTAACCGTGGTTAAACACAAAGATTATCGGAAATTTTTCTTCAAATAACGAAATATCACGTCCGAGAATTACTTTGCGGACTTTATGGAACTCTAATGCTTTTTAAATGAATTTTTCAGCAAAATTCACATTTAAAACAAATATAAAATCAATATCGATTTAAAGGTTTATTGGCTAGTATAGAAAATATATTGCTAGGTTTCAGAATAAAATAAAGTATTTTCAATCAATTGTATAAAATTACACGTAAATCATAGAAACGAAAACAAACGAAAAACGTTATTTAACGTTATTTTATTTAAAAATTAAATTTTTACTTTAAATAATTTTATATTAATTATATTTTTTTTCTTTTAATTTCTTTACAGGTGAGTTATAATTACCATTTTTAATCAAATTATTTTATTTATTCTATTATTGTTGGGATTGTAAATAGTGAGTAATGAATTTTTTACTATATAACAATATTTTTTGTTTATTAAACTATTTTTTTATGACAATTTTATGAATCGTAACAAAACAAAAAAAATCAATTAACGCTATATGCATCGGATAGGATTACATACGAAATTAATTATATTTTTTTAAATCATTTCAAAATTAAAAATGTGTATACACACTCTTGTTTACATATTTTTTTAATTTTTGTCCAATCGATCATTTGCAACTGCAACTCTATCAAATCACCATTCCTCTTCATATATGTCTATATGTTATTTCCACAAACAATATATTAATATTATTTTTGATAATAAATATATTATTAAAATATTTATTATTAAAGGAATAAAATAATTACATATAATATGAAAATCGATCAAATTATATATCTATAGAGAGAGAATATCCAAAATAGAAAATACCCCAAACCCATAAATGTCATCATCCTATCATACTATAGGGGTTATTTATATATTATTTTATATTTAATATATAATAATACCCTCTTTATATATTTATGTAAATGCATATAAAATCAACCACCCTTTGACACTTTTTTTTTTTTTATTCTATTAATAATACCTATATATAGTTTGTTTAATTGTCATATTAATTATTTAATTAAATATCATGACTATGACACTTTTTTTTTTTTTTAATAATTCTATTTTGGTTGAATTATATATATGGTATAAAACGAATGCGTATATTGGTTGTAATTAAATAATGAATATTTTATATTTGAATATAATATAGGTCGGTTCGCACATTGCATTTTAGATTGCATTGCATTTATATAGCGATTTAGAAAATATATATTTGTTTTTATTTTTCTTGTAACATATATGTTTGGTTTAGGAATTTATATGAATTTTGGAATAGATAGAATTTCTATATTGTTTAGCCAATTATATAGAATTTCATTGTGACATTGAAATGGCAATTTAATTTGATAGCTATATCTTTGAAGATTGTTTATTTTATCATTCAAAAAACTCTATGTCTCTATGGGCTTTATATATATTAAATTGAATTATTTTCGTACCTTATTATTTCATCTTAGTTTCTTCTCTTAACATTATTATTAGAGTTTTAATTAAACTATATTTAGGTTTTAATTAAAGAAACGGTTTCTCGATTTGTTTGAATTATGCGATGATATATAAAAGACAAATTCATTCATAAACAATATCGATTCTCTATGGTCATCGCAAATTCAATTTTTCTTGCTTGGTTTTTAAGTATCTGAAATACTGAAGAATTTTTATATTAATCAGAAAATTTAAATATTTGTGTTTTTTTAACCTTTAGAAAAGTAGATTATTTGAATATATAGATAAGAGATTTAACAAACAATAAATATTTTTATATAATCGTTTTTTAACTTTCAAATAATAGGGTTATTATTAAAATTTTCATTCAATTTTCAAAACAACAAGGGAATCCCTTATTCCTGTTTTGTATATGTACAATATATGGAAAAAACTCGCTGATTAAAGTTATATATAAATAACTAGACTAGATATAGATATCTATTATGTGTTAATATATAGAGCGATTATTATTATTGTTATTATTGCAACATAAAAATTTGTGTTAACAAAAAAAAAAAAAAAGAAATAAATATTTAACGTTATAAGTTATATACAAAACATAACATAATTCAATCATTCAAAATACAATAACAAATAATTTTTATAAAAAACAAAAAAAAAACATGTGGTGTGTAAAATAATCAATGTGATATGTTATATTTTAATTATGAATATAAAACATACGTGAATATCCAAGGGGAAATCCCATCTATATATATATATATATATAACACTTTGTCGTCATCGTTAGATGATTGCATGCTGCTTATTTTTATTATTATTATTATTATTGTTGTTGATATTTGTTAATAATACATTTTATATAATACATAACAAAAGGTACAATTAAAATGTGGTTCTCTCTTGGTTTGAACTTAAAAAATATAAAAAAAAGAACAACACAAATATTACATATTCATATATATATATATAGGATTGATAGCATATATAGGTATATATATATATATATATATATATTTTACGTCATATCGTCGTCGTCGCCGTATACTCTATTATAATAATTATGCTTTTGGTTGGTAAATATATATGTATATATATATATAAAAGAATGTTGTGTTTCGGCATAATTATGTAATATATGCTTTTAAATGTACATAAAATGTGTATGTACATATACAAATACTATATATATATGTATATTGTATAGACAAACCATTCCATTAAACACACATAACAAATTCCCATATTCATTAAAATATATATATATATATATATACAAGAATGTATATTATATATAGGAAAAGATTTTAGAATAATAATAAACAAACCCATAACGACGACTATCACTATATATAAATATATATATATTTATAGACTGCATACCATTCAACATTTTTAAAATAAATTCAACAAGTGTTTTATATGATGTTATTAGTATATATATATATAAAGTATTTTGTTGTATTATATAATAATAATTATTATTATTATTATTTGTTTATTTATTATAAATTGGTCTTGTTCTTTTATTTATATATATAAATTTTTTTTTAATGATGTTATTATTTATTGTATTTTAAATATATTTAGATATTATATATATACATATTCATGTATGCATGCACTTTCATTCATTATTATATATAATCATTCATCGTTAAATGATTGGTAAATGATTTGATGCATTTAGAAATATAATTAATTAATAAATATCATTACAATTATCCATTTATTGGAATGTAATCATCGCAATTAATTTTGATATTATAGTGATGTGAAATGTGATATATATAAACGACTAGTTTTCTTTTTGTAATAATTCTAATTGGTTGCCTGTAAAGTATCCTCTCAATGGCAATGTTAGATCCGAAAATATCAGAAAAACAACCAATTTGCATGTCCTCAGTATAGGATCCTCAAACTGACGATTTCAAAAATCAATTGTCCAATTCACGATGAACTGAATTCAGGAGAAATATGTTTAGAAAATACAATATATAAATCTGAGTCCAAAAGAAGAATAATGTTTTTATCCCAGCCGGATTTAGATTTATAGAAAATTTTCTATCAATTAAAAATTGAAATAGTTACAATATACTTTAAAGTTGTTTATCCTTTCAAAATTATATTCTATTGTTTTTAGAATGCACAAATTACTATTGGTTTTGCTAATTCTTTATATTTTGTATCCATATTCATGTATTTATTTAAAATGAATATTAATGTGTTTCAACTGATTAAACTGAAATTTATTCACAATTTTTTTTTGATAATTGCCCAATTTTCATACCATCAATCAATCATAAACTTAAATAACTACTAAATGAAAATAATTACCATTGATTTAAATTCAATTGATTGACAAATTTCATTTAAATATCGCACAAAACAATTGAGAATTTTATACTATTCAAATATTACATCTAAAATTTCAAAAAAAAAAAAACAATTTAAGTAATTTCATAAATTAAATCCAAACGTTAGATTTTTAAATTAATAAATATAAAGGTGTATTGATAGTGAAAGGGTGAAAGTTATTAATTAAAATAAGGGTATAATTAACAGAAAAATAATAATAATAAATCATTTATTATTGTGTATATCACATTTAATTGTAAATATGATGAAAATGAAAATTACATATACAAAAACAAAAATAAAATAAAAAACTAAAAATAAACAATCGTTAATTTTTGATTTTACTATATTTATGGTATTTAAATTATTTATAGCCTCATTTATAAATAGAATTATAAATATTCAAATAGATATATACGTTTTTTTTTTTTAATATCTAATGGTCCGTGTGTATTTACATACATATTAATTTATATATTTTTGCAGTAAAACCCAAATAACCCAAATAACAATAGAATCTATTTTAGATAAAAACCAAAAAAAAAAGTATCGTTCATATATTTGTTGATGTACACTTATTTTATTATTTTTTTTTGTTTATTATTCATTTAACATTTATTTGTTAATTCCATTTTGCACTGTCCTACGCGGCGCGTATAATCATTTATTAATTTTGTTTTTCATAGTTTTATTTATTTTTTTTAAATGTTAAATTTTTGTTTTTTTTTGATATTGTATTTTTTTCATATGTTCATTTTATTATTATTACTATTATTGTTATTAATATAATATTCATTTATTTTTTGTTTTCCATTTAATTCAATGTTCATGTTATTAGTTTTGTAATGTATTTTGTTGTTGTTTGTTTGTTTGTTTGGTATTATTATAGTATTATTTCAGTAATTTTTTTTTATTTTTGTTTTTTGTATAAATTTTATTTATTTTTATATTCTCTTGTTGGCTGTGTGTTGTATTTGGTTATTGTTGTTGTTGTTGTTGTTGCTGTTTTTGTTATTATTATTATTATTTTTATTTTGTTTTTTTTGTACAACGAAATTGTTGGGTTCATTTTTATATTTTTGTTTGCTTACGTTATTTGTGAATGTGAATAATATAAATAAATATATATAAATTTTGAATGGTGAAAACATTGGATTTTGGTTGTATAACAAAAA
Organism: Dilophus febrilis; assembly: GCA_958336335.1. Classification (NCBI taxonomy): domain Eukaryota; kingdom Metazoa; phylum Arthropoda; class Insecta; order Diptera; family Bibionidae; genus Dilophus; species Dilophus febrilis. Next base: position 5,651,155 of record OY284470.1, on the reverse strand, counting down.
AAAATTAAAAACATTCTCTGCATTTTGTTGCCATTGCCATATTGCTTATATATATATATATATATATGTATAAATAATTCTGAAATTATTATAGGGGACCCATTCTCGAATTAATCTCGATACTGAAAACATTCATTTCTGTTTTTTAAAGTATTTTTTCATTTGTTTTTAATACAACTTTAAAAGTTGATTGGTTTCTTTTTCTTTTTTTTTTAATTTTCATTCCCATCGAAACAATTGTGTTTTATTTTTTGTTTCGGAACAATTCGAATGGGTCGAATGTCATTAAAATAATTTTATCATAGGTATGTTTTTCGATGATTTTACCAGTCGCTGATATTTGACTAGAAAAAAATTAACCGTTCGTCGTATTAAGTAGGTTGAGCATAAGTCGATTATTTATATTTGTATGTAATCCGACCAACAAAGAAGAAAACGAGGGAATGCGACGACCATCAATTTTAAATTTGAAACTTTGTATATTGTGAATTTAATAGAATAAAATAACTAACAACTTTATGTGGTGGTACTCTGGTACAAAAATATACAAAATTATATTATTATTATTATTATGTATTTATACGATACGAAAATATATATATTGTTGTATAATAATCTATTGAAAATTTCGTATATGAAATGAAGTTTGCTTTGCTGTGTGCATGAAATGAATGTGTATATATGTGCGGTGCGGTTAAAATAAATGTTATGTAGATATTCAGAGAATTGAAAATGATTGTACAATGAACAAGAATATAAAATATATATATATATATGTTTAAGCACATGAATATAGTCGGTAATATAAAATAATACAAAAAGCAAGCAGCCAGCACATCGTTAGAGAATGATATCAGCTAGTATAATATTTCGAAATTCGTGCGCTCAAATATACAGCCGTTTTTAAATCAGCTATTTACGCCGTTCCCTTGTGCTATGCTGCTTTTTAGTTTAGTATTATATTTTCATATATATATATATATAAATATATATAAATATAAAGTTGGTCGAGATATAATATAATATTATTGTACATATATCTAAAATGTATAAATGAACGTAGCAGAGGCGACGTTCTTCATCATCATCAATGACAGCAAAACGAAAAAAAAAATATAAAAAGAAAACAATAACAACTCCGCAACGATAATCATACAACGACACATCATCGAAAATATATATTTGTACACGTACAAATAAAATCAACAACAATAGTAGTACAGTTTTTATACAGTATGTATGTAATTTTGTTCAGCTTATTGGTATACATGCATGCAGCAAAAGTTTCTATATCGTTCGTTTTTAGTGTAGTACGTACGTACACTACTCGTAGTCTTTTGTATATTTAAATATGATTATATGAAATTTCATGCATTTATATATATAAATTGAGTACAGTGTGGTGCCCTATCTATTTATCTATTTAATAATACACTTATATAAAAATGAAAATAAAAAACTGTATGTGGAAATATTATAGAAAATATTTATCGTAGTCAACTTTGTTGCCGTCATCATCATTTTCGTCATCGTCGTCGTCGTCGTCGTCGTTGTCGTTGCCGTTGTGTTGTTCTGTTGTTGATTCAATACCCATTTATCATCATACCCTTAAAACATATTGTAATTTTAAACAAACTTTCTGAAAACACAACAAAACATTTATTTTTTATACAAGAATTGAAAATTATTTAACATAACCAACAATATAAATTAAATTAATTTTATTTTACTATAATATCAAATACAAATACGTTTCTTTAAATTAAGTTTTAAAATTTGTTGTTCTAAAAATATAATGTTTTTTTTTTACAAATGTGTTTACATTTTTTCATAAAAAAAAAATTACCAAAGTATCGCTAATTTTTCAATTCAATTGTCAATTGGGTAAAATTTTAATGTGCATATATATATATATATAAAATGAAATGTGAAGTATCAGAGGCGGCTGTAGAAATATAATATTATTCTTTATATAGACTGTGGGTAATACAAAAAAAAAACTTAAAATACAACATGATATTCCATATATTAAATATTAAATTATCGTCAACAAGATCATCATCATCATAATCATCATCATCGTCATTATCCTCAATATTATATCGGAATAATAAACAAGCAGAGTTTTATTAGTAAATTTTTTTCATCGTATTTAATTTTATGAAATGTACATTTCAGTTAAGTATACATTTATAAAAAAAAAAAAACGATGATGATGTTTTTGTGCCTTGCATATGGGTCGCTATCTTGGTATTTTTCATTTATATATGAAAATATTATTCACATCACAAAGTACAGTGTTGTATTTTTAGTTGAAATCATATATAATAATAATAATAATAAAATAACGTGTATTATTATTCATTCTTCGCTTTTTTTTCTTTCTATATGGTTTATTTTATTTATTATTACACTCTACACTATCTATACTCTACAGTATATATATAGAAATATATAAATTTGAGCAAGTTTTATAAAAATTAAATATGTGGTGTATAAAATGATTAGGTATACACACTGCAAAGGTTTTTTTTATTCATTATATAAAACCGAGTATTTCTATATAAATAAATATCATTTGGTTTTTAATATATTTTTTTACTGCTGTTATTATTATTATTATTATTATTATTATTATTATTATTATTATTATTATTGTTGTTATTATTGTTGGTTTTGGTTGGTATCGGCGTTCGTTTGAATAATAAAATAATAAATAACAGAAATAGATATAGAGAAGAAAAAAAATTAAATAAATGATGTTATTGTTGAATAATTATCAAAATAAAATAATAATAATAATAATAGTACTGTCAAAAAAGAAAACTGGGTATTAAATAAAAAAAAACTGGGTAAATATCCCGCAAACAGAACTAATATATCCATGCTAATGAAACAAATCAATTTATTATAGAAAAATTAGACTCTCTAACTCTAATTATCATATTATTGTATGATTAATGAATTTTTGTAATTATTACCACTGCTGCTGCTGTTGATTTAATAAGACTATTTTATTATTCGCTAATCTGAATTTAAACATTTTAACAATTTATCCTTTAACATCTAAGAATGTAAAGTCATATTTATTAAAAAAAAAAAAACAATGTTACCAAATGTTGATCCTGTGCTAAAAAAATGGTTTAGATTGACCAAAAGAACTGCATTAAAATGGAATGCAATTAGATTATTCATTCTTAATCAAAAAAATATTATCTAAAACTCATTGTGTTTTCCAACAAATTCGATATTGTCAATACTATATGTTGTTGTTGTTGTTTGTTTATAATAATATTACTATATATAAATAGATATTGTTTTTACAAAAGTATATATAAGTACATATAAAAAAATATAACATATCGAAACTAAACCAAAAATACAATGACTTCATTCATAAATAAAAAAAACCGCAAAATATGCGTTTATCATTCGCGATCTATATGAATGTTATTTTTTTTTGTTATATATATGCTGCATTCTTCTTCTTGCATATGATATCTAAATCTATTTATATAACAACAATTTTTATATATATATATATAGAAAGAAAATGTTTTTAAAAATAATATAATATAAAAAAAAAATACCACCAGGAAAGGAAAATAAGTATATGTCAATAAATATATATATATACATATGTTGTTGTTTCATATATATGATATAAATAAACCTAACGTTGACATTATTCTTATATATTAAAATTAAAATTGTTATGCAGAAGAAGAATATAATACAAAGGTAAAAAATTTGTTATTTTAAAAACAAAAAGGAAGCTAAAATTATAAATAATCATTTATGTATTATAAATTAAAAGAAAATGCATTTATAATTTATTAATGCAAAATGCAATGTGTTTGGTCATATAGATATACTCATAATGATCTAACTCAAAAGCTTCTGTTGGTATATTCTGTAATTTTATGATGATCGTGTGATACAGAGACACAATATTAAATTTATTATGACAGCAAGCAAAAAAAAAACAATATAATTCATTATAAAACGATTAAAAAAACATTAATTTTGTTTTTATTTTTCACAATTTTTTTCAACCATAATTATTATTATTACCGGGGAAGGAAATAAAATATTTTCTTAATAAAAGATGATCATCAACAATAATAATAATAATAATAATAAAACAGTAGTATATATAAAGGGTGATTTTTTAGCTATTATCTTTTTGGCAACACTGTTTTAAACAGCTGGCGCACGTTTCTTGTTTTGTTTCACTGTTAAACATCTTCAGTTTGGTCTATAATTTAACAATGAATCGTTTTACAAACGAACAACGCTTGCAAATTATTGAATTTTATTATCAAAATGCGTGCTGTGTTAAGAAAGTTCATTGCGACGAAATTGTGTTCAGCGACGAAGCTCATTTTTGGCTCAATGGGTACGTAAATCAGCAGAATTGTCGATTTTGGAGTGAATATCAGCCAGAAGCATTGCAAGCATTGCTACCAATGCATCCAGAAAAATTCACAGTTTGGTGCGGTTTATGCGGGCTGGTGGCATCCATCATTGGACCGTACTTCTTCTTCGGATGATGCGAATCGTAACGTAACTGTGAATGGTGAGCGCTACCGCGTGAGATGATATCCAACTTTTTTTTTTGGCCAAAATGCAAGATCTTGACTTGTGCATGACATGTGGTTTCAACAAGACGGTTTCTGAACATACCACACAGTTCGCGCAACAATGGACTTATTGAGAGGCGAGTTCGGTACACATTTTATTTCACGTTCGGGACCGGTCCGGGATTGGCCGCCTAGATCGTGCGATTTAACGCATTTAGACTATTTTTTGTGGGGCTATGTTAAAGCTCATGTCTATACAGCGACAAGCCCGCTTCAATTGACCCATTGGAAGACAACATTGAACAACATTTTTTCGTGAGATACCGGTTGAAATGTTGGAAAGAGTATTGCCAAAATTGGACTAAGTGGATGGACCATTTGAGGCGCAATTAAGGTCAACATTTGCATGAAATAATCTTCAAACATTAAATTATATGGACCGTACTATCGATTCAAATAAAGATTTCATGCATTTTTCTGAATATTATCGGTGTTTTTTTTTTTGAAAAACTTTCCTATAGCTTTTAAAAATGCACCCTTTAGTTGCGTTTATTCATTTATTATTATAAATGTGTATATACATTAAAATAGAGAGATGCAAAATAATTTATATAAATAAATTTACCTTTTATAAACTTTGTTGTTTTGCATATGCATACGGTAAATTAAAATGATAAAGGTATTTTTTCTGTATTCTGTATATGTATCAAATAACATATACTTTGTTACGATACAAAATAATATTTAAATTAATTTAAAGGGAAACATTTTCTTTTATCTATACTAAAGCATCCGCAACAACAAAAAAAAAAACTTTGTCCCTTTTATAAACATAAGTATTTTTTTCATAATAGTACATATTTTTTAAAATATGAATATTTCTATATAAATTTCCCTTTTACATATAAATTGTATTTAATTTTCATTCGGTTTTTTTTTTGTTCTTTTCTGTTCGCTTATTTCTTATGCATACCTACACACATATTATTTTTATTATCATTATTATTATTTGTATTATTTTATATTATTATTATTATTATGATAATTTTATATTATTAATATTATTTATTTCTTATATGCCGGTGGATAAATGAAATGGAACATATAAAAAAAAAAAATAAATAAATAAATTTTGCAAGTTATAATTTGACCTTTATTATAAATATATATAAAAAAAAAAGAATATCTTCACAAGAACCTATACGATATAAAAAATTGATATATATTTTGCGGTTTTTTTTTTTTTTTTTTTTTTTATTTCAAATAAATTATATATAAATTCTTTTGATGATGTATATGAATAAAAAATATCTATTATTATTATTGATTTTATTATAAATAAATATACATTCAAATGAACTGAATGGAAAATAAATTGCAATTTCATATATAAATTTATATATATTTTATTATAATACGTATATACGGTCATCATTTTATATTGAGAACAAAAATAATGGTTTATGACAAATTGTTATTAACTATATATAAATAAATATAAATGGTCATAAAAGATCTGATGATAAAGATATGATTGAAAATGACCGTAAAATTTGATTAGGAAGTATAGGAAGTTTTCCTTCAAAATATTCCCATTTTAATTCAAATTAATAACTCATTAAATTAGGAGGATATGCGGATATTTTTGACCAATAAATTATCTAAATTCAACCTCAACCAAAACTCTCAAATATAATAAATGATCAATAAATGTTTAGAAATATATATAAAATACTATAAAATAAAAAAAGAACAAAATTCTAAATGACTCTCAATTATATATACTTAACAATCAATCAACTGATTGATGAATTAAAAAAAATGCTAATACTACCTATACATATATTAAAATAAATTCTAATTTATTTAATAAAAAAAAAAATATCCAATAAATACAAAAGTATAATGAATAAAATTAAATTAAATAATTATGCAAATTTCCACGTGATTTTTATGTTGTTTTGATTTTGTGTATTTTTTTTTTCTGTTGTTTTATTTTTATTTAATATACATTTTTTTTTTACATTCTTTAACGTTTCACTTTGTAAATTTTCTCTACTATATAATATTTATTTGTTATTATTATTATTATTATTAGTATATTGTATCCTTTTTGTTTTTGTTTTGTCCACAGAAGTTTTTTTTTGCTTTTTTTGAATGGAAAAATGTTTTTTTTTCTTTTATTAACTATTTCCATATATATATATTTATTTATTCCATTGCATATCAAGGGAATTTAAATTCACAACAAACCAAAAAAGAAGAAATGAAAGAGTTTTTATTTTTGTTTTTAAATCCATTTATATTTTTTTCTGTGTGTTTTTTGAAAATGCACTTGCTATTATATATATTCCTCTGAATTTATCGATTTTTTCATCATTTTTTTTTATTATATCCATATGTATATGTATATCACTTTCACTTATTTTTCCTTTTTTTTTTTCTTCTTCGTTTTGTTGTTGAGTGTTTATAATTTTATGTATTGTATATATACACAATTTATACAATATACATATATAAAACAAATTTAATTCATATAATTGTTTTTCTTGATATATATGTTTATTTTATTTAAGAAATTTTAAATAAATAAATGGAAATTCTTTTTCTGTAATGTTTAAAATTTAAGATTTCTGATGAATATAGAATATATTTTAAGAAAGAAATATAAGTTAAATGGTGATGCAGTGATCAGACATCAGAACAGCATTACAGCATAAATTGTTTTTTATGAGTTACATTTCCTTTTTCAAAAAAATATTTATCCGCATGTTTTTTTCTCCAATCAAAAAAAAATTGCCTTGTTTTAAATTACGATATTAAAAGCAATTATAATTTCACTTTAATTTTTTTGCCTTTTCTTATATACATTTACATCCCCTAATAAAAACAATAAATATACAAGAAAGATATATTATTATACATTCTTAGTTGGCAAAGAACTGCGTAGAAAAACGTGCAGTCAATCATCCAAAATACACAAATTAAAAATATACTAAACTAAATAATATAAATAAAAAAAAAATAATATAATTACCTTTTGCATATGCAGAAAAAAAAAATAGCATTTAAAAAATAAGGTAAGGTACCGCATAAACTCTCTTTTTTTTCATATACATATACTATTTATATATCGATTTCGCATTTGCCTATATAAAAAAATAAATAAATATATATTTCAGGAAACATTTTCAACAGGTTTTATTGTAATTTTTATGTTTGAAAAGTGTTGTTTATACATAATATATATATATATATTTTATGTTGTTGATGTTGTTGTTACTATTATTATTCCTTCTGTGTATTTTTATTTATTTTTTTTTTGTCATAAACATAAATATATATATCATCAATTTTCCATATAGACCGCAATTTTTTTTTTTTTTTACTTTTTTGAGAATAATTTTATTATTCTTGTATGTTATTAGACATATATATACAATAGTCGTTGGTTCGTATATATATAAATATTTATATGATAAAATTGATGCGATGAACATAATACAAAAAAAAAATAGTTATGTTTATTGTCACAATTTATTGGTTATCCAAAATCAAAAAAAAAAAAAACAAATCCTTTAACAGAGATATTGTAAATCATTTAAGATTTTTTTTTTATTTTGCTTCCAAATATATATATATATATATCTATAACAAACCAATAACTGCTGCTTTACGAGGATGTATTGTTACCATCAGAAGATTTGATATTTATATAAAAAAAAAAAACCAAAAAGTACCTTTTTTTCTATTTATTTCCTTATTTTTTTTTTTTATTTTATTTTTACAAAACAATTCAATACAAAAAGTCGTAAAAGTAAAAAAAAATGCATAAGAATAAAAATAAACATATTAAAGTTCAATAGACTTGAAGAAAATTCTCACATTGATATATAAAATAAGTGTGTCCCAGTGTCTATAGTTGTAATTCTATTGTACTACTGTGTTACGCAATCCTTTAAAGGATATCATATGTATGTATAGGGAACGAATACAACCAATGATTTATTATGGGTTTAATATCAGTAGATTTTAATGTATTATTATTATTATTAGGCAACAAATGACCTTTTTCAATTTGTATATTCGCAGATCGCAGATCAATAGAAAATTTCTATAGTTTATTTTCTATTTTAATTGTATTTTTTTCAAGTACATATAATAGGTATAAACATTTTTGGTAATTCAGATAAATATAGATTTATTATCGCATATTACAATGGTATTTCCACAGAATTTTAACATTCAAGGGATTCTGAGGCACATCCATATGTATCCATATGTTGACTTGATGAAGATTATATTCATATTAAAATTTGTTCAAAGACATGCCACTGTCGCATGTCGCAGGTCGATATTCATAAAAAATTATGTTGCGGTTAAACAAATGTTCATAGTAAAAAGGACCTCACATTGAGTCACAAATTAATTTCAGTTTTATTTAATAGATTTTGTCTATAGATTTCTCACGTCCAATTTATCTGTTACAATACATATTTGAACTTATAATGGACACAAAACTAAAACCATTCACCATATTAAAGATTATACTATTTATTGATTCGTTATCTATTTATTAGTTTGTATATTTACTGCAAAATGATAACATTTCATCGTTCATTGCGGTCATTGATTGTATATCAATCAATAATTCCGGAAATACAAAATTTTTATCAGCGCTTAACAAAATCGGATATTATTTGGACCGGATCTATAACACACTAAAGATCATATACAATTTTTTTTTTATTGCAAATCAATTACCAATTTTTTTCTTTCCTTAAATATTATATTATTTTATTTATTTTTTTTTTACAAAAAATTTCAATTTAAATTCAAATAATATTGATAAAATTAAACAAAAAAACCAAAATTCAATATAATGATATAATTTTTCCCTTATTTCATTCATTCCATTTCATCATCCACAACATCCACCCAAATCAATTGAGAGAGAATAGAAAATATATAATTTATTTATTCGTACATTTGCGTATGTATATATATTATAAAATTAATTTTCTATATAAAATAATAATTATATTAACAAAAACAAAAATCATTTCGTAAAAAGAATAATCATTCATAATAAAATATATATATAAAAAAAAATATATTAAAAACTAAAATGTTATATGAAATTTTATCGATTATTTCGTTTGTTCGTTCGTTTGTTCATTTGTGTTTTATTATTATTATTATTATTATATATGAATATTATACCGCACCAACAACAAAATTTCGAACAAAATTTATCACTCTCCGCCTATGTTTTTCTTCATTCATTTTCATGTTATTTTACCCACCGTCATTAAAAACACAAGCATCATCATCATTATCATAATCATTTTGTTATCCGACTTTGGTATTTATATATACAGAAAAAAACTTCTATTTTTATATATAGAAAATAACTATAATGCTGTAAATTATATATACATGCGAACATGAATTTAATATCATGAAAGCAAACAAAATGTTATTATCATATAGAACTGTATATAAAAATATACCAACCATCATTATATATATAAAATATCATCCATATACAAAAATCTACACATTTTCATTTCAGTATATATATATGCGCTATATAAGAGTACTATGGCAAGAACGTCGTCATGCAGCAAACAAGCACACAAGCTTGCCTGCATATACTCATATACCATATATATATATATAGGTAGGTGTATAGATATATAGAAATGTGAATATTTATATATTTATCTGTATTTTATATATTATATTATGGATGGAGTAGTATAAAAAAGATATAGAGGAATAAAAGAAAATCTTTTATATACATATATATATATATATATATTATGAATTTCCTATAATCAAATGCTATTATATATATATATACATATACATTCGTATGGTTTTTGTGTTTTTTTTGCTTCTTTTATTCACATTCAATGATGATGACGATCCATTTTATATAATATATAGCTTTTCATACATATATATATAATATATATTATAAATTTTAATATAAATTATGTACATTTTTTTTTTGTTTTTCCTATAGTATGGGTTTGAAATTTTATATATATAAATTTTATATGCCATGCCGGTTTTTACTTTACTGTTCGTTTTTGTTGTTCGCTCACATTTTATTTTATTTCTTTTTATTCTGTGTTTTTTTTTTTTTTTTTTTGTGTTTTGTTGGTATTATTAGTTCATTTTATTATACTAGTGTATAGGAGCAGCAGCAGCCGAAGCAATTTATATACAGAAGAATATTATATTGAAAAAAAAATAAAGTTTTATTTTTCTGTGATGTGTTAGCCATATACACACTGTATTCAGAAATAAATAAAAATAAAGTTATAATATACAAAAAATATAATAATAATAATAATAATATAAAATATACACTCTGCTTTGGTGTATTTCAGTTTTTATATTTCATTTTATTTCAATATAAAATTCGTTTTCTTGTATAAATTTTTGGTTTTGTTTGATCGGGGCGCGCATTTAGGAACACCACTAAAAAATTAAAAAAAAAAAACATACAGTAAATTTGTTTTTTAAATTATATTTTTACATTTCAAGTGAATAAAAATCTATAATTTATCTGTGTATAGTGTATATGTGCATAACAATTTTTTTCTAAATTTAAAAATACTTTATAAATCATCATGTTAAAGATGAAAAAAAAAATAAAAACAGTGAAAACAGAGTGAACAGAGTTTTGTGAATGATAAAAGTTTATTTAGAAATCGATAGAATAAAAAAAAAAAAAAAAATAAATAGAATGATGATGTGTGTGAATTTTTTTTTTTGCTGAGATTATAATGTACTTAAAAATAAACAAATTGCAATTATTTAGTTTTTATTAACAACATAAAAAAAGAAAAAAAATATTTCAACTAAACAACCAACCAACCAACCAACAACTCAACGTGCAATATAACTACACAACAATCAAATATGCAATTAAAAAATAATACTTGTAAAAATTTTAAATCGTATTTATTTCTTTAAATTGAATATTTATATTTTATTAATTTTGTTTTTTTTTTCTACCAAATTGAATATTTTTAAAGCGTAAAACTTATATTTTATTTTTATTTTATTTTTTTTTTGTAACACCCATAGAATTTCAACAAATTTCAAAAATAAAAACATTTAATTAATTGAAATATATTTATAGTGTAAATAATTCTTTTTTCAGTATAAATTAAAAAATAAATACAGTTTTTATTTTTTTATTTTGTGAAAGGTGTGATGAATAAAAAAATATATATATATATATTTCAATAATAAAAATGTATTTTTTCAACATATAATAATAATATATCGCGGTGTTTGTGTGCGTTTGAATGAAGTTTTTTTTTTTTTTTCGATCGTGCATTTGTGTATGTACGCGCTCGTGTATTAATTAATTTAATTAATTATAAATTTTTTTATTTAGTGAATATTTAACATAACTATTATTGTTATTTAAAAAATAAAATAATCAAGTTTTTCATTTGAAATTATTATTAAAAAATAAAAAGATTGTGGAAAAAAATAATAGATGTAAAAAATTGATTATAAAAAAAAATCTTGATAAATTTCCCGGATTTGTTTTTATTATTATTTTTTTTTTATTATTATTATTTTTCTTCAGAAATTGTATTTAACTAATACAAAAAAATTAAAATAAATTAACAACCAAATAATAAGGATTAATAATTGATTATTAGAGTTATTATTCAAAGAATTTTTCTTATACAAAATATAAACGGTAAGAGTTAGTTGTTATTGTTTTGTTTTTTTTTTGTGTGTTTCTTTTTGTTAATATATATAATTAAATTATGTTACCGAAAAGAAAATAAGAAATTAAAATTAATTTAAATATAATAAGAAAAAAATAATAAAATTATATTAAATTTATCCTCAATAAATATGTCGTCATCATATCCGATGATTCGTCTTTATTATAAATAAATAGTTGTTTATATAAAAAAAAAAAATAAATAAATAATCATTTACGGTGGTACGGTGTATAGTAGTAAAACGCATATCAGCTGATTATTATTATAATTTATTTATATTTTATTTTCTTTTTAATTACCATGTGCTTTTTATATTTTTTTTTCTATAGACATAAATAAAGCAAAAGAACCGATTTAAAATTTTTTAATTTCAGTATGAATTTGAATTGATTTTGAATTATATTTTGTGTGTGTTTTTTTTTTATATATCCAATAAAGTCTTCTTTTTTTACAAATTATTACAAATCACATCGGAATTTTTATGCGTAAAGAGATTTTATTAAGATAAAATTAGATATTATGGATTTTTTTTTGTTAAGATTCCTTAAATTTATGTTTAATTGCAATGTAGAATAGAATATTATTCAGGTTTTCGTTTAAAATATACACCAATTTTTCAAATAAATTTAAATGATTTTAAATGATTTAATTTTTCAACTCAAATGCAATATTTTAGTACTTTAACCTTAATCCCCAGGTAATAAATGACTTATTTAAATGATTTATTTCATTTAAAACCACAACCACAACATAAAATGAAAATATTCGAAAAACATATCAGGTAAAAAAACATTTTTGATCAGTGGAAGAAAAATATATTCTGAAACATTTATTATTTTATTTATGAGTCTAAATATATTTTGATCGTATTGTATATATATATACATTTGGGTTTTAAATGTCCAAAACACATGTCTACATGTGAGAAAACCGTAATAAAAAAAAGAACATAATGAATGGGAAATTATTACTATATATTGTGTTTACTATTGTTAAAATTTCAAAATACTATCAATATGCAATTTGTTTCTACCGTGTGACGTCTACCGAAAGATATTCTAAAAAAATCGAATAATAGATAATTTGAACTATGATTTTGATTTAAGGTCATGATTTTTATTTGAGAGAAAATTTCTGATTTATAATGGAATAGAAATTGATATAAAATATTTTGTGAATTATTTGGTTATACATATACTCGATCATTCAAATTGTTTTACAGCAAGCAATCGATCGGCTATACAATTTTCTATATGAATATATAAAAGATAGTATTTTCAATTGCGTTTTTTATCAAAAGGATTTTGTTTTTAGGAGAGATTCTTGATCAGAATTGATCGATTCAATTAATAAAATGGATATTGTTTGTAAAATGGAAATTTTATTTTTCTATAGATTATGCATTTTCTGTTTAATTAATTTGACCATTTTCATCACCATAATAAATCAATATTAATTCATTATCTTAAAATACAAATACGTATTTTGCGTTTTTTTTTTTTTAAAATATATAAATATAAATTTAAAAATAATAATAAAAATAAATTTTTCGCTATACAACAACCAACAATCTGGTTTTAGCGTCCAACAACAGCCTTCTGTTGTTAGTTACTTAATTTGTGGATTTTACGGTGTCGGTAATTAGCCGTACGACCAACCGCAAGCGGAATATACAACTCTGTGTTAAAATTCAGATTCGAAAAATAACCGAAAACACAAAACATATTTTATGAATTCAGTAGGATTCGAACCCACGACCCCAAAATTTCTTTAGAATTTTAGGTTGGCATTTTTAACATTTACACCACAGAGTTATAAATATAAATTTAGGTTAATTAAATCTCAATCTATATATAGATATTGAATATGTGATGGTGCATATCAATAAAATAATATCAAATATCACTGCCGGCCGATTATATGTAGATTTTATTTTTGCTTTTGCTTTTGATTTGTATATAATAAATAACATCAATAATGACAACAACAACAACAATAACCGATGATAATATAATAAACACTATAAATAAATTTATATATATATATATATATATATAGATATAAATTGTACCTATATATAAATATACAATAATAATTATTATACAATCATTTGTGAAAAAAAAAAAAAAATTATATTTATTAATGAAATAAAACCAGAAGAAGAATATAATAATGAAAAAAAAAAAATAAATAAAAAATAATACACATTGTCAATGACCTACCTCAAGTTTTAATTAATTGAGAAATCATGTGTACATAAAGAAAAAAAAAATCATCATCATTATTATTATGATTATTATTATTTTTTATATATATTCTTTTATAAATAAATGGTTATTTTTTTTTTTATTCAATATATATATATAATATATATATACGATTACGTAAACACAATTCCAATATACATATATATAATACCAAAAAAAAAAAACCAAATTGTAAATGCTCTAATTTAATTGTGTAAAAATAAAATAGTAACATCAACAACAACAACAACAACAATAACAATAAAGCAATTTTTAATATTAAATGAAAATCAAAATATGATTATAATTTTTTTTTTTGTTATTGTCTCTTGTCTTTCTTTTATACAAACAACAAAATTTGATAAATTTTATGATGGAATAATAATAAAAAAATATGTTACAATTAAATGTAAATTAAACGAAAAAAAAAAAATTGATTTATTACCTCCTCTTAAAATACACAATAATTAATTCAAAAATATTTAGTTGAATTTATAAGGTTCCAATTAACTTTAAAACCCATTTAATAGATATCCAAAAGGATATCTATAGAAATTTACCTGACTGATATGAATCATTTTTATGTGTATAGTGAATTTTTTAACAATTTCAGAATTGTCAGTAATTTATATTTTATCATTTGCTGTTCCTTAAAATCTTATATTACGATTGGTTTTTTTTTATAGTATTTGATTCACTTGTACCCATTTTCCTGTTAGAATTCCCCCTTATCCAAAAAAATTCTTTCAAATTCAAATCACAAAACGCATTTCCAAACATTGAAAAATCTAATACAAAACTTTTAATCCTTCTGATTGTATTTTAAAAATTTTCAATCAAATAAATGTCTACCCGCATTTTTTTAATTACATTTTATATATTCATATAAACGATATACCCAAAATTATTTATCTAAAAAGCATACATTTATCATCTACGTATATACGTAACGTACCGTATATAAAACAAGAAATATAATGATGACGAATAGATAATATAGAATATATATATATATTAGATAATTTTCATTTTCCCTTTCAAATTTTCCTATGTATCCCTTTTTATAACATATACATGATTTTTCATTTTATGTATAAATATATGAGTAGTAAAATTATTATAGTAAAGGTACCATATTAATAACAATAATGATCCGTATTATTATTATTATTATTATTTATTTATAGATATTGTTTTGTATATATGTTTGTTTAAAATTTTATAAACGAATTTCGCCCTATACACAATCACCTCTCTTCATATATACACACGTTACAACCACCCATATATGTATATGACATTCACCATGTTTGCCTAATAGTCCTAAATTTTCATTCATTCATTTATTCATTTACTTATTTATCATCCTTATCCCTTTATCATCTACCATATATAATATATATTTTTGATCCTACATTACAATGAATTTAAAATTTAAACTGATGATGGATACAAAAAAGTGAATTGGTTTTTCAATTTTAAAGGAATTGAATAACTTGGGATTTTTATATACGAACAAAATATACTTTCTCTTTTTTAAATTTTTTTTAATTATTTAGAATGGAATGTCATTCTTATATTATAGAATATATCTATCTAAAACTAAAATAAACTACAAAAAACATATTCATTTGGATTGAGATTTTATATGTGATATTCTTCTCTGCTGCTGAAATTACCATTAGCAAAAATTATATTAAAATATTTACTCTCATTAATAAAAAAAATAAAGATTTTATATATTCCAAAAACGGATATGTATATACCAAATATAGAACAGGAATGATAAACATGCGTATGTTTTGGTTTGGTCGACGTTCATCAATCTTTAATATACACATCATTTTTTTTTTTTTTTTTTTGATGTATTTTATAAAGGGATGATTTTTTTTTCGGGTTGATTTATTAAATTTAAATTTTGTACAAGTAGAGATAAAAACAAAAAAAATGTAAATTTATTTTTTATTTAAAAGAATAAAATCATTTCTATATGGGGGAGGGTGATATTTTTAAAAAAAAATAAATAAATAGAAAAAGTAAATGTAATTTAAAAAAAAAAAAACCATTTTCACTTGAAAATTTATCAACAACTATTTTGTATACATTATAAATATATGTGTATGTGTTGTACATTACAAAATTCTATACACGTTTTACTAAATATATATATATATGTATATTCACAATATCATCATCATACCCCAATCCTATCTATATATATATATATAAATATATATCGCCACCATATCAAACAAAACTATACAATTTTGTTATAATAAACTGCGACTTTGAAATATGCCCCAGAATGAAATTGAAAGTTTTTCGTCTGCTTTTATTATACACCATGGTTCAAATATACTCTTTGTATATTTTATATATAATAAATAAATATACATCATATAAACTTGTATATATATATATATATATAAATAATAAATATATATATATATAGATGGATGGATATATTTATACTTAAAATGTATGTACACAAAATGTATGTGAATATATTTTATAAAGTTATAATACCATATATATACAGATGACAGAAAAATTGATGTTAGATTCAAAATTAGATAATGTAAAACAACTTTGATATTAAAATTTTACATTTATGTTATGGGTTTATAAAAATTCAGACGTTAAGCCGACTAAAGGTAATCGAATTCTGTCCGAAGGACCCGAAGAACTCGAAGGAAAAACTCAATCAAAAGATTTCCTAATCAAGAATACGATGTAATGTAATACGATGTAACATAAATATCGATGTAATTCCACCGAAAAACTTGATGAAAATTGAATAAATATTTCCAAATATTTAAATTCAATTTTGTTTTTCTTTTTTTTTTTTTTTTTAAAAAAACTACCCTTCTCGTTTCTGTATAGCTTTAAAATACATCAGTTCAGTGTATACACATATATTTATATTGAATACATTGTATATATGTACGTACACACGTTTTTCAGAAATTCAGATGAGGCTTTTATATATATATATTTTAACATATAAAATCTATATAGATTTTATAAATATCCTTATATGTACCGTATGAGTATATGGAAAATATGTGTATGAGGATATGAATAAAATGGGGGGTGGAAATCCAAAAGGTGGAATGAATATAAAATAATATATGTAAAATGTATGTATATACGTAAATATGTGTATTATAGTTATATAGAAAATGATGGTTTCAAAACGACGATAACGTTTTTGTGAGCATTATTGTGCGGTATAGTTTTTGAATGTTACACATATACAGAACGTAGGTGGTATTTTGGTATATATATTGTTATATATGATGAGCATATGTTAGATTGGTGGTTGATGGATTTTTGTTTCATTTGTCCTTGATAAATAAACGTGTTCTATGAATGGGTATATATTATTTATATATTTTATTTGTATATATATATATATATTCGACAATATATATAAGACTATTTATATATGTAAAAACAAAAAATAAAAAGGTTAAATATCAAACTGATTGTGAGTATAACATCAATAGTAAAATGTTATAATTTTATATAAAACGTATTCCTAAAAGCAAAACTTAAACAGGAAATTATCTATGTCATAAAATTTTTGTTTTAAATACCATTTGGAAATTATATGAAATAAGATTTTTTTTTTTATACCATATATAAGGTATGAAAATCTATATTGATTTCTTTAACAAATTTTCTATATACAATCTACTATGGCTTTCATGAGTTCATTCACCTGAATTGGATTGGATATTTAGGTGTAAAAGTGTGAATTTTTTTCACAGAGTTTATTTTCATATTATAATGTCATTGATTTTTATGTCGATAACAGACTTTACCTACAGTACTTTAAATAATTTATATTTAAAGTTCTTATTATAATAATTGCAGTCTTTATTGTTAAATTTCTAATACTTTATGAATTATTTGATATAATATATTTAATTTTATCTATATGCTTATGTTAAAAATTCATAAATATATTGTTATAAATATTATTAAACAAATCAATTAATTAATTTTTTTCTTTTATTCTTTTATTCTTTTAGGTAAGTCAAAAAAAGAATTCATCTAAAAAAAATTCAATTACTGCTAATTTTATGCCGACAGCTAAATCTATTTTGGTAATTATTAATAATATTGTTTTCAAAAATATTTCATTTACACAAAAATTATTGTTCTGTCGATCAAAATATTACGTCTATCTATTTTTTTTTTGCATGATCTATATAGCCATTTAGCGATGATCAATCTAATTCTATAATGAATATAATCAATATATATACTTTCAATTTCTTCTATTTTCACACAAACAGTTCTGTTAAATATGATTAATATTTAATATATATATATTCAAGTAATCATTTCTACATTAAAATTTCTATGAATTTAAATTTGTAGTTATTTGCAAAACTTTACTTTTTAAATATCCTTTATAATCTACAAAATAAACTACATTCATAATTATATATTGAGAATAATAAAATAAACATAATAATATTTATAATGAATAACACAATCAGCTGATTGATTGTATAAAACAAAAAAATGTAAATAACAAAAAAAAATTGAAAAAACAAAAACATTTCAGAATCATATAAATAATTTATTATTGATATTATATTATATATAGATATATATATTATTATTTGTGTATCGTGAGTTGGTGTTGGTATTTGTTATTTTTATAATAATATAGTGGCGATGATGACGATATATTATTTTATTTATTTTTTTTTCTTCTTTAAATGATGATGACATTAATTATTTCACTATATAGCTATATATAATAAAATATACATTATATAAAATAAAATTAAATACAACAACCCAAATGTTTTGTATATATGTTTGTTTCTCTATACATGATATTTATCTAATATACATACATTTTCCTATATACGTGTATCTATATAGTGAAAAAAAAAAATAAAACAACCACTTTTATTTCCTATATATATATGATTTGAATCTAATACGACAATATAGATTTTTTTTATATTTGATTTCACAAACGAATATATAAATAAAATATTTATATTTATACTTCAATAATATAATATTGAATTGATTTTATAAAATTTATATGAAATATATAGAAATCTATAAATATATAAACAAGAATTTTCCAGACAATTCAATATATTAATTAATTGAAAAACAAAAAAAACCAAAATACCGATATATGTATAATAACTCTAAATGTAAAAATATATGGGTATATTTATTTCATAAAATATAGAAATTGAATATAAATAATGAATTAAAAAATTTATAAATATTTATTTTCTATATATAAATGGTAGTATGTATATAAAACAATGATATTATTGTATATAGACACATTTTTTCACATTCATTTATAATGACGACACATTCATTATATTGCGTATGAAAAACTAAAATTTTACTTGATAAATAATTTATTTATTTATATATATAATGTTATGTATTATTTTATCACCAACCAACTACCATACATTCAAATTACTCATTACATTACATATTATATGAAATATATAAACAACTCCTAAATAGTATTTATATAAATATTTAAAAATAACAAAAATTCAAATACAAATATATATTTAATATGCGTAATTTTTTTCATCTTTTTTGTGGCTAATTGTGTATAAAATAAAACAAATGTATTTGAATGTTTATTGGAACATATATTCTATAGACTGACGACTATAATAAAGTAATTGAAAATAATAGTAATAATAGTAAAAGCTAATTATTTAATGACGAAACATATTTTGTTTTTTTATCAATAAGAAATTATAATAATTTATTTAGTTCATTGATTGATCAAATCCATTGAATTATTATTATTATTATTAAATATCTCGTTTTTTTTTGTGGTGATGATGAACAAAATATTGTTAAGAATGAAAATATATTAAGTATTTTAATGATTAAATACACCTTATCACTTTACAATCTATGTATCTAACTACCTTTATAAAACAATGTGTCTTGCTTTTCCACTTAAGTGACTGGGGCTGTTCTAAAACGTATTTTGTAAAATTTGGTCAAACCCAAAAAAAAAGCGACATAACGAGGAGTTTCCAAATGTTTAATAAAAATAAAATCTTTAATTTGTTTGGTTAATTAATGTGGTGTCGATGATGTTGACGATTTTACAAATTCGTGGGAATATGAAAGTTATATTGGAAAAAAATGTATACAAAAGAATAATAAACTTATAATAAATAATATTAAAAACAAGATCAAATCGGATGGTAGATTACATATTACAACAATTTCTTTCATATAACTTTTAAAATATTCATATATACATTTTATTTATTATAAAAGTTCATTGACCGTGCATTGATCATCATCAATATCATCATAATCATCCATTACCACCTGTATGTGTATTATATATTTTATCATATATCTCTTTTCGATCTTTGGACATTCAATTATAAACTAACAAATAACTGTATTATTTGTATATGCGATTTAACGTCGTCGTCGTCGATTTATATATTGAAAGAAATAACAAAGAAATAAAAAAAAACCAAATTAGATATAAAAAAAAGGTGTATTATTATATTATATATATATATATATATATACTAAACATATATATAAAATTATAATGTAAAAAAAAATAAGTATATAAATCTACAGCCAAAGGACAAGAAAATATATATAAAAAAAATATACAATAAACTTTAGCATTTAGACTTTATAGTATATAAAAAACGTTTTGTATATATATATATAAAATACTAATAATCAACAAAATACAACATTTATATAGATATAGTAAGACACACAACATAAATGTAAGAATATAAAATTGAAGAAATTAAGCAAAATTGCATGTATTATTAAGCATTTTTAATACCACTGTTTAATCACAAAATATAAAATTTCTATATGAAATATATTAATTAAATACCTAATTTGTCACATTGCTATTTAAATGTGTAACCAAATTAATGTGTAATAAGAAAAAAAAGAAAAGGGACCAGACTCGTCGCGATAATGACGATTATTCATTATTATATACTATACTTCATAATAAATTTTCTGTGTGTAATTTTTATTCTAATCACATTATTACAATGAACATTAAATTCACTGAAATGATGACGTATATAATTCGTATGGTGATTCAATCGGTCAGTAGAGTAAAACCGCCAAATAACAACAAACTTAATAATGATATATATATATATATATATATCAATATAAGGAAATATATTAAATATCTACACATATATATATATATATATGTAGTATTCCGTTATCGTATAATTCTGATATATAAATACTCACTCTATATACATATATAAATATATCAACTTTAAAATGCAACACAAGAAAACTGAAATGAAAAGAAGAAATAAAGAAAAACGAACCAATAAAATGCTTTTAATCAAAATTGAATTTAGTATATATTTAACTAAAAAAACCAGTTCATTATTTTACAAACTATTTTGGTTTTAAATTATATTTCGTTTTTGAATTTTTCATCTTAAATTTTTACATTCTCCATATGTGAAAATATTATGTGACATTCAATGAGAGGAAATAAAATGAAATTTATGAAAGTTCATATTAATAAAGTGAAATGATATATCTATATAAACCATAAATTTATAATGTATATTCCTCTTTTATTTTGATTGTACAATTCTTTCTTAATGTGCAATTGTTCTTCAATCAAAAAAAAAACACACAACGAAATTGATTTACTTTTGCTGCCATATTACGATTTTATTCTATTATCCAAAAAAAAAAAAAGTTGGTATACCGAAAACAGCAAAACATATAAAAACAACAATCGAAAATATATAATTCTTCTTATCATCATATATAGTTTATAATAATGAAAAATATTGTATTACCAAAATAAAAAAAACAAAAATATTAAAACTTCACATATAAAATATATTATTTTTTATTTATACGAATATATTTTTGAACAAAACAAAATTATTTTGGTACATGCAACAATAATATACGAATGTGATAAGCGATATAATGACACATAAAATATATTAATAATATTTAGATAACACAAAACAAACACACACACACATAAATATACAAGAAATAAATATAAAAAAAAATGTCATCATCGTCGTCATCATCATCATCAATATAATGATGCATGCGAACATTTTTATAAATACAATATCACACATTTATAGGATTGATAAGCAAAAATAAATTAAATTTTTTTGGTAAATTTATGATTTTTTTTTTGGTAGATAGAATATTATTTATGTATAATTCAATAGAATCGATTTTAGGGTATGTATTCTAGTATTCTAGACGTATGTATTCTAGACTTTAGAGTATTGAGAATATTGATCAATATGTTTTCTATAATCCCAAAGGTCAATCACAACTGAACAAATAAGAAATATCCTGATCCTGATTATGATGTATTATATTGTATATAGTATTGTATTCTAAAAGTCTAAACTCTAGACAGACATTTTTCTATTGAAAATTCACGCATTCAATTACCATTTCTAAAACTTCTTGTTCTATAATTAATTCCTTATTGATGTTCCTACTCCGTATATCATACACGGTGCGACAATTAATATTCCGGACTGGTCCTATAGAAAATACATTAAAAACACGATTTTTGAAATTATTTTTTTTTATTTATTCAAAATTTATTCTCCTCCTGATTGAATACAATTGTTACATCGATTTAATAATGATTCAAATATCCGGTTTCAATATCCTCAAAAAAACATCCTTTCAATTTCATTTTGAGTTTTGGGAACAAGGAGAAGTCTCATGGTGCTAAATCAGGTAGACGAATACGATGGATGATTTAACACACACAGACTTGATTTCAAGCCAAAAATTGACGAACAATAAGTAAAGTGTGACTTTGTGCATTATCGTGTAACAAACACCAACTATCTGATTTACGATATTCTGGTCGAATACCACGAATCCTACCCATCAAACGCTTCATAACTTCAATAAAAATATGCGCCACTGACTGCAGTTTGACCAGTTGAAACGAATTCTTTATGGATAATTTCCTTGCTACCGAAGATTTTTACATGGCATTGTCTTGATTTTCGATGGAATTTTTTTTGTTTTTTTTTTTAGCCTACGTTTTAGCCAGCCACGAAACATTTATACCACTCAAAAACTTGTGTTCTACCCATACAATTATCGTCATTAACGTGCTGCATCGATTTGAACGTTTCTGTTTGCAGATTTACCAAGCTTTGCTTTGCGACTGCTCTTTATTCCATGTTAAAATTTCTACTTCAACTAAATAAATATTGTTGTTTCACAAGAAATGTCTTAACTTTTTTTATTTGTCAATCAAATGCAATGCAATGAAATTTTTACAGACGATAGAGAAAATATCAAGCTTCAAAACGCTTGTTCGATCACACATAGATCGTCCCACCACTATGGTTATTGAGATATATGATTTGAGTAATTCGGAATATTAATTGTCGCACTGTGTATATAAACCAGAGAAAATGATCTTTAAACAGTTTCACTATAATAATGTGAATGTTTGACGAATATTTCATATAAAATAATAGACGACGTTGACTTTTAATTTGTTTCAATTAATTAAAATATATATCCCGTTGAATGATCAATAAAAATATGATGAATATTTTTTCTATATTTTAAATGGAAATTCCTACAAAAAAAAATAAAATAAAAGTTAGATAAAATTATAACAACCCCCCCCATAATTATTTCAAGTATTTTCATTAAAAATAGATAAATTTGCATAAAATATATTCAACCTTTGAAATGAGATATATAAAAAGAATTTTTTTTTATATATATAAGCACTTTAAAGCAGTATATAAATTTAAAGAATATCAATATATTTAAATAGGATTGTTTTTTTTTTTTTTGATTTTTGTTAGTTTAAAAATCAGCTGATTGAGAGTTTATTCTTTTTTCATATTTTGTATAAAAAATATTTTCTTCTTATATGTAAAATACTTTTTGAATGAATCACTAATAATATACAAATACAATATACATATACCATGTTTTAAAGAAATGTTTTTTTTGTATATAAAATGGTAAAAATTCAATGCCGTCATGTCTGCATAACAACAATATACAATAAAAAAAAAAAAAAAAAAACCAGCAGCCAACATAACTTTACATATAATCATCCATCCTCATCATCGTCATCATGAACACTTTCCGCCGCAGTGTGTAGTATTCAATAAGATTTAAATGATATCATATAAGATTCAATAAGAAGATGTTATGCATGTTTTGTTTATTATTACCATTACACATCACTGATCTATATTTATATATATATATATTGACTTGGTGTAAATAAAGTGTATTTTTTTTTTTTATGACTTTTATGATATGAATTTATATATCTATATATCATCATATATATATAATAAATTTTAGATTTTATTTTAAACAAATTTACGCAGATAAAAACTTAGAAAAAAAAAAATAACATGCTTCTTCTGTTTTTTTTTTTTTATTTCATTCTATATATATTAAAAAAAAATATGCATTAATAACACACACAAAAAAAAAAAAAAAGTACATAAACGCAAAATACATGAAAAATAAAATTTAAAATTTTTTGTATACTTTTAGTAGTAAGTTAGATGTTCTTGAACTTGATTTTATTTTATTTTATTTTTTTTTCATCTACAATTTATTTATATTTTTTTCAATGACTTATTAATATATAGATATCATCATGTATTTTATTTATATATTATATTGTATGATATAACCAAAACTTTATTTTATATGTAATTAAATGTCTTTTTTTCTTTTTTTTTAATTTATATGGATTTCGATATGGCGTTGTCCAATTTTTATCATACTCGTCATACTCTATTAATATCATCGTACCAATTTTTTTTGTTTACATTTTTTTTTATTATTATTTATATTAAAATGATTTATAAAATGTATTTTTTTTTTTAAGTTTAAAATCATATGGTTTTTTTATTTTTCTATATGCAAAATCGATCACTTTTTTTTTTATATGAAGAATTTTTGTCTATAATAACAAAATGAAAAATTGTCTGTGCCTGTGTATATTCAACTACTATAAATTAATTTATTTTAAATTTGAATGGCAAGGTTTTATTTTTAATTATAAATTTAACAAAAAAAAATAATATGTATTTTACTTGATGTGTGTTTAAAAATTGAAATGAAAATGAAATTATTCTTTTTTTTTTGTATATAAAAAACAAAAAAATCATCTTATCATAATTTGTATAATATAAGAGATTTTATTATACTATTTATTTTGGATCGTCGTCTAATGTATTACGATGTTATAATATATTATAATATACAATGTCTGATTATTTAAAACCATTTTTAGAGTTATTATACATTTAATAAAAAAAAAAAAGAAAAAAAAAAGTTGTTTTTATTCTATATATTTATTTATTTATATCTCTATATCTATACTTTATATATATATAACAAATTTTTTATTTGTATAA
The DNA here is from genome assembly GCA_958336335.1 of Dilophus febrilis. Classification (NCBI taxonomy): domain Eukaryota; kingdom Metazoa; phylum Arthropoda; class Insecta; order Diptera; family Bibionidae; genus Dilophus; species Dilophus febrilis. Next base: position 5,625,095 of record OY284470.1, on the reverse strand, counting down.
TGTTTTTTTTTTCTCATATATACTACCTTTTATACGATAATTTATATTTAGATTTTCATTCATAAAAAAAAAAATTTTAATTTTTTTTTTATTTTATTTTACTATATATAATTACCTATGCGCGTTATAAATGGCATATTATAAATGCTTATTATTATTATTTTATAAATGATTCATTCATTTATTTTTATCATCGTATTTTATAGAGTTGTTTTACTATTTAATATACATATATATATATATGTATAAATTCATTCATTATTTTTTGTTTTTATAATCAACATTTTTATATAAACACATCTTTCTTTAAATGAAGAATATTTATATATATTTTCTTATTCTTAATTTTCTTAATCGTTTACATAATTTTGGTTGAATCAATTACTAACTTACATTTCATATACATAGAAATCAATTTAATCCAATACACATAATTTTTTAATGACGTTCAGCTATCACTTTATCAGAAAGAAATTGCTAATGCTTATAGAAATCTCTAGCACTAATATTTAAACAACAAAAAATCACCTATAAATCATGTCTGTGGTATAACTCTGTGGTATAAATGTTAAAAATGCCAACCTAAAATTCTAACGGAATTTTGGGGTCGTGGGTTCGAATCCTACTGAATGCATAAAATATGTTTTGTGTTTTCGGTTATTTTTCGAATCTGAATTTTAACACAGAGTTGTATTTTCCGCTTGCGGTTGGTCGTACGGCTAATTACCTACACCGTAAAAGCCACAAATTAAGAAACTAACAACAGAAGGCTGTTGTTGGACGCTAAAACCAGATTATTGGTTGTATAGCGAAAAATTTATTTTTTTTATTTATTAAATCATGTCTTTGTCCGTAACTACAAAGGTTCTGCTGTAATGAAATTTCTTCAATGTCTATAGATCTATTTAGAATTTTCTATTTAATAAGATAACAGTATTTTAATTAAAATGTTCTAATAATCCACGAATTTGATTTAATTTTATTTACATAAACATTTTTTCTTTAGGTGTTCGATCGAACACGGTTTCAATTCAAGAAATGCCCAAGTAATTGGTATTAATAATTTTATAAATCTACAATATATGGAAACAAACAAAAACAGTGAATTAAATTTTCTATTCTATAGAAGTAAGAAGTTCTATAATGCGGATATAAATCATTGAACTCTCATATGAACTCTTTTAAGAGTTAAAATACTGAAAATAAAAATAATTAAAAAATGTATCTAACATACAGCGGAATAGTAAAAAATAATTAAAAATTTAGTTGTATTTTTTTTTTATTATTTCATTTTTATCTATTAATAATAATAATAATAATGATAATAATAATAATCATGTTATTTATATTTCTACGTTATTCAATTACTTATCAATTAATCACATTTTTTTTTTTTTTTTACAAATTTGATAAACTAGCAATTTTTTTCCTATACTATATAAATTTATTTATATGTTATGATTGAAAGGGGGGTTTTGAAAAATTAATTTTTATAAAATAAAAATATCTATAACAAATACACATTTATATTTGTTATCACAGAATAAATATATTTATATATCTTTGATAATATTTTTATTTATTTTATTTTTTTTGCATGATTAAAGAAAATTGTTAATAAAAACAATGTCGTATAGTCGTAGATATATAGAAATAGTCAATATAATCATTCATTTATCAAAAAAATGAATCTAAATTAATTAAAATGAACTGGATGGGGTTTGAAAATGTAAAAGAAATACAGGGAACAGGAAGTTTAAAAAAAAAAAGCCTGTAGAACTTCATTGAAATGATTAGATTCTAATTCATGATGATTTTTATATATTATTTCTATTTAAAATTATCGGACATATTTCTCATGTAAAATTTATAATAAAAAAAAAAAAAATGTTTATATACAAAAAAAAACAGAAAAAAAGAAAAACTCTTATTTTCTGTTTTGATTTTCACAAATAGAATGTCTATACTTTTTTTTTTTTTTGTGTTTTTTATTGCTTTATACTTTATGTATATATACATATCCACACAAATCTATTAATAATTAAATATATATATAATTATTTCTGTATGTATGTACAGTTTATACTAATAATAAAATAATAAATGATTCCACATATTCGTTCATTCATTAATTCGTATATATACATATAATTGTTATAAATCTTTGTACTATTTTAATATACTCTTTTTTATAAATGTTTTATATATATATATATGTACATTTTGTGTATATATAAAATATTTATATATATGCATATGATGATGATATATAAATATATATATATTTACTGATTAAATATACATATATAAATATATAAAATTAGGTTACGCATAAAAGCGTGATATTATATTTTTCCTCTTTGTCAAGGTCGTTGAACGTAGTAAAATTTATATGGTTTATATATATATATATATATATATATATAAATTTATAATGTATACAAAAAAAACCCATTTATTATTGTTTATTAAAATGTTGTGTATTTTTTCTTAATGGTTTTTTATTTTTCATTATATATATATATATAGTATAAAACATATATATTATAATATCAAAAGACATACAAACGCAAACATTTATATAAATTTACTATATAATACAAAAAAAAATATATATATATATTATACTATATACTATATACTATAACATATATGTAAAAATTAATGTATATCAGAAAATCGTATTAATTTTTTTTTCGTTTAATATATATGGTTATTTATCGTAATTCTTTTCTCTCGTCTATCACATGCATTTTCTAATAATAATAATAACAATATCTATATGTCTATATAAATTTGAAATAAATTTTTATGTGTGTCATGGGGTGATGATGTAAACGAGAAATTCTATATCTATATCTATATACTAGCGCTATATATTATATTAATATATAATCGGTTGCTATTATTACTATTATTATACTAAATATATATATATATATATATTGTTGTAGAGGTTAATAACTTTTATAATTCTTTATTGTTGTTTACTTTTTTTTAATTTTTTTTGTTATGTCCTCTCCTAATATACAAATTACAAATATGTCTATAATATACATATACAAACAAAACAAAACAAAAAACATATGATCAATTTTGTATTACAAGTGCATTTCCAATGTGCATATATATATATAGAATAATATAATATAATTTAATAATCATTATTATTTCGTTATATATAGAATAATTTTGTATATATTTTATTCAAATCATTTTGTTATGTATTATTTATTATAAATATAATCTGTATACATTGAAATTGTTTTAAGTTATTCATATGGATTATTTAATTCAATTGCATGGATTTCAAATGAATTCATGAACAGGAAACAAATAAATGTTTATACGATGGAAATTAATGAAAATCAGAAGGGGATTTTCATTAATTTCCATCGTATATTTACATAAGAATTGTCAAGAATTGATGAAAAGAAAAAAATAGCTTTCATAAAAAAAATTCCTTAAAACAACATTTCATTGAAAAATCTCTAAACAGAAAATGTATATGTTCTATATTGCATAAATCTTAATCTAAAATTTACTAAAAAAATTTTACCTGTAAAACAAGAAGAAAAAAAAACAGTTTATCAATTTATATAACAAAAAGTCCAACAGATCGTTAAGAAATTATAAAAAATATAACAATTTTTTCAAAAACTCTTATAAATATATGTTAAAATGATTGTTATTTTGTATATATTTCTATAATTCTACAAATCAACAAGTTAATAATCAAATACATAGATAACTAATTAAATATAAATTCAACAGAACAAAATATAAATGTCCTTATTTTTGTGGTGTTGCTAAATATAACATAAATATATACATTCAGACCCCACAAACATTTCTTATCGCTGGTAGTACTGCAGACGATTCGCCTAGGCGATAAATTTATCGCCAAAGATATCGCATTTTTATCGCGTACGTTACTCCTTACGTATAGAGAATGGGACTCTTCCCTCTTCGATACATCTGGAAGATAAATTGACGATATCGCGAGGAAGATAAATTGGCGATACAAATGCGATATCGCCAGGAAGATAAATTGGGGATACTAATGCGATATATAGATTAGAATATTCTAAAGGAATATCAATGGAAGCTCAATGCTGTGAAGTCCTGTGAAAGCTCAATCCTGAAAATTATAAAAATTAAAAATTGTTAATATTTCTTCTTTATTCATTCGCTGTTCCATTTAAACTGTTATAATTTAATTTTATACTTAATTATTTACATACTTATCGCGAGGAAGACAAAAAGACGATATATTTATCGCGGATTTATCATCAAGAAGATAGGCAAGCAATAAATAATAATATATTATTGTCATTTTATGGGCTGGAAGAGAAATAGAAGATAAATGTGGCTCTGTATTTTCTTTTTATCGTCAAAGCGTATCGCCATCGTATCGCATTTTTATCTTCCGTACAATATCGCTCAACTGTTAAAACAACGATAAATTGGCGATATAAATAACTTCTTTTTATCTTCCTCGCGATATCGCCGCGATATCGTATCGCCGATTTATCTTCCAAATGTTTGCGGGGGAATAATGCAATATGTATTCCAAATGTAATAATATATATATATATAAAATTGTCTATATATATATATACTTAATTGCAAATATATAATTTTACACTTTCAATTTTTGTTTTAATGCCGCATTTTTATACTTTTAATAAGTGTATACAATTAAAATTTAAAAGCAAATGATCTAAAAAAACAAAAATAAAAATAGCAAAACAAATAATTGATGTAATAAAAACATTTATACTATATAATTAATTCAAAATAAAAAAACAAAAACTATATATAAACACTTTTTTTTACTTCTGAATACACTTTACCAATTGCAATCGAAAGGTTATTTTTTTAATGCATTTTATTGCATACATTAATATATATAAATACATAAATACAATATAATTAATGTATGTATATATAGTCATTCATATATATGCATCATCATGAATATATGCTAAAATATAAATATATAGTTAAAGCAATTAAATTGAAAATTTTACACATATTTCAGTTATATTATATTAGTATAAAACCAAAGAGCATTTTAGAAGAGTAGCAGCAACGTAATAATATAAAAAATTAAAAAAAAAAACACACAACAGGTGTTTTTATTACGAAAAATAAATAAATGTATTTGAATTGAAATAATATTTAAAAAATGTATTTATTTATTATTTTTTTCATATTGCATTAGAGAAAAAAAAACACGAAAACCACTCAATTATATATTATTAAAGGTATTATATTTTTATACCTATATACCAACCATATAAAGCAAAATTAACAAACAAAAACGATTTTTATAATAATTTTTTTTTTATTATGATATATAATGATTATCACGAACTATATATTTAATATATTCTTTATAAAAAAAAATAAATGTAAAAATATATAGGGGTAGAAATGATCCAGTCCCTTTCCATCCCGTATATAATTTAATATTTACCTTTTTATGTATAGGTAAAAAAATATTAATAAAACCGCTTCAAATAATGCATCTGTCGGCTTTAGTAAAAAAGTATAAAAACGATATAAAACATACTCAAAATTAAAGGTGTTTTTTTCAATGAGACGACGAAATTTAAGCATTAATAAATACTGTAATATAAAAATAAATTTTATTTTTACCTTTTTTTGGGTGTGTGTGTTCTATTTTCTGAATTTTCACAACATTCCCCAACACATTTTTTTTTGTTTACTTAATGCACACGTAGAAAAATACAAAAAGGAAAAAAACAAAATTAATTTTAATGTAAAAAAACATTCCCATATCCTTTTGTGTGTGTGTGTGTGTGTGTATGCAAAGAGAAACAGGAATTTTGATTAATCATACCTTTAAATGTATAAAAAAAAAGAAACATTTATTTGTTTTGTAATGTAAAAAGGAAACGTAAAGGTAAATTCACATAAAATATATCTGAATTAAAATTTATATAAAAAATAATTCCCCTGATCTTGTGATAATGGATGATAAAGAGATGAAATCGTTTTGAAAGTTTTGTGAAACATTTTTTTTTAATGAGAATTAATAAAAGAATTAATAAAAGAAAAGAATAAAAATTCTATAGTGTAACAATATACAGAATATGCTTTACTATATATATATAAATAGAATCTTACCCTTATGTGACATATTTGTTTCCAACCAAGAATTATATCTAACAATTTAATATTAATTGTAATGTTTGTGTTCATTGGTTTTTGTTATCATAAAAATAAGATTCAGGTCTATGAAATATCAAAAGAAAAAAACGAAATCTTAAATTGTATAAAAAAATAATTTATCATTTCATATCTAGACCTTTTTTTTTTTTTTAGATCAAAACTTGCCCGCAAATCTTCTCTAGAATATTTTTATTATTATTAGTAGTTTTTTTTTTAAATTCCTGCTGAAAGAGATTATAAATGTATATGATATGCTTTATTAAAAGAAAAACCCCATAATAAAGTAACAATCTGTAAAAATTATTTTAAAATTATTTTAAATATTGTACAAAATCTTTTTTCTTTCTACACAAAACTTTATTTTTAGGTACATTTGTCCAATTATTTTAAGGTTATTTTTTATCTATTATATTCCTTAGAATAGAATATTTACAAAGGACAAAGATCCTCTTTTTCCAACAATACAATTATTATCATTGATATTGACTAATGATTGTAATATATATCTATATATACATTTTTGTAATGATTATAATTTTTACACACAATCTCACAGAATTCCTGATAATAAAGAAATTATTTAGGGGTGTATATGTATAATATGATCTTTATTTATACTATTTGCTCACATAAATACTAGAAAAGATCTTCTTTTTTTTTTCAGGTATATAAATATATTTTTTTTTTATCCATACAAAAATAAATATTCTTATATTCTCGCTTGTGTATGGTATTTCATAAAATGTTATCCCTAAAAAAAAATTAAATAAATAAATATCCTGGTATTTCTTTTGATATAAATGTTTAAGAATTTAAAAAAAAAAAAAAAATATAATGGAAAATTTATCCATTGAATGTTTTTTTTTTTTTTTTTTTGGTTTCGGTTTGTAAATGGTGATATGGGGAATAGATATGCGAGAATAAAGAATTAAAGGAAATTTAACTAAACATTTTTTCGTATTCTAATATGAATATTTAAATATATTTTTCGTATAGGTATATGACAGTATATAAATATATTTAAATGACCATTTGGTCTGGAATGTATTATAGTAACGGTACATGTAGTGGACAAATGATGAAATCTCATAATGTATATTTTTGACCAAAAATAATAAATAAAAAATTAAAAAAATTAAATGTACAGAATATACAGAAAGAATATAGAAGTGAATAGAAGAAGCAGATTTTATTTTAAAATTATATACCTGCTGTGCGAGAGATTTGCTTATTATTTATTTATTTTCAATATAAATGTGTGAAATATATTAAATATATTAATGGTATATAATTTCTATATGTTATTCAATGTGTAAGGGTCATTTCTATAAAATGTATGATGACAAAATAGAAAAATTCATTATAACTTAACACACTTAAATAAAAATTATGACTATTTTTCTGTCTTATATATGAAAAAAATTATCAATATCTCATTTATCTCCATTTATCGCATCCCGAATAAGTAAAAACATTGAAATCACAATAGAATTTCTGTAGAAAATTTAATCTTAAAGTGTTTCTTAAGTTATTCTTAATATTCTTAAGAAAATTTTGAAGAATGTAAGTAACTGAGGCAAAATATTTAACTTTATATTGGATATCTACGGTCATATCGAAAATATATACTGAATTATATCATCAGATTTTGCTGATTTCTATAATGAGAATAACAAAATTTCTTTTCAATATCATAACATCTTAATTTATATAATAAAAATATTAATAAAAAAGTATTATTTTTTCTCTTTTCAGGTGAGTTAAATTTCAATTAATAAATATATCGATATAAATAAATGAATGTGGGTAAGCTTTTTTTTTTTTTGTAATTATATTGTATAATTTAATCGAAAACTATTCTATTTAAAGACCATTTTTCGATAAAAAATCTTGATGTTTTTAAAGGAATTTAAGATGTTATAATATAAATATATATTTTTTGTATATACAATATACATATTTTTGGAAAAATAATCAAAGTTCATTGTCGCGCGCCGCATCCGTCATATGGGAATATTTAAAAAAAAAAAACATAAGAAATTATTAAATAATTCATTAATTTCACACCTGTTTTTTTTGGTGTTATTTTAATGAATGTAAATATTTATTTTACTAAAAAATTTTTCGTATATACGAAATAAATATCATGATCTGATGATGAATTCTGAATTTTTTATTTTTAAAATTAATATACTAGCTATATACTGACTGACTGGCATTAAAATAAATATTTTATACGTAAAAATTTTAAACTTTTACTTATAATAATTATATATTATTATTTTTTTTATATTGTATTTAATTAATAATTTTTTTTAAAATCATTGTGCATTGCGTAATAATCATAATTTTATTCATCGTTCGTTTTTAATCCTCTTTTAAACAAATCTATGGTTTATTTATTTTATAATTTAATTTCATTTTATTTGCATATTATTTAAAAAAAAAACGATAAAACAATTGTATTATAATAAAAATAAAAATGTGTCTTGTCTGCGGTGGGTGTTTATATACTGTATTTTTTTTTTTCAATGGTAATGAAATATTCGTCGTGGTTTAGTTTGATTAAACCATATTATATTTGATATAAACTATATTATTATATATATATCATTATATACAGTCGCACGTATATATTATATAGATTTTAGCATATGGTCTAGATATAAATAGATAATATACTAAATAAACAAAAATTGTATTTACTAAAACCAACAACATCAGACAATACAATATCAGTGTATATTAAGAACATTAAAAATAAAAATTTATTAATGGATTAAAAATTAACGTCACCCAAAAAAAAAGTATATGTTAAAATATTTATACAAATATTTACATTTATTCATTGTTTTTTTATATGATCGTATTTTTTGTTTTATAAATACCTGACCTTTGTCAATAAAATTAATTTCTAATCTTTATTATCATTATTATTATTATTTATTCATTCAACTTATTTATGATTTTGTTGGTATTTAATATTAAAAATTACAATTCAAATGTTAATGTACAACATTTTAATACAGATTTTTCATTATGAAGAAAATAACCAGAATTTTTAAGCATTCAATGCGTTCAGTTGGTCACAAATAAAACTTGATTAAAAAAAAAAGGACTTGAATATAAATGATTCATCAATAAAGTTGAAAATTCAGCGTGAACTTAAATATTTACAAATCAAAATATCAATATGATATTTTCAATATAATTTGTAACACCATATTTTAGAGATTTCCTATGTTAATAAATCAATTTGTCATATTATTTTTTATTACAAAATATTCTTAAAAATTATTACAATAATATTACTATTTCAATACACGTGCTAGAATTTGGGAATATTTTCACTAATCGTAATTTTGTTTTGTAAATAATATAACTCTGTGGTGTAAACGTTAAAAATGCCAACCTAAAATTCTAAAGAAATTTTGGGGTCGTGGGTTCGAATCCTACTGAATGCATAAAATATGTTTTGTGTTTTCGGTTATTTTTCGAATCTGAATTTTAACACAGAGTTGTATATTCCGCTTGCGGTTGGTCGTACGGCTAATTACCGACACCGTAAAAGCCACAAATTAAGTAACTAACAACAGAAGGCTGTTGTTGGACGCTAAAACCAGATTGTTGGTTGTATAGCGAAAAATTTATTTAAATAATTCTGTGTGACTAATTGATTTTTAAAAACAGGATATCTTATATTTTATTATCCTTAACGAAAATTTTTATTATAAATAAAATAAAACGTCGGGCTTTTTTCCTATTTTGTGTCCGTGTGTATTACTATTATATTTTGTATTTGAATTTTTTTTTTTTTTGTTGTCTATTTCTATTTATATTATATTTAATGATGAAGACTTCGGCGAAAAAATATTGTATTAAAATATTCAAATTCCGATTGCACATAAAATTTTTCCTAATATTTCTTGATTTAGCTAATAAAAAATTATATTTGTATTGTGATCATCATCCAAAGTCCTAAATTATTTTGATTGTTTTTTTCTTTTTTTTTTTATTTTTACTATCATTCATTCATAAATTGAATATTTTATATATGATTTAATATTATTTATGTTTTATATCACAATTATTTTTTGTTTTTGATTGATGCATTTGTTTGTGATGTATAAAACTCGTGTCTATTTTTATTTTGTTATCAGATACAAACATTTATTTATATATTACCTTGACAATTACCTTTAATTTAAAAAATTAAAAAACAAAACAGTTGTAATAATAATTGAATTATGAGTCACAGATGTAGACGCAGACATATTAAATTTAGTCTAAAAAAAAGATATGTAATACAATATATATATATATATTGGTTATATATGTAATGTATATATATATAGATATATAACACTGAAATGTGTTATAAATTAAATTCAAATGAGATATAGTGTAAAACATGAAGAATATGAAAGGAAATATATATATATAATAAAATAAAATACAAAATAAACGATTTCATCTTTGTAAATTTTGTTCGTATTTGTTGAAATGAAAAAAATAAAAAAAATACTGTATATGAAATTACAAAATTATTATTATTACAATAACAACAAAAACAACATCACATCATATATCGTTCGTCGTACTTTTTAAAATAAAAAAAAAATTGTATTTTTAGATTTTCATATTAAATTTATAAATTTATATATATATATATATATATTCTCTTCATCCATAGAGTTGTTACCGGCAAAGTTACGTCACATATAAATAAACAAATATATATATATGATATATGCACGTAGGTATATATATATATATATATATATATAAGTATATCTTTTTATATAATATTATATATATATATATAGTATAAAATAACATATATATATATACAACACACGACACACGACCCAAAACGTAACAAGTGGAATTTATTTTTTATTATTATTATTTGTGTATTGTGTATAAGCAATTTTATATATATATATATATATATGGGTCAATAATCTTCTATCTTTTTTATCTTTTTATTTTTTATTTTTATTTTTTTTTTATGTAAACAAATCTCATTGTACGTATTTATACGTCGTAACCCAAAATTAAAGAAGCCATAATAAAAAAAAAAAAAAACTCAATAATTATTTTATTTTTTATATACCATTATATACCGACAATCAAAAGAAAAATAAAATATAGCCGCAAAAAATTGAATTGGTTATTTGTAATATTTATTGAAAATTGAATTGTGTGTTGTGTGTTTTGTATCCTAATTTGATTTATTCATCAATTAATTATATTTATAAACAAATCAATTACAAATGATTCAGAATTGTATTTTTGTATTCTTATAAGATTGTTTTTTTTTTTGCGTATATTACAATTTTTTTTTTTATGATAGAACTACCATTTCTATAGTAAAACAAATCAAAAATTGGCAACGTGACTCGTTTAATCCATTCACTTTACACATATAGTAATATTATAGCATTAAATTCTATTTTATCATTCATCTTCTTCATTTCTAATGGACAATGATTTCTGTAGGATAGTAAGATATATCAAATTGAAATTGATAATGATATATATTCGATCATTATATAAACTTTATTTCGAAACAAATTTATATATATAATATATATATATATATATATATATATCGGAAGAATTTCTGACTAAAGAAAATAAAGACGTAAATATCATAATTTTATTCAAAACATGTAATTTGTAAATTATTATTATTATTATTTGTATAAAGATGAGTAGAATTTGTACGGTGGTATACACACAATATAAATATATATATATATATGAAGACGAATATTCTGCACAAAACACGACAAATAAAATGATTATGATGATGTGTTTCAATGATTATATAATAATGATATGGGATTTTTGTGTGTTGTTTCTAAAATATCAAAAAAAAAAAGGAAAAAAAAAATAGTACATTTTTATTCAGTCAGTCGGTATATATAAATTCGTTATATATATATATATATATATATGTATTGTAGAAAATATGTTTAAATCGCAGTCAAAACATACCCCAACCCTTCATTTTCGCAATGATGTTTTTTTTTCTTTACTGCTGTTTTACTTTATCTAAATATATATATATATAGGTATATATCCATATACAGCTGTTATATATATATATATATATATATATAACATATATACAACATATTTATGTTTGGTTGGATATAGATCTATATATATATATATAAATAAATTTATAGAGATATACTGTGAATATTATATTATTATACATATATATAGCATTATGTACATTTTGTTAAAGAAAAATAGGAAAAAAAAAAATAAATAAATAAATGTGTACATACACACATAATATAATATTATTCGACCTTGACACCTTCTTCTCTTTTCTCTAAAGTATAAGTTTTGTTAAGGATTTTTATTTTCCATTTTTATGGTTTTTGTTTTTTTTTTGCTTCTTTCATCTTCTTTATAAAAATGTGGATGTGGATAAAATTAATGTAATAATAATAATAATAACACCAAATTATGATTTGTGGCATTTGATATATGCGATGGATCGATATATGCGTATATATAAAGTTTTACGGTGATGATGGTGATTGTAATGATTTTTGAAATAAAGTATTAAGAATCCGTATAATGGATGATTATAATAACATATTTAAGAATCTCAATGTAAAGTCAAAGAACGATTTATATATATATATATATGATAGTAAATGTATTTATGCGGATGATGACTATGCACAAGATAAGGAATTATTATTTTTGTTATTGAAATTGATCAATTTAGTTATATATTAAGTATGTAAAATATATAAGGAAAAATATTTCACTTTTATATTCGATATCTTTGGGGTTTTTATTTTTCTTTTTCATATACACAATAAATAAATTGATGATCTTTTTTTTTTATACTTTATTTTCTTTACATATATTTATATAAACATCTCTATATTATATATCCTTTCGATGCTTGTATTATATATACATAAATATGAATTGATTTAAAATAAAATCAATATTTTATTTTGGTATTATTGATGAGTTTATTGAACTATATTCTGCGTATATGTTATATATATTTTATGATATATAAATAAAAATAAAAAAAGATTTTTGCAAAGGTTTTTTTTTTTTTTTATTTTTGATGGGGGTGAAGTAAAACTGAAATTTTATATTGAAATTTTCTAATAATGTCTTAATATACAATTTGGCATATGTTTCTTCTTATATTTCTATTAGACATTTTAAGAGCCATTAAATGGGAAACGTTCTATGACACATTTTTGAAGATCAATTAAAAACTATATAGTATATTGTCATTTGTAATATTTATTAGTAAAAATGTTTATAAATCAAATTCAATTTCTTTTATCAAACAATAATTTCGTTTTATATATCTAATGAATTATATAAAACTTTCGATGGTTGTGACGATACAACTCAATAACTAATTTATGATGAATTAAATATTAAATTTGTTAAATTTGAACGATTTTATACAAACAAAGTCTAGAAAATGACAATGACCTAATTTATTTTATCCATATATCATTAGAATAAAATAATCATCAATTTGATATTCACTGAATATTCTTTGTCAAAACTCATCTGTTAACAAATTCTAAGAACGTTATTTCTATTAGATAGACAATATTTAAAAAAAAAATCATATCAAATTTCAAGCATCTATCTATCTATATATGTATATAGTAAAATTAAAAATCGCAAATCATTTACACACTACACTCTGCTCTGTACTATTTCTTCATTTAATTGCTTATTTTTATTATGTTGTATTATAACTATTATTATTATTATTATTATTTGCGTTTTTGTTTGTTTATGTATATATATATCTTAAGAATATGTACATTAAAAAAACAAAAACTTAATGTTAACACAATTAAATACTACAAAAAATAACACACAGAAAAAAAAAGGATTGATTTATGAAGGTTATTTTTTTTTAGAGAAAGATTAAAAAATTAAAATTTTTATATAATATATATATATATATATATATATAAATGGTCAAGGTTATTTCAACAACCGGATTGTATATAGTAAATATAATAAATAAAAAAATTTACCATCAGAAAATCACAAAACAGAATTGTATTGTTTTTCTGTCGATGATGATATGGGGATTTTTTTTTTTTTTAAATAAATATAAACATTCATAAAATATATATATATATACTGTATATGGTAAGAAATAAATTAGGATGACAAAATTTGTCTTTTTTTTTTATTTTATCTACTTGTATTTTATTTGTTTGTTTTGGTGTAATAATAATTATAGAATATCAACAAACAAGATGATGATGAAAATTGTTTGAGAATGCAAATTAATTTTGTTTTTTTTGTCTTCATAACAAATAAAAATAAAATATTAAGTGAAGAATTTTCTATTTAGTATTTTATAGTTTTTTTTTTTTTTGTATATTGTTTATTTATATGAATTGTATAATTCCCGTCCTGTATATTTATTTACTTTAACCATTGATTTTTATGAAGAATTTAACAAGAAAAATTATAATGTAATAGAATATTTTGATGGAAAAATTCACTTTTAATCAATTATATTGTAAAACATTTCAGTATTGGATCTTTATCTAAATCATTTTCATAAATATTTTTTGATTTATGATTACCCATGTAATAAAAAATTGATTAGTTTAGTCTTGGTACTGAAATTTAATTTAAATCTATGATCAATTTAACACCAACTCTACAATGTATATAGTACATGACCATTATTACCATTATCGGATGTCCGGTTTCATGAATGTTTGTTAATATTTTTTTTTTAAAGGAGTATATAATTTCGTTTGTGCGGTATTTACTAAAAAAAACTAATTTTCTTTTTAATGTAAAAGAATTACCATTCATTATCCTATAGCTCAACAAATATGTCTTATTGTTGATGTCATTTTCATGGTATATAATATATTTTTCTATATTTTGTTTATTTTGTAATTTCTGTATTGAAAATAATAAATACCATTTATGTTATGTGTGCATATGTTTTATTCTATAATATAATCTCCTCACAATCTTAAAACATAAATATACTTGTGTATATACAAACAGAAAAATATAACCAACAAATAAAATATTGATGATGTAGAATTGTAGAAGGAACGCATTTTTGCCGCTTTTACTTCTGCTTTTTTTTTAATATTTATTTACAAACATTTTTGCTGCTTTCTTTATTTAATATTTTTTTATTTTTGTACTCACATTACACATTTCCATCTTTTTTTTTACGTATAGTTTAAAAAATATCATCCTAACTATAACGAGCAAAAAAAAAAAAAAATGTATAACCCATCATCATCTTCATAATTTATATAAACATCATCTTTTTTTTAAAAAAATATATATATATTATTAATAAATCGCTAAAAATAACAAAAAATTGTCTTCTTCTTCTTCTCCTTATTGGGGTTTTTGTATGTGTAAAAATATCCTTTTTTTTTTGTACACACGTAACTAAAATTATATTAATTCGATAAGGTTTAAAGGGGGTAAAATTTTATATATAGAATTTTTTTTTTGTTGTTAAAATGAGGAAGTTCAATTCAATTGGATGTTGTGGGTAAGAATAAATATTTTATACGAATAAATCATCAAGTTGATTGATTTATTTTGATCGGGTGACTAGGCTTGTCAGAAAATTTTTCACAAAAATCTGTAAAATAAAGGAAAATAAATAAAAAAAGATAAAAATATTCGTTGTTAAATGAAAATGAAAGACAATTCTTTACATTTTGTAGATAGGACACGAAAATAAGTTAAGTTTTTGAATTTTAAATAAATTAAAAAAAAAATTGAAAAATACGTACAATTCCGTACCGATTTCTCACTTCCTTTAAGTCGGTTCATTTAAAATATTTCAATTGAAAATCGGTACAGTACAGCCAAAATACTCTAATAATCACTATAATAAAGGATATTTTTCTAAAAAAAATATAATCGTTATAGAAAAACTAATCAGATTTCTAAAACCTATCGTCGGAAGTTTGATGATAAGGTATTTAAAAAAAAAAAGATAAAAAAAAGAGAAGAAAAATTCAAAAGATAAATCTTCTTATTTTTCTTTTCATCTTGTTTTTTTTTTTAAATGTTTTTAAAAGTTATTTTTGCCTGAGAAAATACTCTATAAAACAATATTTATAAATCTAAATTTTATTTTATTTTATATATATTGCTTTTAACATATATATATATATTCATTATCAAATATATATTACGAATAAATTGTATATGGAAAAAAATGGGAAAATGTTATGTTACCGTAGTAGAATTTAAATCACAAACAAATCAAATTTATATTTATATATATATATATATATAATATATATCTTGCTAAAATTGCTAAAATGAACCAAAATATAATAATTTTTTATATACAATTTACATTTATTCGAGATATACAATTTTTATATATGGTAAAATTAGTGAAGAAATAGCAAAATGGAATGGTATATTTTTTTTATATTTTATTGAGTGGTTGTTGAAAAAGATGACGATGGTGATTTTAATGGATTGTTGTTGATGATGATGATGATGACGAATTGACGACGAGAACGACCATATTCTTGTTGTTGTTGTTGTTGTTGGACATGATGACTCTGATAGATATGCACAAACATTATTATACGATTTTTTTTTATATAGCAAGTATACGAACCATATATAACCAAGTAGCAACAACAATACATACAACGACGATGATAATGTACACACAAAAAAAAAAAAATGTTATTTTTTATACATATTTTTTTTTTATTTTTTTATTTTTTTGTTCATATATAAATTGATGTTTTTTAAGTTGTGAATTTCGTACGAACGAACGGTTCAGTTTTGTGCTGTTTTTTTTTTTTTTTTTATTTTATATATTTTTTTCATATATTATACCATACGTACGTACAATATATAATTTTCCATTGTACGTTTATATATTTTATAATAATAATCTTCATTCGTTCGACGTACAAATTCATGTATATTTTATAAAATTTTCACTGATATTTTATATGAAAATGAATTGTCGAGCGTGGAAATTTCAAGCCAGTTGTAATACCCAGTCAGAAATGCGAGGTTAGGCAAGTTGAAGAATATAATATAACATTTATTATTTTATATGTACAATCGTATATAAAATATATATATAATAAAACTAACTATATATCTATATCTATCCTATAAATGTGTATAAATATATAAATACAACAAATTATATGAGAGCTGACTGTATACCGTGCTGTTGTAGATTTATACAATATAAAATATTGGTATATATAAATGCATGCATTCATATATTCATCATCATTTATGTACATGGGGATATATTATAATAAAATATATATAAATTCTATACGAGTTTGGTTGGGTTGTTGTTGTTGCTTAATACTTAATTTTTTATATATATATATATATAAATTTTTTTTTTAGTACATTCATTTCATAGCGTATATATTCAATTCGTAAAATTTCAACATTCATATAACAAGAACAACAACCCAACGAGATATTTATATTTTTAATGTGCTGTTTGGCTGTGCTGACTATGTATGCAATGGGTATATGAATAACAACGTTCTGTGTGTATATATATATAGTTACGGCTTTTGCTTATTTCGCTTTGTTTTCGATCGTATCGGTTGTATAAAATTATAAGCAAAAGTATGCGCAGCAGTGTGTTCTATTTTATATTTCATTTATATATCTAAATCTATCTATATCAAAATAAATATATATATAGGAGGAGAGTTGAATATATATCTATATATATATATATTTTTCATATATTTTCCGTTTTATATTTAATTTTTTTTTTGTTGTATTTGATGTTGTTATTTTGTTAAGCTATAGTTTGTTGTATAAATGCGATATTAAAATGAGTACAGTTTTGTTGTTGTACAGAACATATTCATTTTGCCGTATTGTATACATTTGTTTGCGATTGCGATACGATATGTACGTAATAGAGGGTAGTTTTGTTATTTACCCTGCTTTTTTTTTCTCTGTATTCTATGGATTATTTTTCAAATAAATACAGCATGAATCATTAAAATAATAACGACGATGATGATAAATAATAATAATAATAATAATAATAATGAGAATGATGGATATGTCAATCTATTTTTTATAAAACATTTACAAAAAATTTGAAATATTTAGTTATTGATATTATTAAAAAAATGAATTTATATCCCTAACGTTTGTCTGTTCCTCCCCCACTATCGTATTGTAGCAATTCTGTGTGAATTTTACATATAAAGATGTAAAATGCTGATTGGGATATTATTAATAATTAAAAACAAAAAAAAAAAAAAGACCAAAAATTTGTTGATTGGGATACCGAAATATGAAATGCTGATTGGGACCACATATAAATATTTGTTTTGAATATATGATAAATCAATGAATGTTGATTGGGAAATTTAATTTTTTTTGACAGTCGTTTATTAATGTAATCTGAACAGTTATTTTTAGTGTATAAATTATATATGCATAAATTTTGGATTCAATATTAATATATATATATATGCGATGGGATATGATCATATGATATGTTATTAATTTAATTATATATGTTTTTGTTTAATTTATAGTTTAATTTTTGACATTTTTAAATTAAGTTGAAATTCAATACAAATAAATCTTTAATCCTATGAGCATTTGTTTTGTTTTACGTACCGTCGAGCTTAATTACATCCTTAACATCCTTAACATCATGTATATCCTTGAATATAATTTCTTTATTCATTAATTATTAAAAAATTTAAATTATTAATCCTCAGTATAACATTCAATTCTGCTTAAGCAATGTGTAGGAGCTGTCTAAAAGTGGATTTGAGAGTTTTATTTATTATTGTAACATTAAAATAGATAGATCCTTGTGAATGTGAGATTAATCCCAATTAATTAAAAAAAACATAGTGGTGAGTAACCTCCCAGTTCCATAACTCTGTTATCTCTGTACACGAAATATTTATTCAAAATATTTAACAATTTTGCTAAATTAACAGAGATTGTTTATATCTCAAATTAAAACTATTTTATTTAAAAAATTCAATTCTTTACGGAATCGCCTAATATAAAGTTGTGAAATTTCAATTATAATATAAGATCTATTCATTAATTCTATGATATGTGTTAAGGATCATTAAAAAATGTACCAACTAATCATAATACATATCTCGTTATCCCTATTTATTCTAATATATTAGGAAAGCTGAACCCTAAAGGTGATTGTTGAAAAAAAAAAGAAAAGTGATTCCACATCTGCTGCTGCATTCAATTGACGAATAATTTATACTGTTATTACTATACTCGAAATATTATTTGGTCCCGTATATACATACTATTTACAGATACAAATCTTTGTATAAATATAAATTTTTGTAAATTATTATTAATCGTTTTGCTTTCCCATTTCTGTTTGGTTAGATAAATGTAAATATATATGTAATAATAATACCAGTGTGTACCAGAGATATCATAAGAAAACGAATAAGAAATACATCAAGAAGAATAATATAAAAATAACTATATAATATAATAAAAATTTATATATAAATATGTACGTACTAATATAGATTTGTAAGGGTTTTATTGAAGTTGAATATAAAGAATAATATTAATATGATTCTTTTAAGAGCATATACACAGCATCCTCCCAATACTCTGCCTGTATTCATACATATATACAATATATATTCACACAGAGCAGCTATTTTTACGTTTAAATGTCGGTATATGTATATTTCTTTATTTTTCTTTCATTTTTGTTATAATCTTTTATATTATACAGTACATACAGTATAACATATATATAAAAAGAAAAAATTTGCTTTATTTCGTATTGAAGTACGCGAGACGGCGACGTTATAAATTTTTCTTCATCCATCGTATCATATTAAAAGAAACAACGTTTTGAAAATATATTTATTTTTTTTTTACATTGTTGTACTTACATATTACATGTACGATTTCTTGTTGATTATATTATGATATAGGGTGTTTTTGTTTCTTTTCTTAAGTTTTCTTAAGCGATGTAAACATAATTTTGATAAAATTATTGTTAAAAAATTTGGAACGGTCTTAAATACAGATAGATATAATCAATTATTTATCTACCCTTCAAATAAATATATTTCATTTATTGTTTTCTTTATCTGTTTGGCTTGACTGACTAAAAACCCTAAAACCATTTAAACTAAACGCTAATTTTGAAATACTTTTAAAAATACACCTTTTATAATAATAATGAACAGAAATATTGTGTGTGTGTGTATGCGGACTCAATTGAATCTTGAATAATATATTTGATTATTATTGTTATTATTATTATTATATGATATTATATGAATGATCAACTGCACGTCAAATCCATTCTCTTCTATATACCATATTATAAAATATATATCCTAATATCTTCAATACACATATGTACGATACGTTACGTATGCATTAAAATATATCAGTCTTCTTAAAAAATACACTTTAATATTATATTAAGATTATTATTATTATTATTCATTTGTATTATGATTATGATTATTATTGTTTATTTTTTTGTTTAATATTATTTTGTACAGTCATACATTCATTTTACCTATAAATGTATTGCTGTTTTTAAGCTCGCATAGATGCGTAATTGTTTAAATTACATCAAATTGAATGTGAATTTAAAGTTTGATTTGTTTGATTTGATGTTGTGGTTTTTTTTTTATATTAAATTAGTTAAATAATCATTATAATTTCAAAGGTAATGATAAATTCAATAGAATTGTAATCAATTTTGTTTAAGTACTTTTCTATATGAAATTCCAAAGTATTCAGGCATTACGATATTGTAAATATTAAATGCATTTAACTTTAGTGTTTTACTTGCATTCAAGTAATGGTTAAACCATTTAACTACACTTAAAGATTGTTATAAAGTTAAGTAATTTTAAACAGAACAATTTTATCAATTTAATCAAACTTTAATCAAACTACGAATATAAAACTGTAAAAATATTTATTTATTTTTTTATTTTCAATTTTATTATTTCAATTGATCTCCTCATGTCACTGTATCTGTTTATATGAAATCATTAAACAAATTAACAAATTTCATATGAAAAATCTTTGTTTTTTTTTTTCTTTATCGCATTGTTTTTAAGTAAAAACACATTTCTCAATACACATAAGCTTTTTGCAAATTGATTTTTAATGTTTTTTATCGCAAATATATTCACACATATGTTTTTATATGGTCAGTTAGTCCGTCATTTATACATATGTATGTATATATATATATATATTCAGTCATTCAGTTAACTTATAATAGCTGTTTTTGTTTTCTTATGTTTTTGTTGTTTTATATACATATATATATATTAACTCATACAAATTTATAATATATTTCGTGTTTTTTTAAATAATCCATATATATATATATATAAAAGAGTATATATAAAAGTAGCACAAGTACAAATATATATAAATATTTTTATTATTTAAATAAAATGTTATCAAATCGAAAATATTTTTGAAATAATAAATATTATTTTCATTATTGTATATGCGTGAATATTTGTTTTGTTTGTCACATGTTTATATATTTTCCATTGTATAATTATCATAATATATATATATATTTGAATATCTCCACTTCATCCCATACATATACATTAATATACTGTATGTATATATAAAATATTTGGAAAGTGTATAAAAAATTTCAGATATATCACATAATTGTGATAATTTTATTTGATTTTTTTTTCTTTTGGTTTTTGTTTGAGTCATTGATTTTTAGTAGAATTTTATTTTTATAATTAATATATGGTAATATCTATCTATTTAATCATATGTAAATGGAATTGTTTTTTTTTTTTTTTGGTCTTTAAAACGTGGTAAAATAAAAATATTTATTAAATTAGATACAATATAGAGATAATAATTAAATTTTGAATATCACGTTAATAATAGACCTGTTATCTATATGAAATAATATATTATATATATTTAGAAATCCTAAATGATAATTAAGAAAAAATTTACCGCCAAAAATAATCGAAAACTTTTTTTTTGTGTATGATAAACAAAATAATTTGCATGAAATCAATTCAATAGATTAATCAAAAAAAAAAATATTTTCATCTTAAATCATATATAATTACCAGGAGTTAAACTATACCGGTAACATTAATACAAAAAATGAGTTTGTTTTAAAAGGAATTTATCAAAAATCCTTTGACTTGTAAAATGTAATCCATAAAATATCTTGACATCTCGCTATTCGTTAATTATGCTATGTTCAATTTTAATCAATTTTATCAAAAGAATTTTTTATGTTTTGATACAGAAGTTGCAAATTGGAAATGAAAATGGAAATGTATCAATGGGATCCTGTTTCTATTTCATTTCTTAAAATCCAAAAATGTCCCTATAATACCTAAGAATTATGCATATTTTCCGCCAAAAAGTGTGATATATAATAATAATGAAGAAGACGATACACAAAACTAAACATGAATAATTTTATCCATATGTTCGATTTCGACCAGTTCTGATTCTATATACATATATATATATATATATTATTTTATTAGTATGACGACTTGGTGGTGCCGTTGATAAAGCATCCAACCCAATTGCGGGTGGTCACGAGTTCAAATCCTGGCCGGAAAATTTTTTCTGTGCTTTTTATGATTTGAATTCATGAACTAAGTCACCATTTATTCATTGGGATTAAATTAATGAATATCTTTGGTATATTGTGTCGGACGCAGCCAAAGATTAACAAAGTCTACACACACATATACTCGCAATTATATATGAAAGTATATAACAAATACTCATCATCATTATTAAAATTACATTAATAATTATAATATTAATGATTTCTAATTCCGGTAAAAGCCAAAGGCCCTAGCAGCCATAGTGCTTATTAAAAACTAATGTTGGCATTTTACATACATCATTAGTTGTTAAATAATAATAATAATAATAATATTTTATTAGTATAATCCCTTTTAGTTAAATTCAAATATTCCATATATAAATATTCCATATGAAATGATTTTCGATATATAGAAAAGATATAGAAAAAAATAAAAATGATGAAAATGCACTTGATGCGATTTCATATAATGAAGTTTTTTTTTAGATAAATAAATGCATTCAAATATAGTTGTTATGTATATAAATAATATATATATATATTTTGTAGAAAGAGTAAAGAATGAAAATGAAAGTTGTTTTTTTTTTTTTTTTATTTTAGGATCAAAGAACCCCTCATCATAGATTTAATTATATATTTATGTGTTGTGTTGTATATTATGATGATTATATATACACTATATATAGGTATAAATTTCCAATGCAATTATTGCAGTTGTTATATTGTTGTTGTTGATATACAAAATACAATATATTAATAATATATTATTATTATTATGGGTTTATATATAAATATATTCTGAATTCTGAATGAATGAATATTTTTTTAAGTTGAATGAAGGTCATAAATTTGTTTATATTGTTGTGCATTTGATTTATGAAATGCATTTTTTTTTTTAAATAGTTATTTTGGTTTTTTATATTTTATTGGTTGTATTTCTTCTCTATTTTTATATATTTGATTTGATTTGATTTATTGAGATGTTGTGATCTTTTATTTTGTTTGTATCCGGATTGACCAATATATTTTATTAAGGTTTACATTATTTATAAATAATATGTAGTATACAAACGAATATGCACTTTATTTATTGATTATTACGTTTGATTTGATGCATTGAAATGAATGAAATATGACCGATATTGAGTTAAAAAAATGCAAAAAAAGGTTACCTGTTTTTCTGAGACTGGTAAAATCTTTTGATTGCATTTTATTCTGGGTTTTACCCTTCTAATGATAGATAATTCCTATAGGTTTCTCGACAAGTTAGTTATTATTCTTATTGTTTTCTAGGAAAAAGACTCAATTAACTCTTTAAGAACTTATCTTTCCTTCGAAAACGTTTCTTTGATTTTTTTTTAAAATTCATTTGTAAATATGATTGAATAGATGAAAAAATTTAAAGTAAATGATAAAATTCTAAATTGATAAATATACTTAAGTATATCAAGCAGGACGGACAACACAATCCAAACACAAAAATTGTGGTTATGCCTATCTTATCGTATTATTAAACGTTTTCATAATTATTTATATGAATATTTTATCAATATTATGGTGTATACAAAAAGATATATATATATAGTGAATAGTAATACAAAATTTTTAAATCAACAATAACAGACAAATTGCAAAGGCGCCATCACCACTTTATATATATATATATATATGTACTGTAGAAATATATATGTTAACTAAATAAAAATACAACAATAACACATTCATTAGATTTTTTTTTTTTGTGTATATTTATAGAAGAATAATTTATTGAAAATAAATTGCATCCGCGTGTATATACAATATAGTAATATAATTTTAATTTTAATTTTTTCATAATCTACATCTATTATACATCACAGGCGTATCTGGGTTTTGTTCACTCTGTTCAGTGAACCACCTGCTAAAAATATTGATAAATAATTAAGAAAATACAGATTTTAATATTTTTCTTAATTTTTTTGATGAATAAAATAATATTAAGTGTCCCAAAAAATTTGCAGCGCTGATTATTTTTATCAGTAAAAAATATAAGAGATAATATTCTTTAGGTTCATTTTAAATAATGAACACAATGGTATATATATCATATATATAAAGAAACGTCGCATAAAAGAAAAACAAAAACGAAAAAATACATACACCTTTAATCTATATATACTCTTTCTTTCGTGCATTTTTTTAATCGCACTCCCATAGTGTTCACAATTTTAAATGAACCAAAAAATATTGTTGTTATACATAGTTGTTTAATTGTATATGGCAAATACATTTATATTTTCCGAAAATGCGAGGTATACGAATATACAAATAATACAAATACTATTTTAATTTTCGTTCACTATAAATTGTGAACAATAATACAAATGCTTGTTTCTTTTTTCTTATATATGCTGTATGGTTGTTTGTATGCTGTATTTTTTATCATTCAAATCTCGCATACTCATATACTGCCTGCTGCGGTGTATATAATCATAGAAAATATATAAATATTTTTTTTTTGTTTTTTTTTTATTTTTCTCATTTCTATATATGGCATATTGGCATATATATGAATAAAAAATAGATATTATTTACTATATAATGTTCACTTATAGAAATGAACCTTTCATATAAAATTATATGCGATCTTTTTTCATTCTTTCGTAAATGCTTGTTATGCGTACTTCATTATTTTTCCAAACATTTCATTTTTCTAATTAAAATTTCTAGTTTTTTTTTTTTTTTTTTTTTGTTCTTTATCAGTTTTTAAAGTGAACAAGTACCCTTGGAGGTTCAGATCCGCCGCTGTTATACATACACATTCATTAGATAATGATAACATATATTCATCATGAAATTGTGCGTTGTGTTTGTCGTTAATTGTGGGTGTGTGTGTATGTGTGTGTGCCAACGTTTGATTATAAAATACAAATATATATATTATATCAATTTCCACGTGCCACAAAAACGTGACAATACAATTTATTTATAAATATATAATATATATATACTGATATAAATATATATATATGTAAATATATAGATTTTATATGGTATAATAATAATAATAATAACAAAACTGTTGGTAATTTTTTACCCATTTATAAAATTTCTCATATCATCATATACTATATGCATTTAATCATTTATATATATATATATATATACAAAATATATACAATATTATAGAATGTATTTATTTATAAATAAAAATAAAAAAAAAACAAATGTGAATGATATACATTCTTCTTGAATCCGGCGACATTATGGATGATGATAAAAAAAAATATACATATATATATAATGATACCGTATAGACCGTGATGATGAAAATGATAAAATTCATATATATACAAATAAATGTATTGTACAGCATCCAAAGATATATATATTTTTACAATATAATCTTTATATATACATATGGAAATGAGAAATGGATGCAAACTGTTGCTATGTATAATAATGTAATAAATTCCCTTCTTTTCCTAAATGTGTATATAGATATACTTTTTATATACATTTCTTTTGTATAAATTACACATTTATATATGTATATTGAATTGTTTTTAATGTACGTATATATATATGAAAAACATATGAGAAAACAATTCCTTCAGTGTTTCAATTCAAATAATGATGTTATGTTATATAATATGAGAAACAAAAAAAAAACGTAAAACAATCCTATTTATATATATATAAATCTGGTAAAGTTAATTCTATATATAAATATATATATGTATATATTTTTTTTTTTATTATTCATCTTAATGTTTTCTCTGTTTCTGTTTGTTTTGTATATGTACCATATTGTATTTTAAGAATGAATGATTTCTGTAGTAAATATGCACAGACAATTTGTACACTAACACGCACACATGAATCTATTTATATAGGAATAATTTATAAAAAAAAAAAAAGACAAAATTTAAGAAATTCCCGCATATTTTCATTTAATTTAAATCCATCCATTTAAATGTTTGTTTTTTTAAAAAGTTCAAAAAGAATAATTTATATAACAAATGTGAATTATGAATATTATATGTAGGTTTTGGTTTTTGTTTGACAAAATCAAATTTCTTTTAATCAAATTTTATTATACTTTTTAAACCCCCCCCCCCAAAGAAGTATTCAATAAAGGTTATAAAATGCATTTGAATAAAAAATATTTTAATCCTTTTTTCCCCCGTAAACCAGAAAAAAATGGAATAATCTTACCATATTTTCATCTGTTTTTCTATATATTCATTGTTATATATTTATATTTATATATATACCGCATTCCCTATAGAAAAAAATATATTTACATATACTATATATAGTATATAAAAAAAGCAAAAAAAAAAAAAGTATTATGTAAATAAAAATTGTGTCAATAATTATGCAATAGCACGATTAGTATTTGTATTATTATTTTTTTTTTCTTTATTATTATTATTATTTTTATTATTATATATACTTATTTTTTGTATTTTATACAAACTCGTTTTCTTATTTCCTTTTTATGATTTCCAATTCAAAGAAAAAATAAAAAATACCTTTATTATAAATACAAATCCATATATATATATATAATTTGTAGTATCCATTTATGGAGATATATTCATTGTTTTATGGCGCGCGTATATGAGAATTTTCTGATTTGTATTTTTTTTTTTTATATTTATTTGTTTCTTATTGGTGTAAGTTCTTATATATTGGTTATATAACAAAAAAATAAATAATATTAACACTTTTACTGAATCTAATGTGAATTTTCATTTTTTGCTTTTGTTATATTATAGTTAAATTGACTCATTCGTCGTGATTGAGATATTTATTATTAATCGAATAACTATATATATATATATATATATACAGTTTCAGTTGTGTGTATATAAACAATGTGAGAATTTTAATTTGTTTTAAAATCTATTGAAATATGTGTAGCATATGGTATTTGAATATATATTAAAAAAAAAAAATTACTAATTCTTCAGGTTGACCTATAGTGATACTTTCAAATGTATATTATTAGGGTTATTTTGATAACCTAAAGATAAATTGTCAAATTATTTATTTCATTCTTAATTGTTAATGAATTGTTAAAGTAATAACTGAACCTTTCCAGTTTAATGAATGTTTAAATTATTCAGTTTTTTTTTTGCTATTTCAATATTGCTATTAGAATCTTTCTTCAAATTTGTTTTGAATTCAGATAACAAATTAAAAAAAAACTTTCCATTGACAAAAGTAGAATTACAAAATAAACATGAATTTTAAAAGAAAATTAAGAAAGAAACATAAATATATAAAGAAAGACTTTTTTTTTGTTTGTAATTTGTTTTGATACCTGTCTTAGTTTATTTTTTTTTTTTTATAAATTTTTCTTTATATTTCTTTGAGGTCAATGCATTAAGATTATTATTATTTTCATATACGGTATGGTATGATGATGATGATGATCCAATTATATATTTGTATTTTTTTATTATTATAATATAATCCAGCATCATCAAAACAACGAATTAACTAACCGTGTGCATTCTTTCTTAATAAACATATATGCATATATAGATTGGCAAATTGAAGAGATGCAATTTTAAAATATATAAAAATGAATGAATGTTAATTTTTATATCAGTATTATGATGATTTTTTTAATATGTGATAGAATTAAATTTTCCCTTTCGATAGTAAGCAAAAAAGAAAAATCAATAATAATTTATAAAACGAAAAAAAAAACATATTCTTTTTTTTTGATGTGTATATATAATAATCATCAATATGGATTTGTTGATATGTTGTACTAATATATGAAATATGTAAATATTCTCGGTTCATTCATTAAATCGTGTTCGGCAGCGGCAAATGAATATCATTATATTATATTAAATATATATATTGTATAGTATTTATATATACGTACATTTTGCAAAATACAATAATAATACAAAAAAAAAAATTTTTTTATGAATCGTTTTATATTTTGTAATAATAATTTTCTTATTTATATTATTATATATACTAACTATATATATAATTGTATGTTTTGATGGTGAAATGTTTCTGTTATATTAGTATTGTCGTCTATAAATATCAATTTTTGTTTTATTCTTGAACTTGAAAAATTATTGAATAATAATTTGTTTTTTTTTTTGCTATATTTTCAATTTTATAAATATATAATTTAATTTTATTTTATGATTTGCTATTGCGGAGTAGTGAGTGGCTGCGGCGGTGGGTATATAAATAAAAATTATATATTTTTTCCAATATATTGAATTAAAAATCAAGTAAATATAATAAAGTTATTTGTGTTTAAATAAGATTTTTGTTTTGATTATTTTGTGGTATAAATAAATAAATATAATTTTTACTATCATACAAAATATGTGGGTAAAAAAATTGTGTTTATTTTTATAATATATTTCATGTAACAAGTTCAATAAATTTATTTGTTACATATATGTTTTTCCAATTGACCAAATATACTTTCATTTATTTTTTGTATATTATATTACAGTAGAGTATGTTTTATATAACTCTGTGGTGTAAATGTTAAAAATGCCAACCTAAAATTCTAACGGAATTTTGGGGTCGTGGGTTCGAATCCTACTGAATACATAAAATATGTTTTGGGTTTTCGGTTATTTTTCGAATCTGAATTGTAACACAGAGTTGTATATTCCGCTTGCGGTTGGTCGTACGGCTAATTACCGACATCGTAAAAAGCCACAAATTAAGAAACTACCAACAGAAGGCTGTTGTTGGACGCTAAAACCAGATTGTTGGTTGTATAGCGAAAAATTTATTGATTGATTGAGAGTATGTTTTTTTGTTATTGACGATGATTATGAAATTTTGTATCTATAAAAAATGTAATGAAATTGATAGTAATATAAAATTTTAGTTTATTGTATCATATTTTCATCAAATTAAACATTTAATGTATATTGTGTTTGTTTCCAGTTTGATGAACATATACCTTTTAAATTTATTTTTATCCCTATATTCAATCAAAATGCATTTTTATGAATGAACGAAACAGAATAGAGAATTATTTTTCCTTCCTTCATTTTCAATCGATTAGAGATTTTCCACACAGATTCAAATATTCAAATTATTATAATATTTTGGTGTTTTTTTTTGGTATTTATATGCCATTGTCAATCAATTATGTTTGCTAAACAAAAACCAAAAAAAAATTCTATTGTATATTTGCTTTTGTCCCAATGCATCTTTATTCTCACAATCATATTTTCATAACATTATTATAATGAGTTTTGACTAATATCTAAATGGTTTTATACATTATACTTATATATATATATATCTGTATGGAATCATCTCATCATCTTACTGACTGTGTATATATTATATATTCTATGCTCTTTGCCTTATTCATTTATTTTTTTTTTGGTTATTAAGAAGAAACATAAAATTATTAAATTAATTTTTGTTTTCATCTATATCTTATATTAATATTTCCAATGAAGAAACGATGACGAATCCAAAAAAAAATATAAATAAATAAATATTAGTAACTCTAAAGAAATATTCACGAATGGGTTTTTTATTAAAGTCTTTAAATTAATACTTTTAACTCTCTCTCTATACATATATATTATAATAATAAATTATGTGTAAATTTAAAATAAAAAAAAAAACTTTTATACTACACGCATTTACGGACTGACTTGAATTAACAACAGAAGAAACATAAGAAAAAATATCATCACATCATTTTGTAACACAAAAGTATATATTTAAGTTAACTATACAATTTGTTTTTTCATCGATGTGTATATATAAAATTAAAAAAAAAAAATATCAAGAAGATGTATATATAATATAAGAAAAAAATAAATGACTTTATGTTTGCGTTCCTCAATAAAAGCCCCAACCCAATAACTGGTGTGTGTGTGTGTGTGTGTATGTTTGCGCTATGGTTTCAGTATAATGAATATGATAAAAAGAAACTAATCGTTTCATACAGTTAATATACCATATAAAATAACTTTGAAATGTAGAATAATAATATTTCTTTTGAATATACATACACTTAAAACTTATATTTTCTTCATCACAACAAATGAAGTCAGTCATTTTTATATACAATCCCGAACACATTGCGGATATTGGTATACAATTCCTCATAAAAGGCTCATAAACCAATGGATGAATCGGCCTGAAAATTTGCATTCTTATGTTTTAAGGGACGCTGCATCCGAATAAATTGGTTTCAAACCGATTCATCCATTGGTTTTTGATCCAATGGGGATAACTCGAAATTTTTTCGGATTCAGCGTCCCTTAAAACATCAGAATTTCAATTTTCAATCAGATTCATCCATTGGTTCTTGACTTATTAACGTTTTTTTGTAAAAATAACAACTGTAACATAATAATAATACGATATACGAAAGAAAAACATTCTTATATATAATCTTTTATATTTTCTTCTGTATATATATGTGCTTGTGTTTGTTATGTGAATAAAAACAAATTTTATAATGAACAAAAAGATTAAATAAAAACTTAATAATATAAAAATGAGGCTGTGTACTTTTTTTTCCGTTGAATGCAATGTATAAAAAAGAATCTATCTTGTATGTATATATATATTTAAGCTTTAACAACTATGTATATACTATATATATAACTGACTGATTATCTTTTATATTGTTGCTAAAGCGAATATATATGTTGTATAGTTGGATGTGTTTGAAGTGGAACGGTTTATAAATGAATATGTATCATCAGCAGAGGCGTTTTATTAAATTAAATTCGACTAATTGCCTATGAACGTTTGAATGACATTTGAAAATATCTATAGAAAAATTAGTTATAATAATAATAATGGTGTTAAAGAAGTTCTGGAATAACCATAACAAGATCTTTGTCAAAAAATCTTTCTCACATTCTGATTTGTTTATTTGTTAATTAGTCAATTCTCTTATAGGACATTGTTTAATAAATAATAACACAATAAGCTCTTTTTATAAATTAAACAACAAAATTTTTACCTGCAATACAAAAAATCATTTATTATATATAGTGAAATACTTGATTACTATTAACAAAACAAATGTTGTAATACCATCATAATTTATATAAAAATATAGACTAAAAAGTAAGGTAAACGATAAAAGCACATTTTTTGTGTTTATGTGGTTTATATATATTAAAAAAAAAATATGTACAATGTTGAAAAATAAATTGTTGTACTTGTGTATATAACATAGAAAATAAATTACAGTCGCAATTTTTTTGTTTTTTAAAAGCATATATAATATAATACTTGTTCATAAATAATAAAAAATATACCTCTATTTATTTAATATTTTTTTTCATTATTATTCAAGTTTGTTATATTTCAGAAAATAAAACTATATATTCTATTTAATTCACCGCTAAATTGTGATTATGCCTGTTGTTTTTGAATACATTTTTATTACTAGTATATAGATATAGTCATAGATGATATTTAAACTTATCATACACGTCTCAAATTTTTTGATGTTATAGACCTATAGATTTACTGATTTCAAAAAACAATCTTATAATCTTGTAGGTATCTTGTATCTTCAGATCATTGATTATTCCTAGACAATTAATCAGTTCGATTTGTGGAATTTTCGTCAAACGCAGAAAAAAATTAATAAAAAGGTGTATTTTTAAACGTAAGGAATCGAAATTTACACTTATAGAACTCACAATCAGTGTCAAACAATCAATTTTTCTGTTCTACCAATTTTATATTGAAATTGCCGTCTATAGATTCTGAGTATTGTTATAGCCACCTATAATTAAGAAGATTAACATCCAATTCCATATGGATTAAGTTTATCAGAAAATTGTTTAAAGATTAAGGATTATGCTTAAATTGAAATTGGACAAGTTTCTATCTTGTATCGTGCGATTATAAAATACAAAGTCCGACAGATGGTCAGAAAATATAAAATAAAAAAAATGTTTTTCATATATGAGATGGCTTATTATAATAATATTTATATTATATTATTTCATATGAATATACATAATATATGAATAGTTGGTTGGGTTGGTTGGTTCTTGTTGGTTTCATTTCATATATAAAAATATCTCATTTTTTTTGTATTTTGCTGACTAAACACACTGAATATGTGTATGTATTTGTATTTAATTATATTGTTTTTTTTTTTTTTTTTTTTTTTTACTATATACATACAATATATTTATTATTTATGCAATAAATAAGCTTATACAACATTTAACTTTGTGTAAAATGCAAAAAAAAAAAAAAAAAATAAATAAATAAATATTTTATTATATATATGTTTTTCATGCGACCGATATTTTTTTATTTTCATATAAAAAAAAAATTATAGAGACTTGAAATTAAAAATAATTAAAAATTTTTATTTAAATAAACTTTCAAAACGTTAGTTATTTCGTTTTCATATGTTAATAAAAATTTTTGATATTGATATTATTAAAAAATTTTCCCATAAAAGTAACAGAAAAATTATTATAGCTTTTGAAATTTTGACAATTCATTCAGAAAATTCAGTCTGTTTTGTTGAGTTTCGAACCCTAAATCGAATAATTAAAAAAAAAAGGTATTTGAAATAAACGTTTATTGATTACGTGATTGAGTAATAAATAATTCATTTTAATATAAAAGTTTTTTATTATTATATATTGTAATAGTAGACGATCGATAAGAGGCTATATTTCAGTTAAGAATGTATATATATTTAAAATTGTTTTTTATTGTAAAACTTTTTTGTTATTATTATACTGTAAAATTCATCAGCAGGATTCAAATTAATCCATAAAATTTCATAATAATTTTCCGGTTTTTTTATTTATAGTAATTCCATTGATTATTTATTCAATATAGATGAAATCGGAAAATTGTCTTTGTTGTAAGTAAATTGACCTTTTCATACGGTAACATTACAATTACGGACATTACAATTATTAGAACATTAAAATTTACAAAATTCATATCTTGCATTTTATTTTTGAGCCTTTTGTTATATGTAACAACAGTCCAATATCATCAATGATATTTAAAAAAAAGAAAAAAGAAAATTTTATTTATAAAAATATAACAAGAGACACTTTTCTATTTATTTTCATGTCGGAAAAATATGTTTTTTTTTTTTTTGATTGTTATTTATTTTGTATTACTATACAAATGTGAAACAGTTTCCATAATGATAATGTCATTTTATTAATATTTTATGTAGGTTTATGTTGTAGAATACAAATAATTGAAGTAGAAAATATAATTTTCATAAATATTTGTATAATCACAAAATTTTATATACATATAGTATAGAGTTCTATATATTTATGAAATGTTTGTATCTCATTATTTTATATATATACCATCAGTAGATGTATAAAAAAAACAACATATTTATATAATAAATTGTTTGCATAGAGCTTTAAAAGGAAAATGAGTTTTTCTATTATAAAATCTATATATATATATATAAATTTGTATATTGATATAGAATTATAGATATATCGTATATATGTTTATATTATACGTTATATGTTTTTAAACCTAATAATAATAGTATAAAATCGCGTTTTCAATTGAAACTTTCACTATCGTTTTTCGGTTTCTGCATATATTTTCATATATCCATATATATGTTATATATATATATATATATATTAAAATGTAGAAAATGGTTTTATGTTGGTTTTGGTTGGATTGTGCTTTATTACCATTTACACACAATATATACGAACGAATATTATATTGTATCGTGATTGTATCGTCGTCATCATCATATATGTAGTGTAGATAGATATATATATGTATGATGCTATTATAAAGTTTATTATGTACTCTATATAGTTTTATATTCAATATTGTATATCTGTAATCTGTATCATATCATCATATCACTATCAGTATCACATTTCTATATTTATATACTCTCTTAAATATTGTTATATCTATATATATATATATATATACAATATGCATTTTGTTATGTTATTTGATCATATGTTTTTACTTTCATACAAAAACTCTTCAGGGCATATTTTCATATACATATGTATGTACATATATAAATTTTTGTATACTTAACTTCTATATATATATTTTATATAAATAGCCTTATATATATATATATTTTGAATTGTATGTCTGATAATGGATGTTGTTGATATAAAAATAAAAAAAAAAATTGGTACATAAATGATGTGTACAATTTTAATAATACATTCAATTTGAGAATTTGAGAATATTAGCAGGTATATAAAAACGAATGTGATTCAAAAATAAAACCAAATATTGATGATGAAGATGATGACGACAACGATGATTGGATTCTATATTTAGATCATTTCTACGTATACGTATACGAATTGAATATATATATATATTTTTTTCATCTGTTTGTAATATAAAGATCTTTTTATTTTTTTATATTAAATTTTGAATGATATTGATTTAGTTCTCCCGGTTGTTTTCTATATTTAGAAATTTTATTTAGAGTTTTTTTTGTATACATACGATTGAAGAACCTTTAAAGCATATTTTATATATCGTATAAATAAATTTCATATTCTTTATATGAAATTTTTTTTTTATTACAAGTCATCGGTTCTCATCGGGATTAAGACCCAATAAATTACCGGGACATCGATCAATTTATACAAGGAAGTGGATTCTTTTGTATTTTTAAAATTCTCATAATCTTCATTACATAATAATAAAATGTTTTTTTTATAGAAAAACAAATTTAAAAATAATTTTTTTTTCCTTTAAATATATAATCATCATTCAAATTAGTTATATAAATAAAAACAAAAATGTATTTTGTTATACATAATAATATTAATAATAATAATAATAATAATAATGAACAAAATAAATAAAAAGAAAGGTCAGTTTGCCGGTTCGGTATTTGTTTATATTCGAACACTAAAAGATATTTATATATATATTAAATAAATAAATATTGATATTGTTATATTACTGCATATTGTGATATTGATAGTAAGAAAAAAAAAACCAAAACTCACCTTAAAAAAAAAATTGAATATAATTACCCATTTCCAATCTAAATATAAAAATCATATATTTTTTAATAATATTAATCGTAAATTTTGTTTTGTTTTGTTATTTGTTATTTGTTTTTTTTTAAATAAAATAAAATAACTTACACTACACGTTTTATTTATTATTTATAAATACCTTTATGGTTTTTATTTTTATTATAATTTATGTGTATATAATTTAGTTGTTATATATATATACACAATATTGAGATAGTGCTATAAATATAATTTGTATATGACGACGACGATGACTGCCAACCGACGACGAGTACATTAATAATGGAAAGTGTATTATAAAAATACTGAATATATATATATAATATATAGAAAAAAATAAAAATAATAATATTAATTTGTATGTGATAATAACATACAGAAAAATGTATAAATAAATTGAAAAAAAAAATTTAACTCACAGAGACGTATTGGCGCCATCTCAAAATATACTATATACTACAATATATATATATATATATATATAATTATAAAATTAATTTATATTATGAATTATTTAATCATGATAAAATTTTTTTATTTTTTCCTTCTTTTATTTTATTCCGCATTCTTTCATCATATTTTTTTTTTGGTTGTTTCTTATTTTGATTTCATAAAAAAAAATTATTGTATATATTCTTTTTTTTTTTTTTTTTTTTATTAAATATTTCTTTATTGAACAATAATATTAGAGAATTTTTCAACAAATAATATTTATTGATTAATTTTTTTTTTTTTTTTTGTTATATTATATTTACACAGGATTCAGTCGGACAAAATAGCAATGATAGCTCTAGTGGTGTTGGTACAGGTGTGGGAACAACTCCCGGTACACCAAATTCACTGGCGATGAGACCAACTCCATCACCAACTGGATCATCAGGTTCCCGTTCTATGTCACCGGCTGTTGGTAAGTACTTTTGTTTATCAAATTATGAAAAAAAAAAGAAAATTCCGGGGAAATATTATACAAATATTTGGAGGTTTAAAATATATAATGATATAATTGAAATATAACATTTTTTTTTATTTATGATTTGTATTTGTAAAGTTTTTGTTATTGAACATAATTTTAAATCAGTGAAAAGTATTCTTATGCATGATAAAATAACTTTTATCCTTTTTTCATCACATTTTTATATAAATTTTCTTGTTCACGAT
The DNA here is from genome assembly GCA_958336335.1 of Dilophus febrilis. Classification (NCBI taxonomy): domain Eukaryota; kingdom Metazoa; phylum Arthropoda; class Insecta; order Diptera; family Bibionidae; genus Dilophus; species Dilophus febrilis. The sequence goes on along the minus strand of OY284470.1, from coordinate 5,588,048 downwards.
AATGCAATGGTTTTACCTACACAAATCTATTCTATGTTTTGTGTGAATGAGAAAATATAAAAATAACATTTTTTAAACTAATTTTTGCCTGATCAAAAGTGTTTAGAATTTATTTAGAAGACATTTTCACATTTTTTTGGTTTGTATTTTGTCATGTATTACTAAAAGTTTTTGCACAGGCTATTCCAGATATAGGTAATTGAAAAAGAAAAACATTTTTAGAAACCCCAGAAATCATTTATTAGATTAAATTTATATGAATACAATTTTGTGGAGTTTTTTTTTAAAAAAATCAATGATGCGGTACATTTATGTATTTTAGATTTATTCAAGTAATAACATATTCGTCTATATATATATCACAGTCACAGCCAAATGAATAATATGATCTATATATATAGATAAGATTATATAATTTATAATATGTAAAAAAGTGAAATGTAAAAATTTCAAGAATGTTTATATACATATATATATATATACATATAAGATAAATAAATAATGTATGTTGGTAACACAAATATGAAAACAAAATATAAACATAATCAAAAAATAAATATTTATAATATAAAAATATTTAGGTCAATGTCAACGATATACATAAAATATTACATATATGATAAATATATGTAAATGTTACATATCTCTATATTTATATATATATAAAAGAAAACTTTAACGAAGATGCAAGAATATATATATAAGACAACACGCAACAAGATAAGCATTGAAAATATATTATACATATATATAAAATAAGAAGAAGGAAAAAAAACATGACAAACAAAAAAAAAATATAAAACTATGTCTTATACAAATGATTATTCTAAATATTGTTAACCATTACCATATTACCATATATATATATATATATATATATATATATATATATATATAACTCTATATATATGCCGGCATTTTTATTGAGAGGAAAATTGTAGCACCCTCGTGTACCATTTCTGAATGATATATATATATATATATACTGTGTATACAATCATACAGTACTGTCGTTACACCTTTATCTATATATATAAATATATTTCCTTATATAGTGTTCACTTTTAACTTTATTTTTATATTTATTTCATTTTTTTTTTGTATTTTGTTGAATAATTTTGCATAGAATATTTTCTACATATTCGTACAAGTGGGTTTTTATTATATCACACATCTATATATATTCATTCATATTATCATACCACAAATGTGAAAATGAAAATAAAATATAAGTACCATTATAAATGTACAGTATACTGATGTGTACTGACTAATACTATTTATATATATATATATGTTTTGTATAGAAAATACTGACTCAATCAGCCACCCAACAACCATCCACCCACACACCACACATCACACATCACACACATCACATAAACATTTTGAATGATGCTAAAAAAAAACCTTTTTCTGTATTCCTTATTATATATACATATATTATATGATTATGTTTGGTACAATCCATTTGCGTTATATATATATATATATAGATATAAAATGTGATACCGTGTGATATGGACCAAAATATGTATAAAATTGACCTTGAATAGCTGAAATTCATTCAACTATAAAAAATTTGTTTTTTTTTTTTTCAACAATCGCTAAATAAAATATATTTTTGCGTGTATTTTTATTATAAGAAAAATTACACATTCATTCTAAAGGGAATACCCTTTATATTTATTATTATTATTTTTTTTTTATTATTATTTATGATAGACTTACAATAGACTTGTGAACATGTGAATCTCAACTTTTATTGTTAATAACATTTGTATATATATTTTGTATATATAAATAAATACAACAGAATGTGATATGATATGTATATATAGAAATGATAATTTGCAATAGCTATTGTATAGGTGATATTATGATAGGAAAAAAAAAAGATGATGATAGACTCGGTGGATATACATCGGTGTTATTATATTATTTCTATATGTACATCAGTGAATATACTCTGTATTGTATTTAATATTTATAAATATTACATGTCCTACATATCACATTTTTGTATATATAATGCGATTGTTATCCTTTTTCCTTTTTGCAAAATATTTTCCATAAACTAAGGATTCTCGTGAAAATTTCAAAAGATTTTCCATAAACTAAGGATTCTCGTGAAAATTTCAAAGGATTTTCCACTGTGGGTTTTCCGAAATAAAAAAATTTATGTAATATACGAATGCAATGTACCAAATTAAAGTTAAATATAAACAAATTCCTATCATATAGTTTCCTATATTACAATTAATTGTATTTGAATGAGAATGAAAATGAATCAATATGGATATATAAAAATTGGCATTACAAACATATATGTATGTGAGATGTAAAATAGCCTTTTTGTTTTCATATGAGTTTTAATACAATCTTTGAGAGTATATATATTCAACAAGAATAAAAAAAAAAATACGTACAAAATAAAAAACCACCACCCCCAAACAATCACCCTTTGATATTTTCAACCAAAATATACATACATTTTAAAGAAAATGAATACACACACCGCGAATATATGGATACGAATTCCATTTGAAAAACTAATTTAAAAGTTATATATATATATATATATATATATAAATCTGTATGACTATGTATAAAAAATATTTAGATCTATATGCAATGCAATGGATAAGCAGCACATATAATAATAACCTACAAAATTAATATACTAAAACGTTATATGAATATAATGATATAATATAAATAAAAATATATATATATATGTATATAAATAATTCCATTTATGGAGTTTCATCGTTTCATATTATATTTATATATGCATATATATACAAACTTAACATAACGAACGTGAGATATGTGTTAATGACACGAAAAAGGCCTTGACGTTATTTAACAAATTATATATATATATATAAAACCATAAATAACCAACCGGTATGTTCACCCCATTCCAATAGATTATATATATATATATTTCTATTTTATCTATATATATATAAATATATATTTATTCTTTAAATTCTTTATCAACATCGTTGGTTTATTTATTTATTTTTTTTTTTTTTTTTTAGAGCAAATTACACACATACATCATTCATCGAAGAAGGGTATTTGCCTTGCCACCACAATTTGTATACATATATACATAAAATAAATTTTATGAATGAATATTTTTGTTTTTTTTTTTTTGTTTAGTAGTATTTCTATTTTCATGAATTTCTTTCTTTTTTTTTTTTTAAATCCTTTATATATATATATAGTATATGTAATTTTAAAATCTGTTCTGGTTATATATATATATATATATATAGAATTTGGTTGAAAAATAAAGTGTATTTTTATTGACTTTGAATTGTATATATACAATATATAAAATAATAATCTTTTGTTAAAAATATCGGATTGGGTTTTTTTTTGCTATATATTGAATATGTATATATGTATATTGAGAAATGTGAGCTAGGTCCTTTAAGGAACTTTATAATTATTCAAAATATTAAAATATCCATAACAAAAATTCAAGGATTTGTGTTACGCAATTTGAAAAACATTGAAAAACAGTTCTTAAAAAAAATCACAATTCTTATATTCGAAATCGCATCACATCCTTTCACATCCTTTCACATCCGCAACCGAATCCTTTCATTGGTGGGAAAAATAAATGTTTGACCAAAAAAAAAAAAACCTTATGATTTAATTCAATCTTTAACCCCAAGTTGAATTTGGGGAACAAAAGAAAACAATCAGAATCAATTTGATTGTTAAAGATATATAGATATTTGTTTCGTATTTTATTTTAATCTCTTTTAAAAAAAAATTATTAGAAGGTAAAGATATCAAATAAAGGATTTGTGTTCTGTCAATATAGGAGTCAATACAATGAAAATGTAATTTAATAAATATGGTAAAAATAATCCATGTTTATCTCTGTATCTTATCTGGAATCGATTTAAAGCAAAAATAATTTTCTCTAATACTAAATTATTTATATATATCTACCGCCATATATAAAGATAAACAAATAATAAAAATGTACAATCAATATAAAAATACGATATGATTTTAATTTATTTTTTGTAATTATTTTTTTTTTTTTTTCAAAGTCATTGACTCTTTTAATGTTTATTCAATATACTAATAATAATAATAATAATATATATATAATATAATTACAAATACGAGAACTAACAACAACACAACAACGACGCCGACTACTAACCAATAATAATAAGCCAACGTCATTCATTGATTGGTTTGGTATATCTATATATATATATAAATAAATAATATTCTTTGCCATGAATATATAATTAAATAAAATTTGTTAAAGTATATACATATTTTATTTTTTGTTGTTTATTTACTTTAAAAATTAAACCGATTTAAAAAAAAAAATGTAATTATAAAAAATGATGTATATATATACAATCAATACAATGTATATTATAAATTACAATTTATAATTTTTATTCCATTTCTTTCTATTTATATATTATATATAAAAAAAACAAAATTATATTATATAATTATATTATCGGATATTTATAAAATAAAATACTATATAAATATATATATATTATTGACAGCAACAACAACAACAATCAAATTGAACAAAAAAAAAATAAAAACTTTCAATTTCATTCATAAAAAATAAATTTCAATTTTATTTTTCCTTTTTTTTATTATTACGACAGAATTCGATTTATATAATTAAATATTTTATATATACATTACAAATAATTTAAATTAAATGAAGAATGAATTATATTTCTATTTTTAATATAAATATGATAATTTAAGTTGTTTTTTGTATTTTTGTTTAACTATACTAAATATAAAGGTTTAATAATACATTATAATACTCCTACAATCGTAATATAAATATAGAAATTTTAATGATTAATCAATACCACAAAGCATTTAATGATTTCTGTTTATTCTTAGTTATATTATATACAAATGGAAATTCTTATATATGATTATTTGAATCAATGAGTTACTTATTTATCCTGCGTTGTACTTTAAATATATTTATATTAGTTTTTTTTGGGGAAATTCCAACATTACAAATAAAATATTAACTTATATTCAGACAGAGTTTTCGAAAAATCATATAAATTTTGATCCAAGAAAAAGAATTTTGTATTTTATAATTTATAGAAATTACTACTAAATAATGAATGCTAATTTTTTTTTATGTATTGATTTAATTTAATTTGAAAAAGAACAAAAAAAATCGATATATCAATAGACGAATTCTTTAACCATTCATTCTTAACATTATTCCTATATATATATATATTTTATATTATTATAACTCAATTATTTATGTAAATCATTTTATATAAATATTTTATGTTTTATGTAAAAAAAAAAGGCAATCAAAAAAATATTATGCACGAAATGCTTTGGAATTTCTTTGGAAAAAATACGATAAAAAAAATGCCGACATACTTAACATATATACATATATATATATAATATATAAAATAAAACACTATCGAGATTCCATTCATGATTGTTTTATTTTTTGTTTTATATTTTTATTTTATTATATTATATATTTGTAAGAGTATTATCATTTCGTTCCATTCCCTTTCCTCATGTACATATATATTTATTCTTTTAGAATATACTTCTACATTTAGTATGGTATAGTAAAAGTGATTTTTTTTTTGTAAATATATAAAATAAACCATATAAAATAATAATAATATGGTAAATATGTCTTTTTCTTTTTTGTTCATTCTTCCTTCATTTAAAATTATTTATGCCACCCGCCAAAATCCCCG